>CAKJTW010000078.1:2400000-4800000 GCA_917880005.1 Nanger dama | reverse complement strand
TCAGAGAGGCAGCAGCGTCACTGGGAACTTGTGAGAAAGGCGGGATTTGGGGCCCCACCGCAGATATGGTGTGAATCAGGATCTTTCTTTCACCAAAACTTGCGGTGCTTCACATGCACACTCGTCTGAGAAGCGCTGCCCCGGAAGCCGCTTCCAGGGCCCGGCGTCTCTGGACCAGGTGCGCAGGGTCTGAATCAGAGCTGTGGTGGCAGCAGGGGTGACATGAGCCCTTGTCCCTGACAGTGCTCCCTTTCCAGCCTCTTTCAGGCTCAGGAGCACCCCCATCCTGCCCCCAGGGGAGGGGATCATACTTCCCAGAGCAGGACCTGCCTGACCTTCAGGTGCCGAGGTGACCCCAGCTCTCAAGGCGGACTGTTTGGACTGGTTGGGCTCCCGAGTGGTCGCAGGAGGTAGAGGGGGGTTGGGGCCCTGCCAGCACTGGGAGACATGAGGCCTGGTAAGCACTCCTTCTTCCCTGCACCCCTGCTTGGAGTCATGAAAAGCAGACCTGGTTGGTGAGTCTTGGTGTCACTCACTATTCGGAACCTTTAAGTTTCTGGCCTTGGGCAAGACAGCCCCTCCTGCTGGAGGGGGCCCTGAGGAGCCACATCTGGGTGCACTGTTGGCTAGGTGCTCCCCAGGGTGTTGGATACACACCCACTGGCACTTCCTTCTTCCCATCCTGCTCCCCACTCCCAACCCTATTTGAGGAGGGGGGGAATGCTTGTTCCCGAGGTGCTTATTTATTTATTATTATGTTTTTGGCCGTGAGGCTTGTTGGATCTTAGCTCCCCAACTAGGGATAGAACCTGGACCCTTCGCAGTGAAAGTGCAGAGTCCTAACCGCTGGACTGCCAGGGAAGTCCCTCTGCAGGTGTTTAGAAATCTCTGGGGCAGGAGAAGGCAAGCGAGCACTGCTCATGGACTTCCCTGGTGGTCTGATGGTTAAGAATCCTCCTGACAGTGCAAGGGACATAGTCTGGGAAGATTCCACGTGCCGTGTGGCAACCAAGCTCATTCACCATAACAACTGACCCCTTGTGCTCTAGAAGCCTTGACTGGCAACAAGAGAAGCCACGGCAATGAGAAGCCCGTGCATTGCAATTAGAGAGTAGCCCTCATTCACCACAACTAGAGAATGCCTGCACACAGCAACGAAGACCCAGTACAGCCAAAAATAACTAAAATAAATACACACATAAATTTAAAGAAGAAATCAACAACTCAAAAAATTTTGAAAAAGAGAGAGAGCAAGCATTGTTCTTTCTTGCAGTCTGAGGATCAGAGGCGGGTGTGTAAGGTGGCTCAGGAGGCCGGTGGGGGTCTGCGCTGGTTCCCTGGTCCTAGAAGCAGGCCTACAGCTAAGTGCTCCCCTTAGCTCTCCTTCACAGATACCCAAGCAAACTTGCTATCACTGACCAGCTTTCGGGGCTACCCTCGTCTTTCTGTCCCTACCTCCTGTGTCAAGGCCAAGGGAACAGTGCACACAGCCCACTGGGGACAAGCAGTTGTCAGCCCAGTCCAGAGCTTACTCTCATTCTGTTGTGTCACCTTTTACAGTGCCTGGCAGGCAAATGCCAATCTGGGGAGCTTGGCAATCATGATGAAAAAAACACCCGAGACTGAGCTTAATGAACTCCACCCTGACCTCCTGGTTGGTTCCATCGGTCTCTGGATTGCTTGGGAACTAACATGACCCCAGGGAGAGGAAGGGAGAGCTATGATTCCCTCCATCAAGGCCAAGTGCACTAGGTCACTATGCTGCCCCTTTAGTGGTGTCACCTGTTAAGGGTCGCTCAGCCTCAGAGGCTGATTGGGCAGGAGGTCTGTGTGGAGGACCCTGGCCGCCTGTGGACTGGGTGCCCACCCTCCTCCCCAGCAGGTGGAGAGTCAGGCTTTGGGCAGTTGTGGCGCTTGGCTGTGGGCCCAGTCAGGATCATCATTGCTCTCAGAGTGTGTTGAAATGGTCTTTGCACAACCTTGAGGAGGGCCCAGCATTTCCAGGTGACAGTGCCCAGGGCCATGAGGAGAGGGGAGGAAAGAGGATGGGGTGACAGCTGGGAAGGAGCCCAAAGGGGGGTCAAGGAGCCCTCCACAACTTCTGACTCCCAAGGCTCCCGGGCTTTCCCAGGGCCTCCTTCCGGCTCCAACCCATGAGTCTGGACCTCAAAGGCCCTCCAGCCTAGGAGTCTGGGGTTCCGGGACATCAGGCCAATCCCTAGGTTATGCCACAAGAAGCTGAGACAAACTTCTCCCTGGAACTTTTGCTGTGAGCAGTTAATTGCCCTGGCATCCGAGGCTGCAGTACACAAGCAAGGGGCCTTTAATGAAAGCAAATGACAGCTGATTAATCTACCAGCTCTAGCCCCCGTTCCTCCCTGTGGGGTCTGGCCACGCTCCATAGCCTCGATGGCCTGCACCAGCAGGGTGGGCTCCAGTCTATTACCACTGGCACTTCCAGCCCCTCATGGGGAGAGGGGCGAGCTCCCGCGCCTCCTCTGCCCTCCTGAGCCAGCTGTCCTGTCCTGTGTGAGGGGCTGGCCCTGGAGGAGAGGGCTTGGTCCCTCTGGAGGCTGTCCCTGATGACCCCTCGGGAAGGGGGCAGAGAGAGTGGCCCAGTGGAATTGCTGTGAAGGGATTACATTTAGAAGGTAAATGGGGGCATGGCTAGACGTGTAGTTGGCTTTTCAGTTGCTCACTGTGGCCTTGAGAAAGCAGTCAGGCCACTGGATCATTCGCACTGGGGGAGAGGGCAGAGGGAAGATTTGGGGCTAGGGAAAGTCCCTCTTCCTACCCCAGTTCACCTGCCCTGGTTCCAGGCTAATGCCAGGGAAGCCCACACTGACTAAACTCCTGCTAGGTGCCAAGTGCTGTGTCCACGGGAAGGTGGCTTACAGTCTGACGGGGACACGAGAGAAAAGAGGTAATGACAGGTGCCGTGAGTGCTAAGAGGATTTGCAGCAGAGGGCCTAGAGTGGCACATGGAGGGCTTCCTGGAGGAGGTACGACTCCTCTCCACCTGATGGTGGTGCTTGACAGGGAAGGGGAAGGATACTTCTGGACTCCAGCTGTAAGGCCTGGGCTCTTCCAGAGCCTGCCTATCAGAAGACCAGGCCCTTATTACCTCCTCCTTAAACTGCTTGACCCTCCCTTTGGGCTGCCTGGTGGCTGGGGGATTGAGGACTAGGGATGAAGGAACCAGAAAGGAAGTGAGTATCTGGCCACGAGTGGAGGCCACTGGCCTTGTCCTGGGCAGGAACCCCTCTTGGGAAGCAGAAGCAATGATCCCTTTGGGGGAGAAACCCCTCAGTATCTATAGCAAAAAAAGGGGCCCCAAGCTCACTCTCACTGCAGCCTCTAATGATGGGGTTGGGGTGTAATGAATATCTGTGTGCTCATAAAACAGACTAATGACTGCCCTCATTTAATGGATCCCTTTTATCCTCACTTGTTCCCAAACCAGAAGGGACCGTCCCGGGGCTGAGGTCTGGAGCCGTGTGGCTGCCACAGACCCCAGCTGTTTGGCTCAGTGGCGGCGGGTGGGGTGGTCCCTGGGTTCCTGCGCCTGTGCCTCCGAGGCTGTGTTTTCCTCCTCCATCCCTTATCTGGTTGAAACAGCCCAAGGAGTCTGGGGAGATGCCTGCCAGTGACTAGCCTCAGGAAGTGGGCAGGGGATGCGGAGGGCGGCCCGTCGACTCTTGTAACATGTGGCTGCAGAGAAGGAGCACCAAACAACCAGCTGCTGGTGGCACCATAGCCCCTTCCTCTGCGCCCCTCCCCGCCCCTCGCCCATAGGAGCTCACCGAATCATCCCAGCATCAACTCCTTCACCTGAAAAGAGCAAGACTTGGGAGGGCGGGGCTCCCTGCTGAATCACCAGCAACACCTATGTTTTGCTTGGGAGGCCTGACCCTGTTTGGCTTCCTGGAGCTTGGTGAGATCACAGCCCTGGGTGTTGTGGCTGCAGGCCAGTGTGACGTGCCAGGCAGGGAATATTTTTAAAGAGATACTTGCCCCTGTGTTCCCAGGATTAACTCCTGGAGAGATTTCTAGCTGTTATTTGAATCCCCTCCACTGCTGCCCCGCAACCTAGGTTGATTGTAGGAATTGGTCAGGTGAACATGAAGTCACTTGGGATAAAGTGGCAAACCAATTAACAATCAACAATCGAACCCACCAGCCCTGGGCAAGCCCCTGGGGAGGCCACGGGGCCAAAATGGCTGGCAACATCTGAAGCAGGTGGGATGAGCAGAATCGAAGTCCCTGTGCACGCCCAGAGGATGGAGGGATTGGCCGATTTGCTTTTCCCAGAGTTCCGGAGCTGCCCAACTGTGGTCTTTTGGTCAGCGTCTGGATGAGAGCCACAGGCCATCATGACAAGGTCTGCCAGTGGCAAGAAACTCTAATGAGTCAGCCCGAAGCCTCAGTGTTCCCATCTGGGCACTGGTCTAGCCCTGCCTCCAGGCCATCTGCAGATAACTGGGGTCAGAGGCGGGCAGAGGATACCAATAAGGCAGATTCCTGGGCCCCTCACCGACCTCCCATTCTCGGTGTCCTCGCCTCGGAGAAGTCACCCCCTGACAACTGCAGGACAGAAAAAGCACTGCCCTCACTTCCCACTTGGCCTCTCAGCGGGGGGCACCGCAGTAGGAAAAGCACCTTTAGGGAGTCTCAGAGGGCCAACAGGTGAGATGAGTCACTTGGAGGTGGTGTCGTGGTTAGCAGGCAGCAACAGCCACCATCCAATACATGTGTTGGCTGCTCCCCTCTCCAGAGGCCTCTCAGGCACTTTCATGCCATAGTATCGTTTAACTCTTCTTCCCAAGGAGGCAGAAGGACAAGGTTTATCACCCCAATCTGCAGGTGGTGAACACAAGTTCCCAACAGGTGAAGTGACTTGCCCGAGGTTACAGAATGGAATCCAGGTGTCCTGGCCCATGATCTAAGCCTCCTGACTCAGAGTCCAAGGTTACTCTGCCTGCACCTTGTAACAAAGGGGGCCTGTGTTCAGGAAATCAACGTGAAAGGGAAGAGATGATTCCTTTCCCCTTTGGTGGAATTTCTTGGGCCACCCTGGATGAGCTCAAATTGGGCTGAAGGACCAGTCCAGATCTTCCTAAATCTCCTCTGGGTCACCCCTTCCAGCCTGGGGGGCAGGAAACTTTTGGGACAGTGGCAGGTCACTTTCTCCAGTGCCCTCTGGAGTTAGGGGGATACTGGGTGCTGCTGTGGGAGCACTGAGAGGGGTTTGGGCTCTGATGGGTCAACACTCACTAGCCTTAGGTTCTGCAGAGGCATTGGCAACCTGATTTCGAGGTGGGACCTGGAGGGCCTTGGGGTATGCAGGTGACTGGAGGATTTACCCATGTGAGGCTGAGAGCTCTTCTCAGGCCCTCAGCTTGCCTAATAAGAGTTGAGGTTCTCTGCGGGCTTGGCTCTGTGTTTTCTGTCTCAGATGTCCTCCTCTGATTCTCCTTATCTTTCTAGACTGGTTCCCACTTCTTTTCCACTCTAAAGCCTTCCTCAGGTGCTCTCTCCCAAGTGCTTCCTCTCTGTGGTTTGGACCACCCCCCTCCCCCAACTCCAAGCCGGGGCTAGACCCACAGCTGTTTGCTCTTCTGCATCTCTCTGGCCCCGAGCTCTGCCAGAGCATCTTGTGCCCCTGCTGCTCTCTCTCCTATTCCTCCAGCAGAGGCTGGGGCTGAAGGAGAGGGACTAACACACACTCAGTGCAGGCCTGGTCCAGGCATTCCACATTCATCAGTACACCTGATCACTCTAATGACCCCACAAGGCAGGAAAAAGAGGCTGGGGGAGGACAGCCTTTTGTCCAGGTCATTAGGTGGCAGAAGTGGGATTAAACCCAGATAATGCTGACCGCCAGGTGTGATGCTCTTTATCCAGCTCAATGCAGTCTTTCAAACATCAGAGGAGTGTGGAAGAACATGACATGATAGATTTATCTGTCTATGGAACTGAGTCAAGGTGTTGTCCCTTGACTTGAACAGTGCATCCAACTCATGGCAGAAGAAGCATTAATATTTCAGTTTGCTTGCTTCCTTCTTTTTCCCAAGAAACATTTTTGCTGCAGTGATCTGTGAAAGGGCCTCAGGGCCATCCTTGTTAGATGTGCCCCGCCCCCACCCCCCTGACAATGGAAAGGGGCGGGGCCATCTCTGCAAGTCCAGTCCTGGTGGGAAAGCCACCCTGGGGGATGGAGAGAGGCCCAGATGTGAGGGCTGATCCATTTGGGGACAGGTTGAACTCTTTCAGTCTGGAGAACCACCGTGGCCTATCTGTGGCCCCTGGCTGTGGGGCCCGTGGGGTTCTGTTCTCCGGCCTTTATGGAGGAGGATGGGGGAGAGTTGTCAGTCTCCCAGACTAGGAGCAGCTGGTCGGCTCTAGGCCGCAGGGTTTCCCTTGCCTCCCTTCCCTTCTCTTTTATTTCAGCCTCTTCCTCTTTCCTTCGTTCTCTCTTCTCTCTCCAGTCTCTTCCTCTTCACCCCTCTCTTCTGCTCTCTCCTCTGCTCCTTCCCACATTGACCTCAGCCTTCTGTCAGGAAACTGATTTCTTCATTTTGGCTTCCCTAGTTGACCTTCTCCTGAGCGGCACTCTTCATCCAATACAACGTTTTGTGATGATGAAAATGCTCCAGATCCATGCTGTCTTATACAGTAACTTGTAGCCACACGTGGCTTGAACACTTCAAATATGGCTAGTGCTGCTGAGGAACTGAATTTTTTAATGCTTTATTAAATTTTAATTAATTTTAATTAAAATCAGCACATGTGGCTAATAGCTACTGAGCTGGACATCAGACCCCTAAATGATACCTAGCACTGGACTCCCTGGAGGTCCCCTGCCTCATCCACGCCCTGCCTTCTCCATAAGCCTTTGAGGGGAACCAGCCTCTCTTCTGAGCTCAGCTTCCTGATAGGCTACCTGTGAGAGGCCATGGAGTTCTGGACTTGGAGCTGGGTGACCTTGGGCCTTGGATCTGGGAGCTGATCAGTGCATTCTTCTGTTAAATAATGAAGATAATTTCTTGAGGAAGTTGCCCAAGCTTCAAGGTTTCCTCCCAGCTCTAAGTGCTGCAGGGGCTCCAAGGTCAAGCTTCCTGCTTATAGACTTGTAGCTCTAAGTTCAGTGCTTCTTTGGGCTGGAGCCTGTGATGGTCAGATCTGGGTGAGTCAGTATGAGCAGCAAGTCAGGTGTTTCTGTGTGTGTGTGTGTGTGATTCACCTATGCATGTGTGTGTGTGTGTGCGTGTGTGCATACACATAGATGTGTGCACATGGGGGTGGTTTGAGGGGCAGCGGTGAGACCATGGGGATCCCGCCTAATTGAAAAGCTTGAGACTAGGAAAAGAGCCAAGGCTTCTTAGATGGGGAAGGTTGTGGCCTGACTCTACTGCTAGGCTTCTGCCCATTCCTTGGCCTGAGCTTTTTCAATGATGCCCCAGACTTCCTCTCTTGCCATAAAAGTCTCCCGGAAAGCCTTCCCATGGAGGCCCCAGGGGGCTTTCTCAGGGAATGTGTGAGCATGTGAGCAGGAGCCCTGGGATGCAAGTGCTCTCTTCCACAGAGCTGGGGGCCCTGGCATTGGAGAGGATGTCGGTCCCAGCCTGGGGGTGAGGTGGGGGAGGGGGCTTCACTTGGACCTGGGCCCTGGCTTAGGCAATGCTTAGTCTCTTGGTCAACTCCAACAACTTGGACACACACACACACATGTGTGCATACACCATATAGGGAGGTATGGAAGGAGATAAATTAGCCTTTGCTGCTTTGCCCTCCTGCCAAGCCTCAGCCACAGCAGATCCCCCTACACCTTTAGAGAAGGGGAGATCCCCTGAAAGAGGGTGTTCCTAGGCTCTTTGGGTATGATGGAGGCTCCAAACCTATGGCTGAGGTGGAAGGGACCACTGAGAGGAACCCTCTGGAGGTGGGGGAGAGAAGCCCACCAGCCAGTGAGTGACCGGACAAGGCCAGAATGTGGACAGAAGGAGATGCCTTCTCTTCTGCCCGGGAAGGTACCTGAGCCTCAGGGTGCTTGGGTCACGGAACCCGCCCAGCGGAAAGTTGCATCAGAGTGAAACTGCAGGCTGGAAGGCCTTGGAGGAGAGGGTGCTGAGGGTTAAAACCTTGGCCTCCACCAGCACCCCCTCCCCCTCTATCACTGCACACACATGGAGGGGTTGCTAGGGGTGAGTGAAGAAAGGGGGGTGTGAATCAGAGGTCATCAGGCTTTAATCAGCCCTGAGTCAGGGAGGTGGGTGGGAATAACATCAGGTGGTCTCTGGTTTCCCCACAAGCAAGCGCTTCCCAGGAGATGAGCCCTCCCTGCCTGGAAGCCGTGAGGCATTGACCACTTGCCATCACCAGGCACTCAGGACCACTCATAGCAAGTGAGTGACTGGGCAGCAGACCTGTCCAGAGGCTGGGGGTTGGGTCAGATGGCCCATTAGTTCCCTTATAACTCTATAATTCCACACAGAGGACTCACCACACCCATGCCTCTTGGCTCTGCAGACCCACACTGGTCCACGGAGAGTCTAGGGGCCTGCTCATGGGACTGGGGAAAGGACAGTCTGAGGTGCGAGTACAGAAGTGGGTATCCCACAGAGCTCTGCTGGAGTTTCTGAATTTGCTCCAGTGCTCTTACTTCCTGGAAGGAGGGGAGAGAATGGGGATGGTTGGAAAGGCCTGAAAATTGCTTTTGGTTCTTCATGGGTTTGGCAAGAAAGCTGTGGGGTGTGTCCCGCCTTATCATAGCTGGCAGCCCGGATTTCCCACAATACAATGAATGGGAGCCTGAGGTCTGGCTGGCTGGCACCTTCCAGACACGTCTCTTGGGCCTCTGTGTAGCTTTTCTGGCTTTAGATTGGTGGGCAAGAGGTCCCCTCTATGTGATGTCAGCCCTAGGAGCACAGTTGCCTTCCTGGGCTCATGACCTCCACCGACCCTGCTGGAGTGGAAAGTCATTCCTTTCCCAGCCCCTGCCTCTCCTCATCTCCCTCCCTGAGAGGCAAGTCACTGTCCAAGGCCTGGCCACCAAACAGGGCACATGGACCAACTCCCTGAGATGGTCGCCATTTGCCTCCCTATCCGGACATCACCTCTTCTTCTCTTCCTTTGAGCGGATTCTCTGAGTGGGTGGGCAGCTGCCAACAGCCCATGGGAGCTCAGATGAGCCGTGGCTGATGAGATCTGAAGAGAGTCCAGAGACCCTTCATCGAGGTCTTCTCTCTCCCTTTCCTAGAGGAACCAGTTCAGGGTCCTGGTATCAAGGGGACCGCTTATAGGCAGCGTGGCTCTGGAACCTAGTTTTCCTGATTTCTAGTGTGAGATGACTTTTACCAAATTAACTCTTTCATTTCCCAGGGACTGAGATGTGCATGGGGTTGGGATTTGGAGAAACTGATCTGGGCAGAGTTTTCTCTTCTTTCCAGATCTAAGTGGATGGTACCAGGCACATGGCTAGTGTGCTAGCCAGGCTAATTGCCTGTTGATTGACCTGCATCTCTGGGTGCATCTTCTCTCCCCTTCTAGAAGAAGGAGGGGGCACACCCTGTGTTGTTGTTTAGTTGCTAAGTTGTGCCTGACTTTTTAGACCCCATGGACTGTAGCCTGCCAGGCTCCTCTGTCCATGTGATTTTCCAGGTAAGAATACTGGAGTGGGTTGCCATTTCCTCCTCCAAGGGATCTTCCCCACTCAGGGATCAAACCTGCATCTCCTGCATTTGCAGGCACATGCTGTAGAAACTGGTTTATACCTTCACTGCCCTCTTCCTCTAGATTCCCACTCCTATCAGGCAGTGAGAAGACGATGCCAGACAATCCTCTCCTCCATCACTAGAGTCACACTTTGCTCTCTCTCAGCTCCCTGCAGTGCTAAGACCTGAGCCAAGGAATCAGACTAACCAGTGCAGCCACCCTGACTAACTGTTAGAGAAATAAACAAGATGGTATTGCGCCAAGGGGAGAGGAGTAACATCAAAAGTATCTCAGAGAGGAAGAAAGCCAAACTTTTATATGAGATGCATGGATAGGGGGAGAGAGAGGGGGAAAAAAAAAAAACGCCTGGGTAATTAAGTTAATAGGTTTCTTAAAGAATGCCCTTGTGAGTGATGTTCAACACATTCAAGTGTTGACAAGAAGGTATTGAACTTGACGCCCACGCAGCGGGCAGAAGCATGCTCTCGGTTCTGACACACCTTCTTTGTCTGAAACTTGTAGTAAAACTCAGCGCTGGGTTGTGAAATCTGGTCCAGGGAATCCATGCTTCAGGGGGTCCAAGGTTGAGCCTCCTGCTTCTAGATGGGGTTGGGGTGGGTGAGGGTGGCCACCTTAAACCGAGGTCCCTAGATTAGGAGAGCAAACACTAGGGTCCTCGATTCAGAGGCCTACAGAGGCTGTTATGTTGTAAAACCTGGGGGTCTCTGAGGGCCCGCAAGATTGTTTTCGACCCTTGCAGGGGGTCAGAATGAAGCTCTTTCCCTTCCTTCCATCATCCCGTTGCCTTGGAGAACTTGGGTCTGATGCTCAGGAACCTCTGTGTGGTCTTAGGGCTTCCCTACTGCAGTGAACTAGTGGAATAATCTGGGTGAACTGGTGAATATGGATTGTCCCTTTCTCTTAAGGAAAGAGGCACCATATCATTGGGCTAGGGAGAGGAGCCTTGTCTTGGAAGAGGAGGAGAGGAGGAGGAGAGGGAAGGGGAGTGTGTGTGTATACTTAAAGAAAACTTTGGGCTGCTCTTGTTTGAAACCACAGGGGCATAAATTAACCATTCCTAAAACAAAGGAGTGTCTCCTTTTGCCAAGCAGCCTGCCTCAAAGGCTCTGGGTGGGGACGGGGGCTCCTTGCCTGTTGTGGGCTTATCAGCCTGCCTTCCTGCCCAGCTGTCATTCATCCCTCTTGTCATCAGCCATCTCTCATCCACCTTCTCTTTCTGTTACAAGAGGCTCAAACTTATCAGATGATCAGAGTTTTCAGGCTGGGACCTGAATTTTCAGGGACTCCACCATGGTTAGGGCGGCCAGATTTGTAAAGTGGAAAAATGGTGACATGGATGTCTTTGCGAAAGAGAGGTTCTTTCTTAGATACTTAGCAAGACCCTTTGAAAATAAAATAACCGAACTCCACAGTTGTCTGGTCACATCTGAGGCTGTGAGAGTGAGCAGTTTGAAAACCTGAATGGATGTCCACATTAATGGGTTTCCAGCTGGGCAGGAAGGCTAGCAATGCCCCTCACTTAAAGTCATATACAAAGTCTGTGTGTGTCTGTGATTGTGGTGGGAACAGTGGGGAAAATTGGAATTTCCCTCATTCAAAAATGGCGGTCAAGAAGACAACCCCTTCTTGTAACTAGAAAGGTTGGGTTAACCCTTAGCTTTTGTTCTTGGCACCAGCCCTTGTTCTAGGAGTTCATTTCTGCCTGGAGAAGCCTGTTCCTACCCAGGTAATCCTGTTCAAGAGATACAGGATCCTGGGGTTTGCACACACTTGTAAGACATTTTTGTTCCTAGGAAGAGGGAACAATTTATCATCTTTCTCTCTCACTCCCAATGCACTGGGACACAGTATTAAAGAAGAGAGTCTGGGTTGAGCAGAAGATACCTGTTAATTTTATAGTCAAATTTCTCATTACTCCAGTACTCTCCTGTCCCCATTCTCTGTCATGGAGACATATGGTATTGCCCAATTTGAGTTTCCTAAGAGCAAACCATGAGGGTTAATCAGATTCCCCACTTGCCTGTGTGACACAAGAGGCAGGTGGCCAGGGAATAGCCTGGTAGCCTGGTTCAGCACACTGTTAGTGAGTGCCTACCATGGATGGAGTTAGGGCTGGGGCTACAGGGCTGCAGTTCCCGTCCTTGAATAATTTTCAGCTCATGGGAGCTGCAGAGCTGCCTGAACCATCCCTATCACCCCAGAGAACGTATGTGACCTGCTCAGCGATCAGAAGGCAACTGATAGCATCCCAGGAACACACAGGTTTCCAGAGAAGTCACTTCCTCGAGAGATTTCCCATTTCCTCCCACCTCCCAGCATCGAAACTGGGGTCCCTGCATGGACTTCAGCAATGAATCAGCGCTGCAAGGGCATCAGGGCAGACTTTTAGCTGGGACATCTTTTCACATCAAACTTGTTTGAAAATAGTTTCTCTTTCTCTTGGAGACACCTAGCCAGAGAGAAGCAGACTCCTTAGTTTTGACCAAATAATGAAATCAGATCAGTGACACCGTAGTGAGTTTCATGAGGACAGTCGGTGTTGGGAGTACTGGAGAAGCTGGGGGGCTCCCGCAGCTGCCCAGTGCCTGAGGTTGAACCCTGAGGCAGAGCCCCCCAGAGAGGCCACCTTGCCAAAGTCCTTCCCAGGCCACTATTCCTTGTGGAGGAGGGCGGAGGGTGGGAGCCGGGCTCTTGGCCTACTGGCTTTGGTGTGCTGGTGGGTGGGAGGAGGGGGGGGTGCTCAATACTGGCGTTTGGACCAGACTTCCCCACCCCTGCGTGGGAGGTGTGAGGGGCTGGAGCTGGGAGGCAGGAAGTGAGTGCAGATGGGCTGGCTGGACAGCTGTGCGGGGGACAGAGCACATCTGTCGGGGTAAGTCTGGTGGGGCCCCTCCCCGCAGTCTCCATACCGAGTCTACCCGTCCATCAGTAGGGTGTGGGCTTTGTTGGGGTCCCAAATGGGGAAAATGATGGAAAAGGAAAATCTGAAGGCAGAGGCTGGAGCTAGGAGTTAGTAAGGGTCTACATTCCCATAAAACACAGAATGTCTGAGCTCTGGGGTCAGGGAGGGACGAAGGGCAAAGAGAAACCTGACAGCAGATGGATCAGATGCATTGGCCAGGATGGGCTTTGAGGTGGCTCCTGAGTTCCCAGGATCTGACGGCTCCTCTGCAAGGCTGCCTGACTCCTCACCTTCCCTGTGCTTCCCAAATGTCTTTGTTGTTGTTTAGTTGCTAAGCCATGTCTGACTCTTTGTGACCCCATGGACTGTAGCCCACCAGGCTCCTTTGCCCATGGGATTTCCCAGGCAAGAATACTAGAGTGGGTTGCCATTTCTTTCTCCAGGGTATCTTCCCCACCCGGGGATTGAATCCAAGTCTCCTGCATTGGCAGGTGGATTCTTCACCACTGAGCTACCAAGGAAGCCCCTAAATGTCTTGCATTGTAGCGATTAAAGCCCCTCCTTTTTCTATCTCATCTACTAGACTGAGGGTGTACTAAGCTCAGAGACCCACTCTTCTTCCTTGCTGAATCCTCTCAGAGTAGACACTCTTAGAAGCTTGTTGAATGAGTGAGTGATTGTGTGGCCTACATCAACCCAAGGTTTCCCCGCTTAATCCTTTAATTGTCTCTAATTGGCTGTAAACATTGCTGGGACAGTTTATACCAAGTAGACACTCGGAGAGATCTTTGGGAGCTAAAAACTGGATCAGATTCTCATCAGGAATTTGCCTGGGGGCCGGAGGGTCATTTACCCCTTTAGACTCTTTTCTAGGTAGCTGAGCACAGGGGAAGGGCTCATTGTTCTGGAAACACACTGACGTGGCATTATGACCACTTGCATGAGCACAGCTGCTCCTCAGTGCAAAGCTGTTACTTGCCTGCTATGGAGCCAGAGAGGCAGGAATTATGGAACACGTGGATCATGTGCAAGAAGGGGCACCTAATATAATAGCTTCCCTGAATAGCTTCCTCCATTGCCTTTCTCTGTCTGGTTTTCACAGCATAGTAAAAGGAGATGGGGGACTTCCCTGGAGGTCCAGTGGCTAAGACTCCTTGCTCCCAATGCAGGGGCCTGGGTTTGACCCCAGCTCAGGGAACTAGATCTTGCATGCTGAAATGAAGACTGGAGATCTTGCAGGCGGCAACTAAGACTGGCAAAGCCAAAAATAAATAAACAAAACTAAATATTTTTAAAAAAGGAGATAGGAGTTTGAGTCCCAGCTCTGCTGTGTGGCCCCAGGTAAGTCATCTCTGCTCTCTGGGCCTCTGCGTTCTCATCTGTACAATGGGAAGGCTAGACTGGGCTATCTCTGAGATCTCTGCCAGTTCCTAATTGTCACAAAATCTGGTAGGGTGATGAGCAGGGAACGTGGTCTTTGGTGTTATCACAGTCCTGTAGAGTCTGAGCTGGGGACTTTCCCTTCACTTACGCGTCCCTGGTGGCTCAGACAGTAAAGAATCTGCCTGTAATGTGGGAGATCTGGGTTTGATTCCTGGGTCAGGAAGATGCCTTGGAGAAGGGAATGGTTACCCACTCCAGTATGCTTGCCTGGAGAATCCCATGGACAGAGGAGCCTGGTGGGCTACAGTCCATGGGGTCGCAAAGAGTTGGACACAGCTGAGGGACTAAGCACAGCACAGCACAGCACAGCACTAGCAACTCACACTTTCACTTTCACACTCGGGAAGGGGAGGAAGGGTCCAAGAAGGCCCCGCCCAATCACAGACTCCTGCATTCACCCATTAGCTGCAATGATGATTCTTCCTGGATGAGTTAGTCAAGTCCTGCTTGGAGTCAGAGGCCTGTGTGAATGATTCTGAAACGTTTCCCAAACTTCTGTTCCTGTTTTCTATTATCCTGAGTGTGTAAGGGACGTGCCAATAGGGAGGAAGGAAGGATTCAAGTCCCACGGGCTTGGGGCCAAAATGGGGCACATGTTCTCTTCTCTAACATTACTTTTGTCATCATTGTGCTCATCCTCATTGTCCATTATTAATACTGTTGAACATTCTTCATTCAGCCATGAGCAAGCAGTGGGTGAGTTAATCAGCCAGAAACTCCGGCCGCTGGAAGCCTGCAGTGTCCCAGGCATTTCTCAGGTCAAGGTTGGTTTCTCTCGCCTGTAGGCGGGGATTAAACCAGATCCTCAGGGACTTCCCTGGCGTTCCAGTGGTTAAGAATCCAGTTTCCAACACAGGGGACACGGTTTCGATTCCTGGTCAGGGAACTAAGATCCCGCATGCCACAGGGCCACTAAGCTCTCATGCATCACAACTGCTGAGCCTTTTGCGCTCTAGAGCCTGTGCTCCGAGACTACGGAAGCCCCAAGTGCCGTAAGGAAGACCCAGCGCAGCCAAATCAGTCAATAAAAAATAAATTAAAATGATTAATTTGACCCTCAGCAGGAAACGGGGCCCATGGCTTTGAGTTCCTTTACCTGAACGTGCTCTCTCTCTGGAGGAAAGGTGTTGTAATTCCAAGCTACTTCTGCTACCGCGTGTGTGTCTTATTCACATTTGTCGCCCCTACAATGCCTTGAACAGGGCCAAAGGTGTTACTAAATGTTGATGAAAATAATTACTATAAAGATATTTTCTAAGAAATTAAGCAAGGGAAGTGGGCCCAGGGGGCGCTCCCGAGGTGAGAGACAATTGACCTCCTCGGGGGCATCCTTCCCGCTGGAGCTCAGTGCGGAGAGCAGTAGGTTGCAAGGCTAGCATGGGCTGTGGGGGAGGCAGGGTGGCCAAGATTCAGACAGGCGGTGAACAGCTGGCGCCTCCTTCTGGCCCTGGAGGGCTGAAGCAGGCTGGGGGAGGGCCCTGCGGGAACCTCAGCTCCACTGCTCCCAGAATGTCACCCCCTTCCTGTCCCAGCCCCTCCACCCTGAGAGAGAGCCCAGCTCTGGAGAGCCAGTGGAGAGCAAGGGAGGCTGTTATGTAACCGATTTAACTCCTTGTCAAAACGTGACTAATCCAGACGGCCAATTGGCTCGACAGCTTTGGTGTGAGCTGCAGGAGGCCTCAGTCAGTTTGGGGCTGGTTCTCACACCCTCTGCTGGAAGGATCTCTCAGCTCCCTCACTGGGCCAACTTCAGCCACGACTTCATCATTGCTCCTCCCCACCTGAGACCTCTTCTGTAGGCATCTAATCCCCCCACCTCTGTGTCCCTTCCTGCCCTACAAAAAGAGTCCCAGGAAGACAGTTCATTTTCATCTGCCCTTGTGGGTGCATGCATGCTAAGTCACGTCGGTCTTTTCTGACTCTTTTGAGACTTTATGGACTGCAGCCTGCCAGGCTCCTCTGTCCATGTGATTTTCCAGGCAAGAATACTGCAGTGGGTTGCCATGCCCTCCACCAGGGAATCTTCCCAACCCAGGGATCGAACCTACATCTCTTATGTCTCCTGCACTGGCAGGCAGCTTCTTTACCATGAGCATCACCCGGGAAGCCCACATCTGCCGCGAGCCAGCTCATTTCTTCCAGGGCTCAGCGAGGCCCTTTACTTTGCACCTGGTGAGGCTGATGAGGGAAGGGCGCTGTGGCCTGCTTTCCTCGGGTGGCCAGCCAGGCCCAGAGTTTTGGCTGCTAAGGTCAGGACTACTGGGTCTAGAACTCGGGGCCCCTCTCTACCACTGCTCAAGGAGGAAAGGCCCTGGAGGACATCTGGCCTCCTCCAGTCCCCTGGCCTTGGACCCCAGGCCCCGAGGTTCACAGGCTGCCTGGGTGATGCTAGGAGAGGCCTGTGCTCACTGCCTCAGTTCTCACTTTTCTTTTGAAAAAGGAGGCTCTTGGTAAGTCCAGCCTACACCTGCTATAGAAGGCTGTCCTGAGGGGCATCACAGGGGTAGGGTATGTATGCTTATTTAAAGATAGTTCAGGAGAAACACAAAGAGGTGTCCTGACAAGGTCCACAGCAATGATGGTCATGGGTGCCGGGGGGATTAGTTGATTTAATCCTTAACCACACAGTCCTCTGTGGTTGGGATTATTCCCATTTTACAGGTGAGGAAACTGAGTCCAAAAGCAATTGGGTGGTTTACCAAAGCTGGTGAGTGGTTGAGCTGGGCTCTGAAATCACTGCCCAGTGACTTGGAAGCCTAGGTTGGTGCTGATACACAGCTTTCCCACGGCATTTCTGGGACGGGTTTCCAAGGCCTTTGAAAGGTTTGTGCGTCTCTGCAGCTTCATCGCAGCTGCCCAGTAAGAACCAGAAAATAATACTGCTGTGCTCCTGCTGGTTTCTTCCACCAAGCCCCACACAGATGTGATCTCACGTGCTCTCCCAGAGTCCATGTGGGCTGAGCAGGGGATGGGGATCACTGACTCCATTTCCCAGGAAGGAAAGGGAGGCACAGAGAGGGATGGTGGCTGGTCCTAGGTCACACAGCTGGCTGGTGGGAGAGGTGGGACGGGAAATCATCTCCACCCTCGAGGGCAGTTTATTGAGCTTGATGAGTGGTGGGCTAGGATCACCCCCAAGGCTCAGCAACTTGGGGTACTTTTCTTGAGGGCTAACTCAGTGGTTGAAACAGCTCCAGGATAGTTGGGCTTGTGTTACAAAGGGAACTCTGAGATGCATATAAAGGCACTCTGTACACCAAGTGAGAGACGCTGGGACCAATGGTCATCACTCTTGCTTCCTTCTGGTCAGCCTTGGCACTGTCTCTGCCTCCTCTTCAGATACCCAGGGCTCAGAAGCAGCCCTGGTGTGACAGAAAGAACACTGACCTTGAGGTCATGGGGCCTGGGGAGGAATTCACTGTTGCTGCTAAGTTTCTTCAGTCATGTCCGACTCTGTGCGACTCCACGGACGGCAGTCCACCAGGCTCCGCCGTCCTGGGATTCTCCAGGCAAGAACACTGGAGTGGGTTGCCATTTCCTTCTCCAATGCATGAAAGTGAAAAGTGAAAGTGAAGTTGCTCGGTCATGTCCAACTCTTAGCGACCCCATGGACTGCAGCCCACCAGGCTCCTCCATCCATGGGATTTTTCAGGCAAGAGTACTGGAGTGGATTGCCATTGCCTTCTCCTAGGTACCCCTAAATCAGCCTTTTCCCTCTCCCAATTTTTCCATTTTTTTTTCACTCAAAAGTGGGAATACTAACTACAGAGAACAGACGTTGTGTGTGAAGAATTTCATCATCAACTAAAAAGGCTGTGCAGAGAGAGAAATCACTGATGTTCTGTTCAGCCCTGTCTCATCTCTATTAAAAGCCATTTAAAACATGGCTTTGGGGGCTTCTCTGGTGGCTCAGTAGTAAAGAATCTGCCTGCCAGTGCAGGAGATATGGGTTCAATTCCTGGTCTGGGAAGATCCCACATGCCCTAACCCTAAGCCTAACTATTGAGCTGGTGCTCTAGAGCCTGGGAGCTGCAACTTCTGAGCCCACAGGAGGCCCACATGCCTAGAGCCTACCTGTGCTCCACAACAAGAGAAGCCACTGCCACGGGCACCGCAACTAGAGAGTGGCCACTGTTCTCTGCAACCAGGGAAAAGCTCGTGCAGCAGGGAAGACCCAGCACAGCCAAGAATAATAAATAAATAAATAAATAAATAAATAAATATATAAATCAGCTTAAAAAAGTGGCTTTGGGGGAGTTCCCTGGTGGTCCAGTGGCTATGGCTCCACACTTTCAGCACAGGAGCCTGGGTTCAATCCCTGGTCAGGGAACTAGATCCCACGTTCCACAGCTAAAGATCCCACGTGCTGCAATGATTGAAGGCAGGAGAAGGGGATGACAGAGGATGAGATGGTTGAATGGCATCACCGACTCAATAGACAGGAGTTTGAGCAAGCTCCAGGAGTGGGTGATAGACAGGGAAGCCTGACGTGCTGCAATCCACAGGATCGCAAAGAGTCCAACAAGACTGAGCGACTAGACTGAACTGAATTGGTGCTACAATGAAGACTGAAAATCCCGAGTGCTGCAATAAAGACCCAGTGAAGACAAATAGATAAAAATAAATAAATATGTTTTACAAATGGCTTTGAAGTGATGGATCACAGAGCAAAATTGTACTGATCAAATATCTGCCTTCTCTACTGTGGCTTTTCGACTGGAATCTCTGGTACCCAATATCTGGTACCAAATCAAATGTCCCCTGGGTGGCCTCATGGGCTCCAGTGCAGGGTTGGAAAATGTTTTGCAAAGGCCTATGTAGCAATAAATATTTTAGGTTTCGTGGGCCACATGCGATTTTGGTCACAAGTTCTCTCTTTCTTTCTTTCCTTGCGTGTGTGCACTTCAGTCGCTCAGTCGTGTCTGATTCTTTGCAACCCTGTGGGCTATAGTCCTCTGGGTTCTCTGTCCATGAATTTTCCAGGCAAGAATCCTGGAGCGGGTTGCTATTTCCTACTCCATCTTTATTTTCTTAAAAATGTAAGAAACAGGAGGCCTTCCCTCCTGTTCCCAGGGGTTAAGAATCTGCCTGCCAATGCAGGTTTGATCCCTGGCCTGAGACGATTCCATATGCTTCAGGGCAACTCTGCATGCGCCACAGCTGCTGAACCCTTGCATCACAATTACTGAAGCCCAGGCACTCTGGAGCCTGTGCTCCGCAACAAGAGAAGCCACTGTTATGAAAAACCCATGCATCACAACCAGAGAATAGTCTCATGTGCCACAACCAGAGAAAGCCCTTACGCAACAACAAAGACCAGTGCAACCAAAAATTAAAAAAAAAAAAAAAAAGTAAGAACCACTGATAGTTCACAGGTCCTACAAAAACAGCCAGTGTGGCCCATGGGCTGCAGTTTGCTGCCCCAGCCTAGTGTAAGTGTTGGGGTGAGGGAGTTTGGAAATAGAAAAGGCTTGAGAGTGTTAGTCTGACTCTTGTGCGACCCTGTGGAGTGTCAGGCTCCTCTGTCTATGGATTCTCTAGGCAAGAATACGGGAGTGGATTGCCATTCTCTTCTTCAGGGGATCTTCCCACCTCAGCAAGGTTAAGATCCCCAGTTTTGCTGCTTTCCTGCCTGCAGGCCTTTGGACCATGTCGTAACCTCCCTCAGAGTTACTGGACTGTCTGCCCCATGGCTGTAATAATGCCTACTTACTTCGGAGAACTGTTGTGAAGGTTCTACATATGAGGTGCCTGCTGTCTACCCAGCAGCAGGCACCTTGCCCTGTCCTGGGTGTGGCGGGGCAGATGGCACCCTCCCAGAATCTGGGATAGTTTATAAGGTGGCCAAGGCATTGCTCCATAGGAAGGGGCCCAAGGTTTCACGATGAAAGGAAGACCTGGGGTCATGTTGAGCGGCTGGCTGTGGGGGTGAGAGACCTTAGCTCTATCACCAGCTTTGTTTTCAAGGGAGGGTGGCCTGGGAGTCTGGGGGGTCTAGAAGAGGCCCCCACACACAGAAGGGGGCTTTGCTGAGAGGGCCCCGGGGACTCCCGGATTGTCTTGAGTCCTGGCTTCTGGTCAAGTTAAAAGCTAGAGAAGGAAACAACCCCCCTCCCCCACCCCTGCCCCCCCACTTTTATTTTTCCATTGATAATAAAAGTGACCAGGGGACGTCCCTGGTGGTCCAGTGGCTAAAACTCCATGCTTCCCATGCAGGGGGCCTGGGTTTGATCCCTGATCAGGGAGCTAGATATCACATGCTGAACTAAGAGTTTGCAGGCTGCAACTAAAAGATCTCACATGCCACAAAGAAG
Source organism: Nanger dama (assembly GCA_917880005.1). Classification (NCBI taxonomy): domain Eukaryota; kingdom Metazoa; phylum Chordata; class Mammalia; order Artiodactyla; family Bovidae; genus Nanger; species Nanger dama. The sequence continues at coordinate 4,779,606 of CAKJTW010000078.1, read as the reverse complement.
ATCAAAGAGCCTGTGTGCCACAACCAAGACCTGGCTCAGCCAAATAAATAATAAATAAATAAAAATGAATATTAAAAGAACCCCATCACGACCCAGCTGTGGAACCTGGAGCACTCCTAGCTGTGTACCTGTGCCATCTACTCGCTGACTCCGAAGGGTCACCTGGGACCAGCCTCCCAGTCGGGAACTCAGCGGTGTGACATGGCACACAGGGGCTGTGTCTTCATATTTCAAACACCCTGCTCATTCCTGTGCCCCCTTTAACCTATAATTCACTGTTCCTGTATCTAGAAAGTCCTTCCATTACTTCTTTATCTGGTAAACTTCTACTCATTCCTTGAAAACATAGCTCAAATGTCACCTCCTCCCAGGAAGCCTTCCAAGACTATCCAGGCACAGTTAGTATCTCTCTCTTCCACCTTCAGGAATTTTGATAGCACTCTATTGCAGGAACGGGGTGGGTGGGAGCTGGGGGAGCACAAACCTTAATGGAACACTTATTACATCCTTATGCTAGGCACTTTACTGAATTATGTCATCTAACATTCAAAAACCTACAAAATAGTCTCATCTCCATTTTACAGATAATGAAACTGAGGCTCAGAGCAGCTAAATAAACCTGCCCAAAGTGTTAAGGGGGTGAGGCTGGGATCTGAATCCAGGCAGTATGATCCCAGTGCCCTCCCTCCTAACCACTGAGTTATATTGCCTCTCTAACACTATTTATAATTACCCCAAACTGTAATAATAAGTTTATGAGTCTGTAAATGCCCCATGAGCTGCAACCACAACTTACTCATCTTTGAACCCCTAGAATGAAGCACAGTGCTGTGTGCATACTAGGGATTTATTGGCTGCTGATGGAATGAATGTCGAATGCAGAGGCTGCGGGGGCTGGTGCCACTGAAGGAAGGTAGGGTGCTAGGAAGGGCGAAAGGAAGACCAGCGGGGGAAGCAGGGGAGTGTGTAGGGCGTGCTTGACCCTAGCGTGGAAGGAAGTTCCTGCGGCCAGCTGCCACGCCATCTTGGAATCACGATCCTGATGTCCTGACTTAGCAAGCACCTTCAGTATGCCAGGAAGTGCTTCACACAAGGGCCTTCTAAGTCTGGAATAAAGTACAGCTAGTTCAAATCCCTGGACTGCTCATGAAGGCAGTCTTGACCCTGATCCTTGCAGGATGCGCTTGGGCGAAAGTTCATGCTGGAGGCCGGGTCTGGACTCCATGCCCTGCAGGTTTTGAACCTTGCCAGCCCCTTGAGAAGCTAGGGGTGTCAAAGGAAGTTGCGTGAATTCCCATGTGGGGAGTCCTCTATTGTGGCGTGCAACTCTGTTTATAGCAGACTTGCCGCCCAGAGGAGCAGAGGGTTCAGGTGAGTGAGGAGATGGGCATGAGCACACCAGATCCTCCGTCTCTTCTTGGCTCTCGGCGTTCTCCCCACCCACAGGAGGCCGGAACCAGCCAGGCCTCAAAGCCTCCCAGCAAGCCAGGTGGGCTGGTGAGGTCACGCTTCCTGCCCCACCTGCAGGTGGCCCTGTCCTGGGGGCTCCAGCAGGTGTCAAGGGCAGGGGTGGTGTGTGGGGAACCCTGTTAAATCCCCAGCCCCCTCTAGGGGCTGGTGGTGCCCCTGGAAGCCACCGGAAAGCTCTTTTCTTGCCCGGAAGATGTCCAAAGCATACATGGCTGCTGGACATGGGGGCGGGGGGGAGGGAGAGAGGCGGGGAGAGCGAGAAGACCCCCTGCAAGCCTCGTTCATACAAAATGCATTTCCCGACGTATCCCTCTGGCCTGTCGGAGCCCCTTCTGCTCACTGCTCTGTTTATAGATGATAGACAACTAATTAACATCCAAACCTCTTGAAAGGTCTTTTCAGAGGTAATGTTCTGACAGCTTATGTCAGCAAGGAGCACTGATTTGTCTAAGCATGGATCACATTGTTTCAGATTGAATGAGGTGAATATTAAACTGCTTTAAATGTACTCTTCATAAAGTACTAATTACACACTCCCAAGGGAGAACAGCCAAGGAATACTAAACAGTAGAGAAGTCAACAGAAGGTTCTTTTTTATAGTATGTTGCTGGGCTCTGTGTTTTTCTGTCTCCTTTCTTGCTCTCTCTCTCTCTCTCTTTTTTTTTACAGTAAAATCACAGCACGCTAAAGAATACACATTTATAGCACAATGCTTCTCATCTAATTATATGGCAATCATTAGTTTTAAGCTGGATGCATTATATATATTTTTTGATATATTATGCCTGAGGCATAACTCTGCATTTATTGCTGCTGCTGGCAGATTTCAGTCCCTCCAACCCCTTTCCAAACCCCAACTCCTCTTTACCCCCGACCCTTTAACAAATTGTTTAACCCTTACTGTGTTTGCTTACTGTCTCAAAAAAACAATGCAATATACATTGGCAAAAATGGGGAAACAGCATACCATTTGTTAATTTGCAGGGGGAAAAAGTAGGAAAGGAAATTGCCTGAGTTTCTGGGAGCTGTGCAATATTTTATTAAGCAGGTGATGTCCTGAATAGACAGTCTCTGCTCCCCGACCTGGTGAAATTCCTTCATAACAAATGCTACTGGATCACAATGAATTCCCACTTGGCTGAGCTTCATTGTCCCTCAGGGAAAGAGATATTTATATGTATGTAAATATACATCTCTGAAAGCAACAGAGAGGTGGGAAACCATGAGATAGGGAGCAGTCCAGCCAAAATGCAGGGTGACCCTTCAAAATGCCTACGTGCAGATGTAGCCAGAATCCTGCTCCTTCAGTTTTTCATTTCTGACATCCCCCTTGCCCATGGTTGTGAAAAAGCAAGATCAAATTTGAGATGCCCTGGATTCTCAGGTTCTCAGTCCTGAAGGGAGAAAATGCCAAGTTCCTCAGGGATTAACAGCCTGATACTGATTCTTCTCGGCCAGGCCTCTAATTATACCTCTAATGATGAAGGGGACCCAGAAAGGTAGAATTAATTTTGTGGCAGGACCGAAGCAGGGTCCCCTTTCCCTTCTGTGGTCTTCTTTTTCCTCCCCTACACCAAATCAGAGAACTGGGATCTCGGAGTTGAAGGGGTTAGAGATCCGCCGTCTTTGTTTTACAGCTAAGGAACCTCTGCTGAGGGAACCTCATAATTCACAGCACAGAGCTGCCTGCAGTTCAAGCTGGAATCTGGGGTCCTGACTCCCAAGCTAGCACTGTTTCTACTTCAAATAGAGTAATCCAAGGAACTCTTCCCTCAAAAAAAATGACTAAGGGCAAAGGAGTCAAATGACAGGTTCTATGGACTAAATGTCTGTATTCTCTTCAGATTTACATGTTGAAACCCTAATGGCATCAATGTGGTGGCATGTCGGGATGGGGCATTGGGTCATGAAGACGGAGCCCTTTTGATGGGGACTAATGCCCTTATATTGATACTGAGTGACAGAATGGAGTTTGCGTCTTCTCTCTGCTGTCTTGATCATGTGATAAAACAAGAGGGCAACTGTCCAGCACTGTATCTGCGGCACTTTTTTTTTTTTGCCACACCACGTGGCCTGTGGGATCGTAGTTCCTCGACCAGAGATCGAACACGTGCCCCTTGCATTACAGTCTTAACCGCTGGACTGCCAGGGAAGTCCTTTGTTGGCATCCTGATCTTGAATTTCCCAGCCTCTAGAACTTACAGAACTAAATGTTTGTCTTCTGAGCCACCCAGTCTACAGCAGTTGTTATAACAGTCCAAATGGCCTGAGACACAGAATTTTCTTCTCTGAGATCTGGAAGAAGTCTGGAAAGTCATCTAGTCCAAGCCTTCTGTTGCTGCTTGAATTGCCTTCATGATGTCCCCAACCATGACTTGTTCATTCTTGGTTCTGGCTCCTCCTCTGGGGAGGGAGGGTTGGTGACCATTCCTGTAGTGTCAGACCATCTCCGTGCATTTCTCATGGTTAAGTAAGTGTTTAAGAACAGTGCATGCTGGAGCAAGAGTGTCTGGGTTCAAATACAGCATTGCTGAGTCCCAGGTCTATGATCTTGGATCACAGACGTAACATTTCTTTGCTTCTGTCTCCTCCTCCTCTGTAAAATGAGAAAAATACGAGTGCCTGCCCTATAGGTCGGAGAAGGCAATGGCAACCCACTCCAGTACACTTGCCTGGAAAATTCCATGGATGGAGGAGCCTGGTGGGCTGCAGTCCATGGGGTCGCTAAGAGTCGGACACGACTGAGCCGACTTCACTTTCACTTTTCACTTTCATGCATTGGAGAAGGAAATGGCAACCCACTCCAGTGTTCTTGCCTGGAGAATCCCAGGGAAGGGGGAGCCTGGTGGGCTGCTGTCTATAGCGTCGCACAGAGTCAGAAACGACTGAAGTGACTTAGCAGCAGCAGCAGCAGGCTTATGGGTTTCATGAGGATGACAGATGATACAGTAAGTCCCCTACATATGAATGAGTTCTGTTCCAAGAGCAAGTTCGTAAGTCCAATTTGTTTGTGAGTCCAACAAAGTTAGTCTAGGTACCCAGCTAACACAACTGGCTATGGAGTACCATGCTGCCATAGGTTTATAATACTTTTCACACAAATTATACATAAAAACAATAAAAAATAAAAGCAAAAATAAAGAAAACATTTTTAACCTTACAGTATATACTTTGAAAAGTACAGTAGTCCAGTACAACAGGTCATACAGAGGCTGGCATCGAGTGAAGGCAAGAGGAGTTACTGGGTGGGAGGAGGGAGAGGAGGTAGGAGATGGTAGAGCTAAAGGATCATTAGCAATAGGAGACAGAGGGCAAGCTGCAGGTTCACTCACGCCTGATGTTGATGGACTGCAAGTTTGCATCTTTGAAAGTTTGCGACTTGAAGGTTCATATGTAGGAGATTTACTGTACATGTCAAGCAGTGGCCACCCTGTTAAACTCGTCAAGCTTAGCTATTTTATTGTTAGGAAGTTCGTCAAGCTCCCTGGCATAACTGCCACAGTTGTAGCTTTGCCTGGTGACCCACGCAATAAGATTCACTTTGCTCCTTGTGGGACTGTTTTCAACCATTTTTCATTCATTCATTGCTCAGCCATCCTTGCATGACCCCTGCATGCCAGGCATCTAGGGACAGGAGAGGTCAGAGACACGGAAAAGCTTGTACCCCGACCTCACAGAATTGACAACCCAGAGGAATCTACAATTTCTCCTCAGCACTTCTCTTGCCCAGGGCATATGTTCTTCAGTTTCTCTGTATGTTCCTTACTTAACCTTTTCCAACTAATTTTCCTTATGCAAAATCATCAAAAATATATATATATATATGCCAGGGATGAAGGATGAAGGACGGAGAAGGCAATGGCAACTCACTCCAGTACTCTTGCCTGGAAAATCCCATGGACGGAGTAGCCTGGAAGGCTGCAGTCCATGAGGTCGCTGAGGGTTGGACATGACGGAGCGACTTCACTTTCACTGTTCACTTTCCTGCATTGGAGAAGGAAATGGCAACCCACTCCAGTGTTCTTGCCTGGAGAATCTCAGGGATGGCGGAGCCTGGTGGGCTGCCGTCTATGGGGTCGCACAGAGTCGGACACGACTGAAGTGATTTAGCAGTTAGCAGGGATGAAGGAAAAAGCAGCAAATCTGAGCTTCAGTCCAAGGCACACCCTGTGTCCATGATCCAAACACACAAGACTGGGGTTTCACTGGGTGGATGGCCGCCAGGTATGTTTTTTTCCTTTTCCCCCAAATTTTGCTATGTCAAGTCTTGTGGAATGCAGGATGGTTCTCCAACCAAGGATCAAACCCGAGCCTCCACCGTGAAAGTGGATCCTAACCACTAAGAAACTAGTGAGGTCTCTGGGTTGTTATTTATGTCTTTTAAGCTCTTCAATTAAAAAAAAAAACTTTTATTTGTACTGTTGTATAGGTGATTAACAATGTTGTGATAGTTTCAGGTGAACAGTGTGAAGGGCCTCAACCAAACATATGCATGTATCCATTCTCCCCAAACCCCTCTCCATTCCAGGCTGCCACGTTCCGTTGATAAAGCTTATCATTCTTAAATCTAATGCATGCGTGTGTGTGGGCATCTGTGTGTATGTTCGTGTGCACCCCACAACAGCACACCCACAGCCGCCCACCCTGGGTAAGTTGAGGAGGGACATGCCTTGTCCCTGGGACTGACTCCCACCTCCTCCTGGCATCCCTCCTCAAACCCAGGGTATTCTTGGCTGAGGCATTACCCACTATGGGAGGGTGCCAACAATGCTACGTGATTCCTCCACAATGCCCAGTGTCACCGTCAGTCCCCCTGCCCACCTCACGAGTCGATCCCTCCATCACTGATGCTGCTGCAGTTAGCACCATGGAAGATACAGGGGACCATGTCATTCGCTTGCTACAGTCTTTCCCGTGAGACTCCCCTGTCTACTTCAAGATCCTAGGCTAGCTCCTGGCCCGTGTGCTTGTGAGCGCATGCGTGTCTAACCATGGCTCCGTGCCTGGTGCTGCTCTCAGGGCCTCTCAGGGGCCAGCCCCGCAGCCAGGAGGGCTCCCTCCACAGCCCGTGGCCATTGTGTGCTCTGCACCCCTTCTATTCTGGACCCTCAGGATACTGCTACGTTTCACCTGTTATTCTCTCACAGCCTAACATGGGGCTTGAGACCTGAGGGAGTGAACACACACTGGTGGAATGACGGCTGCTATTTTTGAGGATGTGTTCTTGCCTTGTACCAGCAGATACAGGCAGCCAGCTCTGGGCCTAACTTGATGGTGGTCATTTAGTTGCTCATGTGTGCGTGCTAAGTTGCTTCAATCATGTCTGACTCTTTGCAACCCCATAGCCTGTAGCCCTCCAGGCTCTTCTGTCCATGGGGTTCCCCAGGCAAGAATACTGGAGTGGGTTGCCATGCTCGCCTCCAGGGGGTCTTCCTGACCCAGGGATCGAACCCTGGTCTCTATGTCTTGTGCATTGGCAGACGGGTTCATTGCCACTGGTACCATCTGGGAAGCCCATTAGTCACTCAACTGTGTCCAGCTCTTGTGACCCCATGGACTGTGGCCCACTAGGCTCCTGTGTCCATGGGATTTCCCTTAGTATACTCTCTCTTTTGAAGCCCAGGCCTTCTTTCCTAGTGTCAGGCATTCTTCCTCCTTCCGCTGGGTCTCTGACCAGTTCTGCTGCAGTGCACCTCATCTGGTGATAGGATGTCCGCTTTAGAGTCTGGAAGACCCAGACATACACTGCTGAAGGACCCATAGGTAATAGGGGCTGATGCCGTGCCGAGGAGAAAAGCACTCTCTATACTCCAGGCAAAGTGGTGAGTGCTGGCAGGCGGTGATGCCCTGTAGAGACATGATCTCTGCCTGCATGGAGTTTACAGCATCGTGGCCATGCACTGACCTCTGAGCACTGGCTTTCTCATCTACAGATGGGGCCTCAGTATACCCACACCATGGGGTTGCTGTGTGGACTGAAACGGTGTATATGGGATACTTGGCAGGGAGTTAATGCTTCCTGAAGTTTCTAAATGGGTTTTCTTCTGCACCCCGAGTCAGAATACTGTTGCCTTTGGGGTGGGGATATTGACTGGAAGAGGGAGGCTTTTGGGGTGCAGGAAATATTCCATGTCTTGATCCTGGTGGTGGTTACATGGTGTTATTGTTGGACTGATTGTGTTGTTGTTGTTGTTCAGTCACTAACAATAAAAGGCCTTCCTGGCCTTTGGGAATCAGGAAGGCCTGTGCTCATCTCTGGAGGGCTGTGACCTGGTGCCTGTGACACACCCCCCTGGTGGTCACCCGGACTGGAGGAGGCACAGGGCCCGAGGGGGCCAGACTGCCTCGAGGGTGCACGTGCTGCTGGCTCTGGGCCAGCAGTGCCCAGGGGTGTGGGGTCCAATATGAAGGGACTCTCTTTTTCCCTCTGACACTGTAATTTACAGCCTGGGTGTCACTTCTCTCCTCAGCACAGCATCAGGTCCTTCTCCTTTCTAGGCTCTTCTCTCTCCTTGCTCACAAATACCCGGTATTTTCCACCTACTCAGCTGGGCTTTAGAGGGGACTGCACTGGGCTGGAATGATTGCTTCTGCAACCTAAGAGGCATGTAGTCTTAGGCTAGTTATTCCATCTCCCCTAGCTTCCGTTACCTCATCTGTGAAATGGAGCTAAGAATCCCCTCCTCCCGAGCTCATTGTGGGGATGGGGAGAAGAGGCACAGGGAAAGGTCCCAGAGCACCACACGTGCAGCCAGCCCCCAGCATGCATGCCTCTCCAGGGCTCCCCAACTCTAAGTACTCTAAGGTGCTGTGGGTTTAATGGTTTTCTCCCCAAAGGAATCCTTGCATTTTAAAAGAGGACACTTTGCTGTTTGATAAAGCACAATAAATTGACTGGGCAGAAACTTCCAGGAGAAGCAATGGGGTAGAGCAGGAAATGGCCTCCCTTTACTTCTGAAATCACACCACTTAGACTAGCAGTTCTCAGCCTAAAAGCTGTGACATGCTGGTGTGGTACCGGCAGTTGTGTGATGTATCGCAAACAAATATATTACTAATAATGAAGTGCTGCAGTTTTCAAACACCCCCCACCCCCCACCCCATGCCGCTACGCCCTGCTACTCCTGGGGAATACAAGGTTGTCCCCAGGATATGGTCATACACACCCCTCATTCCTATGTGACTTCTTGTGTAGGGTAGAGAAGGGTGCACCCAGGATTGGGCACCACCTGGGTGTGTTTGGGCATGGGTGTACCCAGGCACATGTGGCCTGGTGGAAATAACAGTGGCAAGTTAGGGACCTGGAGAAGAAGGCAAATGTGAAAGCCCTTGAGGGCCTCCCCTGGTGGCTTACTGGTAAAGAATCTGGCTGCCAATGCAGGAGACATGGCTTCAGTCCCTGGTCTGAGAAGATCCCACATACCACAGAGCAACAAAGCCTGTGTACCACAACTACTCCCGAGCCTGTGCTCGGGAGCCACAACTACTGAACCCACATGGTACAACTACTGAAGCCTGTGTGCTCTAGAGCCTGTGCTCTGCAACAAGAGAAGTCCGCACACCTCAGCTAGAGAGTAGCCCACACTCACTGCAACTAGAGAAAAGCTCGCACAGCAACAGAGACCCAGTATGGCCATGAATAAACACATAAATAGAGACTGGAAAAAAAAGCCCTGGAGACGTTTAGAATCACTAGGTATGTTGCACAGCAAGAGAAAGAAGGGGTCCCTCACTTCTGCCCTGACATGGGTGACTTCCAAGATAGAAAACCATGTCAGCAGTCAGGCTGGCACAAAGGGGCACCCACTCTACATGGCTCCATTTATTTGAAGCCAACAACAAACCTAATGGACTGTGACAGCTGTCAGAATACTGTCACTTTTGGGATGGGGATACTGACTGGAAAAGGGAGGATTTGGGGGTGTAGGAACTCTCCATGTCTTGATCTTGGTGGTGGTTACATGGACTATGTTGTTCAGTCACTGAATCGTGTCTGACTCTTTGACCCCATGGACTGCAGCACACCAGGCCTCCCTGTCCCTTACCATCTCCCAGAGTTTGCGCAAACTCATGTCCATCGAATTGATGATGCTATCCAACCTTCTCATCCTGTGTCATCCTCATCTCCTCTCGCTCTCTCAATCTTTCTCCAGGGTCTTCATATCAGGTGGCCAAAGTATTGGAGTTTCAGCTTGAGCATCAGTCTTTTCAATGAATGTTCAAGGTTGATTTCAATTAGGATTGACTAATTTGATCTCCTTGCTATCCAAGGCAAGAGTCTTCTCCAGCACCACAATTCGAAAGCATCAATTCTTCGGTGTTCAGACTTCTTTATGGTCTAACTCTGCCACAAAACCCATATTTTGACTATACGGACCTTTGTCAACAAAGTAATGTTTTTGTTTTTTAATACACTGTCTATACACTGAATGTGTGTGTCCTCCCTAAAATGCATATGTTGAAAATCTACCACCTGACATATTGGGAGGTGGGGCCTTTGGGAGGTAATTAGGGATTAGACGACGTCAGGAGGAGTGGGGCCTCCATGATGAGGTTAGTGCCCTTTTGAGAGTCAGAGAGCCCTGGCTTCTCCTCCTCCTTACTCTCCAAGTAAGTATATTGGAGAAGTCAGCTGTCTGCAGCCCAGAAGAGGGCCCTCGCCAGGACCAGCCATGCTGCACTCTAGTCTCAGACCTCTGGCCTCCAGGACAGTGAGGAATAAGTGTCTATTGTTGATAAGCTCCCCAGTCTATGGCGTTCTGTCCTAGTGGTCAGAGCTAAGACAATGAGTAAAAGCCATAAGTTTTACACTGCAGATCTGTGATGGATATATTTATAACTCAAACTTTTTTTTTTTTAAAGCACTTTGGAATTGCAGGCATACACCTGTCAGGGTTTTCCTATAGCACCCTTCAGAAGGACCTTTACTGTAGGAGTCCTGGGAGTGCCGCAGGCAGGCAGCGACTGGCCACGAGGTCTCTCCGGCAGCTCTGTGCTCCTCCCGGCTGACAAGACAACTTTTGGGGGCTGGCATCTCAGCCTCATTAGTGTCCAGTGCGTGCAGAGGTGGGACCCTCACCAGATAATCTCATTTCTCCTAGAAAGACAGCTCCCAGTGGAGGGGAGAGCACGCCTGTGGCCATGGTGTGTTGTGAAGTGCTCCTGGCCTAGGATCTGGGGGCTGTCAGCTCCCCCAACCCCCAGAGCAGCCTCGGCGAGAGAGTCCAGCAGACACTGCCTGTCATTGGATCCTGAGGTGACTCTCCCGGCCACCAATGTGAAGCTCATTTTGTTTGCTTTGTGTGATACTTTTCACCCACCCCTTTCAGTTGCCAAGGAAACACTGACGCAGCCTCGGGTGGGGCCTCCGGGCTCAGTCAGCTTGGAGTCTTTTAAGGCAATGGTGGTTCAGTGAGGCGGCTCTGGCCCTGGAGCCGGGAGGGCTGGCACACAGGGTACAGGGGGGCAGGGCTGATTGGGGAGGGGGAGAGGGAGTGATCCCAGTGGAAGAGGCGGTGGCTTCGCTGTGGGCTGGCTGCAGGGATGCTAGTCAGGGTGCAAGTCTTCCCTTAGGAGCCCCAGGAGACCCAGCCTTGGCAGAGTCGTCAGTAGATACAAAGCAGATGGTTCTCGAGACAACAGGGAACAGTCTTTTCCCGTCCTGGGTGTCTGTGGGGCCTGGGACAGCTGGTCTCTGAGGCTCTGGCAGGTCCCAAGCCCCTGCAGACCAGTCAGGAAGGAGCAAGAGAACGGGGTTTCTAGGGGCTAACTATGTGTCTGTGGACAAGTTGGGGTGAGGCAGTTGGCTGGGAGCTAAGATTCAGGAGAACCCTTCTCCATGTAGGGATTGGCTCTGGAATACAGAGATGAGCTCCCCCGCTTTCCGTTCCTCCACAGCCAGCCGTCACCAATGACACTGGGACTCTTGGGGCTTCCCTGCCAGCCTGCTCCATCCTCTGCAGCCTCTGGTGGAAGCATCTCAGGCCTAACATCCTCCACGCCCCAGCCCCCTTCCCTGTCGTGCATTGAGTTTGTCCTGGCCCCCTGCAACACAAGCAGCCCAGTCCCACGGCTAAGAAGGCCTGCTGCTTGTGGGCAGGTCTATTTTTGGTCTTGTCTGAGTGTTTTTTTTCTTTTTGACCACACCACATGGCATGTGGGATCTTAGTTCCCTGACTAGGGATTGAACCCCCACCCTCTGCAGTGGAAGCTCAGAGTCTTAACCACTGGACTGCCAGGAAAGTCCCTGGGTGCCTCTCTGTTTAATTCTCTGCCTAAAAAGGCAGATCTGCCTGCAGCTCTGGATGGAGCACTGGTAAGGGTGTCCCTAGTTCTCTTGACCCCGGGTAGCCTGCAGCCTGTGAGCATGGCCCCTCTCAGGGGCATCCCTTCCTTTTCTGCCGAAAGAATGAAAACCCTCCACTGCCTCAGTTGAATGGGTACTGTCCCCACTCTCTAACTCTCCACCTAACTTCCCTCTCTCTGACATTCTCCCAATCACCCAGTCTCAAAACTTCTGAGTTCTTTTGATTCATCTTTCTCCTTTATCAGCCTTATCTTATCACTTATCAAATTCTGTCAGTTCTTCCTTCCGAATGTCTCCGGCATATGTCCCTTCCTTTAAAAAAAAACAACTGTTTCATTGTTTTCCTTAGTATGACAGAGAACTCTGCTCAATGTAGAAATTTAGAAAGCACCAATAACCAAAAAGAATATGATTAAAATTATCCGTCAGCCTCCAGTCACAGCATATATGATTGTCATATATGTCCAGGTCGTCTCTTGCTTGTGCCCACATGCCTGCACCCTTTTTCTTTTTCACATCGCCCCATTCCTGCCACGATCACATCATCTACGCTTGCCTTTCCTCGGCCTTTCTGACCCGCCTCCTGTCTACCCTGCCACCTTCTCAGGCACTGCCTCTGAAACACGTTTACCCTTGGCCAGCCACTGCCCACAGGAAACCAGTGTCTCTCTGAGTGGAAGCCCGCAACTCGATGAGCATATTGTGGGTGCCTGTGAGTGATTAGAAAAAAGGCTCCCTGGGGCTTCTCTGGTGAACCAGTGGCTAAGACTCTACACTCCCAATGCAGGGGGTCCAAGTTCAATCCCTGGTCAGGGAACTAGATCCCACATGCTGTGGCTGAGTTCACTTATTGCGACTAAAGATCTTGACTGCCAAAACTAAGAGCCAGTGCAGCCAAAATAAATAAATAACTATATTTTTAAAAAATATAAGAAGAAAGAAGTCCTCCCCTTCTTCAAGGAGGAGGCAGCTCCTGGACTGAGTGAGTGGTTGATGGGCAGGGTGCAGGCTGCCCACTTGTCCCCTTCTACGGGAGCTGTGAATAAATAGCTGGCAGCCCTGGTCACACTTGTCCTCTGCCATTGTTCTTCTATTGTTTAGTCACTAAGTCACGTCCGACTCTTTTAAGACCCTCATGGACTGTAGCCTGCCAGGCTCCTCTCTGTCCGTGGAGGCAAGAATTTTTTCAGGCAAGAATACTGAAGTGGGTTGCCATTTCCTTCTCCAGGGCCCTCTGCTGTGTGATGGCCAATTCTATCTTACCAACCACAGCCCCTCCCTTCCCCAGCACTTACCCTCTTGAGCTGCTTGGCCAGTCTAGCCCCTGCTTCTTGAACATTGTGCATTTGGCTCCTCCTGGGGTCTTTGCCAAAGCCACACGCTCTACATCCTGCTCCCCTCTCCCTACCTCTCACATGGCTGTGCACAGAGGCCCAGCCCGGTCACACCTCATGTGCCTGTAGGGTCCAGGCAGGTCCCCTGTGTGGGTGGGATGCTGTCTGAGAGAAGAGGAGATGGCCTAGTTTGACAGATCTTCACCCATGTCACTAAATGCAGTCTCCCTAGTTTTTAATGTTACCTACTAGTTCAATACTATGGTTAGCATCACTGATTCAACAGACATGAACTTGGGTGACCTGTGGGAGATAGTGAGGGCCAGGGAGACCTGGCGTGCTGCAGTCCATGGGTCTCAAAGAGTTGGACACGACTCAGCGACTGAACAACAACACTAATTCAACACGTTCAGAAGCCTTGTTGAGGCTGAGCAAAGCTGTCCAACCCTGCCACGGCCCATTCCGCCCCTGAAGATTTCTGCACCTCTGTCTCACCTCTCCTTGATCGGCCTTGCCTCTCACCCAGTGGAACGAGATATCCCCTAAGTTGGCAGCTTAGGCGATAGGGTTTAGTAGAAAGCAGACCTATTCATTCAACAACCATTTAGTGAGTGACTAGGTAGACTGTGCTGCCAAAAGCCTGGGTGTGGGTTCTGACTCTGCCACTTTCTTGAGCAAGTCACAAATTCTCTGAGCCCCGTTTTCTACCTGTAAAATGGGAATTAAGTAAATCTCCACCTACTTGCTTGTGAAAAGGTATTGGAATGATACATGTGACAACTCTCTATAAACAGTGAAGCTCTGTGAAATGCCATTGTCTTCCCATCTTGTTCAAGGTGTGTTAACTTTATGTTTTGAAATGGTGTGAGCAGGCTTGCTACAGTAGTGAGTATATATCAGACATTTGATGAGTCCTTGAGGGTTAGTTAATGAAATGTACTGATAGTGCTGTATCTTTCAGTAGAAGATTTGTGTAGGTGATGACAGAACCACCAGCAATGAAGTGATAATGTAATAATATTGATAACTGGCACTAAACAGGGGTCTAAAACAGGGATCTAAACTAACAGAGTGAGTCAACCCATGGCTCTGGAGGGTTAGAGATAATAATAATATACACAAAATCATTAGAAGAATCCTGGGCAAATGGTTTGCATTCAGTAACTCATACCTATTGTGACTGGGTTTTAGGCTCATTACAAACATTATTTTATTTGATTCAATCCTTACAATAACTCTGTGAGATAGGCATTATTCTGTCCATTTTACAAACGGGGAGACCAATGTTCAGAGAGGTTTAGTGCCTCCATCCAGGTCACACAGCTGGCCTGGGACCCAGGCTCCCCTGTCCCGTTACTTCTTTGGTCAGCTTGGATTTGGGTCTCATCAGCCCTTGCCTGGAAATGCTCTGCTTCTTGTAATGTTGCCGGCGGAACTTCTATGAGCCTATTAGCTGGAGGCTCCTGGTCAAGGCCTTCAACGCAACCTCTACTGGAGCCCACCGGCCTTGAAATACCTGTACAGCTGAGATGCTCAGGCTGGCACCTCAGAATCAGCTCAGGCCCTCCCTTTAAATTCCAAGGAACAAAGACTTCACAGAACCTACCCTGGCCCTCCCAACCCCACCCACTTTTTTTTTTTCCCAAAGAAAAATGAAAGAATCTGATAATTACTTCTATCTACCACCCAACTGTACTAATTACCAACCTATTTCTTCACAGTGTGACAGACACCAGCTCTGGAAAACACATAGAGATAAATTAGCACTAATTGGTTTTCCTCTGGCTGTTTGAATTAGTATTTAAAGCTCCAATTACAAAGCAGAATAATTGCTATTAATGTCCTATTGCCGTACAAAAGGCAGTTCTCTGGAGAACCAGCCCAGGTGTATTATTACTCTGATTACAGCATATTTAACCTGGCTCATTAAGAAGGAGACGCGGGGACAGTTTCAATATGGCGGACCAACCACTTCCTGCAGGGTGGAAAGTTGGAGGACATAACTGTGACTTGTCTTGAAGACAGGACTGTGAGAGGGAAAACGGCAGAAACAGAAGAAGGGACAGGAAGGGAGGAGGAGAAGCTGAGCCTGGAAGCCCCTGGGTGGGGGTGTGGTCTTGTCAGGGCTCCTGGGGTCTCTTCCTGTTTCCCTGTCTCCTTAGGAACCCTTCCTGGGTCCAGCCTACACCCCTCTGTCCACAACTGGCCTCCTCCTCACCCCTAAGGCCAGGAAGCCCTTTCTCGGGCCTTCCTGGCACCTACATGGAGGCTTGGGAGTGAAGCTGCCAACTGAAGGATGTGTGGATGTCCCGTATGTTGGCATCAGACTTGTCACCAGTGGTGGGGGGGTGGGGGTGGGGCTGTGCCCTCCATCCATATCTCCTCTCTAGGTTGGGGCAGAGGCTTCAGGACCTGGAGTATGCTCTCTGCCCTCACTGTCTTGCATTTGCCCCCTCCATCCCCTGACCCCTTCCTGGCACCATTTCCCCTCTTGTTCCTCTACCAGCACCTTTCCTGTTCTGATCAGAGACTGTCGGTGAGTTAGGGAGAAGGTGAACTCAGTGAGGGCAGCTTCTGTACAAAGGAGGTAGAGAGCCCAGCTCCTCTGCTCACTGGCTGGATAGTAAGTCCGCCAAAGTCCAAGAGGCTCCAGTATCTCCAGCTGGAAAAATGGGGGCAACAACCTCCCCTGTTTCTGCTTCACAGAAGCTGTGAAGATGGAATGGAGGTGGGTGTGGGAGTCCTTTACCAATCACAGAGGCTCTACCTCTATAAACCAGTATGTGTGTGTGCTCAGTTGCTCAGTCGTGTCCGATACTTCATGATCCCATGCACAGTAGCCTACCGGCCTCCTTCTTTCCATGGTTTTTCCAGACAAGAATACTTGGTACGGTTGCCATTTCCTTCTCTGGGGTACCTTCCCGACCCAGGAATCAAACTCACATCTCCTGCATTGGCAGGTGGATCCTTTACCACTGAGCCACCTGGGAAATCACGTAAACAAAGGGGGCTTCTCTGATTCACTATTGACAGTGTTGGCACTCAAGAGAGAACAGAGCTGCTGTTTGCCAGTCCTTTCTTTGGTCCCTTCTGCTTCAATAGCTTCCCTTCCTCCTCTCTGACTCCTTCCCACTTCCTCTTCTGCCCTTCCTGGCAGACTCGGAGATAGCATCTCTATCCTCATTCACGCAGTGAGAACCAATGAGAACCTTTCCGCTAGAATGTTGAGAACTCAACCGTTTCCTCGAGCAGCTGCATTTCAAAAGGGAGGGCTATGTTTAACCCAAAGAAATGAGTCACTAATGGTGAACTTTCAGGCAAACTGAGATGATATTTTGTGGGGGAGAAAGAGGATGTCACAGCGCTCCTCCAAGTCCCATAGGCAGCTGTCTGCTCACTGACACACAGGTTTTGTGGGGCCGGGCGCCAGCGGAGGAAGGAATAGGTGCCAAGGGGAAAATCCCTGACAATGGAGAGGAGGTCTCAAGGCTGAGGCTGCTGAGGCTGAGGCTGCTGACCTGGGATTTTCGGTGGGGAGAGGGGTGTTCCTGTTCTGGGGGTGCTGGTGGTGAGCTCTGGCCCATCTGTCCCCACCAAGATGCGGCTCCTGGGCAGAGCTCAGGTGGAGCATCTCTGAGGCTGTCCAGAGGAGTGTGGCCTCCCAGGAGGTCTCTGCTTTTATCTTTGGGAAATAGACAAAGTTGACTCTCCCCTGGAAGGACTCCTTGGGGTCTTTCATCCCTTCTCTGTCCCCGGCACTTCTGGGCCCTCCCATCTCTCCCCTTCTCCTCCCCTGGACCCCATCTTTCTCAGGCCTGCCAGCCTCTGTGTGCCAGCCCCACCCTGTCTGGGAGAGACTCCACAGAGAAAGCGGCAAGGCAGTGTCCTGGGAATGTCTCCAATGAACCAGGTTTGGCTGGGTCTCTTCTAGATGAGGGGGCTTCCCAGGTGTTACTAGTGATAAAGAATCCACCTGCCAATGCAAAAGACATGAGATGCAGGTTTGATCTCTGGGTTGGGAAGATCCTCTAAGGGAGGACATGGCAACCCACTCCAGTATTCTTGCCCACGAACAGAGGAGCCTAGTGGGCTACCATCCATGGGGTCGCAAAGAGTTGGCGGTGACTCAGCATACATGCACATGCTTCTAGGTGATGTTCTAGGATTTTCTGGCTCCCCTTCCTTCTCTACATCACCAGATCTCTGATACCCAAGCAGCCAGTGCCTTTCAGCACCATCCAGGGACCCCAGAGCTCTAAGAGCTTTGGCCAAGGGGTTCCTGAGGTGGGTGATGACAAGGCAGCCGGGGCCCATCTGCCAGGGGAGGAGCCTCTGGGTGGTCTCTGCTGGGTGGGACCAGCTGTATCCGCCCAGAAAAGGAGCGTCACTGCCAATGAATCCTTCCTTTACAACCATGCTGGGAGGGACTTGTAAGGGACCGTGGGTGGGTGTTCACGTATTGGGGGGGATTTCTTTTTAAGAGACAAGGTGGGTGGAATGGGGAAGCCAGCTGGCTGTGGGCTCTATTTCTACTGACAAGGCTTTACCCTGTAGGTGTGAGGAATTCCAATTAAATATGCAGCCTATTTGTCTGTGTGTGGGAGAGGGTTTGCTGGGAAGGAGGGGAACGGAGGCAGCAGCCTCTCTGCGGCATACCAGCAAACTAGAAATTAGCTCCGTTCATCACAGGCTCACGGGGCTTCCCTCAGCCCTCCTGTGCACTCACAGGAGTCAGTGGGAAGGAGACAGACAGAGGAAGAGAGAAGAGAGAGAGGTTGGGGAGGCGGGTTCTCCCGACTTGAAGGGCTTCCGGAATCTCTGAGTGGGCAGGAAGGATTGCCTGACTCCTAGGCTCCTGCGGGGTTTCCCTTTCTGGAGGCTCTGGCGGGGAGATTTTCCCACTCATCTGTCCCCACAGGGGATGATTGGGGTCATCTGGGTGCATCCCCAAAACAATGGGGCTTCATAGGCACCCCCAGGGGCATCTCTACCCAGGAGGCAGGTGGGTCAGCAGCCAGAGTTGCCTAGGGCAGATGCCATCGTCCCCCTCAGCAGGGCCTGGGGACCGCCCTTCTTCACCCCGCGCCAGAGCAGCACTTGGAGAGCACCGTGGGCAGTGGTTTCTCTGAAGAACTGGATGCTGAAGCGCTGAAGTTGGAGCTCAGGTGTTGGGTGCAAGGATCCCCTCACCAAGGGGTTTCGGGTGAGGGGTGACTTGGCCCCTGCAGAAGCCATTGCAGACCTTTGTCATCCCTTCACTGCTCCCGTTTCTCATGGATGATGGGAAACATTAAAGTTCTCGAAGGTACAAAGATACAGTGTTTCAAAAGCAACACAGGGTGGCTTTCGGGGGGCTTTTCCTGGCCCCACAGAAGATCCTTTGAATAGCAGCTGGGCTGGGTGCATTCATCTTAGTTGGTTAGTGTTAGTCACTCAGCTGTGTCCGACTCTTTCGACTCTTTGCAACCCCATGAACTGTAGCCCACTAGGCTCCTCTTTCCACGGGAATTTTCCAGGCAAGAATACTGGAGTGGGTTGCCATTACCCTCTCCAGAGGATCTTCCCGACCCAGGGATTGAACCTGGGTCTCCTGTGTTGTGGGTAGGTTTCTTTTACCATCCAAGCCAGCCACCTTGCCCTTAGTCTGCAAACCTCTGGCCTTTCAGCCTGGCAGCCGCTCCATCCTCCTGCACCCTCCTTCACCACCACTTCCATCATCAGTCCAGTCCTTTCTGCATTTTCTCTTGATGCTGTTTCTTTCCCCATTTGCAAATGCTGATTCCTCCATAGCTTGGATCCCACCATCTATTTCCCAACTGGTTCAAACACCATCCTTGGCCATGAACTTAGGAACTGGTTATGGAACCACAGACAGATAGGGTATTTTGGCAGGGCATATTTTCTGATCCAGGCCCTTGAGGTGGTGGCTGGGGTACCTAGCCAGATGACTCCTCAGAACACCAAAACAAGGACCACTCGATGAATCACAAGGACCACATGCGTTTGCACAAGAGGAGAGGAGGGCTGTGCTCTGATTGCTGGAGACCCTGCCCTCTCTCTCCTCTGCTTCATGCTCCTGCCCCTCCTACCCCGCAGCTGCCACTGAGAATGCAAGGAAGACAGAACGGCTTGAGGAAAGGGCTAGAGGGGAAGGGGAGGCAGAGAGGTGAAGGGATCAGAAGAGGAGAAGAGGAGGGAGAGAACATGAGGAGGGAGAGGTGTGTCTGCAATGAGAATATTAAAATGGTAAAATCAGGCCATATGCAAGCATCTTGGTGTTTTCTTTTTTTTAAACAATATTTGCTTAAATTAGCTGTGAGGCAAGGAGGGTAAAGACCAAAATGTGGGGCAGGCTTCGCCCAAAGGGCACGTTTGAGAGTCCAGGGGATACATCATAACTTACACTGCCAGACCAGAAGCTTGGAAGCACTGAGGGGTTCAGATGGGTGAGTGCCTCATGGTGGCAGAGTGGGGCCAAGGGGAGTGATGTGCGGCTTGGGCACACCTGGCACCTCTGCCTGACCCTTTTCTCTGGACCAGGGACTGTGGATGATACTTCCAGAAAACATTTGGGTCTGCTCCATGCAGGGTCTTCTGGGGTTGGTGGGGACACAGCACCAGGCTATACTGGGGGAAAGGTAAGCTTAGCCAGAGGTTTGACTGAGGTTGGTGGTCCTCATGGACATCAGTCGCAGTGAGAGGACCACAAGGCAGAGGGGCAGCAAGGTCCTACCTTCTCTGTGTAGAACCCTTGATATGTGACATCAGGTGTCATGCGCACCCCACCCAGCACCAGCCCTGCCCTCTTGGGACTAGCCTAGACAAGATGCCTGTCAATAGGAAGAAGCTCCACTCTGGGGAGTTTCCACCAGCCCCTGCCCCCTCCCTTTCTCCCCAGAATTCCATGCTCTGGCCCCCAGCCTGAGATGGGCTCTCAACTCCACATCTCTGAGATGTGTAGGGCTAAGCAGACCCTTTGGGCAGAAGTCTAGGGCCTTGAGTCCAGAATAGTGCACCTGACCAACCCCCTTAAATGTTCCCCTGAGCCCAGCCCCATGAGGGGTCTGAGAGAGGGTTCAGGGCATGGCCCTGTGCTCAGGGTAACTCTCTAGCAGGGGCCAAGCCCTCTGTTGCTGCAGGAGATCCATCAGGAAGCTGTGGTCCTGGCTTTGTGGATTCTGGGGAGGAGTGAACTGGAAGACAAGGATTAAACTGGGGAGGGGGAGGCCATGGGTAGGATTCTTCTAGGCTCTGAGAGCTACTGAAGCCAAGGAAGGGAGGCTGGGCCTGGGGGAGTTAGAGGGCAGAGAGGAGAGTGGGGAATGCGGCCCCAGGACCCTCAGGGGAGAAGCGGACCCTGAAGGAGATGGGCAGGGCCTCCAGGTCGCAGCTCATCCCCAGCTCCCAGCCCGCTGGGGCCCTGCCCTTAGGTTCCCAAGCTCCCCTTCTCACCTCCCTGCAGGCACTCCTCTCACCTTCACAGCTGGGGGCGGTGGACTGCGGCGGTGCCACCGGGAAAATGTTGTGAATGGCAGAGCTGTTCTGAGCCCCAGACTTCCTTTGGTGGGGGAGACTAGGGGGAGAATCCAACCATGAGGCATTTTCCTGGTGCTAAGGATAACCTTGTGGGAGGCCGAGAAAATCCAATTAGATGGGGAGGCTGAGGGCGTGTGGGAGAAGATTTTTGAGCTTTCTGGCTTCCCCATGAGAAATCACAGCCTGGATCCTTCATTCCAGCCCCGTGCCTTCCCCCAATCCCCGCTCACTGCCCTACTCCCCAGCCCCTCCTAACTCAGGGCGGGACAGTTCCCCCCTGGGGAAACAGAGTCCTGCTGAGGCAGCCCCATCTGGCAGCTGCACCCCCAGGGCAGAAGCCCCTACTCTTTCTGTCCTCTACCTGGCCCCTGCACCCCTCCGGGCTGCTGCCCATCTGAACCTGGGCCTCCTGCTTGCTCTGAGTGAGAGCTCCAGAGAATGTCCACCTCACCCAGGTCAGCACCGATAAGGTGACAAAGTGACCTCACTCCCCTGGATCAACACCTCCAACCATCCAGGGCAGACAAGTCAGTGAGGCCGCATCCTCCAAGTTTTGCTCCCGAGACTCTCTCTCAGGCTTCTCGGGGCGGAGGGCAGCTGTGGAGGCCCCCAGCAGCCCTTACCCAGGGCCCTGCACACGAGATCTTCTCCCTCCTTCCTGTTGCCCCATTCCTCTCCTGGGATCTTGCTGATGGAGCTGGGCTGGGCCACCCTTTCTGCTGAGATAAATAGCCCTGGGTGGAGATCTTCCCAGCTAGCCTCTTAGGAGATGGTTCTGGAAGCACAGTCTTGTTGGGGCGCAGGGCACTAACACAGGTTCCTAGCCTTCCCTCCCAGTTCTGGTGAGGTCACCAGGAGGGGGCCTTTGTGGGAGGGGGCAGTGAAGCCCTCGGCTCCTCATTGGCCCTCCTCCAGGGTCGGGGCCTGAGCACGACTCTGTGTCCCTGACAACTGGTGGGAGGCTGTCCTCGGAGGTGTGAGGAACTCCAATTAAGCATTCAGCCCGTCTGCCTGTGTAGGGGGCTGGACTGTGGGGGAGGCAGACTCTCGCTGTCTCAGTGACTAATCTTCACAACACCAGTTATGAGCCTCTGGGGAGGAGGAGGTGGGAATGTGGGCAGGGGAGGCAGGGGAGGAGGGGGCCGGGGTTTCCTCACCAAGTCAGCTGCCTGGCTGCCTGTGCGCGTGATCCAGGAGAAGGAGAACCATGGGGACCCAGGCTCCCTGCAGGAGAACTAAATGACTGCGGGGTCCAACATGCCCCATATTTGCCCTAATATTTTTGAGGCCTTCCGATGTCTTAGGTACCCCTGCTCCCCACAACACTGAGGTCGCTGGTGTTGGCCTCGATATACAGATGGAGAACCTGAGGAGCAGAGAAGGAAAGGGCTTACTTGCTAGAGGTCAGCTGGGTAAGAGGGAGGTCAGACTTATTGCATGTGTGTCTCTGACTGCAAGACTTGTGTGTTTTCATGTGTGTCTCAGGACTGTACAAAGAACCCTGTGGTCTCATCAGCTCATGTAGGGCTCAGGCCACAAGCCTTCCCCTGATCCATCATATATTGTTGTTGTTTAGTCGCTAGGTTGTGTTCCACCCTTTTGTGAGCCCATGGACTGTAGCCCACCAGGCTCCTCTGTCTGTGGGATTTCCCAGGCAAGAACACTAGAGTGGGTTACCATTTCCTCCTCCAGGGGATCTTCCCAACCCAGGGATTGAACCTGAGTCTCCTGCATTGTCAGGTGGATTCTTTTACCACTGAGTCATCTGGGAAGCACCACTCCCCTCCCCCCCGCCCCCGCCCTTGGCCCATTATATGAGGGGAACTGAAAAACCAAGGGGTGAGGGCTGGGGTTACACTCTGGCATCCACTACCTCTCCACTGGGAGAAGGTGTTGTTCAGGAGGCCAGGCAGAGTCCCAACTGGGAATGTTCATTGGCCCAGAAAATTCAGTTCAGTTCAGTCACTCAGTCGTGTCTGACTCTGCAACCCCACGGACTGTAGCACACCAGGCTTCCCTGTCCATCACCAACTCCCGGAGACTGCTCAGACTCATGTCCATTGAGTCAGTGATGCCATCCAACCGTCTCATTCTCTGTCATCTCCTTCTCCTCCCGCCTTCAATCTTTCACAGCAATAGGGTCTTTTCCAATGAGTCAGCTCTTCGCATCAAGTGGCCAAAGTACTGAAGTCTCAGCTTCAGCATCAGTCCTTCCAATGAATATTCAGGACTGATTTCCTTTAGGATTGACTGGTTGGATCTCTTTGCAGTCCAAGGGACTCTTAAGAGTCTTCTCCAACACCACAGTTCAAAACCATCAATTCTTCAGTGCTCAGCTTTCTTTATAGTCCAACTCTCACATCCATGCCTGACTACTGGAATACTTATCAATTATTTATGGCAGGCCAAGCAGCAGCAGCAGCAGTAAGTACTTAGTTTATTTTCACAATAAACTGTGGGAAATTCTGAAAGAGATGGGAATATCAGACCATCTGACCTGCCTCTTGAGAAACCTGTATGCAGGTCAGGAAGCAGCAGTTAGAACTGGACATAGAACAACAGACTGGTTCCAAATAGGAAAAAGAGTACATCAAGGTTGTATATTGTCACCCTGCTTATTTAACTTATATGCAGAGTACATTATGAGAAATGCTGGGCTGGATGAAGCACAAGCTGGAATCAAGATTGCCAGGAGAAATATCAATAACCTCAGATATGCAGATAACACCACCCTTATGGCAGAAAGTGAAGAGGAACTAAAAAGCCTCTTGATGAAAGTGAAAGAGGAGAGTGAAAAAGTTGGCTTAAAGCTCAACATCCAGAAAACTAAGATCATGGCATCTGGTCCCATAACTTCATGGGAAATAAATGGGGAAACAGTGAAAACAGTGTCAGACTTTATTTTGGAGGGCTCCAAAATCACTGCAGATGGTGGTTGCAGCCAAGAAATTAAAAGACGCTTACTCCTTGGAAGAAAAGTTATGACCTATCTAGATAGCATATTGAAAAGCAGAGACATTACTTTGCCAACAAAGGTCCGTCAGTCAAGGCTATGGTTTTTCCAGTGGTCATGTATGGATGTGAGAGTTGGACTGTGAAGAAAGCTGAGCACCCGAAGAATTGATGGTTTTGAACTGTGGTGTTGGGAGAAGACTCTTGAGAGTCCCTTGGACTGCAAGGAGATCCAACCAGTCCATTCTAAAGGAGATCAGTCCTGGGTGTTCATTGGAAAGACTGATGCTAAAGCTGAAACTCCAATGTTTTGGCCACCTGATGTGAAGAGTTGACTCATTAGAAGACTCTGATGCTGGGAGGGATTGGGGGCAGGAGGAGAAGGGGATGACAGAGGATGAGATGGTTGGATGGAATCACCGACTCGATGGACATGAGTTTGAGTAAACTCCGGGAGTTGGTGATGGACAGGGCGGCCTGTCATGCTGTGATTCATGGGGTCGCAAAGAGTCGGATATGACTAAGCGACTGAATTGAACTGAACTGAAGCACTTAGAACTGGGAAAGGTGAGGAAGGCTTGGGCTCTAAAAGGAGAGGTTCAGCTGAAATTTGACAGCAAGCAGAAGAGGTACTGAGGATTCCAGAAGAAATCCTACACTGGCCTCACTGGGCCTGGGAGAAGGTGCATTTGAGCCCTACTCTAGGGCATAAGTACAGTGTGGGGCAGAGCAGAATAGGACCTGCAGTGGGCAGCTGCAAGGAGGGCTGTAGGGGTCCGAGGTGGCCACAGCCTCTGCTGAGGGGTCTCGGCTCTTTGGTCTGGACTTCTGCTGTAGGGTCAGCCCAGTGGCTGACCCCAGAGACCTGATGCTCTGTCTCATGACCCAGGGGAACTTTCAAGGGTCAATCCAAAAGAAGCGCTGGGACAGTGTTTTAAAAGGAATGAAGGGCCCTCTCAACCCTTCGGGCTTCTGGGGAAATGCTTGGTTTCAGGTCTTGATCCCTATGTGATATTTTTTCTTCATAGTTTGGGCTGATGAAATATAAGCCTACAGAAGGGGGGTGAGCTGCTGTTATCTTCCAAGGAGGAAATGTGAGAGGACACAGGGCTTGGACTACAGGCTAGGGTATTTCGACTGGACCCGTGACCCTTCTGAGAGTGGGTGCAACACAGCAGTCTGCTGTGTGTAGTTAAAAGTGGGGTTACTTCCTGTGTGCCCCAAGGGAGCTGATGGATTACCACTTCCTTCCTCACTCAGGCCTGGTCACTTTCACTGGTGACAGAGGCCCTACCCTAGCGTTTTGTGACCCACAGCAGTTTATGCCTTGAAATCCATTTGTCCAGAGCAAAGGTCTGCTTCGCCCCCAAAGATGCACAAATGCCAGAGGCATTTGCTTTTCTAGCTCAACTGCAGGTGGGGATTTTAGGGGTGTCAACATCTCATCAATGATTTGAAGGTGAAAGTGAAAGTCACTCAGTCTTGTCCGAGTCTTTGCAACCCCATGGACTGTAGCCTGCCAGGCTCCTCTGTCTAGGGGTTTCTTGAGGCAAGAAGACTAGAGTGGATAGCCACTTCCTTCTCAACATCAACGATTTGAGGTTCTGCTAATTTCCTGGGGCTGCTCTGGAGAGGATGTTCCCCAGGCAGCCAGAAGGAGGGTCCTGGGAATTGGAAGAATATCCAGGTTGGGAGATATGAGGCTTGAAGGTACAGGTTCACCTCTCACATCCCCACCAGGCAGAGAAGGTGTCGGGGTCAGTGGCCCTTCATCAGCTGGAAGAAAGTGGACAGAGGCACTGAAGCACTGGCTGGACTCCTTGGATCCCCAGTAAATCTAGTGACCAGATGCAGACTTCCAGAAAAGGACTGGAGGGTCTCTAGGGCTCCTGTCTAGGGGGATGGGAAATTAACATGTGTCGAGTGCCCGTCACTCACCTGCCTCATGCCTGGAGTTGCACAAGGGTTGTCCTAGTTTATTACTTCAATAGCTTTGGGGGTAGATGTCAGCTCCCATGTACAACCTAGGAAACCAGCTCAAAGAGGTTTGGTAACTTGCCCAGGTTCCCAGCGAGCAACCAGCTGTGTTGGGGCTTGAATGTGGAACTCTGATCTTCAGAGTGGAATTGCCCCTGATTCTGGCAAATGACCCTTTGCCACCTGTTGGGCTGACCCAGGGTGCTTTGTTCTAAGCAGAGGTGCCAGAATTGCCCCAAAGGGATCAAGGAAGACATCCCCTTCTTCATGTCTCACCCATCAGGCTTGGTTGCCCTTGGCAGTGAGAGCTCAGCTTCAGGTTAGGGGCTGGCTCCTCCTGGGTCCTAAGGAGGAACAAGCAGGGAGTTCCGGGGAGTAGGGGAGGGGGCAGAGGCTGGTGGAAACTCCCCATGGCAGCAGGAACCAGGCTGGGAGAGGGGAGGAGGGCCCCGGGGGTGGGTTCCAGGCTTTTCCCCACACTTCCTCAGGGATCGCTTTACATAACCAGGGCTGCTTAGTCACCGCTTTTACTTTTTTTTGGAAACAATTTTCTCAGCATCACAGCTCTCTTCTCCATCCCTTACTAGTCACCGGTGCTAGGGAAGTCCCTTTTCTTCCGTTCCCTAGGCAACCCAGCACATTTGCCTTTCAAATGATCCAAGGCCTGGGCGGGGGTAGGAGTTCCCTCCCCCTGTACCCAGGCCTCCCACACAGCCACTCCCCGCCTCAGTTGGCGATGTCATGTGGCCCAGCCACCCGGAGAAATCTGGGAGACTGAGCACCCTGCCTGGTGTCAGCCCCTGCTCTAGCTCTAGACCCTCACATTTGCAGGCCTGGAGGTTGGGCTCAGCTTAGAGTTTCTGGAAGCGCCATGTTGACTTTAGACATGGCTGGCTCTCCTCACCGCTCTCCTTGGGTGGTGGTGGGGGAGGTGGTCCACCTTAATGAGGCCCAGGACACCTGCGGGTACCACCGAGTCCTAAGACCAGGGCCTGCGGGCCAGGGTACCCTGCTTACTCTCCATGTCTTGTGGCAGGGGTGTCATGTCCTTCTGTCCCCTCTGACTCCCTCCACATTGCACAGGTCAGCCTTCATGGGACAGAGGTGCCCCAATGTGATGGAGATGAGGTCGGTGGGGGGGGTGTCTCTGGAAGCGGGAACTGGAAACCAGGCAGAGGTCCCGGCATGTCCTCTCATATCCTCTTTCAAAGACTCTGATGTCAGTCCTGATGATACAAAAGTCTGATTCGTGGGTTCAGTACCACCTCTGAAGGACGATCGTTTGAGTTATAAAAACCGCATGGTACCAAATCACACAGCAGGTAGGAAACTTTTGCTCATTCACTCACCACAAATCTGCAGAGAATGCACTATGCCCTAAGCATTGTGCAAACTGCCAGGTCCAGACCTCTGTCTTCAAGGCATGAAAATACCCACACCATCCATCAGAGAGCACTTCAGTTGTCAGACAGGGTTTCTTTGGCTCACATACAGAAAAGCATATCCTGACACACAGGAGTCTTCACTAGGAGAGAAGTTTCTTAGAACTTCTTTAACCTAGGATTCATGAACCGCTTCATGGGGGTCTGTAAGTGTCCAGAGATTGCCAAATTGTATGCATTTGTGGAGAAGGGGGGCGAAAGAGGATGAGATGGTTGGATGGCATCACAGAGCCAATGGACACGACTTTGAGTAAACTCGAGGAGATAGTGAAAGACAGGGAAGCCTGGCATACTGCTTTCCCGTGGGGTTGCAAAGAGTTGGACATGACTGAGCGACTGAACAACAATACCTTTGTGCATCCTTGCCTGCATATTTTTCTAGAGAGAGAGGGCCCAGAGCTTTGTAAGATTGGGGGTCTATGATCCTCCAAGGATTAAGGATCATTTCTGTTATTAGAGGCCAGCCCAGCAGTGGAAACAGCTTGTTTTAGGGTGTCTGAGAGTGACAGTCCCCTGCCACAGCACACCTGGGGTCAGTGCTGAGTGCCTATGTCCTAGCGATTGGCTTTAGGATCCTGGTGCTCACTTCCGCCAGGACCATGGGAAGCCCCCCTGGTTCCCTCAACCTTTCTGCTCAGGCCCCAGGTCCAACTTCAGCCAGCAGCACTGGCTGGGCGTCTCATAAACCAGGCACACCTCAGCTCTCCACTGAGCCAGGATTGCCCAGGTTTGGGTCCAGGGATGTGGGCTGGACTTCCTGCTTCTCTGGAGAAGGGCTGGGCAGTCTGGGACTTCTCCAGGCTCTGTTTCCCCGTTCTAACCACACTTTGGCTTTGGTTCTATATTTAGATCTTTCCTCAGTCCTTGCTTGAGAATTAGTGAATGATGCCAAGCAATTCTCTTTGTGCTTTTGAATCCTTTTTCCCTGGAAGGAGAGATGGGCGTGGCCATCCAATCAGGAGGGCTGGAGTATACAGTAGTGTCTCCTGGGATGTCTACGCCCTCTCCTTCTGACCACGGCCCCACCTCAGCTTCCTCACCAGGCCAAGGTGCCCCCGAGGAGCTCTGGAGGGGTGTGCAAAGGGCTGGGCCCTCCAAGAGTGGTGGCCTTGCTGCTCCTGTGGACTCTCTCAGCTTTCTTGTGGCTGGTGTTCTGGTGCCTAGGAGAGGCCAGAAGGCTCTGGATAAAATCAAACTCCAAGATTCCACCAGGGTCTGGGTGCTCCACGGGATCTCAGAGGAGAGGTCACCAAGATGCAGGCATGAGGACCTCTCACTTCACTACCTGCAGTTTGAGCATGTCTTGTGTGCACCGGGAGTGGAGAGGGGGGAGGTCTCAGAGCCATGCCTGAAAGGACAGGCCCAGAGCAACTCACTGCTGAGTGACCTTGGGAAGGTAGCACTCTGGGACCCAGGAGGATGAGGATCTCTGATCTCTACGCTGGGGTGAGAATGACAGAGATGGGTCATGGGACATGTCTATCTGGCATGCAGCAGGCACTCCAGCTTTGATCTGTTTCTTCTGTTCCCATCACTGGGACCGCACCACCAAAACAGAGAACTGAGGGATGTATAAGGGGAGATGGGTGTCAGAGAGGGCTGGGAAACACGTGACGGGAGGTTCGGCAGAGAGGTGGTGGCCAAGAAGGAAGGCAACAGGAGTAAAGACAAGAATACACCAGGAGGGAAGGATGCACTCAGGACTCTGAGGCCGAAAAAGGACCAGAGCAGGCGGAAGAGGCAGACTGTGCTACCTTGTACTTGCTTTTAAAGATCTCTCATCACTATCTTGTTTTAAGGAAACTGAGGCAGAGGAGTGGTCGGGATGGGCCTCCTAGCTTGAGTTCTGGCCTTGTTGCAGCCACTGTACATGACCCCGTAGCCAACCTTGCATCCCGGGAGACATGCCAGGCTTGGGTGCTGCCAGCCGGGTGCCTGATTTAGCACACGCCTTGTTAAGAGAAGCTAATTAACAAACCTGCATTTAAATAAGCAGCCGCCCGGGTGTTTGTAACCACCGCCTTATTGAATTGTGACAAGTTATTAGCCCTTGCATGTTAAATGAAACAGAAGCATCCAGGAAAACCCCTAAATCCAGTCTGCACGGAGCAGGTTCCTGCTGAGAAAATGACGGCAGCGAGAACAGATTCACTCGCCTGCTTTGGGGAGAACTCCAGGCCTCCCTTCCTTGGAGGTTACATAATCCTCCGTCAATAGCGATGACACCAGGAGGAAGGCAGGGAGCAGGGAGGGAGGAGCAGTCAGAGGTGCTCTGAACCCCATCTGAGGCTCCATCCCCTCTGGGGGAGCTGGAGACCCAGCCCAGGCCAGGGGGCCAATGTGGGCTGTGGGGCATCTGCCTGCAGCCACGAACAGGCCCTGGGGGCTTGAGCCGCGACTCAGCCTTCTGCCTCAGGGCTCCAGTGTGCTCAGAACAGTTTGTCACCCCCTTTGGCTCTGCTCTGGGACGAAAGAACAGTTTAGCATAGACCCATGGGGAACCAGCCTCCCCAGGGAGTCAGTTTTAATCAGGGAAAGTCTCTATGTATTTCCTTCAATTTATGGGGAAGTAGGAGTAAGGGCCCAAGTCAGTGATGTCTTAACTACTCTTTTTTTTTTTTGAGAATAAAGCCATTTACCTGCAAGTGCCCACTACCAAGGTCACCAGGCCTTAGGCAATGGAATTGGGAGCTGCCGTGTCCTCACATTATATTCTCTGTCCTGCTGGGGCACCTTCGGGAACATGTCACAGACCTTTCATCTGTGCCTCTTGCCCAGCACCCAGGAACAAGGGCCATATCAAGATCTCAATGTTGTTGTTTTATTCACTTCAGTTGTGTCCAACTCTTTGCAACCCCATGGAGTATAGCCCACTGCCTCCTCTGTCAATGGGAATCTGCAGGCAAGAATACTGGAGTGGGTTGCCATTTCCTTCTCCAGGGGATTTTCTCGACCCAGGATTGAACCCGAGTCTCCTGCATTGGTAGGTGGATGGATTCTTTACCACTGTGCCACCCGAGAACCCATGAAGATCCCGAGCATCCTCCAATGAGACATTTAAAGAAGGCCACATCTCTGGGAGGGGGTAAGACCAAAAAGGCAAGGATACAGTTGAGCATTGAGGTGCAGCCTGCTTTGGGACAAGTCTGAAGTGTGATGCCCCACCATGGACATGACGCTACATATCTGGGCAGGGGATTGAGAGGAAAGCCTGGTTAAGGAGGCGGGGCTGGGCAGTGGAACAGGTGGGGTAACCAGGGGAAGTCATGTGTCCTCTCTGAGCCCGCTTCCTCATTTAAAATGGGAAAGGGACGTCCCTGGTGGTTCAGTGGCTAAGACTCCACACTCTCAATGCAGGGGGACACAGGTACTATCCCTGGTCTGGGATGATCCCACATGTTGTGGGGCAATTAAGCCCAAGTACCACAACTACTGAGCCAAGCCCACATGCCTAGAGCCTGTGCTCCACAACAGGAGAGTAGCCGCCTCTTATTGCAATTAGAGAAAGCCTGAACACAGCAACAAAGACCCAGAATAGCCAGGAAAAAAAAGGTTAAAATGGGAACAGGGACTTCCCTGGCAATCCAGGGGCTAAGAATCCTCAATCTCAATGCTGGGGGCCCAGTTTCGATTCCTGGTTAGGGAAGTGATCCCACATGCCACAA
Source organism: Nanger dama (assembly GCA_917880005.1). Taxonomy (NCBI): domain Eukaryota; kingdom Metazoa; phylum Chordata; class Mammalia; order Artiodactyla; family Bovidae; genus Nanger; species Nanger dama. The sequence continues at coordinate 4,748,924 of CAKJTW010000078.1, read as the reverse complement.
CTAAGAGAAAAAAGATCCTGTGCGCCACAGTGAAAATCGAAGATCCTTTGTGCTACAGCTAAGACACAGTGTAGCCAAATAAATGAATGAATATTAAAAAAATAAAATAAAATGGGAACAATAGCTAGCACACAGGGTCTTACAAGGACCCTAAGAGATAACATCGACACATTCTGTCTGACATCAGTAAATCATTGATGAGTGTGTAGAGAAGGCAGTGACAGGTTTGGCAAACATGGAGTGGAGTTTTCTAGGCTTGCTGCAGCTTTAAGTTGACCTGGAGCTGAACTTAAAATTTCAGCTGCTGTTTGACTCTGAACAAGGGAATTAACTCCTCCAAACCCTGGTCTCCTCATGTGTCCATTAGCACTTGTGCTCATCTCCCTGTGCTGGGTAAGGATGGAATGAGATAATGGGTGTGTAGAAAGTGCCCAGGACAGAGTAGAAAGGGAATAAATCCTGGCTCTCCTTCTCTTTCTCCTTCCCACCCACTTTATCCATCTTTGTCTCCCAGGAAGAGAACAGCAGAGCAGCTAAACCATCCCTTCTGGAGGGTTCTGGATTAGAGCTACCAAGGAAAGAGTACTTGAGCACATTATAATATTCAGGGCATGTTTAGAAGTAGGATGCTTAGAAGTAGCAAGTTAATAAGTAGCCCACCTATGCGGGTTTCCCTGGTGGCTCAGATGGTAAAGAATCTGCCTGCAATATGGGAGACTCGGGTTTGATCCCTGGCGGGGTGAAGATCTCCTGGAGAAAGGAATGGCAACTCACTCCAGTATTCTTGCCTAGAGAATTCCATGGACAGAGGAGCCTGGTGGGCTACAGTACATGGGGTCCCAAAGAGTTGGACATGACTAAGCAACTAACACTTTCATTTTTCATGGGAAAAGGCTAGATATAATCCTGAACTTGAAAACCCATCTATTTGTGGCTTTTTTAAGTGGCCATGGCAGTTTGAGAGTGCAGAGGGAGAGCAATCTCTTTCTCTCCTGTCCCTCTAACACTTAGGTCTTCAACCCACAAATCAAAGGTTTTTCATCGAAGTGTATACTCCTTACATTGCTCCATGGCAGGCAGCATGGAAAAGAGAGCCAATAGGGAGAGTGGAAGGCCGATGTCCTGGGAGTCATGTGGAGGGAAGAGGGCTGGTTCCTCTAATTCAGGGGTCCCCAACCTCTGGCTCACAGACTGGTACCTCTTGTCAGACAGCAGCGACATTAGATTAGAAATAAAGTACCTAATAAATGTAATGTACTTGAATCATGGCTTCCCTGGTGGCTCAGATGGTAAAGCATCTGCCTGCAATGTGGAAGACCCGGGTTCAGACCTTGGGTTGGGAAGATCCCCTGGAGAAGGAAATGGCAAACCACTCCAGTACCCTTGCCTGGAAAATCCCCATGGGGTTGCTTGAATCATCCTGAAACCATTCCCTCTCCCAGGTCCCTGGAAAAACTCTCTTCTATGAAACTGGTCCTTGGTGCCAAAAGGTTGGGGACTGCTGCCTAATTCAAGGATGAGTCTATACAGGGACCCTTTCCAGACGCCTCTCTGGTAGGGGTGCAGAATCTGCATGAGTGGGAGAAAGGGCAGGATTCTAGAAGAATGGAATCCAGTGAGTGGATGTAAAGAGTTGGCTCCTGTTTTTAGATATGTCAGCTAAGTTAGCATGCAGTGTTTGCACTTCAGACACAGTCAGAAGGGCAAGAATGACACAGAGGCTTAAAATCTCAAACCGATCTTGACTAATAGCCATTCTACAGGTCTGGGAACTGGCAGGAGAGGTTGAAGTGGAGATACCAGCATTTTGTTAGGTCACTTGTTTCAATAGCACACATAGCCTCTCCTTTTAGCCAGAAATTATGCTTCGTTCAGATTCCAAGTTGACCAGTGATGGCAAAGAGTCATTAACTAGTAATTGATAATATCTGCTTTCCTCTGCCCCTGCTAGTTAATCAACAAATTCACACTGGAGACAAAGATTCAACATGGCATCTATTCCCCAAGGACTTGAGTCTAGTTGAGGAGTCAGAGAAATAAACTACTGCTACTACAGTCGTTGCTGCTATTTGCACTCCTGAGCTAAGTTCCCCGATGGAGGAACAGGTGAGCCATGGTGGTTTCCTAGAGGAGATGGACTTAGGGTTGGCACGGGAAGAGCTTGTACAAGGTGACGCATTTAAGCTCAGCCTTAAAAGATAACCTAGGCAAATGATGGGGCTGAGCTGAGGACTGGGAAGGGAAGACCCAAAAGATCTGCTTGGGAGGAGAACAGGAAGGCTGATACTGCTGGGATGGGAGTGGGGGACCATTGTGTGGGGACTGCTGAGAAATGAGGCTGAAGAAGAGGAGGGGCAGGTCAGGGAGGGCCATACTGGCCTTGCCAAGATGTATGTATTTAACAGTCAAGGGGTTAAGGACCTCCCTGGTGATGCAGTGGATAAGAATCTGCCTGCCAATGCAGGGGACACGGGTTTGATCCCTGGTCTGGGAAGATTCCACATGCACAGGGCAACTAAAGCCTGTGCACCACAACTACTGAGCCCACGTGCTGCAACTACTGAAGCCTGTGCGCCTGGAGCCCAGGCTCCACACCAAGAGAAGCTGCCACAATGAAAAGCCCGCACACAGCAACTAAAGGAAGCCCACGCGCAGCAACGAAGACCAGCACAATCAAAAATATATAAATAGTTCATTAAAACTCTAGAAACAAACAGAAACCGCCAAGGGGCTTAGAGGGGGAGTGGTTGGCCTGGAGCGGCCATTCTTAGGAAGATTCTCTGGAGAAGACTTTGGGGAGACAGAGACCAGAAGCAGATAGCCAGTGAGAAAGCCAGTGCCTCACTCCTGGGACCTGGGAGATGTGAGGCAGTGGCTGGATGGGAGGATGAGAGTGGCTGGGGAGAAGGGAGGCTCCAGGCCTCGTCTCAGTTTCTGCCTGGGGGTGGCTGTGATGCTGTAGAGAAGAGGGCAGGGCAGGAGGGCCGAGTGGAGTGGGAGGGTACGTACATATGTGCATGCTAAGTCACTTCAGTCGTGGCTGACTCTGTGTGACCCCATGGCCTGGAGCCTGCCAGGCTCCTCTGTCCATGGGATTCTCCAGGCAAGAATGCTGGAGGGGTTGCCCTGTCCTTCTCCAGAGGATCTTCCCAACCCAGGGATCAAATCTGCATCTCCTATGCCTCCTGCATTGGCACACAGGTTCTTCACCACTAGTCGGGGGAAGATACTCAGATTCATTTTGAATGCATTGAGAGTGAGCTTGCAGAGCATCCAGAGACACACACAGGTAATGGGCAGCCAGGGCTGGACTCAGGAAGAGCTAATGGGGTATGCTGGAGGTGGTGGGAATGGACGGGCTTCTCCTGGGCCTAATGAGAAAGGGATGCTAGGAGAACTAGGGAGGAAAATCATGGAAAAGGCGCGTTTCAAAATGGGAGATGTTCAGCTTCCCTGGTGGTCAAGTGGCTAAGCATCTGAGGTCCCAGGGCAAGGGGCCTAGGTTCAACCCCTGGTCAAGGAACTAGATCCCATGTGCTGCAGCTAAAGGTCTTGCGCGCTGCAACTAAGACCCGGCACAGAAAAATACATTCACTAAAGAAATGAAATTGTTTAAACCAAAAATGGAAAAAAGGAGACGTCATCTAACAATCACAGAGATGCCACTGGGATGAGAACCGACACGCCTCCATGAGAGAAACAGGAGGTGCGGGTGAAGGAGAGACTGCACGTGGAGCCCGCTCTCAGGAGCAGCGTGGCTGGGAAAGGCGGATGGGAGGTGGAGTGGCTGTGGCTGGAGCTGGGGGTCTCTGGGAGCCTCCAGAGGTGAGGACTGAGGTTGGCAGGGCTGGGGTGGGGCACACATAGCAACTAGTGCTTCCCAGCTGGGTCCAAAGTCTCTCACACACTTGCAGCGATGCCTGGAGCACATACCTGTTGCCACAGCCACCAAGGCCCCAGTTTCCTCACCCGGAAGAGGAAGGGCCTGGACCATGGCAGTACTAGGTCTCTTTTCAGCTCTCTAATTGGATTGTCCGGATGCTTGTTCATATGCAATGGGTTCCAAATTGATACAAATTCTAAATTCTGGGCCTTTGAATGGGTGACACCTCTGACCTGAGAATTCACTCTAACAAAGTCACAATCAAGGTAAATAAACTCAGTGTGTATTCACAACTTTGTTCATTGTAGTGTTTGTGATAACATATATATATATATATATATATATATATATATATAAAAAAAAAGATACAACCTAATGTCCAATAGTAAGGAATCGGCTGAGTAAATTATAGTACATCCATATGGTAAACTACTTCTGCACTAAAAATCATGGTGTAGAAGAATATGTGTTGACATGGGAAAATGTTAATGATATATTGCTAAGTAAAAAAGCAGGCTACATTACAGAATGTACAGTATGATACATTCATTTTTAAAATTTTTGATTAGGACACAGACCAAATCTTTAATTAATGTCATTTTTTCCTTCTCTTGGCAAGCGAGTAGAGTATTATCTGGAATAATGTAACTAAAAAAACTAAACAGAAAGACAGAGTTGTACACCAAGTGTGTTCATGTGAATTTGGAAGTCATTAGATAGAAAGTAGGCTGTCACAGAAGCAAGGAAGTGGAGATATTCTGAAATGGGAGAATTTTAGAAGTGGGATTCACCCTAGAGATCAGGAGGCCCAACCTCCTCACTTTTCAGATGAAGGAATTCAAGCTCAGTGGGAAGTCTAGGACAGTCACTAATTGGGGATGGGGTTGGGGAGGCCGGGCCTTGAACAACCTCCAGTTTATGGCTGCATGAGGCCTTCAGAGACACCCCCCCACCCCACAATGAGGTTTAGGAGGTGACTGCATTCCTACATACTCCGGGGGTAGGTGTCATGGACTCCTCCATTCCCTGCAAGCCTGGGGGCTTGGCCAGCTCAAGATTGCTCGAGGGGTGCAGGGCTGTCTGAGTTTCGGTAGCATTTCATTGTCACCCAGCTGAACTTGTGGGGGAATGACTGCACGCGCCCTGTTCATGTTAATGCAGTAACACTGCACCCTCTTTCTAATGCAGGTGAGAGGGGCAGGTCTGGCTTCTTCTCTGGCCCTACGACCCTCTGGCCATCATGGTCTTGATTTGCCCAGGCTATTGCAATAGACTCCTGATGAGTCTCCTTGATACTCCCCCTCACCTGGACCAGCCAGTGAGACTCTGCTCAAATCCAAATAAAACATGCTCCTCCTCTGTTTCTCTGCCCCGCTCACTGCCTCCTCGTATACGATACACATGGAGCAAACCTGAGCCCATACCAGGCCCTGCCTGTCTGTCCCCTCACCTCCCGGAACTCCTCTCCCAGGCTTCCTCATTTGCCCTCCTGCAGCCGCATCGGCCTCTCAGCTCTCCTCTGGACACAACAGGTGTGCACTGGCCCTGGGCTCTTTGTATCTTCTGGTCCCTCTCCCTGGAGCATTCTCCTCCCAGATTTCTACATGCCATGCTCCCTCACCTCCCCCAAGTCTTCATTCAAATCTCACCTTCTCTGTGAGCCCCTTCCTGGGCACAGATCTAATCCTGCAAACTGTGCGTCGCCTTCACCCCGCAATCCTGTTCTGTGTTTCTCCCCAGGTACTTATGAAAAGTGAAAGTGTTAGTTCCTCAGTCATGTCCGATTCTTTGTGACCCCATGGACTGTAGCCCACCAGGCTCCTCTGTCCATGGGATTCTCCAGGCAAGAATACTGGAGTGGGTAGCCATTCCCTTCTCCAGGAGATCTTCCTGACCCAGGAATTCAACTGAGGTCTCCTGCACTGCAGGTGGATTCTTGACCATTAGTGCTGTGAGGGAAGCCCAATACTTTGCAAAGCACCAAATCATTTATTTATGTATGAAGCTTATCATTGCTTGTTGGTCCCCCTCCTCTAGAAAATAAGTTCCATGAGGAGAGGGATCTTAGTTTCATGTACTGTTGCATCCAGAGTGCCTACCACAGAGGGATGCAGTGCAACCACTTAAAATATATCTGTCGAACGAAAGCAAAAAATGGGTAAACGTGGAGAACTTGGAAACATTTCCTATCAGGAAAGCACGCAGAGGAAATTTAAGATAGCTCTCAGTGAGAGGCACCTGAATGTTTAAGGGTAAACACGCTGGTATCACTGATTCAATGGACATAAGTTTGAGCAAACTCTGGGAGATAGTGAAGGACAGGGAAGGCTGGCGTGCTGCAGTCCATGGGGTCGCAAAGTGTTGGACACGACAGAGCAACTGGACAAGAAACCATGAATGAGGTCTAAAGTTTGCCTGCCCCACACCTCCATCCCTGACTCTCAGCCTTGGAAGCACAGTGTTCATTCCACGTATTTGGAAGCCTCCTTCTGTCAGTCTTCCATGTAGCCTTCTATTGTATGGACTTTTTGATGACTCATGTATTCATTCACTCACTCACTCATTCATTTATTCATCACACATGCAAGCACAAAGCCTGATCTACTTTTGCCCCCAAAGGAGATTGCAGCTCAGAGGGAAGTGGGCATACGTGGAAATGACTGCTCTGCAAGCATGTGGAAGTTTCTCAAAAGGAGCAGGCATGGGAATCAGAGGAAGTGGACTAGGGTGTCTTCATAAGTCAGGGGGCATCTGAAAAATGCCCTGAAGGATCAGTAGGTTAAGAGAGGGAAGAGGAAGGAAAACATTTCTGCAAAGACTGAGCTGGGACTAAAGTGTGGCTGTGGCTGGTTAGAATGACAGGCTCAAGTGGGGGTTGAAGGGGGAAATAAAACTGGGCTAGAGTCTGACCTTGAAGGGTCCCATGGCTACCTTTGAAGGCTGAGTTTTCTAGCTCGAATTTGTACATTTTACAGGCTTCTGGAGAATTGGAGAGTTGGCTCTCTTCTCAGCCAACAGACGGGGTTTAATTGCTGTTACTGTCAGTGTAGTTGCAAATATCATATAAAAAGGGCTTTTGGCTAATTGTTTTTAGAATAAAAATTCAAGAACTATGTATAGATATTATGCATCCAGGGTACTTTAAAGATCAAACTGTTTATATTACCCTTAAACACAGTCTTTAGCAGGAGGCGCTGGGATCTGTGAGTGACTGGGACACAAAATGATCCCCAGGGCTTAAGATGCTGGAACAATATGACGGCAATGACTTTTTCACTGGGGGTAGGGGTGGGGGTGGGGGCTGGTGGAGGAGGGTACAGGCAGCGCCCTTGATTGGCCAGAGGCCCAGAAGAATAGTCAGCTAAGCTGGGTAATTTCACAGGCACCATTAACCTAAAATACTGCCTTCATGCAGACACAGCCTCCCCCAACCCACCCCCACTCCACAGAGAAGGCTGAATTCCATGGGCTTCTGGGGGTGGGCTGAGGGCCAGGGTGAGGAAGGGGCTGCATTTCCATGGGCTCCCCAAGAACCTTAGGCAGCAGAGCAGGGAAGGAGGCTGGGGGCAGGAGAGCCTTGGCACTTTGTACTTGCTTCTTTCTCTCTTCAACCCGAAGGGTATGGAGAGGCTTTCTGAGCCATGCAAATAAAGCAAATTCATATCGAGTCATTGCCATCCTGTTATCGTGCTCAAGTCTCTCTCAAATTTTAATTTGGGAGGTTTTAGAAAGGCAAATTTATCCGTGACACCATCCAAATTCTATTTTATTGGAAGCTTCTTCTCAAAGGAGGCGATTGACTCCTGAGAAAGCTGTGGGCTTCTCCTTTTGATATTTTCCCAAATTCTGTGTGCATGTGTGTACGCATGCGTGTGTTGCTCATGTATGCACATTTGCTTTAGGGTTCTCTACTTATCTGATGTACAAACACATAATTCATATTCACAAGGCAGCTATGGAAATGTATATATATGTGTGTGTATTTATCACATATATGTGTAATACGCAGAGTCCTGTATGCCAGTATTTAAGCTATCATATTCAATTTATTTAACAAACCTTTAATTAGCACTTCCTACTCACTAAACACTATCCTAGGCCCTGGGGGTTAAGTGATAAACAAGTCAGATAGGCTAACATTCAAATTCACTGGTTTCCAACAAATGTGCTAAAATCTGTATGACAGTCATCAAGTGAGCTGGTGGAATATGCCAATAGGTCAGTGTCCTTTTAATACCAGAGAGACAGTCTGAGTAGAACAGTGGCAAGGAAGGGTGGCACGGTTGCAAAGCCATGCCCTGTGTGCTTGCTAAGTTGCTTCAGTTGTGTCCAACTCTTTGTGATCACATGGACTATAGCCCACCAGGCTTCTCTGTCCATAAGATTCTCTAAGCTAGAATACTGGAGTGGGTTGCCATTCCCTTCTCCAGGGGATCTTCCCAATACAGGATGGAACCCTCCTCTCTTAACATCTCCTGCATTGACAGACGAGTTCTTTACCACTAGCGCCACCTGAGAAGCCCTAGTAGAGTACTTTTGGGTAGTTTCAAGGTAGAGGAGAAAGAGCCAGGGGCAGGGTGGGGAGGACCCACGGATGGGACCTGCATATCCAATTATCCACGCTTCTGGGTGTTTTTCAACATCTTTCTCCTCCACGCAGTCTTCTATGCTCACCCCAATCATAACCAAAATCTCCTTCTTATGATCTTACCCTGCTGCTGCTGCTGCTGCTAAGTCGCTTCAGTTGTGTCCGACTTTGTGTGACCCCGTAGACGGCAACCCACAAGGCTCCACCATCCCTGGGATTCTCCAGGCAAGGACTCTGGAGTGGGTTGCCATTTCCTCTCCATTGCATACTGTTATACAATTCACCAGCACTTAGTATGTCTTGTGCTGATAGCTATCATTTTTGTTTTAAGCTTATTTTGCTCTTTCAAAGGACACTTGGGGTAATTCTACTCAGTGTCTGGCCCTGTGCTCTGGGGAACACACAGATGAAGGATGCGGGATTTGCCCAGGAGGAACTCGAAACCTAGTAAGAGGACAGGAGAGCAAATCTGTCTTTACGAGGGCCAGGTATATGATAGAAGTGTGCACTGGGAACCATGGGGGCAGGCAGTGAGGGGATGGCAGAGGAGCCAGGAGGTTCTCAGGCTCTGCATTAGAGGTGATGCTTAAATGTTCTCCAAAGAAGCCACAGACTCTTTGGAACAGGGACGTATTTTAACTGTCTTTATGTTCCTCATAGCTGGGATAATCATATTCTCTTGCCTTGTGATTTAATTTTTTTTAAAAAAATATAGCATTTAGGGGCTTCCCTGGTGGTCTACTGGTTAAGAATCTGCCTTCCAAAGCACGGGACCTAGACCTGATTCCAGTTGGGTTCATTTCAGTTCAGTTCAGTCCCTCAGTCATGTCCAGCTCTTTGCAACCCCATGAACCGCAGCACGCCAGGCCTCCTTGTCCATCACCAACTGCCAGAGTCTACCCAAACCCATGTCCATTGAGTCAGTGATGATATCCAACCATCTCATCCTCTGTCGTTCCTTTCTCCTCCTGCCCTCAATCTTTCCCAGCATCAGGGTCTTTTCAAATGAGTCAGCTCTTTGCATCAGGTGGCTGAAGTATTGGAGTTTCAGCTTCAACATCAGTCCTAGGACTGATCTCCTTTAGGATGGACTGGTTGGATCTCCTTGCAGTCCATGGGACTCTCAAGAGTCTTCTCCAACACCACAGTTCAAAAGCATAAATTCTTTGGTGCTCAGCTTTCCTTATAGTCCAACTCTGACATCCATACATGCCTACTGGAAAAGCCATAATCTTGACTAGACGGACCTTTGTTGGCACAGTAATGTGTCTGCTTTTTAATATGCTGTCTAGGTTGGTCATATGGGCAACTAAGCCTGTGAGTCACAACTAGAGAAAGTCCATGAGTTGAAACAAAGATCCAGCACAGCCAAAGTAATTAAAAAAAAAAAAAACCAGCATGTAATATCTGTTTATAAAAAAAACCACACTATAGAAGATTTAGAAAAAGAACTAAACTCAAAAAGAATATAAGAATTACTCATAACTCTACTACCCAGACCTAACTAACTTCTATGAATATTTTGGTGTGCATTCTTTCCAATTTCTTGGGGAACTTTGTATTGCGTACTATATAATTATTTTTAGTTATCTTCTCCATGTCATGTGAGAACTGGCACAAGTATTTTATTTGTATCTTTACCCATTGATCTCCAGTCATTCTAATGGCTGTGTAATATTCCACAGACCACAATTTATTAATGTGTGCCAATCATAGCTTCTTAGACAAATAATTTGCTTCTAACTTTTCGTTATTATAAGCAACACTGTTATGTGAATAAATTTCTGCTCACATGTGATGTAATTTTCTTAGTATAAATTTCTAGAAGGACATTGTTGGGTCATAGGCTATGCACATTTTAAAAAGCATGTGATGTTTGATACCCATTGGCAAATAACCCTGCAAAAGAGTTTTTAAAACAATTTACACTCTCATCAGCACTATGTAAGAGGACACTGGTGTTATTATTATCCCTATTAATGTTTAAAAAGAAATGAATTCCAAATATTGCTGAATAAAGGCTTTAGTTGGTATGAGGGAGGGAGAGGGATCAACACTTTCTTGTTCTCATTTGCATTTCTGACTACCAGTGTAGATCTTCATTCGTCATATGTCTATTTTGTGTTTCTTTTTAAAGACCTTTTTATTTCTGTACTTTTGCCAGTTTTTCTGTTTATTACAAAATAAACTAATAACAGCTCACATTTATTGAGTGTATGTCATTTATCGAGGGTGTGTCAGGCATCACCCTGGGTACTTTCTACACTGCTTTATTTTTTTATACCTTCCAACAGCTCATGAGTAACATACAATTGCAGTATTATCTTACTGATTTTTAAGTGACTCATAAGTTAAACATAGTAATCTTTCGTTGTCTATATCGCAATTTTTCTAATGTGTTGATTGCATTTTAATTCTGTCTGAGGAAGTTTGATCCATGGAGACTTCAAGGTTTTATAAGGCAAAATTGATCAACTATTTCACTTCTGTTTTCACAAATATGTGTTAAAAAGTCTTTTCCTATCTTGAGAACAGAGAACTACTAACACAGATATAGATAGATAGATATAGATATGGGCTTCCCAAGTGGCACTAATGGTAAAGAACCCACCTGCCAATGCAGGAGACATAAAAGATTTGGGTTTGATCCCTGGGTGAAAAAGATCCCCTGGAGGAGGGCATAGCAACGCACTCCAGTACTCTTGCCTGGAGAATCCCATGGTCAGAGGTGACTGGTGGGCTACAACCCATAGGACTGCAGAGTTGGACGTGACGGAAGTGACAGCATGCACACAGATACAGATATAAAACTATATATATATACTGTTCATGGCTTCCCTGGTGGCTCAGACGGTAAAGTGTCTGCCTGCAATGCGGGAGACCCGGGTTTGATTCCCGGGTCGGGAAGATCCCTTGGAGAAGGAAATGGCAATCCACTCCAGCACTCTTGCCTGGAAAATCCCATGGACAGAGGAGCCTGATAGGCTACAGTCCATGGGGTCGCAAAGAGTCAGACACGACTGAGCGACTTCACTTTCACTTCTATACTGTTGATACTGTTCATTATGATAACACATATAACCACACAGATAACCACGAAGGTGTGATCACTCACCTAGAGCCAGACGTCCTGGAATGGTAAGTCAAGTGGGCCTGAGGGAGCATCACTACGAACAGATCTAGTGGAGGTGATGGAATTTCAGTTGAGCTATTTCAAACCCTAAAAGATGATGCTGTTAAAGTGCTGCATTCAATATGCCAGCAATTTTGAAAAACTCAGCAGTGGCCACAGAACTGGAAAAGGTCAGTTTTCATTCCAGTCCCAAAGAAAGGCAATGCAAAAGAATGTTCAAACTATTGTACAATTGCACTCATCTCACATGCTAGTAAAGTAATGCTCAAAATTCTCCAAGCCAGACTTCAACAATATGTGAACTGTGAACTTCCAGAGGTTCAAGCTGAATTTAGAAGAGGCAGAGGAACCAGAGGTCAAATTTTCAACATCCACTGGATCATAGAAAAATCAAGAGAGTCCCAGAAAAACATATTTTTGCTTTATTGACTATGCCAAAGCCTTTGACTGTGTGGATCACAACAAACTGTGGAAAATTCTTCAAGAGATGGGAATACCAGACCACCTGACCTGCCTCCTGAGAAATCCGTATGCAGGTTAAGAAGCAACAGTTAGAACTGGACATGGAACAACAGACTGGTTCCAAATAGGGAAAGGAGTACATCAAGGCTGTATATTGTCACCCTGCTTATTTAACTTATACGCAGAGTACATCATGAGAAACGCTGGACTGGAAGAAACACAAACTGGAATCAAGATTGCCGGGAGAAATATCAATAATCTCAGATATGCAGATGACACCATCCTTATGGCAGAAAGTGAAGAGGAACTAAAGAGCCTCTTGAGGAAAGTGAAAGAGGAAAGTGAAAAAGTTGGCTTAAAACTCAACATTCAGAAAACTAAGTTCATGACATCTGGTCCCATCACTTCATGGCAAATATTTGGGGAAACAGTGTCAGACTTTATTTTGAGGGGCTCCAAAATCACTGCAGATGGTGACTTCAGCCATGAAATTAAAAGATGCTTTTTCCTTGGAAGAAAAATTATAGCCAACCTAGACAGCATATTACAAAGCAGAAACATTACTTTGTCAACAAAGGTCTGCCTAGTCAAAGCTATGGTTTTTCCTGTAGTCAAGTGTGGATGTGAGTTAGAATATAAAGAAAGCTGAGCACCAAAAAATTGATATTTTTGAACTGTGGTGTTGGAGAAGACTTGTGAGAGTCCCTTGGACTGCAAGGAGATCCAAGCAGTCATCCTAAAGGAAATCAGTCCTGAATATTCATTGGAAGGACTGATGCTGAAGCTGAAACTCCAATACTTTGGCCACCTGATGCGAAGAACTGACTCACTGGGAAAGATCCTGATGCTGGGAAAGATTGAAAGTTGGAGGAGAAGAGACATCAGAGGATGAGATGGTTGGATAGCATCACTGACTTGATGACATGAGTTTGACTCTCCATGAGGTCTCAAAGAGTTGGACATGACTGAGCAAATGAACTGAACTGAACTGACATACATATATATATGTATGTACATATATATATGTATGTATACACACACACACACACATATACACAGACACACTAGGGAGGTACAGTTTATGTGCTGAAATGTGAGAATTCCTGACATTTTTATGGTTAAGACAGCAAGAAGGTGGGGATATTTAAAATCTGAAACATATTGGCCAAATCCCAAAGGTGTGATCTCTGAGCCTGAAGTGGTCACCACAGTGCCCACACCATGGTGGACACTCAATATTTATATGAACATGTATGTGAACATCAGCCTATTGTCAGATATTTAGAGTCAAGTATTGGCAAATCTAAAGTATGGATTTAAAGCAGTGACTCAAGTTGGCTCTTTAACCTATAAACGCACCCAGTTCCCTTGGCAATTCTAACGCATGTGTAGGTGTGCATACGTGTAATTAATCTCCCCATTGAGTTTTGAGTTCCTTGAGGGCAGGAATTTAATCCTGTTCTTTTAGAGCTTCCAGGATGCCCATCAGAAAGCTGAACTCAGAAGGCAAGCCCAGTAAATCATAGTTGAGTTGAATGGAATTCTCTAGCTATTGTAACAGTGGACAGTTTGGTTATTAATAAGCAGCTAAGAAAGCTTTCTCTGGATTTTGCTCAGTGGAAAGGACATTCTAGGCATAAGAGCCTTGTTTGCCTACATGTCTCCCAAGAAGAAATGCTTGCCATGTATCAAGGAATGGCTCTATGAAGAATGAATGTCAGTACTCCAGATGGTTAAGAGCTTGAAGGGAGCTAGGGGATCATGCTGGCTACATCTTCATTTTACCTTGGAGGGCACCAAGGCCCAGGGAGATGAATGATTCTACTCAAAGTCAGTGAACTAGTTGACGGGAGTTTAGTGTGATTTAGAGGTGATATGCTGGGCTTTGAGCAGGGTTTGGAATTGAGGAGGCTTTGGTTTGGGAGCGGAGAATGGAGAGGATCTTTCTCATGGGGAGGATGGGAAGAAAGAGGTTTCAAGATGGGAGGATGTCACCAGTGGTGAGCAGGAGTGGCAGTCAGTGGAGGGCGTGTGTTTGCTGGAGGAGGTGGTTGGCAGATGGCTGTGGGGTCTCTGTGGTCGAGGACCAGAGGAAGAGAGCTTTGCTGCTGTCCATGGGTGGGATGGCACAGCGTGGCATGACAACCTGGCCAGGGGATAAAAGCATGAAAGGTGAGGTGGTGAGTGTGTGTACCTCGGCCGGGAGGGCAGCTGGGAAGGACTGAAGCTGAGAAGAGTGGCAGTGCTCTGGGCTGAGGGCCAGATGTGTACCAGGGCAGGAAGAGGGCAAGCAGGGTCTCCCCAGGAGGCTGGGAAACTAGGGCACATGCCCTGGGGCCACTAGGAAACAAGACAGCGTGGGATCTGGTGCTCAGTTGTGCAGCACAGACCAAGTGCTATGTGGGAGGCCAGAGACGGGGAGCGGTCTTGGAGTCGAAGGGAAGCATGGTGAACAAGGTGGATTTTGAGCAGAACTTTTAAAAAGAGCAGCTTTTGGAGAGAAGAGGGGTGTATTGACCATGTCTTTCATTTTTGTATTTCCTGATGTTTTGACATCCTGAGGGCTTGCTGTTGCTCGAGAGACTGCCCCTCCAGGGCTAGCAATTTCTAGCTTTAGTTGTGTCCAACTCTGTGCAACCCATGGACTGTCGCTCCTCCAAGCTCCTCTGTCCATGGGATTCTCCAGGCAACAATATTGGAGTGGGTTGCCATGCCCTCCTCCAGGGGATCTTCTGGACCCAGAGATTGAACCCACGTCTCTTACGTCTCCTGTATTGACAGATAGATTATTTACAACTAGCTCCACGATTCCCAGGGACAGCAAACAACTAGCTTGAAAATACACTGTTCACTTACAAACCAACAAACCCCAAGGCCATATCCTATATGGCCACTTCCTATATCTCAGTTTCAACACCAAGTCAATATTCTCTTCTCTTAATTACCCTAGGGCCAGGTACCAGGCAACTGGAGACTGCCCCCATAGCCTAGAGCCTGCCGAGATTATTCAAACTCTCCAATCCTAAAACTGCTCAAACTTGCCTCCCTACCCATTCCTTCCTGCAGAAACCACAGTATAGGCCCTGGGCCATCCTTGTCTCTCACTCCTTCTGCCTCCTGACTGACACTGGTGCTTCCCCATGTGGCCCTGCATGGCCAGGCATGCCCCCTTCTCTTGGGAACTGTGAGTAATACAACTTCCTTTAATGGCATTGATCTTTCCATATCATTACTCAGTCACTTCTATATATTAAATCTTGGAAACAACCACAACGCTAGGAAAGGGGACAGCCCTCGTGTTTGGGCACCTGGTGCAGAGGAAATAGCAGAGTCTTTGGTGGGGGATCCCCCTCCTTTCCTCTGATTCTCCCTCCTGCTCCATCTCCCCCTTACCTCATTTTCCTTCATTGCCCAGTGACCTCCTGCTCTGTTTTCTTCCGAGTGGTCCAGTCAAATTTCAGTTTTTGTGTTTTTTTTTTTACTGCCACTTGGGACTTGAGCCTTAAGTCAGTCCCAGTATAAGCAGTCCTTTCGGCCTCAACTTCGATTGTGATATGATGCTTTCTTTGCTATTAAGGAATTTCAGGTACCTCTCCACCTGATGTGAAGGGCTGACTCACTGGAAAAGACTGATGCTGGGAAAGATTGAGGGCAGGAGGAGAAGGGGGGTGACAGAAGATGAGATGGTTGAATGGCATCACTGATTCAATGGACATAAGTGTGAGCTAACTCCAGGAGATTGTGAAGGACAGGGAAGCCTAGCATACTGCAGTCCATGGGGTTGCAAAGACTGAACAGCAAAGCCAACGGGGAAGAGAATTTGGGAGGAAGGGATGGGTGGACTGAGAGAATGTTTTTGGAACTACTAAAATTGTGGTCCTTGGCTGGGGCCAGGTGAAGCTCACAAAATGTCAAACATTAATTTTGAGACAGAGAGGCTGTGAGAGCTAGGGGCGCAGCGTAAAGCTTTTCTTTCTCCTTTCTTGGACTCGGTTAGTCACCCAGCACAACCACTTAGGCACCTGCCAGTCTTTCATTGATCTCCAGTGCTGATATTCTTTCATTCAGCAAGCTTGCGACAGTGACAGGAAAGAGCAGTGGGACTAAAAGTTGGGACTCTCCAATTCTGGTCCATACTCTGCAACATAGAGCTTAGATGACTTTGGGCCTCAGCTTCTTCATCTGTAAAATGGAAGAGTGTGTGCCTGCTAAGTTGATTCAGTTGTGTCAGCTCTGTGCGACCCCATGGACTGTAGCCCGCCAGGCTCCTCTGTCCATGGGATTCTCCAGGCAAGAATACTGGAGTGGGTTGCAATTTCCTACTCCAGGGGGTCTTCCCGACTCAAGGACTGAACCCAAGTCTCCTGCATCTCCTGTATTGCAGGTGGATTCTTTACCACTGAGCCACCCGGGAAGCCCAAAATGGAGAAGCAGGACCACATGGAATCTGAGGGCCCTTCCAGCGCTGGAGATCAAGAAATCTATGAAGCAGGCAACAGTCCATCCTCCAGGCTGCCACCCAGCTTCAGACCTGTATCAGCACCCTTTACTCCTCTGGGCAGAGGAAAATTGTCCTTAGGAGGGCATAGTTCTGGGGCAGGCTGGCTCCATCCTGTGCCTGCAGGTTACATGTGGCGGGGCCTCAAGGGACTGACTGGTCCTCAGTGCCTGTGGGATGGTGGTTCAGGTTTACTCCCTGGAGCTGGAGCCAGACAGGGTTTGGTTGAGTGTCCTGCCCAAGGCGGGGCTGCAGAGGGCAGCAGACAAGCTTCTTGGAGCCAATATGTATAGCTCTGGATCCAGAGAGAGAGTGCCAATTTCCTATTACCTTCCATGTCATAGGAGCAGTCCAGAATCTGGCTGAGTCTGCCTCCAGGGGTGAATATACACTCTGTTTTCTTGGACATTTCCTCTTTCCTACTGGGTCCTACTAGGCCTTCAAACCCGCACCAGTCCTCTTGGGCTGCCCCTCCCTACCCGCTCCCTTTGAGCTGTTGTGGCTCTTCTCTCTGGGCTTTCCAGGTAACACACTGGTAAAGAATCTGCCTGCCAGTTCAGGAGACATGAGTTCAATCCCTGGGTTGGGGAAATCCCCTGGAGGAGGAAATGGCAAACCCACTCCAGTGTTCTTGCTGGAAAATTCGATGGACAGAGGAGCTTACTGGGCGACAGTCCACGGTGTCCTAAAGAGTGAACGATAGCAATAGTAGTAAATAGCTCTTGCTCTACCCAATCCACTACTTCCTGGTGCTGTTTCTTAGTTTAAAAATCCTTCCCCTGCCCACCAAAAGATGGTAACCTCCCTGAGGGCAGGCTCTTTGTCCTAAAACCACAGCAGGTAGGAGTAGAATCTTAGGTGATGAGAGGATGCTGGGAAAGGTTAACCTTGGCTTTGGAAAACCTTTGCCAGGTCACAGCTGTGCCTGGGGGAGACATCCCTTTCCTCACTCCAGAAACGAGGTCTGCACAGGGAGGGAGAGGTCTGGAGGAGATGCTCTGTATCAGCCCAGGTCCCCTCATCAGCCCTGTGAGGTGTGTGGTGTTTTTGCCTTTTAGAAAAAATTTTTTATTTATTTTTGCCTGTGCTGGGTCTTCATTGCGGCAAGCCGGGGCTGTTCTCCAGTCGTGGTGCTCGGGCTTCTCATCGCGGTGGCTTCTCTTGTGGCGGAGCAAGGGCTCTAGGGCTCCAGGGTTTCAGTAGCTGTGGCTGCTGGGTTCTAGAGCACAGGCTCAGTAATTGTGGCATGTGGGCCCAGTTGCAAGTGGACTCTTCCCAGATCAGGGATCAAATCAATATTGCCAGCTTTGGCGGGAGGATTCTTTACCGCTGAGCCACCAGGGAAGC
The DNA here is from genome assembly GCA_917880005.1 of Nanger dama. Taxonomy (NCBI): domain Eukaryota; kingdom Metazoa; phylum Chordata; class Mammalia; order Artiodactyla; family Bovidae; genus Nanger; species Nanger dama. The sequence goes on along the minus strand of CAKJTW010000078.1, from coordinate 4,731,013 downwards.
CTGTGTGGTTTTGTGTTTTTTTTTTTTTTTTTTTTGCTTTTTACAGATTGGGGTTCATGGAGGGTAGTCTCACTGGCTCAGAATTCCAGAGCAGCCGTATGGACCCGGGCCCACCCACTCCGTGCCTGTATTCCTGGCTCCCACCGCGGCACCACACTGCCTCCTGCACCGGAGGGCCCTCAGAGAGGCACCTGCCCTTGATACGCAGGGACGGGAAACAGCACTGAGATAGAGTCAAGGGTTGAGGCAGGACTCCCTGCTCCCCTAAGGCCAGTTCCCTAGGAGGCTGAGGTTCGTGTCTTGAGGGGCAATGTGTTCATGTCTTAGGGCAAAGCTAGCACCTGAGCTCACCCCCTGGGAGGCAGTTTTGCAAAAGCACACGTAAGCCTGCACCCACACTGCATGCACTCATGGCCACAGGCGCATACCCGCATCCACGCCCAGAGCCACCGCAGCCTGGCTCCCCAGCCACGGCGGCCCTCCCCCCACCAAACCTCAGTCTCCCTCCTACCCTATATGTGCAATCTTGTGAAAACTCCACCACTCTTAAGGTTAATAAGGCTCATTTGCTTAAGATAGCACCTGTTTCTATGGTGACTCCTGCCACCCAGAATCTGTTCATCAAACCGAGACAAGAAAACAGTGACTTCCACACTCTTTGAAAGGAGAAAGCTAATGCTTAGCTGCTTGACTTCCCCAGGATTCTGGACTGTGTTTCCTCCTCTTCATCTCTCTGGAAAGTGACAGAGCCCACTGCAGGGAGGAGGTTTGCTTTCTCCTGCCCCCTCAGCCTCTGATCTCATCACATTGACTCCACCATGTCCTTCTGGCCCAAGGCTGGCAGAAGAGCTGTGGGACACGCACCAGGCTCACCTCCTTTCCCACTGACCCTGCTCAGGGCCCATGGCTCACCCTGGGGCCTGGATTCCCGCAGGTGCGGTCCCCCACCCCAGCTACCAGCTAGCCTCCTGCCACGGCTATCCTCCTCCTGGAGCAGGAGCAGGCCACTGGCTGACTTGCCCCAACCAGAGCTGCTCAGGCCCCACCCTGCTCACCAGCCCATGCAGGTCCCTAAGGTGTGCAGCTGAGGTTTGCAGCACCCACCTGACATGGATCCCAACCTCAGGTCATAAATCACAGGGAAGTAGGTTCCAAGTGGGCATTGCTAATGAGAAAGCTCCTGTGAGTGATTTACCTTTTAAAATAAATGAGATCAGCTTCCACATCCCCCTTCTAATGATGCTACTGTCTCCTATACCTTGTTGATTGGGAGGGGAGGGGGCAAGTGCCCTGGGAATTGCGAGGAACTTGGAGCTTGTTTTACGTGCGAGAAGGCCCAGGGGACTATGTAAGGCATGTGAATAACATTTTGACACAAAGGAAGATTGAGGACTCCTGATTAGAGGATCAAGTGTGGAATCATAGCCTCATGGTCCTTATCATCCATCTAAGTGTGCCATCCTGCAGATGAGAGAATTGAGACCCACAAGATGGGCAGACCCTGGAGAAACGTCTCCCAGCCAGCAACTGAACTAGCATGTCAGTCTTCTGAGTCCTGGTCCCAAACTGTCTCCAAAGTGACGCCCAGTCTCCTGCTTTGTAGAACAGACTCCTCACAGCCCCCTACCACACTCCCCCACCCTGGCCTCACTGCTTGTCTCCTCTCCTCCCGTGATGCTCTGGTCCAGGCTGGCTGGTGTCAGACTCATGTATAAAAGCCCAGTAGCTGAGAGCTGGAGGAAGCATCCAAGAGACCGTCACACCCAAGATCTTGCCCAGTCCCCGGCAGATGGCTTCTTCTTCAGCATCTCCTCCCTCCTCTCAGCCCCAGGACTGTCAATCTCCACTCTCTGCCAACTGAAGTATCCCTCCAAAGCCAGGCCTCCTCTCTGGGCATCTCTCCTGACTTCCAGACTCATTTCAATCTCCTACTTGAAATCTGCACTCAGAGACCTAAAGAGCATCTTGAATTAACATGTCTAGGAGACAACTGTATCCTCCATGGACTGTAGCCTGCCAGACTCCTCTGTTCATGGGATTCTCCAGGCGAGAATACTAGAGCAAGTTGCCATTTCCTACGCCAGGGGATCTTCCCAACCCAGGGATTGAACCTGGGTCTCCTGCATTGGCAGGCAGATTCTTTTACCATCTGAGCCACCAGGGAAGTCCCAGGATACACCTCCAGTTTTCCACCCACATGCCTCACCCTCCAGTGTTCCCCATCTAAATGAATGCTCTGCCCTTCACTCCAGGCTCAAGATCTAAGAGCTCTCACCTGCCACTTTGAATCCATCAGTAGGTCCTGTTGACTCTAAGCATCAATAAAGACCCAATGCTGTCCTCTCTGGGTCCACAGCCTTCACATGTATATGTACCTTCACAGGTACATGTCATTCTTGTCCCTCCCAGAGGAGCAAAGGGCCTCTTGTAACCACCCTAGCAGCAGGCAGTGGGCATTAAAAACACAAAACAGTTTTCATCCTCCTATTTATAGTCTGCCAACAGCCCATGGACCAAACTATCTGCCCAGGCCTGGACACCAGGCCCTATAACAGTGGTTGTCAGTCCCATATGCATCTTCCCTTCCTTCCTTTCTGTGTGTGTGTGTGTGTGTGCTCCCCTCTCCCCGCTGTGCTGCATGGCACGTGGGCTCTTAGTTCCCTGACCGGGGATCGAAACAGCACCCCCTGCATTGCAATCACTGAGTCTTAACCACTGGACCACCAGGGAAGTCCTCCTTCTTTCCTTCTTCCTTTCCTTCCTTTCTCTCTTCCTGTCTATCTCTCTCTCTTTCTTTTTTCTTCTTATGGTGATAAGAGCACTTACCATGAGATCTACCTTCTTAACAAAATTTTAAAGTATTGATGTTGTACAGCAGATCCCTAGAAATGAGTCATCTTGCATAACTAAAACCATGTACTCGTTGAATGACAACTCCCGCTTTCCCTCTGCTGCTACCCATATGCATATCATCAGCATCACCTGGGAATCTTGAATAAGCTGATACCTGGGCTCCACTCCCAGAGGTTCTGACCTAGCTGGTCTGGGTACTACTGCCTGGTGATTCTAATGGGTGAGTGGTCAGGGCTCTGAGCCTCCATGCTCCCTAGCCTCCTGGTTGCCCTCACTGAGCTCATCTCCCCTGCATGCCCCCTTGATTACTATGTTCCAGCTGCACTGGGCTTCTTGCCGTTCCCTCTGCCTAGAGGCCCTTTCCTCACTTGCTTGCCTGGTGGATTCTACTCTGTCTAAAGGTCTGTCCAAGGGTCACCTCCTCTGTGGAGACCTCCCCCTTGCCTACCATCTCTTCTTCCATGGTTCTTGGGACTTAACTTCATCCTAACCCTCTTCACTATGTACTGTAATCACTGATTGGCTTCTCTGCTCCCCTCACCAGACCGGGCACTCCTCACTGGAAGGATCTGACTTTATAAACATTTGATGTGTGGTGCTTGAATGAAACGTATGGCCTAAGATGTGCTGAATGCATGCTGAATGAATGAATGAGCAGAGGTGGTCTGACTGATGCAGAAAAAAGGGATCTATAATCTTCAATCATCTAAAAACCTCTACTTCTATTGATGGATCTAAGATTATATTAACTTCCTTAACTCCTGCATTATGGTTTGACATTCTATTATTAGCTTAAAATTAACTTAAAAATTAATGAAAAGTGCTCTGATCTTTTCCCTTCATGAACTCCTGCTATGCCAAGTCTTCCCCATTCGGTGTTTGTGCAATTGATTTGGAACCTAAATATAGAGTTTGAGATTAATCTCTATTAAGTTTAATTTTTTCCATTGCAGGCCCATCCTTCCAAATTTGCCAAAATTAACTGTTTTGTGTCACTCCGCGTGTTAGCAATTCCTTGAAACTTGTTGGGTGCCCTTCATTCATTGAGCATGCTATCTATATAGATATTGAACAAGGTAGGCCCTTTGGCAGAATCCTGTGGCATGTCACTAGGGACTGCCCTGGGAGTTGATGTGAATGTATTAGTCAACATTCTTTAGGAATGGTTTGCTAACTAAATCCTGAACCGTTGAACACAATAGTCATAAATTGAAGCAGCATTTCTCTAGGCAAGAATACTGGAGTGGTTAGCCATTCCCTTCTCCAGGGTATCTTCCTGGAGTCAACCCAGAGATCAAACCTGGGTCTCGGGCATTGCAGGCAGACTCTTTACCATCTGAGCTACCAGGAAAGCACAATCTACTAGTCACTTCAGGAATGGTTTGCTAACAAGTCACAAACCCACTGAACACAGTAGTCATAAACTGAAGCCCTATTTGTCTTCCTTGCCCACAGTTTACCATGATGACTTGGTCTAAAGCGTTGGTCAATTTAGCTATGCTGTGCTTACTTAGCACCTTCTCTTGGTCCACTGGACCAGTTCATTCATCAGCAAAGACATCTGAGTGGTCAGGAGTGATTTGTTTTCAGTGAGCTTATGCAGACTCACAGTGTTCAGTGCTTCCTCTGCTGTCTCAGACCATCTGCTTTTTAATTGTTATGGAATTTTGATGCGGATGGATATTACACTCACCATCTTAAATTCAGGAATCCACATTTTCCTTTCCTATTTCTGGAAGTGACTCTGTGATCCTAAGTCTCAGCTTTTTCTGGACCTTGAAGGTGTCATTCATCTAGAGATCTTAACTTCTATAAAGCAACTAAGTTTTTTCAGATTGCAGAACAGCTTCCTAGGGAGAGGGACCAGAGCTAGTAATGGTCCACAGTGGCCTGAGACACATAGAAGGTTTGAGACACCGCATGCAACTTGGCAGGAGCACCATGCAGGGCTGATGGAGCAGGAAGGGTCAGAGCCAAAGGCCTTAAATAATATGCTGACCAGGAAGAAAACTGTTGTATACAGGATGGATAAACAGGGTCCTATGTATAGCAGAGGGAACTGTACTCAATATCCTGTGCTAAACCATAATGTAAAAGAAGATGAATAGAAGACTTCCCTGGCAGTCCAGTGGTTAAGACTTTGGGTTTCTACTGCTGGGGACATGGGTTTGATCCCTGGTTGAGGAGCTAAGATCCCATATGTCATGTGGCCAAAAAATAAAATCAATTTAAAAGAAGATGAAAAAAAGTGTTTCTGTGTATATGTGTGTGTGTGTGTGTGTGTGTGTGTGTGTGTGTGTGTGTGTATGAAACCAAGTCATTTTGTTGTACAGCAGAAATTAACACAACATTGTAAATCAACTATATTTCAATAAAAATTTTAAAATAAACAATATAGTATACTGACCAGATAGGAGTCTGTCCTGAGATACTGAGGCTTCAACTAGGGAAGTAATATGATCACATTTCAATTTTAGAAAACATCAGCCCATGAAGGAAAGATATGTTAGGTAGGTAGAATAGGGAAAAGAAGTCCAAAATGGCGGTGGCTAAAAGACAAGAAGGGAAAAGCCCACGAAACATATAAAAAGAGGAGCCGAAGCTAGCTCGCTCGCTCGCGCTCTCTCTCTCTCTCTCTCCTTCCCCAACCCCGCCCGCCCAGCGCTGGGGCACTCTTCTCTTCGCATCTTTGGATAGACATGCTCTCACGCCTAAAAGATGGATTTTCCTGCTATCTTCTAAATAAAATAGAGCTGTAACATTGAGCTGTAACACTGATTTTTCTAAGAGCTATAACACGGTCCTTTTGAGACCTGAGAGCTGTAACATGGTCTATCCAAGAGTGACACGCCGAGGGGGCTTTAATGTCCGTCACTCCAAATCTCTGTTGTGCCGAGACAAAAACTGAGGCGCCTACACTCACGTGACAGATAGATACTTTTGTAAGGGATGAGGTTACAGGAGGTGGCTCAGTTAGATGGCTTTTGCAATAACCACCCAGGGAGAAGTGATAAAGGGGGCCTTAATTAACTCAGCTGTCTTGGCTTTTAATTCTGTGTTTGTAATTCTTCCTTCTACGCCATTCACATGTCTGAACTTTAAGTTATTCTCTTCTCTTCTTGAAATACAATCCCATATCCTTTGACTTTTTAGGCCTGCTCACAATTCAAGCCCCAGCACAGCTCTTGTCTCCATTGTGAAGCCATCACAACGTACTATCACCTCATACATCCATCCCTCTACCTGCCCAGCCACTATCCATCATCTATTCCTTCATTCTTCTATCCATTCATTCCTTCATGCCTTCATTCACTGATCCATTCAACACTGACTGAGGGTCTTTTGTGTTTCTGGCACTGTGCTAAATGCTCAGGATATAAGACAGAACTCTACCCTCCAGGAGCTCATGGTCTAACAGAGAAAAGAGACTCATAAATAATAACAAACCCATGTGTCTTTAACCATTATAAAGACACTAACAGAGGTTTGACTGAGTGTAGTAGGAGCTCAGGGCAGGACTGACTAACTCAGTCTGGAGGCCTCAGAGAGAGCCTTTCAGTGGAGGTGACATTTGAGCTGAGCCTTGAAGGAGGAGGCGTTACCTCACTGCAGAGGAGAGAGTGATCTGAACTCTCAAAGCCATCTGAGTCTAAAGGGCCTAGTTAGAGTTGATGCTAATATCCCATGAGTTCTACTCTCTGTTTCCTATACATTAGCCTTGTCTTTCCAACTGGGGAACAAAAAAACCACATTTTAAATTCACCCAACGTTTATTCATCAAATGATCTATCTATCATCTATAGGTCTTACATGCTTATTTTTTAATAGCTGCAGTGCTGAGCACAGTGCAGGTTAAAGAGTTGGTCCCAACACCTCCTGATTAAGTCCTGTGTCTGTGGTGGCTTTTTCCCTTAGGGTCTTTTAAGTGGTAACCATGAGAGCAGCTCATTCTCCTGCCAGGCTCTGACCTGCCTCTTGGGAGTGTTGTAAGATCCTTACCATCAAAGGCTCAATTTTCTAAGCTTCCAATAGAGGAGTTAGGGAGATAGTAGATGGAAGGAGTAGCGAAATAGCAAATAGGTAGCATCTAAGTGCTGGGTGCTGGATACTTTACACATTTTATCTCATTGTGTCCGCACAGCAACATTCCTGTGGTTTGATGCCAGTGTATTCATCCTTTTTTTTTTAATTATTATTTTTTTTCATAGATGCCTATGTGTCTCAGGCTTCCCAGGTGGCTCAATGGTAAAGAATCCACCTGCAATACAGGAGATGTGGGTTTGATGCCTGGGTCAGGAAGATCCCCTAGAGAAGGAAATGGCTGCCCACCCAGTATTCTTGCCTAGGAAATCCCATGGAGAGAGGAGACTGGTGGGCCAGAGTCCAGGGGGTTGTAAAAGAGTTAGACATGACTTAGCAACTAAACAACAACTATGTGGCTTATGAAATTCTTTTTTTTTTTTTTTTTTAAATTTTTGCTAATGTCCTCTTTTACAGTTGAGGAAAGAGACTCAGGGTGGGGAATCATTTGCTCACAGTAAGTTGGAGAAGCTCCCTCCCAGGTCCCTGCTCTAAGGCCCAGGTCAGGGCTGCACCATGGTTGAGGTGGGCATGGCCAAGAATGGAGGTAAAGGGAAGGAGGCCAGGAAGCTTGAATTTCACCCTTCACACCAGCACCACTTCCTCTCAGCGGCCACACCTGGTCCTGACACAAGCTGTCACAGAATCCAGGCTTGGGTCACTTCAGTCAGTTGCTAAGTTGTGTCTGACTCTTTGCAACCCCATGAACTGCAGCACACCAGGCTCCCCTGTCCTTCATTATCTCCTGGAGTTTGTTCAGAATTCATATCCATTGACTCATTGATGCTATCTAACCATCTCATCCTCTGTCACACCCTTCTCTTACTGCCCTCAATCTTTCCCAGCATCAGAGTCTTATCCAATGAGTCAGCTCTTCGCATCAAGTGGCCAAAGTATTGGAGCTTCAGCATCCGTCCTTCCAAGGAATATTTAGGGTTGATTCCTTTAGGGTTGACTGGTTTGATTTCCTTGCTGTCCAAGGGACTCTCAAGAGTCTTCTTCAGCACCACAATTCTAATGCATCAATTCTTCAGCACTCAGTCTTCTTTATGGTCCAACACTCCCATGCATACACGATTACTGGAAAAACCATATCTTTGACTATATGGACCTTTGCCAGATATGGGTAGCAAGGAGTAGAATCTACCTAAACTCTGGAGACCTAATGTGGGATCATGATTATACGTGCATGCTCTGGGTTCAAATCTCAATCAGTTGCTCACCAGCTAGAGGATCTTGGACAACTGCTTAATCCCTCTAGATCTTAATTTTCTGGTCTAGAGTACCTTCATCTGGGGCTTTTGTGAGGATGAAATGAGAAATTCATGAAGCACAGTGCCCAGCACAACACGCTAGTGTGTAAATGTTTTGTTTCTTTTCATTCTTCCTCTTCTCTTTATTTTTTCTCTTTCCATTTATTCTTCCTTTTAAAATTATTATTGTCATTGTTAATATAAGGGTATAAGCTCTAATAAGAGTATCTTTAGCCAGGAGAGGAAATATGGCAGGTAGAAACACTACAGATGTCCAAGGGGATATCTAACTGATCATCTGGTCTACCTCCTGTGCTGGGGAACATTCCTGAGTCACTGGTGAATAAGTACCTTCTGTGCTAAGTACTCCCCTCCTCTGTGGAGTATGTGCTCAGTTCTTAAGCAGTTCAAATTCTTAGGAAGTGTTTTCTTACATGGCGCCCAAACTGACTTCCGCATAAATTTTACCCACTGGTTCTAATTCTCCCCAGAAGAGGACAGCAGGCCCTCCCTCTTGTTTTCCAAATAGAGTTCTTCCAATTTTAAAAGAAATCTTTAACGACTCCTTAAAGCCAGTCCTAATCGCTGCCCTTGGGGGTTCTGGCAGGCCAGCCAGCCCTGCTTTCCTGGTTTCTAAAGAGCCTTGCCCCTCTGGTTGCTTTGCTCGTGTGCTGCTCACTGTCTTTCTTGAGATGCTGTGACCAGAAGAGAAGATGGTATTCCAGGTGCAGTACAAGCCATGCACACCCATGGGACCTTCCCTTGGTCGAGGAAGAACTGCCCCATCAAATACATTCCCACCGGTGCCCTCTCGTCTCTCCTTAGTGTGTGTGCGTAGGGTGGGGGTGCTGGGTCTGGGGGACCGTGAGGAAGTAATGCCACAGCCCAGGTTCCCAAGGTTAGGGCAAGGGGTGAGGCTGGACAGCTGGTCTCAGTCTCAGCCACTTTACAGCTCTGCCCACGAAGGGGAGCCAGGGTGCCACCCACTGACTGTGTCAGAGCTGATTTCAGAATTGGGTGAGCAAGACTGCTGTTCCCTTTGGGGTGTCTATAAGTGTGTGTGCGTGCGTGAGTGGGGTGTGTGTGTGTGTGTGTGTGTGTGTGTGAGACAGAGAGAAAAGGAGAGAGAGAGAAAGAGAGAGAAAGAAAGAGTTTTCTGCCTGATCCAGGAATTCTCCTGGATGGCAGAATTGGTTTCCATAACGACTTTCTGATATAAACATATTTGATAAAAATAAGTTAACAGTGGAGCTGTGGTGGAGCACAGATTCTCAGAGTGCAGAGAGAAAGAGAGAGAGTCAGTGAGCTCTTCAAAGGACAGCGTTTCCCTTTTTTCCCACCCCTCCTGGTCAGCCTCTCTATACACACTTTCCATAAACCACGCCAAAAGCTTTGTTTCCCATATCCCTGCGTATCCTGGCCCCCTTCCTGCCTATGCACATTGTATTCACGTTCTCTCTCCCTCCCTCTCCCCTTTCTCCTTAGTTACCTGAAGCACTACAGTATGTATGGGATAATATGATAAATTCATTTCCAATTCACTGCATTATCCCTTGAATATTTTAATGACTCATTGAATGGAGTAAAAAAGCTATTTCAAATGAACAATTATGCTGCATTAGTCTAAGGGCTGATTATATTTAAACAGTGCTCACATGGATAACAGGACACAGCGACCTCGGCATCCGAGAGTTAATTTGGCTCTTATCTCCAAATAATTTTACACCACAAATTACCATGAAAACCTTAAGGGCTTTAAAAACATTCATCAGAAGATAATATTCCACTTTGTAGCAACAGTTTATTTAAATTATTTTGAATGGGAAGAGAGGCGTCCCTGTGGTGGGACGATGAGAGCCAAGTGGGGATGGTGAGCAATAAGGAAATGGTGAGGGGTGCTGGGACATGTTAAAAATAAAAGTGAGGGAACTTCCCTAGTGGTCCAGTGGCTAAGACTGTGCTCGCAATGCAGGGGGCACAGGTATGATGCCTGGTAGGGGAACTAGGATCTTGTATGCTGCAAGGCACACAAAATAAAAAATAATAAATAGAAAGCAGGAAGTATTGGGGATTAAGTGTAGCCCTGACCGTGGGAGGCACATCATAGCCCTGTCTGATGCTTACAGCCAAGGCCTGTATGCAGACTGTGGTCTGTGATGACTCCAGGAGCCCCTGGTCTGGTCCAGGGGGTCACAGGGCAATTCCTAGAGGCTGAATGACCAGATGGGCTTCCCAGGTGGTACTAGTGGTAAAGAGCCCATCTGCTGATGCAGGAGACATAAGAGACATGGGCGATCCCTGGGTCAGGAAGATCTGCTGGAGAAGGGCATGGCAACCCATTCCAGTATTCTTGCCTAGAGGGTTCCATGGGGTCACAAAGAGTTGGACACGACTGAAGCAATTTAGTGCACACAAATGACGGGACAGACATCTTTCCCCTCAATTACTTCCTCCACCAAAGCTAGCTTGGGTCATGTTGGTACCTCCAGGCTGGGCCTGGACCCATCTAGACTGAGAGGTGAAAGGATGAGCTGCTTTTACCACATGGTTTGTGTGTTGGGGCATTGCCTAGAATTCTTACTTTGCAAAACAGGAGCCCAACAGCCTAAGGGAAATTGCTACATCATAAGTAGCTGCTGTGGTCAGATCTCAAAGTTGGGAGTGGTGGAAGAGAGAGTCACATTGATGGAGGGCCTACTCTTTTGTTCTATGTCATGAAACTTAAACTCATCAAACACTGTGAAATAGATATTATTGTCATGCCCATTTTAAGGATGGAGAAACTGAAGCTCTGAGGTTCCCAACTAGAAGTGGCAGTGCCTGGAGCCTCCCCCAGTTAATCTGACCCCAAAGTGAAGGCTCATTCTTGCCTCCCTCATGGTGGCCATGTACACGTCTGGTTTATAACCAAGGCCTCTGCATTGTCCGCATCACCAAATGCTCTTTAGGGCTTCTAGATCCAAACCGACATGCTTTGCACGTGTTTATTGCTTTAAATGGACCCTCATGGGGTGGGGCAAAGCATACATGGACAAGTGCACAAATAGTAGCAACAGAACTAAAAATATAGGTCTAAATAAAGAAACTAATGAATGAATCCTATTCCCTCGGTTTGACCTCTTCACCTGAACTTGAGGGCCTGATGGAGATCATTTATTCTTCCCTTTATTACCATTACTGGTTTCTGAGTGTGTAGAAAATTAGATTATATAATTATATATATATATTAAACTTTTACAGAATCTACTGCTCAATTGATTAGGAACGAAGATGAATCTGCCGCTTTATATAGTGCCTTTCTCTAGGGAGGCTTCACCTCTTTGCATATGTAATTTCCCTTTTCTTGTCTCTATCCTGAAGAGGAAGGATTTGTTTCAGCTTTACAGACAAGAAGCCGCAGTATCAGAGAGGTCAAGTAACTTGCCTGAGATTTCTCAGGAGCCAGACCAATAATTTCAACAGAGGAGTCCTGACATGTGCTAAGCACCTAACTGGAAAGCAAGGGGCTATGATCCCAGCTCTGTTTGTTGGGTTTCCCATTTATCTTATTCAGCAAACACACTAAGAGGTCCTTAAAAAAAAAAAAAAGCACCTCTCATTATGGAAAAATCTGATTCTACAGAAAAGTAGACAGAATAATGAACCTTAAAGCCCTTTCAATTCAGCCCAGAATTGCTTGCACTTACAGCTGCCAAAGGTCGAGGGCACTGAATGAAAGGGAAACATGAACTTGCCATTTCCTTTTCTTTCTTAAAACAAAAAGATTTTCAGGACAAGTTTTAGAATCATTGACAGTTTCTGGGAAGATTTTCTTTTTGGAAGAAGAAAGGTACCCTTGCCTCCTTAATTGTTCTTGTGTTCTTTGTCACCAGTCATGATAGTCTTTGTGGAAAGTATTAGCATACCATCTCCCTGTGTTCAATATTCCCATTAACAATAAAAATAAACCTAATGAAAGTATCTGCCAGAAAAGCCCTGAGCACTAATTTCGGAGACAAATAGAAGATGAACCACCAATAAGCATTTCTTTCTGAAATGAATGATGCAAATTAATTAATACCTTAGTTAGGCTTGAGCACAAAGATTATTAATTAGATTGAGTTAGAACTAAAAGCACCTTAAAGGAAAAGCTAGGGATGTAACACTGTGGAGGAGAAAGGATGTTATGTATCAACGGTCTGTTCAAAATATTTTTCGCTCAATGAGAGCTTTTTCAAAGAGGGGACTCAGAAAGACAGTACAGTTTATGTATCAGTCCCTGCCCGCCCAGGTCTGGGCAGGTTTGGGACTAAAGTCTAGTCTTATCCCTGAGCAAATGGGAACCCACAGGTATAGGGAGTTCTGAACCCAACCAACTTCTGGAGGCCCTTGTGATCCCACTGCAGCCTCATTTCTCTGTCTCTCTAGAGCAGAAACCCTCAGATGACAGGGAGGCCCCCTGTTTTGTTTGCGTTTGCAACCCCAGGGCTAGTATAGGGCTTGACTTGGAGCAATCACGATAACTTCACAGCAAAATATTATACAGAGTTCTGGGTCCTGTTCTAAGAACCCTTAAGTAAGTAAACCTGTTGTTTACAATGTGGGGGCTTCCCTGGTGGTTCAGAGAGTAAAGAATCTGCCTGTCAAAGCGGGAGATGTGGGTCCCATCCCTGTAAGAAGATCCTCTAGAGAAGGAAATGGCAACCCAGTCCAGTATTCTTGTCTAGGAAATCCTATGGACAGAGGAGCCTGGCGGGCTACAGTCGCAAAAGAGTCAGACACGACTTAGTGGCTAAACAACAGCAACAAACAACAGTGTGAGGGAGGGACATTCAGGACCCCCGCTTTATCAGAGAGCGAGTAAAAACGCAGGCTGAAGAACATGTGCCTCCCTACACCGCAGCCCCCACACAAAAATCACAAAGCTAACACTGGTGGGTTCAAATTCAAACCACAAGTCTGGCTCCAGATTTCTCGCCCTGGAACACTAGGCCATAGCAAATAATGGCCACTCCATATGTGTGCAATGAACAAAGAGTACCCTGAATGCCTAGTCCTTTCTGATGGACTTCTCTCTAGCTCCCAGTTTTTCTTTAAGGACTGAAGCTTTATCCTATTCTGTCCCAGATCCCACCAGCCTGTCACTGGAGGGGCGGCTGATATTTCACATATTCCTAAGAAGTGGCATATATCTTGTTTCAACCTGGACAGACAGTCCAAAAAATTGTCTCTACTGAGGGGCTCCCATAGCCATGGTGCAGCCCACCACCTAATTAGGTCTGAGTCCCACAGGTGGCACTAGCGGGAAAGACCTCGCCTGCCAATGCAGGAGACATAAAAGACGCAGGTTCGACCCCTGGGTCAGGAGGATCCGCTGGAGGAGGGCATGGCAACTCCCTCCAGTGTTCTTGCTAGGCGAATTCCATGGACACAGGAGCTTGGCGAGCTACAGTCCACAGGGTCACAAAGAGTCAGACATGACTGAAGCGACTTGGCATACACGCATGCCCTATTAATGAGGCTAGCCAAGTTTGCCTCTGTGGTTATTGTGAATCACAGAGCTACTGTCTTTCTGTATCTACAGTGACTTTTTGGCATGCCTTATTGCTGATGGCACTTGTTGCTGATGGTTATGATAACACGTAGGGTTTACTTTTATGGGGTTCAAGATCCTTATCAGGTGTGTTTTATTTACCAAGACAGCATTCCCTCAGGAAGGTCCCTGGAAGTATCCACTTGTAAAACGTAACCAGAAACAGAGCCCCAGGATGACGAAGGAACCACAGAGATTATGTTTCCCATTATATAGGGAGGACATGGTGACACACCTTTGGCCATAGTGGAGCTGATGCAAGAGATGTGGTGTGAACCCTGACCACGTGGGATGGTGGTTTAGAGTTGAGGTGCCAGGATTGAAGACCCACCTCTACCACTCATAGCTGAGAGACTGGAATCATTTCCCCTCTGCAGCCTTTGTTTCCACATCTGTAAAATGGGGATAATGTCTGGTTCACAAAGTGATTGAGAGGATCAATGAAAAAAAAGCAGTAGTGAAAGTGTTAGTTGCTCAGTCATATCTGACATTTTTGACCCCATGGACTGTAGTCCAACAGGCTCCTCTGTTCATGGGATTTTCCAGGCAAGAATACCAGAGTGGGTTGGCATTTCCTTTTCCAGGGGATCTTCCTGACCCAGGAACTGAACAAATAGGAAGTTCTAAAAGTGCTTTTCACTTCCAAATTGCTGCACAAATGGGTGATATTAACAAGGACCTGGGCATTCTGACACTGAGCTCTGCAGTCTTCCTTCTAGCTGCTAAACCCCTCCTGGATGCCTGTGGAATGTGGATGTCTTGTTCCCTCCACCCTGACCCAAGGGGTGCCCAGGAATCTGCATTTTAACAAGCTTGCTAGCTGATCTAAATGTGCTTTAATGTTGGGGACCGACTCAGCTTTAGCTGAACACATAGGAAGTGCTTCTGAGCTTGATCAGTGCCCTTTTTCCTTTGGCTGAGATCCACGGCCCAAGATCTACCCCAGTCTGGTTTTTATACCAGCTGTGCAGCTGGCGGAACATGGGGGCCGGCAGTCAGGCTGAGTGGACATAACTGGGGAGAGCTGCTGCTTCCTGCTGGACCCTTGCATCTGGGCAAGTGGGTGACAATGCAGCGGAAAACCAAGCTTCCTCCAGCCCAAGAGAGGGCTGAGGGCCGTACCCGGGCAGGTGGCCCTGGTAAGCTCTATGGCTTAGCAGTCCCGCCGGCCAGCTGCCACCTGCCACCTGTTCTGCTTCTAAGCTGGGCTGTAAGGGCTGAAACCACATTTGCACCACAGGCTGGTGTGAGAAAACTGTCCTGTCCTGTACTGGGGGAGGGGAGTGGGCAGCAGGAGACTTCAGGCTTGGAAAAGAGACATCCTCATGACCTCAAGGAGCCCTCTACTCTGAAATGTGGCTCAGTGGGTAAAGAGCCAATGTGGGAGATGCAGGAAACATGGGTTTGATCCCTGGATTGGGAAGATACCCTGGAAGAGGACATGGCAACCCACTCCAGTATTCTTGCCTGGAGAATCTCATGCAGAGAGGAGACTGGAGGACTACAGTCCATGGGGTCGCAAAGAGTTGGACACGACTGAACATGCATGCATTATCACATTCCATTACATTCCAGCTTCTGAAATCGGGCCTCAGAGTTGCCCATAGAACCTTCTTACAGGCAGCCCTGTGCATGGGGGGCAGACTGTAAATATGATGACCAGTGTGATGGTCTTTTCTTGAGAGTTTCACCCCCTCGTGGCTGCTGGGGAGTCCTGAGTACACACAGAGCGTCTGCTCTAGTTTGCGGCAGGATCCAGTGTCTTTCCCTTTTGTGCTCTCAGCTTCCCTCCCTCCCCTGATGGCAAGAATCTCCCTAGCTCTTCCCATTCACAGGTTTGTGGTGTTTCCAAGGCTCTTGGAGAGCAAGGCTTGGCCAGGGGAGGTGTGGGAGCACTGCTCCTGCCCTCCTTCTTCAGCCCTGCTTGGGTTCTGTTCTGGAAGTCACTGTTGCAAGTCTCCCTGGAGGGAGCCACTACCTAGATTGTCACCGGGGCTGCCCCTGAGAACTGGCTATCCCCCGAGCATCCTGCAGAAGGCTCTGTGGTCACTGGGTGGAGGTTGGTTGCCAGGGTAACCCTCCCACCACTTCCCCACTCCAGTGGTTGTGAAAGCCCTGCCTTGACCAGGAGAGTCAACAGCTAGTTCAGACAGATATCCCTTCCTCTGCCCCACAGCTCTAGAAGGAAAAATATCAAGCCCCTATATTTGTGGTATGTGCTGTGTTTTAGAGACTGCTCTAATACATGCTTTCATTGGAGGATCATGACAACTCTACAGAAGAGTTAACATGGTTCCCATCTTACAGATAAAGAAGAAATGCTGTTGAGGGTCTTCACGACATGATGAAGATCACTGAGTTGGGAACCAGCCTGGATCCAGACTTAGTCTTTCTAGGTCTGGGTTCCCACCGTCTTACGGGGCTGATGCCTTTGCACACGTGATGCAAATGCCATCGACAGGCTTTCCAGGCAGAAATACATGGATGTCTGATGATAGTGTGGATTTTCCCCTAGTGCACTGCCACGTGCTTGTGAACAAAAGATTCAACAGTCAAGTGAGATGGGAAAATAGATGCATGTTATATAACGCATACCAGGATATTAAAAGCTCTAAAAAGCCCTTCAGTGAGGAATGGGATTAATGCAGTTTAACCCAGAGTCTCCAAAACTTGCCTGGCAATACAGCCTTTCTGGTTTTGTTGTTTTCATCTAATGCCCCTTTAACAAGCCACTGGATTTGTGCTCCTCAGACCAACTCTGGAGAGGTGGAGCCAAGCACCTTTCTAATTATGGCTGATGACAAAAGGAAAAATAAAGGAAGCTCATTTGTTTCTGAACGAAGAAGAAGAGATGGATCACCAGGCCCCTCCATACCCCTTTGCCCGTCAGGAGCAGATCCTGCAGGAGTCCCCTGCCATGAGGACCACATAGAGTCACTTGGTGCCCTCCCAAACCCAGGCCCCTGGCAGTTGGTGTGCTGAAGCCATTGCTACAGTTTCAGAAAATTTGGGGTTCAGTTATGAAATCATCGTAACTTGAGACTGGTGACAGTGGGAGTCTTTACAATACAGAAATCAGGAAAACAGTACAAATTGGGGCTACTCATCCTGAAAACCTGCTTACCTATGTATCATCGATCCTGGGATATTTTCTGAAATTATTAGAAAATGTGCACAAGGCTGTGACAGCTGGGTACTGGGGGCGACCTGACACAGAAGTCCTGGCTTATCAGGGTCCCTGACCCTCCCAAATGAGAGCTGAGAACCCGAGTGAGACCTGAGAATGACCATCTTCTGGCCCCATTGCCCGCTGAGTCTGAACGTGCCTTCTGGTCTGCTTACCTTGATATCCGACACCAGCCAATGTCTCCAGAACCGAGCTTTGGGAGAAGACCTGCTGGGGGCATCCGGGTCCACCATCACCAGAATGTAGGCTGCATCCTGTAACACATTCACCAGAAATAAGTGTAGTGTCACGGCTAGAATTCGGATAGGAAATCTACAAGGTGGACACTCCTTTTACCTCAATTCCAGCCAACAGTGGCTGACCCACCCCTGGAGCTTTCTACTCGATTCAGCCCTGTTCTTATGACTCTCCTCTTGTGTCACATCTGATTCTCTGAGATTCTCTGATTCTCAGAGAATTGGTCTATTAAGTAGGCAGCTTAATAGTTTGGCTTTTCCTTTATGAAGAAGAATCAATCAAGCAAATATAATTTACCCAGCACCTGGAAGTCCCTAGCATCATGCCAGGAGCTGGGGAGGAAACAAAGGAAATAGGGCTTCTGTTCTCAAGAAGCTCACACACAGAGTTGGAGCAACCTGTCCATTAATTCAGCAAATACAAGAGAGCTTAGTACATGTCAGGAGCTGTACCAATCACAAGGAATGCTCAGATTCATTCATCCCTTCAACAAACATTTTCTGAATGCCTGTTATGGGCCAGGAGCTGTTCTAGGTATTGGGAGTCCAGCAGAGAACAAGACAGTGTGACCCATACTTTCAGCTAGATTTTACTTTAGGTAAGACACTCACACACACTGAACAACAAATACTAAGGAAATGCCAACATGGGATTAGTGCTATGAACAAAATAAAATAGAGTGGGGTTGGAGGGAGTAAGGGCCTCCCTGGTGGCTCAGTGATAATCTGCCTACCAATACAGCAGACAGGGGTTTGATCCCTGGGTTGGGAAGATCCTCTGGAGAAGGAAATGGCAACTCACTCCAGTATTGTTGCCTGGAAATTCCATAGACAGAGGAACCTGGTGGGCTATAGTCCAGTAGGGTCAGGAAAGAGTCAGACATGACTTAGCAACTAAACAACAACAACAACATGCCCCCCTTTCTCACCTGGGGGTCTTCGTGCAATGCATGCATTGCTTAACCCTGCAAAGAGCTGGACATGACTGAGCAACTGAGCATGAGCATGGAGGGAGGAAGCTTTCTAAGAAGGGGAAACAACCGCTCAAAGGCCTTCAGGTGGGAATGAGTGAGGGTCTGAGCAACAGAAAAAGTGCCACATGGCTAGAGGCAAGCCAGAAGGGTGGATGAGGTTGGAGAGGTGGATGGGGTTCTGGCCACAGAAGGCTTTGCAGACTTGGGTGAGGCAGGGGTTTTATTCCAAGTCCAATGTAGAACCACTGGAGGGTATTTTGTTTAGCCAGGGCAGTGATATGCTCTTGTTTACACTGTTAAAAGTAGTCTTGGTGGCTGGATGGAGAGTGAATGGTTGGCAGGAAGCCAGACAGGCGGCTACTGCAGTGGTAAATGGCAAGATGATGGCTTATGGACTAGAATGGTAGCAATGGAGACAAAAGCCAGTAGGTGGACTGGGGAAGTATTTTTAGGGAGCATCAGTGGTCTTGCTGGTGGACTGGACAGTAGGGCAAGGAGGAGCGGGTAGGGAAAGAGAAATGGAGGAGGACTCGGGGTTTTGGCTTGGGCAACTGGATGAACAGAGCCATTTAAGGCCATGGAGAAGACTTGCAGAGGAGACTGTTTGAAGGGGGATCCTGAAGGTTCTGTTTTGGACATGTTATGTTTGAAATGCCTCTTGAAGTCAAACAAGTATCTAAGTCAGAGTTAGGAGTTTGGAGGAGTGGTCAGGATGGATATATGAATTTTGAAGTCATTGAATCCCAAGGACTGAAGGTGGCCCTTAAATTCATCATATAATAATGAGATGATTCGTGGAGAGATTAGACTTGGGGAAGAAAATAGGTCTCATGAGTAAACTCTAGAACATATTAATACTGAGAGGAGAGGAGGATCTAGCAAAGGAGACTGTAGCCAGGAAGACAAGGAACCACCTGAAATGAAGGTATCATGAAAGCTGACACAGAAAATGTATCGAGGAGGAGGAACTGATCAGCTGTGTTGAATGCTGCTGAAAGGAGAGCAAGACAAGGACACAGATGTGGCAATGTGACTTGACAACATGGAGATCTCTGTTATCTTGGCAAGACCAGTGTCAGTGGAGTAGAAAGGACGATGTTTGATTGGAACAGGTGGTGAAGAGATGGGAGGTGAGGAACTGAAGCTAGTTATTAAAGATGATAAAAAGAGAAACTACAGTGTGAAGGACAGCTGAGATGCAGAGCGGCTGCTACTAAATGGGAAGGAAGAGTCAAGAGATTTATTTCTTTTTAAATTTTTAAAGAGAAGGATGACAGTGAGGCGTGTCTGCAGGCTAATGGAAGTGATCCAGTGGTGAGGGAGGCATAGATGTCAGAGAGAATAAAGGAGTTTATTGCAAGAGCCAAGACTCTGGGAAGGTGGGAGGGGACAGGATCCAGAGCAAAAGTGTAGGACCTAGACTTTGATCGGTGGACGATACAGGTTCAGATGTTAGGGCATGAGAGATGTGGTGAGGAATGAGGAAATTGGATTCTGGTTACTTTTATTTTCTCAGTTGAATCAGAGGCAAGATCATCAGTGAAGAGGGATTATAGAAAGTTTGGGAACAGAGAAGCTGTGAAGTAGTCATTTGAGGAGGCGAGAAATTGAGTATATCATAGGTATGTAGTAAGGTTGTTGTGTGTGTGTGTGTGTGTGTGCTGAATCGTTTCAATCATGTCTGACTCTTTGGGACCCCATGGATTGTAGCCTGCCAGGCTCCTCTGTCCACAGGGATTCTCCAGGCAAGAATACTGGAGTGCGTTGCCATGCCTCCCTCCGGAGGATCTTCCTGACCCAGGGATCAAACCCACGTCTCGTTACATCTGCATTGGCAGGTGGCTTCTTTACCATTAGCACCACCTGGGAAGCCTTCAATCTACATGAGATATCTAAAACAGTCAAGCTCATAGAAGCAGAAAGCAGAAAGGTGGTGGCCAGGGGCAGAGGGAAGAGGGAAATGGGGGGTTGCTGTTCAATAGGTGCAAAGTATGAATTATATGAGATGAATAAGTGCTAGAGATCCATTGTACAAGTCTGTGCCTGTGGTTGATGACACTGTATTGTACACTTCAAAATCTGTTCAGAGGGTAGATCTCATGTTATTACCACAAAAAAAAGATAAAATTTTAAATTAAAACAGAAAGGAAATTCCCTGGATGCCCAGGGGTTAAGACTTGGCACTTTTCCTGCCAGGGGCTCCAGTTTGATCCCTTGTCAGGGAACTAAGATCCCACAAGCTGTGTAATCCAGCCAAAATGAAATAAAATGGAAAGTAATCCCACTTGAAGAAAGCAGGATGGAATCAACACCCTATCAAGCATTCTGCAAATCCCAGACCTGGACAATACGCCCTACTGGCGAGGCGGTGGGGAAGCTTCCTACATTGCCATGGGAGTGCAAAAATGAGGCCAATTTATCCTTTGACTCGGCAACCCCATTTCTGTAATATTTTCCCCAAAAGATAGCTTGCACATTTAAGAAGTGACTTTTGTAGAAGGTATTCATTGCAGCCATGTTTATAATAGCAAAAGTTGGAAATGATACAAGCATCCATCAGCCGGGGATTGGTTAATAAACACTGATACACATTCACAACAGAATACTTGCTAGCTAGGAAAAAAAATGAAGATCTCTCAGATTTGATCTGAAAGACTCTCTAAGATAAATGAGTGAAAAAGCAAGGTGCAGAACAGTTTAATCTAGCACCTTACTTTTACATAAGAAAGAAAAAATAAACTATTTCTTCACATTGGTTTGTATTTGCATAAACAAACTCTGGAAAGATACTTAAAAAAAAAGATGTGGGTGGTGGTGGGATATGGGTGGATGGAACAGAGGTAGGATGGAAATCTCTCTGATGTGCCTCTTCTTTCATTTCGATTTTTGAGCCATGTGAATGTATTACCTGCTAAAAATAAACTGAAAAGATAAAATCAAATGAAATGTATAGTAATCACATAGTATTATCTTAGAGATGTTAGTTCTCATCTCTCTCTATCTGGCTGAGAGATAAATAGGTATGGCTTTGTCTTTACCATAGGGAGAGCTCAGGGGATCCCCACTGCATATTTGGAGGTCAGTTAGGTGCAGGGCTGATCAGCGTCCTGGGTTCTGAAGAGAAACACCAGAAGCCTTGTCAACAGATCACATGCTCTGGCCTGATCATGACAACACAGAAGGAGTATTAGATCTGTGCTTGTCCAAGTGAGGTTTTCACACAGCTGTATTGAAGTATAATTTTCCTAACACAAACTTTACCCCTTTAAAGTACAGATTTCAACAGTTTTTAGTAAATTAATAGAGTGGTGCAATCATTACTAAATTTAGAACATTTTCATCACCCCCTAAACAATCCTGGTGCCATTTGCAATCACTACCTGTTTCTACCTCTATCTTCAGCCAACTTCCAATCCATTTCCTGTCCCTATAATCTCCGTTTTGCCTTTCTTGGACATTTTGGATAAGTGGAATAATAGAATATGTGGTCTTTTGTGCCTGGCTTATTTCACTCAGTATATGTGCATGTAGCACATATCAACAGGTTATCCCTTTTAATTGCCAAACAGTATTCCATTGAGTGGGTATTGGTATGCATTTCATTTATCCACTTTGTGGACATTTGGGTTGTTTCTACTTTGGGGCTATTATGAATCAAGCTGATATGAACATTTGCTGCAGGTCTTTGTGTGGTATTTGTTTTCAGCTCTCTTGGGAAAATACCTACAGAGGAATCGCTAGGACATATGGTAAATTTATGTTTACTATTAAAAAAAAACCATGTCAAACTGTTTTCCAAAGTGGTCTCACCATTTTGCAATTCCACCAGGAGTGTATAAAGGTTCCAATTTCTCCACATCCTCACCAACGCTTGTTATTATCCGTCTGTCTGATTGTAGCCATTCAAGCAAGTGTAAAGTAGCATCACATTGAGTTTTTTGTTTATATTTCCCTAGTGACAGTGTGTTAGTTGCGCAGTCATGTCTGACTTTGAAACTCCATAGATTATAGCCTGCCAGGTTCCTCTGTCCATGGAATTCTCCAGGCAAGAATACTGAAGTGGGTAACCATGCCCTTCTTCAGGGGATCTTCCTGACCCAGGGATCAAACATGGGTCTCCTGAATCAAAGTCAGATTCTTTACCTGACTAGTGACGGTGAGCATCTTTTCATGTCTTAATTGACTATCTGTATGTCTTCTTTGGTGAAATGACTGTATAAATCTTTTGCCCCTTTAAAATGTATGTTCTTATTGTTCTAGAAGGAATTTTAGTAGTTGTATCCCTATTGAGAGTTATGGAAAATGTGAGCGGTGGGAAGAATGGAGAGGAAGGAAAGAAGGTGGCCAGAGCTGGATTTGCCTCATCCTTGAACCACTGGCTTCTGCCCTCAACCATCATCTGTACTTGGGGCTGTCTTCTTCCTGTAGCTCACCATGACTCTGATTATTCCAGTGGGGAAATATCAACCACAGGGATAGCCACGAACTCAGGAGAGCAGATAGCACCCATGGAAACTCCACCCCCAGGCTCTTGGGCCACTGCCCCACTGGCCTCCTTCAGGGAAGCTGTTGAGCCCTAATCTCCCTGCCTGCCATCCAGATCTTTTCAAAGACCACCCTTTCCCCACTATCTCCTTCCCAGCCCTTGGTCCTCACCACACCATCATGTCCCAGATACTCTTTTCTCTTTTCCTTGGAGTCAAGGAAAAGAGTTCCTCTGTTCTCCCTCCACCTCCAAACCCTTCCACTCTGCCCTCTGGAAATGCCGCTGACTAACAAGCCACGTCATCCTCTGTCTTTCCGTAAATTGCTCTACTTTCTTGCCTTTGCCTGCCTTTCCCCTCAGGGCCTCTTCCTCTTAGTGCCCTCCAGTGTTGGCATGTGTTCCCTCATGCCCCTGAAACCCCAGGAGTTGTCCTTGCTCCCTGTTGCCACATCTGTGTCCCCACAAGACTTGGAGAAGGGAATGGCAGCCCACTCCAGTATTCTTGCCTGGAGAATCCCTGGACAGAGGTGCCTGGTGGGCTACAGTCCACGGGGTCGCAAACAGTTAGGCATGACTAAGGGACTAACACTTCACTTCCCCACAAGACTAAGACCTTCTTGAGTGTGTGGACTGTGTCTGTTTCTGCTTACCTCTGTACCTGCATAGATTACAGGGTCCTGCACGTAGAAGACATTCAACAATATCTTTGAATGAATAATTGAAATAATGATTGCACTTGGCCCAAGGGGTTCAGTTGTTCATCCATTCATTCATTCCACAAGCACTGACTAAGCCCTTATCATGCATTAAGCACCATGAGAGGGGCTGCTGAGGCTAAGAAATGAGATAGATGTGGCCACTACCTTTGAGGAGACAGTAGCCTAGTGGGGAGCTAGATATACATGCAAAGAATCTGAGCACCCTTGGGGCTCTCAGCAGGCACACTGCTGGGCCTGCAGAAGCAAACTTGAGGAGGTTATCAACTCTGCCACAGAGTGACTGAATAAAGCCTCCCAGAGAATGGCACCTCTGAGCTGGCTCCTGATGAATGGAAGTCTGCCCAGGATGGAGGGCCACACCAGGCAAAGGAAGGAGCGTGTTCAAAGCCAAGGAGACATGAAAGGCAACAGCAAGTCGTTCTGTGTCTGAGCACGGAGTCCCCAAGGCTGAGGGACAGAGAATTAGTGGGGCAGTGGAGGGGGCCAGAGGGGGTTGACAGTGCAGACGGGCCAGGTCCTATATGCCAAGGAGGCTTGTGAATGGGGGTGTAGGGGGTGACTTAGAGACAGATGGTGAGGTGAGGGGTGGATCCTAGTGGGTACAGCACCATCCAATGAGGGCTGATTAGGCTGATTCATGTGAGGGATGGGCCACAGCATGGCGCAAGAGTGGTTATTCCCAGAGGCGGGCCAGGGTGCCATACCTTTTGGAATTCAGAGATGCCCAGGCAGAGGGGCCTTCCTGATGTGCAGGGGTGCTCTGGGGTCTCTGAGGACCTCTCTTTCCACCTCACCATTTGAGGAATCTGTGCGTGCCTGCCTTTCCCAGAGAGGAGAATTGGAAAGTATTCTTTGGACAGAATATTATAGGATTTCAGTAGACAGTCCTGAGTCCTAGAAGTGCCATGAAGGTGGAGCCAATATTAATCACAACTTTTATTTTCTGATGGTTTGACCTGCGGCGCCTTGCTGTCCCTGGAGAGGCTGTCAGTTTCCAGAGATAGTACATACATAACTGAGAGCAGGCTCTTCAAGTGAAAATCTACTAATTCAGAGCCTACATCCTCCCCTTTACTGGGCTGAGCCACTGTCCTTCAGGCCTACTCATCTGGGGGTCAGCTTCCAGACAACCAGAGGCAGCTTCTCTGCTTCAGGGTCGACCAGAATTTTCCAAACCAGCCAATCCTGACCATGTCTACCCTGCTTATCCTCCCTTGTCAATTTTTTTTTTGGCCACAAAAGTCGCTATAAGCATTCTCACCCATGCTTTCTCCTTGTTCCCTCTGCCTCCTGATGGACCTTAGGGCTTCCCCATGTAGCCCTGTGTGTTGTGTCGTGACTCCCGTCTTTAGGGATATGTGAGTATAATCTGCTCCCTTCATGACCACTGTTTCCATCTGCGTATCTTATCTTAGCCAATGAGAACAAATCCCAGGGGGCTTCCTTGGTGGTCCAGTGGCTAAGACTCTGCACTGCCAGCAGTGGGATTCAATCCCTGCTTGGGGAACTGGATCCCACATGCCACAACTAAGATCCTGCATGCTGTAACCAAAATAAATAAATCTTGAATGCCTCAACAAAGATCAAAGGTTCCACGTGCTGCAGCTAAGATCTGGGGCAGCCAAATGAATAAATAAATAAATGAATAAATATATAAATAAATAAATATATATATATATGTTTTAAAAATATCCCATTAGCTGCAACTAAAGATTCTGCATACCGCAACTAAGACCTGGCACAGCCAAATAAATTAATTAATATTCAGCAAACAAACCGACAAACCCCAGGTACATTTTGGAGTGGGGCCCTTGACTCCCTGTGACTCAGATATCCACCAAGCCCATTTGAAGACTATAGGAAACTGGGGAGCAGCCAGCAATGCATTTTTCTCATTTTCTGATATGATTACGTCTGTGGTTTTGGGCTTCCCTGCTGGCTGTGATGGTAAAGAATCTGCCTGCCATGCAGGAGACGTGGGTTCTGTCCCTGGGTTGGGAAGATCCCCTGGAGAAGGGAATGGCTACATTCCAGTCTTCTGGCCTGGAGAATTCCATGGACTATTCCATGGGGTTGCAAAGACTCAGACACAACTGAGTGACTTTCATTCATTATGTCTGTGGCTTGTGGCCTACAGCCCTCACTTGTCCTAGAATGAAGGACCGAGCTGATCTGATAAGGTTAAGGGTTCACAGTCAAGTTGAATGGGATTTTCCAAACTGCCAAGGTGGATCCTTGGCCTGAGGGAGAGAGGCCCTGGCATTAGCGTTGATGTGGAAGTTTCCCAGGTGACACTGATGTAGAGTTAAAGGTGAGAACCATAGCCCTGAAATCTGGTTCCCCCAAGTCCTTGACCACATCAGTCACTGACTGAAAGAAACCCAGATTTCCTTCCTTCTCCTTAGTGTACTCTCAAGGAAGACCACGTGCCCTCTCTATACAGAGGGCGGGCTTCCCCTGATCCTGGCGGGGGTCCCTGGTGCCTGGGGCCCTGGAGATTGAGGGGCTGGAACGCCGAATTGAGAAGCTGAAGTCACAAACACGAGTCTCCTACTATTCATTATGAGGTTGGTTGGAGTACAAATTTAGCCTATGGTGGGTTGGTTGTGTTTGAACCTCCTCCACACAGTTCTGTATGGGAAATCTAGTTAAGAGCCTTCTTCCTGGGGGAGGTTGAGTGTAACAGCTGTTCCTCACCAGGGCTGACGGGCTCACCAGGAGGCAGGCTGGGAGTTGCCCCTTGAGCCTAAAGCCTTTCATCCCTGAGGACCAACTCACATCTCAGGCTGGCATCCAGAAAAACAACAATTCTGTCTAGAGGTGCTGACAAAGACACTTCCCAGACTGTGTGGACAGAGGCACATGCACCTGGGAGCTGGGGTTCATGCCATGCTTTGACACATTCGGGAGGAGGTGTTGCGTAGTCACTATGGATCAACTGTCCTTCTTCCTTGCCCCCTCTACTGCAGAGGCTGGAAAGCTGTAATACTGGATCCCTTAGCTTCTCCTGCACCAAGGGAGCATGTTCTGGCCAGGAAGAGGTAGAAGAAAGTCCCTGAAAGGGATCTCTTCCTGAAAAAAAAAGCAAAGACTTACTAAGAGAAGACCCTTATTGCCTTTTCCCCTCTCCCCCTTTCCTTCTTCCTGTCTGAAATGTAGATGTGATGTTGGATGTGTAGCAGCTATTCTGTGGCCAGGAGGGGACAAACATGAGGTTACTTCAACCTATAGGCTCAAGATGACAAAGCAGAGAGACAGAAAGAACTTGGGTCCCTGAGCTGCTGAATCAGCCCCTGATTGCCAATCCCTAGACTTCCTGTTGCTCAAAACAAATAAACCCTGTAAGTTCACATGGTACGATTTTTTCTTCCTTGTACCTAAACACATTCCTACCTGACATGCACATCAGTTGTTGGTACTGGTTTTGGTAAGTGAGTGTCAGAGGCTGAATTTCAGAGAGGCATCCTGATGTTGTGAAAAGATTACTCAAGTAAATGATAGAGGACAAAGATTGTAGCCCCAGTTGTTGCTTGTACATGCTGTGCGTTTGGTCATTTGTGCACACCAAGGTGCAGTTTATGGATCTGCAAAATGGCAATAATATGTGTCACACACCACAGGGTTATTCTAAAAATAAAATGAGTTAAAGGTATGAAAGTATTTTTAAGTCAATGTCCATGGGTCAAGTTTTGTTATTGTGAACAAATGCTCCCAGAGTTTGTTCTCAATGGTCCCTGGAGTGGTAGTTACCTTGACAGCGAGAAGACTGCTTCCTCAAGGCCTGTCTCCAACTGTCTGGAGACAGAGAAGCTGAGCTCTCCACATACCTAGCTCTGGACGGGGACGCTAGTGCTTACAAGACAACTGTTCCTTCTAACTCTCCCTCTTTTTGTGTTCCCAAAGGGACTAAGTTTGCCTGGGAGTGGGACAGATTACAGCACCCTGGAATGCAGCAGGAAATGGGCCAGGTTTCCTTAAGCAAATCTAGCCAGCAAACATCTAACAAAATCATGGCCCTCCCAGCAGTGGGTGTCCCTCACTCACCGGGTTGGGGGATGCGACTCATTCAAGTACAGCTCAGATTGTTAGAAAGGGCTCATGGAGCCAAAAACTGCCCTTAAAACTCACAGCTGTTTTTCTTTCTGGCATAAAATGAGTCCTGTCTTTCTTGTACCTGGCTGCCCTTCAGACATTGGAAGGCAAGGATCACAGTCTCACAATGACCTTTTGTTTAGGCTGAAGGGCCCTGTTTCCTCAGCTACCTGGGGCTGTACCCACACTGAGTCTACAGAGATGCCCTTGGCTGGTTCACAAAGCACCACGAGAGACAGACATGTAAACAACTACATTACACCATGACAGGCTGGGATACACACTTATACAAAGGGCTCTGGGGAACACAGAACAGGGAACCAAGCATGTCGAGGCCCAGTGGGGTGGTGGTGAGAAGGTCAATCTTCATAGAGAAGGCGGTAGTCAATGAGGGAAAAGAAAGGATGATTTACAGCAGCTGAATGCGGGTGATATGGGTCCAAGTAGCTCAGATGGTAAAGAGTCATCCTGCAATGCAGGAGACCCGGGTTTGATTCCTGGGTTGGGAAAATCCCCTGGAGAAGGAAATGGCAACCCCCTGCAGTACTCTTGCCTGGAAAATTCCATGGATGAAGGAGCCTGGTGGGCTACAGTTCATGGTGTCACAAAGAGTTGGACATGACTGAATGACTTCACTTTCTTTCTTTCAGTTAAGACCATGGAGGAGGGCCTGGCAACTCATTCCAGTATTCTTTCTTGGAGAATCCCATGGACAGAGGAGCCTGGTGGCCTCAGTCCATAGGGTCGCCAAGAGTCAGACATGACTGAAGCGGCTTAGCATGCACACAGACAGTTAAGGCCATAATTTGCTGTGGCCAGAGTCACATGACTAGGAACAAGGAGCCACTGCAGGGAACATCTGCTAAATAGAGATTATTGTTCTGAGTCTACAGATGGGAAAATGAAGCTCAGAAAGATTAAGTGCACCTGTCTGAGGAAATATGTTTTAGCCGTGTGAATTCTACTCATGGCTGTGTGGCCTTGGGTAGGTTGCCTAAACTCTCTAGGCTTTATCTCTAAAAGAGAGATAGCAATAATCACAGTGATTTTCTCTTGGATTGCTATGCACATTAAGTGAGTTAAATGGCCCAGAATAGTACCTGGCACAAATTAATCGACCAATAAATGCCAGTTATTGTGAACCATGGAATGGTTTTTCTGGGATTTAAAACCATCTCCCTTACCTCCCAATTCTACCCTCTTTTCGCTGTGCAGAAGGGCAGGCACAGGTCTGGAGGAAGAGGAACAGATTTGATGTTGATTTTTATTCATAACTGGAGAAGGAAATGGCAACCCACTCCAGTACCTTTGCCCGGAAAATCCCATGACCGAGGAGCCCAGTAGGCTACAGTCCATGGGGTAGCAAAGAGTCCGACACGACTGAGCGATTTCACTTTCCCTTTTATTCATAACAATACGGTATTTGTTTGCATGTTGCAGATTCCTCTGCACCTAGGTCTCTGGACGCTTGTGTAATTTAAAACATACATACTACAAAGATGTGCTTGTTGGCAACGCGTTCCGGCATCTCTGAATCAAGGGCCTTCTGCCACTGGGCTGCCCAGGCCTCTGGGGGCTGCAGTCCCTCCACAGCATCTGCCAGCGGAAGAAGGCTGGGGAGGGGAGGCGCATGGGATCCTGGCGCTGTGCTGAGTGGTGAGTTCAAATCCTGGCCAGTTCACTGCACTCTACCCATTGCCCAAAGCCCCCACTGTGGTCTGCCACTTTTCTGTCTTTGTAAAGCTGAGGGACTTATTTAAATTTCAAAGCTTCACATGCAGCGAAGCAGGAACAGAGATCCCTGCCTGTTGAGTGATGAATTGAGATATTATCTGAGCTGCCTAGGAGGGAGGGTGGTGGGGAGAGAAGGGAACTGAAGGGAGGGAATGAGAAGGAGGGCTCACAAGCAATACTGAGCAGGTGGCTCATTTCTTCAATCAAACTGGTTTCCGGACGACCATATTCATCTCCAAAGCCACATTCACCTCCATCCTGCTCACCAGTTCCTCCTCTGACTTGCCTGTTTCTCTATGAATGGCCCTGACATTTTGTCAGCCACCAAATGAAAAAGATGAATCATTTTTTGCCTCTTCCTTCTCCGACCGTGCCCCATTCTTTCTGATTTTCTAAGCTTAGGTTCTCTCTAGAACCCAGGCTCACTTTTCTTCCTTCTCTCTGACACCCTCAGGTAAGGTCTGAACTAGCTTTTTTTTTTTTTTTTTCTCAAAGGTTCAGTGAGGCAAGGATTTGATTGATTGATTGATTGATTTTTTTGGGGCCACCCCAGTCATGTGGGATCCTAGTTGCCTGACCAGGGATCAAACCCACGGCCCCTGCACTTGAAGTACGGAGTCACTTGGCCACTAGGGAAGTCCCTGAAACTAGCTCTTGCCCCTACTATTTCAATAGTCTCTTAACTGGCCCTCTTCCCTCTCTGTCTCCCTTCCTACTCATGCACTGCTGGCTTGTACTAGTGTAAGCCAGTGCTGACTTGGTAGACCAGTTCTTTGGAAAACAAACAAACAGCCAAACAAAAACAAGCCCTGGCTTGCAGCTCTTGCCCATTTCCACGGTAAATATTCACACCATGGCCCATCCAAGCTGCCAAAATGAGACTGGAAAGAGGAGCAGAGTTGGCTCTGGCCAGCACACATCTGTCTAAAGAACAGCTTGCCACGGACTTATGACTTCAACACAAACTCCCCACCCTGGCATCAGACCTTTGCTTGCTGTCAGTCATCCTGCCCAGCTGACCGCACCATGGCCAGACATGGGTACACAAACTGGGCATATTCCCCATCTCCCATGTGATTCCCCCTTCCCTACTTTTGTACTTTTATCTGTACTGTTCTGTCTGTTGCTGTTTAGCTGCTCAGTCGTGTAGAATTCTTTTGCAGTCCCATGGACTATGGCCCACCAGGCTCCTCTGTCCATGGAATTCTCCAGGCAATAATACTGGAGCGGGGTTGCCATCTGCTTCTCCAGGGCATCTTCCTGACCCAGGGATTGAATGGCGTCTCTTGCTTGACAGGCAGATTCTTTGCCAGTCTCTCTGCTGATTGGAAAATCCTTTCCTTTCTTTAAGACATATCTCAAATACTACCTAATTCCTCTGTGAAGACTTCTGAACCTCTTGAACCAGAGATGATGTCCTTCCTATCTGAACCCCGAGAACATATTTTGTTTGTCCCTTAGTGGGGTGCTTGTCAACATCTGTTATGTATCTAGTTATCCTCAGGCAGAAATCTCTTAGTCTTTCTTATTAGAGTATGATTTTCTTTTTCTTGTTTTAAAAATAATTATTTATTTTTATTTTTGGCTGCATCAGGTCTTAGGTGCAGCATGCGGGCTTAGTTGCCCGGAGACATGTGCGGTCTTAGTTCCCTGACCAGGGATTGAAGGCGCATCCCCTTGGCAGATTCTTAACCATTGGATCACCAGGGAAGTCCCTCAGAGAGTGATTTTTTTGAAGGTGGAGTCTATGATTTCTTTGTTGTTCCTGAAGTGCCTGGCATATGTTTTTGTACATATAGGAGATGCTTAAGAAATACCGGTTGAAGCAAAGTGACCCATTTCCTCTGTCAGGATAAGACATTGGTTTATTTTCCATGTTTTGGAAGGGGGAAGAGGTTTCTGGCCCAGAGATGGACAAGCCCTTTGTACTGCTGGCCCTGATGCTGTATCGCTTACCATAGAGCCTTGCCTTTGTCTTTCGGGCCTCTGCCTGGGAGAGCCAGGCCTCCCACTCACTCACTGCCCCCTAGGAAGTCAAGATCAGCTCAACCGGACTCAATGTTTCCATCCAAGGGACTGAAGTAAAGGGCAGGTTAGATTGGCTCGTGGGTGAGACCAGAGAGCTCAGGTTTGCCTGAAAGCTGGGCCTGGACCTCGGCTGACCCAGGAAGCCTGGGCAGTTGGAGCTAAACTGGGGCAATTGTGCTCCGCCTGGTGCAGAGCGGGGGGCTTGGCCTCCCCTGCTCTCGCCGGAGCCGCTGCCGCCGCCAAAGCCCCTGGTGTGAAGGAATTCGAGTTCTAACTTTAGGTGGCTACGTGGCTGATGGCTGTGTTTGTGAATATCTCATTCCTACTTTGGTGGCCCAGCTGGTGGGAACAGAACGGGTAGTCATGGGACTGTCATCGTGTGCTGCCCAGGTTAACATGTAGCATTTCTATTACTATTAACAGACTTTCTGCTCCTCACTCCATCTGTTCTCTGAAATAATTGCAGTTGTACAGACCATGCCTTCGCTACAGGCAAGCTCTGGGGAAGAGGATAGTGCTTTTATGAGGGGAAAAAAAAGTGTTAAAAAATAACAGCAAACATGAAAAGAGAAGTGGGAATGAACGGACAGCAGGTTTCCAATTTCTTGTGGATTCCAGCCTCCAAAGGTGGCATTTTCGCACTTGCTCTGGGTGACCAAGCCCAGATGGGGGTGGAGTGGCTGGGCTGATGGCTCAGGTTTTGGAAGGCGCTGTGGTTTCACCAGAGATTTGGCCACCGTTGAGGTAGTGGCCCCTTGGACAGGCAATCCAATGAGGGGGTGCTATTGAGGGGTGGGGCCCCTGGGAACCTGCAGCTGGGGCATTTTGATGGTGTGGCATGTCCTGTGCACGGGCACTGGAAGGTATCAAGGCCTGGAGGAAAAAGGCTGGAGTGGAGAAGGGTGGGTGGGGAGGTGGAGGTTTTGAGCCAAATGGCTGGTTCTCTCTGGGCCTTGGTTACTCCATGTACAAAATGGAAGGGATGATCTTAATGATCTCCTTCCTTGAAGGGCTATCAGGAGAACGAGTGGATTATACAAAATCTCAACAATTCTTCTGAAAGAGGGTTTAACTACAAAGGACAATTAAGATGTGGTATATGAAATAGAATAACTACTGGGTTGGCCAAAAGTTCATTTGGGTGAACAGCAGAGGGACTCAACACACATGTATCCATTCTCCTCCAAATTCCCCTCCCATCCAGGCTGCCACATAACATTGAACAGAGTTCCATTTGCTATACAACAGGTTTTCATTGGTTATCCATTTTGAATATAGCAGTGTCATATGACCTTCACAAACTCCCTAACTATCCCTTCCCCTCCTCCTTCCCCTGGCAACCATAAATTCATTCTCTAAGTCTATGGGTCTCTTTCTGTTTTGCAAATAAGTATATTTGTATCATTTCTTTTTACATTCCACCCATTGTTAATCGGAGAAGGCAATGGCACCCCACTCCAGTACTCTTGCCTGGAAAATCCCATGGATGGAGGGAGGAGCCTGGAAGGCTGCAGGCCATGGGGTCACTGAGGGTCGGACACGACTAAGTAACTTCACTTCACTTTTCACTTTCATGCATTGGAGAAGGAAATGGCAACCCACTCCAGTGTTCTTGCCTGGAGAATCCCAGAGACGGGGAGCCTGGTGGGCTGCTGTCTCCAGGGTCGCACAGAGTCGGATACAACTGAAGGGACTTAGCAGCAGCAGCAGCATTGTTAATCGGCTATTCTCCAACACAAAATAAAAAAAGTTTGCAGGTTTCTTTTTTTAAAGTTCATTCAGGGTTTTCTGTAGGTTGTTATGGAAAACCCGAACAAATCTTTGGGCCAACCCAATATTAAAGGCGCAAATGCACTACTTGTGGATTCAAAGCACTCTGATTGGGAAGGTTGTGTGTGGGGTTTTCATCTTTTCACGAGGTACAGAACGAGGCACGTCTATGAGAACGACTGGCTGGGTCTTTGTTCCTGTGTCTGTCTTCTCACTACCCAGCTCATCCATGTGGGGGCCCAGCATGGAGTGTCACATCACATTCTGTGAAACTGAAAATGGCACCCTGACCCCCTAGACTAAGCCCCCATTGGAATGGCCAAGAAGAAGGCACTGCTGAGCTTTTGAAAGAGTGAACTGGGCAGTGAAAGGAAACAGTGAATGAAGGGAATACAGCCATGTGATTTCTAAGTCTTCTTACAATTTTAAGAAATATTTTCATTGAAAAGAAACCCAAGGAATGTGACTGGTCAGCTGCAAGTAAGACATGAATTGGGGAAAAGAATGTTTTTTTCTTGCTGGATTCCATACTCCAAATTCATAAAATGATTTTTTTAAAAAACTGTGGAAAGGCTTTAGGTGGAGATTTAGAAGGAGCATCTTCTGACGATGATGCTAGTCTAAAATATTTTTCAGGTATTGAATAGATTCGAACTTTCTCACTTCACATCACCCTCAGAATCGATCAGCATATTCTAGATCTACTTTAAAACTAGACCCAGGGAGTCAAAGAGATTGTTGGCCTTTTATTTAAGATTTTTCAAAATACATGCAGGTATACTCAGTCGTGTGCGACCCTGCAATCCAGTGATCTACAATCCACGAGGCTCCTCTGTCCATGGCATTTCTCAGGCAAGAATACTGGAGTGGGTTGCCATTTCCTTTTCCAGGGGATCTTCCCAACCCAGAGATCAAACCCGGGTCTCTTGCTTTGGCAGGCAAATTCTTTACCATCTGAACCACCAGGGAAGTCCCAAGGTGTGGATGAAATGTGACCTCATATGCTGGGGAAGGGGATGTCCTCAAAGTAGCTAGCTCTTTTAATATAAGAGAATATTAAGAAACTGGGAAGGGAAGAGTTTTGAGCTATTTCTGCCACAGACTTGTTTGGAAAGAATGTGAATCAGTTCCTTGAGGGACAGGCAAGTGAGCATGGTAAGTCTCCTCAGTCATGTCTGATGCTTTGCAACCCCATGGACTGTAGCCCACCAGGCTCCTCTGTCCATGGGATTCTTCAGGCAAGAATACTGGAGTGGGTTTCCATGCCCTCCTCCAGGGATCTTCCTGACCCAGGGATCAAACCAGTGTCTCTTGCATCTCCTGCACTGGCAGGTGGGTTCTTTACCATCAGCGCCACTTAGTTACACTGTATTAGTTTTTGGTGTGCTTGTCTCCCACCATCATTTTACAAACCCCTCCAGGCTGGGGACTGGCAGCTGGCTCCCACTGTCCTTTACATACATGAGACAGGCAGTGATGTGCATGCAGAATACATGAACGAAATATATGACTAATGGTTCAAACAGCAAAGAAATTTACCAACTAAATGCCTTTCCAGAAAAAGTAAACCCTTGATGTACAAACTGATATAACTGGTAACAAAAGATTATCAAACAAATTATAGCTATCCTTAACTGAAGCCCTGCCACTCCAAATCCCTTGCTTTGTTTAACTCCACAGCCAACATATCGAGTCAGTACTATTATTCTTGTTTAAAGATGAGAAAACTGAGGCTTAGGGAAATGGGGTAACTTGCCCAAGGACACATTATTAGTAAGTGACAAAGGCGAAAAC
The DNA here is from genome assembly GCA_917880005.1 of Nanger dama. Taxonomy (NCBI): domain Eukaryota; kingdom Metazoa; phylum Chordata; class Mammalia; order Artiodactyla; family Bovidae; genus Nanger; species Nanger dama. Next base: position 4,696,235 of record CAKJTW010000078.1, on the reverse strand, counting down.
CAAACCCTGTATGATTCCAAAGCTGGGGCTCTAAAGCTTTCTGTTCTACTGCCCTTTGAGGGAAAGAAATGGGATTTCTATAAAGTGCAATGCCTCTTTAGTCTCTTACAGTTCTTTGAGGGGGCACAAAAATTAGTAGGAAGGAAAATTGTATTTAGTCTTTCAAAAGCTTTTGACAAGGTTGCTTTCAAAATCAAAAACCTTTGGTGCCAAATATTTTGTCATTGATAGGGAGCAGCTTAGAGACAGCCACAAACAAAGCCATGAAAGGATCTCTTTCTCTGTTCACATTCACGTCTCAATTAAATTCTTTGGGGGCTCAATTCTAGGCCTTGTATTCCACACCTTTACATGACTTGTATGGGAGAGGAAGTGTGCAATAAAACTCCCAGGCCATCAGATGATCAGGAAATCCTTGGGCAGCTGGAAATGCCACCGGATGGGGACAAATCCAGGCTGATCATGGGAGGCTGTACGAGGGCAGAAATATGGGCACATGTGTTCCTGGGAAGATCCAGGCCAGGCCGAGGCTTGGACAGAAAAAATCCTGGGTACTTCTGGAAGGACAGCTCAGAAAAGGATATCATACTTGCTACAGACTGGTCCCTAGAGACCTGCTGTGACCCAGAACAACAACAAAGGTCAGGCTTAACTAGAAGGTGTGAGGCATGCCTGCACAACTGTGTCTGACTCTTTGTCACGCCATGGACTGTAGCCCGCTAGGCTCCTCTGTCCATGGGAATTTTCCAGGCAAGAAAACTGGGGTGGGTTGCCATTTTCTACTCCAGGGGGTCTTGGAAATGTGCATAAATTAGTGCTGTGCTTTGGGGCAGAGCCATCATATACCCACGTGGGGGCGCCGTCCTCAGTTTTGAGTACTGCAGAAAGGGGCCATCATAATGGTCCGATACAAGGCATGAGAGATGGAGAGGCCAGGGGAAGGCAGGAGAAGAAACCAGCAAAGTGTTTCAAATGACTAAGACTACAAATGTCCAAACACAGTCTTGGTCACCAAATCCTAGAAGGTGGAACTAGGCAAAACTCAAAGAAAGCAATTCTTTGTCAAGAGCTCTTGACCAAGAAAAGGAATTGCTAACTTACACACTGAGTGTTGAACTCATCTACCTCATTATCCAAGAGGTGAGAAAGGTTGAGCACACAAATTACTCTTGAAAAGGTGTGGAGAAACCTGTGGGCTATGGCTTTACAATGGCTTCTTGGGTAGACTGTGACTTAAGGACAAGATCTTTAAGTCCCAGTGGCAGAGAGGAGAACTGGGAGTGTTCAGATTCTCCGGGGGCAGAGTCCAGAGGTGACATGCCCAGAGGGTGATTCGTTTCCACCCAGGGTGCCACTTCTGATGCTCTTTTTGGGTTGAAGGAGGTCAGAAATGTTATGCCTATATTCTGAGTAGACTGAGTATGGTTTACAAAAAGTCAGTCCTGAGACTTCCCTGGGGTCCAGTGCTCCCAATGCAGGGGGCCGGGGTTTGAACTCTGGTCAGGGAAGTAGATCCCACATGCCGCTGAAGATCCTGTGTACTGCACCTAAGGTCTGGTGCAGCCAAATAAATAAGTATATATATTTTAAGTCATTCCTGGTTTCTACAGTTATATGAGCCCTGCTTTTCAGGTGTCAACAGGGGGAGCCTTAAAAATCTGGGGATTGTGTGCGTGATGCTTTGGAATGCTACTATGATAAAGTGGAAGAGGGTGGCTCAGTCACCAGATCAGGACCCCAGTAATTCTCTGGAGCCAGAGGAAGCCTACCCAGGGCCCCTCTTATAGTATCCTGGGTCTGTGACCCATGGGGCAGTGAAAAGACAGGGCCTGGTTTAATGCTCTTTGTCACCGTCTTGAAATTCTCCATGATTTTCAACTAGGGGTCCTGTGTTTCCATGTTGCTCTGGGCCCAGAAATTATGTAGTTGGTCCCTGTTAGGAGTGACTCAGCTGCTCTAACAATGTGGAGAGGGCAGGTGTGTCAAAGGCAGGTCAAGGAAGAAGGCCAATCAAGGCAGCTGGATCCAAACGACACCAGGAAGTGGAACACATGTAAAATGGACAGTTTCCTAGGCAACTAGTTGCTCCATCTAAGTGTCACACACATGCTTTGCTAAAAGCATTTCTTAATGGCAGGGACTAAAACAAGAGCGATCGGGCCCAGGGGAGCCTGGGGCGTGTTTCATGTTGCTCAGAGACCAGCTGTTTGGCCAGCCCCTTAGCAGAATAATCTAGAGAAGTAGAAAAAATAAGCCTTCATGGGCCTGGTCTCAAGGAGGTGTTTTGGGGTCGAACAGCAGCCTTCTCCCTTCCTCCCAGACATTTATTTGTATTTCTCAGAAACATTCTTAAGTAATGACTTTTACTTATGACAAGGGCACTCCTGAGTTCTCTGGGAAGCTAGAAGAGCCTAGATTCTGATTCAAGGGTGAGGATGATACTAGAGGAGAAATATATAGTCAGATACTCCTAGGAACCCGGGGCCAGGCTGTGCCTTTCCACGCCTCTCATCTCTCCCATCACCATGCTAACATGACATTTCTAACAATCACTTCACTCCTGGGAGCTTCAGCTTCTCCATCTTCAGAGCCATTTATCTCAAATCCTCCTTAGAAAGCACAAAGGGAAAGGTTCTTGGCAGAGTCCTTACTGGCACGGTGGGGAAAGAAAAAAAATACTACAGAAATCATTAACTTCAGTCACTCACATTGCTCCAGAAATAATCACAGAAGAAAAACCAAGATAAGCCCCCAGAAATTCTCCATAGACACTGATGCAGCTATCAACTGGTGTTTTTCATCTGAGAGAAGTTACTCTAAGTTATGAGGCCGTGCCGCAAGGAAGTCCCAAATCATAAAGCTTTGCCTGAATAGAAAATTTCAAAGGGCATCCCTGGTCCAGTGGTAAAGAATCCCTCTTGCAATTCAGGGAATGCGGGTTCAATCCCTGGTCGGGGAACTAAGATTCTACATGCTATGGGGCTACTAAGCCTGTGCACCACAATTAGAGATTCCACATGCAAAAAACGATTCTACATAACACAGTGAGGGTCACGTGTGCTGCAACCAAGACTCAACGCAGCCAAATAAATGAATGTGAAGTTGCTCAGTCGTGTCCGACTCTTTGCGACCCCATGGACTATAGCCTACCAGGCTCCTCTGTCCATGGGATTTTCCAGGCAATAGTACTGGAGTAGATTGCCATTTCCTTCTCCAGAATAAATATTTTAAAAAGAAAATTTCAGGTATTCCAATGAAGTTGTGCAGGTTTTTCTCTCCCTTTTCAGGGAATTGTGCTCTGTTCTCTTCTCTGTTCTGTTTGGAAAATGATAGGGATAATACTGACTTATAGACATGAAAATAATAGATGTGAACTTGGGCAAATTCCAGGAGACAGTGAGGGATGGGGAAGCTTGGAATGCTGAACCACAGGGTTGCAAAGAGTTGGACACAACCGAGCGACTGAACAACAAAGACTGGCTCCAAGTGTTCAGAGGGAGAGAAGGCCTTTCTAACCAAGAGGTTTTGGAAGCGTGTTCCTCACCCTCTGGTAGGTCTGCTGCCCTCATCTTCAGCAGGAGGCCAGTGTGTCTAAACCCTGACTCTGATTCCTCTCTGGTTTCAAGCCTTGGTCCTTAGTCGATTGGATGATGGTGGGTTGGGGCAGGCCTGACTTGGGGCAGGCAATCCATAAACTGGCCACTGTGTGCTCTGGCACAAGAAAAGCTGGGCTGGGCTGCTCCTATTCTTCCCGAGCAGTACTCTGAACCAAGGGGCATGAGCAGACGGAGGAAGAGGTCAGGGTCATGACTTATCAGAGTCATATGTGGGTGAGATTCCTGGGGGCCAGAATGACCCGGGTGAGAATGGTGGCACAGACGGAGCTCTGTTTCCAGGACTCGGGGGCCACCAGCCTTCCACTCCCTGTCTGGTCCTCATGAATCCCCACGTGTGAGCCTTCTTTTACTTGATGGGTAGAAGCAGGCTAGTTAGTGGCCAGAGGAGCAGATTTCAGTGTGGCTGAAGGAGGAATATCTAGAGTAAGTGCTGGGCAGACATGGAATGAGCTGCTTGGGAGCAGGAGTAGGATAAGGGAAATGTGTAAGTTCCCCATCACATGGGGAGATGTCTTAGGGGAAAGTGGGGGACATTCTCCCATCCTGCCATCCCATGAGTCTATACATATTGGAAGGCTGGTCTCATTTGGATCTAGCTCCACGGCCTATTGGTGAAAATGCTTTGTCATCCTTAAGGGTGAGAATCCATCCTAAACATCATGGTTATTCCACCCAGACTCACTCTGCTCTTCTGTCCCATGAAACATATTTCACTGCCCCTTGACTCTTTGCAGCTCCATAGATTGTAGCCTGCCAGGCTCCCCTGTTCATGGGAGTCTCCAGGCAAGAATACTGGGGTGAGTTGCCATGCCCTCCTCCAGGGGATCTTCTCGACCCAGGGTTCGAGCCCGCATCTCTTGTATCTTCTGCATTGGCAGGCAGATTCTTTACCACTGGCGCCACCTGGGAAGTCACTGCCCCCACCACTTCCAAGCCAACATGAGACCTCATTTGTGTAGGGCTTTGCCTTCTGAGCTCCTCTGGGCAAGCTGCTCAGTTACCCTCAGAACTTGGCACCATGGCTGGCCGGGCATGGAATGAAGGCATGAATCCACACACTAGTAAAGGTGGAGTCGGCGAGGTTCGGGTACGCAGGCTCCCTGCTCACATCACAGAGGCTGGGACAGGGAGGACCATGTGGAAATGGGTAGAAATGCCGGACAAACGTCCTTTCAGTTGAGCTCAATGCCCTTCTCTGATGTGGACCCTGCCCTTGGGTGGGCTCCAGGGACCCCCTTCTCTGTGTCCTCACAGTGTCACTGCACCGCACGCACCCACAGATCAAGGTGTCTGGCTCACTCCCATGGTCACCAGCTCCTCGGGGGCATGGAAAGCGGCAGGAGAAGTGGAGGCAGATTGATTCAGTGGGAGGAGAATCTGGTAACCTTAGTCAAACCACCATGGGCATCCTCTCCACCCCATCCCAGGAAACTATGTCCCATCTCCACCCTTACTGCAGACCCACCTTCTCCTCTGGCAGCCGAGTCGGGGGTAACTGAAAGCCTCCACTGTGGCTCTCACAGCTTGCTTTCTCCGAGAGAGGGCTAGAGGAGTGGGGAGGCCCAGTCAACGCCCTCCAAAGCCAAATAAAGGGATTGGAGCTGATTCCAGAGCAAAAGAGGGGAATTTGCTGGGCCTGGGGGCACTTGTCCCCTGCCAGTATCTCCTGCCAGTGACCTGAGTGGCTGACACTTGTCAGCTGCAGAAAGGGGACGGGGCGTGCAGGATGTGGACATAGAGTGCCATCTCAGCCCTTGTCTGGGGCTGAGGCCAAGTTCAGACAGTGAGTGAGTGACAGTGACGGTGGAAAGCAGAAGGGCCACACAAACAGGTAACTCGGCTTCTACCCCATGAGCGTTTATCTCCACCCCTTAGCCCCAAGGTCGTGCATTTTCTTTTCTTTTTTTAAAAAAAAATTTATTTATTTTGGCTGCACCGTGCCTGGTTGTGGCATGTGGGATGGGACTGAACCCAGCCCCTACTGCACTGGCAGTGAGGGGTCTTTGCCACTGGACCACTGGGGAAGTCCTCCAGGTCATGGATTTTCTTTTGTAGTACCTTGATTGTAGGGAAGGTGGTCTGGGCCCATTCCTCTGTGCAGAGAGCAAGGAAGAGGGAAGGTTGGGAAGTTCATTCAAAGGCCCTGTAGGGAAACAAAACTCAGAGCTGGAAGCCCAATCTTATAGTTTCTGTGCTGTCAGATTCTGGCACACAGCCCTCCGAGGGGGTCTCTTTTGCTTTGGGGATTTTTAACTTTGGCAACATAGTTAGAATATAGTCCCATATCCTTGAAACGAAGTCACCCACCCCATTCGATCCCTCACTGTCTTTAAATCCTCATCGTCTTATGGTTTCATGGGGTCTGTCTGCAGGCGCAGCACAGCAGGGCTGTGTGGTAGACATCATCCATCACCCAGGGAGAGGACACCTCATTTCACTCTGGTTTGGTCACTAACAGTCTGGATAACTTTGAGCTCCCTCATCAGTGAAAGGAAGGGTTGAATGAGGCGATAGGATAGGTCCTCCTCATCTCTCAGGCCCAACTTTTTATAAGTTGAAATATAGTTGGACTTCCCTGGGTGGGTCAGATGGTAAAGAATCTGCCTTCAATTCAGGACCTGGGTTCGATCCCTGGGTCAGGAAGATCCCTTGGAGAAGGAAATGGCAACCCACTCCAGTATTCTTGCCTGGAGAATTTAGTGGACAGAGAAGCCTGGTGGGCTACAGTCCATAGGGTCGCAGAGAGTTGGACAAGACTGAGCAACTAACACACAGACATAATTGATTTACAGTGTTGTGGTATACAACAAAGTGATTCAGTTTCGTATATGTGTTCTTTTTCATATTCTTTTCCATTATGGTTTATTACAGGATATTGAATATAGTTCCCTATGCTATACAGTAGGATGTTGTTGTTTACTTTATATATAGTAGTTTGTGTTTGCTGATCCCAAACTTCTAATCTATCCCTCCCCTCCTTTTCCTTTGGTAACCATAGCTTGTTTTCCATGTCTGTGAGTCTGTTTCTGTTTTGTAAATACCTTCATTTGTATCATATTTTAAATTCCATATATAAGTGATATCATGTGGTATTTGGCTTTCTCTGTCTGACATTTCACTCAGTATGAAAATCTCTAGGTCCATCCATGTTGCTGTAAATGGCATTATTTCTTTCTTTTCTGTGATTAATATTCCATTTTTCCATTCTATATATGTATTACATCTTTATCCACTCATCTGTTGGTGGACATTTAGGTTGCTTCCACATCCTGGCTATTGTAAATAGTGCTGCAGTGAACACTGGGGTGTGTGTGGCTTTTTGAATTAGTTTTATCTGGATATATGCCCAGGAGTGGGATATGCTGGATCATATAGTAACTCTAATTTTAGTTTTTCCCTGCAGTGGAAGCATGGAGGCTTAACCACTAGACTTCCAGGAAAGTCTAACTATTTTTAGTTTTATAAGGAACCTCCATACTGTTCTCCATAGTGACTGCACCAATTTCCATTTCTACCACTTGCAAACCTTTTTTTTTTTTTAATGATGGCTATTCTTCCAGGTGTGAGCTAATACTTCATTGTGTTTCTGATTTGCATTTCTCCGATAATCAGCGATGTTGAGGATCTTTTTCATGTGCCTCTTGGCCATCTGTATGTCTTCTTTGAGAAATGTCTGTTTAGGTCTTCTGCCCATTTTTTAAGTGGGTTTTTTTGTTGTTGTTGTTATTGAGCTCTGTATTGTATTGTATGAGCTCTTTATATATTTTGGAAAGTAAGCCCTCGTCAGTTGCATCACTTACAAATACTCTCTCCCAGTTTGTAGGTTGTCTTTTTGCTTTATTTATGGTTTTACTTTACTGTGCAAAAGCTTATAAGTTTGACTATGTCCCGTTTGTTTTTTTCTTTCGTTTCTGTTGTCTTAGGCCTGATTTTTTTGAAATTTATTTATTTATTTTTGCTTGCACTGGATCTTCATTGCTGTGCATGGGCTTTCTCTAGTTGTGGCAAGCAGGGCCTGCTCTCAGCAGTTGTGGTGCATGGGCTTAGTTGCATGTAGAATATTCTCAGGCCAGGGATTGAACTCACTTCCCCTGTATTGGAAGGCAGATTCTTATCCGCTGTACCATAAGGAAAGTCCCCTGACTTTTTTTAAAGCAACTTATTTTATTTTGGGGCTGCACCATGTAGCATGAGGGACCTTAGTTTCTCCACCAAGGATCAAACCTATACCCACTGCACTGGAAGGCGCAGTCTTAACTGCTGGACCACCAGGGAGGTCCCAGGCCTGACTTTAAAGTTCGTGCAACAGCAGAGGCACCAGTGTCAGGCAGCCTGTCCCTCAGGTGGGAAGGTGACCACAGCCTGTCCCCTTCTCTGTGGGGCCGACCACCACCCATTCTACCACGGTTCCTTCCAACCGGGCAGCACCTCGGAACACCATCACGGAACACTGGGATGAGTGCAGGAAATCAGATGAAGGCCCGATTTCACATACAGAGGAAAACTTGGGGCCTGAGTGCCACCCCCAGACCCCTGCAATGCGCCAGGCGAGAGGCCTGGGCAGAGATGGCTGTGGCGAACCATCACTTTCCGTGGGGGTAAATTGCTGAACTCTGTGAGCCAAACACCTCGAAAGAGCTAAAATGACTCTAAACGCCTAAACATGTTAAAACAAACCTTACAACTCAAGGCTTTTAATTTTTCTTTTCTTTGCCCCAGTGCTAAAGCTTTCTCTCTCTGTCACTTTCTCTTTTGGGGGAATTCAAAAGCCGTTTTATGCCTCATTACCTGCACACCGTGAGTGATGTCTGTCGGTCCATGGGCTGTAAATACCTTAAATCATGCTTCATTAAGAATATCTATGGTGCTATTAAAGAGCTATAATAGACAACGAGTTAACAGATGATTAAAGATGAATTCCATTTGTGTCAGTCACCAGCCAGAGAGAGACTAGGGGCTGTAAGTTCTCAATTCATTATCCAGCGAGTGCAGCTCTCCTGGTCCCTCGGACTGGATTGGTGAGGAGGGGGAGGCGCTGGAGGGCTGTCTGCCAGCCTGGAGTGGAGTTTGGGCCCCATGGTGGTGCTGTGGGCTGGACCAGAGAAGGATGAGCAGGTGGGACCAGCCAGAGAGGGATGGAGAGGGAATCCTATGGGGAAGTGTGTGTGTGTGTGCACACATACACACACATGCACGTGCACATGCATTCACTCCCATGCACGGATGTCAGGAGCTGTGTTCACTGTCTGACAGCGCTGTCAGCTCTGCCTGGCTGTTTCCATGCACAGAGTCAAATTCCACTTGAAGCCGTGAGAAACAGATCAATCTCGAATGCCTGGTAGCCAGAGAAAAAATACAGGTGGAAAAAGAAGATGGAGAGAGTGGATTTGGGGTAGTAGCAACTGGAGGTAGGGAGGAAGGAGAAATTTCCCTTTCATTCTCTGTGTTTTTAGGGAAGAAAAGATGAGCGTCACCAAGAAAGCAGAGGTTTGGCAAAAAGGTGGGACGGCTGAGGGAGTGGAATCGTGTCTCTTCAAAGACAAAAGTGTCCCACCTTATCCCTAGTCTTTTGTAGAAGCTCCAGCCAGTGTCACAGAGAGTTAGAGCTTCGTTACTTCCCTTCATCCTAACACAGTCCATAGGCAGAGATCGGGAAACGACCAAACGTCTTCATTCCCAGCAGTGCCTGTAGGCAGAAGTGGATGGGTAATATTATCATCAGAAGTGGAGATGAGGGACTTCCCTGCGGTCCAGTGGTTAAGAATCCACCATCCAATGCAGGGGACTAGAGTTCTATCCCTAGTTGGGTAACTAAAATCCCATATGCCTCGAGGCAATTAAGCCTGTGAGCTGCAAGTAGAGAGAAGCCCACAGGCAACAAACAAGACCCCATGTGCTGCAACTGAGACCCAGTGAAGCCAAAAATGAATTAATAAAGCAAATACTAAAAAAAAAAAAATGAAGATGAGCACAAGGCAGGTCTAATAGACGGCTTCAACGCACTCCATGGACATTACATTTTTCCTTTAAAAGCGGGCTGGGGGACTTCCTTGGTGATCCGGTGGTTAAAACTCCCCCTGCTTCCAATGCAGGGGGCACAGGTTCGATCCCTGGTCAGAGAACTAAGATCCCCCATGATGCACAGGTCAGCCAATAAATAAATAAACTTAAAAAAAAGGGGGGGATTGGAATTATCCTCCCACTTTACAAGTAGAAAAGCTGAGGCACTGAGTTAAAGAAAAAAAAAAGACTATGGCTGTTGATTGGTTAAAAGTTACTTCATGTCTTCTACTTACAGACATATTTTGGGCCTGGTGGAGACTAAAGGCCCCACAGTGCTTCACAGTGTGAATATGAAGGTGGGCATCCCACCACATGAGTGGGGTAGAGAGAAGCCCACCAACCTGGAGACATTGAGAAGGCAGCGAGATGGGGGTCAAACACGAGCAGCTCCGAGTGTTGCTAGGCTAAGGTTCATACACGGGGCTCTTCCTACCCTCTCTGACCCAGACAGTATTTCCAGGCCTGCTGCGGAGCCACGCTGGCTCCGCGGGTGATGCTGACGTGTGACATTATGCTACTCACATTCTCCGCGCTGCTGTCACGCTCTCTGACATCCTGCGTGTCACCTGCCACGCTGTCTTGAATGTGCTACTTGGCCTGGGGTGTTACTATGACTTTTCACTCTTCACATCTACTTTTTATGCAAAATAAAAAGTTTTTTTTTAAAAAAAAAAAGATGTCAAAATCCAGTGTTTCTGATTTCTTCTGCAGGAAGCCAACCCCAGACATCCGTGTGTCTGTGACTTTAGTCCATCTTTTGTTGTCGTGGGATGCAACTGGCCTGGGCAGGGGACTGGGAGAGAGTATACTCTGAGGAGGGGGTGCCATGGGTGTCCCTTTGATAAAGGCTGGATAGAAAGAAACAGGGAGTGAGCAAGAGAGGCTGGGGGAATGGGCGCAGAGGGAGTTGATCTGGCCTGGTGCTTTGCTGTTCACCAAGTCCCTCCCCTGGAGAAAGAAATGGCAACCCATCCCAGTATTCCTGCCTGGGAAATCCCATGGATAGAGGAGCCTGGCGCACTATAGTCCTTGGGGTTGCAAAGGATCAGACACAACTGAGCACATAAGCACACACATACACAAGTCCCTCCACAAATGCTGATTCACTGACTTCCCCAGAAACCCTTGAGAGAAGAGGCATGGTTATCCCCTTTGAAGACAAATAAGTCTGCATCTTAGAAGGGATAAGCAGTGGTCAGAAGGACATGGGCCACTGAGTGATAAAGCTGGGATCGCTGCTCTTCTTGCTCCAAAGCCTCCCTGGTTTAGGGTCAGGGTGGATGGGCCCAACAGAAAATGATGGCATCTGTGAAGGGCGGGAGGGATGGGGGGTGTGTTAGTCACTCAGTCATGTTTGACGCTTTGCGACCCCAGGGACTATAGCCCACCAGGCTCTCTGTCCATCAGGATTCTCCAGGCAAGAATATTGTAGTGGTTGCCATTCACCATCTGAGCTATCAGGGAAGCCCAGGAAGGAGGGATGTTTGAGCCTATTGGCCAGTGGTTCGAATAAGGCTAATGAGACAAAGAGACTGGCCAGCAGTGGGAAGGGACAGGAACAGGAATGGGGAAAGGAACAGAGCCGGGGTCTCCTCCCTGGATCGAGCCAGGCTGCTTGGGAGAAGTGCGAAGCCAAAAAGAAAGTTGTCTTCAATCAGCCAGAAAGATAAGCAATGATGAGACAGCAGCTCGGATCTGGCCCAGGACTTGCGGTTGCCTTTTTAACAAAGCGATTCAAAGCTGTGCCACCTAGGAGGGGTTCTCCTTGGTCTAAAAAGGAGCACATCCTTCACAGCGTGTGTGGTGTGTGTGTGATGTTAGAAAGGGCATGGGCTATGGGCTTAAGTCTGAAGGTAGCAGCTGCCATTTGTGTAACGGAGGCTCTAATGCCTTCCTCCCAATGTGGCTTCAAGATGACATGAACACAAGTAGGAACGGTGCCTGGCTCATAGGCAGGAAGGTTGCTGGGTGCATACTAACAGCCTCTGCCTGAAGGACCCTTGGGGAGGGGGTAGGAGGAAGGGGACTCTGCTGGGTTCCCAGATCCTCTCAGTGCAATGGGATCCAAGTTTAGAAAGGAGCTGGAATAGACTGGGGTTTGGATTCCACCGGCTGCATGCCACGTCCCACTTCCAGGAAAAGAAACGGGCTTGTTGGAAAAAGAAAAGACTCAGAAGGCATGCTGGGCATCCAACAGCTCTTGGGAAGCTGAAGCATTTGGGCAAACATCATTGAATCAGCAACACTTGGATCCGGTTTCCATTGAAATCTTCGCAAGCTGGAGAGCGAAAGGCTGTGGACCTGGAAAGGCAGCCTCCAGGGGGTGATGCCAAGTGAGTTGTGCCCTGAGTGACAGTCTCCACTTCCTCCTTCCCATCCAGGTCTTGCCTCCAAGGTGCCTGTGTGTTGGGTGCTGTGCTAAGGTGTTTCAGTCGTGTCTGACTCTGTGACCCCATGGACTGTAACCCTTGCCAGGCTTCTCTGTCCATGGGATTCTCCAGGCAAGAATACTGGAGTGGGTTGCCGTGCTCTCCTCCAAGGGATCTGCCTGACCAAGGGATCAAACTGTGTCTCTTATGTCTCCTGCATTGGCAGGTGGGTTCTTTACTACTAGTAGCACTACCTAGGAAGCCATAAGTTCTAACATGCAGGACTCCACGGAGACCACTGGGCCGCCTGAGGACAGGGGTGCAGAAGACTCTGACTAGAAGCTAGAATACCTTGCTCGAGTTTCAGCTGCATCAGTTCCTGGGTCCCACGATGCCCTTTATTTGTGGCTTTGTATTCTAGATTCTTCTAAATTAATTTTTGAGACTGAACACACTCCTGGTCAAGGAAGTACTTTGGGACCTTCAATGAAATACACTAAGATAGATGTCTTGGGATTTTAGAATTAGACCCTTTGACCAAAGCTCATCTGGTATAACTTTATTGTTGTACAGAGGAGGAAATGGAGGCTCAGGAAGGTTAAGGGACTCGCCCAAGGCCACACAATTACAACACTCCAGTGCTCTTCTACGGCGCCAGCCCCTGCACATCAGAGTTAGTTCTGAAGCTCACAACCAGCAGGAAACCTTCTCTTGCTTGTTGGAATCCCATCACCCACAGCTGCCAGAAAAAGAGGACACGACACAGCTCCCCAGAAAGCAAGGTGAGGATGGGCGGGGGAAGGGGAACACGCCTCGGTCCTGATAATTGAATCTTGGTGCCAAGAGACAGCCAGGCGCACAGCAATTGAGTTAAGTGGAATTGCCATTTCCGTATTGTTAGAAGCTTTCTCGGCCCAAGGCCTGATCATTTACTCCAAGCACCCGGTGGTCTCGCGTGCATCTGACCCCAGCTCCCAGCTGAGCCATGGGCCAACTGGGATCAGCCGCGTGGGGCAGGGAAAGAAATTAATTTTCAATCCCTAGGGACTTCAGTTGGTCGCTCACCAGCCAAGGATTATACAGACCTGAAGTGAACAGCATGTGGTCCCTGAGTGGGAGGGGGTGGGGGTAGTTATTGAACTTCCCAACCCTGCTAGTGGGAACAAGTCAGAGGGAGGGAAGAGGGGGAAGCTGAAAGGGACTTTATCAGCAATCCCATCACTGAAACTTAATGGACATCTTTTGCTGAAGACTTTGCCTCTTGCTGATTTTCTCTTCCGAATATTTAATTTCAAACTCTTGCCCTCCACCTCCAAAAGCATCAACCCTTAGAAAGTATAAGAGCTGAGTTTCTTTCTTTCTTCTTTCCCACCTACCCCATCCCCCAGCCCAATACCACCTGTTGTGCCAAGGCAAGAAATTGCTTTTGTGAAATGGCCTGGCTCTGATTTACACGAATACATCTTGTGGGGTCCCCTCCTCCCCACCTTCAAATATCTTCACAAGAGCACAAGCCTCCTGATTTCTTTTCTGAACCCGTGTACAGAGAGGCAAGCTTTGGTCTGCCTTCCCTCTGAGCCGACCTTTTCTGGGAGTTGGTAAATGAATAGCACTTAAAAACACACTACCACAACGCCTAACCAGAAAGAGCCTAGGAAAGTCTGTTTCCCAACACAAACTTGGTTCCAGCACAGTCTTCTGTGAGTGTGAAGAAAATATGAATTATGGTTCCCGGCCATGCAAAGTCCTCACTAAAAAGGAAAAAAAAAAGGAAGAAAGAAAATGCTGCATCTGTTTCCATTTCACTCTCTCACATGTTTCAATACACGGATGAGACATCGGTCTAAATTTACCAGGTCCTAAACGATTAATGGGCTTCCCAGGTGGCGCTAGTGGTGAAGAATCTGCCAGTGCAGGAGACATAAGAGACACGGGTTAGATCCCGGGGTTGGGAAGATCCCCTGGAGGAGGAGGGCACGTCAACCCACTCCAGTATTCTTACCTTGAGATTCCCATGGACAGAGGAGCCTGGTAGGGATACAGCCCATGGGGTCGCAAAGAGTCAGACATGACTGAAGAGACTTAGCATGCACACACACAAATACTAACACTGAAAGAGAGGAGGGAAGGAGGGGAGGGAAGAAGAGAGAAAATGGAGAGAGGGAGGAGAGGGGGAGGGCGGGAGAGACAAAGGAAGGAAGAAGGCAAAGATGATGGTAGCGTTTCTGAAAAATGCAAAAGGCTCAGAAGTGCTGCGTTCCTGGGCAGTCTAGACGCTCTGTGAAAAGTGGAGTGAGATCTCAAAAAAACAAAAGGGCCTCATTAGTGCAGTGAGATGCCCGCCTCAGCCCCCAGCAATTATCATCCTGAGAAGCCTGCTGGCTGCAAGGTGCTTTCATTACCGCGGGAGTAAGGGATCACTCACCTCAAGCCCCCATCTTGGGCTAAAACAAGCCATTTTCTGCACGAATGACTCCAGCTTTATTGAAATCTGTAATTGTTTTGATTTCAGGATGTATGGACTGTGGTGGCTTCATGACTAAGAATTATACTAGTCAATAAGTTGACTACATATAGGAGTCATTAGTCAGCCCTCACTTTCGCCAGCCCCACACTGGTCTGAACCAGCGTAACATTTGTTATTTCTACCTGTGGGGAGCAAGTGAAATTTCCCTTCAGGACCACCTGTGCCAGGGATAATTAGCTTCTCTGGGTCACAGAGGTGGGATAAAATCAGCGGATGCAAACAGGGAGGGTGATTCCTGCTCCACACAAAGGGAGGCCAATGCTGGGCACAGGGGAGAATTTACCACAAATTCCTGACATTTATTTAAAGCTTCCTGGTGGCTCAGCGGTAAAGAATCTGCCTGCCAATGCAAGAAATGCAGGAGACATGGGTTCGATCCTTGGGTCGGGAAGATCTCCTGGAGGAGGAAATGGCAACCCACTCCAGTGTTCTTGCCTGGAGAATCCCATGGACAGAGGAGCCTGGTGGACCAGAGTCCATGGGGTCACAAAGAGTCGGACACGACTGAGCACAGCACACACACACGCATCAGGGCCTGGCTAGGAAAAATCCCAGTGCATGACTCCAGGCGCCAGAGAATTAAACATGGCTCATTAGGCATTTCCTGAGTGACAAAATGGCTTAGAGGTTAACAATAGCCTATAGGTAACGGAACGGTATTCATCCTCACTGCTCGTCCATGGGGCCTTGATTCCATAAGATGGATCCTGGGACTTCCCTGGCAGTCCAGTGGTTAGGGCTCCACACTTCCACTGCTGGGAACACGGGTTCGATCCCTAGTCAGGGAACTAAGATCCCACAAGCCACGCAGCATGGCCAAAAAATAAAAAGAAAGAAGATGAAGCCCGATTGGCAATTTTCTTTGGATTTCCCCACACCTCCGAGGACAGTCCTCTTCACTAAAGACTCACCAACACACATTCACCACCTACCAGCCTCTGAGGCTCCAAAGGGCCTGGCACCCACTCCTACATGAACAGCATACACAAGCTCACTGTAGGGAAAACAATGATAGGAATAAGCGGTGCTGCTGTAGGGACCTATTTCAGGAACATTCCTGGTGGAAACAAATGCTACTGTTCCTTGGTGATACTCAGGACAAAAAGAACCCTCAACACTGTCAGGAAAAGCCCGAGGAAAACTCAGGCGCTGGGGCCATCCAGGAAGCGGAAGGGTTAATGTCTTTCCTCCCAGTCTTCATTTAGGGAATTTGAATTCTTGATCAAGCATTTGTCAGGATTGTTGTATATTTACTGTAATTACAGAACATCAAGTGTGCATTGACGTAATTACCATAAATATGTGTAAAGACATTGTAACGTGTAATTATGTCATATAATTCTTTAATAAAGCATGCAGAGGAAAAATTACTCTGCACATGCTCAATGCCCATCATTTTCTTACTTTTTCTATGGAGGGTTTTGTTCACTCCCCTGCCCCTACTCCCCTCTTTGAAATTACAGAGATGGCTTTTCCCATTTAGGATTAACCAGCAGAAGAGTGAAGTTACAAAGTGTGTCTGCAAGCTTGTGTGAGGGAGTGTGAACATGTGTGCTTACACACACACAGGAAAGAAAGGCATTTTCAAACTCTGGAAGAGGTGTCACAGCCCAGGTGTGGATAACACACACACTCAGGGGTCAGCGGTTTCCATAGCTGATAGCAGAGCATTGCCACCCTCACAGTGAAGAGATCACTCACTTCATTCTCTTTCCCTCTTGTAATTATGTGGGGTGACTTCTGGCCTGGTGGAGACTTCAGAGCACAGGCCACCCAGTTTGATGGCACCGGGAGTTCCTGGGAGAGGGGTATTTGGGAAGATGTTGGTGTTACTCTGAACCCAGAGACCTCGTCTAAAGATTTGGAAGAGGTTAAGTCCACGGGTGAGAGAACTAGGGATGTTCAAGCAGAGTCTGGACTTGTCAGATTGTAACCAGGAGAATAGGAGAGCTG
Source organism: Nanger dama (assembly GCA_917880005.1). NCBI lineage: Eukaryota > Metazoa > Chordata > Mammalia > Artiodactyla > Bovidae > Nanger > Nanger dama. Next base: position 4,679,706 of record CAKJTW010000078.1, on the reverse strand, counting down.
TAAATTCACCTCCCAGCCTTCAGAGATGCTATCAGATGTGGGGTCTGTGTTCAGATCTACATTTTCCATATTCCCCTCCTTTCAACCCTGGGAGGAAATGCATCCCTGAAGCCCAGGATTCTGGTGATAAAATAGCCTGAAGTATCATTTTCCAAGGATTCAGAGAACAACAAAGAATGTTCTAATGAGTGGCAAAGGTTCTCAATAATAGCATGAAAATAGAAATCATAGTGAAAAAAAGTGATGGAGTAGATTATGCAAAAATGGATAATCCCTCTGCATCAAAAGAAAAGAAAAGAAACACTGTTCTGTGGAGCATGGGGGCCCACGTGGTAGAATTCTTTGAGGTGACCAAGGTGGCCTATCATATTCTTTGTTCTGGCTGCTATTATAACTAAGGAAGGTTCCTTTCTGGCTCCCCAGGGAGAAGGCGAAGCTTCAGGTGAACCAACAGACACAGCTATTAAAGCAGGATGGTGTGGGTAAGGAAATGTTGAAAGGAATCGTCTAGATTCCTGCATTTCTTCCCACCAAGTTCCTTTCTCAGATATTGGGCAGCAAATAGCTGGGGTGTCCAAGGAGCTGAACTGTTTCTAGCACTGTGCCCCAAGAAGGGAATCAGCTTGGCTTTCAATGAAGAACCACTCAGGTTAAGGCTTACACTCAACCTGAGAACAAGAATCTCCTTCTGTTTCCATTTGGTAAACACAGGGATAAGGAGCATACATAATACATATTCACTGGCAAAGGTTTAGTCCCAGCATTCTTGGAGAATGCATAGTATCATGTGTTCACCTTGTCATTCAGATTTCAAAATATGCCATCCATTCATCTTCCGGATATCCTCAGAAAGCAGGAAAGGGATTAGTGCATTCATTTTTGAGATGAAAAAATTGAGATCTGCTGGAGTAGGAGATGGCAACCCACTCCAGTATTCTTGCCTGGAAAATTCCATGGACAGAGAAGCCTGGCAGGCTGCAATCATGGGGTCACAAAGAGTTGGATACGACTGAGCACACTCACACACACACACACACATGAGAAGATAACTGAAGCTTTAAAATCTTATGTCAAATAAGTCACAGAGCTGCACTGAAAGGGCTGTCTTGAGCCATCCAGGTCACAGCTCCATCTAGAAATCAGCATTCCTCCAGTGTGATATCCAAACACTTAAATATTACAACAAACTAAACTCCAAAATGTTCTAGATGAGTTCATTTCTACTTTCAACAAGGAAGCCTTTTGTCTTAGAGAAAAGCTCAGCCTACAAAACAAAATTAAGCAGCCTCTCCAGGTAACCTGATTACAAGGCATCGCACTGCTGCCGCCCGGCCCCTCCCGTTCCCCCCCACCCCGCCACACACACACCTTCCCTGTGGAGCCAGTGCCATGGGAGGAGGTCAGGGGTGGGAAACTCAAGTGTCTTCTGATGGAGAGCCAGGGACAGACCAAGTGTGGCGCCTGCAGCGCTGAGGTTGCTTATGAATATGCAATCGGCAAGAAGTCAGCTAAATCTGACTGGGATCTCACTGAGTTTCCACTGGAGCAGCTGGAGCTGAAACACTCCTGAGAGGATCAGTCCAAACCCAAAGCAGCAGAGGAAGCACCCAGAGGCACCTAGGTGCCATGGGGGCCCAGGTGAGCTGAGCCCGAGTCTGCTTAGCAAAATAGGTGGGTTGGTGTAGAGCTGGGGTGACAGCGTGGCACATGGGCCCATAGAGTCCTGTGATGGTCTACATGGCAGTGGAGGCTGAAGAGGATATTAGAAGACGCATCTCAGCAGTATATGAAGACAAAGTCAGAATGCTGGCCTCCATACTCCTTGGCATGGCATTCAAGGCACACATGGCCTCCATCTGACCTCACCTCCTGCCACATCCTTCCTTGAACACATCCTACACTCTCTGCCTCTACTTTTCCCAACAACTTTGTTCTTACAGGTCCCTTCCCATCTTTCCTTTTTTTCAATCGTGCTAGAACACTTATAACATAAAATTTGCCATCGTAGCCATTTTTTTTGCTGTTGTTGTTTATTTATTTATTTATGGCTGCGCTGGGTCTTCGCTGCTGTGGGCTTTCTCTAGTTGTGGTGAGCAGGCTTCTCACTGTGGTGGTTTCTCTTATTTTGGAACACAAGTTCTAGGCATATGGGCTTCAGTAGTTGTGGCACACGGGCTTAGCTGCCTGGTGACATGTGGAATCTTCCCAGACCAGGGATCAGACCTGCTTCTCCTGCTTGACAGGCAGATTTTTTTTTTTAACCACTAAGCTACCCAGGAAGACCAGTAGCTAATAATAGTGGTGGCTAAGATGTATGGTACCTAACTTCAGAACTCTTGCCTGGAAAATCCCATGGACGGAGGAGCCTGGTGGGCTGCAGTCTATGGGGTCACTAAGAGTTGGACTCGACTGAGCAACTTCACTTTCACTTTTCACTTTCATGCACTGGAGAAGGAAATGGCAACCCACTCCACTGTTCTTGCCTGGAGAATCCCAGGGACAGAGGAGCCTGGTGGGCTGCCATCTATGGGGTCGCACAGAGTTGGACATGACTGAAGTGACTTAGCAGCAGCAAGATGTATGGAGTTCTTTCTACGTGCCAGGCTTTTTCAGTGCTTTCCATAGATGAACTGAATCCCCACCATAAACTCAAGGGATACGTTTAATGTAGGATAAGCAAATATCTATCACCATCCTCATTTTACAAATGATGAAACTGTTCAGTTCAGTTCAGTCGCTCAGTCGTGTCTGACCTCTTTGCGACCCCATGAATCGCAGCACGCCAGGCCTCCCTGTTCATCACCATCTCTCGGAGTTCACTCAGACTCACGTCCATCGAGTCCGTGATGCCATCCAGCCATCTCATCCTCGGTTGTCCCCTTCTCCTCCTGCCCCCAGTCCCTCCCTGCATCAGAGTCTTTTCCAACGAATCAACTCTTCACATGAGGTAGCCAAAGTACTGGAGTTTCAGCTTTAGCATCATTCCTTCCAAAGAAATCCCAGGGTTGATCTCCTTCAGTATGGACTGGTTGGATCTCCTTGCAGTCCAAGGGACTCTCAAGAGTCTTCTCCAACACCACAGTTCAAAAGCATCAATTCTTTGGCTCTCAGCCTTCTTCACAGTCCAACTCTCACATCCATACATGACCACAGGAAAAACCATAGCCTTGACCAAACGGACCTTAGTCGGCAAAGTAATATCTCTGCTTTTGAATATACTATCTAGGTTGGTCATAACTTTTCTTCCAAGGACTAAGCGTCTTAATTTCATGGCTGCAGTCACCATCTGCAGTGATTTTGGAGCCCCCAAAAATAAAGTCTGACACTGTTTCTACTGTTTCCCCATCTATTTCCCATGAAGTGATGGGACCGGATGCCATGATCTTTGTTTTCTGAATGTTGAGCTTTAAGCCAACTTTTTTCACTCTCCTCTTTCACCTTCATCAAGAGGCCCTTTAGCTCCTCTTCACTTTCTGCCATAAGGGTGGTGTCATCTGCATATCTGAGGTTATTAACATTTCTCCCGGCAATCTTGATTACAGCTTGTGTTTCTTCCAGTCCAGTGTTTCTCATGATGTACCCTGCATATAAGTTAAATAAGCAGGGTGACAATATACAGCCTTGACATACTCCTTTTCCTATTTGGAACCAGTCTGTTGTTCCATGTCCAGTTCTAATTGTTTCTTCCTGACCTGCATACAGATTTCTCAAGAGGCAAGTTAGGTGGTCTGGTATTCCCATCTCTTGAAGAATTTTCCACAGTTTATTGTGATCCACACAAGTCAAAGGCTTTGGCATAGTCAATAAAGCAGAAATAGATGTTTTTCTGGAACTCTCTTGCTTTTTCCATGATCCAGTGGATGTTGGCAATTTGATCTCTGGTTCCTCTGCCTTTTCTAAAACCAGCTTGAACATCAGGGAATTCACGGTTCACGTATTGCTGAAGCCTGGCTTGGAGAATTTTGAGCATTACTTTACTAGCATGTGAGATGAGTGCAATTGTGCGGTAGTTTGAGCATTCTTTGGCATTGCCTTTCTTTGGAATTGGAATGAAAACTGACCTTTTCTAGTCCTGTGGCCACTGCAGAGTTTTCCAAATTTGCTGGCATATTGAGTGCAGCACTTTCACAGCATCATCTTTCAGGATTTGAAACAGCTCCACCGGAATTCCATCATCTCCACTAGCTTTGTTCGTAGTGATGCTTTCTAAGGCCCACTTGACTTCACATTCCAAGATGTCTGGCTCTGGATTAGTGATCACATCATCATGATTATCTGGGTTGTGAAGATCTTTTTTGTACAGTTCTTCCATGTATTCTTGCCACCTCTTCTTAATATCTTCTGCTTCTGTTAGGTCCAGACCATTTTTGTCCTTTATTGAGCCCATCTTTGCATGAAATGTTCCCTTGGTATCTCTAATTTTGTTGAAGAGATCTCTAGTCTTTCCCATTCTGTTGTTTTCCTCTATTTCTTTGCATTGATCACTGAAGAAGTCTTTCTTATCTCTTCTTCCTATTCTTTGGAACTCTGCATTCAGATGAAACTGAGGCACAGAGAAGCTAAATACTTTAGCCCATATCCACAAGGAAATGATCAGATTTGCCAGAAACTTGCCTGCAAACCCAGGTAGGCAAGTTCTTCATACTACACTGCTGATATGGACATCTTGCTTTGTCAAGATCTGGTGCAGATTACAAGGTATCAGCTCACACCAGTCAGAATGGCCATCATCAAAAAGTCTATAAATAGTAAATGCAGGGAGGATGTGGAGAAAATCACTCCCCCATACTGTTGGTGGGAATGTGAATTGGTGCAGCCACTATGGAGACCAGTATAGAGATCCCTTAAAAATCTAGAAATAGAACTACAAAATGATCCAGGAATCCCACTCTTGGGCATATATCCAGGGAAAACTATAATTAGAAAAGACATGTGCACCCCAATGTTCATTGTAGCGCTATTTACAATAGCTAAGACATGGAAGCCACCTCAATGTCCATCAACAAATGAATGGATGAAGATGGGGTACATATATACAATGGAATAATGGAATATTATTCAGTCATAAGGGATAGGCTACCCACTCCAGTGTTCTAGGGCTTCCTTGGAGGCTCAGCTGGTAAAGAATCTACCCGCAATGAGTGGGGAAGATCCCCTGGAGAAGGGAACAGCTACCACTCCAGTATTGTAGCTTAAAGAATTGCATGGACTGTATAGTCTACAGGGTCAAAGAGTTGGCCATGACTAAGAGACTTTCACTTTCACCTTATTCAGTCATAGAAAAGAATGAAATAATGTCATCTATAGCAACATGGATGGACATAAAGCCTATCATACTAAGTATGCCAGAAAGAGAAAGATAAGTATTGTATAAAAATGATACAAATGAACTTATTTACAGAACAGAAATAGACCCACAGCACAGAAAACAAGCTTATGGTTACCCAAGGGGAAGGGGGGAGGAGGGATAAATTAGGAGTTTGGACTTAACATATACATAATACTATGTATAAACAGATAACCAACAAGGACCTACTATATAGCACAGGGAACTGTAATAGATATTTTGTAATAGCTTATAAGGGAAAATAATCTGAAAAAAACACAGGTATATATGTATGTATAATTGAATAACTTTGCTGTACATCTAAAACTAACATTGTAAATCAACTATGTGAGTGAACTATGTCAGTCGTGGACTCTTTGCAACCCATGGACTCTTTCCATGGACTGTATAGTCCATGGAATTCTCCAAGCCAGAATACTGGAGTGGGTAGCCATTCCCTTCTCCCAAGGATCTTCCCAACCCAGGGATGAACCCAGGTCTCCCACATCGCAGGTGGATTCTTTACCAGCTGAGCCGCCAGGGAATCCCTCAAATCAACTATACTTCAATTTAAAAAAAGATTTTATATAGATTATGTTCAGCGGAATCCACTGGAGAATCTCTTAGAACATTAAAGGAGGTTCTTTCTTATGTCAGGGACCTATTTTCTGTTTTGGCTGGTCCAGAGTCTTGCATTCTGAATTTCCTTACGTCCGAGGGATATCAACTTGATTATGAAGAAATATCAAGAACTTCTCTTGACAGAAAGGTGTGGGGTAGGTAGTGGGCAGGAGAAATAAGAAATGGAGAGAAAATTGTTTCAGTTGCCATTTATAATAGCCTGGACCGGATCTCTCACTTTAGTAGTAAGATCTTAGGAGCAAAACGTTAGGGCTGGACCAGAATGCTGGCTGGTTTGGGAGGAAGGAGGAGCAGGGATAGTGAGCCCCCTCCCCATCTTCCTACCAATTCTGCAGCTGGAATTAATCTCTCCTGCTTGTTTAGCTAAGCAGCGAGTGAGGGCTGCAGAGAACAGATGCCCTGGCGCTGGAAGGAGAGATGGAAGGGCTGTTGCGGTGATGAGGGGTGTGGATGGGGAGCTTTGTGGCAGGAACCAAACAAAATGGCCTTATAGGGAGGGGGTGGGGCTGGGGCAATGGGAAGCAACTGGATGAGGGAAGGACACAGCAGAGGCTAAGTTGACAGGTTCATCTAGAATGGAAGGTTTTAAGTGGGAGGAGAAATGGCAAGTCCACTAGGGGACTGAGGTGGTTTGTGTTGTATCAACTTGGCAAGGCTATAGGCTTCCCTGGTGGCTCAGTGGTACCGAATCCACCTGTCAGTGCAGGAGATGCCGGTTTGATCCCTGGGTTGGGAAGAACCCCTGGAGAAAGAAATGGTGACCCACTCTAGTATTCTTGCCTGGCAGGCTACGGTTCATAGTGTCGCAAAAGTCAGACAGGACTCAGCATGCACAGGCAAGCAGGCAAGACAGGTAGGCAAGGCTACAGAATCCAGTTACTCAATCAAATATTGGTATTACTGTGAAAGTATTTTGTAGTTGTGATTCATGTCCATAATCAACTGATTTAAGTGAAAGAGAGCATCAGGGATAACCTGAGTGGGCCTGATTCAATCAGTTAAATTTTCCTGGAAGAAGAAGAAATTCTACCTGTGAACTCCAGCTTCAGCTCCTGACCGAGAGTTCCCTGCCCGCCCCTTCCTGATGGCCTGCACTGTGCATGGGACTTGCCTAGGTGGTTCCACAATTCTGTAAGCCAATTCCTTGCAATAAATCCCCTGCTATATATTTCCTACTGGTTCTGTTTCTGTGGTTGAACCCTGACTGACACAGGGACAGACCACTAGTGTGGTCTGGACTAGAAAAGAGAAGGCTTGACCAGAGGCAGAGAGGAGAGAGCAAAGGCCAGAAAGATTTGGGTGGCCTGAAGGTGTGGGTGAGAGAGAACCTGGGAAAGCCAGCAGTGATGGTGGGGAAGCAGTGGGATCAGGAAGCCAGGGTTCCCACCCTCCAGCAGTCACTGATTACACGAGTGACTCCATCTTTCTGCATCTCTGAAAAATGTGAGCTTGAATTAGTACCTCCCAGATGTCTTCCAGCTTTAACATTCTATGATTCTATATCCCAGTCAAATTTTACAAGAGTTTCTCATCTTCAGGGGCTTCCCTGGTGGCTCAGTGGTAAAGAATCCACCTGCCAACGCAGGAGACACAGTTTCGATCCCTGGGTTGGGAAGATCCCCTGGAGGAGGGTATGGCAACCTCCTCCAGTATTCTTGCCCAGAGAATCCCATGGATAGAGAAGCCTGACAGGCTACAGTCCATGGGGTCGCAAACAGTTGGGCATGATGACTTAGCAACTAAACAACAACAACAACATCTCATCTTCAATTTTAAAAAATGGGTCTTTTCAGGGCTTCCCTGGCCATCCAGTGCTTGGGAGTCCGCTTCCAATGCAGGGGGGTGTGGGTTCCCTGGTTAGGAAACTAAGGATCACACACGCTATGCATCACTGCTGAAAAATTAAAAACTAACAGCAAAAAAATATGGGTCTTTTCTACTAAATGAAATATATTTTCTTGCCCCCAGAAGAGTGATCAGCAATTAAAGAGTCAATGGTTATGTATCCAGGACTTAAAATAGAAGAAGTGATGGAGGGAAGACTTCGAAAAGAACAACATGGGTTGATCAGCTGGTAAAAGGAGCTGGAAGTACAATCATCTCAGATAGAGGAAAGAGGACTCTGGCAATATTAATAGGAATTAATATTTACTGAGGGCTTACCATGTACCAGACACTGTTCTAAGCCTTAAACAGGTGTCAACTCTTTCAAACTTCACAGTATCTCTAACATTATACCTGATCTATCAGATGTAAAAACTGAGGTTTCAAAAGGTTAAGTCACTTAACTTCTCTAGGGGCACATAGCTAGTAGAAGTGGAAGAGATGGAACTTGAGCCTGGACCACGGTCCACTCTCTTAACTACGATGCTGATCTTTATTGCCACAGCAGACCTCCTGGGATTTAATGTTGGGAAGTGACTGGAGGAAGCTATTTGCAGTGAAAGGCAGCAGTAAGAAGATCCCTTGGAAGAGGTAATGGCAACCCACTCCAGTATTCTTGCCTGGAAAATTCCACGGACAGAAGAACCTGGTGGGCTACAGTCCATGGGATCACAGAGAGCTGGATACGACTGAGCACGCATGCACAGCAGTAGGACCCTCCGGCATAACACAGACAGCATGGAGAGCTAAATGAGCAAAGGCCTGTTGCCTTGAACTCCCGCCATCACACCATATAAAACTGCTGATATGGGTAAGTCCCTGCATGACACCCTCCTGGTCTTTGTATATCCAGGGCCAGCACACACGCATCTTCTACACAGCCTGCTCCAACAGGAAATGCATTTTAGGTGCTCCAAGATTTTTTGGTTGGAAAGGAGGGCCCTGAAACTGGTAAGGAGACTTCCTGCAGTTTCTGAAGCTGCGTTCATAGCAGTTGGCAGCATTTTCTGATTCAGGGTGAAAGCTGGAGAGGGAGGGCTAGCTTTCTGTGGAAGTGTGCTGGCGGCTTGAACGCTGATGAACAGTGGTTAGGGTCCTGTGGTCCTATACCTACTGTTGCAGAGAGGCAATTTCCCACTCCTGTTTACCCTTAACTGATCAAAGCACCAGTCACTGAACCAACATTCAAACACAGATTTGTCTGCAGCACTGCTAGTTGCCATGGCAGAGATAGAGGGTAGGTCCTGCCCTCCAGGGAGTCCAGACATCCTGCTCAAAAGAGAAGAGTGTCACCTGGGCGGTGATATTTGGTTCAATTCCTGGGGCGATGTTTGCCCTGCCAGTCTAACAGTGGGCCAGAGGAGGAGGAAAAAAATAAAGATTGTGTCGCCCTGGATTTCTCATTAGGTAACTGTCAAACATGTCTCATGTACCCTGTCTTTTCCACAGCACCTTAGCCAGGCCTTTATCACCTCTAATTGGTCTCTTGGCTTCCACCCTTATCCCACCAAGCTTGCCCTCCTCCAGAACGATGTATTTAAAATTCCAACCTGACCAGGTCCTTTTCCTGTTTGTACCAAGATCCTTCCCAGCCTCACCTCCCGTCTCAACACATGGAACATTTCCACCATCAGCAACTCTGATCTGTCTCTTTTTCCACCCTGTGTTTGTTCCCAGAATGCCGTCTTTTTTTTTTTTTTTTTTTCTGGATTAACTCCAATTCTCAATTACAGACTCAGCTCAGGGAGTCATCTCCTCCAGGAAGCCTTCCCAGATTATAAAGTGAAGTGAAAGTTGTTCAATCATGTCTGAGTGCTTGTGAAGCTATGGACTGTAGCCCTCCAGGCTCCTCTATCCATGGGATTTCCCAGGCAAGAATACTGGAGTGGGTTGCCATTTTCCATTATAAAATAAGCCACTAACTCCACTAACCCCCACTACCCTCCTTCCCCATCAGGCTGGGTGGAGGCTTCTGTGCCCCCTACAATGTTCTCTGCAGAAACAACTCTCTGAGTCTACCTATTTGTGCTATAGTGATCAACTTCTATGTTCTTCTCTCTCCCTGAACTTCAGCTTACTGAGGACAGGGAATGTCTGATCCCTGAACCTAATCCAGGACCTGGCACTAAATGTGAAGTTTTGTTGTTGTTCAGTTGCCAAGTCCTGTCTGATTCTGCGCCCCATAGGCTGCAGCACACCAGGCTTCCCTGTCCTTCACTATCTCCCAGAGTCTGTCCAAACTCACCTCCATTAGTCAGTGATGCCATCCAACCATCTTATCCTCCGAGTGTGAAATAAGAGGGGGCAGAATGCACTGGCCAAGGCAGGACCACCACAGACTACAGGAAACTTCCGGTTCTGACCCAGGGTTGAGCACACCTCCGGGACGCTAACTCCTGCCTCAATTCCCCCCCGGGAAAAGCTTGGGAGTGGGGAAGAGAGAGGAAGAGGAATCCAAGTTACTCTGGAGGCAGCAGTTCCCATTCATTAGCATTTGTAAAGGGCTTGGAGAGCTGCAGATGGAAGCTGCACAGGCAGGCAGCTTGTTAGGACTAAAAATAGAGTTGTGTAGCACCTTCCCCGCAGAAGCTCCAGGAAGGGTGGAAGGGGTGAGAACACAGGTAGCCAGAGGTGGAAGAAACTGACGAGGCCATATAGTGTGGTCAGCCCCGCGGTGATCTATCGCAGGAGAGGACACCATGGCCACCACCCAGCCCCTGCTCAGCCTGACACCCGGCAGCGGGAAGGTCAAGGGCAGGTGGCCCCGTCTTACTCGGAGGCAGGGGTCAGCCTGTGACCTTTACACGGTCTGAGGACGGGGTCGCTGTCCCTAGAAGAACTGCCTTTGCAGCAACAGGGAAGGAATAGGGTGGAGAGGCGAGCAGGGTGGAGGGCTGGGCCGAGGCGGCGGGGGATAGGTATCCCAGACACCGAGAGGAGGCGGCGGTCGGGGGCCGCGGCGTCAGGGGCCCCATCACGGTTGGGATGGTGTGTGTGTGTGTGTGTGTCTGTGGCTATGTGTGTGTCTGTCTGTGTGTGCGATGAGAGCGGGGCTGCGAGCGGGACCAGGAAGAATCGCCGGGGAGGGGAGAGGGGGCCCACGTTCTCCTGTGACTCAGGTCTGACTCAATGCCATTTCTGAGACGGGGGGCGGGGGAAGGTGTTTTTCAAAATGACGAAACAACTCCATGCTCAGGGCAGCCTTGGAAGAGCTGCGGGCGGATGGGAATCACCCCGGGTCTCCCTCCAGCAAGTCTCCCGGCTGCCCACCCACGGGCGCGGCGGCGGCGGCGGCGGCTGGACCCTCGCGTCGTCGCCCGATTTCCACTAGCGCAGCCCGGGCGCCCGGAGGGGTGTGGGGCGGGCATGGCGGCGGGGATGGACCCCCACTGCGGGGCGGAGCGCGCCGCCCCCGCTCCCCTTCTTCCCCCGCCCCCGCCGGCCGCTCCAAGAAGGAGCCCCGGGGAAGAGCTAAAAAAGGGCAGGCGCTGCGGCGGGTGGCGGCGCCTCGCTCGCCGGGAAAGGAATTCCCTCCGCCCCGCGCACACGCGGCCCCCCCCCCGCCCCATCCTGCTCAGAAAAGAAGCGGATTTTGCCGGAGAGTAGGAGGCAAAGGAAGACTCAGTTCTAGCCACCGCCACCCTCCCTTCCCCGCCCGGATCCCGGAGAAGGCGCGGGGGGTGGAGGGGATAGGATTCCCCATAGCCGGATCTGGTGGGCGGGGGAGGATGGGTCCTGGGAGAAAGAGGGAGTGGTGAGGAACGGGGGCCCCAGAGGCTGTGGCGGCGTCCAGGTGGGCCCGGCGGGCTCGGGTGCCACAACACCCACTCCTCCGACTCAGGACTAGAGGATGCGCCCAGGGGCCCGCATGCTGACCTGGGGAGCGGAGAAGCCCTGAGCCGCGGTACGCACAGCCCGGCCTCCCGCTTGATTAACAGCCGGAGAGGAAATTAAGGGCTCACAACTTCACTAGCAAAGTTCTGCAGTTTGAGGAGCAGGTCTACGAAGTTGTCCTGCTTGTCTCATAATCACCCTGGCGTCTCCATTTGACAAATGATGAAACAACCCTCAGAAAGCAATGTATGGTCCTGCTTTAGCTAAAGAGATAAGGCCCAGCATCTGCACTGCCCATCTCTTTGATTCTCTATTTCAGGTACTTTTATCTGACTTCTAGTTCTAAACCTTCTCCTTTGGGGTCTGTCATGCATTTAACCTTTTGGAGATGCTTATTATGTGCGAGCAAGATGCTGGGAACAGAAAAACCAAAGGAAGAGTCACTCTCTGACCTCAAGGATCTCACAGTGGAGTGAGAAAGCGAGAAAACAAAATTATAGATTAAAATGCAGTGTAAACCACACTGTTCTAAACACGGAAACAAAGTCAGTAACTTACTCAGGTCTTAGGACTGTAGTTGTGCAGCCAGGATTTGAACCCAGACATTCTGACTCCAGAGCCCACCCACACACAACCACTATACTAAACTGCCCCACCTGTTTTGGTTAACTATGTACCCTTAAGTGAGGGGGGAGGGGGAGCAGATCACAAAACAGCATGTACAGGATGCTCCCAATTAGAATACATATAAACACTCGGGGGAAAAAAAGAGCCAGAAAAATATGTGTCAAAATGATGGGTGATTTTTGTTTTCTCCACTTTTTTATAAGCTCCATATTTTCTGCACTGAACATGAATTTTATAATAAGAAAAAAAGGCAATAAATGGTATTAAAGTACAGCTTGCTTGCAAAGCTTCCGAAAGATGGTGATGCTTGTGTGGGAAGAGCACCCCTGGGGAGAGGACAGTGTGCCCCAGGGTTCAAAGGCCTGGCCGGAGGACAGGCTGGCTGAAGAAACTGCCAGGAGTGAAGAGGGGGCCAGAGTGTGGGTGCTGAGGCCTCAGTCGAATTTCTTGACAAATCCCTCAAATAGAGAATTCCAAACCCCTAATATTATCCTAAAGGGTTTCCCAGGTGGCTCAGTGGTAAAGAATCTGTCTGCCAGTGCAGGAGACTCGGGTTCAGTCCCTGGGTTAGGAAGATCCCCTGAAGGAGGAAATGACAACCCACTCCAATATTCTGGCCTGGGAAAATCCCTCGGACAGAGGAACCTGTCATGCTCCCATCCATGGGATCACAGAGTTGGACATGACTTAGTGACTAAACTACAACAATATTATCTTAAAACCTTTCCTGAAGGGTTAATTCCTTTGGGAACCTAAGAGAGCAGTCTAGGAGTGGGCTGAGATTCCTGAAGGTTAGTGTTGTGTTATAAATATTTTTCTGTTTTTGGAAGTGAAAAGGCTGGGTGTGGGGCATTAGACTCAGGTCAACATATTTGGGTCAGAAGGTGCCAAAGAGCCAGGTGGAAATCTTGGAGGCTGCATGGCTGTTACCATGCACATTTTCATTAATCTGTCCCTTTTTCATAACAGTTTTACTCTCGCTCAGATCCAAGCCTGCAAAGACATTACATCAGTAACTACCCCTCACCCTGCACTTGGGTGAACCAGCTCTAATATCAGCCTTGGCTTATTAAAGCACTAGATTTTCAGGTTGTGGATGGCAGGTCTTGTCCTCTGGATCCAGCCCAGGCTGCCCAAAGAGTTCGGGTTCCCCTTTCCCTGCTGGAGAATCTGGGACAAAGGCCAGTTTATTGCTCTTCCCTTTCCTGGCCCCAGTCCTTTCAGACACATCCTAAACCCCTCGCCCCCCACCCCAAGAGCTGCAACATTAGGAATACAGGATACAGAGATGCAGGTTCTCTGCAGATTCTGAGTTCCAGGCTGGAAATAGAGGGGCCTCTGCTCACGTCATTGCATGAAATTCACCATCTGCCACTTCAGCAAGAGAGACTCAGGGATGTTTAAAGTGAAAACACGGCTCTTGCTTGGGCGATTGACTATTTCAGGGTGAGGACCACAGCTAGCAGGTTAACCCTGGGACCTGGGTTACTGATATGAGGGATTTGACCTAATACTGGTCTATTGTGGGGTTGGAACCCATAGCCACAGCTCTCCTCCCCTTTAAACAGCGAGCTCTGTGCCTGCACAGGCCACAGATCATAGGATCAAGCCTGGTTTGACATGCAGTGGAGGGCAGAGCTAAGGGAGTAGGAAGGCTAAAGTGACCGCCCCCTGAAGCTGGTGGGCCCCCTCTCAGCCTTCCTTCTCTGCCTTTACCTGCCTTGTAGGTGAATGGGAAGGCAGATGAACTAGGAGGAACCCTTATGGTAATCTTCAAATAAAACAAAAAAAATCTGAGGTTACTGAATTTGGGCAAGGTAAAACACCACCCTCATTTCCCTTTCTTGCCAGCTTATTAGAAATGAGCAGGCAACGGGTTTGGGGGGCTGTCCTTCATCTGATTTGTCTTTAGTATAATCTGAGGGAGCTTGGATTGTGTTCACCTGCGTTCAAGCCTCAAGGGAGCTGGCAGGAGCTGCCTTCCAGGGGTGTGCCTCTTTTATGTGTTGCCCTCCTGTACTCACTCCCACTGTCCAGTGATACCTGGACAGAGGTAGGGGGTCGAGGAATTGAGTTTTATTCTTCTTTCTGTCCATCATAGCTCTCAGCCAAGAGTCTTAAACACAAACTCTCCTGAACTCCAAGCCCACCTATCCAACAGTCTATCTGACGTCTCCACCAAGATGTCTAAGAGGACAAACTCATCGTGTCCGAAACAGAATTTCTGATATCTGCTTCCCACCCCTTTCCCACCCTTTCCCAGAAACCTGCTCTTCCCCATCTCAGTGAATGATGTCCTTCCGAGGGTCTAGGTCAAAAATTTTAGTGTCATCTGTGATTCTCCTTCCTCTCATCCCCACATTGAGTCCATTAGAAGCTCCTCTTCTGATTGCTCCTCTGCTCCACTCCAGCCACATCCTTGACTTTCTCTCTCATCAGGTGCACTCCGGCCTCATGACCTTTGTACCAAAGGGCCCTTCTGCCTGATCTCTCTTGCATCCTCTTTGCTTAAGCATTCCTTTCCAATGGAGCCCATGCTGCCACCTTATTTAGATGGCAAACTTCCGCGTGCCAGCACCTCCAATCTCCCTAGTTCTGCTCATCTTTTTTCATATTGTACTTACTTCTGGGAAGCAATATAATATGCTTATGCACATTTTCCGGATATGTCTCTATGTGTATTCTTCAGTACATGTCTCCTACCAGAAAGTGAGCTCTGAAAGACTCAGAGCTTTTTCTCTTTTGTTCACTGATACATTCCTGGGACTTAGAACAGTGCCTGGCACAATGTAAGTGTTTACGGAATGAATAAATATGTGTTAGTTGGAAATGAATGGTGGTGACAGGCTCACCCACTTCCCTAGGAAGCCTTACCCCTCCACAGTTAGTTGGGCTTCCCAGCAGCTCAGAGAAAAGGAGCTATGGGTCCGCTGGGCACACAGGAAGAGAGAACAAAGCTGAACAGGGTCAAGAGAATGAGAATACAAGTCACAGACTGAGAGAAAATCTTTGTAAAAGTCATAGCTGATACAGGACTGGTATGTAAAATATATGAAAACTCTTAAAACTCAACCATAAGAAAACAAACCACCTAAGGTCTGGTCAGGGCAAAAGACCTGAAGAGACCCCTTACACATAAGCATATGAAAATAAGCAACATCATATCATTTTGGGTTTGCAAATTATAACAGTGAGAAACCACCATATACCTATTAGAATGGCCACAGTCTAGAAGACTGACATCATCAAATGCTGGGGAGGATATGGAGTAACAGGAACTCTCATTTATTGCTGATAGAAATGCAAAATGGTACAACCACTTTGGAAGGCAGTTTGGCAGTTTCTTATAAAAGTAAACATACTCTTACCATACAATCCAACAATATGCTCCTTAGTATTTACTCAAAGAAGTTGAGAACTATATCCACACAAAAACCTATATATAGATATCTACAGCAGCTATATTTATAACTGTCCAAACTTAGAAACAACCAAGATGTCCTTCAGTAGATAAAAGGATAAAGAAGTCGTGTTATATCCAGACAATACTATATTATGCACTGCTAAAAAGAAATGAGCTATCAAGCCATGAAAAGACATGCATATTAATCATGGATAAAGACAAATCCATATGACTAAGTGAAAGAAGCCAATCTTAAAAGGCTACAGATTGTGTGATTCCAAAATGACATTCTGGAAAAGACAAATCTATGGAGACAGCTAAAATAATGAGTGGTTTCCAGAAAGGGAGAGATAAATTTACGAATGGAGCAAAGAGGATTTTTAGGGCAGTGAAATTCTCTTGTATGATGCTATAACAATGAATACATGTCTTTATACATTTGTCCAAACCCATAGAATGTACAACCCTAAGGATGAACCCTAATGTAAATTAAGGGCCCTGGGTGATAACCATATCTCCACATATGTTCATTGACTGTACAAAATGCAACATTCTTGTCTAGGATGTTGATGAGGTGAGGTACCACATGTGCATAGACAGGAGGTATACAGGAACTTTCTGTACTTTCCGCTCAGTGTTGCTTGAACCTAAAACTATTCTAAAAAACAAAGTCTACTAAAAAACCAAAGAACTGAATGCGCCACAGGTCTTTCCAGCATTAGACCTGCAGGCTCTGAATGGCTTCTTCTCACCTTTCCAAAGAATCCCCTGGCCTCTGCCAGAGATAGGGCTTTTTCTGGAATGACCCTCACTCATCTAAAAGTCTCAGCATAACCATACCAACTTCCCTAACTATCCCTTCCCCTCAGCCTTCCTCTCTGACAACCATAAGTTTGATCTCCAAGGTTGTGAGTCCGTTTCTGTTTTGCAAGTAAGTTCGTTTGTATCGTGTTTTTGTTTTTGTTTTAGATTCTACATATAAGGGATGCCATAAGATATTTCTCCTCTGTCTTATTTACTTCACTCAGGATGACAATCTCTAGGTCCATCCATGTTGCTGCAAATGGTATTAGTTCATTCTTTTTGACGGCTGATGTGGGCTGGGTGTAAGGGATAGTTAAGGAGCTTGGGATGGACATGTTCAGTTCAGTTCAGTTGCTCAGTTGTGTCCGACTCTTTGCAACCCCATGGACTGCAGCATGCCAGGCTTCCCTGTCCATCACCAACTCCTGGCTATATTTTAAATGGATAACCAACAAGGACCTACTGTATAGCACAGGGAACTCTGCTTAATGTTATGTGGCAGCCTGGATGGGAGGGGAGTTTGGCAGAGAATGCATGCGTGTATTGTACAACTGAATCCTTTCGTTGTCCACCTGAAATTGTCATAATATTGTTAACTGGCTATGCTGTTTAGTCACTAAGTCATGTCTGATTCTTTGTGACCCCATAGACTGTAGCCCACCAGGCTCCTCTATCCATGAGATTTTCCAGGCAAGAATACTGGAATGGGTTGCCATTTCCTTCTCCATAATTGGCTATACCCTCAAAACAAAATAAAAAGTAAAAAAAAACCCCAAACTCAGTTTCAAGAATGGCCTTAGGTAGGGCTATGGGGAGTTCATCTAGGAAGAGGCTCTACAGATACTTTGGATTCGTCTACTTCCTGCTCAACTAGACAATGAGGGCGGGGACATAAAAGAGGCTTTCTGTTGGTGCCCCCACCCCTGGCACCAAAGTTCTTGGAATGCAAGCATTTAAAGTAACCTGTGGATTAAATGTATTACACTCAGTGCAATATCATCATTGCTCCCATTACCCTCTCCCTCCCAAACTTGATTCTTGAGGAAGCAGTGCTGTTTGGAACACACTGATATTTATTTTAATTCCCAGGGATGAGGTCGTGTGCAGCCTAACAGGCAGCTGTTCAGCGGGGAGCTGCAGCCCTAGATCTTGACCTCAGGGGTGGTAGGGGAGACTTAAGTGTTGGCATAGTGCATGAGTTTCGGGGGGAGGGTTGAGGCCCTTCTCTGCTCCTCTCTGGGGTCCCCACAGCTGCCTGGTTACCATGTTCGTCCCTCCCTGGGGATGCTCAGCTTGCTAAGCAAATGGAGGTGAAAAGCTAAACCCAGCCCAGAATTCCAGGTCACAGGCCCCTGACTCTCTAGATTTGGAGCCCATCTTGTGGCTATTACTGTGGGGGAGGAGTAAAGGCCATCAGAACACACATCCCAGAAACCCAGGCTCTGCCTCTCAAGGGCTGGAGGGATTTCAATGAAAAAAAAAAAAAAAAAACTCAGAGTAGGCAAAAGGAAAGAAGTCAAAGGCCCCTTTTGAAGTCCCTGGGAAAATGAAGGGGCCAAAAATTATTATTTCAATTACTATGAAAATGTGTTTTATTAGAAGATGGGGATTCATCACTGACACTCAAAGAGCCTGAAGAGCAATATCCCACACTATAATACCCCCGTCTCCATGCAGGGAGGAGGAGTTATTAAATTGGAAGATGAATGTTTTGCCATTCAGTTAACTGCATCTGCTAAAAAAGAAATAGTTATAAACCTGCTCTGGATCCCCTACCCCTCCCCATGAAAGCTGCCTGTCGCTAGCCCCCAACCCTCCATATCCTCAATGATCTCGACCCCTCCCCCTTTCACACTGTTCTGGCATATGAAAATGCAAGAGGAAGAAAGGGGGAAAAAATCAGCAAATTAAATGCAAACCAGAGTTTTTTTTTATTATTAAAAAAAAAACAGTTGCATATAGTTCAATTGTCGCAAAGTGCTACGATGTAAATGCGGTGCATTCTTATGTATAACAGCTTTTCCTTCCGCTCCCATGGCAGCCTCAATAACGCTGCGCTTCTGTTCTGCATGAATAAATATGTATAAAATGTAACGCTGCAAAGAAATAAAATCCGATAACGGAAAGATACCATTTCTTGGGTTCTGGGAGCAACATGAGGCACCAGCTTTTCTGATTCTTTGGTATTTATGTGAGGAGCCATTGAAATGATAATGTGGAATTTGTGGGGTTTTTTCCCCAGGGGCAAGTAATTTTCAGCTGTTCATTGGGGTTTTAAGAAATGGAGGTTTTGGTGGTCTTTCTCCCCATGTGGTGGTCTAGGTGGGGGTCTCTGGCTACGTCCCTGCTCCCCAATTCAGGCTATATACCCACAACCTAGAAATCTCTTCTCTTTGCCACCTTGGGAGTCAACCTTGTTAGTAAAATAATGGATTTACCCCTTGGAGCCAGCTGTGCGCAGCCTTTACACCAGGGAGAATCTCTAGTAAAGTGATTTTCAAGCTCTTGCCAGCCCTCAGCCAGGGCACTGGCTAATATGCATATTCTCCTCCTACAAAGGCTAACCCCACCCCTTTTCCTTTCTTGCCAGGAAACCATATTGGATAGTATTTTACTAATAATCTCTAATAGGAGATTATTGGCTTTAAAAATTGCTTATGAACTTTGGTATTTTCTTGTCTATAGCACAGTGTTTGGTATCCCTGCTGATAGTTTGTGGGGTGCTTGCAGGTCATCCCCTCTCCCATCTTTCTTGCTTCTCTCTCCTTCACACTGTCCCGAGACCAGCGTTGAGTCTCATGCTATGCTTTAAAATACTTCCCAAGTTTTCCAGATCTTCTTGTCATTGCATTTACTCTTCCCTCCACTCCCTCTAAGTTCCAGAGTTTGGGGATTTCTGGGTGGCTCAGACAGTAAAGAATCTGCCTGCAATGCAAGAGGCCAGGGTTTGATTCCTGAGTTGGGAAGGTCTCTTGGAGAAGGAAATGGCAATCCACTCCAATATTATTGCCTGGGAAATAAGAGCTTGGTGGGCTACAGTTCATGGGGTCACAAAAGAGTCAGATGTGACTGAGTGACTAACACTTCACCTTCCACCTAGAACACTCCTGACCTTTTTAGACTTGGTCTTAGGTTTCAAGAGTCAGCTCAAATGCTCTCTCCTCTGTAACCCCCTTTTTTCTTTATTATCATGCAGCTCCTCTCATCCCATAAGTACTATGTTGTTCAGTGGCTCAGTCATGTCTGACTCTTTGTGACTCCCTGGACTGCAGCAATGCCAGGCTTTCCCATCCTATACCATCCCCCAGAATTTGTTCAAACTCATGTCCATTGAGTCAGTGATGCCATCCAACCATTTTGTCCTCTGTTGTCCCCTTTTCCTCCTGCCTTTAATCTTTCCCAGCATCAGGGTCTTTTCCAATGAGTTGGCTCTTCTCATCAGGTGACCAGAGTATTGGGGCTTCAACATCAGTCCTCCCAAAGAATATTCAGGGTTGATTCTCTTTAGGATTGACATGTTTGATCTCCTTGTAGTCCAAGGGACTCTCAAGAGTCTTCTCTAACACCACAGTTTGAACACATCAATTATTCAGCACTCAGTCTTCTTTATGGTCCAACTCTCACATCTGTACCTGACTACTGGAAAAACCATAGCTTTGACTATACGGATCTTTGTTGGCAAAGTGATGTCTCTGCTTTTTAATATGCTGTTTAGGTTTGTCATGTGTACCATGGTGATGTGTCTGCTGACTCTTTCTGCCAAGTTCTTCCAGGGCAGAGATGGCGTCTTGGGACACTATGCGTCATGGGTACATCATGTCCACAGTGAAGTTCTGCTCGGGTTTGTGGAAGGATGGAATGAATGCATTACTCATAAGAGGTGGCATTTGGCTCCTTCCTCAGCTTCTTAGGATTTGTCCCTCTAGATACCTTTCCAGGAAAGGATTTGCATGAGATTACCTAGAAGCGCTTGAAAAGCCAGAAACTCAGGGAAGGAGTCACCAGGCAGTGAGGAAATTTTCTGGTGGCAGTGGTGACCCATCCCGTCCCGACCTCAGCTTACAACCCAGGGACACGCCACAAACCTGTTCCACTGATGAGTGTGTGTTTATAGTGCCTGGCTCATGTAAATGAGCAGTACTTGAAATATATAAACTAGAAGTTAATGAATGAGCTAGGAATTGTTTCCTCTTCTATTTGAACAAAGCTACTTATCAGGCGGGACATCAGTTTCCCCAAAGCAAAGCCAACATGTTTCCTTGCTGACCCAACAAGGTGAGCACATTTCTGTATTGTGAAGGGTAGAAAAAAAGACGCTGAGTTTCGATGATCTTCTCTTCAGCCACTGTGTGACCCTGGGCCAGTTACTTAACCTCTCTTATCTATAAAATTGGAATAATAGGGGCATCTCCTTCATGTAGTCCTTGTGAGGATCTAAATGTAAATTTCATAGCAAGTTTTGGAACAGAGAAGCTCTTCATAAACATGAGCTATTTTTTTCAAATAATTTATTAATTTTAGACTGTGCTGGGTCTTCATTGCTGCACAGGTTTTTCTCTAGTTGGAGTGAGCAAGGGCCATTCTCGAGTTGAAGTGCTCCAGCCGCTCACTGCGGTGCCTTCTTTTGTTGCAGAGTACAGGCTCTAGAGTGTGCAGGCTTCAGTAGTTATGGCTTCCAGGCTCTAAAGCACAGGCTCGATAGTTCTGGCCCACACGCTTAGTTGCTCCGGGGGCATGTGGGATCTACCTGGAGCGGGGACTGAACCCGTGTCTCCTGCATTGGCTGTGGGATTCTTTACCACTGAGCCACCAGGGAAGCCCAACATGAGCTATTTTAATTGTGGTTTGGGTTCAAGGATTTTTTTCCTGTTCTTACACCTGTACCAAATGGACATCATTGTTTCAGAATTTTCTTCCTGAACCAGGTTCTCCTATTTAGTCAGAAAACAGCTGAGAACTGACAAGACTTGATACCTTTATGCTGGTTGGGAATCTTTAAACTGAGCCCTTCAGCCTCAGGGATAAAGTTTCTGAGCCATTTCAACTGTTTTGGTGGCTCATAAACTTTTTTGCTATCTTTCTGTCCTTGGACACATGGATGAGGTCAGGCACCTTGGAAGAAAGGGACTATTAGTGTGTAATCAACATATCATTAAAGAGTTACTTTTCCTGACACAGAATCAAACCCTAAGGGACAATGCAGAGCTCATTTTGGCCTGCTGGGTGGGTTAGTTGTCCTAGGGACTGTTATGCCTTCAATAGTCAAGTCTTTTGCCTTTACTTAAGTAGCCTAACACAACCCAAGTACTGGGCTCCAGTGTGTAGCTAGTTAGAGCTGGAAGACACTACAGGAGAGGGGTGGAAGCTCCAGACACTGAGCCAGGAAGCCTGAGGCCCCAACAGGCTGCAGACACATGGTAGGCAGCAGTGGGGAGTCTCCTAGTCCAGTGGTTCAAGTCCAGGAGCCCACCCATCCTGCTTCCCATCCTGTTACACAGCTGTCAGGGACAACCACATTCATGGGCTTTCCTTAAATTGACAACAACATCCTGTAACCCTGCAGAACACGAGCTGCTTGCATAACCACTGCCTCAGAGACACCAGCAGGGGGGATGCATGGAGTGGGGGAGAGGCAGAAAATACAGAGAGGACAGCTTCTCCACCCCACTACAGTGTGTGTGTGTGTGTGTGTGTGTGTGTGTGTGTGTGTGTGTTAGTCGCTCAGTCATGTCTGACTCCTCACGACACCATGGAGTGTAGCCCACCAGGCTCCTCTGTCCATGAGATTTCCCAGGCAAGAATATCGGAGAGGGTTGCCATTTCCTTCTCCAGGGGATCTTCCCGACCCAGGGAATAAATCCAGGTCTCCTACCTTGCAGGCCGATTCTTTACCGTCTGAGCCACCAGAAAAGCCCACCCCACTAGAGGAGACATCTGTCCATCCATCCATGCATCCATCCATCCAAGGCACACATGCCCAGGCTTTGTCACCAGCTCAGTAGCAACTGGGAGGCAGGGAAGAAGACAGTGAAATCAAGGGGCCTCAGTGCCCCCATCTCCTCCCACATTCTCCTCCAAACCAGACTTGGCTGGGAAAGGACCTTTTGGGGTCTCTAGTGCTATTGGGTGTTAACCCGTGAATCCATTATAGGCACAGGAGGCTGACTGCATGCACAGCAACTCCTAGGGAGGGTGAGGTAGAGGGGGGATGAGGATGGTGAGGAAGGAAGGCGCTAAGTCAGTCCCTGGCATGGAAGGCTGGAGAATATAGTACTAAGAGGAGACTTGGGGGCCTCGACCTAAATGCTCAGTCATGTCCAACTCTTTTGACCCCATGGACTGTAGCTCACCAGGCTCCCCTGTTCATGGAATTTCCCAGGCAGGAATACTGGAGTGGGTTTCCATTTCCTTTTCCAGGGGATCTTCCTGACCCAGGGATCAAGTCTGCATCTCCTATGTCTCCTGCATTGGCAGGCAGATACTTTACCACTGAGCCACCAGGGACCCAACATCCTATATAGGTCAAATCGATATGTAAAATGTGGATGCTGAGGGAGAGGCCTCTGAGAGGTGGCAGAACTGGGTGGCACCACAGAAGGCTGCTGTCCCTGGGTGGAGCTTTTGCCCTTTTCTGCTTGCCAGTGTACCTGACACGCCAAATTAGTGCTGTCGCAGCTGGCAGGGGAAGCTCTGAGTCATCTGGTTGCTCAGTTCTGATCACAAAGTAGACAGGAGAGCCCAGTGGTGCTCCTGGAGTCAGAGCCAGCTGGGAAGAGGGTCTCCTGCCTTCCTCTTCCAGGATGTGTACAGAGGTGACATGCCCAACAGGGGTGCATCCATGGTTTCATTAGAGAGCTCAGAGCTCCTCTGGAGTGAAATGGAAGAGCAAACTTCAGACCCAGGTCATGCTGGATGCCAAGGGAAGAATATCCCTCCCATCCTAAGGTTTCTCACTCTTTCACTATAGTGGTCACAGTCAAGTTGCCACGGGCAGATCCCAGGGACTACCAGGAACATTTAGAATGGTGCTGATCTGATTTCCTAACAGAGAACCATGGGTGAGAGCAAGAGCTACAGATTACGGTTCATGCTCCTGAGTGTAGCTCTGGGCCCATCTGTGGTATCTCCTCTGTGTACTCAATCTCTTGGGGAAGGAGGAAAGGATGGGTCCTGTGCCAGGGGAAATGTTCTGCTACAAGTTAACATCTATCCAGGTCTCACTACAGCTGAGGGTGCCCTAGGGCAGGCCGGCCACACAATGAGAGTGTGAAAGGCACACAATGTATTTTCTTGTGATGTGTTCACTTCTGGGCCATCCAGTCCACCAAACTGTGAGCCCCACAGAGTCAGGGGAGACCCTAGGCATCTTTGTGCTTCCAAACCCAGCACTGGGCTTGGCACACACAAGGCATTCATGTGTCAAAGACATGTGAATCAGTAGCAGAGATGAGATTAAAACTCAGAGTGGACATTGGTCAAAATGGCCATCATTGAAAAAAATTTACAAACAATAAATGCTGGAAAAAGGAGTGTTGAAAAGGGAACTCTCTTACACTGTTGGTGGGAATGTAAATTGACATCACCACTATGGAGAACAGTTTGGAAGTTCCTTTAAAAACTAAAAATAAAACTACCATATGATCCAGCAATCCCACTACCGGACATATACCCTGAGAACTGGACATATACCATAATTCAAAAAGACACATGTACCCCAATGTTCATGGCAGCACTATTTACAATAGCCAGGACATGGAAGTCACGTGAAAGTCCATTAACAGATGAATGGATAAAGAAGATGTGGTGCATATATACAATGGAATATTACTCAGCCATAAAAAGGAACAGAATTGATTCAGTTGTAGTGATATGAATAAAACTAGAGTCTGTCATACAGAGTGAAACAAGTCAGAGAGAGGAAAACAAATATCATATACTAAAGCATATATACGGAATCAAGAAAATTTGCAGTGATGAATCAATTTGCAGGGCAGGAATAGAGACACGGAAGTAGGAAACAGACTTGTGGACAGAAGCCGGGGAAGCAGAGGATGAGATGAATGGAACGAGTAGTACTGACACATATACACTACCATGTGTGAAACAGACAGCTAGCAGGAACCTAGTACATTGTTGGGAGCTCAGTTCAGTGCTCTGTGATGACCTAGAGGGGTGGGGTGAGACGGGGGGAGGGAGGGGAGGCTCAAGAGGGAGGGGAAAAATAAATCAGTGTGGAGAGATGATTGTAATAAGGAAGAACAAATCTGATGCCATATTGGATGTATTCTTTTTACCTTAAACTTTGTATGCTATTGCTTTTGCTACAAGAATGCTGCCTATAGCTTGAAATATGCAGCATTGCCTGTTCTCAAGGCTCTGACCGTTAAAGGTATAACACTTTCCCATTTATATGGAGATAAAAAGTTGCAGAACAGAGAATAAGATTTGTCTTGTTGGAGCTTTATAGGGACATTATGGCCGGATGTACACAGACAGCTGCAAGGATAAAGGATTCCAGCGCCAGAGACTTGCAGCACGAACCACAACCTCTTTCCTTTCAGTACAAAAGAAGTACTCAATTCTAACTTGGGTAAGATGGTTCTTTCGGACAGTGGTCCACCATCTTCTCAGTCTGCTGGCTTTCCAAATAAAGTCCCTATTCCTTGCTCTGACAGCTCATATCTCTTGATTGATTGGCTTATCATGCAGCCAGCAGCTCTCAAGGGGAATGTCAACTCTAGGAAGCATCAAAGAGGTGTAAAGAACCCTGAGATAACTGAGTTCCAGCTCATCAGTTGACAAAAGAGAAACCTGAGGTACACAGAGGTTAAGCCACACACACAATCCTACACGGCTAATTCAGGGCAGGCCCAGGACTGCCCCCTAAGTGTCACCCTGCACTGGTCAGGGAGGACAGTGAGCATGGCGAAGGGTGCTTCACACCTCACACAGAGGAAGTGTGATTCCAGGCCTTGGGGCACACACACCCTTGAAAAACAAAACCGTGATTCAACACACATCTGTAGCAGCCGTGTAATTATCTCTGAGATCTAAGCAGTGATCGATGGGAGTTTTAATTACCAAAATCTCTTCATCCTCCCTCAAGGAAAGAAAAAAAAAAAAAAAAGAATTTCTGGGATGCTTACTTCATTGTAAAATATGGTGAAATTCTACTTCACTCGGATAGGCATGCTGCATTTGCACAAAAGCGGGGTGCTAAACATCATTTTTTTTTGTTCCTGCAGCTGAAAATATTGTTCTGATTTCTGCATCTGCTTAAGTTTGGCTGCAAATTGGAATTAGCTGCACCCAGAATTGGGCTTGAGAAGGGGGTTGAGGGGAAAGGTGCCACTAGCCAGCAGCTGGGCTATGCTTTTCCTGTTTGGACCCAACTGCTGGCTCCCTGAGTTCTGAGGGAAGCTGACCTGGTCACTGAAATCTGGCCTCTGATGAAGGCCTTGTGCCTTCTCTGGTGTCTGGAGTTTTCCAGCTTGCAGAGCTTAACACAGGAAGGGTGGGAGCCTGTTATGCTGGGCTCCTCTACAGCCACTGTATTTATCCATTCGCTTCTCCCATCTTCCTCCTTCCCTCCACCAGGCTGAGTGTTCCCTGTCTCATTCACAGCTATGTACCCTCAATGCCCAGAGCCATGCCAGGTCTCTGAAGGGTACAAAATAGAAAGAACTGGAACCCCCAAGTTCCAAAGAGTTCTCCTCATGGGGCAATGTCTTTCCTTGGGGGTTCATTCTCCCTCTTAGGGGTTCCTCCTCCTGGAATTAATGCCTACTGCTGCTTGGGATGCATCCATTCAGTTCTTTCGGGACCGAGGTGCCCATGGCAGAGGGAGCAGCAGAGTGCTGCTGCTTCTGCTGCTAAGTCGCTTTAGTCGTGTCCGACTCTGACCCCATAGACGGCAGCCCACCAGGCTCCCCCGTCCCTGGGATTCTCCAGGCAAGAACACTGGAGTGGGTTGCCATTTCCTTCTCCAACGTATGAAAAGGAAAAGTGAAAGTGAAGTCGCTCAGTCGTGTCCGACCCTTAGCGACCCCATGGACGGCAGCCCACCAGGCTCCTCCGTCCATGGGATTTTCCAGGCAAGAGTACTGGAGTGGGGTGCCTGGGATGCATCCATTGAGTTCTTTCGGGACCGAGGTGCCCATGGCAGAGGGAGCAGCAGAGTGCAGTGATGAGGAATGAGGCTTTGGACCTGAGACCTGGCTCTTCACCTACTGCTTGTGAGATACCCAGCCAGTGACTCTCTACTCCTCAGTTTTCCCCAGCTGTAAAATAGGCTGAGAGGGTCTGCTCCACTTTAGGGCTGTTGTAAGAATTAAATAAGGCAGTTTATGTAAAAGCCTGGCTAACCTGCAGGAGCTGAATTCCTGTCATCCTGATTATCATAATCACCATCATCACTGTCACTGTGAAGTGAAAGTCGCTCAGTCATGTCCGACTCTTTGCAACCCCATGGACTATACAGTCCATGGAATTCTCCAGGCCAGAATGCTAGAGTGGGTAGCCTATCCCTTCTCCAGCGGATCTTCCCGACCCAGGCATCGAACTGGGGTCTCCTGCATTGCCCGTGGATTCCTTACCAACTGAGCTATGAGGGAAGCCTGTCTCTGTTACTGGGAGAATCTCAAATCCACAGACAGGATGAAGGAGAAGGGCTGAGGGTCCCTGGGCAGTTTCTCTGGTTTTGTGGCCATCACTGATTTTATGTGAGGATTAGAGAACCCCACTCATCTCCTTAGCTTTTCTGCTGCATTTCCTCTTCCTTTCCCCTAATTTTCTAGAGAAATGAAGCATTTAGAACTGGGATTAATCCTATTTCTCTTTAGGGAAGGAAACTGATACCCAGAAATGTGAGGCAGACTTGCCATGGCCACATGGGTGGTTACTGGTGGAATTAGGAGGTGTAGGATTTCTGAAATTAAAAGTTGCTTGCTCCTTGGAAGAAAAGCTATGATGAACCTAGACAGCATATTAAAAAGCAGAGACATTACTTTACCAACAAAGGTCCATCTAGTCAAAGCTATGGTTTTTCCAGTAGTCATGTATGGATATAAGAGTTGGACCGAAAGAAGGCTGAGTGCTGAAGAACTGATGGTTTTGAACCATGGTGTTGGAGAAGACTCTTGAGAGTCCCTTGGATTGCAAGAAGATCAAACCAGTCCATCTTAAAGGAAGTCAAACCTGAATATTCATTGGAAGAATTGATGCTGAAGCTAAAGCTCCAATAGAAAAGACCCTGATGCTGGGAAAGATTGAAGGCAGGAGAGCAAGGGGTGACAGAGGATGAGATGCTTGGATGGCATCACTGACTCAATGGACATGAGTTTGAGCAAGCTCTGGGAGATAGTGAAGGACAGGGAATCCTGGTGTGCTGCAATCCATGGGGTCACAAAGAGTCGGACACAACTGAACAACAACAATAAAGGATTTCTGAGTCACACTCTAAGTCAGCCTGCTGATGTGGCTGCTGCTGTCCACACCCAGATGGCCCCAGAGTGAGGAGAGATGGGGAGAAGAGTGAGGAGAGCCTGGCAAGGGCTCCACTGGTCAAAGGGCGGTGGAAGTCTTCCCTTCATGAGGCCACAGATCCTGGATTGGGGTGTTTGTTGACTAACCTACCATGGCTTTCCATTATGTGCAGCTGGTGGTGTCAACAGCTGTGTTTTCATCAGGGGTCTGGGGCAAGGGAAGGGGGAGGCCTCAGCCTGGTAGCAAAGAGAAGGAAGCTGATGGTGTATGGTTACAAAAGTGTGTTCATCAATCACGTCTTTTTATTCCGTATTCTGATGTTTTGATATCTTGGCATCTCACCAACTCCAGGGGTGGGGTGGGTAAGGGCTACCCCTCCCAGGGCTAGCTAATTCCTGTTAGGAAAGCATGCCTTTCATATGCTAACCAGACAGCCCAGAGTCCTCTCCTCCTTTATCTGCTCCTCAATCCTTTATCTGCTCTCACACTCTGGGCCACTATGCCCTGCCTAATCACCAGTCAACTAGGGAGAGTCCTTATGACCCAGAGCCTGTGAAATTATTCAGAACAGCCAACAGGTGAATCCTGATTACCCTGCTTCACCTATTCACCTATGGAAACTACAGTAAAAGCTGTTGCCTGCAGTTCCCTTCACTCCCTCACTCCATGACAGACTCTGGTGCCTCCCTGCATGGCACCCCCTGTTTGGTCTGCCTCCAGTTCTGGGGAACCAATGAATATAAAAACCTCTTACTTTATGACAGTCATAAAGTGTCTGAGTGCCTGACCACACCTGCTTCAAATATCCTTAAAGGTATTTTCACAAAGCAGTCATTAGGACACAGCTATGGCAGTTCAGGGCCTGGAAGGATCCTCAGCACCCCCTGAATTACATCCTTAATCCAAACCCTTTCTGATGTGGGAACAGGCCCCCAAGAGGCAGCAGGACACCTCGTAACTCTTCTGCATTGAGACTGATCTCAATAGTGTTTGTTACCGTCACCGCCATCAGCTCCGCAGTACACCCTTCAACACACCCTGATTACACCTGATACTGCCCGCTCAAAAGCTGACAGCAGCAACCTCGCTGTGCCCCAAGGGCTATGACCAGATCTCCAGCTCCCACCCCCTGCATTTCTCTCCAGGGAAGGCTGTATCTGCACACTTAAAAAAAAAAAAAGTTGAGCTGAAGATGGCACAAAATTAGTTCCTTCGACAGACAAATTTGCTCCTGAAACACTCTGCCAACCTGCTAATGAGTTGTCTTGAACCTTGTGCGGTGTTACCTCTAATTTTGCAGCCTGGTAGGATTTGAGTTCTGTGGACAGCCTCACATTTGGTTCGGAATTATAGGCTGAATTGCTGCTCACTCCTATTATTGTGCTGTCAATCTTGTATTAGCACATTATAATATGGTACACTGAATGCATCTGTTCTGTATATCACGAGGCCTCATTGTCATTTGTTGAATCATTTTGTCTTATATGATTGTTAAGCAATTATTTCATCTTGGGCGGCTTAAACTTTGATTACTGTATACTATTTACGGGGAATACAAAAAGATCAGGAAAACGCCGCCATCAGCTGATTTCACCAGTTTTCTGCTCAGGTGTTCACAAGTATATATGTTGAATTTCAAGTGCTCCCCAACACCCGGACATGCACCCTTGAAAGAAAGTGGACGGAGTAGTGGACCTGTTTTGGCTCAGGGGCTGAAGAGTGAGCAAATTTGGAGGCAACTGGACAGGTATGCAGCGAATGTCCCTCTGTTTCCCCATCGCAGATGGTTCTCACGCTCCCGCACTACAGAGAGGGCTCACACACAGATCTCAAACCCCAAGGTCTCCTTAGAAGGAGGACAAAATGCATGCGGTCCTACCACCTCGTTAGAAGCAGTTATGAAGGTTGAAGAGCTGCTACCTGTGATGCGTCTCTGAATCTGTGAGCTAGGCTCTCCTAATTAACAAGACAAGGAAGACTAGGACGTTGCTAAAGCTACCTGGCAGGCCTGGGAGCCCGCTGTCACCAACACGGATGATAGCATTTCCTTCTCTGCAGAGCCTATTATAATGTCAGGACACGTGTTCTCAGATACCAGTGGGATTGGGGGCGCACTGGCTATTAGGTGGAAGCAGATGCAAAATAGGACTCAGGATCCAGGAGGGAGGTTCATCAAGGAAAGGGCCAATTGACGGACGAGATCCGCTCAGTTGACAACCGTTGAGGATACCGGCAGGGGGTGGAGGGAGAAGGTGGGTTGTTCATTCCGAGGATCAGCATCTGTTCCCTTCACTTGGACATTTCCCTTTCTCTTTTCTCCTCCAAGCCTGCTTCTCACTTATCCCCAGCTTTCACATGACCAGTTCAGTCCATACTGTCACCATATTCTCCCAGTGTTGTTGTTTAGTCACTCAGCTGGGTCCAGCTCTTTGCAACGTTATGGACTGTAGCCCCCCACCCTGGCTCCCCTGTCTATGGGATTTCCCAGGCAGGAATACTGGAGTGGGTTGCCATTTCCTCCTTCAGGGGACCTACCTGATCCAGGGATCGAACCCAAGTCTCCTGCATTGGCAGGTAGAGTCTTTACCACCGAGCCACCTGTGTGCATGGGCATGCTCAGTTGTGTCTGACTCTTCGTGACCCCATGGACTGTAGCCTACGAGGCTCCTTTGTCCTTGCGATTCCCCAGGCAAGGATATTGGAGTGGGTTGTCATTTCCTCCCCTAGGGGATCTTCCCAACCCAGGGATCAAACATGAGTCTCCTGCATTAGCGGACAGATTCTTTACCACTGAGCCACCTGGGAAGGCCAAATCTCCCAATATCCTCTCCTTAATTTTGCCCAGCCCTCCAATGGGAATTTGTGCCTCCATGTCTTGGCTCCTCCTGTTCCCTTTTCTCTCTGCTTGTGGAAGTCTTACCCAGGCTCACCTCTTTCAGAAAGCCCCACCCTGCAGTGCTATCTTTGTCTTGAGTCACAGTGGCATTTACTGTTAGATAATCACCAAGTTACATCTACAGAGTTCATGGCATGCTCCCGGATGAGTGCTCTCACTTCTTGGAAGCGAGAATGGAATGTCACATCTCTGAACGTGGTGGTGCTGTGGGCATTGAGAGGAGAGATGGAGTTAATAGTGTAGGCAGATACCATGCCGTCCCAGAAAATGTGTGTCATCCTTGTGTGACGCTTCTCAATAAGATAGTCCTTATATACTGAGAGCTTATAAAAGCTGAGTGCTTCTTACAAATTGTCTCATTGAATCTTTCTGGCAACCCTGTGAGGTGATTTCTCTTATTTACCCCTTTTAGAGATGAGGAAACTGAGGCTCAGTGAGTTTGGGTGACTTGTTCAGGGTTACACAGATAGTAAGGGGCTAAACCAGAATCCGAACTGAGGTCCAGCTGGCTCCAGCCACCTCCCTTCTCCTCTGAGACTAAACATGGAAACCAGGCTGGCACTGGTCTCTTCCACCAGATGAGTGTTGAGCTCAGGAATGCCAGCTGCTAGATCCTATTTGTCTACCTCCCCAGCCCCAGGTCAAGACACAACTGTGATCCCTTCTCTATTCTCCCAAAGGAAGTTGACACCTTCCTTTTTGTTCAAGCAAAGAAGCTGAACTCTCTAGTTTAAGGGTTAAAAATTTTTTTTTCTGAATGAAGTCAGGACTTGTGAATCCAAGTGAACACTCCTCAGTAGTATCCCCGGGTCCTCTAGGGATATCAGTCCTGTGTCCCAGGCACACCGCCAGGGTGCAAGAGGGTGGGAACGCCTGCATTTGGGAATGGCCTTTTGTGTCCCAGAATCTGCTTTATTATTTCCTCAGCAGTAAAGAACTCGCCTGCCAACGCAAGAGACACAGGTGTGATCCCGGGGTTGGGAAGATCCCCAGAGAAGGAAATGACAACCCTCTCCAGTATTCTTGCCTGGAAAATTCCAGAGACAGAGAAGGCTATGGTCCATGGGATCACAAATAGTCAGACACGAGTGAGCAAATAACACTCAATTTCATGGCCTTGATCTCCCTGGTTGGTAGCTGGGGAACCCTGAGGGTTTCTTAAATTCCCAGAGCCCAGATTTTCTCATCTTTTAAAAACAATTTTTTTATTTGGCTGTGTTGAGGCATGTGGGATCTAGTTCCCTGACCAGGAATTGAACCCAGGCCCCCTGCATTGGGAGTGTAGAGTCTTAGCCGCAGGAAAGTGAAAGTCCCTAATGTTTTCTTAATAAAGAAAACTGGAAGCAGTATAGACATTTGTCAATGGATTATTAAATAGATTGAAGTTGGTAAGAATGTACTCATTCATGTGGAATGATGTGCAGGATTTGTTTCCAGAAAAAAGTAGTATGGGGCTGGTGGTGGCACCGACCACTCTGGTCTTAGAAATGTTCACATCCCCTCCTCCTTACCTGAGGGGCAAAAGGAACAACAGCAGAGATCTGACATGGAGGTGCGGGGAGCGCTGGGCTGAGATCCTGGAGGAGGGGCCGGCCCAGGGCCACAGCCCCAGCACTGGGCAGTGTACTAGAGTCGGAGGTTGGGCTCCTCAGATGGGGCAGGAGTGGGTGGTGGAGGAGTGCGGTCAGCCGCACTGTCCGCTGTGGCAGGAGTCTTATGAGAGGGGCTAGAGGAGGCCAGATCCCCTCAAAGTGATCAAATCAGGAAGAGTGAAGTTGGGGTAACTGTTAGTCTAACTGTGACTTGTCTTTCCTATTTTACTCCGTGTGACATGTATTTCTTTACGTTTTACTCTTTCCAAGTTTCTGGGCCCAAAGGAAGCTCCATGTGTATCTGTTGGCTGCGCTGGGTCTTTGTTGCAGCTGTCAGTCTTTCTCTAGTTGCTGCAAGCAGGTTTAGTTGCTCTGAAGCATGTGAGATCTTAGGTCTCTGACCAGGGATGGTCCCCCGGCATTGGAAGCTGGATCCTTAACCACTGGATGGTTAAGGGTGGTTACCAAAGACGGTAGCAGTGGTTGCTTTAGAGACTGAGAGCAGAGGGGGAGAATTACTTTTACAATGACCTGTATACACTCGCTAACTCGAAACATTTAATAACCATGACGATGACAACAATAAAAAGGAAGTTAGTGCTCTAAGTTTGCTTTCTACTTCTTTACATTTAATTGTCTTTCCCATGCAATACATCTGCTGCTGACATTTTTTAAAAAATGGGCTATGGGGGAACCAGGGGTTAAGAGTCTGCCTTCCAGTTCAGGGGAAACGGGTTCAATCCCTGCTTGGGGAAGATTCGAGATGCCGAGGAGAGACTAAGCCTGTGCACTGCAACCATTGAGCTCTTGCTCTAGAGCCCAGGAGCCCGTGATCTGTAACAAAAGAAGCCACTGCCGTGCAGTGCAACCAGAGAGTAGCCCCCACGCAGCACAACTAGAGAAAAGTCTGCGTAGCAACACAAATCCAGGGCAGCCAAAAATAAAATAAATTCATAAATTAATTGTTAAAAATGAGCTATGGAAGAACCGTCAGTCTTGGGCCCTGGCTCCGAGGCTGAGACCTGCCACTGAGATGGCTACCCACCCAGGTCTGCCCACCTCCTCCCAGCCCGCCTGGGACCCTTCTCGGCAGGGCTATCCTGGCTTGAGCAGGGCCATTGGCACAGCTGTAGGCACTTCTCTGAGTCTCTGTATTTCTAACCATGATTTCACATATCACTGTGGCCTAAATCTCCCTGCACCATTATTTCTGAGCTATTCCTGCGCCCAGGAACCTACAATGCCTCTGTTTCACTGTTCCATTTAGCTCTCTGCTGGGAGTCAGGGGCCGCCACGCCCTTCATGCACGCCCTTGGCTGATGGCTCACTTCTCTTGGGCATCACTTTGCTGACGTTCATTCCTGCACCTTGATCCTCCCACTGCCCACCTGCCGGGAGCACTTTCGTCCCTCCCCCTCTCCTGGCTGACCTGGGTCAACCCTGCCATCCCTCCAGGCTGCCTCATTGCTCCAGGATCTTCCCCGACTTCTGCCTGCCTGTCCTGTTCTTCCTCAATCTCCCACGAGCGTCAGTCACTATTCAATCCAACCACAGGTAAGTGCCTCCAGTTGCTTATTGGAAAGGACAAGTACACCCAGCTTTACTGTGCTTTGCATTATTGCGCTTCGTAGATATGAGACCTTTTACTAATTGAAAGTTTGTGGCCACCCTGCGTTGAGCAAGTCTCTTGGTGCCATATTCCAAAAGCATTTGCTCACTTTGTGTCTCTGTGTCACAATTTGATAATTCTTGAAATATTTCAAACCCTTTTCTAGCAAAAAAAATACAACATCACTCAGTGATGGTTAGCATTTTTAGCAAGAAAGCATTTTTAAATTATGGGACATACATTGTTTTTTTAGACATAATGCTATTGCTCATAATGCTATGCTATTGCTTAATAGACCACAGTATAGTATAAATGTAACATATGCACCGGGAAGCGATGAAGTTTGAGTGGCTTGCTTCACTGCAGTGTTCACTTTTTGGTGGTGGTCTGGCTTCCAAGGTGGAACTGTGGTAAAGAATCTGCCTACCAGTGCAAGAGACACAGGAGACACAGGTTTGGTCTTGAGTCAGGAAGATCCCCTGGAGAAGGAAATGCAACCTACTCCAGTATTCCTGTCTAGGAAATCTCATGGACAGAGAAACTTGGTAAGCTACAGTCCAGGGAATCCCGAAGAGTCAGACACGACTGAGCACAGCTGGAACCAAACCTAATAACTCCAAAGTCTGCCAGTAGCCTTGATTTGTCTCCTCAACTGGATCACAGTTTCTTGGGCAAGCCAACTCATGCATTAGCCTTCTTCTGTATCCCCACAGCACCCACTTACTGCCATGCACATCTTCCAGCCTTAAGAAAGACTTGATTTGAACTTCCCTGGTGGTCCAGTGGTTAAGAATCCGCCTGCCAATACAGGGGACAGGAGTTCAATCCGTGCTTCAGGATGATTCCACATGCCTCAGGGCAACTAAGCCCATGCACCAGGACTACTGCGCCCTTGCCCTGGAGCCCTCGCAAGCCACAACTGCAGAATCCCAAGTGCCCTAGAGGCCATGGTTCCAAGGTAAGAGAAACCACTGCAATGAGAAGCCCGCGCACCACAACTAGAGACTAGCTCCTGCTCACTGCAGCTGGAGAAAGCCTGAGTGTAGCAATGAAGACCCAGTGCAGCTAAAAATAAAGTAATGAATTAAAAATCACTTAATTTGACTTGGAGTCAGAAGATCTGGGTTTGAGCTCTTTGAGCCTGAGTTAGCACAGTGATAACAGAATGACTGAAATCAGGGCTTGGGGAAAGAGATGTGCTTTTCTCAGAGGGAGAAGGGAGAGAAAGGGTCCATGGCAGTGAGAAACAGCAGAAGGAGGAGGCCTGACCACCTGAACCCCCAGGAGCCCCCTCAAAAACCAGAACAGCAGAGGAGGGCTGAGGGTAGGAAGGTGGGCTTTGGGGGCACACCCCAGTCTCCACCGCGAGAAGACTCTGCTCCTTTCTTTCTGCTCCGAGGCCCTGGGGAGCACAGAGTTTAGGGAGATGGTAAGTGGGAGAGAAAATTAAAGGCAAGAGAAGTCTAAGGAAGTCGTCAAAGCACAGCCAGGCGAACAGAATCCTGGAAGAAAAAAAAGGTAAAAGGTAATGCCGTAAATTACAGCTTAAAAGCCTCGTTTTGGGCAAATTGCTTTTAACAAGCAGACAAGCTCTATCAATAGCATCTACCGTATGTTTTTATAAAGTGCAGAAATATGTTTTTAAAAGGCCAGTAAATAAAGTTCCTATCGATTTGAACTCAAGTGTAATCTGTTTTTCTGTCTGCCACCAACACTGGTAATAAAGCAGAATCATGTAATACGGTATTTCAGCTAATGTGACTATACATCACCGCAGAGACGCCCTGCTCTGCAGCCATCTATCATTTTCTATTGGTATTGCTTAGCTGCAGAATTTATAAACTTGCTCCAAATTGATGCAATGTTCAATTTTCTTTTCCAATTTATTTTTGGTTGAGCCAAGCAATATTGAGGTCTCTGAGCAAGCAGCTGAGCACTACCAGATGTTACCTGGAAGACCTCATGCTTCTGAGGAGGCACAGGGAGATGCCAGCCCTTAGGCACCACCCTCAACAGGCAGGGAGACAGAACGCCCTGGCAGGAGATGGCGACGGTGAAGAGGTAGTCTCCTGGCCTGGGAACCCAGCAATGACTGTGCTCTGGAACATCCAGGGGAAGAAGGGTGAAGGGTTAGAGAACATCCAGCTACAGCAAAGAGCTCTGGGAATTTTGCTAAGATGTAGATGCTGATTCTGGCTTTCCAGGTGGTGCTAAGTGGCAAAGAACCCGCTTGCCAATGCAAGAGACATAAGAGACACAGGCTTGATCTTTGGGTCAGAAAGATCCCTTGGAGAAAGGATCCCATGGAAACCCATGGAATGGCAACCCATGGAATGGCAACCCATTCCAGTATTCTGGCCTGGAGAATCCCATGGACAGAGGAACCTGGTGGGCTACAGTCCATAGGGTTGCAAAGAGTAGGACACAACTGGCGTGACTTAGCATGCACGCAGCAGAGCAAGGGTTTGAATTGCGATTCCACCACTTACTGATGTCATACTTCATCTCAGGGAAATTACTTTACCTCCTTGAGCCTCAGCTTCCTCACAGGTGTCCTGGGAATAAAGTTCTTCCTCAAAATCTACCCATCTTATTGAACGGGATAACATATATAAAGAGCTTGACGCAATCAGCTGTTCTAAAAGGGCCAGTTCCCTTTTGTATTTATTCAGCACACACTCACCTAATGAACGGATGGATGAGTACTTAGGAGGCAAACAAAGTGTAAGTGGCTCATCTCAGATTCTGCAGTTGGAAGAAGTCAGGGCAGAAGGCTGGGCCACAGGGATGCAGCTTGGCTCCTCCTGCTCTCTCCGATGCCCCACTTGCTTCCCCCTTCCAATGAAACCCAAGTGGCAGATGCATGAAACACTCACATGGTCTCTTGGTGTGGCAAGAGATAATAAATAACGGTGGCAAGAATAATTTACTGGCGAGAGAGCAAAGCTATTTGGGGGAACAAGGAGTCTGTGATTGGGGATGGCAATATGGTGAGGGAGTGGTATTGCCCTGGGCTGTTGCTCATGCAGACTTCAGGGCTATGCAGGCAAATGTTAGAGTCATTTAGAGCAGCAGACTCCAACCTTTTTGGCACCAGGGACCAGTTTCATGGAAGACAATTTTTTCCATTTTTACAAGGACGGGGTTGGGGGAACGGTCCAGGCAGTAATGCAAGTGATGGGAAGTGATGGCGGGTGGCAGGTGAAGTTCCACTCACTGGGCAGCCCACCTCCTGTTGTTCCCAATAGGCCATGGACTGGAACCTGTCCACTGCCTCCAGGGGAGCTGGGAGTGCCTGATTTAGAAAGCAGACTCAGGCTTTAATAAAGTCCAGAAAAGTGGGACTGTCTCCCATAGCCAAGCAGGATCAATGCTGGGATTACAATTGGGTCTTTCCATGATCTTTATCCACCATACATCACAGCCTCTCATATCTGAAGAAACCAAGCAAGTGGAAAGTAAAGGGACTAAGAGTCACAATTAAATCAAAGTGTAATTAGGATTCCCCAATGGCTCAGTAGATGAATCTGCCTGCAATATAGGAGACATAGGAGACACAGGTATGATCCCTGAGTCAGGAAGATACCCTGCAGAAAGAAATGGCAACCACTCCAGTGTTCTTGCCTAGGAAACCCCATGGACAGAGGAGCCTGGTGGGCTACAGTCCAAATGGTTGCAAAGAATCAGACATGAGACATGATTGAGCAACTAAGTATGGTACTGTGATCAATGGAAATTAAGTAGTCGGCCTACATAGTGCTAAAATAGTTAAAAGTTATTTTCCAAGTAACATATTTTCCAAATTATTTCTAAGTGCCATGTATTGGTGATATATATTTAAAACAGTGATATAATACCCCTAACGTGAAAATTGCCATCTTAACTATTTTTTCAGGCTATCATAGTGTTGGGCGCTTTGTTGTGCAGCCAGTCTTCAGAACACTTTTCATTTTGCAAACCGGAAGTCCAAGCCCATGAAACAAGTTCTTGTTCTTCCATCACCCAACCCCTGGTCAACCACCATCCTGCTTTCTGTCTCTGTGAATTTGACCACTCTAGGTACCTCAGACCTATGAGGCATCCTATGGTATATGTGGAATCCTATGGTATATGTCTTTTTGAGACTGACTTACATCCATGGACATGGGAGCCTGGCAGGCTACAGTCCCTGGGGTCGCAAAGAGACAGATATGACTCAGTGACTGAGCATGTGTGTCCCTTGGCATAATGTCCTCAAGGTTCATCTGTGTTGTCTCCTGGATATCTAACCAAAAGCAGAATTGCTGAGTCATACGGTAACTCTATTTTTAATTTTTGAGGAATCACTATACTGTTTTCTATAGTAGTTGCCCCACTTTACATTTCCACCAAAAAGCCACGAAGGTTTCAGTTTCTTCACATGCTTGCCAGCAATTACTATCTTCTTTTCTCTCTCCCTCTCTCTCTCTTTTTAATAGTAGCCATCCTAATAGGTGTGTGGTGTCATCTCATTATGGTTTTCATTTGCATTTACTTAATGATAAGTGATATTGAGCATCTCCTTGTGCTTGTTTGGTCACTTGTATATCTTTGGAAAAATATCAATTTATGTTTTAAATTGGACGTTTTTTTGTCATTGTTGAGTTGCAGCAGTGTTTTATATGTTCTGGATATTAATCTCTCTTGAGTAATGACTTACAAATATTTTCTCATTCTTTGGTTGCCTTTTACCTTGTCAGTTATATCCTTTGACAATTAAAAATTTTTTATATAGTCAAATTTATCTACTTTTTGTTGTTGCCTGTGCTCTTGGTGTCATATCCAAGAAATCATAGCCTAAATCCAGTTTTCCCCTGTTTTCTTCTAGGAGTTTTGTAGTTTTGGCTCTTATGTTTTGATCCATGTTGAATTAACTCTTGTATATGGTAAAGGGCAAGAGTCCTAGGTTATGGTTTTCTTTCTGCCCACTAGAACATTTATTTCTCAGCGAGGAAATAAGTTTAATAGGTTATGTTTTAATGTAGATGTTTTTCATATTATTTTTACTATTGCTGTGATCACAGCAAAGAAATATCAATCTCAAGTTCCAAAATTTAGGAGGTTACATTTTTAAGAAGTGTGACAAGGACGGTTAACAGGAATAAAATACTTATTAACATGGAAACAGGTCTATATTTTCTGGATTAAATTTCTGAGGTTTTGTATGTTTTTCTTCTCCCCCTCCATTTCAGGCTGATGTTTTAATGGATTGTTATCATGATTCACAAATGTATTGATTCAGACAAGATACTTACCTCTCTGAGCCCCAGTTTCTTGATAAATGAACTGAAGATATTTCAGCTTCCTTTTAGGGTTGTGATTAGATAACATTAAGGTATATAGTAGGTACTCATGAAATGTTAGTTTCCTTCTGTCTCCTCAGCCCCTGAGCCTTGCTCTAGGCCTTCATCTGACTCCCAACGTCACTGCTTGGGGATAAGATAGGAACTCAACAAACGTGTCACTTGAACTCTTTTTGCTGATGGTTGTGGCTGTAGATGCAGCCCCCCACTTGTGCTATCACCACTTGAGGACTTGGGGACCACCCCACGGTGGAGGCATGGGGCCCACAGACCTCCTCCATCTCTGGAACATCTCACAGTCAGCAAGAGTCCCACACTCTAGAGCCCAGAGACTTCCTCATCGCTACAGTGAAGATGTACCAGATAATAAACTCCACGCAAAGAGACTATTAAAGGACAAAAGGTGAGAAAGGAATCCAGTTTTTCTTGATAAAGCATAATTCAGTACATTTCAGTTCAGCTTCCTACATTCATCCTATTCCTGAATCAGGCTCTTCTGTACCACATGGGGATTGTCACTTGACATCCTCTGCAACTTCCTGCAAGTAGACCATCGGAACTGCGGAGGCTGAACTCTAAAAACTACATCTCCCAGACTTCCTTGCAGTTAGGGTTCTGGATGCAAATTTGATTTCACCAATGAGACATGCTCACACAACAAGGTGAGACAGAGGGTCATCTCCTACTTCCTGGGTTGAGGCACTGGTGGAGAGAGATGCAGTGACAGAGACCTCCAGACTAGTTTCTCAAGTCTAGTCACTGACTTCACAGAAGCTAACGGCCCTTCAGAGATGGAGGGAGCTCCCCGATCCCTGGATGCAGTGGCTGTGGTGTGTGCTGAAGTCAGCAGTTTAGAGACAACTTCTTGATTCCTCAGCTTCCTCACTGGGGCAGAAAAAGCAGCTTCTCTGGTAGGCCAGCTCAGTGGTTTTTATTCCTGGGGGAATCATTCTTGGAGGCTGAAACTAGAGCCCACTCCTCAGACCATCTAACAAAGTTGTAAGCACCCAATTTCTTGTAGTAAGGTCCCCTCTGCTTAAAATAGCTAGAGTGTGGTTTCAGTTTTCTACAACTCAACTCTGACAGATGGATGTTAGTGTTCTGGAGCTAGAAGAGGTTGCAGGCAATGTGTGTTAGTTGTTCAGTCGTGTCCAACTCTATGTAACCCCATGGACTGTAGCCCACCAGGGTCCCCTGTCCATGGGATTCTCCAGGCAAGAATACTAGAGTGGGTAGCCATTCACTTCAGGGGATCTTCTCA
Organism: Nanger dama; assembly: GCA_917880005.1. Lineage (NCBI taxonomy): Eukaryota > Metazoa > Chordata > Mammalia > Artiodactyla > Bovidae > Nanger > Nanger dama. The sequence goes on along the minus strand of CAKJTW010000078.1, from coordinate 4,639,023 downwards.
ACCCAGGGATCGAACCCGGGTCTCCTGCATTGCAGGCAGATTCTTTACCGTCTGAGCCCCCAGGGACGCCCTTGGTTGCAAGCAGTAGACCCCTGTATTGGGGTTGGTCATCTGTCTGGTTCAATCTGAAGATAGGGAAAAGTCTTCTGCTTCCAGCCAAGATGGTGTAACAGGGATCAGATTTACTCTATTGCTCAAGACAACTAAAAAATGGAACAAAATATGTGAAACAGTGGTTTTTGGACCTTGAGTATCAGGCAGTGCAGAACAGTGATCAGGGAGAGAGGGGAAGCAGATGAGGAGAATCTTATGATACCCCCAGCTTACCACCTGAACAGAGTTTCTAGACTGCAGTGCAGGGAAGGGAACCCAGGTGGAATCTTACAGTTATTCTGAGTTGAAGAGCTAGAGCTGGGAGTCCATGGAGGTCAAGGTGCCCAGAATTCACAGGGCAGAGAGAAAGAGAGCTGTACAGAGAGAGACTTCTGGAAGCTGCAGAGTCGTTCTTGAGTCTTCAGTTGAGTACTGATTGGGACTTGCATGTGAGGAAACCATGTGAGTCCAGGGAAAGAACCCCCAAAAGAACAGAGGGAAACATCTTTGGGGCTCACATAGGATTAAAAATAGTTTAAGAATACCAATTAGATTAAAAAAAAAAAAAAGCCTCACAATTCATGGAGTAGTAGAATACCCAGTAGTAGAGCAAATGCAAACCTCAAAAGAGGCTGCTCTGGTCCACCAAACAAAGCTTAAGAGCAAGCCCCAGAAGGATCAGTCTATTTTCGGTGAACACAGCTGCATCCCAGAACAACACTCAGGAGTGTTTACAAGAATATGAAAAAATATTTCACACTCAACAAAGGAAAAGTAGACTTAACAATGTCTAGCACCTAAAAAGAAAATTATCAGGTAGGCAAAGAGGCAAAATGAGGACAAAAATCAGTCAATAAAACAGACCCGGAAATGACACAAGTAAAAATAGTAGACATTAAAAGTTATTATAATTATATTCCATATGTTCAAGAAGGTAGGGATGCTTAAATATCCCAAGAAAGATGGAGCATATATTTTTTTAAATTCCAAATTGATTTGGAAGGGCTAAAAACAAAAAACAATGTCTGAGATGAAAAATATACTCCATGGAATTAGCAGAAGCTTAGCCACACTGAATAACATAGTAGTGAGCTTAAAGACATGGCAATAGAAATTATCCAAAATGAAAAATAGAATAAAAAATAAAAAAGACTGTGGGAAAAAACTCAGTAGTTCTCAAGTAATATTGATGTACAGTATATAATGGTTCTCTCTCTCTCTCTCTCTCTCTCTCTCTCTCTCATATATATATATATATATATGAATGTGTATGTATTTATATACACATACTAGATCAATATAGGGATCTTTATACATGGATAGATATAAAAAATACATATTTAAATCAAATATCAAACATACTAAATATACTAAAAATACATATATTATTATATAGCCTAAATAAATAGACCAAAGCTTAATGTAAGCATTGATAAGGAAAAAAAAAGACTTAAGACAACAAAAGTATGGGATAAAAACTTTGTATTTAGTAAATCCTATATTTTTCTAATTGAGAAGATATAACCCTTTCCCCATCCTTCTCTTCCTCCTCCTCCTTTTCTTTCTCCCTCTTCTTCAAATTTAAGATCAGTTCAGCCTCTTAGCATGCAAAATCCCTTGAGGCAGATAACAGTTTAAGCTGCTATCAGTCACCACACTGTGATGTGATGTGTTTGAGAAGAACAGACATAGATGGGGGATGGGGTGGAGAAAAAGGAGGAAGTTACCATGTCCAAGGGGGAAAAAGATGTGGGAAAGGATATACGAAGGGTTGAGATCCCAAAGACAAATTATGTCGTGATTTTAGCCAAGCTTATCTCTGCATTTAACTTCTGAGAATTAACTCTCTGGCTTTAGCATGCATAGAAACATCACAAAGCATTTTGTTTTTCTTATTCAAACCTTATAACAACCCTACCAGATGGGAATTATTCACCCCATTTTATAGTTGAGAAAGCTGTAGCTTGGGGAAGTAAGTTTCAAATCCATTTCTATCTCCAGCCTGAACCTCTCCTTTGAACAGCAAACTCTTGTATAAAAACTCGCTCAACATCTCTCCCCAGAACTTTCCTGGTGGTCCAGTGGTTAAGAATCTGCCTGCCAGTGCAGGGGACATTTGGAAGGGCTAAAAACAAAAAACAATATCTGAGATGAAAAATATACTCCAGATTTGATCCCTGGTCCAGAAAGATTTCACATGCCTTGGAGCAACTAAGCCCATGTGCCACAATAACTGAGCCCAAGTACTGCAATTACTGAAGCCTGTGCACTTAGAGCCGATGGTCCGCAACAAGAGAGGCCACCGCAGTGAGAAGCTCCCACTCATCGCACCTAGAGAAAGCCTGCACACAGCAATGCAGACACAGTGCAGTCAAAAATAAATAAATAAGAAGTGCAAAAAAGTTAAAAAAAAAAAACCAACATATCTCCCTGGATGTCTGATAGCACCTCAAACTGAGCATGTTTAGATCAGATCATGAAGTTCTCACACCCATCCTCTAAATGTGCTCTTCCCTTAGTCTTTCCAATTTGCTTTGGACTGAATGCTTGTGGCCACCCTAAATCCATATGTTGAAGCCCTGATTCCCAATGTGATGGTATTTGGAGGTGAGGCCTTTCGGGTGATGAGGTGTAGATGAGGTTTCGAGGGTGGGGCCCTCATGATGGGATTTGTGCCCTTATAAGAAGAGATTCCAGAGAACTTTCTCTCTTCTTTCCTTCTGCATGTGAGGACACAGAGGAAAAACAGCTGTCTACAGAAGAGACAAGAGGTCTCTGGACTTCCCTTGTGGTCCAGTGGTTAAGAATCCATCTTGCAACGCAGGGGATGTGGGTTCCATCTCTTGTCAGGGAACGAATATCCCGCATGCTGTGAAGCAACCTAGCCTGAGCAATGCAATTACTGAGCCCACATGCTCTAGTGCCCTTGGGTCACAACTAGAGGGTCTGAGTGCCACAATGAAAGATCCTGCATGCTGCAACTAAGACCTGATGCAGCTAAATAAAGAAATATTTTAGAAAGAAAAAGAGAGGTCTCACCAGAAACTGAACTGGCTAGCACCTTGATCTTGGACTTTGTACCCTGCAGAACTATAGGAATAAATTTCAGTTGTTCCCAGAACTGTGGGAATAAATTTCAGTTGTTTACCTGAACAACTGAGATACCATCACTCCACTGAGATACCATCACCTGAACAACTGAGATACCATCATTCAGTCCATGGTATTCAGTCATGGCAGCCTGAGCTGACTGACACCCTCTCAGAAAATGGGAAGTATCCACCCAGTCATCAAATAGCTCAGTCTAACGTGGGGAACCTCAATCTAAGTGCTCTAACCTCTGGTTTAAGGTAAGTTTTGAAAGACAACCATTGAGATTCTTGTCTGGAGGAACTGGGTGTTTCCTCATACTCTGCTTCCCCAGGAGGTAAGCCCTCAGATGTCTGTTAGTTCCTCTTTGCCTTTTTCTTTCTCCTCTAGAGTTACAAAGTCCTCGAGGGTCTAGGGTACATGAGACACTACTTGTAGGAAAAACTTTGTGGTTGAAATGCAGGAGCCTGAATGAAGGGCTGGGCAGGCTGGAGGTCCTGGTGGTAATAAAGGGGCAAATTTGAGAGCCTAAGCCCTGCAGAGGCTCCCCTTCCTCCCCACAGGGGAGAGGGGAGGAGCTGAGCAAGGCAGAGAGGGATGGGCCTCACCATGGAAACTAGATGAGGCTTAGAAACCGAACTCTAAGTCTCCCTCTGCTTGCCCCTCCTGTGGATGCTTCCACGGAAATGTGACTTGGAATTACAGCCCCCTGTCCCAGACCATCAATGAAGTGTGGTGGTTAATACACGCCTCAAGAACCAGACCACAAGTTTGAAGGCCAGCTCTGAAGCCCACCAGCTTGAACCTGCTACCACACCTGCTTCCTCATCCGGAAGATGGTGATGATGACAGCACCCACCTCACAACACTGCCAGGAAGATTAAAAGGTGATGGCGGCACCTGAAGAGCTTAGGCCATCGCCTGACGGGTCACCTCTTATCCCACCCTGCCCTCCCGGAGCAAGCAGACGTGCAGAGCCAAGCACCTCGGCCATCAGTCCCCCTCCCCTGCCCTTCCCCAACTCAAGGCCCTTCGGGCAAGTGCCAGCCCCTTCCTGTTGAGCCTCACTCTAGGATGACAGAGAGCAGGGCTCACTCACCCAGGTCCCTGTCTGAGGGGCCTCAAGGGCTCACAGGAAGTAGCTAGGCCCTCAGAATCAATAATTCTGAAGAGCCCAGAAAGGCATGAGGAAGACTTGCTTTTACAGGTGATTAAAACAAAACCAAACAAACTGGTGCTTGTTAGATTTCTCCTCTGGAAGGTTCTTTGCGTGTACCTTGCCGTGTAGGGCCTGATGCTGAGCCCCTGAGATTCTGGATTCTGTGGAGTGAGGCTCCTCTTGGAAAAGCTGCTCTGACTCCTTGTTGTTTTCCCTCTGGGATCGTAGGGGAGGGACAAAGGGAGAGGTGGGGATGGAGGGAAGGAGGAGGGGGTCAGGCATCTCACCTACCCAGTGTTATTAGAAAGGGATTAAAATATTGCATGAAAATGGCAGAATCCCTGTGTTTACTACTTTTACTTTTTTCAAAGAGCTTTCCTGGGCATAACGTCTCTCGAAGCACCAGGGGCCTGGAATAGCATCTAACTCATCCTGGATCCCAAGAGACGCAGGGACGGCCAGGGAGGTTTTATGAGCCCGAGCTGCATGTGAGGAAGTAAAAAACTAAGGGAGGAGAACCTCTGGCAACAGGAGGGGGTGAGGCACAGAGAAAGCAGGAGAAGATCAGGAGAGCAGGTTTCTCGTGGGGCTCCATCCCCACCTGCCAAGTGACCTTGGGCAAGATCCTTTACCTCTCTTGGCTTCAGGTTTCTCATCTGCAAACAGAGGATCATGGTACCAACTGAGAGAGCCCCATGGGACCTCACAATGAGACAAGGATGAGGAATACAAACAGGCTCCTTAAACGTGAGAGACAATAAAATTGACTTCTGAGAGATCACCCCTCCCAGGGGCCCAAGTGTCCAGGAAATGGTGGAGCAACAGAAAGAGAAGGATATTAACAAGCTAGAGGGGTGGGATGGGGTGGGAGGTGGGAGGGAGAGTCAAGAGGGCAGGGACGTATGTATACCTATGGCTGAATTATGTTGATCTATGGCAGAAACCAATACAATATTATAAAGCTATTATCCTACAATTAAAAATAAAATTTAAGAAAAAGAAGGATGAGTGCCTACTGTGGGAAAGTTCTCTGCACTCTAATTGGTTCCTTTGACCATTTTCCCCTTTTACCATCTCAAAGTAGACATTATCGTTCGCTTTCACAGATGAGGGAAGTGAGGCTCAGAGGTGGAAAATCTAGTGGAGCTAGTTGGGTCCAGAATGGGGAATCTGAAAGCTTACCTGTCTTTGTGGATCCTAAACTCATGCTCTGCCCCTCCCCCCCACCCCACCCTGCCGGGCTGCTTTCCTGATTCCCACTCCCCTACCCTCCCCACGCTTGCCTCCAAAACCGAAGACAGAAGCATCTTACATAGGTCATGGTGGCTCAGAGACCCAAGCCACTTGACTCACATCTTCACTTTAGCCTGTTTACTCTTGGTTTAGAACTCATTCTGACCTGCTTGGTTATCAGCCTTTCCATCCTGCCGACTATCAGAAAGGACATAAGTATACCAATCATCTTTGACAGGAGCAAGAAATAACAGATGATGGAAGGAAAATAAAATTTAAAAGTAATTTTAGCAGTGTAGGGTGGTTTTGTGTAGAAACAAATAACCCTACAAATTTCTTTTCTCCCTATAGCTATCACTTGTGAGTGATCTAAAAAAAAAACCAAAACAACAAAAAACAAAACAACAACAAAAAAAGTCAGCCTTCCTTATGAAAATAAAATAAAATAAAGCCTATATTCCTATGGCAGAACTGGCTCCAGGGAAAGAAGCTCTGTGTTGGGTGAGGCAGTGGGACCACAAGCAGCTCAGAGTCCTGTTCCTCAGGATCCCTTCTCTCATCTCTGAAGCCCTATGCTGGTTCTGTTCCATCTTTACAGACAAAGAACCAAGGCTTTGGTTCTCAGCTCTGTGCTGCGCTGTGCTCAGTTCCTCAGCAGCATCCAACTCTTTGCAACCCCATGGACTGTAGCCTGACAGACTCCTCTGTCCATGGGATTTCTTGAGGCAAGAACATCGGAGCAGCTTGCCATTTCCTTCTCCAGGGGGTCTTCCCAACTCAGGGATTGAAACGATGTCTCTTATGTCTCCTGCCTTGGCAGGCAGATTCTTTGCCCCTACTTCACTTGGGGGACCACTGTGAAATGAGCGTTGCAGATTCACTGAAGACTTGGGGACAGCAAAAGGGAAGCTGATGAAGACGTTAACATGAAACCAGGTGACTGCTGCAAAATAGCCATTTGCTTGTCAATTACGTAACTAGTAACTATTGATCAGATACCCGCCAGGTGCCAGCATAGTCCTGGGTTCACGGCTTTCAGCTGTGAAGTAACTGGCTCACTCTGATCTTTGCCCTCCTGGAGTTGCCTGTGCTGTTGGAGGGAGTGTGTCATGTTGATTGGCAGCTTTTGACCCCTGGAGAGGAATGTGTCCATGTGTGGTCCTGCCTGATTGCATATAAAGTCACCTGCAATACCACTTATCCACTCTACATTGTCAAACACACTGTACCATATAAGAAACACATATTTGGTCTTTTGTCTTTGGTTCCTGGCACTGAGCTCCTAAGACACTTGAAACTGGGACTTCCCTGGCCATCCAGGGGCTTCCCTTGTGGCTCAGACGGTGAAGAATCTGCTTGCAATGTGGGAGACCTGGGTTTAGTCCTTGGGTCAGGAAGATCCCCTGGAGGAGGGCATGGCAACCCACTTTTGCCTGGAGAATCCCAGTGCACAGAGGAGCCTGGAGGGGGCTGGGGGTGAGTCTACAGTTCATGTGGTTGCAAAGAGTCAGACACAACTGAGTGACTCAGCACAGCACAGCTGGCCTTCCAGAGGTTGGGACTCTGCAATTCCACTGCAGGGGGTTAGGATTCTATCCCTGGTCAGGGAACTAAGATCTGGTGTGCCAGCAGCTAGGCTAAATAAAAAGAAGAAAAAAAGACGCTTGGAATCTCCAGAGTGATGAGTGTCTTTTGTGTGTTTATGAGATGACTGGTGGCCAGGGCCCCTAGGTAACTTCAAGATGGGGACTGGTCCCACAAAGACCAAGGTGTGATTGGAGGGTGAGAACTTTCAGCCCCACCCCCAGATCACCAAGGAGGGGAGAGAAGGGGAGATGGAGTCAATCAGCAATGGCCAGTGATTTCCACCAATCACGCCTCTGATGCGACTTTGGTGAAAACCCTACACGACGGGACTTGGAGAGCTTCTGAGTTGGTGAGCACATCAAGGGGCTGGGAGAAGGGTGGTGCTCCTGAGGAGGGCATGGAAGCCCGTGGGAAACCCCCTACCCCCCGACTTCCTTGCCTGGGCATCTTGCCCACTGGGCTGTTCCTTGATTATTGAACCTGAAGTGAGGATGTGTAGTGGGGACCCTAACTCTCTAGATAAGGTAAAGAGAAGTGTGGGCACCCTTGGTAACAATACTTATGATGAACGTCTGAAGTGGGAGATAATCTTGTGGACCAAGCCCTTAACCTGTGGAGTCTGATACTAAGTCTGGGTGGTTAGGTGAGTGCTGAATTGAATTTTAGGACTCTGTGTTGGATAGATGGAGAGCTGGTTGTCAGTGTGGATAAAGTCCCCACGTGCTGAGTTGCTTCGGTCGTGTCTGACTCTTTGTGACCCCATGAACTGTAGCCTACTAGGCTCCTCTTTCCCTGGGTTTCTCCAGGTGAGCATACTGGAGTGGGTTGCCATGCCCTCCTCCAGGGGATCTTCCTGACCTGAGGATTGAACCTGAGTCTCTTATGTCTCCTGCACTGGCAGGCAGATTCTTTACCACTAGTGCCACCTGGGAAGCCCCCAACCCCTCTATTTGGGGTCAGAAGCACAGGAAAACACTGCCTGCCCATTGGGGCAGCTTTCAGGGTTCTAATTCCATGTCCTGGAGGACTGATAATCAGAGCTACCTCCCTGGAAAGGCCAGGCTGGACCTGCCCACAGGGGCATGACCTTGACTGCTAGGATCCTGAACAGCCTTGCTAGGGGCTCAGTAACTTCCGCTGCCACACAGAAGAAAAACTTGTAGGTAGCAGGGGCATCCTCTGTGGCAGATGTTTACAATGATGACCTGGAATCATTTAACAGAGGTTAAACTATGTTCGTTACATTGTTTAAGAAAGCAGGGTCATATGAAATCTATTTTAGAAAGACTGCCATACAGAGCAACTGAAATAAGAAGCTGGAATACGTAAACGGGCAAGGTTCAGTTATCCAGAAGATGAGCTTAGAAAGAACAGCTCACTCTCAAGTGTGGTACCATTGTAGGGCCTTTTTTTTTTTGGTGGCAAGTCATGTGGGATCTTAGCTCCCTGCCCAGAGATCGAACCAGCAGCCACTGCATTGGAAGCACAGAATCTTAATCACTGGATCACCAGGGAAGTCCCTGTAGTGCCATTAAAAAAAAAGAAAGAACTGCAATTTTGGCTGTGCTGGGTCTTAGCTGCTACATGCTGGCTTTTCTCTCGTTGTGGCGAGCGGGGGCTACTGTTGCCATGTGCGAGGTTCTTGTTGCAGTGACTTCTCTTTGGTGGAGCGCAGGCTGTAGGGTGCATAGGCTCAGTAGTCGAGACCACCAGGTTCTAGCGCACAGGCTCAATAGTTGTGGCACATGGGCTTAGCGGCTCCTTGGCATATGGGATCTTCCCAGATCAGGATGGAACCTGTGTCTTCTGCATTGGCAGGCGTACTCTTTACCACTGAGCCACCAGGGACTGTGCCATCCGCCCCCCTTCAACTGCGGTGCCATTTTTATCATTGATTCCAAGCCCCACGTCACTTCCTGAGTAGAGCAGTCTCAGTTCCCCAGGTCCCCTGTACCCTCATGGCAGGGGGCAGTGTTCCCGAGGGCACTCATAATCCTGGTGAGGAGGTGACGAGCCCACCTGAGGCATTCTTAGCCCCTCCCCAGGCTGCAGTCTCTCCCTACACAGTCTGGATGCTGTGGACACCCATCTCTGACTGCCACTCTGTCACTGCCCAGTCTCTGTTCCAGCTCCTCCTCTGTAGAGAAAGGAGAAAGAACCGTGTGGACTTCCCTCGGGTCAGCTCCGTCTGCGGGGGTTCCAGTCTGTCATAAAGGTTCACAGAGCCCTGTGGGTTCTGCTCCATAAACAGGCAAGAGAGCCTGCCCAAAGGCAGACCCCAGGACCTCCACTGGAGGAAAACTGTATGCTGTTATTGTTGTTGAGTCATGTCTGACTCTTTGCGACCCCATGGACTGCAGCACGCCAGGCTTCCCTGTCCTTCACTCTCTCCCAGAGTTTGCTCAAACTCATGTCCATTGAGTCAGTGATGCCGTCCAACCATCTCTTTCTCTGTATGAAAAACTGTATGGGACATGCAGTTTTTCCAGCAGGAACTCCGGGCCCCCCTGTCTCATGGGGCTCACACAGGCTGTGAGTGGAATGGAGCAGTGCACTGAACCCTGGACCTCTCATTACATTCTCCAGGGCTCACAGAGAAGAAGAACCAGGGGACAAACCTGAAGGAGCAGCCCGTGAAACAGAGCCAGGATGGCGCCAGCGCCTGGGACCTGAACTCCATCTCTCACTGATGGTGCCTTACGCTCTCATAGCTTAAGCGGGAAGAATCACCCCAGGAGCTTCAGACTGTTAAGAGCCAAATCCATTTGCCTGCTATCTGAGAGGCAGCCATGATTTTGTGATTAAATACACAGATTTGGGAACCAGGCAGCTGGGTTTCGGATCCTGGCTTCATCACTCATCAGCTGTGTGACCCTGGGTGAGTTGCTTAACTCATCTGTGCCTCAGTTTACTCACTTGTAAAGACTGGGATAAAAACGACTGAGAAGAGTAAGTGGGTTCGTATTTCTAAAGCACTTAGAACAGTGCGTGTCACATGTTATTGTGCTAAATAAAACAAAGTAATCCGGCAAAGGCCAAGGACTGAAAAGATGAGGCATACCCAATAAATGTCTTTGAGGCTCACATGTGTGGATTCTGTCTCACAGCTGACTCCCTTGCCCCGGAGGCAGCGACTCCTGAGTGGGGCTGCAGAGGAGGGAGTGCATGAAGGGTTAAACCCCCAAGTGAACAGAAAAACAAGTTCCATCTGGTCCCTGGGACAAAGCGACAGCCTGCAAAGCCCCCAGCCCGGGCTCCTGCTCAAAGGACACATTGCTTTTTAAAATTCCAACTTGTGGCTGCCTCGATCTATAAACCAACCAGTTCTCCACACCCTAGAGCTCGGAGCAGGATTCACAAATGGCAGCGAGACATTCGTGTTCCGAGAATAGGCATCTGAAAGTGTCTTTGCACTCGGGGTACCCAGCCCCCAGCTTCCTGAAAGGCCCTGGGGCTAGTGCTTCATCCTGGACTCCCGCTCAGAACAGGGGCTGCCCTCCAGGCAGTAGAGAGAAAGCAGTCAGGAGGGCACACGGTCAAGGCTCTGACTGGGGCTGGGGCTTGGCTCAGATGCCCCGCTTCAGCAAACGGTCCCTGGGACTCCGATGCATCAGCTGTTTTGCCCTACTTCCCCATGTCACCGCTGGGACCCCACCCCCTTAGGTGCTGGGCTGTGAGTGGAGAAAGGCTGATTAATGAGAACTAGCAACACTCCACAAGGCACTTGGGGACATTTTCAGAGAGGCAGTGGGCTTCTTCTTGGTTCCTGGGATGGTCTGTCCATGGGGCAGGTTGTGCCCGGCAATCTCCGTGGGACTCCAGGTCGCTCCATACGTGGAAGGGGAGAGAGGGCCGGGATGAAACACAGGGTGCCCTGGGGGGCTTTTCCCCGAGGCAAGGTCCCTCAGTTTTACCTCCTCCTTCCCCGGACGCATGCCCACGCCTACCCCAATAATGCTGAATCCAGCCCTAGCTCTAACCCTGCAGAGCAGGGAAGTAATTCACAAAAAGTTGGGCAATTCAAAGTTACAGTTTCCACAGCAACCAGCACTCAGACCATTTGGGTAGCTGAAGCCTTTTCCTCTTAGCATTCACTCTTTTTCTCCCCAAATAGCTTTTCTCCCCCTTATTATTAAAGTAATACACATTTACTGGAGAACATATGGAAATTACAGACAAGTGTAAAAGAGAAAATAAAAATCACCCTTAATCCCACCACTCAGAGCGAGCCAATGTTAACATTTTGATGTATTCTTCATACGTCTAGTTCTTTTTTTTTTGCATGCATGCATAAAAAGATATAATTTTGAAAATTGGGACTATAGTAAAATTACTGTTTTATCATTTGGTTTCTTTCACTTAAAAACATATTGTAAGACTTTCCCATAGCCTTAAATATTCCCAGAGAACATGATTTTTTAATAGCTACATGGTACTCTTTCATATGGATAGAACATATTCTATTTAACCAATCTATTGTTGAACTTTTAGATGGCTTTCCTTTTTTCTTTTGCTATTTTGAACACAACAATGAACATCCTTTTCCATCAATTTGTGTGCATGTCTCATTAATCAGGTTAGAATAAATTCACAGAGCTAAAATTATTGTTCAAATGCAATGAACATGTGAATAATTTTAATATGCATTATCAAATCACCCTTCAGAAAGGTTGAAGCAATTTGTATTTCTACCTGTAATGTACACTCTTCTTAAAAAAAAAAAACCCAAAGTGCAAATTTTGGTAGGTTTTAAACAAAACCTATATGTTTCAAAAAATTATGGGTCTTTAAATTATAAGTAGAATTGAGTTTTCCCCTCACATTTTTAATGAACTTTCTTCTGCCTATAATCATCTATGAACATCCTTTGCCCCCTTTTTCTATGCGATATTCATCTTCTCCTTATTGATTTATAAGAGCTTTTTATGCAATAAAGATAATAATCCTTTGCCATATTTGTGGCACATATGTTCTCTCAGTTTGTCATTGGATTTTTATTTTGTTTATGGCATTTTTAAAGTGCAGAAGTTTCAAATATTATTGTAACTCACATCCCTCTTTTTTCCCCATCTGACTTTGTCTTGATTTTCATGCCTAGGCAGACACTCCCTAACCTGCAACCTGACAAACATTTATCTGTATGTTGCTTTCCCAGCCATTTATGGCTTCGTGGTTTTGATTTCACACTGACTGCTCTAAACCACCTGGATTTCTTGTACAGGTGGGGTTCTGCATTTGCTTGTCTGAGGCTGGAGTTGGCAGGGCCAGGTCAGAGGTTGTTGCCAGGGAGATGCAGGAATTGACCTGCCGCTCCTGCCTTTCAGGAGATCTAGCCTTGTAGGCACCTTTCCACGAGCCCTGGTTTTTGCTAGTGAATGAGAGAAATGAGTGGGGAGGAGGAAATAGCTGTTCCACGATTACACGCTGGAAAAGGTACACACCTCACGTGGCTTTGTTTCCCATCTGAGATGGGGAGGTGGAGGATGGGGAGCGCCAGATGCATGGGAGCTGGCGAGCAGCTTCAGTCTGAGCACGTTAGAATCCAGGGATTCGACTCCAAACCTGAAATTAACCATCACTCTACTTGAAAAAAGAACTAAAGGCAGTCTCACTGGCATTGTTGCTGTTCAGTCGCTCAGTCGTGTCTGACACTTTGCAAACCCATGGACTGCAGCACGCCAGGCTTCCCTGTCCTTCACTATCTCCCGGAGTTTGCTCAAACTCATGTCCATTGAGTCAGTGATGCCATCCAATCATCTCATCTTCTGTCACCCACTTCTCCTTCTGCCTTCAATCTCTCCCAGCATCAGGGTCTTGCATTTCACCAAACACCAGGTTTGCGTGAAGAAGAGCTACGGGGTGAGGCTGTGGGGTTTAACGGGGAGAGGGCACCTGAAACTTCAGCTTCCCAGAGATATGGCTCTTCTCTTCCAGTAGTCACCTGTAGGGCCCCAGGAGTCAGTGAATACCTACCTGGTGGGACGCTGTGATCCTGAGCAGAGGGGGTGCCGTCCGAGAAGATGCTGTGGCAGACTGCCCATCTCTGTCCAGCCTCAGGAGACTACTGCCTTCCTTCCATTGTCCCTATTTCAGTTCAGCCTCGCCCCCTCCCCAGAGTTTTTGCCAAGGCTGCTTGCCCAGTTTCTAAACTGGTCTCTGCATGTGATGACAAGGCAAAGGATTTACTCATCCTTTCCACAGGCTTGCCTGTGTGCTTAGGCGCTTCAGTCATGTCTGAGTCTTTGCGATCCCATGGACTGTAGTCTGCTATCAGATTCCTCTGCCCGTGGGATTCTCCAGGCAGGAATACGGCAGTGGGTTACCATGCCCTCCTCCAGAGGATCTTCCCGACCCAGGGATCGAACCTGCGTCTCCTGTGCCTCCTGTGCATTGCAGGTAGATGCTTTACCACGAGAGCCACCTGGGAAACCTTTCCGAAGGTTTCCTAGTGTCTATTCTCTGCATAGCACTGTGTCCAGTCATGGAGCTCTATTCCTTTCCAATGAGGTATAAAACATGTCCCTTCCATCTCTAGCTCTCTTCTGCTATCTCTTCTTAACCCTTAAACCTCCCCTACAGCCCTCTGCCTTGTATGCCAGATCTTCTGGATATTGCCTCCACTGACGTGTTGCAGGATGCACTAGGCACCTAGGTGTTGGAGAAGATTATTAGAACCACCGTCACCACTACCAGCACCATCACCACCATCATCACCATCATCATTTTTGGAATGCTTCCTGTGTCGGCACTGAGAGGCTTTATATATGTGATCTCTCGCAACCATCATTCAATAATCTTCATTCAGAAAATACCTATTGTGTTTACAATGTAGCAGAGAAGGAGAAGAAAGAAGCAGATGATAAGATGGTTGGACAGCATCACTGTTTCAATGGACATAAACTTGAGTAAACGCCGAGAGACAGTGAAAGACAAGGAGGCCTGGCACGCTGGAGTCCATGGGGTTGCAAAGAGTTGGACAGGACTTGGCAACTGAACAACAGCAACAATGTGGCAGACACTGCTAGTGCTTGGGATGCATCCGAGAATAAACCAAAGACTCTTGCCCTTATGGAGCTTATATTCTAGCTACGGGGTCGGGGTGGGGACAGGCAAACAAAACGTAAACACAATAACTGAAGAAATGATGTGTAGGTTAGAAGGTGATAAAAATGATAGGAAGAAGAAGAGAGGAATAAGGGGCTTGGGGTGCCAGGCTGAGGGGCTGGGAAGGCCTCCTGGAGGTGATGGCATTTAAGCAGAGTCAGAAGCAGGGGAAGATGTGGCGATGTGAGGAGGAAGAGAGACACAGGCAGAGGGAAGCGCCGCGCAAAGGCCCTGGAGCATGGCTGCCGTGGTCCAGAAGCAGATGAGACACTAGGAGGCCTGCAGCCGGCGAGCACGGCGAAGTAGCAGGACTGAGGTCAAAGGGCTGACAGTGGGCCAGGTCACGTGGGGTCCTGTAAGCCATTGTGAGCACTTTGGCTCTTACTTTCTGGTGACCTGAGGAGAAGCGGAAGGATTCTGAGCAGAGGAGTGAGCTGATCTGACCAGGAGATGTGAAAGCTTGCTCTGGCCGCTCTGCTGAGGACAGGCTGGCTGTCCGGGGGTAGCTGTGGTAGTCTGGAGACCAGGTAGGAGGCTGTTGCAATAATTCAGGCAGAGAGGGTGTGGCCCTGGCCGGTGTTAACAGTGGAGGAGAGAGAAGCAGTCAGCGACTGGACAGATTCTCAGCGACTAGGGTGGATGGGTGGTGGGAGAGAAGGGGCAGTTACTGAAGACGCCAGGATGTCCAGCTGGCACAGCTCGGGGCTGGGGCAGCTCTGTGCCGAGACGGGGATGATGGCAGAAGGTGCGTGTTTGGGGGAGGGTGGGGACGGAGCACTGGCATTGGATGTGTTGCCTGTGAGGGTCCATCAGACACCCCCATGGCGGTGTGAGTAGGAGAGCATATAGATGACATTTACAGGCGTGACACTGGCCTGGGGTTCCGTGCAAGAAGAGGCTGGTGGGAGGAGGAGCACCCAGCAGAGGGGATGAAGAAGTGAAGAACCAGAAACGGGTAGGAGTGTGTGGGTGCCTGAAGCCAGGTGAAAAGCATGCATCTACGAGGAAGAGGTGACCACCTGGACCAAATGCTACTGATGGACCAGGAAAAGACTGGGACGGATAATGGGTCGCTCATCCTACCAGAAGTGGATCTCATACCCATTTTAAGAAGAGGGAAAGGCATCTCAGTGAGAAGCAACTTGCCCAAGGTCATGGTGTTACGGGCAACAGATTAGGGTGTCAGATGAGGTCTGTGAGAGGCCAGGGACCTGCAAGCTTCTCAGACCAACCCTGGGGCTCCGAGTCTTCTGTGAACGGAAAAACCAGCTCTCACACCCAGCAGCTCTCAGTCCCGCCAGACCATCCCTGACTCTGCAGGTTAAGTCTGCAGGCAAGTGAAATGGGATGAACAGAGGACCACCAGCACAATTTAAAATAACTTTTTACTACCAGTTGGGATGTGAGGGCCTGCCTTTGCCCTTCTCGCTTTCCAACCGGTTGTTTCACCCACCAGTCTACCAGCCTGGCCCCCAGGGCATTTCAAGTTAGTGGTGCCTAGTGTCAGCAATTCCACTCCAGGCATATTTGTATTTGAATAGAAGGGCATCCCCACAGCCAGCTGGCCCAGGAGAGGTGAGCAAGGAATGCGGAGGCTTGCACACTCGACCCAAATCAGGGACCCTCCGTTTCTCCATTACCAGGTTAAGTCTCCACCATCCCAAGGCCCTGGCCGTTGCCTCCCTGTGCCTGAGACCCTGGCCACCCAACCCGCTCACCTTGATGGGGCTGGATGACGGTCGTCTATCTCCCTCTGGTTTCGACTCTTTGAATTGCAGCCTCGGGAGAGCGAAGAGGCCAGCTCCGCCTTCCAACTCGCGGGGCCTGGAGAGCCACGCCTACCAGCCGGGCAGGCCCTGCTCCTTCCTGCCCTCTGGGCCTTGCCCGCCCCTACGGGGCCGTCTAGGGTCTCCGCATGCCCAAAGTCACGGGCAGAGTTCAGACTTGGGAATTAGAATGTCCCATGGGTTCTCCTGACCCTGCCTTGAATTGTCGGGGCAGACCTGCAGGTGGGGAGCAAACCGTCCCTGATTTCTTCACATTTTTGCATGCCCCCTGTCCCCTCTGCTGCTGCTGCTGCGGCCAAAGTCGCTACAGTCGTGTCCGACTCTGTGCGGCCCACCAGGCTCCACTGTCCCTGGGATTCTCCAGGCAAGAACACTGGAGTGGGTTGCCATTTCCTTCTCCACCTGTCCCCTCAACCTGTCCCTTTGCTATAAGTCACTTGACATTGCCAGGCCCCAACCCCCAGCAGCCACCCCAGCTCCCATTCTTCTCAGGCCCTTGGCCTGGGGAGGGCTCAGCCTGCAGTGGGTGCATCCCTCCTAGCAGATGCCCTCCCCACCTCCTCCCCTCTCCCCTCACCCCCTCAGTCCCCAAGTGTTAAGAAACAATAAAGGACATTATGCCTCATTTTAAATTCCTCCCAATCTTTCTCCGAACTCCTCTGTAAAGCCACCTCCCCCTCTCCAGTAAGAGCCTACAAAAAGTCACTGGGGGTGTTCAAAGTTCATGTGTTTGTCCCTCTAAATGGCTCCAATCAAGGCTGTGCAGTGATTTTAAAATCCAAGAGACTTCTGCCCACACTCCCAGCAGACCACCGAGGATAGATCCCGAGGGTGTGGCGACCCCCAACCCCCATCCCATCCTGGACCCCAACACACACTGGCTGAGTGACCTTTATTCTTTAAACCTGGATGCAAACCCACTGAACTGGCCTTTCAGGCCCCATCTGCCCCCTCAGTGAAGCAGCCCACACAGTGTTTTCAAAGGAACATTATTTGATCTGAAAAACATCTGGAGCCTGTTCCCCAGCACTTGACCGGGAGCTCTCAGCGGACTTCAGAGGCTCAGTCACTGAACAAACACCCTCTCTGCCGGTGCTCCCAGGAAGAGCCCTGTGGACTGGGGATGGGCGGATTTATAGAAAGGTCTGACCAGGGCTTCTGTAAACTCTGGAGCAGAGAGTATGACTATGGAAAAGGTGGTGGGGGATCAAGAGGACTGGAAATGAAGGTCAAAGCCAAGAAACTCCGAAACAAAGGCGCCTAGGAGCAAAACATCAGCCATGGAAGGGCTCCTCCTGAGGTCATCCTCTTAACAATGACTGCAACTTACATTCGCACAGCTACAAGATGCCCCTCGTGGGCAGGAATGTATAAGACCCCGATGCTGGGAAAGATTGCAAGCAGGAGGAAAAGGGAACGACAGAGGATGAGATGGTTGGATGGCATCACTGACTCAATGCACATGAGTTTGAGCAAACTCCAGGAAATGGCAAAGGACAGGGAAGCCTGGCATGCTGCAGTCCATGGGGTCGCAAAGAGTCAGACACTACTGAGTGACTGAACAACAACAACTGACTCCTGGGAGAGTGTCCCGCAGGGGGCAGGATCTGCTCCAGGAAACGGATGTGTGCATGACACTCATGGACATCCAGGACTCTTCTCTGGGACTTGGGGGTGCATTTGAGAAGCAACATCTTGAAGGTGATAGAGCAGTGAACTGAGAGGTGGGACACCTGCTATCCAGGGCTGATTCCTCCACTCCCCAGCTTGGGCGAGCTTGACCTTGACCTTGGGAAGTGTCTCTCATCCTGCAGTTGTGGGGATAATCCCTACTTGGCCTAGCTCCCCGAGTTGCTAGGAGGATCATGTGAAATCCTGCATAGAAAGTTTCTCTACGACCTCAGACTCTGACTGCAAAGCTTAGAGGCTGCCATGAACATCGTTCTTTTCACCTGGCCCTATTTTGGCCAGAGGCACCCTCCAAAAAGATGGCTGGGTGGCCCTGGGCTGGGGTGGGACAGAGTGGGGTGATTTTAGCAGCCTTCAGCCAAGGACAAAGGATGAAATGATATGTGAGCAGGCTCTCTTCCACACAAGCATCCTTACCTGGGTTCTGGGTGGTCTGCCCACCTGCCTTCCTAGGCCTGTCTCCACCTATCAGCCCCCTTCTCTGTTACCACCTCACCAGTGCCTCTCAGAGCCTCCAGGAACCCAACCCTTCTTCTGTGCCCTTTACCCTTCAGACTACAAAGCAGTCTTTTATTGTATGACAAGCTACACCATTTATTATGCTTCTGTCATGTGCCTGGCACTGGATTGCAGTTGCACCTCATTAATTAATTCTTCCCTAAAGCATCACAGGTGTGAAGCATCATGTGGGTGAACCCCCTCCAGTAGACTCTGTACCGTGTCCTGACTTGACCTTCTCCCCAGGCCCACTGCCCTGAAACTCCTCTCCTGCTTGCTGGAGAGCAGTGCTAGGAATTTGACAAATCCGACAGCTCTTCTCCAGCCTGACCCTTCAGCAACCTCTCTCTCGCCAGTCTGACCTGACCTCTACCGGCTGGCTGCTGCTGGCCACTCCGTATCCTCCCCAGTCCCCTGAGGAGCTCAGGCTCCTGGAACACTCCACCCTGTGCCCCCAGATGCCAAGGACCCAAAGCTAGGCCTCCAGCCCTGCCTTCTCTTCCCAGTATTAGACTGATCCACTCACTGGGTGCACACAGGGGCCTCAGTGATGCAAAGCTGCTGCCACTCACTGCCTGTGGTCCCTGTGGGTCCAAACCTCCTGTGTCCCTCGTCTGGTGGCAGCACCGCTGTTAGTGGCAGTGCCCGATAGTGCCCTTCCTCCCAGTTATTATTAACAGCACCTTCCCTTCCCTCTCCAAAGCGTCTTGTTTCGGGGGATAAATTACATGCCCAGCTTAACCCTCAGCCACCCACCTGCCTGTCGCAGAAACCCGACAGCTGTCCCAGCTGTCTCCTTCCTGGCGATAACCATTCCTCCGCCTTCACCAAGCCCAGTGGACTTGACTGCCTTTATACCTTCAGACCCCGGCCCCGGTCCACACCATCACCCTCTGCTTCAGCAGGCTCACCCTGCCTCCAGCCTTGTGTTTCTCCCACCCTCCCACAGGCACCTGGGTGACCTGCCCAAGGGACCTTCCTGAATTGCTAATTCGATCACCTGCACCAGCCTGAAAATCAAATGGTGACCTTCCCACTTCCCCAGCCTGGCTTCCAGATAAAGACTAGATTCCACACCAGTGCCCATGAAGCAGCATCTGTGACCCCCTCAGAGTGTGGTCCTGCCCCCTCGGGAGCCTCAGCCATCACCCGGCTGTCCCAGCTTCCTATCTGTCACTGGCACAGCTCAGCTCGGGGTCACCTCCCCCTGGAAGCATCTCCAGGCCCCAGCTCAGCTTGGCTGCCCTCCCTGGCCCTCATGGTGCCTGAGGTCCCTCTCCTGAAGCACTGACACGATGTCCCTGTGCTCCATGCATCTGTCCGTCTCTCCACCTTAGACTGGGAGCTCAGGGCCAGTGCCCTTCGTCTTTGAGTCTGCAGCACTAACAGGGTGCCTGTGGTTCAATAACTTGTGCACCAGCTGCTGTCCCAGGAGCAACTGTGCTTGGCTGCCCCCTGCATGTGGGCACGTTCCCTCTCAGCATCTTTTCGAAAACGAGCTGGGTGGATCTGCTAATCCATCAGGGGCTGCTCCCGGGTGTTGGAGCCCTGTGTCCTAATCATTTTGTGATGGCAGCAGCTCCCATTTTTCTGCTCTGCGTATAAAAAGGATGGGAGCTCCTGGGGATATGTCCAGAGAAAAACATGACCTGAAAGGATACACTCACCTCAGTGTTCACCATAGCACTGTTTACAATAGCCAAGACACAGGAGCAACCTAAATGCCCATTGACAGATAAGTGGGTAAAGAAGATGTGGGCCGTTTATGCAATGGAATATTAGCCATTAGAAAGAATGAAATAATGCCACTTACAACATGGATGGGCCTAGAGATTGTCACACTGAGTGAAGTAAGTCTGATAGAGAAGGAGAAATATGTTATGACGTCCCTTATATATTGAATCTAAAAAGAAATGGTACAAATGAACTTACTTACAAAACAGAAAGAGACTCGCAGACTTAGGGAATGACCTTATGGTTGCCTGTACACATGGCTATATCTTAAATGGATAACTAACAAGGACCTTCTGGAACAGCACATGGAACTCTGCTCAATGTTACGTGGCAGCCTGGATGGGAAGGGAGTTTGTGCGGAGAATGGATATATGTGTAGGTATGGCTGAGTCCGTGTGTGTGGGAAGTGGGAAGGTCACCATTTGATTTTCAGGCTGGTGCAGGTGATCGAATTAGCAATTCAGGAAGGTCCCTTGGGCAGGTCACCCAGGTGCCTGTGGGAGGGTGGGGAGAAACACAAGGCTGGAGGCAGGGTGAGCCTGCTGAAGCAGAGGGTGATGGTGTGGACCGGGGCCGGGGTCTGAAGGTATAAAGGCAGTCAAGTCCACTGGGCTTGGTGAAGGCGGAGGAATGGTTATCGCCAGGAAGGAGACAGCTGGGACAGCTGTCGGGTTTCTGCGACAGGCAGGTGGGTGGACTTTCAGGTCCACCTGAAACTATCACGACGTTGTTCATCGGCTGTGTTTCTGTATATGGTAAAAAGGTAGAAAAAGAAGAAGGATAGGCAGTGGGCTGGGGAGCTTCGAGGGCTGTTTCATCGAGAATGGCCTCTGACTCTCCCACACGTGCATGTCTCCAGATTTCCAGGCCTCTATAAGATTTGTGCTGAAACCTGTGTCTCTGCCTTGGGCCGATGAGGGCAAGGAGGTGGTCCCCAAAGGCAATCACACAGATGCTGTAGGTGCCGTGTGACGTGGGGACATGCCTGCTCAGCCCGGGGAGGGGGACACTCAGGGTCACTGGCTTGCTGGGGAGGAGAACAGATTGGAAAGCCAGGGGCCCGCAGGAAGGACGGCTGCGGTCTGTGCTCCTTCCCTCTAATGCAACGCACACTCCCCACTTAACGGCAATTTCTTCCCTTCAGAAGGATTCCCGCTGTTTAAATTCAAGGTGAAGAATGAGCCACAGTCAAGAAGCTTCTCAGGGCCCTTTCAGTCTTCACTGGCTCGAGAAGGGGCTGCGTTTTAAGATGTTTGGCTCTAATGTCTGTCACAGCCCCGGGGAGGGAAGTTTCTTGTTTCATCGCCTCTCTTGGCTCTCTGCGGCTGTTGGCGCTGGGACCAGCCGTATTTTCCTGCACGACTCTGCCTTCTAGGGGGCCCACCCTATTTCCTCTTCTCTCTCTGCTTCCTCCTACCCACCCCCAGCCCCCCACCTATCCTGGTAGGGGAGAGACTAATGCTGGCCTGGGGTTCTGCCGAGGCCCCAGGACACCTCGCAGCTTGAAGCACAAACCACGGGGCTCACACGCCTCAGAGCCAAGAGGTGTGTCCGTCCACCTGCCATTCATGCCTTCCTTCCTTCCTTCATCCATCTGGCCACCTGGCCACCCAGTCAGCCACCGTGGGGTCTGTGATGCTGGTAGGGGCTGTGGGGAGTTCAAAGAAATACAACACATGGTCTTGCTCTCCGAGAGCTCATAAATCAGTTGACGCTACAGGAGATATGCAGAAGCAACCACAGTACAAGACAGAGGGAAGTAAACGCTTGGTTCGGAGAGTAGGAGATGTGAAAAATGCTCAGAGAAAGAAGAGACCCACCAAAGACTGGGGGAGGGAAGCGTTACTCAGAGGAAGGCAGTCAGGGAAAGCTTCTCAGAGGAGGAAGCATTTTGGTAGGGGCGGGGAGTACGGGAGTACAGGGTCCAAGTCTGGGGAAGGGGCCTGAGCCGGCAGGAAGACCTCTGCTGGGCACAGAGCCTAGTCCCTGGTGCACAGCTCCTTCCAGGGCTTCACGGCTTGCTTCGTGGGTGGGCTTCCTGGGCATGTCCCCTGTAAGCTGCTTTGATCACCTTTGAAAGGCAACATCTCCACATAGTCAGTCACCAACCTCTCGCCCTTTTCCATCAGACCCTGGGCCCAGAGGAAATGCCTTCGCTCTCTTCTATGTCACTAAGGACTCCGGCTTCCCTGTCCCCACTTTAAAGGGACTCTGCACCTTTTCTCTCATGTTTCCTATTCAGTATCCTATCTCCTTTCTGAAAACCTGCCCCTTGATGCTCCTTTGGCGGGGGTACCATTCTCTTCTGCTCTCAGCCCTTGTAGATTAAATGGGGCTGCCCAGCCTCACTGTTTGGGTCAGGGATGAACATGGGATCCAAGCAGGACAAATCTAGGGACTTTTAATGGTTGGATGGGGTCAGTCCAGTGGGTTAATAAACTAGTAAAATGTAACTCTGAAGCTGATAATCATCTTTGTCATTACAGGAAAGAGTGTTTACACACAAAACCAGCACAGAAAAAACAAGTAGAGAAAAGGGACAGATAGCTTCCTGGTGAGGTTGACTGAGCACCTGGATTCAGCTATGCCTGAAGTGATCCCTGGAGTTTTCAGTTTGTGAACCAGTAACGCCTTCCTTCTTTTTTCTTGTCACAAGCCAGTTTGAGGTGACTTTTTTGTCTCTTGCCACCGACAATCTCGACTAAATAAATACTTAACTTGATGAGCACATTAAACGAAGCAATGCATGCACAATATTCAACATGAAGTGGGTACCACCCAATAGATGGTAGTTTTTGACACTCTAGCTGAACCTGCCTTCTCAAAGAACAGATTTCTGTAAACTCTATAGTTCTATAGCAGTAGAATTCTACTTTTCCTTTCTTTCTTTCCACCACTTTGGCCAGACTATCCTTTGTGAAATCTCTGCTTTCTCTGGATTTCTTATCCACAGCTCTGCATCTTCATAAATCTCCAGGTTTTCTCCCCTGCCCCACTCTGGGCTGAGGCAGGGTGGGAGATTTCAGGATCTGGAGGGGTGATATTTTCTTTGCATCTGTGTTCATGCCCAAGGACCATCAGTACAAACTCAGTCAGTCAGTCAGTTCAGTCGCTCAGTCGTGTCCGACTCTTTGCGACCCCATGAATCGCTAGACCAAACCAAATGCAGAGGCTTCCCAAACTGGCTTCAAACTTGTTGCGGGCAAGGGCACCAGGGACTCAGGAAAGTCTACACTGCCATCTAGTGACGTATGTGACAACGCCACACGGAATGGAGCAATATCACTGGGAATGGAGCTCTTGGCTTAGACTTCCTCTTGGGACAGTCACTGGGCTCTGAAAGTATTTGGTCCAAACTCCTCACTCCTTAAGGACAAGTGAATTAAGGGTGAAGTTGAGAGTCCTGTCTCGTGGAGTATAAGCATTATACCTTTCCTTGGAGGAACAGGCTCCTGCCCTGAGTTACTGTCACAGAGGCTTATGTTGCCTTCACTTCTCCCACCTGTCTATGTTATGATCCAGGTGGAGGGTTTCTGGCAGGGAGGGCTGACATGAGCATGTGTGTGTGTACATGCACACACGTGTGCGTGTGTGGCAGGCTTGGGAGGGCTGAGGAACAGGACACCTGGAAAGTCTCTCATGACTAGCTTGCTTAGCGTCCCAGAGGAAAGGATGTTTGTCAGCGCTGCAGACACAAGCTTCATGTTCTCAGCCTCATAAATTATGAGACAGATCACCATGTATTTGTTCCCTGATAGTGAAAGTCAGTTAAAGAAAGAAAAGACTCTCAGGAATTCTCTGGCAGTCCAGTAGTGAGGACTCTGGTCTCACTGCCAGGGCCCTGGGTTGAATCCCTAAATCGGGGAACTAAGATCCCACAGGCCACAAGCCATGGCTAAAAGAAAAGAAAGAAAAGAAAAATCTCCCTCTGTTTCTGAGTAGTCTCCGCAGCCCCACTCGAGAACCTGTCATCTTGTTATCCCTGTGCTAACGGCGCCCAGGCTGGGCCGACGGAGCGGGGGAGCCCCTCTGTGGTCCCTCCCTGCCACGATGCGCAGGAGGTGTGCCTGTGGCCACATCCTGGCCGTGACCCTTCCGTCTCCACCCACTCAAGTCCTGAACACAGCACAGTCCTTGTGCCTAGGCTGACACTGGCACCTTCTACTACAACCTGCAGACAGAGCAAGGATTGCCCTGCACCCCCTGACACTCTGGGAGCTCAGCTTGGAGTCAAAGAAGAAAGAGACAGCGACTGAGCCACTGGAGCAGCTTTCCTGACAACTGCAGCTCTATTCCCCGCTCCCATCGCCCTGCCCCGGGCTCACCACATTTCCAGGACAAGAGAAGCTTCTAGAACTAGATGGTACCGATCATTTTCCAGAAAGAGGAATAGTTCTATCCAGTTCCTAGAATGTTTCTCTTTTGTATTTTGGGCAAGTCGGGGCCAACTTCTGAGTGGGTCTCATACTGTGATGCCCAAGAGTCAAGGGCACTGACCTCCACTTGTTTAGCCCACGTGAGAAGCACTGCTCCTTATGAATCGGGTCCGAAAACCGTGCCACTCTGCACCTTGAGAAAGAGTCTCCCATAGATCCCTCCCTTCTCATTTTCCTTGCCACCCTCTGCCTCCCCTGGCCAGTCCCCGGGTGGAGCACCCCCTGAACCATGCCAAAGCTCGCAGCCTGCAGCCCCTGCTACCCACCCCAGCCTCCTCCAAGGTGGTGGGCTACTCTAAAGGAGGCACGCGCTCAGGGCAACCAGCCATCTGGTGCCACCAATCCTGGTTCAGCTGGCTCTGCACGTGGTTTCCTGTCACTCAGAGGAACAGACTCAGAGGGAACCCGGATCTCAGAGCCACCTTCCCACTCCAGCCAGGCCAGGTCACTCACCTCCATGGCCCCTGGGAACTTCACGATTGGTTCGGGCCAGGTAGTGATCTTCCGTCTGTAATTGTTGCATTCAGGAACGATCATGCAGCCGATGTTACCCAACTCTGGGTAGAAAACCTTAAGGCCCCTGTGGAGAGAGGGAGGTGGTTGTCTCGTGTTGGGGTTTTCGGGGAGCTTGGGGGTGCATAAGGCTTCAGTCTGACCTGTGGAGCTTGAGTTACTTGACTTCTTGTGACTCAGTTTCTCCACCTGTACTATGGGAATACTAATAATACCTATTTGTAGGGTTGATGAGAGGAGTAAAGTGGTGATTGACGTTGACAACAGGGCCTGGCAGGTGATCAGTGGTTGGAAGGTATTCATTACTGTCAGTGTTTACTTCTCAAAAAAAAAAAAAAAAAAAAAAGGCAAACCCAATCCGTGTCTTTAAAGTAGGGCTGGGTATGTGCTCGCTTCGGCAGCACATATACTAAAATTGGAACGATATAGAGAAGATTAGCATGGCCCCTACACAAGGATGACACGCAAATTCATGAAGCGTTCCATATTTTTACAACCTAGATGTCCATCAGCAGATGAATGGATAAGAAAGCTGTGGTACATATACACAATGGAGTATTACTCAGCCCTTAAAAGAATAAATTTGACTCAGTTCTAATGAGATGGATGAAACTGGAGCCGATTATACAGAGTGAAGTAAGCCAGAAAGAAAAACACCAATACAGTATACTGACACATATGTATGGAATTTAGAAAGATAGTAATGATGACCCTCTATGTGAGACAACAAAGAGACACAGAGGTATAGAACGGACTTTTGGACTCTGAGGGAGAGGGAGAGGGTGGGATGATTCGGGAGAATGGCATTGAAACATGCATACTATCATGTAAGAAACGAAGTGCCAGTCTATGTTCAATACAGGATACAGGATGCTTGGGGCTGGTGCACGGGAGGATCCAGGGAGATGATATGGGGTGGGAGGTGGGAGGGGGCTTTGGCATTGGGAGATCGTGTACACCTGTAGCTGATTCATGTCAATGTATGGCAAAACAAATACAGTATTGTAATGTAGAATAAAAAAAATAAAGTAGGGCTGGGTATAGAAGAATGATATTTTTATGTTGCTTTTCTGGAATGTTCTATTACACAAAGAAAGGTTTAGCAAGTTATCACAGGTTTCTTCATGGGGACAAATTTCTCTGTCCTTTAAACAATCAAGAGCCTCTCCATGCCTGCAGATCCCAGCAGTAGTCGCATAACTCACTTCTTTGGGTGGCCCGTTGTCGCTGCCCAAGGCTCTCGATATGCCATTCCTTGTGCTTTATTAGGGTTATTATTTACTTGCTTTATTTTTGGCTGTGCTCGGTCTTCCGTTGCTTCGTGTGGGTTTTTCTCTAGCTGCAGTGATCAGGGGCTCCTCTTGGCTGCAGTGCTCAGGTTTCTTATTGCAGTGACTTCTCTTGCTGTGGAGCATAGGCTCTAAGGTGTGTGCGCTTCAGTAGTTGCAGCACTCGGGCTCAGTACTTGCAGCTCCTGGGCTTAGTTGCTCCACAGTATGTGGGATGCTCCCAAGGATAGACGCCGTGTCCCTTGCATTGGCAAGTGGATTCTAGACCACTGGACCATCTAGAAAGTTCTCAGGTGGTCTAGTTTTAATAACTTTGGAAAAAGTTTTAGAGTATGGGTTTTCATCTCTCCTCATGGCAGCATTTTAAGGACTTTTTGGTTTGTTTCTGCCATTACCCCCTCCACAGCAACTATTGAGATCTAA
Source organism: Nanger dama (assembly GCA_917880005.1). Classification (NCBI taxonomy): domain Eukaryota; kingdom Metazoa; phylum Chordata; class Mammalia; order Artiodactyla; family Bovidae; genus Nanger; species Nanger dama. Next base: position 4,612,388 of record CAKJTW010000078.1, on the reverse strand, counting down.
GGCTGAGAGAGGGACCCTCTTCTGGCAGAAAGATGGAGACTCAGCCCACAGCCCAGAACTGGAAGGTGGGGGGCAAGGGTGGGGAGGAAGGAAACTGAGGACTAGAGGGAATAAGTGTCTCCTTTTTCTATTCCAGCAGAATTGCTGCAAATGCTTAAGTGTTCTTGTTGTCTGGCTGCTAAGTCGTGTCCAACTCTTTGTGGACTGCAGCGTGCCAGGCTTCCCGGTCCTTCACTATCTCCTGGAATTTGCTCAATTTCATATCCATGGAGTCTGTGATGCCATCTAACCATCTCGTCCTCTGCCGCCCACTTCTCCTTTTGCCTTCAGTCTTTCCCAGCATCAGGGTCTTTTCCAGTGAGTCGACTCTTCCCATCAGGTGGCCAAAGTATTGGAGCTTCAGCTTCAGGATCAGTCCTTCCAATGAATCTTCAGGGTTGATTCCCTTTAGGATTGATTGGTTTGATCTTCTTATAGTTAAGTAAAATCATCAAACTGACAGGGCTTGAGGCAGGAGATTGACGGGTGTCAGGTGGGACACTTAACTAGCCTCCTATTTGCATTTCCTGAGACAGGAAGTAAGTAAGCTCTAGGTTAGGCATCTACAACCATCCTCCTGTTTGTACTTTGAAATAGAAATAAGAACAGAAACAGGGCAAATAGCCAGGCTTTGTCTCTTGTGGCTACTTTAAGATAACAGCTATGGCGGGACAGAGAAGGGTTAAACCCTGTTTGAATAAAAGATCAAGAGGTCACAAATGTCCCCTCCATGGGACAAGGGAGATGCTGCACATGGACAGTAAGCCTCCTTGAGGGTCAAAAGAAGGTGAAAACAGCACATAACAGGTGATGCTGAGGCTCCCCTATAGGCCTCTGGGCTGGAATCCATCTCAGAGAACAGTTGTGCATGGATATTGGGGGAGGGTACTAGGGCAGGTCAATTGTAGAAAAAGAAATCAGATAATTGGCCAAAGATAAACAAAGACCCAGAAGTATTGCCCTATATGAACGACTTAACTGCCTCTTTATTGCGTTCCTCACTAGAGGAGCGCCCACACCCTTTCTGTTCCCCACTAGGGGAGCGCCCACACCCTTTCTCTCCCGGGTGTGCATCTCGGCCTCGCTTCTGTCTTAACAAACTGTTTATCTGTGCGCTCTCCTAGTTGTCGTGCTGTGTCTCTAATAATAAACTTCATACTCGGTTTACAGTTTTTGCCTCCTTGAGAATTGCATTTTTCAGTGGAGGGAGGCAAGGGCCAAGGGAATTTTGCTTCTTGTCCCTAGCCCCTGGTGGACTAGCAGTTAGGATTCCTGCTTTTTATCCAGGCTACCCAGGTTCAGTTCCTGGGGAGGGAACTAAGATCTCTCTGCAAGCCACTGCTCTTTGCTGCCTCTCAGATCAGGCCTAAAGCCCCTAAGGGGCTTCCCTGATGGCTCAAGCAATAAAGAATATGCCTGCAATGCATGAGACATAGGAGACACAGGTTCCATCCTTGGACCAGGAAAATCCCCAGGAGGAGTGAACAGCAATCCACTTCAGTATTTTTGCCTGGAAAATCCCATGGACAGGGTTGGCTGGCATGCTACAGCCCATGGGATCACAAAGAACTGGACATGACTGAGCATGCAAGCAAAGCCCCAGAGGATGCCAGAGGACCAAGAGTTAGGTCCAGCCAGCCAGGCCCCCATCATACCCACAGGGCACTGTCAGCCCAGGGTCTGAAGGCCACATGTTGCCTCCAAGTCTCACTCTTCAGGTGAGGCTATCACCATGGGCCAAGAGCTGGACCACATCCCAAGAACCTGGCAGAGGTGCCCAGCTGGGCCATGCTCAGAGAAACTGAGGTGATAAATGAGTGCCACTGTGAGGTTTGGGGAACTCTGCTGTAAGCAACAAAGAAGGAGTGGGTAGGCTTGTCTGTACTTCCCTTGACTGGATGTTCACGGAAGTCACTCAACATCATAAGAATCAGATCAGAGAAAAACAGCTCCCTGGGGATGAAAAAAGCTCAGAATCCCAGCTGCCCCCAAAGCAAGGGAGACACAAAGGTCCATGGAGGGAAGGCTGCCTTCATAGAGGTGCTTGGGGATGCAGGGGACACCCCACCCTCTGCTGCGTGGTTCTCAGTGTGGACATGTGGGCCTATCTCCAACCAATTCTTCCTTAAGGCAGGAGCCCAGAACAAGACCCCCAAGGAGGAATAGAAGGCTGAGAGGTGGAGGCTCAGAGGAAAAACTGCAGGTGAAGGCAAGGGACAGGGGGATGGTCATGACATCTGTCTCCAAACATCGGAAGGACCCTCCAGGGACAGAGAGACTAGACTTGTTCGATGCAGTGCCTGGGGCAAAACTAGGAAGAATGGGGGTGAAGTTAAAGAAGGGCAGTCACAAGGGTGACTGTGACAAGTCACAAGCCTCGACACAAGCAAGGGTACCCTCTATGATGTGGGAGTTTTCCGGTGCAGTTTTCTGGGAAGCAGGTTGTGTCCCTGTGAGAGTCCACTGGGGCCACTGGGGCCAGGGCAGCAAGGAGAGAGGGCTGAGTGGACTCACCCGCTGGATGGCGGTTGGATGACTTTGGTTCTTTCATGTCTGTGACTGAACCTAGAGTTCTGACTCTCAGTGGTTTTGTTGCTCTAGTCTGTCTTCCTCAAGAGTGAAGTGAAAGTCGCTCAGTCATGTCTGACTCTTTGTGACCCCGTGGACTGTAGCCCACCAGGCTCCTCTGTCCATGGGATTCTCTAGGCAAGAATACTGGCGTGGGTTGGCACTCCCTTCTCTAGGGGATCTTCTCAACCTGGGTCTCCCACCTTGAAGGCAGATTCTTTTACCATCTGAGCCACCAGGAAGCCCCTCAAGCATAGGTAAAGTGTTATTCTAGAAGAACTTTTCTCTTAACGATATTTCTCCATTGCTTGTCACAGCACAAGAAATTCCTCCTTTATAGATTAATACTTTTAGGTCCTGAGTGCTAACTTCAAGAATTCCCTGTTAGATTCTAACAATACCCGGGAGAGGAGGCACTTCTCTAGGGGAGTCTCTCAACAAGGTCAGGAGCCTGAACTGAGCAGGATCCTTGGGGATGGGGGCACAGAACAGGAGATCTTGATCTCAACTTCAGAGTCTGATATGTTCTTTTGTGTTCTCATTCTGTGATGATCTTTTAATGAACTTCCCTGGTGGCTCAGATGGTAAGGAACCTGCTTGCAATGCTGGAGGCTGAGGTTCAATCCCTGGCTCAGGAAGATCCCCTGGATCTTTTACCAAAAAAAATCTTCAGCAGTTATAAAGTCAAAGCTTCCCTGTTGCAATGATGATCTGCAGTCAAAAACTCGTGTCCTAGCATGCAAGCTTAATGCTGGAAGTCCATTAAGTTCTCAAACTGGGGATCTGCTAGTGTTTTCTAAGAAGTCCTGAGAATGACTACTTGCAATAAAGTGAAAATTAATATGCTGAAATCCTAGCCCTAAAGGTAACGAAATTTGGAAGTGGGGCCACTGGGAGGTGCTTAGGTCATGAGGGTGAGGTTCTCATGAATAGGATAGAAAAGACTCACCAGAAAGCTTTCTCACCACTTCCAGTCTGCAAGGACCCATCAAGGATCCAGCCATCTATGAGTCAGGAAGTGGGATCTCATCAGACAAACAATCTGCTGGCACATTGACCTTGGACTTTTCAACGTCCAGAATGTATGTGTTAGTCGCTCAGTTGTGTTTGACTCTTTGAGACCCCATGGACTGTAGCCTGCCAGGCTCTTCTGTCCATGGGATTTCCCAGGCAAGAATACTGGAATGGGTTGCCATTCCCTTCTCCAGGGTGTCTTCCTGACCCAGGGATTTTGCAGGCAGATTCTTTACCATCTGAGCTACCAGGGAAGCCCCTCTAGGATGGTAAGAAATAATTTTTGTTTTTTATAAGCCACCCAGTCTGTGGCCCTGTGTTATAGCAGCCCCTTGGACTGCTGTAAGACAGATTCCCTTCACTTGAGATGCTCTGGGCCCTGGACGAGGGTCAGCAGTTGAAGGTGAGTGGCGAAAGAGTAGGAGTGTAGTCAGACGTGGGGGCGATGGGGGGGAGGGTTAGCATCACAGCTCTGCCACTGGTCAGGTATATCAGCACCATGGGCAGGTTATTTAATCTCTGGGGATTCCTATCTGCAAAATGGGATGATACGTACTTGGTGGGGTCATGGTAGCAATGAAATAGGTCAAGGACTCTAAATCACTGGCAGAACTCCCGGCACGTACTGGGTGACTGGAGCTCTTGCACGTGCTGTGGTCCCCAGGCCACCAGGAGACAAGTCTGTGGATGTCTGCAGTGCTGAGCCCAGGGCAGATGGGGTGCTGGGTGGGTTCCCTCTGTACATGGTGACCGTACACATAGGATCCACGTGTCCCACAGCGAACATGGGAAGCACAGAGGTTCTCTGCATGGGGCTGTGATCATGGCCTTGGCCCCGCTGTCCTCCCCCAGCTTGGGGGCTTGACCGGCCCACCAAAGGGAAAGGCCTGCCCGCCCCGGGAAGGTCCTGCCCGCATAGAGCACCTTGCATGCATAGGAGCAGCAGCCCTGCCCGCCTTCCCTCACACAAAATTTCACCCAGTGCTGTTTCACCAGGGTTACAGCTGTACTGATAGGAACAAAATCTGTGCTATTTTGGGGGAGAGGAAGGTGGCAGAATTCAGCTGCCTAACTTTTTAAGGAAAAAACATATTTATCTCTCTAAAAGTAATATTAATGTTTGTAAGAATTTGAATGTACTCAAGGAGACAGAGTAAGAAGGGTGAGTCCTTGCTCCTGCTCTTACTTCCGATGGCCTCAGTGTGACGCCAGCGTCCTTGGCTACCAGGTTGGCAGAGGGTGTTGGGGGCAAGTGGCCTGGGCCGCCCTCGGGATGGCCCATGAGTCCAGGGTGATGAAGACCGGTTCTTCTGACCCACGATGGGTGAGGAGCGACCTGGACTCCGACACAGAGTGGGAGAAGCTTGTGCCCTTGGAAGGGACAGAGCCAGCCTCTGACGCCCAGCCTTTTCTTTGGACAGTGTCCAGGGGCCCCGCTCCAGCCTTTCCTGACACTTCCAGGGCTTTGTTTGAGAAAGGCAAACTTCCACCTCTCACACAGGGAGGGTCTGGTCACACAGCCTCTGCCAAATGCCACTTTTCTCAGAAGTGCCACTTTCTTGGGGGAAAGGGAGCCTTCCAGGTTATAGGGGAGGGATGGTCTCTCTTGGGATCCCAGCGGGGGAGGGTGAGGCCAGCCCCCGCAGGTTTGGAGGCCCCAGGGGAGGCGGCCAGATCCAGGTGCCCTCCTGGTGTTGAGAGGACCACCCTCTGGACTGACGGCACAGGCCGATTTCATAGTCCTCTCCTCGATCTCAGTCCGAGTCTCCTGTCCACAGACACTGCTGTGGGAACCAGTGGCCCCTGGGAGACCCCCCTCCCTCTGCACCCAGCCTTACTTGCAAAGGACAGCGTCGTTGTCGGGCAGAGCCTCGTACACACACACCGTCATTGTCTTCCTCCTCTCTGGTGACCGCCACCGTGAGGCCCAGGAGCAGGGCTGCTGTGGCCAGCCTCATGGTCCAGCCCATGGGCACCTGGAAAGGAAGGAGCCTTCAGAGCTGCCGGGCCCTCTGCAGGGGGTGCCCTTCCCACTCACAGCCCCTGCCCCGGGGGCCCACCTGGTGGGGAGGGAGCCCTCTGCTCTCCAGGGAGAAGGGCGGGCACAGCCTGGGCTCCGCCAGCTAATCCGCCACCCGGACACAAGTCCCTTGGCAGCCCTGGGCCTCCTCCCAGCTGGATTCAATTTACAGTCGGGGCCTAGGCCCTCCTCCCGTCTATGCAGGGCTGTGCTGTCACTCGTTTCTGCTGCTACCCGGGGCATGGAGCAGACTGCAGAGCAAGAGGGCTCATATAAGCCTCTCACACAGCCCACCTCATCCCGGACACACCTCCTACCCCGAGTATCCCCGTGTGCAGTCAGTTGGCCAAGGGGCCAGCCTGCCCCTCTGGCTTTAAGGCAAACCCTTCGGAGGCTGGTGGCCCCATGTTTGGGGTTCTGGGGGTGCTCCTGAGAGCCTGACTTTGCTGGGATTTGGGGAGCAGGAGTGAGGCTGGGTGATGCCCTCTGCACAGCTCTGCTTCTCCTGCCCACAGCTCCTCTGCCGCCTGTCTAGATGGCTCAGGGCTGTGGGGTGGGGGTCATGGTTGAACGCCGTGACTTTGTGTAGGAAGGGCCACTGCTCCAGTGGGTGGGGCTGCCTGGCCCGGAAGGACAGCTCTGAAGGGCCAGCTGAGGACACCGGGGCGCGTCCAGCTATACCTTGTGGTGGTGCTGAACTCAGCACTCTCCCAAAATAATAGTCCCCGGGGAAGACGGCCAGCAGAGCTGCCCAAGAGGGGGGTGGCATGCACAGCGCTGTACTGGAAGGGGGCCTTGGGGTTGAGCTGCACTGAACAACTCAGCTGGGACCCCAGGGCAGTCTGCATTCCCTTGGGGGACAGGCCGGCAGGCTAGAGTGTATGAGGCTCTGATTGGAACCAGAGCGGGGTGACGGAAAGATAAAAGGCAGTTCTCACACCTTGGGAGGGGTGTGGGGGACCAAGGGTTCCTGGACTCTGCTCTGAGCTAAACCACATGCCTGGGGGGCCCCATGCCTCTCTAGGGTGTGTGTATGTGTGTGTGTGTGCTCAGTCGCTTCAGTCGTGTCTCACTCTTTGTGACCCCATGGACTGTAGCTCACCAGGCTCCTCTGTCTATGGAATTCTCCCAGCAAGAATACTGGAGTGGGTTGCCATGCCCTCTTCCAGAGGATCTTCCCAACCTAGGGATCAAACCTGTGCCTCTTTTGTCTCCTGCATTTGAGGCAGATTCTTTACCACTAGCGCCACCTAGGATGCAGTACCTCTTTTCAAAAACAAGTATGATCTCCTGTTCCCTGTGCCTGGTAAGGAAGGTGAGATCATGGCTCTGCAGTCTACGCAGCTAGATCTTTGAAGAAATCATTTTTAGCTGAGCTGGCTTTCTGGTTGAACTCCTACTTCCAGGATCCAACTTCCAGCAAAAAGCCCTTCTTTGGAGCTACAAACTAAACACAGTTCTCAGTGATCAGGCTCTGAAGTATGACTCGGGCTCCCCAACAGATCCTTCCCAAGGCCTCCTCTACTGGAGAGTGTCTCTGAGTAGCTTCCCCATAAGAAGGCTGTGAGAATAAAATGAAATGAATTATATAAGGCACTCAGTAAGGAGTCTGGCACGTAGGGAATGCTCAATAATTAATGGATAGTGTAAATATTCTTCCATGGACCCATCCATCCCTTCATCCATTCATTCCCAGCCCATCTCACCAGCAGGTGTGAGCACCTCCAATGTGCCGAGCCTTGTGCCTGTGGGGCATAGTCTGAGCACGGTCCCTGCTCTCATGGAGCTCACAGGACAGCCCAAGCCAGAGGATGGTAGTGCCAGAATGATCACCCAAGACCAAGAGGCTCCAGTCTTCAGAGTGACAGTCACTAGAGAAGCCAGAACTCTCCTGAGTGTCAGCAGCCTTTAACCCCAGTAAGGATGAATGGCTGTCTGGAGGTGGGGGTGAGTCCATGGGGCAGGATTGCTCTTGGGGAGACTACTCGAGTCAGCAATTCCTCCTTATTCAGTGAGCACCAGGTTTTTAGCACTGAGTCCTCATGATGATATGTATTTTATTCTGTACTGTGATCCTCATGTGTGCTGTGCTAAGTCGCTTCAGTCGTGTCTGACTCTTTGAGACCCCATGGACTGTAGCCCATCAGGCTCCTCTGTCCATGGCATTCTCCAGGCAAGAATTACTGGAGTGGGTTTCCATGCTCTCCTTTAGGGGATCTTCTGGACCCAAGGATCAAACCCGAATCTCTTTTATCTCCTATATTGGCAGGGGGTTCTTTACCAGTAGCACCATCTGGGAAGCCCTATAATCCTCATGCTGCTGTTTCTAAGTCACTTCAGTTGTGTCCGACTCTGTGCGACCCCATAGACAGCAGCCCACCAGGCTCCCCCGTCCCTGGGATTCTCCAGGCAAAAACACTGGAGTGGGTTCCATTTTCTTCTCCAATGCATGAAAGTGAAAAGTGAAAGTGAAGTAGCTCAGTCGTGTCTGAGTCTTAGAGACCCCGTGGACTGCAGCCTACCAGGCTCCTCTGTCCATGGGATTTTCCATGCAAGAGTACTGGAGTGGGGTACCCTCACCTTCTCCATAATCCTCATGAGGTAGGTACTATTGTACAGAGGGGGAGTGTGAGGCACAGAGAGATTTAGCTAGAGAACCTACACCTGGGTTACATGGGTAGTAGGTGGCTGACCTGAGATTTGAACCCTTGCTTTCTGATTCTAGACTCCATGCTCCTTAACCATTCACTCTCCTGACACCTCTTTTGGCTCTGCTGTGCCCTGACTTGTTCCTCTCTAGTCTGTTTGTTCTTAGAATAAAGTCTGGAATCTTCCAGGTATCCCACAATGCCCTGAAAGATCTGGATCTTCCTACCTCTCTAGCCACCTCTTTCTACTCTCTGCCTGTCCTTCAAACTCCTTCCTGCTCCAGGGCCTTCCAGTACTCTGCTGCCACTTCCCATTCCCCCTTGGGGGATCTGGAAGTGTCATTTCCTCAAAGAAACTTCCTCTGATTCCCAGACTCCATTAGATTGCTGTTATACAGAATCAGAGCAATTTACCTCTTTCCTTATAGTACTTATATGTTAGTAAAATTATTTTGGAGCTATTTATATTAGTAATTTGTTTATAGTCTCCCCACCCCACACCTACCAGTGTCTCCATGGCAATGTCTAGTCTGTGTCTAGTTTTCTAAGGCAGCCCTTGGTGGGTCTAGATGCTGTATACATTCTTGTTTGAATGCCTGACAAACTGGCCACTTCTGTTTCTGATGGTCTTCATGTTCACTCAATAGCTCTTAACTCTCTATAAATATCACTGGGAAAGTAACCTCTCATGCTGGCCTTAGGCCCTGGATCTCCATTGCTTATTTATCTAACTTTCTCTGGCTTGTTTTTGTACAGAGAGATCTGACAGAATGCAGTGGTTCCTGGTGTTTTTGAATCTGATCCTTTCCTTGGGGAATTCACAAGACTTGCCTTTTTGAACTCCAGCCCCCTCAGTGCCCACCCCTGAAGCTGCCTTCTCTTCCTTCAGGCACCTGGGTTTAAGACCACCTCCCAGGACCGTCAATCAGGCCACACCATTGGTTTCCTGAGATATCCTGGTTTCTCTAGATACCCAGATCCACTGAATCAGTGCTCCTGGAATGCTTTGCCCTCCTCTCCTTCCTCCAGGCCTCCTGTGCCTGACACCCCTATCACTGCTCAAGTGTCACCTGTTTTTTCTCCACCCAGACACAGACTCTCATGTTTCCCTTCCCTCCTCAACTTTTCCACATCTGCCTTCTGGAGTCTCTGTACTGCAGTGACCAAATTCCCCCTCAGTCATTTCTTTCCTTCCTTATTTTTAAAAACATTGAAATATATTCACATACCATAAAATTCACTCTTTTAACATGTGTAGTTCAGTGGGGATTTTAGTATAAAAATCACTAAAGGATGTGCAGCTATCTTCATTATATAATTCCAGAATATGTTCATCACCCCCCAAAGAAGCCTAGAGATTCCATTAGCAGTGACTCCTTATTCCTTCCTCTCTCAGAACCTGGGAACTACTAATCTTTCTCTGTTCATAGGTGTGCTTATTCTGGACATTTCATATAGGTGGAATTATACTGTATGTATTCTTTTGTGGGACTTCCCAGGGGCCTCATGGTAAAGAATCCTCCAGCCAATGAAGGAGACATAGGAGATATGTTCGATCCCTGGGTTGGGAAGATCCCCTGGGGGAGGAAATAGCAACCCACTCCAGTACTCTGGCCTGGAGAATTCCATGGACTGTATAGTCCATGGGGTCACAAGGAGTCAGACATGAATGAGCAACTTTCACTTCACTTCACACCCATAAAAGACAATCTAAAGTCCTAAGCAGAAACTAGGGTGAGACTCTTGAGGAAATTAAGACATTCAAAAGTAGCTGTATAAGTGGAAGAATTGAAAAAGCCATATGCAGGTCCAGACAAGACACATGCTCAGAAAAAAACCAAGAAGACTATAACCTTTCACCTTGAGTTCTAGTTCTCAAGATCACCCTGAGAAGGGGAAATCAGGACCCCACATAGAAAGGAAACTTCCCAAGTCTGTCACTTCCTTCCTTGGTAAGGCCTGTCTGAACTAAATCAGTAACACTAATCCCATCAGTAATGCTAATCCCATTAGTAATGCCAATTCCCAGCACAGAACTCCAGGAGTGATATATGCACCCAAGAGCCATTTCTGAGAAAGTTAAAGAAATGTTTGATGCTCAGAAACAAGCACAGAAAAGCCACAAATAACAAGCCTCAAATCATACTAGAGTGAAGAAATCAGAAGATACCACCCTAAACACAAATTTCCTTAAGGCCTCCAGGCCACAGTTCTCATTCCTGAGGTTTCTCTGCCTCTTTGGCCAGTCCTTATGGAAAGTCCTGGCCTCACATCTCATACTCCATGCAAAGGAGTAGAGTCTGGCCACTTACCCAGAGCAGTGTGGGAGCTGTGAGGAGGAGGCTGTGGGGAGATGAGAAATCTTGGCAGGTTTCAGGGCTGGAGAAGGTGGAGAGAAAGTTCCCTCCAGGATGCCCCAGAGTCTGGGCCTTTAAGGCCCGATCAGAGTCTGGCAGTGTTGAGCGACGGAGGGTATAGGGAAGGCTCCTGGAGTTGCCAGCAGAGGAGGCAACGGTTGGCTGTTGGGGGAGGCAGTTGGAGAAAGTTCTAGGGAGTTCCAGGGAGGAGCTAATATGTAGAGTGGGTGAGAATAGGAAAGAAGACTGGGTGGGTTTTCTGGCATTCCTCCTTCCAAGGACTCTACAGAAAGCTGCGGGAATCACATAGACGATTCTCTTACCTTTACACTGTAAAGCCAGCTGAAGACCCACTATGAATGTGCAAGAGAGCTGCAGAGGATTGGAGGGAAACCATAGAGACCAGAGTTCCTGAGAGAGACAAATAGTGCCTGACTGCTTTAGAGCGAAAGGCTCATAGACACAGACAGTAGAGAGGTGGGGTTGGGACCCTTGGCTGGGGTGGAGTAAGTGCCCCCTTCCCCAGCAAGTTGGCCTGGAGCCACAGAAGAACAATACTGGTTCAAGGCCAAGTTCTGCCAGGCCTACCAACTGTGTCCAGCAGGTAATGTTCTACCAAAATGGGCAGTGGATGATCCTATAACAGGCCAAGTCCCTGTCTTGCAGGACCTGGATTTCTTTCTGTGCTTTAAATGACCACATCTGGGTGGACAGCCTCAGTTTCCTTCTGGAAAATTTCTTCTAGGAAATTCAAGGAGTCAGTAGACATTAAACACTCCTGATGAATTAAGTCAGAATCTTTGAGAGTACATTTTTAAGTGCTTCTTATGGGATTTTAAAGAGCAGCCAGGCACCTGACTGGGGGCAGGTACCCTACAGATGCTGAAGGTACAAAGATGCAAGAGATGCAGAGCCTTAACTTGATAAACTGACAGTTGAACAAGGGCAATAAACCTCCAAACAAACAACAATCACAAAATTGTCAACAGTGTGATGAATTCAGCCATAGAAGCATCGCTAGGGTAAAGAGGCAGGTATTAATTATATATTTTGTTTTAGGCATTTAAAGATGGTTTGACATCTTACGGGTCTTGCTGGCTGAGGAGAGGTGGATTTGAAGTCAGTCTTGCTGACTCTAGGCCTCTTTTCTTTCCCTTCATAGGCTCCTAACCCATTCTATCCAAACCCAGGGTCTGGGATTTGGTGTTTTTGTTTGTCAGGTTCTCCTAGACAGCATGTGAGGACAGCTGTGCTGAAGTTCATTGCTTCACCTCCCTTGGCCACTTTCAAAGTCCCCTCCAGGGACTCCACTCTCCTGTATGCTAGTAATGTCTTCCCTTCGCCCTACTCTCAAATCTGACCTCCCTTCGATGCCCATTGGCCCTTTCCTTCTTTAAGCTTTTCTCAAGTACTCTTTCAGACCTGCAACACTCAAGCTGACATATTTGTTTGATTTTCATTGGTATGATGCCAACAATTTTTTTATGATTTTCATTGGTATGATGCTGTAACCGACCTGTCCAGGGGATTTTCCAGGCAAAAAGACTAGAATGGGTCACCATTTCCTACTCCAGAGGATCTCCTCAACCCAGTGATCAAACTCACGTGTTTTGTGTCTCCTGGGAAGCCCCTCAGTATCTGCAAAACAGCTCAAAGATACTGTTGTGTGTATCTGTTGATAGAAAATGCCCCAAGGACCTTGCTCCAAAGCTGCTCTTGACTGTTTCTCTCTGGTCTCGCATCCCCTCCCTTCCCTAATTAGCAACTGCTTGCCCCCACTTTTCTTTGATACTTCCCAGTATTAAGAAGAACAGATGTCGGATGAGAAAAGGAAACAACTATTTTGAATAAAGATGTTAATCATAAACTCAGCTCGGCAGACGAATTATGTTAAGCAGAGTCCTGTGGGGCTCCTAGGCACAAAGCCTTTCTGTGCTGCACCACCCCCATTTCTTTGATTATAAGAAATAGACTTCCTTTAGCCTCCATGACCTTCCCTGAGTCCCAGTGGGCAGATCCAAGCAGTTGCTAATTAGAGAAGAGAGGGGATGCAAGACCAGGAAGAAACAAACAGTCTAGAGCTGCAAGGACCTTGGTCGTTGCACGGGGATTTTCTCTAGGTGCAGAGAGGGGCCAGGGTTGAGTGTGTGTGTGTGTGGGGGATACTTTCTAGCTGCAATGTGCAGGTTTCTCATTGCATTGGCTTCTCTTGTGGCAGAGCACAAGCTCTAAGTTGTGCAGGTCACAGTAGCTGCGGTTTGTGGGCTCTAGAGCTCAGGCTCAGTAGTTACGGCACACGGGCTTAGTTGCTCCCTGGCACGTGGATCTTTCCAGAACATGGATCGAACCCGTGTCCCCTGCATTGCAAGGTGGATTCTTAACTACTGGACCACAGGGAAGCCTGGGAAAACTACGTTTTGAGGAGCTTGTGCTCCTGGGGAAATACCACTTGGTGATGAGACTGTCTTTGGTCACCAAATTATCTCCTAAATTAAGCAGAGTTGCCAAAGAATTGATGCTTTTAAATTGTGATATTGGAGAAGACTCTTGAGAGTGCCTGCGACTTCAAGGAGCTCAAACCAGTTGATCCTAAAGGAACTCAACCCTGAATATTCATTGGAAGGACTGATGCTGAAGCTTCAATCCTTTGGCCATCTGATGCAAAGATCTGACTCATTGGAAAAGACCATGATGCTAGGAAAAATTGGGGGCAGGAGGAGAAGGAGGTAACAGCGGATAAGACGGTTGGATAGCATCATCAACTCAATGAATGTGAGTCCGAGCAAGCTCCAGGAGGTAGTGAAGGATAGAGGAGCCTGATCTGCTGCAGTCCATGGGGTCACAGAGAGCTGGACACGACTGAGTGACTGAACAACAATAAGCAGGTGCTAGATGGTAAACAAAAAGAAAGCAATGGCAACCCACTCCAGTACTTGTGCCTGGAAAATCCCATGGAGGGAGGAGCCTGGTGGGCTACAGTCCATGGGGTCGCTACCAGTCAGACACAACTGAGAGACTTCACTTTGACTTTTCACTTTCATGCATTGGAGAAAGAAATGGCAATCCACTCCAGTGTTCTTGCCTGGAGAATCCCAGGGAGCCTGGTGTGCTGCCATCTCTGTGGTCGCACAGAGTCAGACACGACTGAAGCGACTTAGCAGCAGCAGCAAATGGTAAACAATGACACCAGGCCTTCCCTAAGGGCCAAGAAAGTAAGTTCCTGGTAGCACAGTCAGTCAGTCACATCCCCAGGAGCCGTCACAGATGACAGTCACACGGAGTGGAGGTGGGGGGCAGAAAGGACACCAACTCTGCTCTGCCAGCAGGGACCACATGTCCTTGCCCACAGCGGGAAAGGTACAAGCCCTCACTGTCCCTGCAGCTGGGACAGGAGGCAGCACAACCTGCACTTTGACTTGCTCAGATCCAAGTCACATCTCTCATGTCCTCTCATGCCATCATATCTCTCTTTGTAGAGTTCATGGGTGGGCGGCGGAGGGGGTAAGTTCCACTTTAGATTAGGAAATTAGTTTCAACCCATTGAAAAGACTGTTACTTCTTGACTTATTGCATTAAGACTGAGCATAGCACTTGTGATAGGAACAGAATAAAAGAACAAAGTAGGTGATTAAATAATCCCACTGGGGGATTGTAAGTAGAAAAAATATGGGAGACCCTTGTAAGTTAATGATCATTTAAGAAAGTAGGTTGGCTTAACCACAAAACTAAGCAGGCCTGCTTAGCAACAAAACCATGCAACCGAAGCATGAGATGTGCCCCCAAACAATAAAACAATAGCGGCCTGAGATCACACCCTGCCCAGTGAGCTCAGTAAGTTAATGATCCCTAGGACATGCGCTCTGCACACATAAAAATAAATCATTTATGCAAAGGTGAATTTCAAAGTAAAGGCCCTCATTGTACTGAGGCCTGAAATAATATTTCCATAGTGCCGTGACAGTCTTGTCTTGACCACGAAGGGACAAGAAAAATTCTTTTGCCCATTGAAGGAGGAGCCGATGATGGAAGCATAATGTCTACTCAACAATGATGGAGAAAGTGGTCTTTCCCCCTGCCCCACTTTTCCTTTGATTATAAAACTTTAGCCCAGTAACTTCTCAGGGGATGGCATCCTCTAGGCCACCCATTTATAAGCCTCACAAATGTCTTAGTCTAATTAATAATTTCTTAGTTATCACTTTTTCTCTCACTGAATTCTCTCTGTGCTGAGGCATAAAGGATTGGAGCTCCTCGGAGTGCCCCCAAAATGCCACCCAACAGTTTCACTTGCAGGTGCTCAGTAAATATTTATTGAGGAATGCATGGGTGATGGAAGCTTCCGGAAACTTCATTATCTTCTGCCTTGCTGAATCAGGCACCTTCATTCCAGATGTTTGGTGTTGATTCTACCATTATTTCAATGTTGGGAAGTTTCCTTGTAAGGCTTATGAGACATATCAGAATATGTGTTCTGTTTGGCTTTCCCCCAGTCCCCCAGAGCACTGTGTGTGTGCTAAGCTGCTTCAGTCATATCTGGCTCTTTGCAACCCCATGGACTGTAGCCCAGTCTGGGGTCCTCTGTCCATGGGATTTCCCAGGCAGGAATACTGGAGTGGGTTGTCATTTCCTTCTCCAGGAGATCTTCCCAACCCAGAGATCAAACCTGCATCTCTTCTGTCTCCTGCACTGGCAGAATTCTTTACCACTAGCACCATCTGGGAAGCCCTACCCAAAGCACTGTCATAAGCAAAAACCATGCCTCTGAACTTAGGGCTGTGATCCTAAAGAAATGGGTTGAAACACTTATTAATTGTATTCTATTGTAACTGCTCACATGGGGAGAACTTGTATGAGTAATTGCTACCTACCAATGGTTTCTCTTTGGGTTTTATTATTATTATTACTATTTCCTTTTGGTCTCTGAGTGGCTTGTGGGATCTTATTTCCCCAACCATGAACTGAACCCAGGCCCTTGACTGTGAAAGTATGGAGTCCTAACCACTGGACCACCAGGAAATTCCCATCTTTGGGCTTTCTTAAAGCTATATATCTTAGATATATAAAGAATACTTTTTAGAAAAGGAAAACCATCACTCTCACACAGATACAAATACATGTTAAAATTTCTATTTTAACTCATTATTAATAAAGGAATTGATAAGACCTTACAACCAGTTCAAAGGCAAGCCAAAGAACGGATACATCCATAGGTCAGGAATGTTGAAATGAACATGCAGTGGGCAAGGGAAATCAAATGAACTTCCACTATCCAGAATTTATTTCTATGTTTATAGATGAGAATTATTTAGCATTGTTTTAGTTATCTACATCATCATCTACAGCTTATAGAGTTCTAAAAATAGCCCAAGTCATGAAAGGGGCAGAATGTCAGAAAACCAAGAGTGTGCTCTAAGAAATCTTCCATGGCAGACACCCAGTAATCTTATTTGCTTATTCAAACATCCTTACATGACAGAAGTGACATTTGGAGTCAATGGAGAAAGAACAGACTATCCAATAAATGCTGCCAGGACAACTGAATTTCCATTTGTAAAAATAAAATTAGATTATGACACTATACCCAGAACAAAATTCAGATGGGTTAAAAGTGAAATTTAAAATAGAAAAGTCTTAAACCTTTAGAAGAAAATACAGGAGACCATCTTTATGACTTAAGATGGGGGAAGGAAATAGTACAGAAAAGACACAAACTGTATGAAAAAGATGGATAGACTGGATTATATTTAAAACAAAGAAATAGTTTTTTCATCAAGAGAACCTGATATAAAATATTGCATATAGGCAAAAAAGTCTCCATATTCACAGTTCATAAAGAGCTTCTACAAATCAAATGGGCTTCCGCAGTGGTTCCATGGGTAAAGAATTCACCTGCAGTGCAGGAAACACAGAAGATGCCAGTTCCATTCCTGGGTTGGGAAGATCCCCTGGAGAAGGGAATGGCAATATACTGGGAATACCAGTATTCTTGCCTGGAATATCCCATGGACAAAGGAGGCTATCGGTCTATAGCCCAAATGGTCAGAAAGAGTCAGACACTACTGAGTGACTACACACACACACACACACACACACACACACACACACACACACACGTCAAATCAGGAAAAAAAAAAAGCTAGCAGAGAGGAGGAGGAAACTACAGGAAGAAACTCGGAGCACAGACTTCTAGGGAGTTGTGCTCCAGTGGCCCCCTCTAAGGTCTTTCAGATGAGCACTAGCTCCTCCAACCACCCAAAGGAGCCCAGAGGGACAGCACAACCTGGAGATTCATTCAGAACCAATTGCATTTCACTCTGGCTCCATGCCCAGGTTCCTCAGGACACCTGGCTGACCCACCTGGTCAGTTTCTCTGAAGTGGAGGCCAATTCTGCTTCCATTTCGGATACCAGGATCCCATTCAACTCATCCATTCAACACATCTTTGCGTGCCCTTCTGTGCCAGGTACCAAGAATATGGAGGGAGACCATCTTCCAGAGCTTTCTGCTCTAGGGCTGGTGAAGGAGCCAAACACTAACCATCAAGGCAGGTGCCCTGCCAGATGGAGACAAACACAAGGAAGGGCTCTGGGGTCCACCAGTGCTCTCCTTTGAGCAGCCCCTCAACCCACCCCTGTGATTTTGCAGTTGTTTTTAAGTTGAATTTATACTTAAGAAAAGTTACAAAAATAATACAGAGAATATACTGTCTGCCCCACATCCAGCTTCACCTTGCATGGCCGTAGAACACCTATTAAAACGAAGAATTAGGACTTCCTTGGGGCCCAGTGGTTAAGAATAATCTACCTGCCAATGCAAGGGAGATGAGGTTCAATCTCTAGTCTGGGAACATTCCACATGCCTTGGAGCAATTGCCCGTGCACCACAACTACTGTGCTTTCACTCAAGAGCCTGGTAGTCACAACTACTGAAGCTCGTACTCCTAGAGCCTGTGCTCTGCAACAGAGGAGTCACAGCAATGAGAAACCCAAACACTGAAACTAGAGAGCAGCCCCTGCTCAGTGCAACCAGAGAAAGTCCGCATGCTGCAATGCAGCAAAATGAAATTATTTTTTTTTTAAACTCTAGGAATTAGCCTTAGTACTATACTCCTAGACAACCAAATGTATCTGGATTTTATGAGTTCTCACATGAACCCCCTTTTTCTGTTCCAGGGTCCCATGATGCATTTTGTTGTCATATCTCTTTAGCAACTAAGTTACAGCTGAATAATTGTCTCACTCCAAAATTCATATATTGAAAATTAATCCCTGAAGTATTTGCAGGTGGAGACTTTGGGAAGGTGATTAGGTCATGAGGCTAAAGCCCTCATAAATGCAATTAGTACCCTTATAAAGGAGGTCCCAGAGAGCTCCCTCACCCCTTCCATCATGTGAAGACACAATGAGAAGGCACTTATCATGAACCAGGAAGTGATTCTCACCAGACACCTAATTTGCTGACAACTTGACCTTTGACTTCCCAGGCTCCAGAACTGTGAGGAATAAATGTCTGTTGTTTGTAAGTCACCCAGTCTGGTATTCGCCAGCCGGAATGGACGAAGACACTTGGTCTTTCCTTGTCTTTCATGATTTTGATACTTTTTGAAGCCTACAGGTCAGATATTTTGGAGAGTGTCTTCACGTGGTTAGATTGAGGCCAACATTATTGAGGAGGCTGCAGCAGAGCGCCCCCTTCTCAATGCATCAGATCAGGGGGCATATGATGGATGCTGATCTGTAACTGCTGATACTGACCTTGATCACTTCGTTAAGGTGGTCTCTGTCAGAATTCTCTACTGTAGACTCACTATTTTTCCCTTTGTAATTATTATGTATTTTTGAGGAAATACTTAGGGATTTTGCTTTGGCTCTGTCTCTTCATTCTTTCTGGAGTTATTTCTCCACTGATCTCCAGTAGCATATTGGGCACCCACCGACCTGAGGAGTTCATCTTTCAGCATCCTATTTTTTTTCCTTTTCATAATGTTCATGGGGTTCTCAAGGCAAGAATACTGAAGTGGTTTGCCATTCCCATCTCCAGTGGACCACATTTTGTCCATGGAACACATTTTGTCAGTGGACCACATTTTCTCAGTGGACCATGTTTTGTCAGCTCCAGTGGATCACATTTTGGCTTAAAACTCAACATTCAGAAAATGAAGATCATGGCATCTGGTCCTATCACTTCACGGCAAATAGATGGGGAAACAATTGGAAACAGTGACAGACTATATTTTGGGGGGCTCCAAAATCACTGCAGCTGGTGAGTGACTTCAGCCATGAAATTAAAAGATGCTTGCTCCTTAGAAGAAAAGCTATGACCAACCTAGACAGCATATTAAAAAGTACCTTTGCCAACAAAGTTCCATCTAGTCAAAGCTATGGTTTTTCCAGTAGTCATGTATGGATGTGAGAGTTGGACTATGAAGAAAGCTGAATGCCAAAGAGTTGAGGCTTATGATCTGTGGTGCTGGAGAAGACTCTTGAGAGTCCCTTGGACTGCAAGGAGTTCCAACCAGTGTATTCTAAAGGAAATAAGTCCTGAATATTCATTGGAAGGACAGATGCTGAAATGGAAATTCAATACTTTGGCCACTTGATGCGAAGAATTGACTCATTTGAAAATACCCTGATGCTGGGAAAGACTGAAGGCAGGAGGAGAAGGGGATGACAGAGGATGAGGTGGCTGAATGACATCACTGACTCAATGGACATAAGTTTAAGTAAACTCCAGGAGTTGGTGATGGACAGGGATGCCTGGCGTGCTGCAGTTCATGGGGTTGCAAAGAGCTGGACACGACTGAGCAACTGAACTGAACAGACTTGGAGATTTCTGCAAATATTCTGTTTCTAATTAAGTTTTACTTGGACTGTTTTTTCAACGCACACTGGCATTGTCTTCATAAGACTGATAACTTCTGATGGTAAGCATGAGCTCTGCAGGGCAACTCAACTGAGAAAGTGCAGTATGTGTTCTTTCCTTTTGTCCACTGCCCACAAGCACAGAGAAGCCAAGCTGTCCTCAGCTGGTGCTGCGTGGGTGTCTGCCCCTCACCAAAGGTGGGAGTATCACTGAGGATACTCCAAAGCTCTAGAAAGACAGGCAGCTGGAAACAGAATATATAAAATATGATAAGGACCTGGAAGCAGCTTTAAGTATGAAGACAGCCTGAAGAAGTTAGTCTTCTGTATCTCAGATAAGTAAAAGCTGGGAGGAGGAGAGGATGTATACTAGGGTACATGTGAGCTTTTTTGTTTCCTTAAAATGTAGATAAACTGAGGCATAGGGTGGAGAAAGGAGAGCTTGCAACTTAAAGGAGCTCATATGAAAAATCAAAGTAAGGAAGCTGGACTCTGTACCCTGAAATCTGTCACTCAAGAGGCCATAGGTTTGAAATACACATGCTTGGAGGCTACGTTTACATTATTTCATTTTTTAAATGTATTTTTAAAAAAACTTTATTTATTTTTGGGGGAGGCTAATTACTTTATAATATTGTATTGGTTTTCTCACACATTGACATGAATCTTCCACGGGTGTACATGTGTTCCCCATCTGAAGGATAATTGCTTTACAATATTTTGGTGGTTGAGCTTCCTCGGTGGCTCAGCAGTAAAGAATCTGCCTGCAATGCAGAAGACAGAGGAGGCCCAGGGTTTGATCCCTGGGTGGGGCAGATCCCCTGGAGAAGGGCATCACCATCCATTCCACTATCCTTGCCTGGAGAATCCCATAGACAGAGGAGCCTGGCAGGCTACAGTCCATAGGGTCACAAAGAGTTGAACAGGACTGAAGCGACTGAGCATGCACGTACCCATTGTGTTGGTTTCTGCCATACATCAACATGAATCAGCCATCGGTATACCTGTGCCCCCCGCCCTTTGAACCTCCCCCCTCACTTCCCTCCACATCCCACTCCTCTAGGTTGGATGGGCCCCAGTTGGGAAGGCTAACATCCCACAAACCTGGTAACCACACTGTCCAGCAGCTAGTGGGGCATGATACACATATGTGTGTCTTGGATGGCCTCAGGGTCCAAGCCAGGCCAGCAGTGCTCAGTTTTCCATATGAAGAAAATTAAGACCCCGTCAGGCTTCCCAGATTTTGGAATTCACCTTTCATCCTTATTGAGCCCTGTAGGGGAGAAATCCAGGCCACCAACACATGTTTATTGGGTCTCCTCCCTGTTTGTCCAGCCATAATGTATTCTCCCTCTACCCATGAGTCTCTGTCACATGGCCCACATCTTAGGGCCATTTAAAATTTTTATAGAGCAGAATTAAATTAAGGTTTCTCATAGCAAGAAAATAATTCAGTTCCAAGGTGATGTTCAGTCCAGAATTCTGGTTCTTGTTATTAGCTGCTAACCGATCCTGAACTTTTAGGTAACAGCTTGCAAGGACCACCAAGAGCTAGTGGCACAGCTCAATTCTGCTTTGGTCTCTGTAGTTATGTCAGGCGCTGGTCCCCTGTCTTTAGGACTGTTGGTGACCATGGAAACCAGGAACTCAGCGGTCTGTTTTTGTTCTACCTTGTGGGGTGGAGGCCATTGAGATGATTCTTACAAAGTGCTTAAAAAGTAGGGTTTGGGGAGAGGGGATACATAATAGGGACTCACTAAGTTCTATACGTGTCTTTAGAAGTTGTCTTTGAGCTCTTTTTGTGCCTAGCACAGCCATGGCTCGGGGTCCCAAGAAGCACCTAAAACGCGTAGCAACTCCAAAACATTGGATGTTGGATAAACTGACTGGTGTGTTTGCCCCTCGTCCATCTACTGGCCCCCACAAGCTAAGGGAATGTCTCCCCTAATCATTTTCCTAAGGAATAGACTTAAGTATGCCCTAACTGGAGATGAAGTAGAGAAGATTTGCATGCAGTGTTTCATTAAGATTGACGGCAAAGTCCACACAGATATAACCTATCCTGCTGGTTTTATGGATGTCATCAGCATTGATGAGACTGGAGAGAATTTTCATTTCATCTATGACACCAAGGGTTGCTTTGCTGTTCATTGTATTACACCTGAGGAGGTCAAGTATAAATTGTGCAAAGTAAGAAAGATATTTGTGGGGGACAAAAGGAATCCCTCATCTGGTAACCTATGATGCTCGTACCATCCGTTACCCTGATCCCCTCATCAAGGTGAATGATACCATTCAGATTGACTTGGAGACTGGCAACATTACTGATTTCATCAAATTTGACACTGGTAACCTGTGCATGGTGACTGGAGGTGCTAGCCTGGGAAGAATTAGTGTGATTACAAACCAGGAGAGACATCCAGATTCTTTTGATGTAGTTCATGTGAAAGATGCAAATGGCAACAGCTTTGCCACATGGCTCTCTAACATTTTCGTTATTGGCAAAGGCAACAAACCGTGGATCTCTCGTCCCCATGGAAAGGGGATTCGCCTTACCATTACTGAGGAGAGAGATAAGAGATTGGCAGCCAAACAGAGCAGTGGATAAAATGATCTCTATGTGATGTGATTGGAAAAGTCTTTGTAATTAAAGATAATACCAAGTGGGGGAAAAAAAAGTTGTCTTTGAGAGTTCAGCCTTAAGTCTATTTCTTCTGTCTTCCCAACCATTCTGTATGCTATTTATCACACTGATATAATTTCCTTTCTGCTTACCCCAGTTAGAAGGACTTTATTTTCTGCAACTGAGCCCTGACAGATGCAGGTCAAAGAGAGAAATGACCAGTAAGTTAAGGAAAGGGATATAATTATACAAAAAGATATTCTTGAAATGAGTAACACATACAAACTATGTTAACCAATGTGAAAACACTGATAAAACCTATAGCTTTTCAGAATATGTAAGGTGTTCAAATTCACAAAAAATAAAACAAAGAGACAAATAACAATGGAAAAAACTGAAAATGTGATCTAGGAATTACCTTTTGGACATGTATTAGATCCAGGTGATTTTATGAGAAAATGATTTCTAAAATTGCAGGGTATTTTATTTAACATTGCTGCTGCTGCTGCTGCTGCTGCTAAGTTGCTTCAGTCATGTCTGACTCTGTGCGACCCCATAGACGGCAGCCCACCAGGCTCCCCCGTCCCTGGGATTCTCCAGGCAAGAAAACTGGAATGGGTTGCCATTTCCTTCTCCATTAAGTGATGCATTTTTTTCCATTAAAAGTAGCTCCTGATTTCTCCTACTAGCCCAGAAACTCAGCATCCCATCCTTCACCACTTTATGGGTAGAACAAGAAGGTAGAGTTGCTCAGCTTTGAGTTTCAGAACAGGTTTTACCTTACTGGAAAGACAGAGCCTGAACACCAAGTGCATGATTTTTAAGAGTCAGATTTTTGAGAAAGAAGTTATCTTCATTTTGCTTTGTATTCAAGAAAACTTAGTGATCAATGAGCATAGATGAAACCATGGAGAACACAAAGTTTATGATCTCATATGGTCCAATGACTTTCAATAAGAGTGCTAAGATGACTGAATGGGGGCAAGGACAGTCTTCTCCACCAGGGGTGCTGGGAGAACTGGGTATCCACGTGCAAAAGAATTGAAGTTGGGCTCTTACCTAACACCATATAGAAAAATTAACTAAAAAGTGATCAAAGATTTAAATGTAAGCTCAAAAGCTGCAAAACTCTTAAGAGAAAACATAGGGGCAGTTCTTCATGACATCCGATTTGGCAATGATTTCTTAGAAATGATACCAAAGACACAGAAAAATAAAGAAAAAACAGACAAAGTGAACTTCCTGGAAATTAAAAAAAAAAAACAAACCTGTTGTGCATCAAAAGACACTATAAACAATAAAAAGACAACTTACAGAATGGGATAAAACATTTTCAAATCACAAATCTAAGAAAGGATTCACATCCAGAAAATATTAAGAACTCCTATTCCTCAACAACAAACCTGATTCAAAAATGAGTAAAGGAGTTAAGTAGACATTTCTCCAGAGGAGATATATCAATGGCCACTAAGCACATGAAAATACAGTTAACATCACTAGTGCTTCAGAGAATTGCACATCAAAACTAGAATGAGATACCACCTCACACCGTTTAGGATGGCTGCTGCTGCTACTGCTGCTAAGTCGCTTCAGTCGTGTCCGACTCTGTGTGACCCCAGAGACGGCAGCCCACCAGGCTCCCCCATTCCTGGGATTCTCCAGGCAAGAACATGGCTGCTACCAAATAATCTGAAAGTAAATGTTGGTGAAGATGTGGAGAAGCTGGAATCCTAGGGCACTGCTGGTGGGGACATAAAATAGTGCAGCCTTTTATAAAAAATAGTACAGGGTGCCTCAAAAAATTAAAAATAGAATTAACATTTGGTCCAGCAACTCCACTTCTGGGTATATACCCCAAAGAATTGAAAGCAAAACCTTGAAGAGAAGAGATGTTTGTATACTCATTACTCACAGTAGGCAAAAGGTGGAAACAACCCAGACAGAGTAAATGAATAGATGTCAACAGATAAATGGATGGACAACATACTACACAGATATATATTCTATCATATGATAGAATATCATTCAGCATTAAAAAGGAAGGGAACTCTGCCACAGGCTACAGCATGAATGAACGCTGAAGAAATCATGCTAAGTGAAATAAACCAATCATGAAAGGATAAGCAGTGTATGAGGCCACTCATCTGAGGTACATAAAATAGTCAAATTCATTTAGACAGAAAATAGAAAAGTAGTTGCTGGGGGCTGAGGGGAGGGGAGTACAGGGTACGGAGGTTCCATTTTGCAAAGTGAAAAATGTTCTGGAGACGGGTGATGATAATGGTTGGACAACAGTGTAAATGTACTCAATGCCACAGAACTGTACACTGAAAAATGGCAAAAATGGCAAATTTTATGATACATTATTTTACTACAGTTTAAATAAATTTTTTAAAATTAAAACAACAAAAAGGCACATCGAAGTTAAAATAAAATAGGAAGCTTTCTCTAAACAAATAAGATCTATATTAACTCATAGATGTATATGGAGACAATGATAACATTTTAATATTGAAGGAATATTCATTAAAGAAAATGGAATCAATGGAGAGATACCTATGTATCTAGTTGGGACAGTTTAATACTTTTAAAATATCAATGGTCTTCCAATGAATTTATAGGTATCGATTCAGCTCAGTTCAGTCGCTCAGTCGTGTCCGACTCTTTGCCACCCCATTTATAGGTATAAAGCAATTCAAATAAAAGTTTTTCATTTTTAATGCAAGTTAAAAAGAAAGTCTAAACTTCATTTGGAAGAATCACTGTAACTGAATAGGCCAGGAATTCTTTGGAAAGGAAAAGTTAATGGGGTATGGAGGGGAGAAGAGCATGTCCTATTTAATTTTTCCTGTAAAACTACTGTAAGTAAAACATGGTTCTGTCACAAGAACATGGCTCTGTCACAGCTCAGTGAAACAAAACTGGAAGTCCAGGAACAAATTCAAGTGTGAGTGAAGATTTAATATATGATAAAATTGAGATTTAAGTGGGGAAATTACAGAGACTAGGACAGTTGACTATTCAGAGAAAAGAAACCCAGACAATTCAATTAGTTAAACATGAAATAACAAAACTATAAAAGAATGTGAAAATAATATAAAATATTTATACAGTACTGGGGAAAGGCCTTGCTAAGATTAAAAGCAAAGAAAAAATATTAATAAAAACAAAAATGCATATTTATTAAGAAATAAAAATCTGAAATTTTTGAATGCACAAGCACAAATGTAAAATTATTAAATGCTAACAGACAAGATAAAAGTCAAGCAACAAACTAGGAAATAATATTTATAACAGGTGAAAAAAGACCAATATTCATAATTTATAAAGAGCCACTATAAATCAATATAAAAGTGTCATTCCACTGAAAAATGAGTAAAGATCCTGAACAAATAATTCACAAAATAAGAAATAAATATATGATTAAAACAATGTTCTATCCCATTAACAATTGAAGAATGGAAATTGAAACTAGGTACATTTTAATACATAAAAACTATCAAAGCCTTAAAAGTGTTTATGCAGTTTAAACCTGAAATTCCACTAGGAATTTACCTTATGGAAATGCCCACATATTTGCTGTATTATTTCTAATAGTGATAGTCTGGAAATCATATAAGTCTAACAAGAGAAAATTAGATTTTTAAAATGATAACATTTTATACAGGGGAAACTACCGCTAAAATGTAGGCGGCACACTGTTAAAATATTGTAAAAATACTAAGTGACATAGAAAGATGTACACAATCATAGCAGTCAGCATTCCTAGAGGAGCCTGATGGTACACTCAACCTGGGATAAACTTACAGGGAAGTAATAAAAGGGCTGCCTACAAAGATGAGGGCAGGGTGTAGGGAAAAACATTGTTTCTTGTGGTTGCTAAGCCATGTCCAACTCTTTGCATCCCCATGGACTGTAACCTGCCAGGCTCTTCTGTCCATGGGATTTCCCAGCAAGAATACTTACTGCTATTTCCTTTTTCAAGGGATCTTCCTGACCCAGGGATCGAATCCACTTCTCCTGCATTGGCAGGTGGGTTCTTTACCATTGACTCACCAGGGAAGCCCAGGGAGAAACCTTACAGGTAGTGAAATAACTCAGGACTAAAGTCACAGCAAAATGTCTCTAGACTTCCAGGCATGCAGTACAGGCAGGGCAGAGACTAGGGTGAGATAAGTGAGGCACCTACACTGAAAACTTGAAGGACCCATTCACTCAGGATTGTACAAGTGAGAGTGAGTGCCATATTTTTCATTGCAGGCACCTCCCTCATCCCATCCTAGCCTTGGCCTTGTGGGGAGAAGCTACTAAGGGAACTTGGAAAGGAGTCCTACAGAGAAAGCTGTCTGGAGATAGCAGTGATCTTCAATAGGGTACCAGAGGCAGCCCAAGGTGACCCCATAGAAAGACTCAGTTCAGTTCAGTTCATTTCAGTTCAGTTCAGTTGCTCAGTTGTGTCCGACTCTTTGCAACCCCATGAATTGCAGCATGCCAGACCTCCCTGTCCATCACCATCTCCTGGAGTTCACGCAGATTCATGTCCGTAGAGTCAGTGATGCCATCCAGCTACTCATCCTCTGTTGTCCCCTTCTCCTCCTGCCCCCAGTCCCTCCCAGCATCAGAGTCTTTTCCAATGAGTCAACTCTTCGCATGAGGTGGCCAAAGTACTGGAGTTTCAGCTTTAGCATCATTGCTTCCAAAGAAATCCCAGGGCTGATCTCCTTTAGAATGGACTGGTTGGATCTCCTTGCAGTCCAAGGGACTCTCAAGAGTCTTCTCCAACACCACAGTTCAAAAGCATCAGTTCTTCAGCACTCAGCCTTCTTCACAGTCCAACTCTCACATCCATACATGACCACATCTGAGATAAATGCTCTTAATTCTATTCCCATCCTCTTACCTCCTACAAGGCTTCCTCTCACCAGAACTACCTGGAAGCCAGAGGGCAAGGCTACTCCACAGTCAGCCCAGCCTCTGGGCCAAACAGCAGGGCAGATAAAGAAAGAGTGAATTCGAAGGGCACAGATCAGACAAGGGTGGGGCAGGTTCCAACCTTTAAAAATGACATAGCCCAAGGATACGACATAAACTGACTAAAATCAACCAGATCCAAGATGGCAGATGAGTTGATTTCCTTCCAATGGACCTTGACCCTTGAGTGTGTATGTGTGTTTGTGCTCAGTTGTATCTGACTCTTTGTGGCCCTGTGGACTGTAGCCCATCAGCCTCCTCTGTTCATGGAATTCTCCAGACAAAAATACTGGAGTGAATTGCCATTTCCTTCTCTAGGGGATCTTCCCCACCCAGGGATCGACCTGAGTCCCCTGTGTCTCAGAGGCGGAATGAAGCCTATTTCTTGCAAACAAGGAACATGGAAAAGATTTGTGCATGGAGAGCACCACAGGGTCCTGCTCAGTTTCAGTCTTGTGACTATTACTGCAGGCTGAGTTCTGTTGGGGCTTCCCTGGTGGCTTGGTGGTAAAGAATCCACCTGTAATTCAGGAGTCGTGGGTTCAATCCCTGGGTGGGGAAGATCCCCTGGAGAAGGAAATGGCAGCCCACTCTAGTATTCTTGCCTGGAGAATCCCATGGACAGCAAGCAGGGCAGGCTACAGTCCTTGGGGTCACAAAGACTTGGACGTGACTGAAGTGACTTAGGGTGCACAGCCTCTGAGGCCTTCCCTAAATTCCAATGGACAGATTCATACAGTTGCTAAATAGGGAAAGGAGGGCATGTAGAAACAAAGGAGAAGCCTTCGAGAAACAATAGTGCAGTGATAAAGCAGTATCCTGGCTCCTCTGCAAGGAATACCGTAACAATACCTTTGAGTTATTCTGCAGGAATTAAGGCCCCCACATTACCTAACAGGTTGTTGCTGCTTAGTCACTAAGTTGTGTCTGATTCTTTTGTGACCCCATGGACTGTAGCCCACCAGGCTCCTTTGTCCGTGGGATTCTCCAGGCAAGAATACTGGAGTAGGTTGCCATTCCTTTCTCCAGGGGATCTTCCTGACCCAGGGATTGAACCCATGTCTCTTGTGTCTTCTGCATTGACAGGCAGATACTTTACCACTGAGCTACCAGTGAAGGATGGTAACTTCAGGTTGAGCACAAGATTCCTTGTTACCTCACCACAAACCAATCAGAGAAAATAATCTGCACAAAGTGGAAGATAAGAAAGACTCTCATCTCCTCCTCAGATAATTTTCCCTTTAAAAACTTTTGTGATCAAGCATCTTAGGAGTTGGCTTTTGGACATGAGTTCTTCTCTCCAGGTTGCTGCCTTCTGAAAAAAAGTAACTTTTCCTTTCCTACTAAAGCGGCTCCTGAGTATTGGCTTTTTAACAGTGAGCAACTGAACCTGAGTTTGGTAACAAGATAAGGCAGAAAAATATATGACCTGAATAAGCAGAGGAGTGTCAACTACAAATTGGCACCTGCCAAGGGCATTTGCTATATGCTTCTGTGGAGAGTGAACCCTGCGCTGCTGCAGTTGTTGACCTTTGACACACCCTGAAGGGAGTTCAGAGTGCAGAGTGAGGTACTCTATGCTCCAGGTAAGCTGGTGGGACAGGTCTTTAGATAGAGATTTTTCAGGAACTGATTTAGTGATCCCAAACCTTGCATCTCCTCATATCTAGAAAAACTAAATCCTTTCATGGTGACATTAGCTCCTCATGACTAATAGAAAACCTTTTATAAAGTCAGTGCTTGATTGTGTTAAACTCTACCTTCACCAGAATCTTATATATTGATAAGATTTCCCCCACTATCTCTTTGGAACAGTCTCTCAGAGCTATCTGAGGTGCTATCTCCTGTGCTGCAGTCCCCATTTTGCCCCAAATAAAACTTAATTTCTACTCTCACGTTGTGTATTTATTTAATCAACAGTACAGACACGGAAGGGGACTGGAGAAAGTCAGTTCCTTGCAGGGCATCACAGCTGACTTCTAAGGGTCTTATTTCAGCCTCATGACATTCTGCCCTCTGTGCTTCCCCTTGGAGGCCATGTGCTGACCTCCTAGTCACAATTCCTCATTCTCCAAGGGCTTTGAAACCCAGCTCACTGTCTTCTCTACTCAGGTCTTAACTTCCTGTAAGTCAATTTAGCATCACAAGTCTGAGTGATCCAACAAGATGGTTTCTCAATTCTTTGACTATTTCATCTTCTAAGATCTTTAAGTCCATTTTGGTTTTGCTGCCTTCTCCCCAGGGCACACTGCTTCACTTCTTGTTTGTCTCCTTTTTAGAAAGTTTTTTATTTTTGACTGCGCTCCGTCTTCATTACTGTGTGCAGGCTTTCTCTAGTTACAGTGATCAGGGGCTACTCTCTCTCTAGTTGTGGTATGTAAGCTTCTCATTGATGTGGCTTCTCTCATGGCAGTGCACAGGCTCTAGGTGTGTGGGCTGCCGTGGTTGCGGCTCCCAGGGTCTAGAACACAGGCTCAGTAGTTGTGGCTCACCAGCTTAGTTGCCCTGTGGCGCATGGAGTTCTCCCCGACCAGGGATCAAAACCGTGTCCTCTGCATTGGCAGGCGAACTCCCAGCCACTGACCACCAGGGAGCTCTGCTCCACTTCTGCTATCAGAGATCTCACATCCCTTTTCAGCCCCATGCTTCCAGCTCTCTCGTTCACTGACTTCCTCCCCTTAAAACTATTTCTCAACCACATGAAACCCATCAGTCCCATATAATGATTTTACAGGAAAGCAAGCAACAACCAAAAAAGCTATGAGACAAAGACTACCTGAATACCTCTGCTTCCATGTCAACATAATGGGAAAGGTGTTTCTCCCTAACTCAAAGGCTTATCCCTCTTTCTAAATTTCAGTCTTCCTCCTCTTACCCTCACCCAGCCCATCAGTTGTTCCCTTCCCATTTCTTTAATTCCTCCCCTTCAACTTGATTCTTCCTCCCAGCACCTAAACATGCTTATGTTTCTTCCATCCTTAAAAGATTTCTCTGCAGTAGATGCTGTCGTGCATAACCCAGCTTCCCCTCCTGGACTGAGACATTCATCCTTCCAGCTGCCAGGAGTATTGGCTGCTGACAGCTCACAGCTCAAACCTCCTCTGAGAGCTGCCATAGGATACAGTCTTGTCCACGGTGACCCCCATTCTCCAGGACAGGCTACACCCTACGGCTGATTGGCGCTGGGGTAATTTAAGGGTACTTGGGATTTGTTTTAAGCAGGTATACTAAGACAGGGTTTTCCAGGTGGCTCAGATGGTAAACAACATGACTCCAATTCGGGAGACCTGGGCTCAATCCCTGGGTCGGGAAGATCCTCTGGAGAAGGGAATGGCAACCCACTCCAGTATTCTTGCCTAGAGAATCCCATGGACACAGGAGCCTGGCAGGCTACAGTCCATTGGGCTGGAAAGAGTCAGACAGGACTGAGCAACTACGCTATCACTACTAAGACACGCAGACCTAGAGATGCCTGTCATGAGGCAGGAGGTTTGTGCTCATCCATCCTTAGAAACAGAAGGTATGGCATGCCCGGTAAGGACACACCAGGAAGCACCAGCATTGGTCAGGAGGCAGAGGGAGGGAGGGGAGAATAGGGGAACATGTGAAAACCGTTATTCTAATTTCCATGAGGAAGGCAGTGTAAGCAGGTTTAGGACTGGCCTGTTAGAGTAATTTCATGGGTGCTAGAGTAGGTGGCTCTGGTGCCTGACTCTTGGATGACTGGGGCAGGTGGGTAGTGACTCAGGTGTAAGATCCTGATAAAGGAGATGGCTGGTGGGGGCTGGGGTGGGGGCTGGGGGTGAATGGACCCTGATTTCCTATTCTGAGTTGCATAGGAAAGTCACGCTTACAGAGGAGTCATTTTCTGTCTCTAGAATTAGCTAGTCCTGGGAGGGGCAGACTCTCCAGAATCAGCAAGACTCCAGATGTCAAAACATCAGAAAATACAGAAGGTAAAATGGCATTAATACATGGGGTAAAGGGCCAAGCCCCCTTAACTTGATTCTGGGACAATTCAGAACGGCCATCCTAGCTGCGCACCTCCCAGAGGGCTCTGCCAAGCCTGGATCCTTGCATCACAGTCCAACCTCGAGTTCCATCACACAGTGTGCCCCTACCCTCAGGAGTGCTCCTCAAGACACTTCCTGCCTGCGAACCTCCATCTCAGAATTCCAGGGTCCCGATCCAAGACACTCTGCAAGCCCCACTAACCATCACCCATCGCTCTCCTTGCCTTCACAGCCAGACTTTCTGGAAGAGCAACCTCTCCTCACTCTCTCCACTGCTGCAAAGACTTGCACACCTTTGTCTCTGCTGTTCTCTAACTTCAGAGTGACTCACAATCATGTGAATGTCTTTGTTAAACCACAGATGGAGGGCCTCCAGCTCTGAGCTCCTGATTCTGTAGATCTGAGGCAAAGCCCAACAACCCACTTTCCAGACTTGCCCACACGTTAAAGAACCCTTGTTTTCACAGTCTCCAGTTCTGTTCAGATGAAGTCCAAGCTTCCTTTCAGGAGCCTCATCTCCCCTTGTACATTTTTTTTTTCCCTTTTGGCTGTCATTTATTTTTCTTTTGGCCATGCCACGCAGTTTGCAGGGTCTTAGTTCTCTGACCAGGGATTGAATCCAAACCCCCTGAAGCGGAAGCATGGAGTCTTGACCACTGGACCACAAGGGAAGTCACGCCTTGTGCGTTTCTGAATCTGCCATGCAGTGACTCTGTGGTTTCTCATGGAAACAGGCTCTCTCCCCCTGTGGGCCTTTGCACGTATTTTGTTTGTGCCTGGACACCCTGCATGTCTTTCCCTTGCTTAGGCAGCCCCCTTTTAACCTGCTGTCTCTTCTCAATTCATTTCTTCAAGAAGTCTTGATCTTCTCGCTGCCTCCCTTCACAGGCAGCTCCAATATGTTGACGGGGAAGTGAACAATGGGGGAGATGGCTCCCTAATCACAGAAACCCCTCCTCCTGGCTGAGGCAAAATAGCAAAGGAAGAGGCCCTGAAGGGGTGAACCAGGCCCACTGGCAGCTCGTGTGGACAGAGGTGAAGAGGCTGTGTCTACAGAAGGAGGGGCTCTTCCTGTGGCTCTGAACCCATGAAAGTGGCCACCTCCTGGGGCTGGCAGTCTCATCCTGCTCCCCTCAGCCCAGGCAGCAGCGTGGCCCCCACCTCTCTCTGTCCCTCCCCCACTTCGCAGCTTGGGTCAGATGAGCCCCACATGCTGCACCAGCTCTCCCAGGGGAAGTCACCTCCCACTCCTGGTGAGGTCATGTGATTGCTTTGGTATGCGTGACAAGCTACCCCAGAGTGATGCTTTGAGGGGTGACCTTGTCATCCAGGACATAACCAGCTCCTTTGGAATTTGCTGATGTCCAGCTG
The DNA here is from genome assembly GCA_917880005.1 of Nanger dama. NCBI lineage: Eukaryota > Metazoa > Chordata > Mammalia > Artiodactyla > Bovidae > Nanger > Nanger dama. Next base: position 4,579,903 of record CAKJTW010000078.1, on the reverse strand, counting down.
GGCTGCTTCCTGGGCCTGAGGGGGTTCGGGGAGGGGAAAGGCAGGGGCAGGGGCACACTGGCTTTTCTCCGGAGCTATTTGGCCCCAATTTTCAAGCCCAGGTTACGTAACACCTGAGAAGAACCACGCTCTGCTGTCACCCACGCCTTTCCCTTTCTGTGGAGCCTTTCACAAGTGCAGCTGCTTCTCCGAGAAGGTCTATTTTGGGACCTGTTTCCATTTGACCTATATTAAGCACAGTCACAAGGCAGAGGCAAGTCGGGGAGTGCAGGGTGGCCTGCTTGCTGTTTGTACTTTTTAGCGTCACGGGTGAGGGAAGCAGACAGGCCAGTGCCTTCGGCCTGGGAGCTGAACTCAAGTGGCCCATGGGCCTCCCGGGGCAGCAAGCTACAGAAAGCTCTAGACTCGGAGAGTTCACCTGTAACTAGCACTGCCCCACTTCACAATTCTGATTAGCCTCCCCCTGGAGATCCTGCTGACAGAGAATTCCTGAGTCACCACAGCTCTGGTCAGGGAGGAGCTTAAGTTCCCTGCAGACCTCGGAATCTTCCAGGCCAGGCCAGGCTGAGTCCCTGGGCTGGGCCTGTGAAATGCAGTTAGTAGAGTTTTAATTGGCCATCAGTTGCCTCCGTAGGGAAATCTGTTTCCTGAGATATTAATTAAATCACATGACCAGCAGAGGGAGAGAAAGGGCTGCTGGGAGCCACTGGCCCAGGTTGTTCAGTTGCTCAGTTGTGTCTGACTCTTGTGGCCTCATGGACTATAGCCCACAAGGCTCCTCTGTCCATGGGATTTCCCAGGCAAGAATGCTGGCGTGGGTTGCCATCTCCTCCAGGGAATCTTTCCGACCTAGTGATCAAACCTGAGTACCCTGCTTTGGCAGGTGGGCTCTTTACCACTGAGCCACCTGGGAAGCCCCCCACTGGCCCAAGTACGGTGCATAAACAAGTACTACCCAGAGTTCCCACCACTTAAAGGGCCTGTGGACAAAATGACAACCTGTGGACAAAATGACAACAGGAATGATTCACCCATTAAGCACCCCATTTCCCTCTCTTAAGTGGGGTATCTCTAGGATCCGGCTTCCTAGGTGGCTTGGTGGTAAAGGAATCTGCCTGCCAATGCAGGAGACATGGGTTCAATCCCTGGTCCAGGAATATCCTTTGGAGGTGGAAATGGCAACCCACTGCAGTATTCATGCTTGGAGAATCCCATGGAAAGAGGAGCCTGGTGGGCTACAGTCTATGGGGTCACAAAGAGTCAGATATGACTGAATATGCACACGCATACACATGCGCATGCACACGCATACACATGCGCACGCACACACGCACACACACACACACACACACACACACACACACACACACTCCAAGACATTGGGTTTGTCCTGCACGTCTGATTCCCACCAGAGCTGGCTGGAAGCATCTGGGAGGGGTCTCCCCTGGGAGAATTGATGCTGCTGTGTTGGTGAGGAGAGGAAAGGGTGGAGAGAGCTGAGTGTGAGCAAAGAGCGGAAGTGAGAGGAGATTTTTAAAACTTGAATTTGGCCTTGAGGAGTGGTTGGAGGAGAGGGTGGGTAGTACATTCTAGGCAGGGACACAGCCCTAAGAAAGTAAGGAGCAGAGTGAGGCAACATACAGCTGCCACGCAGTACTGTGGTGAAGGGTGGGTTAGGAGAAAAAGACGGAACCAGCTTAAAGTGGTCCTTCCAGCTTGGCGGCCCCCCTTCCTTTCCTATTTCCTGTTCTTCCCACTCTCTTCAGTGTGACAAGTGCTAGCTGCCCATCACACTGTGGGGACTCTGGGGGTGGGGGGTGTGGAAGCTGTGAAACACTCGAGACAATGCAGACAGGGCTGCGGACAAGACTCTGGGTCTCCCAGTTAGCCAGCAAGTCCTAGCCTCCCAGGCCCACCTTCTCCCACTTTCCCCTACCCTCCCCCGCAGTGAATACTTGTGAAAGGCCTCCAGGGGCAGGACTGCTCTGGGAGTGAGGATGCTGCAACCAGAGGATCAAAGGAAAGGACCACAGAAACATAGCAAATAGAGGTAACTGAGGGACCTGGGAAGAAAAATCCACTTTGATCATTAAGCAACAAAGAAAAGGTCATATTTTTGTTAAAGGAAACAGCCAAAACAGAAAACGTTTTTTTTTTTAAAGAGAGAAATTGCAAAAGAGTGGATATTGTCATTTCCAGTTGGAGCAAATGACCAAAGCATTGTTTCTGTTGATACATTATGATAGGTAGAACACATTTTGGTGGGGATTGGGGAAGGGAATGACAATATGTATATTAAGATGCAAACTCCCATTGTTTGACTCAGTTTCCCTCCCCCTTTTCTGCTAATTTAGAAATGTTTCAATGAGAGAAAAACATCCTTGTCCACTGATCATATGCTACCCAAAGGCAGGAAAATTATTTTCAACCCATCACTCTGATAGAGACAGAGTAGAGGACAAAGCAGCCTTCCCAGGTGGTACCATGGTAACGAACCTGCTTGCCAGTGCAGGAGTTCAGCTCAGTGCAGTTGCTCAGTCGTGTCCAACTCTCTGCGACCCCATGAACTGCAGCACACCAGGCCTCCCTGTACATCACCAGCTCCCAGAGTTCACTCAGACTCACGTCCATCGAGTCAGTGATGCCATCCAGCCATCTCATCCTCTGTCGTCCCCTTCTTCTCCTGCCCCCAATCCCTCCCAGCATCAGAGTCTTTTCCAATGAGTCAACTCTTCGCATGAGGTGGCCAAAGTACTGAAGTTTCAGCTTTAGCATCATTCCCTCCAAAGAACACCCAGGGCTGATCTCCTTCAGAATGGACTGGTTGGATCTCCTTGCAGTCCAAGGGACTCTCAAGAGTCTTCTCCAACACCACAGTTCAAAAGCATCAATTCTTCGGCACTCAGCTTTCTTCACAGTCCAACTCTCACATCCATACATGACCACAGGAAAAACCACAGCCTTGACTAGATGGACCTTTGTTGGCAAAGTAATTTCTCTGGTTTTGAATATGCTATCTAGGTTGGTCATAACTTTTCTTCCGAGGAGTAAGCGTCTTTTAATTTCATGACTACAGTCACCATCTGCAGTGATTTTGGAGCCCCCTCCCCCTCAAAAAAGTCTGACACTGTTTTCACTGTTTCCCCATCTGCAGGAGACCAGGGTTCAATCCCTGGGTCAGGAAGATCCCCTGGAGGAGGGCATGGAAACCTACTCCAGTATTCTTGCCTGGAAAATCCCATGGACAGAGGAGCCTGGCAGGCTATAGTCCATAGGGTCACAAAGAGTCGGACATGACTGAAGCAAATTAGGACACACACATGCAAAGGGACAAAGTATGTGATTAAATAGTTAATCCCACTATGAGATTGCAAGTACATAAAAATGTAATGGAGACCCCTGTAAGTTAATAATCATTCAAAAAAAAAAAAAAGCAGGTTTGTTAACCACAAAGCCAAGCAGCCCTGTTTAGCAAAAAAAAAAAAAAAAAAAAAAAAAACAACAAAAGCATGAGACGTGACCCCAAACGCCTCAGACCACATCCTACCTGGTGAGCTCACTAAGTTCATGACTCCTAGGACATGCTCCCTGTACACATAAAAACAACCATTTATGCAAAGGTGACATTTCAAAGTAAAGACCCTCTTGTACCGAGACCTGAAATAATTTTTCCATAGTGCCATGACAGTCTTAGCCTGACCATGTAGGGATAAGAAAACTCTGCCCATTCTGAAGGAGGAGCTGATGATGGAAGTTTGATGCATGCCTAAGAATGAGGATGAAAGTGGTCTTTTTCTCCCTCCCCACTTTTCCTTTGATTATAAGACTGTGCCTCACTAAGTTCTCAGGAAGTGGCTCCCTCTGGCCCACCCAATTGTAAGCCTTCAAGCATCCTATTCTAACAAATCACTTCTTACCTATCACTTTGCCTCTTACTGAGTTCTTTCTGTGCTGAGACATGAGACCAGAGTTCCTCAGAGTCCTCAAGATGCCACCTTGTGACTTTAATTCCAGCATTTAGCGCTTTGCTGTACATGGTAGGTGCTCAATAAGTGAGTGAAGTGAAAGTCGCTCAGTAGTATCCGACTTTTGCAACCCCATGCTCTACATAGTCCATGGAATTGTCTAGGCCAGAATACTGGAGTGGGTAGCCTTTTCCTTCTCCAGGGGATCTTCCCAGCCTAGCAATTGAACCTAGGTCTCCCACGTTGCTGGCAGATTATTTACCAGCTGAGCCACAAGGGAAGCCAATAGGTGCTCAATAAACACTTATTCAAGAACAACTTTGCAAAGAAAGAAGCTCCTTGACAATTACAGTTCAACTCTAGAAGAAATAGTGATGGTAATATTAGGCAACTGTTCAAAGATCTGAATAAGAAAATAAGTATAAAAGATATTGGAAACAATTTGAGAAATATGATAACAACTAGGTAGTATGTGATATTAGGAAACTTTTATTAGTTTACTTAAGGGTGACAATGCTTTTGTGGTTGTGAAAAAGAATGTCCTTCTTGAGAGAATGCATTTTAAATTATTTAGGAGTAAAGAGCCATAACTTCTACAAGTAATTTTGAAAACTTTTAGTGGAAAAGAAAAGCATACAAGAAGAATGTTAACAATTGTTAAGTCTAGATAATGAGATTATGAGATTATTATTGTACTATTAAAAAAAAATTTTTCTGTGTGTTTGCAAGTATTTATATGTTGCAAGTATTTGTTAAAAATTTAAAAACATAATGGATACCATACAACATTAGGCTAGAAGAAAGATAAGAAAATGTAATATCTTTTGTGATTGGTAAATAAAAAAGCAAAAAATGTATAAAAATGTATAGCATGTGAAAGAAAGGCACAGCAGGTATTTTGTTTTTTTAATATCATATGGACTTTTGTTTCTAAGCAATATTTACACATAATCAATAAATATATCTGAGAAATAAAATAAAATAAGTATAGCATGGAGATAAAAGAACTGAAAATAATTGCCAGTCTGATGTTGAAATCATGGAAGATATCTTCTACTTAACTTTGTTATGTTTTCTTATCTTTGAAAACACAGTTTAAAAGCTATTTACAATAAGCAATTTACTGCTTAACTCTGTATATCTTTTGTGCATTGTTATGATATATACACATATATGTATGTATCTTTACCTTATTAGAGTCTTTTATGCCTAATTATTTAACATACCAAATTTCAACTCTATGTTTCAACTTGAGTTACATTACATTTTCTTTTATCACTAACCTATGGGATGCAATAAAACAATTAAAATACTAATTGTACCTTAGGGAAAAAAAATTCACTCAAATTTATTGCTTTAGTGACATTTTAAAATTAAAAAAAAAAAAGACCTGGTAAAACATTTCCTTTCTTTTTCTTTCCTTCCTTTCAAATTAAATTATTATCTTGGTAAATAACTACCTTTTGTGCTTCTTTTCCCTCCATCCCCCATCAAAAGAGATCACATATGTTAAAAATCTAGAAGGTATTAAAATAAACAGAAAGGAAATTTTAAGACCTTTATTTTCAACATTTAGAAAAAGCCAGCTTACATTTTGTGATATTTCTTAATCTTTTATCTCATGTATGAGTTTTTCTCAATTGAAGTCACATTGATAAGCAATCATGTATTATGTGTGTGTGTGTGAGAGAGAGAGAGAGAAAGAGAGAGCATGCAACACACGTTCCATCTTATGGATACACCATCATGTACTTAAACCTTCCACTGTTGTTGGACACTTAGTGCAATAAACTGAATGTCTTCCTATCAAATTCATGTTGAAACCTAATCCCCAGTGTGATGTTGTGTGAAGGTGGGGTGTTTAGACGGTGATTAGGTCATGAGGGTGGAGCCTCCTTGAACAAGATTAGTACCCTTATAGAAGAGACCTCAGAGGTTTCCTTCCTCTTTTTGCCATATGAGGACACAGGAAAAGACAGCTTTCTATAAGCTAGGATATAGGCTCTCACCAGGTATTGAATATGCCAGTACCTTGATCTCTCAGTCTCCAGACTGTCAGAAATATTTTTCTGTTGCTTGTAAGCCATCTAGTTTATGATGTTCTGTTATAGCAACCTGAATAGACAAAGATACTTAGTCTTTTTTTTCTTCATTTCCTCCTATTTCCAGTGTCGTGAACATCCCATATGTATATCTTTTCCTGACTCTTTTTGCCCTTATATTTTTCTTGGATCAAAGTATATTAATTCTTCTTGCCTCTTAGTATATATGTAGGTTCATTAAATGGTAAAAGTTAAAGGGTTATGTACCTAACTTAGTAGGGGATAGGAAGAGAGGAGTAAAATATTTCTATAGGAAGAATAAATAGGCTTCTTTTGGGTAAGATAAATGGATTTTCAGAACAAACAAGAGATAAAGTTTGTGATGATATTTGTCTATACAGGTAGATGAAAATTCAATTAACTATCAAGAAGGAAAAAAAAAGGAATTTTATTTGAGCCATACTGAAGATTAGAACCCAGGAAGCAGACTCTTAGAAAGCTCTGAGAACTGCTGTGCCTGTCAGAAGTCAAAGGTACAGTCATATATATTTTTGAGACAAAGAATTATACATCAAAATGACATACTGGTACTTTACATAAAGTTCATCAAGGATAGGTAAACAGGTACCAAGTGAACAGTAAGTCACCATGATCCCCTACAGAGCCCCCTAATTGGAATATAATTGCTTTACAATGTTGTGTTACTTTCTGCTGTACAACACCATGATTCGGCCATATGTATATATATATTCCCTCCCTCTTGACCGTCCCACTCCCCCATCTTACCCCTCCAGGTCATCACAGGGCACTCGGCTGAGCTCCCTGTGCTATCATAGCAGGTACTCACTAGCAACTATTTTACACGTGGTAGCATATGTATGTCAACGCTACTCTCTTAAGAAGTTCCATTGGTAGCCTCAGAAGAAGGGAAAAAAAGATCCTTATGGGAGAAATATCAATAACCTCAGATATGCAAATGACACCATCCTTCTGGCAGAAAGTGAAGAACTAAAAAGCCTCTTGATGAAGGTGAAAGTGGAGAGTGAAAAAGTTGGCTTAAAGCTCAACATTCAGAAAACGAAGATCATGGCATCCAGTCCTATCACTTCATGGGAAATAGATGGGGAAACAGTGGAAAGAGTGTCAGACTTTATTTTTCTTGGCTCCAAAATCACTGCAGATGGTGACTGCAGCCATGAAATTAAAAGACACTTACTCCTTGGAAGAAAAGTTATGACCAACTTAGATAGCATATTCAAAAATAGAGACATTACTTTGCCGACTAGGGTCCGTCTAGTCAAGGCTATGGTTTTTCCAGTGGTCATGTATGGATGTGAGAGTTGGACTGTGAAGAAGGCTGAGTGCTGAAGAATTGATGCTTTTGAACTGTGGTGTTGGAGAAGACTCTTGAGAGTCCCTTGGACTGCAAGGAGATCCAACCAGTCCATTCTGAAGGAGATCAGTCCTGGGATTTCTTTGGAAAGAATGATACTAAAGCTGAAACTTCAGTACTTTGGCCACCTCATGCGAAGAGTTGACTCACTGGAAAAGACTCTGATGCTGGGAGGGATTGCAGGCAGGAGAAGAAAGGGACGACAGAACATGAGATGGCTGGATGGCATCACTGACTCGATGGACGTGAGTCTGAGTGAACTCCGGGAGCTGGTGATGGACAGGAAGGCCTGGTGTGCTGCGATTCATGGGGTCGTAAAGAGTCAGACACGACTGAGCAACTGAACTGAACTGATGGTTGAGCAGGCACTGCCATCTTTGGGGAGCTCTGGTTAATGTGTAATGCAGGCATGTTAGGGAGAGAAAGAGGAGGCCCAAACAACATGCAGAGAGAATTTTATGTTTTTATGTTCAGTTTTTCTTGTCCTGCCTTAAAATATAGATTTTATTTCATCAGATGTATTTCTGTTTCCTTCAAGGCCATACAGATTCCCCAGAGAAGGGATTTGGGGTAAGTTTTATTATTTGATCTTTTGGGGAATAAGTCAACCTTGAAGAAATAATTTATGGTAGACTTATTTCCCTGAAATCTCTGCTTTTAGTCAGATCAGGGATCTCCAAGAGGCTTATTTCTACATCTGTTGCATTTCAAATGTCTTCAGCTTAAAATAATTTTTATATCAACTCCTGGATTCTGAATGGGTCCTCATGTGTATTATCTGATTATATTCTAGGACTCTTTTACTAATTTATGCTTTTACGAAGCAAACAGAGTCAAGTATTAAAATTTTTAGAAAACATTACTGATTCGATAAATTAAAATCAGTCTAATTTTCAATTTTTTAAAATCACTGAGCTTAAGTCTTTGAAAAAAATTGTTTGCTTCCCCTATTTATTTCCTTTTGAATGAATTATATTTGCATGCTCTTTTACCTACTTTTATTCGCTAAAAAACTTACTAGGCATTAAAATCCTTCAGATCTTAAATACTCAGTTGTAACATTAGAATATTTATGTGAGTGGACTGAAAAAAATTGTGTGTTTATCTTACCAGCGTGAAGAGAAATAAGAATTCATTTAATCATCAAATTCCTTAATAATTTTGAAAAACAGATGGGTCAGGTTATTTAATCAGGACAATTTTGATTGTTATCTTAGATATCTTCAAAGTGAAAGTTTGGACTGAAGTCCAACACCAAGTTTTTTTAAAAACAAACTCTGGGGGCATTTAAAATTAATGCTCCAAATTCCATGGAGGCAATCTTCCAACGACTTTGTGTGGTGTCTCGAATACCTCAGCAATTCCAAATTACAACTTTGTATTTTCACTTGATTACATTAAGTGTGTTTCATTCCATAGCTATGACTCCAAAATACTGTTTTTTAATTTGCTCGACTCTCCTATATTTAACTTCCCTGTTTAGCCATAGCCAATCAAAAGAAAACTCTGTACTACTCTAAGCTGCTTCTTTCAAGGGTGATCCATTGTTCTGTTTGTAGAGCTTAAAGCAAAAGAACGTGGTCACAATTTTTCCAGTTCTAAACCACCTACCGACCTTCCTCTGAGATTTATAAATGTATTTTCTGGAATTCTACTGCAGTATCTATAAAAGCAGTTCTGCTTGTCAGAATATATTTTTTTCTTTACAATCTCATTTCCTATCTTAAAGGCAAATTGTCAGTGCCTGGCACAGTGCCTGCGATAACTAGTTCCATAAATGTTTGATCATGTTGACTGGAACCAACACAACCATTGGTAAAAGTAAAACATCTCTGTAACTTGGTTGGCGGAGATGATTATTTTCAAAATTATGCTGAATTATATCACTGGCAGAAACAAAGGGATCTTTGGACAAATCTGGCGGAGCTACCTGCTGCTTTCCCCATGGCATCCTCCTGAGCAGTAATGGCCACTCTTCCCCCATCTTCACTCCTTACTTCATTGGAGCCATGAGATGCTCTCCCAGGGTTGACCCCTTGAGATGGTTCCATGTAGGCTAGGACTTCCCAGGTTCCACTTTAGTGGTAAAGAACCCACCAGCCAATGCAGGAGACTTAAGAGACTCAGGTTTCATCCCTGGGTTGGGAAGATCCCCTGGAGGAAGGCAGGGCAACCCACTCCAGTATTCTTGCCTGGAGAATCCCATGGACAGAGGAGCCTGGAGGGCTGCAACCCATAGGGTCACAAAGAGTCAGACACGACTAAAGCAACCTAGCATGCATGCATGCAGTCTGGTTCTGAGATCTGAGCTTTGAGAATAAGCCGTCACACCCCTGCCAGGAATTCACAGCTGGCACAGCAGATTCTTCCTCTCGAATTGGGGTGGGGGGTGAGGGGCGATAAGGGAGAAAGGCGACAGAAGAGATGTACCCTCTGCAGACCTTTCCTCCTCCTACCTGCCCCTGAAGCAACACCATCTGTTCTCCAAGGGGTGCAAAATGAGCAGTGAGCCCCTTTAGCTGGAATGTCCTTACAGAGCAATGCTGGCTTCTGCAGAAGAGTGTAGGGCCTAAACTTGGCCCCCAGCCCAGTCAGCTGAGCTCCACTGTAGTGGCACCCTGCTGCTCATTCCCAGAGGCCCCAGAGCCAGACCACTTCACACTCAGGTGCAGCTAGCCCCATCCCCCATACCCCAGCTCCAAGCCTCTCCACCAGGATCTCAGGCCTCAGTCTATAAAAGGTGATGTCTGTCTCTTGGCTAAAGCACCAGGGTCTGCCCAGACATTTCTGCAGCAGAACTAGAAGAGAGAAACCTTCCACTGCCCCTAGCTCTGTCCTCTCACCATTCCACCCAACCTACCTGCAGGAAAAATATGAGGCTACAGCCTGGAGGCAGCCTGTTTCCATCATGTAGGCCTAGGGCGGGCTTCCCTCGTGGATCAGCGGTAAAGAAGCTGCCTTCAGTGCAGGAGATCCAGGTTTGATCCCTGGGTTGGGAAGATCCCCTGGAGGAGGGAGTGGCAACCCACTCCAGTATTCTTGCTTGGGAAATTCCAGACTGGAGCCTGGTGGGCTGCAGTCCACAGGGTGGCAGAGTCAGACACTACTGAAAGGACTAGGCAGAGGCATCAGCAGCAGCAGGTCTAGAGCAACCTCTAGACAAATGGCACCTCGGTTTGGAACAACCCCAGTCTCCTGGCCTTTCCATCTGCCAGGGAGGGCTCTGCTCTCCTCCGAGCTGCCTGCTGCTTCCTCCTTTGGCTCTCTCTTTTGAGTCTTTCCAGTGTACCAAAGTGGAACTACCTAGCAAACCAGACTTCAGATTTTGGGGCCAAGTACAAGCCATTGTTAAAGGGAGTCTTTCTTGTGGATTGCAAGGCACTTTCCGGCTTCATGGTGATACATGGCTGATTACCTGCTCTGCCTGCCACAAGCTTAGGTGGGAATAAAAGTGACACATAGCATGTTTGCACCATTATGGACACTACTTTGTATACTAGTCCAGTGAAATCAAGTTCAAGGGGCTAAAAATGGCTGAAAGTCCGAGGCTGAGACTTCTGGCCATAATAGAGTATGAGTAAAATGTGGTGGTGGGAAAAATACTTGGTTTTGGGGGTGTTGATCATAATCCATGTTTTTTATTTTCTACATTAAGGAAAAAGAAACGTTTTTGGTAGAGGCGTGACTTATTTATCATTTAAATAACTGGTTTCACATACTTTGGATGGTTTATTAAATATTCAAAAGTACAGTTTGTTTTTGTGGAATTTGAGTGGGCCCATTTCAAATTATGTTGGGTTGCTGATGGTCCCCCTCACAATATGCTTGTTCCAGGGGGTGCACATGAGTCTCTTCCTGATGAAGGATGAGGCTAGAAAGTCTGTTCATGTGGGAGTGATGGCCATGATCTGGAATCTTCTCATCAGTGGAAAACTCTGCTGCTGAATAACCAGTCGGGATGTTGAGAGGCACATCAAATACTTTCAAAGTGGTGGAAACACATGCTATTTTTTCCTTTATTTATTTTCTACTTTCCAAATGAACCTGTATGGTTAGAAAACATAAGACATAAAAAATAATATAATGCTATATACCTAGAGTTATACTTTCTATAGTTATATCTACTGGTAGTGAAAATTTTAGCGACTTTACATTTTTCATATTTTCCAAGTTTTCTGAAATTATTATGTATTCATGAGAATTTGTTAATTATAGCACCAGGAATTTTTAATAAAATTTCTTTCTTAACAAAACAAGCAAAAAAATCCATTTGACAAAAATGAATTACAGATGGATATGCAAAAGGAAAGGAAGTTTAACATGTTTGAGAAAAAAATACAGAAGACTTTATTCATTACCTTAAGCTAGGGAAGTACTTCTAAATCAAGACATAACAGACACTAGCTGTGAAAGAAAACTTGATAACTTCCACTGCAATGTAATTAAGAATGCATGTTCATCCAAAGCCACCATAAAAAGACTCGTAGAATGAGAAACATTTCTGGAAAAATAATTGTCACATATACAGCTGAAAAAGTTGTTAGAAGTATTTTTTCTACATGGAAGATATATACTACTGTATGATATATAATGTTTATATTACTAAAAATATTAATTATAGAATCTATAAATAAATCAAACAAATCACTCATGATTAAAAAAAAAAGATGGGGGGGCGGTGCTTCCCTGGTGGCTCAGTGGTGAAGAGCCTGCCTGCTAGCGCAAGGGGACTCTGGTTAGATTCCTGCTCCATACAGGAAGCTCCGACATGCCTAACAGCAACCAAGCCCGTTTTCCACAACTGTTGAGCCTGTGCTCTAAAGCCTGGAAGCAGCAACAACCGAAGCCCTAAGAGCCTAGAGCCTGTGGTCCGCAGGAGGAGAGACCACTGTAAGGAGGAGTCCAAGCACCGCAGCTAGAGAAAAGCCCATGCAGCAGCAAAGACCCAGCACAGTCAAAAAAAAATAAAAAAAGATTTTTTTTAATGATGGTGTCCCCCACATGGGCAAAAGACATGATTGAGCACCTCAGAGAAGAAGAAACATAAACATACCAAAATGTATGACGATAACTGCTCAACTTTGTTAGTAATCAGAGTAACACAGAGATACCATCATACATCCAACAAAGACGAGCCAAAGGTCAAGTCTGAAAAGGCAAGTGGTGATGAGAATGTGAGTTACTAAGAACTCTCCCACACTACTGGTGTTTCAGCCACTTGGGAAAACACTTGGTGTGATCTTGTCAAGTTCAGCATATGCATACACTATAACCCAGCAGTTCCAATTCTACTTATCTACCCAATGAGAAGTGCTCGAACGTATGTATGAAATAACAAGTGCAAGAATACTCAAAGAGGTGGTTTTTATAATAGCAAGAAATTAGACAGCAGAAAAATATGCTGTAGCCCTGGAAATGATGCTGCAGTGAAAAAGATGGAACCCAGCTACACACACACCAGTATGGCTATGTCTTATTAACATAAGTAAAAGTGAAGGCTTTTAGTTGTGTCTGACTCTTTGCGATCCCATGGACTGCAGTCTACCAGGCTTCTCTGTCCTTGGGATTTTCTAGGCAAGAGTACTGGAGAGGGTTGCCATTTCATTCTCCAGGGGATCTTCCCAACCTAAGGATGGAACCCAGGTCTCCTGCATTGCAGGCAGACGCTTTACCCTCTGAGCCACCAGGGAAGCCCCTTAGTAACATAAGGCTGAGAAAAACACCAGTCCAACAAGATGATATATATACAATATAACACCACTTCCCAAAGTTTTGAAACAAGCAAACCCGAGCAGCATATTATTTAGCAATGCCTACACAATACGATAGAAAATTTTAAAATCATCCAGAAAATGACAAACACAAAATGGATATTAGGGGTACTCTGTTGAAAAGACAGGTAGTGGGATTGGGGAGTTACACATTTGTAGCTTCAACCGTGCAATGTATTGGTTGTATTATAGTTTTTAAATTCGGTAAGGGGTTCACAGTTGTCTTGGTTCTTACTATGTCTTATAATTGGGCTATATGTAACATTTTGTTCTGCTATTGTTGTTTAGTCACTATGTCATGTCTGACTCTTTTGTGACCCCAAGGACTATAGCCTGCCATGCTCACTGTCTATGGGATTCTCTGGGCAAGAATACTGGAGCGGGTTGCCATTTCCTTCTCCAGGGGATCTTCCCCACCCAGGAATCAAACACTTGTCTCCTGCATTGGCAGGCAGGTTCTTTACCACTGAACCCCCAGGGAAGCCATGTAACACTTCAATATACTGTATATTACATCATTTAAAAATATTACAGCTATAGAAGGAAACATGTAGCATGTCCAAAGCCTGTAAGTGGAACTCCTTTGATATGAACTTAGTTTTGACTCAGGATTCCAAACTTATTTTTGGCTGTGCTGGGTCTCTATTGTGGTGCACAAGCTCTTAGTTGCTGCAAGTGGGTTTTCTCCAGTTGTGCCACTTGATGGCTTCTTTAGTTGTGGAGCTCAGGCTTCCCTTATTGCAGAGTACAGAGTCATCAATCAGGCTCAGCAGTTAGGGCTTGCGGGCTTAGGTGCCAAATGAGATTTTAGTTCCCCAACCAAGGATCTAACCTGCATCCCCTGCCTCTTGGAAGATGGATTCTCAACCACTGGACCACCAGGGGAAATCTCTGGGATTACAAACTCTTAGATCCGTCTGGTCATGATGTATTGTTGTCTTATTAAAGGTGCTTTTAATTTGAAAAAAAAAATCCTGATTATAATCACTGGTATGGGGATTGAGGCACAGATTCATTTCCTTATTCCCTCTCTCTGCTCCTTAGCATCTTCCCAAATGATCGTGTTCCTGAGGGTGGCTAAGAGGGAGGAGGTGGAATGAGAGTTGATGGCCTGCTTTTTTAGGGCTCCCTGCAGACCAGACCTATCCTACCACAGTAGGGTACCGGACAGACCTCTGGGCATCCCAGGTGGCACTACTGGTAAAAAACCCGCCCGCCAGTGGAGGGAGACTTAAGAGACATGGGTTCAGTCTCTGGGTGGGGGAAGATCACTTGGAGGAGGACATGACAACCCACTCTAGTATTTTTGCCTGGAGAATCACACAGAGGAGTCTGTTGCTCCTCACGGGTTGCACAGAGTTAGTTGGACACGACTGAAGCAACTTCGCACGCATGCACTGGGTATCATCTTCACTGACAGGGCACCCTCTTGACCTGAAGTCATTCTTTGGGAGTGAACAACAAGGTGAGAGCTTTGTTTCCTGAGTATACTGAGGGCCTCCTCTGGCCTTGCACTCCTCCCAGGGGTCAGGTTATCAGACGGACACACAATCCTTTACTTCTCAGCAGAACTGCTGGAAAGGCCAGGGTGGCACCGTGATTCCTGGGCCCGTGAAGGGAGATCGGAGGCCAGGGGCAGTCTAGTGAGGGGATGGGAAAAGCAACTGCCTTATGGAGAAGTGGAGGTAAGAGAGATACACAGAATCGAGGAGCCACTGTGAGCTCCTGCCACACACAAGAGGGACTCCCGGGAGGGGGGTGCTGTCACCACGGGAATCATCTGCTTTTTCCCTCATGGGGTGATGGCTGACCAGGAAATGAATCCAGATCTTCAGTTTCCAGCCCAGGGCACTGTCATGACAACCTTTCCTTTTCTTCTCTGCAATCCCACCCACAGACAACCTTTTACATAGTATTCAAAGTGGGGGAGGTAAGGGAGTTCAAGCTGTTGGGAGTCATATGGACCTTCCATCAAAGAAGTAACCAGGCTGTTGTGCTTAGCATTTAAAGTCAGGGGCTGTCAAAACTTTGTGGCAGCTATTTAGTTGCTCAGTCATGTCCAATGCTTTGAGATCCCATGAACGGTAACTGGCCAGGCTCCTCTGTCCATGGGATTTTCCAGGCAAGAATACTGGAGTGGGTTGCCATTTTCTTCTCCAGGGGATCTTCCCGACCCAGGATCGAACCCATGGCTCCTGCATCTCATTGCAGAGAGATTCTTTACCGCTGAGCCACCAGAGAAGCTCAAACCTTTAAGACTCACAGAAGTGTAAACTGAGATCCAGAAATCCAAAAGGGTTTCCCAGGTGGCGCTAGTGGGTAAAGAACCCACATGCTAATGAAGAAGACATAAGAGTTCAATCCCTGGGTTGGGAAGATCCCCTGGAGGAGAGCATGGCTACCCACTCCAGTATTCTTGCCTAAAGAAGCCCATGTAGCCTGGTGGGCTACAGTCCATGGGGTCTCACAGAGTCAGACATTACTGAAGCAATTTCGCCTGTATGCAGAAATCTAAAAAGCACAGAGGTCAGTCCAGGTTTTAAACTTTCTTACTCCATCTTCTTGAGTTTCCTGGCTGCCCAGCTGGGTATGTCTGAACATGACAAGCCTATAGCTTTCCTGCTGTTTGTGGTCTACCTGTATGCAGATGAGCAGAAACAGGAAGAAAGCCTTTGTTTAGCAGCAACACTGTCTCTCGCCCCCCCAAATCTCCCCTTCCCCACCCTGCTTCTCCAGCCTGGCTTCCCTTACCACAAGTCTATACAGCCTTTAGCTCAAGGAGCCAACATTAACCACCGGTGGGGTTGGAGCAATAGTCTTGTTCCTTGGCTCCAAGCCAGACTCCCAGGATGTGCGTCAGAAAAAGCCAGTGAGTGAAATTCCAAAGCAGTGTGAGTCACCGTGGGGGAGGAGGAGAGACCAGAAGAGAAATCAGAATGAGAGTCTGAGGGCAGACCCACACAGAGCCCTGGGGTCAGGGGCTGGGTCAGGGATCTGGAATGCTCACCTGCCCAAAGATGGGATCATGCATTCCTAGCCAGGTAGCTTCTCTCTGAGGTCTGGGCAGGGCGGGAACTGACCAGGAGGCCTGCCAGTAAGTCCCACCCCTGGATACAGTGACCAGGCCCCTCACCTGGCTCCCCATAGGCTGGCCTTTGGATCCCAGCCCCGAAAAATCCCTCTGGTTGTTTCTTCAGTCATTCCCTCCCTCCCACTGACCTGGCCCAGGACACCGCTTCCAGACGGGGAATAGTGACAAGCCAGCTGGGCCCCAGAGGAGAGGCGGCAGGTAAGTCTATCACTCACATCTCATTGGCCCCGAGACCACCCTGGGCATCTTTCTCTGTGCTTGGGGGAAAAGACAGGAGTTGTGTCAAGCCCCGTCTTTCCCTATCTGTGCTCACCCGTCCCAACACTCAGTACAAAGTGAGGTTCTCACGATGTGATCTTGCGGAAGAGTTGTGAAGGCAGCTCGAAGGGCAGGTGGGTTAGGAATCTTACCCATCAAGATGCAGTAGCCTCTTGACTTGTGTGGCCCAGAAACCCGAGGCAGCCAGTGTCAGGGCAGGAAGTGGGGGGAATGTCTACAGGTGGCCTGGAACCTACTCTCTCCTTGTGAACCTAGCCAGGAGGGAAAGGGAAGCGGGGAAGGCAAGCCCCGCCCTCCCCCCAACAGCCCATTTCATGCTTATCAATCAAAGCGGCCACTGGCCAGGATGGCTATAACAGCCTACGATTCTGGGGCGACTGTGGCCCTCAGGCTTACTCTGTCTCTGCCCCTCTCCTTCCTGAAAGGTAGCTGCCAATACCAGAAACGCCTCCAGTTACACTGAGCCTGGCCTTTCCTTCCATCTCAGCCGAGTCCCTCTGTGACCCCTTAACGGCCTCCTCCCCACTCCAGGAGCACCCCAATTTTTTAGGCAGTGGGATCCATTTCTCTAAAAACAAACCAAACACATCCCTAACCCCATTTTCATCCTCTCAGACTTCTAGCTCACCCAATTTGGCTCTTTTTTTTCTAGTTGCCCATGAATAAGAAATCTCAGGCTTGCTCTAGGAATTGCTTCAGGACAGCAGAGATACCTGGGCCAACCTGCTGTTGCTTCCTTGCAAAGGAGCAGAAGAGTGAGGGAGACCTTTTGTTTTAGGAACCAGCCTAAGACCATGGGTGTGTGGGCTGTGGTGATTCAGGCGAGGGGCTAGGTCTCCCGTGGGTGGCCATGAGCCTTGGTAAGCTGGAAAGGTGGAGGTGAGCACAGCTTGGGTTCCCTGGTGGCTCAGCAGTAAAGAACCTGCCTGCCTATGCAGGAGATGCAGTTTCCACCCTTGGGTTGGGAAGGTCCCCTGGAGAAAGAAATGGCAACCCACTCCAGAATTTTTGCCTGAGAAATCCCACGGACAGAGGAAACTGGCAGGCTACAGTCCAAGGGGTCACAAAGAGTCAGACTCGACTGAGCACATATGAGCACAGCTTGGCCAAGAGGAGCTATGTGAGGTCACCATTCAAGGATTCAGCTGATCATCTTTAGAGTTAACCTTTGTCCGAGGTTCTAAGGCATAGTAATTTTAAGTCTTCTCTGTGTTACCAGACCTTTAGGCTTCAGGGCATATTTACTCATCTCTAGCTGTTAAAACCTGTCAGTTCTGCTGTTGGAGATTATATACATATATTTATATATTTATACACACACATGTGCATCCCATCAGCTGAGTTAAAAACCCATGCCTTGAGGCATGAAAATGTCTCCATATTGTTGACACCCTATAGGGCAATCTGGGATAAGTATGGGCTGGAGGAGGACTTTGAGACAAGTTTCAGCTGGTCCATTCCTGCTTCTCTGCTTTCTGTCTCCCTAAAAACATGTGATAACAACACACAGAGTTTCCAAACTGGGGAACCTCATCTCACAGCCCCAACTAGTCTCCCGCACAGGAGGAAACTGAAGCCCAGAGATGAAAGCATGGTGCAGGGGCCAGAGCCTGATGTGGTCACAAGCTCCCTAGGTGACTTTCCTGGGCTGTTTTTTGCTCTGGGCCTCAATTTTCACATCTGTAAGTGAGGAGGATTATTTGTAAATGAAAGAAGAATGTGTTAATGCTCTAATAGCAGGGAATAAGGGGACTTCCCTGGTGGTCCAGTGGCTAAGACTTTGTGATCCCAATGCAGGGGGCCTGGGTTCGATCTCTGGTCAGGGAACTAGATCCTGCATGCCACAACTAAGACCTGGTATGGCCAAATAAATAAATATGAAAGTAAAATAAAATCAGGGCATGAGGTTGCAAGGGGCTTAGGGGCTGTGCCATCTCCTCTCAGAAGCCCCAAACTAGCTTCCAGAATAGAATTCTTGTTCTGTGCTGCCCTGACAATTCACGTCACTCCTTGATGCTTTAATGTCCTCATCTACCAAGTGGGGATAATCATAGTACCTCCTTACAGGATGGTTTTGAAGTTTAAATGAAGTAGGAGATGTAGCCCAGTAGTGGGCATGTAATAAACTCTCCATAAATTATTATTGGGACTTCCCTGATGACCCAGTGGTTAGGAGTCCCAGCTTATATTGCAGGGGCCACTGGTTCAATCCCTGGTCGAGAAACTAAGATTCTATATGTTGTATGGTGTGGCCAATAAACAAAATTTTTAAAATAAATTATTACTATTAATCATTATGATTAAACTTAAATCCCTTGATGGCATCACTATCATTTTATAATCCTCACAGTCTCTACAACGTCTGACACTATGTGTGAGTGCTCAGTTGCTCTGACTCTGTAGCCCTCCAGGCTCCTCTGTCCATGGAGTTTTCCAGGCAAGAATACTGGAGTGGGTTGCCATTTCCTTCTCCATGGGATCTTCCCGATCCGGAATCGGACCCTTGTCTCCTGCACCGCAGGCAGACCTTCCACCACTGAGCCACCAGAACCCCAACGGCATGGGAATCCAGCTTTGGCCTCCACCCAATTCTCTTTCTTGCCTTGTAGGAGTCCAAGTACCAAGAAGACTCCAGGGCCGGGGCAAAAGATGCAGGGTGCCTCTGGAGGAAACTCAGGGTGCAAAGGAGGACTAGGTCAGTCCCTTCCTGAATAGCCCTGCACAATCCTTTGACCTTGGTCAAGAGCAGCTCCAACCCCAGACTCAAGTCTGGCTACCAACATGCAGCAATGGCCAAGGCAGATTCCAAGTTTAGGCTAAGCTGACCTTGAGGAGAAGAAGGGGACGACAGAGGATGAGATGGTTGGATGGCATCACTGACTCAATGGACATGAGTTTGAGCAAACTCCGGGAGTTGGTGATGGACAGGCAGGCCTGACACACTGCAGTCCATGGGGTTGCAAAGTGTCAGACAAGACTGAGTGACTGAACTAAACTGAAATGACCTTGAGGAGAACACTGAGCCCTCAGAGTGTTTACTAAACAAACCCTGTACTCTGAGTGTGTGTTAGTTGCTCAGTCATGTCTGACTCTGTGGACAGACACAGGCTACCCTGTGAACTGTAGCCCACCAGGTTCCTCATGGAAATCTCTAGGCATGAATACTGGAGTGTGTTGCCTTTCCCTTCTCCACTGGTGCTCTGAGTAGGGCAGCCAAATTTAACCCAGCTTTATTGCCACATGATTATGTTTTCAAGACGCTCCATTCTGTGCCATGCATTCCTTTATCTGGAGGCAGTAATACACACTCACAGTGGACCACTTCTGAGGGGGAATAAAAGACGTTCCCACCCGTACCATTAGTTATTATCTCTATAAGCTCTAGCACAACAAGATACCGAGGGAGAAAACTGGGTCAGAAGATAGGAGATTGGGGCCCTCTGGGTACACACTTTCCATGGCCTTTCTCCCTCTCTCATATACCGCAGCCACGTGGAAACTCATGGGGAACAGTTGGGGCTTTTTATAATTTTATTTGTTAACAGTTGGGGCTATTTTTTATGTGTGTGCTGCAATGCCTCATGAAAAAGTTGTGAAAAAAACAAGTCTATTTTGGGGTGATCAGCCTCCTCAGAGCTTCTCACTTGCGGCTCCACAGGCTCCAGGAATGGGCCTGCCCTCTCTCAGAAGTACTGTAGCTTACCTAAAGTGTGGGATTCTGGGCCCAGATGCACTGGCTAGGGGATGCATTTATATATGTGTATGTGTGCATGTGTGCTAAGCTGCTTTAGTTATATCGCTTTAGTCATGTCTGACTCTTTGCAACATCATGGACTGCAGCTTACCAGGCTCCTCTGTCCATGGGGATTCTCCAGGCAAGAATATTGGAGTGGGTTGTCATTTCCTCCTCCAGGGGACCTTCCTGACGCAGGGGACCGAACCTGTGTCTCTTATGTCTCCTGCATTGGCAGGCAGCTTTTACCACTAATGCCACATGGGAAGCCCCATATTTATATTTAAATGCACATGTTTATGTATTTATTTTTGGCTGCGGTCAATTTCATCCTTGCAGCATGCAGGATCTTTCATTGTGATGCTCAGGTTCCATAGTATATGGGCTCAATATTTGCCCCATGGCACATGGGATCCCAGTTCTCTGAGCAGGGATTGAACCTGCATCCCCTGCATTGGAAGATGGATTCTTAACCACTGGACCACCAAGGAAGTCCATAGGGATGCATCTTTGTACCCTTCTTGTCACTTTTTTGCCTAGAAAGCAGGGCAGAAGTAACACCATCTAGTTTCTTTCTGCTTTTGGCTGTTCTAGCAGTGACTTCCAGTACACTGTCCTGAGAAATGAACATCCCAGGATACTCATAAGATAGATCATTGCATTCATGCTGATGGTCCTTGCAGCTCTTTAAAAACTAACACCTATGAGTGCTCAAGTTTCCCTGCTGAATGAAGAACCATTTCAAAGCTACAGTATATGTTTTATGGTGGCCTCAGCCAGCTGTGGTTGCACAGGAGACAGGGTTCGGGTGGGGGGCTTGGGTGGATGGGCAGAGGTCTGCATGCTCAGATGTCCACCAACAAAGCTGTAGCCTAGCCTGACCCAAATGGGGAGGGGACTCTAGTTCCTGCTGGATGCAGCCCTGCCACTCCACAGTGTGGCTGCAGGAAAGCAGCAAGAGCTGGCTGGGCTTGGAGGATCTTGGGCAGAATTCACTACTCACCTGCTTTGTTCATTTTCTCATGATCTTCCTGCGCATCCCCCAATCCCCCACTTCCCCCCACTCCCATGGGCCACCAGGCACCGGGCTACAGTAGGCCTGAAATTTTCCAACCCTGGTAGGTCAGATTATCAGAATTCCAGCCCCCAACCCCAACTCTGCCACCCCTGCCCATCCAAACCTCATGTTCCTGTGCTGGCTGCCCTCTATAGGCAGCCCGCGGCATATGGGTGTACATGGGACTGCTCCTCCTTTCCAGCATAGGGCCGTGATGGGGAGCAGGCAAAAGTGGAGGAAGAGTTAGAGGGGTCACACCATCTCTAATCTCAGCCCGGGAAGACGAGATCATCTAGTCACCCCTTGACTTTGGGCAAGAAATATTGTTGTCCTAGATGGGAGATGAGAAAGATGATGTTCCTTGCTCAAAGTCACACAGCCATGATGGAGGGGCTACCAGAACTGAATTCAGCTCCTTCTCTGTTTTGGTTTCATTCACTCGGGGCTCTTGGGACTGCTGTGGTCCACATCTCTGCCCTCAGTGGGCTTTGTGGGGGGTACCTCCTCTTCCCTTGGCTTCCTTCTGTCTTGACACCTCTGCCCCTGGGGAGTGGTCCCAGAGATGCCCTTCCATTATCCTTTAAAGACACAGTACCACCAGAGGTCTATGGCTGGCCTCTCCAAACCACCTCCTCCCCACTCCCGACTTTTTTTCTTTTCTTTAAAATTTTTTTACTTATTTATTTATTTATTTATGGCTGTGTTGGGTCTTCATTGCTTTTGCACGGGCTTTCTCTAGTTGTGGCGAGCAGGGACGACTCTCTAGTTGTGGAGCACGGGCTTCTCACTGTGGTGGTTTCTCTTGTTGCCGAGCCCCAGCTCTAGGGTGCTCAGGCTTCAGTAGTTGGTGGCTCCTGGGCTCTAGAGCACAGGCTCAATAGTTGTGGTGCATGGGCTTAGTTGCCCTGCAGCATGTGAGATCTGCCCAGACCAGGGATTAAATCCATATCTCCTGCATTGGCAGGCAGACTTTTACTGCTGAGCCACCAGGGAAGCCTTCCAACCCCTTTTCTTAATCATTCCCTATTTCTCCAGAAGTTCTCAAATTTTCTTTGACTGAACTGGCCCCCAGATGATAACATCTCATTAAAGAAAAGCTGCAAGTGGGGATGGCAGAATGGGGTTCTCTCTCTGCCTCTTACCATGTGTCTAATCCCTCTGCCCTCCTCTTCAAAAAGCTTCCTTCTGTACTTGGCCTTGGCAGCCATCAACTAATATTTCACTGAGTCCCAATTTGGGACAGGAGCTGCTCCATTGAAAAGAACAGCTAATAAAATATAGGCTGTCCATGCTAGGAACTCATATCAGATGTCAGTGCTGGAATGAGCGTCAAAGGCCACCTGATCCAATCCCTGTCCAAGAGGAAGCTGAATCTCAGAGAGGCCCAGGAACTGTCTGTCACACAGCTGTGTAGAAACAGATTCCAGGCCTCTGGATGGCCAATGGATCCCTCTTTCCAAATCACCAAACTAGAATGTGCAGATGCCCGCAGCATGGGATGGCCCATGACCCCAGTACTTGCCTTTCAAGTAGCCCCTTGACTCTCTGAGATGGCCTCTCTCTTGGCCCTGGGGCTGAGTGTCTCAGCCTACTGGGCTTGGGCAACAGAAGCCATGTTGTGGCCCTGAGAAGGATCCTCTGTTTGGGCTGACTGACCTGGTGGTGCCTCTTTACTTTCCTCACTGTGTGCTCATTCCTTTCCCCTCTCTTTTCCCCTTTCCATCCAGCCCAACTGTGAGCCTGGAGCAAGCACCAAGCAATGGCAGCTGGAAGAAAAGGCCAGTATGACCTGAGGAGGTCCTCTATGGACAGCCTGTGAGTAGCCACTGGGTGATGTCAACTCCTTCCCCATTGTTTTCCTGACCCCAAGCATTTATTTACCTGTCAAGGATTTATAGAGTCTCTTGAGTGTCTGTTGCCTGGTGCTAGATGAGCATGAAGGGTCCTCTTTTGAATAGGCACAGTTAAAGACCCTGATGCTGGGAAAGACTGAGGGCAAGAAGGAGAAGGGGGTGACAGAGGATGAGATGGTTGGATGGCATCACCAACTCAATGGACATGAGTTTGAGCAAACTCTGGGGATGGTGATGGACAGGGAAGCCTAGCGTGCTGCAGTCCATGGAGTTGCAAAGAGTCTGACATAACTGAGAGACTGAACAACAACTTCCCGTAAGAGTCCTCAGTACCGTGAGGGACAGAGAGAACCAATGATACAGCAGGGTGACTGATATTATTAGGGGAGTCTAGAGGAAGGACTGGGAATGTAGATTTTGTAAGGGATACTCACTGAAGACTTCCTGGAGGAAGTGACATCAAAGCTGAGACTGGAAGGATGAGTGAGTAATATCCAAATGAAGAAGGTGGAAAGAGAAAGGGTGCTCAGGCTTAGGGAATCCCTTGATCAAAGGCCCAGAAGATTCCTGTTTCCTAGTGGGGACCTGGAGGTACCTCCTGAGCCTTGGCAAGAAGACTGAGAGACTCCAGGCTTCCGGATTCAGCTCCTTCACCCTGCAGGGGCTCTGCATCTTGAGAAGCCTGTTTTTGCTCTCCTACAGAGACATTACTTTGCCAAGAAAGGTCCGTCTAGTCAAGGCTGTGGTTTTTACCGTGGTCATGTATGGATGTGAGAGTTGGACTGTGAAGAAATCTGAGTGCTGAAGAATTGATGCTTTTGAACTGTGGTGTTGGAGAAGGCTCTTGAGAGTCCCTTGGACTGCAAGGAGATCCAACCAGTCCATTCTGAAGGAGATCAGCCCTGGGTGTTCTTTGGAGGGAATGATGCTAAAGCTGAAACTCCAGTACTTTGGCCACCTCATGAGAAGAGTTGACTCATTGGAAAAGACTCTGATGCTGGGAGGGATTGGGGGCAGGAGAAGAAGGGGACGACAGAGGATGAGATGGCTGGATGGCATCACGGACTCAATGGACGTGAGTCTGAGTGAATTCCGGGAGCTGGTGATGGACAGGGAGGCCTGGCGTGCTGCTATTCATGAGGTCGCAAAGAGTCGGACACGACTGAGCGACTGAACTGAACCGAACTGAACAGGGTGGCAATGGCACAGGCCCACTGCACACTGCTGGGGAGAGAGTCATGCTATGCTTAGAAGCTTCAGTTTTGTCCAACTCTTTGCAACCCCATAGGCTGCAGCCTACCAGGCTCCTCTGTCCATGAGATTTTCCAGGCGAGAGTACTGAAGTGAGCTGCATTTCCTTCTCCAGGGGATCTTCCCAACCCAGGGATCGAACCCAGGTCTCCTGCATTGCAGACAGGTGCTTTACCATCTGAGCCACCAGGAAAGCCCCAAGAATACTGGAGTGGGTTGCAATTCCCTTCTCCAATGGATCTTCCTGACCCAGGGAGCAAACCCACATCTCTTCGTCTCCTGCATGGGGAAGCAGGTTCTTTACCACTAGTGCCACTTGGGAAGCCCGGGAAGAGAGTCATTCCAAGTCAAAAAGTCTGTGAGGTGGGCCTCACAGAGGCTTGAATGTTCCAGGTGAGGGCTGAAGAGGAGCAACGCTAGTAGCCAGCAAGTAGTTGAAGGGCTGAAGCTGCCTGGGAAGCAAATGGAACATGCAGGCTGGAGAAGGGCACAGCGAGTGGGTCTGCCTAGCTTGGGCTGGCACCGGGGAGGGACCTTCAGAGCCACAGGGAGAGGAGGGTTGGTGCTTCAGGGGTGCCTACCTGAAAAGTGATGGAGAGTTCTCTCCCCAGACCAGCCTCCTGCTCCTGAGCTTCAGGAAAACAGCAGTGCAGGGTGTCCTGGAGGAGGGTGGTTAAAGAGGTAGATGGTGGAGGGTGACTTTGGGGGACAAATTCAAGGGGTTTATGTCACCAGGCAGGAGGAGTCACAAGGGGGCTGTGGTAAGGGAAGAGACGATGGCGAGGCAGGAAGCTAGAGTGGAACCTGCCTCCAAGCTGCTAGCAGCCCCTCAGGCTGCGGCCAGGTGCTGTCCCCACAGGGTGAGTAAGCCCAGTGATGCAGGTCCTTGCTTGGGCCACGAGCAGAAAGGCAGTGTTGACATGCAGCCAGCCAGTGACGCAGGGCAGTCAACAGCCCATTCTGAAGTGATCTTAAGAGACAAACAGTAATTCCAAGCTGCAGGAACTAGGCAGAGGGGGGGCAGTGTGTATGTGTAACAGAAGAAAGGAAAAGGCAGAGAGAAAAAGAGGCCAGGAACCTTAGCAGAAAAACTTCCCACTCAGGCTTGACTCGAGAAGTACCAATGACCCTTTAACTACAAGAGCTTCAACTGTGCAGGTCCACTTAAAGGCAGATTTTTCCCCCCAGTAAATATGTATACAGTTGGGGCTCCCTACACATGGGTTTCTGCATCCGTGTGCATGCATGCATGTTAAGTCACTTTAGACTCTTTGCAATCCTATGAACTGCAGCCAACCAGGCTCCTCTGTCCATGGAATTCCCCAGGCAAGAACACTGCAGGGAAACCTGAGAACAGGAAGGACCAACTGTATTCACTGAACTTCATCATTTTATATAAGAGACTTCAGCATCTGAGGGTTTTGCCCTTCCAAGGGGGCTCCCCAAACCAATCTCTGATGGATCCAAAGGAATGATTGTAATCCGAAGTCAGGAAAATGGTCTCTCCAGGGCTAGGGTGGGCAGGTTGCAAGGGGAGGTGTAGGCGGCCTGTGTATGAAATGCTGCCAAGGGCTAGGAGCTGGGGCCTGGGACAGGGCTCAAAGTGGGCCGCTGACAACTCCTTGGTTGTTGGCGAGGGGACCCAGCCTCAGGGAATGGCTCTGTTTTCCAGGATTCTGGCATTGGCAGGCTGTGTAAAGATGAAGCAAACGTGGTAGCCAGACCCTTGGCCTGGGAACCAACATCTCGAGGCTGTCTTGAGTAGCTGCGAGGTGTGAACTGAGGGCCAGAGTTGGGGGAAGATCTGGCATTGGCCAGTTAAGGCAGAGGCTGAAGGCCGAGACTTGGTAGTGAACTACCTCTCAAGCTGAGAATCTTCAACTGCCCTGATCAGGAGAAGAAGCTGGGATCCGGTGCCTCTTTCTCCAAAAAGGGAAAGGGCATTGGTTCTATAGCTGCTGGCCCTGTAGTGCCTTGACTTTGAGTAGAGGTCAGTTCTGTTTTCCTGCTCTGTGCTGCACTGGGGCTGTCCCTGCTGCCGGGATGTGTGGAAAATGAAGCCAACAGGCTGGTACTCTGAAATGGGTGCTCTGAAAGGGACTAGGATGTCAGATACCCTGCTTCCCACCCCCTGCATGGCACCCATACTGAGATCCCATGCTGTGCTCTTTTGTGATACAGTGACCTCTGACACAGCACCCTCAATCATCCTTAATCTCTAATCCAGCTCTAAGTGAAAGTTGCTCAGTCGTTACCAACTCTTTGCGACCCAGTGGACTATATAGTCCATGAAATTCTCCAGGCAAGAATCCTGGAGTGGGTAGCCTTTCCGCTCTCCAGGGGCTCTTCCAGCCCAGGGATTGAACCCAGGTCTCCCGCACTGCAAGTGAATTTTTTACCAGATGAGCCACAGTGGCAATCCAGCTCTATGTAGATTCAGAGAAGGGGTAGATTAACGCATTTACTGAACATGGACCAGGCCAGAAAGCAGGAACATCTTGGTGGGCACCTTCTAATTATAAGCATTCATGGATGGGAAGCATGCTTTAGGCAATAAAAGATTTTTTCTTTGCCCTTATTTTTTGGCAATTATATGTTGCCGAAACTATTATAAAGCATATCTGCATTTTGAGAGGATAAGTTGGAGGTGTGATGGAATGGGATTAAGTGGGAGACATGTCAGTCTGGGCTTTTAAAAATTGTCCAGAGGTAATCCACAAGATGGATAAAACCAGACTGAGTTGACTACTGTAATTACTCGCAGTCAAGATCCTCATAATTAAGGATGAGGATCCTTGAACACGGGAAACTTCCTTTGAGGACCACTCATATTACAGATGTCATCCCTTGTAATCTGTTATTTTCCAGAATTTTGAGAAGAGGGCCCAAAGGTGCCATAGATAATGCCACCATGGCTAGTGTCTTCGTGGCATTTCTTTAAGAGGGCAGAAGATACCGGTGAAAGCCAGGTGGCAATAGATTGAACATGGGATGGAAGAGGAGCCTGCTGGACAAAAGGGAGAGGGGAGAAGGCCTACATGGTAAACAGGTGCAGGTGATGCAGGGGCCCACCCTGAAACTCATTAAAGGGCCATGGAAATTGGAGACATAGTCTGTAGCTGCAGGGGCGGTGATGGAGGGAAGAAGGCCCCCAAACACCAGAAAAAACGTCCCTTTTGGCAGAGGAAACGCTGTCTTCCTCTTCCCCTGGGCAAGCGGTGGAGGCCCGGGGCTAAGGGATAAGGCAAAAACGTCGAAATCCCCTTCCCTAACTCGCATCCCTTCCAGGGCTGACTAGGATTTTGTAGGAGTTCTTTCTCAGCCTCCCGGCGAAAGGGGGGATGACCCTGAGTGAGTTTAGTGAGGTTTGGAGCTTCGCCAGGTAGAGGGACGCAACCCCGGCCCGGCCCCCGTAGGCGAGCCTAGAGCCTGCACTCGGCGTCCCTCTGGGTGAAAGCGAGGTAAGCGAAAGTGGAGAGGAACAGAGCGACGTCGCGAGGCGGGGCCTCCGGGACACCCAATCCCCTTCTTTCCCCGCCCCTTCCCCGCCCCCTCAACTGATTTCGACCAACGGAACGCCGCGAAGGGCGGTACCTGTCACGGCTGGCGTTCTGGGTGAGATTTTGCCCCCACCTTTTTCCCCTCCCTCCCTTCTTTTTTTTAATCCCCTTCTCTTTTTTTTGTGAATGAAAAAGGAGGTCGCGAGCGGTCCCTGGGACTGCAGCGCTAGGCGTCTTGGTGGCCGCGCCTTCGGAGCGGGCCCAGGCGCGTAGCAGCGGCGGCCTCGCCCCTTTCGCCCACTCCTGCTCGCCGCCTCCGGCCTCCGCAGCCAGAGAGGACCGTTGGCGGCGGCGCGGCCCAGCCGCGGAGGTCTGAGCAGCCTCCCGCTGCCCAGCTCCGGCGCGCCTCCGTGACATTGGGCGCCGGGAGATGCTCATCCGGAAGAGGCAGTGGCCGCAGTGCCGCGCTCGCGGCCGCTCCCGGCCCGCCGTCCGGCCTGGGCTGCTCTGTCAGAGTTTCTGATGTAACGCAACCCGGGCCCGGAGCCTGAGCGGCGGCGGCAGCAGCAGCAGCAGCGCGGCGGCACCGGTATCGTCCTAACTTGCACCCGCGGAGTGACCCCAGCCATTTCACTAAAATGAGCGTGCTTAGCAGGAAGAGATGTGTTCCTTACACTAGAAATCACCCCGTCACATGTAGCGGTGTAAGTAAATGATTAATTTTTATTATAGCCGGTTTGCGAGCAGCCTCTGGAAACGCGCCGCTTCCCTGTTCTGCGTCCTCCCGGGGGCCCTGTTTGCGCCCGTCCTGATTTCCCTCGGGCGTCCTCTCGTCCCTGGACTAGAGCTTCGGTCTTAGCGGGCGGGGGACTAACCTTTTCTGGGTTTATCTAGGGAAAGGAAAAGAAAAAGAACTTGATTGCCGTGGCATGCAGTGGTCTTCCCCTTCCCCCATTTAAATTAAAAAAAAAAATTATTTTGTATGTGTGTGCAAAACAGCATGTCAAGAGAAAAGGTCCAGAGTAGTGGAAATGTTTCCGTTAAAAATATTTAATGGAATGTGGGGTTTTTGTTTGTTTCTGCCATTCTGGATATGTTACTTTCAACCCGTTCCATTGCAGTCTGTGCATCTGAGTTCTGGCAAACTAAGGGAGAAATCCTTAGGGTTGTTTGTTGATGTTTGAAGAGGCTTATTCTGTGTTTAGGCTTGCATTTTTGTTTAACATGACTATTCAGCATCTTTTGGGCCTTGCTGCCCATCGGATCTGTGGGGGATTCATCTCTTTGCTCCCCCCCAACCCCAGTGTTACAGTGTCAGCGACCCAGTGACAGCCTCCTTTAATTGGAAGGGTCTTCTCTTCCTCATCCTGCCAATCCTCCTTGATCTTTACCTTCATTTTCAAGATATTCTTCCCTTTTGTATTTTGTAAGATGCAGGATGTGGGATATTGGTTGCTAGGAGACAAAGCAGGCTCCCAGGGAGATTCTGTTGTTTCCTTGACTACCAGACTAGGGCAGCTACAGATGAACAAGCCTCCTATCGGCTGTGGGAGGGAAATGGGGGGCTTTTCTGGGCTTTGCAAAGAGTGTGTAGGGGTGTGGAGGTGGGACTGGGAGCCTATAAGGGTTGTAGCTAATTTGAGCATACGCCTTTTGTTCTGACCTGGCCTGAGTACAAAGACCTGGGACGTTGGTGGGCAGGAGGCTGTCTTTGGAGAAGGGGACAGGGATTGCAGGATAGGGTGTGAAGGGAGCATCTGGGTGACTCTGGAATCATTGAGGAAGAGGAGTGGCCTGGCGGTCATGACTGCCAGTGCAAGGTGGCAAGGAAACCATAGTGTATGGAAGTTAATCAGGAGGCTCAGAAGGGATGGGTATGAGGCAATTGTGTGGAAAAGTCTAGTCATTGAAGGTGAGAGTGCCAGAAGGAAAGGGGATGTTGAGAGGCTTATTGAGGGGGTTGTGCCATTGTATACCAGAACCGTTACTGTGAAGTAGCAATATTCTAGAGCAAAAATTACATTACTGTTGACAATGGCACCATATCTCCAAGACAGGATCCTTCTAAAACAGGCCTGATTAGACTAAGAGTTATGCTCGCTTAATTGGGCCAGTGTGAATCTTAAAAGGGAGGTATAATTACACATAGAGATATATAATCTGGCATTATATAATACCACGTTACATAAGAAGGCAAATATCTCCTTTTGGCCCAGGCTGTCTTGGCACAGATTCATCAAGATTCAAGACTTGCTTCTGATGCCCTCATACCCATTTTCCAGAAGGGTAAACCATGGCACAGAGAAGTGAAGTGATTTGCCCTTTCCCAGATTAGATGGTGAATGAAGTTTGCCAGTCAGGCAGTTGGGATGGGGGTGGAGTGGGTGAGAATGATCAAAATTGGGAGGAAGTCAAAGGACAAGTAAGAGAAGACTGCAGGGGAGCTGGGGAAATGGATGGGGAGGGGCCGCTCAGCCAAAGGAACACCCAACAGGTCTGCTGTCTAAACTCCCAGCAGAGTGTTGCTCTTCTGCTTGTTGGTTGGCTGTCCCCTGCTTAACCCTAGAGGTGCATAGGGTGTGCATTGAGTGTTTGAATTGTAGACTCAGCAATCTCGGACCAGCACTGAACCACTCTGCTGGTGTTCTGACATCCTCCTCACCATCCAGCTGCTCCTGGGTGTGAGAGCTGACGTGTCGCCTCGATTTCTCATCTCCTCTTCTGTCTACACACCTCAGTTTAAGAAAGAAGCTCTGTTGGCTAGTAGGTTTCTCTCTTTCTCCTTCATCTGTGTATATTTGACTTGGGGATTCTATCTGTTTTGTTCCTCATTTAATAAAACAGAAATCCCAACCCAGATGCCTCCCAGCGCCAACATGTCCTTTCCACTGTCTGTCTTCAGATGAGGAACTGTCAAAGTGGGGTTCCTGCTCTTCATCAGGAGAGTGAACTTGCGGGGAGGCAAGATGGTGGCCAGAATAATGGTTGCTTGCTGGAGAGGGGGAGAAGGGGCAGAGGAAGGAGAAGGAATGAGGCAAATGATTGCGCTGGAAACTAGGGAGGGACCTGCACAGAGACCCCCTGGTTGTTTAGATACTGTAAAATTCCAAGAAAGAGGAGGCGGGTGTCTCATTGGAAAGTCCTTGCCGTACTTTTTTGCTAAGGTGGCTGAGATGCATCCACTTGAGCAAAATCCCCGTTGCCGTCGTTGGATATTTCAGGTCTGCATTCCTGCATGCTGGCATCTAGTTACAGCCCTGCAGGAGCTGAGCTCCTCTGTTGCTGCTGGTGGCCTGGCTCTTGGGCTGGATGGCTCAGCAGTGAGAGCTCCTGGGAAGCCTCCAGGACTCCTCTGGGCTCAGCCTTCCTTGGCCTGGGAAGGAGTCCTTCAAATTGCTCCAACCCCCAGCTGACTTCAGGCACCCAGGGAATGTGAGCAGGGGCAGGTCAGTGACCCTGGTGGAACCAAGCTTGCTAATGCCTGCATTACCCCTGCCTTCTCTCTTCAACCCTTCCAGAGGGGAGTGGATGCCAACTGTGAGGCTGTCAGCAAAAACCCCTAAACGCCCAGGGCCCCCTCCTGGAGATAGCTTTTTAAACACTGACATGACATTTTGACTACAGAAGGACCTTCTTTTTGTTCATTTGAGCCATCCCTCTATGTGGGTGGATGAGCCGCTTCTCTACCTAACACAGAAGGAAACTGAGGCAAACATTTGTTCAGAAATTCAGGCCCGAGTTTCTGACTGTATGCTTTCCCATTACCCATGCAGCCAGTTTAATGAGCATCCTTCCAGGAGTGCTGGTTTCTGAGGGCTTCCAGCTTGAGACTCCTCCCCAGGAAGGAGAAATGTGGAAGGGAGTGTATCTCATTTTCTCTGAAACTGGATGCAGGATACTTGGAGGGCAGGCCTGCGTAGGGGATAGGAAGGCTCACTGGCCTGTTAGCCGTGGGGTGTATTGTCCCAGATTTCCCAGGTGGCTCAGTGGTAAAGAATCCATCTGTCAGTGCAGGAGATGTGGGTTGGATCCTTGGGTCAGGGAGATCCCCCGCAACCCACTCCAGTATTCTTGCCTGGAGATGGACTACAGTCCACGGGGTTGCAAAGAATTGGACATGACTGAGTGACTGAGTGTGTGCACACACACGTATTGTCCCAGGCCACTGCTTACCCCCACTACCACCATCTCAATACTGAATGAGACCCTTAGGCAACGGGACGATCCCACAAGAGGAGAGGAGAGGTCTGTGGACTGCTCAGATGCACCCAGAAGCCGCCTCAGCTTGGAACATTTGGGACAAAAAACTTCAGCATCGCTGCAATGGGGCTGGGGTTGAAGGATAGCCACAGGCAGGCTGCAGTTTGGAAACTGACAGCCAGAGAAGGAGAGAGGCAAAGGTCGCGGCCAGGAGGGCCACTGCCCAGTCTGACAAGTCCATTAAATCTTAATTTAATTTTTTCATTAAAAATTTTAAGTTTTAATTTAATTTTATCTTAATTTTCTCAGCGGCCCTGCCCTCAGGCATGCTGGGAAGAAGGGGGTGGGGACCTGGCACTGACTCGCTCCTCTCACTGTTGTTCTGCTCTCACAGCCCTGCGGGGTGGAGGAGGAGAGCAGATGATAAATGAGTTTCCTAGGCAGACACCTTTCTTCCCAGGAGAGTGGGGACCAGCCCCTGAGCAGACTCCACCTTGGGATCTCTCTCTGGCATTCCCCAACCAGAAGCCCTGCTGCTGGAGGATGGAGACAACAGGAGGAAGACCAGAGATTAACCCAGTGGAGCTGTGCCTTTCAGCCTGAAGGCATGCCTGTCTCCTCGGGCCCCTGTGGAGCCTGTGCCCGGAAAGCTACCCACTCCCTTGTCCTTCTCTCTGCTCAGATGCTCAGAGAGGGGGCAGTAACGGGAGAGAAGAGCTGTTGGCCCTAGCCCTCAGGGGCTGGTGTGCGAGGTTGTCTTGACTGCTTCTCTTCTCTCCCTCAGGTCCCAATTAATGGATTCTGACATGGATTATGAAAGGCCAAACGTAGAGACCATTAAGTGCGTGGTGGTGGGGGACAACGCTGTGGGCAAGACCAGGCTTATCTGTGCCCGGGCCTGCAATGCCACCCTCACCCAGTACCAGTTGCTTGCCACCCACGTGCCCACGGTTTGGGCCATTGACCAGTATCGGGTATGCCAAGAGGTAAGGTTGCAAGTCTATGGCCTCACTTATCTGGGCTTCTTCCCCAGGGATCTCTCCAGAGGGGGCCTATGCTGAGCTCACGGAAGCCCTTTAAAGGTTGAGTAGGGGCAGCTGAAGAGCACAGATCCTTGGGAGAGGCCTGAGGGGAGCCCACCCCAGGGAGGGGTCCCCAGCCTTTTTGTTTGTCTGAGCAGAAGCCTGGGGCATTTTGTATAACATAGCCCCCAGTAATGGGAAGCCCTGGAGCTGGGAAAGGGGTGGTGCTTTGGAGAGATGAGAGATGCTAGGAGAAAAGAAACTGCTGGCTAATGATACCAGAAGACCCAAGGCTGGGAAACATCTGATTGGCAGGTACAGCTGGGAACAAGGATGGGCTTCTTGGGAGATCGCATCACTCCTGTGACTGTCTGCTCTCTGGAGTCTCTTCTGTCCTGGCCAGCTCTTGTTAGGGGACTCAGGTGTTCTAGGACACACAGAGGGAGACACTAGTTGTCCCTCCAGCCCCCACGCTGTGGGACCCAGGAATGAGCTGACCCCACCCTGAGTCAGCACACAGGGGCCCCAGGAACCATTGCCTTCACTTCCCTCCTCTCTCCCTGTCCCACCCCACCTCCTCCCCACCCCCCTGCCAGGTGCTGGAACGTTCCCGAGACGTGGTAGATGATGTGAGCGTGTCTCTCCGCCTCTGGGACACCTTCGGAGACCACCACAAAGACCGTCGCTTTGCTTATGGGAGGTAGGGAAGGCCCCGTTGCCTGCAGGGAGCCAAGTGGATGGGATTTTTCCCCGAGGTATGAGCACATTCTGTGAAACTGAGTAGAAGGAGTTTCACTCTGTGAAACTGGGAGGAAGGAGTGGAGAAAACTGCCCTGGGAGACCCTTGACTGGAAGGAAGCCGGGCTGGGCAGGGAGCCGGCTTTGCAGTTGGGAGGCCTAATTTCAGTTCTCCCCTGTTAACCAGTAATGCTAGGACTTTGAGCAATTAGGAAGGCTGTTCTGAGATGAGTTTTCTCAGATGAGATGGTAAAAGTGGTCATGTCTGAATCACAAGAGAGCTGTGAGGTCAACCCAAGAGTCTTTGAAAGCTCTCAAGTGCTAACTTGGGGGTACAGAAATAGGAGGTGCTATGATTAAATATTTTGGGTAAGATCATGTGAGCCGATATGACCGTTGTGAGACTGCAGTGTAGGGGTGCCATTGGGTATGTGTTCTCCCTTGTTCCAGCAGCAGGGAACCTATCACTAGCTTTTACTGCCTATAACCTCACTCTCTCCTACCCCCAGATCTGATGTGGTGGTTCTGTGCTTCTCCATTGCCAACCCCAACTCCCTCCACCATGTCAAGACCATGTGGTACCCAGAAATCAAGCACTTCTGCCCCCGAGCACCTGTCATCTTGGTGGGCTGCCAGCTGGACCTGCGTTATGCCGACCTGGATGCTGTCAATAGGGCCAGGAGACCCTTGGCTAGGTAGGCAGTCCTGGTGCCTTAGGGAGGGGAAGGTGGCAGATGCGGAAGGAGAAGAAGGGGTGGGGGAAGTTGTGTGTCTCTCAACTCCCTGCTCAGCCCTGAGAGAATACACAGAGCCTCACTTCTCTCCCTCCATTTGAAGCAGACCCACATAGGGGGCCAGTAAGAATAGTCATTCTTTCATTCATCCATCCATCCATAGCTTACACACTGAGTGGGCAATACTGGGCTAAGCATCATGAGGAGAGAAGGAGAGGTAATCTTTGTATGAAAGGAGCTTATAATCTTGCTGGGAAAAGAACTGGATAGGTGAGTCTGTTAAAAACCAGCATGCTAATTGCCAGAGAGGTAGTCGGCCCTCCCACTACTTTGAGCTGGGGAGATCACCCAGACCTACCATAGATAATGGAGGGCTTCCTGGAAGAAGGGATTAGAAGTGAGCCTTGAAAGAATGGTAGGATCTGGCCAAACAGAGGAGAAAGGGAGTGGAAATGAGCAGGGCAGGAATGGGACTTAGACCCAGCTCCTCAGCAAGGACTCCCCCAGTCAAGTGAAACAAACACAGGATCAGAAGAATGCATCTCCCTGCCCCCAACCCCTCCACCACTGACATGAATTTGGCTTCCCTTCTTGAACGTGCCAGGCCCATCAAGCCCAATGAGATCCTTCCCCCGGAGAAGGGCCGAGAGGTGGCCAAGGAGCTGGGCATCCCCTACTATGAGACAAGCGTGGTGGCGCAGTTCGGTATCAAGGATGTCTTCGACAATGCCATCCGGGCAGCGCTCATCTCCCGCCGGCACCTGCAGTTCTGGAAGTCCCACCTCCGCAATGTGCAGCGGCCCCTACTGCAGGCGCCTTTCCTGCCCCCAAAGCCGCCGCCCCCGCTCATTGTGGTGCCCGACCCCCCCTCCAGCAGCGAGGAGTGCCCTGCCCACCTCCTGGAGGACCCGCTGTGTGCAGACGTCATCCTTGTGCTTCAGGAGCGGGTGCGCATCTTCGCCCACAAGATCTACCTCTCCACGTCCTCCTCCAAGTTCTCGACCTGTTCCTCATGGACCTGAGTGAGGGGGAGCTGGGGGGACCCCCAGGGTCAGGGGCCCCCGCTCAGAGGACCACAGGGGTCACCCTGATCAACACCACCACCATCACCACCACCACCACCACCACCACCATGGCCGGGACTTCCTGCTCCGGGCAGCCAGCTTTGACGTGTGTGAGAGCGTGGAGGAGGGCGGGGGCTCTGGGCCTGTTGGGCTGCGGGCATCCACCAGTGATGGGATCTTACGGGGCAATGGGACAGGGTACCTGCCTGGGCGGGGGTCGAGTGCTGTCTTCCTGGAGCCGAGCTTTTGTGAGCATCCAGGAAGAGATGACAGAAGACCCACTGACTTACAAATCCCGGCTGATGGTGGTGGTGAAAATGGACAACTCCATCCAGCCAGGGCCCTTCCGGGCTGTTCTCAAGTACCTGTACACAGGAGAGCTGGACGAGAATGAGCGAGACCTCATGCACATTGCCCACATTGCTGAGCTGCTTGAGGTCTTTGATCTGCGCATGATGGTGGCCAACATCCTCAACAATGAGGCCTTCATGAACCAGGAGATCACCAAGGCCTTCCATGTCCGCCCGGACCAACCGGGTTAAGGAGTGCTTGGCCAAAGGCACCTTCTCAGGTATGAAACAGGCTCAGCAGCTGGTGTCCCAAAGGCAGGGAGTTCCCTCCAGGAGCCTTCTGCAGAATCTGGGTTGGTCTGAGTAGCATTCTGAGTCATCTCAGCCACCGACGTCCTGGAGATACCATGGCTCTGCTCCTGAAACCTAGAGCCCCCAGCCTGAGATTGTGGTCATGTGGTGCTCGCAGACTGTGGCTTCAGGAGGAAGCAGTTATCCAGGAGCCGTCAGTTATCCAGGAGCCATGTCGACCTGTGGATTGGTTGTCCCATATTCTTTCACCCCATCCTCACATGATGCGTCTTCTCTCACCCAACAGATGTGACCTTCATCCTGGATGATGGCACCATCAGTGCCCACAAGCCCCTGTTGATTTCTAGCTGTGACTGGATGGCTGCCATGTTTGGGGGGCCATTTGTGGAGAGTTCCACCAGGGAGGTAAGGCTGGGAGGGAGAGAGGTTTACTCCTTTCCATCTGAGGCATCTGTCACTTCACGGTACTTCCTTCAGCCCTGACTCTGTCCAAACCACCAAGTGATGGGCCCAAGAGAAGTTTATGAGATGGCTCCTATAGCCAAGGACTTTGCAGTATACCAAGATGGGGGATTATGGTCACATCCTAGCTCTATAGTTTAGAAAAAACTTTTTTCTTAAAGCAGTAAGAACAGATTTTTATTCAGAAACTATTGCAATAGGGGAAAAGAGACCTCAGTATAGAACTGGTTTTAATTCTTAATTGAGCATGATCAAGTGGGGTTTATAGTCAAGAGACAGAAAAATTACTAAGAGTAAACATCAAGAGTCAGTGGGAGTTCTAGCCAAATCAAGACTGGAGTTCAGGTCTGACCTCCTTTCTACCCTTCTCTGAACTGTGACATTGACTGTCCATCCTTCAGCCTTGTAGTTAACAGTGTCCTCCTTTGTGAATCTGCTTAAAGTTCTCAGGGTCCACACCAAGTTTCTCCAGCTGATCTGAGGTTTCCCTTGAGTATGGGGATGAGGTCTTTTATTTCTGCTGAGTACCCTTCTCAGCTCTAGGCCCTTAGTCAGCG
This sequence comes from Nanger dama, assembly GCA_917880005.1. Classification (NCBI taxonomy): domain Eukaryota; kingdom Metazoa; phylum Chordata; class Mammalia; order Artiodactyla; family Bovidae; genus Nanger; species Nanger dama. The sequence goes on along the minus strand of CAKJTW010000078.1, from coordinate 4,542,589 downwards.
CTCAACAAACACTTGAATGAAAGGCTGAACAAAGAATGTTAGGGCATAGCATCCTCTAACCCAGAGAAGGGATTTCCTATGATTTCTGGCTCAGGAAGATCCTTTGGAGGAGGGAAGGGCACCCCTTTCCAGGATTCTTCCCTGGAGAATCCCATGGACAGAGGAGCCTGGCGGGCTACAGTCAGTCCATAGGGTCGCACAGAGTCGGACATGACTTAAGCGACTTAGCACACACTGGAAAGGGAGTCCTGGGAGGTGAAGAGGAGAGTTTGAGATTTGAGTTGTCTCTGCTCCCTGAAGCATGAGTGGGTTGCGATGTGCAAAGTGTGAGATGGGAACTCTCCAGAGCCACAGTAGCAGCGGTAAAGTTCCAGCCAATTCCCAGTGCAGCCTGGAGAGGCTGGCGGCTGATGAGAAAGCAGTTTCTGTGTTGGTCCCGCTCTGGAGAGATCCCAGAGGCCCAGAGCTGTAGCTTTGAGCAGCCCAGAGAGACCAGCTGGTGTTCACTCTGTTCATCCACATCCCACTTGGCACTGCTCCCTGAAGGATAGAGTTGGGCCGGGTGCAGGTGATCGGAAGGGTTCCTTTGCTTCCTCCAGGCCAGAAGGATGCTAATGCGACCTCCAGGTCCTTTTAAAAGCTGTTGGAGCCCTGCTCACAGGTCCTCAGCAGATGGGTTCATTGCAGGCTGTTGGTTTGGGAGATTAGCCTTTGGGGAAGGAGGGGTTCTGAGCAGGTCCAGGGACCGCAGGGGTGACGGCCTGTCTATGGGAGACCAACTGTCCAGGCCAGAGCCTTCTTTCCCGAAAGCTGGACCTTGCTGCAGCCTGCTCCATTCTTTCCCACACGCAGGTGGTATTTCCTTACACAAGCAAGAGCTGCATGCGGGCCGTGCTGGAGTACCTGTACACTGGCATGTTCACCTCTAGCCCTGACCTGGACGACATGAAACTCATCATCCTGGCCAACCGCCTCTGCCTGCCGCACTTGGTCGCCCTCACAGGTAGCTAAGCCCAGGGGAGGGGGCCTCCAGGGAGGAGGAGGAGTCAGGGGACCCCTGGGAGACGTGATTTCTTCTCTCACCTGTCTCCTCCTAGGGGACAGGCCGCCAGCACCAAGGGGATACGTTTACATAGCGTGAGATACATTGGTGCGTATTGGGGTTGTGGTGAGGACGTGGATGTCAAGAAATGTGAGAGGGATGCTTGGTGGGGTCACCTTCTAGGTCTCTCTAGAGGTTATTGTGGTGCAGCAAGTGGGCACCAGTAGATGCCAGGGCTCGAGGTTCTCAGCTTGGCCACACTCAGGCAAGCTGAAGAAGTCAGAAAGAACAGAACACCATTCCTCATTCCTACCCTTGCATCTCCTCCTTCCTTTCCTTTTTCTTCCCCTTTCTCATTTCCTTCTTCTCTTCCACCTTCACTTTCTCTTTCTTCTCCTAGAAACACAGTAAGTAAGTGTAAGTGTTAATCGCTCAGTGGTGCCCTACTCTTTGCGACCCCATGAACTGCAGCCCCCAGGCTCCGCTGTACATGAGATTTTCCAGGCCAAGAATACTGGAGTGGGTTGCCATTTCCTTCTCCAGGGGATCTTCCCAACCCGGGATTAAACCCGTGTCTCCTGCACTGCAGGCAGATTCTTTACCGACTGAGCTACACATTGACCTAATTATTGGTCACTCCTAATTCTTTGACTCCTGGAAGATCCTGCGAGCTAGAGCTCAGGTTTCAGGGTGGATCAACCCCAGAGGCTTGGGTGGAGCAGGGACTGTGGCAGGAGGCAGGCCAGGGAGCAGCGCTTGGGGTCCCAGTGCAGGAGGAGAGAAGGTGTAGTGCAGATGAGAAGTCGTCAGGAGCCCGCGGTGCCCGCCGACAGGTGGCGCTCCTGAGCTGGAGTCCGCCTGTGCGTTCCATTGATGTTGGTGTTGGTACCTGTACTGGCATTGATGTCCAGGTTAATGTCCTGGGGTGGGTTGGCGGCAGAGAGCAAAGCCTCAGATACTGAGTTGAGGTTCAAGGGAGGACCTGGTGTTCAAGCTGCTGTGGCAGATGATCAAGATTGAGACTTGGCTATGAGGGAAGCAGCGATCCTATGATGAGAAATGAGTTGAAAGGTGGCGCTTGGTCCCTGGAAGAGGTGGAAGTGATTGAATCAAATGTTAAGAGCTGAACCTGCAGAGGCAGGCCAGGGGACACTGAGGGCTTTAGGGCAGGGAGTAAGAGGCTTCTAAAGATTTCAACTGCAGTATTCCCTGGTGATCTGGTGGTTAAGGCTGCACTCCCACTGCAGGGGCCATGGGTTCGTTCGATCCCTGGTCGGGAACTAATATCGCTGAGTGGTGGGACCAGTAAATAAATAAATGATAAATAAGATCACAGCTGCAACAATTTGAAAAAGTGGTACACCGTTCCCAGAACACAGAAAACAGTCCAAACTCTTAGACTAAATAACTTTTGAAAGACTTGCTACAAAGAAATAGCCCAAATTGAAAAAAAAAATGTATTTAGGTGTTTCTTTAGGTTTGTTTCATCATAGCAAGCAATCAGAAACAAGTCAAACAGGGACACTGGTTAAGCACATGTGGATGGATTTTGCAAGGTAGCCATTAAAAACGTTACCTCTCAGTGCTGCATGGAAGGGCTTATAGAAAATAACATTTCCTGTGAAATGCTTCATAATTGCTAAAAAACACATTTAAAAAATATGTTTCTATTTACCTTATCAGGGAATAGTGGAAAATGCCAAGTGTTGTATAATAGGTGACATGTTTTGTGATATAAGCCTACGATAAAGTTATTAATTTAAGCTTAATTTTAAAAATGTTAAATACTGCACATAAACATGTAATATGTGTTCATCTTAATAAATTATTACAAACCAAAGTGGCCCTTGCTCACCACACCAGGGCCCCCAGTCTGTCCCTCTCAACCATAGGCCCTCCCCACCCCAAAAGTAACCATTCTGCCTATTGCTCTAAGATTTTATGATCACTCTTCCTTACTCCTCTTCATAGTTTTATCATCCAAGTGTTCATCCTGAAACACTATAGCATGATTTTATTTTTTTATATATCTTTTAAGGTTTTTATAATCTGTAAGTATCTTGTCTGTTAAAAACAAAAACAAAACTCCCTCGTGATATGTTGGAAAAACCCTCTGATCTAAGAAACCTAGATTTTTCTACTGATTGCCTTTCTGTAGTCTACCATATTTCCTTCCTATCAACTGGCCTTCAGGTCTAGAGGCTAGATTAGATCCAGTCTTCTTTTGGTGAGACTACATTTTGTAGGTTGTTTCTGCTTTTCATCAAGAAGCATAGATCATCTGCTTTTCTCTCTTTTTGTGGTGTTAGCAGCCATTGAGTTTTACTGCCTGGATCCATTCATTTATTAAGTGTTGTGAAATGGTAATATTCCAGTTCGGTTTTTTTTTTTTTAATCTGTTGGAATACCTTCAAAATGAGAGAAACTTTCCCTCACCTATGGTTTGTTTTCCCAGTAGAATAGTTCGTGTAGGAAAGGCAGGTGAATATGTGGTATTTTAATTTACCAGTCGTTTTTCCTTTCTCTTATATTTAGGTACTTATTTGGCTGCAGTGGAGTCTTAGTGGTGGCATGAAGGATCTTTAGTTGGAGCATGTGGGCTCTAGCTCCCTTACCAGGGGTTGATCCTGGGTCCCCTGCATTGGAAGTGTAGAGTTTTAGCCACTGGACCACCAGGGAAGTCCCAGTTTACCAGTTTTCAAGATACACATTTGTTTCCTGTCATCCTTTGAGAGTGACCAGTTGATTTTTGTTATTAATATTACGTGTGATTATGAATTTTTGGACTTGAACATACTCTATTGGTTTTTAGCTCAGTTCAGTTGCTCAGTCATGTTTGACTCTTTGCGACCCCATGGACTGCAGCATGCCAGGCATTCCTGTCCATCACCAACCCCTGGAGCCTACTCAAACTCATGTCCATCACATTAGTGATGCCATCCAGCCATCTCATCCTCTGTCGTCCCCTTCTCCTCCTGCCTTCAATCTTTCCCAGCATCAGGATCTTTTCAAATGAGTTGGTTTTTCACATCAAGTGGCCAAAGTATTGGAGTCTCAGGTTCAGCATCCATCCTTCCAATGAATCTTCAGGACTTATTTCCTTTAAGATTGACTGGTTTGATCTCCTTGCAGTCCAAGGGAATCTCAAGAGTCTTCTCCAACACCACAGTTCAAAAGCATCAATTTTTTAGCACTCAGCCTTCTTTATAGTCCAACTCTCTCATCCATACATGACTACTGGAGAAACCATAGCTTTGACTAGATGGACCTTTGTTGGTAAAGTAATGTCTCTGCTTTTTAATATGCTGTCTAGGTTGGTCATAGCTTTTCTTCCAAGGAGTAAGCATCTTTTAATTTCCCGGCATCAGTTACTATCTGCAGTGTTTTTGGAGCCCCCAAATTAAAGTCTCTCAGTATTTCCATTGTTTCCCATCTGTTTACCATGCAGTGATGGGACCAGATGCCACGATTTTAGTTTTCTGAATGTTGAGTTTTAAGCCAACTTTTTCATTCTCTTCTTTCATCAAGAGGTTCTTTAGTTCTTCTTCGCTTTCTGCCATAAGGGTGGTGTCATCTGCATATCTGAGGTTATTGATGTTTCTTCCGGCAATCTGGATTCAAGCTGTCGGTTTTAAATAATTGCAATTAGCTTTATGGAAACTCAGATACTCTACTGTTCTTTTAACCTGTAGAAGGGTCTTCAAGTTGGCTGCTGAGTCTCTAGAGGAACTTTCTGATGCTCTGGAATGATAAGATGTGCCTGGTTCATCATGTACACTTCCTGCCCCATACCTGGAGTCAGCCATTTCTCTAAGAAGTCTTGGCTTCTTGTAGTTGGAAATGGGATTTCAAGGCTACAATGTTTGCATTAGCAATGCTTTTGCTGTGGGGATGGCTGTTGTTTCCAGATCTTTTCCATAGACTCAGCTGAGACATATTACTTTTAAAGATAAAATACTTTATCCATTTATACTGATACAATTAAAATTCAGAACTAAAAGTGTTTACTTCTTCCCTAGAAAGGTCTTAACATGAAATGCAAGGTTAGTACATAATTTGTTACAAAATTAAAGTTAATATGAACAACTTGATTTAATCCTTAGTTCTAATCCATAGTTCTCAGCAAATTTGAGATTTAATACCCTCTTCCATCGGTATCAATGGCTGATTCTCAGGGATGGGGACTTTCACCCCAGCTGTATAACTCCTTGCTGCAACATATGTAGCTTAAAAAACTTCATAGGTTATTCCAGTCTCCTCCTTCACTTCCCACCTCCACTCCAGTGGGAAAGTCTTGCTCTAATCCTGGTTTCCTCACTGGGTGGGAGCAGACTTAAATCTCCTGTGGCCTTTCCTGGTCTGTTGGGACTTGCCCCGGACCTCTCTTTGCCCTGCTGTGGGCCCCTGCTGGGGTCGGGGATGGGATAAACAAGAGCCTGTCCACTCCTGTGGTTCTTCAGCCCATTCGTGGCTGTGTGTGTGTCACAGAGCAGTACACAGTGACTGGGCTGATGGAAGCAACTCAGATGATGGTGGACATCGATGGGGACGTCCTTGTGTTCCTGGAACTGGCTCAGGTAGGATGACAGGGAGGAATCTCTCCAGCATTCTCAGCTCTGGGCTCTGCCTGTTGGCAGCAAATGGGGAGGGTTCGGGAGGTGGTGGGTAGGAAGGAAACCCATTGACGGACTTGGTTCCCCCAGTGGCCAGACTCGTCTTATCCTCTAGTCCAGAGAATTCACCTCAACATGCCAAGAGGACAGGCTGGCTGTGGCAGGAAGGGACAGAGACTTCAGGCAACCGTTGGGCAGGGGAGGGAACCCCAGAGCCCTGTAGAGACGTGGTTGCTGCCTGCTGAGGTCGTTTAGGGCACACTGGGGACTCTCCATCTAAGATGAACTTCCTACCTGCTTTTTCCCAAGTGATACTGTTAGTTGCTCAGGCACGTCTGGCTCTCAGCGACCCCGTGCACTTTAGCCTGCCAGGCTCCTCTGTCTATGGGCTTCTCCAGGCAAGAATACCAAAGTGGGTTGCCGTTTCCTCCTCAAGGGGATCCTGCTGACCCAGGGATTGAACCCAGGTGTCCTGCATTGCGGGCAGATTCTTTACTGTCTGAGCCACCCGAAACAGGCAAGCAAAAGCTCCCCTACCAGCCCTCAAGGTGCCAAAATTCTAAAGATTAGTTTATGAAGTTAAAATATGCCAGATATGCCTGGGAGGTCAGCTCTCTAAGCCCGCTTGTCAGCACCTTATGCAGGCTGCTCTGGTCCAGCATGGAGGACGAGGGGTCAGATCTCAGGAGGGCAGACCCAGTAAGAGGCTACCTCATAGGACTGTGGGTTTCTGGGGCTGCTGGGGGCAGGTCATGGGTGAGGTGGGGATGGTGCCAAGGAGCAAATCCATGTCATTCCATCATGGTTTTGTGTGGCCTTGCCTCTCGAGGTGGGTTCTTTGTGACTCAGGGCCTTTGCCCACCTGCGCCAAAGCCCTGGCTCTGAAGGCAAAAGTAGACATCTGTGTGCAGACCTTGGCCCAGGGGTCCCAGCACAGACATGCTCCTGTCTGTTCCCAGTTCCACTGTGCGTACCAGTTGGCTGACTGGTGTCTTCACCACATCTGCACCAACTACAACAATGTGTGTCGCAAGTTCCCCCGAGACATGAAGGCCATGTCCCCAGGTGAGCATCCCCAGCGGCATCTGTCGCCTCCATCTCCTTGGGTCTAAGCCTCTGACCTGACCCCAGGGCGCCCAGAGGCTGCCAAAGACCCCTGTGGGTGAGGAGTAGCCTGCAAACATGCACCCGGCCCAGCGGAGGGGTTCCTGGAAAAAGCGCTGGTGTGGAGGGCGGCCCCCCCACCCCCCGGCCCCGGCCCGCCGGAGACCTTGGGCAATTCATTCTGCCCCTCTGAGCTTCTGCTTTTCACAGGTACACACTAGAGGTGGTATTTTTTAGATGTTTGTGGACCAAACTCCACAATAAGAAATACATTTTTGTTTGTTAATTTTTACAATGTTGGTTGGTTTCTGCCAACCAACAGTACAAATCAGCCATAATTATACATATATCCCCTCCCGTTTGAGCCTCGCTCCCATCTCCACATCCCACCCCCTCTAGGTTATCAAGAATTACATTTTTCTTGTGACCTAGTACACATGTTGAAAATTTTATCAGTTGTTTTTAATACTGTTCATGACTCATGACATTAAGTGCATAACCTAGGAATGGGCACAAGTCACAGCTTGGACAACACAGATCTGGATATCCTCTGGGGTCCCTGCAGCTTGGTCTCCGCTTAATTGATGTCTCCGGTCCTGGGGCCGGACAGGAGTCCAGGGGTCCAGGGCTCACGGGATCCGGGGAGAGGAGTGGCTGGCCTCCCCACTTGGTCTTCACTGGGCACCGTCTGCTTTGCTGTGACCCTCCTCCCCACTAGTACTCTACCAGTTCTCCCACTCCTGCTCTCTCCTTGTCACCCTTCTAGCATTTTCTTTCTAAAGGACAGCTCCAACTGCCTCATTTCCCTGGTCCCAAACTTCCGTGGAGCCCCCACGCCTTCTAGAATAAGTCCAAAGCCCTCAGCCTAGCCTTCCCTCCCATCTGACCTCCTGCATACCCCCACCCCCTGCACCTCCCCTCTCAGAACCTCAGCTCTGCCAGCTGCATCTGCTGTCCCCCAGCCAGGCCGAGCAGCTTCTTGCCCACAGCTCTTCTCGCCATTTCTCCCTCATCCCTTGTCGCAGCCTGCTTTATTCTCTGAGCCTTGATAGGATCTTCCCTCTGCCTTTGAAGAAAAATGCAAGTGGAAATGCCTTTCCCCAGTGGGGACCGTCGGCTCCACTCCCTGGGCAGCTGACTCTCTTTGGGGACTCAGTGAAGGCAGGGCTTCCGCTTCTGGTCCCCAGGGGTTGGCCTGTGGGCCTAGGAGGACCAAAGGCATGTTCCATGGCAGCGGGGCAGGGGTGGGGAGTCCGTCTGTCCCTCCTCCTGTGTCTTCCTCACCCAGCCCTACTGCTGTTCTGCCCCAGAAAACCAGCAGTATTTCGAGAAACACCGGTGGCCACCCGTCTGGTACCTGAAGGAGGAAGACCACTACCAGCGGGCCCGGAAGGAGCGCGAGAAGGAGGACTATCTGCACCTGAAGCGGCAGCCCAAGCGGCGCTGGCTGTTCTGGAATAGTCCGTCCTCGGCGTCCTCTTCGGCCGCCTCCTCGGCGTCCCCATCCTCCTCCTCGGCTGTGGTCTGAGATGCTGCCACCCTCTTCTGACCCTGCTGCTGTTGCCCCCACTTGTCTTTGCCCCTCTGCTCCTCTGCATCACCCCCTCCACCTCCCAGGGACAGAGGACTCGCATAACCAGGACCCTTTGGGTGGAGCTGCTCTCATCAGCCAAAGTAGCTCGGCACAGAGAGGAGGGAGCCTGGCCTCGTGGACCAGAGCAGTGGCTCTGTGCAGTGGTCCTGATTCCACGGACGGCTGGGAGACAACTCCTGGGAGGCGGGCATCGGGGAGAGAGCTGAGGACCATGGCATCTTGTCTGTGGGTCGGAGAACCCTAGCATCAAAGGGGAAACTCCTGCTGGGAAGCTGTGTGTCCTGGTCTGCACAGGCAGCCCCCTTCCAGGGAGCAGCAGTGGGCAGGCAGGGTCCTACCTCTGTTGGCCCCATGTCTCCATCTATGGACTTGAAGGGTTACAGAGGTTTTGTGGGCCTTTCCATGTGGAGCCTACTCAAATCCTCACTGGAAAAGTCAGGGTAGAAATTAAGCCTTCAGAGCCCAACTCCAGGCTTCCATCCCTGTGGTGCAGCTGCCAGAAGCTGCAAGTGGAAGGCTTCCCCTCTGCCGGCATTGCTTCCGGGGCTGTGGGCAATCAGGCCTGAGAAGGTGGCAGAGGTTCTTCAGAGCTGCAGTCCTGGAAGCAGTGCTTCTTGGTGCAATGAGACACTTCTCTTTCCCCCCATCCTTTACTGCCTAGGTTTGGAGATGGAAACCCAAGGAAACACTGGAACAGGGAGAGAGAAAGTAGAGGGTGATGGGACCAGAGTACAGCAATCCCATGCTCCTTTGGGCTCCTCCCTTGCTGCTGGCCAGCACAGCTTCTTATGGGGAGAGGGTAAATTTTCCAAAAATCGCAGATAATAATGAACAAAATCACCACCGACAAAAATATTGTGGCCTCTATCCCATCAAAGGAAGAAAAGCAGAAAAAGACCCTGGATGGCTCTCATTTTTATAAAGCCAAGCAGGGGTCCCCATGTGGATGAGGCAATGATCGAGGTGGTAGAACTGACTCCGCTGCTTTTCAGGAAAACAATGTAACCGGCTGTGACCGAGGACGTCTTGGCCCCACTGACTGACTCTGGAGGGCACGGTGCGTGCCTTTAGCATGCTGGGGATAAGGTTGCAGGGGTGGGGAGGGTGGGCTCGGGAATCACCATGGTGTTGGATCCGTCATAAGAATCAGACTGTTCTCAACTTCAGCAGGTAACTCCGTAGGACATGACTGTGTTGAAGGGGTGGGATGAGGTAGGGGTCAGAGGTCAGGGAAGAGGGCACTGACATGGCGAATAGGAGTCCTTGTAAAGAAGGATCGTAATGAACCACGTGACCTTACTCAGTGCTGGTTGGTGATAACAGGGAAGAATGGGGGAATGGAACAGGAGAAGAGGAGGGAGGAGACTGGAGGATGGTGGAGGATTAAGATAGTATTTTGCAGCCCCATGGGGGAAAGTTGGGCCACAACTGACCCTCTCCCCCTTTTCTAATTCTGATTTGTATCTCATTCCACACACCCTTGTTCGATTCAGAACACAGGGTCCCTCTGATGAAGGTGGAGCTAGAGAGACTGAGTTCCTCTCCTCAGCACTCAGAACTCATCTAAGAAAGATGCTTTAGGGAGAGGGACTGGGTTTTGGTCCCAGGGCCTGGTGTGGGGGCTCCACCCCCAATAATCTGGCATAGAGCAAACCCCACAAAAATGGAACCTCTGCATCAATTTTGTGGTGCCAAGACCTCGAGATCTGAGGTCAAGGCCTTGTCAAGAGAAGGAGCAGGAGGTGGCAGGTCAAGTGCATCTTGAGTGGCTGTGACCCATGGTGTCCGAGCCCTAGGCTTCAAGGCCATGGCTGCCTCCCCTCCAAGTCCTCCAGATGGCAGACTTGGAAACCAGACACGTGCTGCCCTCTACTGGCTGGTCAGCTCACTTCTGCTGAGCTCAGGGTGAGGTTGAGGTGAAGGGGAGCCTCCGAGGTGGGGGTGTGCTGCTCTGCACCAGCACCTTCACTCTGGGAAGGGCGTAGGAGGGGCCATGGGGGCCTCCCAAGAACTCTAGGGGGATGGGAGAGCCAGGACCTGAAATCCAACGACAGGGGAATTAGGTTTCCATGAGATTGCAGGCCTGAGTCACCTGGCCCACTGCTGAGGATGCAGAAAGGCCAGCAGGGACAGAAAGGGAAGGTGGCCCAGAAGTGGCAGGAGGCTGACAAGTGAGAGGCCACAGCAGGATCCCAGCAAGCAGGGATCCTTCCCAATAGCTCTGGGAAGATACCGCCTGGGAGGCTGTGGGGGGACCCGGGCCAGCCCCATCAGGGAAGGGCAGGGACAAGAGGGATGGAGGAGGGGCTGAATTCTAGTCCCCCAGGAACCTGGTGCCCAGAAATCTTGAGTCAGAGCAGGAGACACATTCATGCAGGGCAAGCTTGAGCCTGAGGCATAAAGCGAGAAGGAAGGAGTGGGTCACACAGCAAGAACACACACTCCTGCACCCATGTCACTCAGAACTACTCCAGAGGAGAATGGGAGGATGGGGAGAAACACACACACATGCCTCTTTTTATATCAAATTGCATATTGAATTTGGTCATGAATTCATAAACACATGAGTATTTTGTACCTAATGGCCTTTCTTGTACTGTTTGATATTCCCAACAAACTCTTCTAAGGCGAGAACTTCCAATGGAGAGAAGAGTGAAAAGATAAGCAACCACTAGTGAAACGCTTAATTAAGTGCCTATCGTGGGTCAGGTGCTCTTTGGATTGGATATAAAACAAGGCAACTTCATGCTCTCATCAAGCTTCCCTTAAATAAACATGATGAACACTGACAAGGCTAATACTTTAGGTGGGCACTAAGGAAGTCCTCTGAGAAAGGGATAAGTGACCTGACACTTGATTGACAAGAATTCATTTCTATCTTCCTCTGAAGATGAAGGCAGAGTGTCCTCCACTAAAGGAACAGCAAAAGCAAGAAACACGTGACTTTCGGGGAACAGAGGGGCAGTAGGGCAGGACTTCTGGAAAGGGAAGAGGAAAGGGCTATTGCACCAAGACCACTCAGGTAGGACCCCTACCAAACTCCACTGGAGCACCATACCCTGAATGTCCCTAAATACGCAGCCAATTCTAGTTTGGGTCCAGCTATGCCAGTCTTGGGCACACAAAGTTTTCAGACGGAAAAGATAAACTGAAGAGTACTACTTTCATAACATCCTCCTGCCATGACTGGAACACTGCAGAGGCAAGTGTGGTGGAAGGAGGGCTGAAGTGCCTACGAAGTATTTTTTTAAAGTAAGAGGAAGTGATCAGCTCTCCCTGGACTGAGGGTGCTGCGGTACATCTTCCACACTAAGAGTGGTCAAGCAGGGAAAACTCCCACTAAGAACTGGGAAGGGCAAATGGAGGAGGAGCCAGAGAAGGGAGGAGACACCAGGAGAGGCCCCCTTGCATGTCTTTATTCTGAAAACAAGGTCACAATAGAGACTGGGCAAGATGGCAGAGCAGAAAGACCCTGAGCTTGGGTCCTCTCACGGGCAGCCCAAATTACAACCATTTGCAGAACAAGCACTGATAAAAAGACAGGAACCCATCAGCATAGGTCTTCTACAATTAGGCAGAAAGCAGGAGCCACACTGAGATGGCTGGAATGGGCAGACTCACAGTATCATCAAGTGCCATACTCCTGGGTGGACAGACCACAAAGTAGAGGATTGTATTGCAGGGTTTTTCCACAGGAGAGTTCTGACTCCCCATTTGGGCTTTCCAGCCCGAGATCCTGCATCAGCAAGATGAGCCCCTAGAGCATTTGGCTTTGAAGGCAAGCAGGGTTCTACTTTTGCGTGTCCCACAGGACTGGAGCAAACAGACTTCAGTCTTAAAGAGCACACACATGCGCTGGGAGCTAGGGCAAAAGGGGTCACTTGATGGAAACCTGGGTTGGAGCTGCCTGCTGGTCTGAAAGAGTGTCCCAGAGAGGCAGTGGGTGAGTGCGGCTCAGGCTGTGGGTATAGACACTGGTAACAGCTATACTTTTCACACTGCCCATGGGATTCTCATGGCAAGAGTACTGGAGTGGGTTGCCATTTCCTTTTCCAGTGAACCATGTTTTGTCAGAACTCTTCACCATGACCTACCCATCTTGGGTGGCACTGCACAGCATAGCTCATAGCTTCATTGAATTATGCAAGCCCCTTTGCCACGACAAGACTGTGATCCATAACGGGGACTGACAGAGGAGCCTGGCAGGCTAGTCTATGGGGTCACAAAGAGTTGGACACAACTTAGCGACTGAATAATAACAGCCATACTTGGGAGCTTCTTCTACTTGTGGACACGGGTGCGGACAGGCACTACTGTGGGATCTGCCCTCTAGTTCATTAGCCCCAGTAGCTAATGACTTGGGTGGGGTTGATCAGCCCCACCCAACAGCCAGTAGGCACCAGTTCAGGGATGTTGTTATTGTTCAGTCGCTAAGTCATGACTACCGCTTTGCAGCAAGCAAACGGACTGCAGCATGCCAGGCTTCCCTGTCCTTCACTATCTCCCAGAATTTGTTCAAACTCATGTCATTGAGTCAGTGATGCAATCCAACCATTTCACTCTTTGTTGCCCCCTTCTCCTTCTGCACTCAATCTTTCCTAGCATCAGGGTCTTTTCCAATAAGTCAGCTCTTTGCATCAGGTGGCCAAAGTATTGGAGCTTCAGCTTCAACATCAGTCCTTCCAATGAATATTCAGGATTGATTTACTTTAGGATTGACTGGTTTGATCTTCTTGCTGCCCAAGGGACGCTCAAGAGTCTTCTGCAGCACCACAGTTCAAAAGCATCAGTTCTCAGCCTTTTTGCTTCAACTCTCACATTTGTTCATGACTACTGGAAAAATTATAGCTTTGACTATACAGACCTTTGTCGGAAAGTAATGTCTCTGCTTTTTAACACACTGTCTAGGTTTGTCACAGCTTTTCTTCCAAAAAGCAAGTGTCTTTTAATTTCATGATTATAATCACTGTCCACAGTGCTGGGATGCTTCAGCCCAAACAACTAACAGCGCCACCCATCATCAGACAGCTAAGTAAAGACGTCCTGAGCCCACCACCACCTCTAGGCATGCCTCTAGACATGGCACTGCCCCAGTGGGCCAAGACTCAGCTTCCCCTGCCAGTGGGCAGGTAAGGGCCCTGCCCTCCAGGAAAACTTCACTGGCCTCTGGACAGCCTCACACACCAGGGGGCAGAATGCAAGAAAACCACAGTCCTGCAGACTGTGGATGCAACCTGTACACAGCAGGTGACACCCTCTCCTAGGACCAACTGGCCCCAACCCTGCCTATTAGCAGGCCAATACAAGCTTCAGGACATGCCAGATTCGATCCCCAACTGTGTCAGGAACTACCCCACTACCCTCACCCTGCACCAGTGATCTGACACCAACTCGGGATACCTGGGCCCTGTGGCCAGACTCCAGGGCATGGCTCTGCCTGCCAGTCATCTGGCACTAACCCCAGGACCTGGTTTCACCCACCAGTGGGTGGGCAACAGCCCTGGAGTTTTCTGGACCCCTGGCCATGCCCGCCAGTGAGCCAGCACCAGCTCCAGGTCCCATGGGGCTCTGCAGCCAGCTTCCTTGTGACCAGGTACCACTGATGAACAGCTGGCAGCCTCCACACAAGGTAGGCCCTAGCAGCCAGGCCTATGACCCTGCCTACATGGTCCACCCCCAGCAACAGAGGGAGCACCCCCTAGAGCAGGGTCCCCATCCTCCAGGATCTAATGCCTGATGATCTGAGGCGGAGCTGATGTCATAAGAGCCAAAATAAAGTGCATGGAGTTGCCAATAAGATATTGAATAGCAGTAGGAAACAGGGCATCCTGGTCTTATTCTAGATTTTACAGGAAAAGTTTTGTCTCACTACTGGATAAACTCTTTGAAAAAGCCCTTTGATTTTTTTTTTTTTTTTTAAATGATGATTACCTTGTCCTTCTAAAACCCAGGAACAACATTAAGCAAAATGAAGAGGCCAAGACTCAGAGAAACATGACTCAGTATTTTAAGAAGTATGAAGATATATTTGGTCCCTCAGAATATTTAGAGAACAAAGAATTTTGACTACAGCTTAGTTTGCCACTTCAAGCAGAGCTGTATTGGAGAAGCCTAGAAGTTTTAAAAGCAGATAAGTTTTCTAGACTCTTGGAATATCTTACCAAAACTTTAAGATTGGCTTCGAGAAGTCTTATAAGTCAGAATGACTTGTCAATATTACAAAACTTATTTCCTAGCTTCCCTTTTATTCTGGTAGAAAACCAATAGCCAGGTCAAGATTCTAAAGTAATGGAAAAGTATGTTTAGTCACTGGAAAATTCTTTCAGGGGAAATATAAGCATATGTATCATCCAAAGCAACCAACTGTCTATTTATTTCTTGGGAAAGGTAATAATATGAACAGACTTGTTCACAAAGAAAAAAATCGATCGTTTTAAAAACACAGCTGATATTAATTCCTTGGGGCAGAGTGGAGATGCACAGGAGGGAAAAGCCCAAGAACTTTTTCTTTAGTTAAAGGGAAAAGTTGAAAATAATTGTTTGTGCAAGGATATAGATCAGTGAAAAAAATTACAATACCCATCATACCTGGTTTTTGGACCAACTTAGAAGTGGTAGAAGCATAGAAAAATATTTTTATAATACCTGGGGTTTTCCATTGGAGACCCACAGGCTTCTGACAGGTTATGTGAAAGTCTTATCTTCTCCCTTCCGTTATGTGGACACAATAGCACTTAATTTTTTTAGACCCAAGATCTATGCTTTAATTTGACAGATTTATAGATACAGCCTTTGACTTCTTGGCCCTGTATGTGCAATATTTATATTTCTTCTCAAGCATGCCGTGAGTCCCATATGGACTGTGGTGAAAAAGGAAGGAATGAGAGATGTGGAAGCTATCAAATATCTTCCTTGGTTTGGACAACATCACTGAAGGCAAACTAACGGGGAGTTATGGATGGAATTGAGCTTGCCTGGTGGCTCAGACGGTAAAGAATTGGCCTGCAGGGCAGGGGACCTGGGTTTGATCCCTGGGTCAGGAAAATCCCCTGGAGGAGGAAACGGCAACCCATTCCAGTATTCACGACTGGGAAATCCCATGGACAGAGGAGCCTAGTGGGCTACAGTCCACGGGGTCACAAAGAGTTGGACATGGTTTAGTGACTAAAACAACGAGCTCTTCACATCTAGACACCTTGAAGCCCACACTGTGCATGAAAAGGAAAGGCACAAGAGCGTTTCCTGTGATGAGTGGAGATTAAAACGACAGTACTGTGGTGTCCCATTTTTACTTCTTAGACTAGCAAAGCATTTACGGTCAATGTGGCGAGGGTATAGGGAAACAAGGAAACTTGATTACTCTTCAGTTCAGTTCAGTTGCTCACTTGTGTCCAACTGCAACCCCATGAACCGCAGCACGCCAGGCTTCTCTGTTCATCACCAACTCCCAGAGTTTACTCAAACTCATGTCCATTGAGTCAGTGATGCCATCCAACCATCTCATCCTCTGTCATCCCTTCTCCTCCTGCCTTCAGTCTTTCCCAGCATTAGGGTATTTTCAAATGCATCAGGTGGCTGAAGCATTGGAGTTTCAACTTCAGCATCAGTCCTTCCAATGAACACTCAGGACTGATCTCCTTTAGGATGGACTTGTTGGATCTCCTTGCAGTCCAAGGGACTCTCAAGATTCTTCTCCAACACCACAATTTAAAAGCATTAATTCTTCAGTGCTCAGCTTTCTTTATAGTCCAACTCTCACATCCATACATGACGACTGGGAAAACCATAGCCTTAACTAGATGGACCTTTGTGGACAAAGTAATGTCTCTGCTTTTTAATATGCTGTCTAGTTTGGTGATAACTTTCCTTCCAAAGAGTAAGTGTCTTTTAATTTTCATGGCTGCATCACCATCTGCAGTGATTTTGGAGTCCAAAAATTAAAATCTTTCACTGTTTCCCTATCTATTTGCCATGAAGTGATGGGACCGGATGCCATGATCTTAGTTTTCTAAATGTTTACTGTTAGTGTGAGTTAAAATGGCCCAGCCTTTTTTTTTTTTTTTTTTTTTTTTGAGGGCTCTGTCATTATCTGAGCAAAAGTATAAAATTCTCTAACCCACTGACACAACAATTTCACTTCTAAGGATTTACCCAATAGACAATGCACATACATGTATGATTCATACAAGTATATGCTATCCACTCCAGTATTCTTGTCTAGGTAATCTCATGGGCAGAGAAGCTTGGTGGGCTACAGTCCATGAGTTCTCAAAGAGTTGGACACGACTGAGCAACTAACACACACACATACACACACACACACAACGTACACACACACAACAGCTATTATCTTCCTTACTCACTTGGCAAAAGCATGTATTGTTGTTGCTGCTGTTCAGTTGCTCAGCCGTGGGCAACTCTTTGTGATCCCATGTACTGTAGCACACCAGGCTTCTCTGTCCTTCATTATCTCCTAGAGTTTCCTCAGATCCATGCCCATTGAGTTGATGATGTCATCCAACCGTGCATTACCTTCTATTTTATTTTCATTTTGTAGACTGCTTGTATTCTGACCAGACAATTCTGTTAATATAATAGCTTTCTTATTCTCCCTTCCCATTTTTTACTTCAGAAGTCTTTTTCTTTTCCATACTGTGTCTTACATATGTTGTCTAACACAGAGTTTGTTCAGTGGTCATGGCTCTTGATTTTATGGAGACATTTTTCATTTCCTGGGTCCATTTAAGCTTCCCAGATGGCTACTATTGGGCTTCCCGGGATGAGTCAGTTGGGGGCTGTGTCTGCCCTGCAGAGAGGTCAGTAAACCGGAGCAGGTGTGCTGCGTCTGCAGGGAAGTGGGTGCGCGTTTCCCAGGCTGGGTGACTTGAGGTGTCTGCCTTTAGTCTTTTGAGGTATCAGCTGGGGTCAGGTTCCTCTGTAATTCCACCCCGTCCCCCTTGTGCCCAGATCGGCCTCAGCCCGGAATGACAGGGCTTGTCACACTCATAGGCCAGCACCTGCTTGAGAGGGGGCGCCCCCCAGGACCAGAGTGTCATCCCTGCTTCCTGCAGTGCTCTGCCTGGTGCTGACTGTCTAATAACAAATAGAGTCTCGTCAGTGTAGGACCAAGGCCCATCTCGGGGAGAAAGCTGTTTTGAACAGAAAGTTGGGAGAATCGCTAAGCTTTCACTCTGGCCATATTTTTGGAACATTTCTCTCTCACTTCCTAGTGATGAAGAGTCGCGCTGGCGGGTCCTTTGGGCACGCTGCTGCCTCCATGCTGTTTTGTCGATGTTTTCTGGGTGTGACCCCTGAAGCTGCAGATGGGTGATCTCTGCCACAGGTTTTTGGAGGCCACGGTGCTCTGGATCGGCTTTTAGCTGTGGGCATCGGATCCAGCCTGGGAGGGAGAGAAAGTAACAGCTCCAGACTGGAAAGTAAAACCTGTTTTGCTCTCCGGCTGTGGAAGAACGCGCGCCCTGAGCTGCCTACAGAGTTGTCAGAGGTAGTGATGACCCGGTGGGAGTTGGACCCTAAGCTGCCACTGAAGTTCCAGATAAACAAGTGGGAGAGGAGTTGGTAGTGCGCCGGCAGGCCCCTCGCTTTATTGTAGGAGGGAGCCAAGGTGGGGGTGACTCCCTGAGCAGGAACTAGTCTTTGTACGAGCCGCCTCCTCGCCCGGCATTGGGTCATGCCTGAGACATCTGTCCTGTGTCCTCAGTGCCCACCAAGAGGACCACGATCGCTCTCCATTCTGCCGAGGGAGCCTGGGGCCTTCACTAAGGGTCGGGCCTGGGTGACTAGAGCAGCGCGGGGCCGCTCAGAGTTCGGGGTGTGAGTATTTTTACCTTCCTGGCCACCACAGGGTCTCGAGCGGCTCCTGAACTAGCTGTATTGTCTTGACACAAAGTTAGGCATAGATTTTCTGTAAATGAACAGATGTTCTGAAACATCTGTATGTTCCAGAAAGCTTTATTTACAAAGAACCTCAGTGCTGGCTGTGGGCCATGGGCCATGGCTTGCTGACCACAGAGCGGAAAGTTCGGGGTGGACTGCTCGGTCAGTATGTGGCCTTGAGAGGTCACCAGGCCCACTTCCCTGCCTGGGGGTGATGAGGCGGAGGCAGGCCCCACTGCACACCTGGGCGGGCTGGATGTGTGGCAGGTGTTGACACTGAATGTGCCATGTGCCTGAAGCATGCCATCTGTGTTCCAGTTTGTGCCCTGATTCCTGGGTCATGTGCTTTGACAGTGTCCCACCTGAAGAGGGTGATCACTACCAGCAATCTTCCTGGAAGTGAGCTTAGGAGTTGTTGGCAGGCTGCTGGCTCTGTGGCTCTGGTTGGGGGCTGACCTCCTGTTTCTTCAAGCCCAGGCACCTCAGAAGGCCCCCTATGGCTGGGGTTCTTGGGAGACTTCCAAGCAGCCTGGTGTGGATAGGGTTCAGGAACACCTGACTGGGGGACCCTGGTGTTGCGATGCCCCCTGGAGTTACCTCCCTCTGGACCGGCTTCCACGTTGAGTGATTTTGTTTGCATTAGCCACACTGAGCGGAAGTGCAGGCTGCCTTAGGGTCCGGGGCGGGGGTAGGGGGGGAGTGGCGTCCAGTGTGGCAATGCTGGCGGGTGTCTGATGCTTCACTTTTGCCCCTGTTCCAGTCAGCTGTCGGCCACGAGTATCAGTCGAAGCTCTCCAAGCACTGCTTGCAGGTTGACTCTGTCTGGGGGTTTGGAGGCAAGCTTGGTGTCCAGGGGGACAGAATGGACCAGGTGAGTGAAGCATTGTGAGCAGACAAGAATTGGGGTAGTGGTTTCTCCTTGGGGGTCAGGAAGGGGGCTCCTGGCTGCTGGCCACGTGCAAGTGCTTCATTACCAAAAAGGTATCGTGTGTCCCTGTCTCTGGCACGTGTGTGAAGCTCCCACGAGATGGTTTTAAGACATCAGGAGAGGACAGTGCTGGAACCCACCCCTGCTTCAAGCTACCTCGGCATTCTCACCAACCACATAATCCCACCATGGAATTATCCATGACATGGCTTCTGTCTACATGGGGTATCCTGTGTTGAGCTTGCCACCAAACCCTACACAAGGGTGAGAGACCAACAGCAGGGTGGTTAGGGTAGATGTCAGGCAGCTTCTGGGGTCTTCTGCAGAGGTCCGTAGAAGAGCCTTGGTCAGAGACCTGCTTCTCAGGAGCAACACCAGTCTCAGAAACCCAAACTCACTCTTTATCAAGCAAAGAGTTAGCATACATTGTAAGTAGGGTATCCAGTAAACTAAGAGGTCTATGCTAGTGGGATCTTAGAGTGGAGAAAACTGTGCCAGAACCTTGAGTCCGTGAAAGAGAACAAGTTGACATGGATGAACTCACCACTCAGAGCCACCATAAGAAGTATATTAGTTAGCTTGCACTGGGTAACAAACAACCTCAGAACCCAGTGGCTTAAAAGAATGTGTATTTATTATTTCAGGTTCTTTCAGTGAGGTCAGAAATTCAGAAATGACTTAGCTGTGCGATTCTGGCTTGGGGGTCCCTCATGAGGTTATCGTCAAGATGTCATGTAGGGCTGCTGGTATCTGAAAGTTGTTCTGGGGCTGGAAGATCAGCCTGCAAGATGGCACACTCACAGGGCTGTTGGTGGAGCCTCAGCTCCTCACCACATGGACCTCTCCTCAGGCTGCTTGAGCATCCTCACAACATGGCGGCTGGCTTCACCCAGGGCAGGAAGTCCAAGAGAGAGTGAGGAAGAGTCTCAAATGCCTCTGACGGCCCTCTTTTCAGTAGTTACATGCTGTCATTTCTACCTTATGCTATTCATTAGAAGTGAGTCACTAAGCTCAGTCCATACTTACGGGAAGGGAGATTGGATTCCCTTCTGAGCAGAGGAATACCCCCAAACTTGAGGACATAATTTAAAACCACCACAGCAAAACCCCAGGGACAACAGTATTCTGGGAGCTTCTTTCGGCTTAGACTTTGTGACCAACTACGGGATGGTACCAACTGTCACTTAGCCCCCTCTCACCTCCCCAGTCAGAAAGTGGCCTCAGCTGGCTGTGTCTATGGGGCCTAAGACCTCTGGGTGTCAGCCACCATGTCCTCACTCTGGAAATCACACTCATTTTCCTCTAAGCATCACACACCTGGAACCCAGCATCCTGGGCAACCCAGCGACCACATCCCATCCTCTCCCACAAGTTGACTCCAGCACCAGTTTTTAAATATTTATTTACTTGGCCATGCTGGGTCTTAGCTGCATCGTGCTGGATCTTTTAGTCACAGCATGTGGGCTCTTTAGTCGTGGCACATGGGATCCAATTCCCTGAGCAAGGGTCAAACCCAGGCCCTCTGCATTGGGAGTACGGGATCTTAGCCACTGGAGCATCAAGGAAATCCCAGTAGCATCATTTTTTGAAGCAATAGGACAAAATGAGCCTTCGATTTTATAAAGTCTCAGCCAATTCTGATCAAGAGTGCCTGGTCACATTTGCTGAATTTTTGGCAACTCGGCAGCATGTCCAAAAATTGGGCCCAATCACACATACAGGCTCATTCTATCATTTCCAGGACACAACAGTAAACATCAGTTCATGTTCAACAGGCCAAAAGAAAACTGCCATTGTGTGATTATCTACTGTTGCACAGTGAACCACCTAGAACTTAGTGGCTGCAAACAGACACCCATTATCTCTCATCAGGCTGTGGGGCGGGGAGGTGACTGGGGCCAGATGTGTGGTCGATCTCCAGTGGGGACACTCCTGCATCTACAGTCAGCTTGTGGGTCAGCTGAGCTTGGCTGCTCAAGGGTAGGTATGGTTCATGATGGACAAGCTGGCTGTTGGCAGGGGTGGTGATGGGAGTCTTGTCCTCCAGCAGGCTGGCCTGGGCTTGTTCACAGGGAAGTGGCCAGAGAGCAATGCTCTCAAGGCCCTGTGAGGCTTGTCACTTTGCCTCTTTCTGTTGGCCAAGCCAAGTCACAAGGCCAGCCTAGAAGCTGCAGAAATATGCTGTGCCTCTTAATAGGAAATGTTGCAAAGTAGTGTGGCAAAGGGGGCAGTTACAGGTCAGGGCAGGAGAATCATGGCCTCCTACAGTCTACTCCCTGTGTGGTCTTCCTGAGTTGATGCTCAAGAAGCGATTCCATAGACCTCAGCACCTTCCCACTCTTATCGTTGTTCTGTTACTAAGTCATGTCTTACTCTTTGCAACCCAATGAACTGCAGCACCCCAGGCTTCCCTGTCCTTCACTATCTCCTGGAGTTTGCTCAGACTCATGTCCATCGAGTCTGTGATACCACCTGACCATCTCATCCTCTGTTGCCCACTTCATTGGATGGAACTGAACATCTTCCCACTAAAAACTCTTTAAAAACATCCGTAGAAACATCTATTTCAAGCCAAGGGCCAAAAATCACACTGAACTGTGATGTGTTACAAGTGGTCTCATTAAAGTCAGGGACAAGTCAAGGGTGCTGTGATCACCTCTATTAATTATCAATGCTCTGAAAGTTCTAGAATGTGCTATCAGACAAGAAAATTCCATAATAATTGTGGTTGCTGAAAGAGGGAAATAAAATAGCCACTGATGAAAGATGATATGATTGCCTACCTGAAAAACCCGAAAGTATCAGCTTAAACATGGTGATAATAGAACAGCTCTGTCAGGGAGTCAGATGCTAACAACTCTCCAGAGTTATTGTTGGCAAAAGAATCAGTGTAACTGCTGGAAATTTCAGTGGGGAAAGGATGCAATCCAAAAGAGCAAGGTAGTGGGGGAATAGAAATACCCTATGATTAAACTTAAGAGGAATAAAATACCAATCTGCACAAAAATGTAAAGTTCTACTGAGGAATAAAGGATGGAAGGAAGGGATCAAGGGAGGGAGGAAGGAAGTTTGTATAGAAGGATGGATGGATGGATAAATGAGTGGATGGTGGATGGATGAATGGGTGGTTGGATAGATGCATGGACAGATGGGTGGTTGGATATATGGATGGACTGATAGATGGAGGATGGATGGATGGGTGGATAAAGGGATTAATGAGCAGATAGATGGATGGACAGATGACTGGCTGACTGGATGGACAGACGGATGGATGGATGGATGGATGGATGAATTAGTGAGTGAATGGATGGATGAACAGATGGCTGGCTGGCTGGCTGGCTGGATGGGTGGATGAACAAAGGATGGAATGAATAAAGCAGATGTTTAGACTCCAATTGTAGAAACATATTCTACAAAATTGAGTAGGAGCTGGGCAATGATTTTTTCTCCAGAACAGTGGCAAGTGTTTGGAAATGGCCTAAGTGCTCATCAGTGAGGGGTGAGGTACAATCTGTGGACACCTCACAAGGAACAGCCCTCCCCCTCCTTCCTGCCACCTTCCCCATCCCCAGGAGCTCATCAAGGGTTCTGCCGATGCCCAGCCCCTAACTCCATCCTCACGGGGTGGGGTGGGGGGGTTGCTGCTTGAGTTCACCGTTAAACTCAACTCATAAAATGTTCCCTTTACTGAGATACTTTAATAAAACCTCCGGGGAACCCTCAGCACCTTCATTTCTAAAAAGGTGGCTCTAGTGAACCCTCTAGGGCACAGAGAGCAGAGCAGATAATGCTGAGAACAAGTGCATCAGTGCGGGGTGAGTTGACTGCCCTCACGCTCACACTTAGAAACAAGGAAGACAAACGGACGAGAAAGCCTTCACGCTTTTTGTGTAAAATAACCATGAGCCTTAGTCAGGCTCCACTTGCTCCTCAGGGCAGGTACATCTGGGAGGTCACGTCTTCTCACCAGGGTTCCTCTCCAGAGTGGACGCACCAAGCGTGGGGACTGAGCTGTGTCCTTAGTCTGCACTCAAGAAATGAGGAGCTGGCCAGCCCTGATCTCCTGGCAACAATCCACATTTCCACCAGATGCATTTTAATTTTTCCAACTAGGAGGACCCTCTTATAGGACTTACAAGGTCTTCCCACGTGGGGGAAACTTGGATGAGCACGATACGACTTGCTGTGACCTGAGAGCCCAGGGTCTACAGCTCCCCAAAAGGACACTGCAGAAGAGGACTGGCCGGACAAGGCAAATAAGGGAAAAACAATGCAGCCTGGGGGCTAAGCCTTTTCTCTTTCACTTCCTTGACATTTATATTTACATTTCTTTTAATACAGTTTCAAAAATTTCCTTTTTTTTTTTTTTTACAACTTTCACATTTTCAAAAGTCCCTTTTTGTATTTTCAAAAACTCCCATTTCTCTATTAACAATGCCCCTGCAGCCCAGCTGTTACAAAATAACCCGTCTGAAGTGTTCAATCATCTATCCTTTAACAACACTACTGCCACAAATGAAAAGCTGTCATGGTTTGAATGCTAGAACTTTAAGCTGGAACAGTGGATGTCTGTGTAGAGAACTCCCGGAAGCGACACAAACCGGGCGGAACTCTCCCGAGGGAAGAAGGGAGGCGTACCCTTCTGGACGGGGCGGAGCGGCCAGTCAGGGACATGCTCTCCTGGATCGCCAGCCACAGCTTCAGCCGGTGCAGCGGTTGCTGATGCCGATCTCACGCTGGATCTCTGTGTCCAGCAGGGCGACAGGGTGGACATGATGGCGCCACTTCTTGGCTCGGCAAGCAGCCACCTACCAGGCCGGGATCCAGACCAGAGCTGGGGATGGGAGACAGGAGGCAGGAGGTTATGCGTGGCTGTGGAGGGGCTGACACACCCAGCCCAGGATGGGGGTGCCGGTGCGGGTGCGGGTGGGGCGCCTACACACCTCCAGCCACACCACAACAGTTGGCCCGTCCCACTGTGCGAAGGAACACCTTGTCTCCCGGCTTCCCCCAGCAACTCATGCCTACAAGTAAGGAAACATTCAAAATTCAAGAATCACTACTACACACTGGTATAAAACAAGTTAACCTAAGTAGTTCTTCTCTTTATAAATTTGAAAAGCGAAATAGTATGTATCTTACCATTTTCCTTTAATCTTCTAAACCATCTACTTAATGAGAGTTCAGACATATTACAAAGAACACCTGAGTCATGAAATGCTGAATGAGTCCCCGCAATTCCTTATAGAATCACCTCCTTCCCCATGAAAGAGTTATTGCCAACCTTAAAGGATTCAGAAGTCTGCACATCCAAGGGAGGAGGGTAGTCAAGGAAAAGCATCCACTCTTCCCTTTCTAAACAGTAAGGACAGATACATAGAAGAGGAAACCACACTGGGATCTGAGCAGAGGACTCTGTCCCTGAGAGAGCTTCAGGAAGGCACACCATTTCACAACAGACACACAAAGAGCAACGCAGACATTCAACACAGAACGCTATAACACAGCAAGCAAGGAGAGGGCTGGATAGGGGCTGTTTCTATCCTACACTGCTGTTCAGCTAACTAGCTATGTGCTAAGTTAAGATACTGGCTATTCTTTTTTGACTAGGCCACTGTGTGGCTTGCAGGACCCTAGTTCTCCAACCAGGAACCAAACTCCAGGCCGCCTGCAGTGGAAGTGCAGAGTGCTAGCTACTGGACTGCTAGGGAATTCCCTAAAGATACACAGTGGCTTTTCAATACACTCAAATAGCATCAGACTTTACTTAAGACTGTGAAGTCTATGTATGGTTAAAGCTCGAAATGCTTCACATCAAGTTTCAAGTAACTGTTCCTTTAAGTCAACCTTAGGTTTCCTAGAATAGTAACTATTTTATTTTCTAGGAATAAATATACCAGAAAACATAACATGTATCTTAATAGCTCAAAAAGTGAAAGTGAAAGTGATTCTCTCAGTCGTGTGCAACTTTTTGCGACCCCATGGACTGTAGACTAGCAGGCTCCTCCGTCCATGGAGTTTTCCAGGCAAGAGTACTCGAGTGGGTTACCATTTCCTTCTTCAGGGGATCTTGGATCTCCCAGGGATCAAACCCAGATTTCCCACATTGCAGGCAGATGCTTTACTGTCTGAGCTACCAGGGAAGCCCCTTAACAGCTCCAGGAGAATTTTTTTAAAAAGGCAAACTTTTAAATTCCTGTATCCCAGGGGAACGAGCATGTACCACATGCCTGGAGTTTTCGTCCCAACCACAGCCACCATCCAGAAGCAAATGGAAGAATCGCTTGGCTTCTGCTGGGGTTTATTTCCGTCCTCGGCTATAAGATATCGCATTACTCTGCTGTCAACGGCTCACTCTCAGCTGAAACCTCTCTTTTCAGAGACAGCTTCAGAGACGAGCCTGGGGGGCTGCCTGCTCTGCTGCGATGACCCTGCTCGGCCCGCCCTGTGGAGCTACTTAGCTAGGACCGCCTCTGCCCCCTCGAGGATCAAATTTGAGTCCCCAAGTACAATTCGTTAAAACACTTGCTTAGCGAAGTAAACTGATGTGACATGCTTCCTCGCCTTAAAATTAGAGTCACGGGAGAAAGACATTCGGAAATACAGTGAATTCTATGGGGAACAGACACGCCCAAGAGAAAGCCACACCATCTGTGGATGACAACGGGCACTTCAAAGCAGGACATCAGCACCATGGTCAAGCTGTCTTTCCTAACAAGATGGCTGTGTGAGCTTCTTCTCTTCAAATGCTACACATATGGCACCACCCAGACAACAGGTGTGGCCTTGTTTTCTGAGACTGACCGTCCGCACACCCAGCACCTCCTACGAGGGTTCGCTGGGCTCCCCTTCACCAATACCGTGCCCCACTCCCGCAGCGCTGCTCAGCTCAGAGCCTGGAGCTGGGGACGAGCCCCACGGGGAGGCTTCAGGACACACGCAGCTCAGCAAACCTGCTAACTCGGCTTCCCCTGCGAGCTGGCGCATGACAGTGTCCACCAAGGGGAAGAGGAAAGACAGCATTTAGAGCAGGAGGGACATGATGCCCGAGGGGAGTCCCCGCACACCCAGGACACTGCGATGACCAACAGGGACGTGGATGGTCCCGGTGGCCTCGGCCTCCACTCCTCATGGAGCACGTCCATGGTGAGCCCGCAGTGCTCTCCCTGGGTTTCCACAGAACGTGAAAATCTGAGTTTCACCAACCATCAAAAATTCTCTGAAAGAGGATGCATTGGCTGTGTAAATTTAGCAAGTGAAAGAATACCTTTGAGACAAATTGGGGCTTAATAGAAAGAAAACAGTTTTGAAAAACAAACTGATTCTCACAACTATAATGCCATAAATGTTAAACTATATTCAAGTGATATTTCTTCTGGAATACTAAAATATTTTTTCACGTTTTATAGGTAAGGCATTTTCCCTGTAGTCAATGTTGTCTCTGGTTGACTGACAGAGCTGAGATTACCCACTGTGGTCAGAAAGAAAATCCTCATACTTTGAATTGTTCTCTATGAAGCCACTAGAACATCCTGGAATTTGCCACACATAGCAACAGAGCAAAGAACAACCCATTTGTGCATGCGCACACACAAACACACACACACACAGAGTTAGATGTCCACCTTAACACCAGATCCAGAGAAACCTGCCTACCAGAAAACACACACACACACACACATCCCTGAACACAGGCACCGAATCCACTGGGATTCCTTTAAAATTATCCTTCCTTCACTTTCAAGACAAGAGGCACCGGGCTGCTGAAATTGACAGCGAGGTGCGCAGGCTCCTTGCCTGCGGGCTTCCCTCATGTCCTTGTGGCTGGCCATGCACAGCACCCCATCTGCAGCCGGTCCAGCCGGAGGGACCACAGAGAGGTGGGGGTCGAGGTTTCACATTTGATGGTGGTCTTGTCATCTCGTACCTCTTCCCATAAAGCTGGCAGCTGAGGGAATGAGGTAAGTGTAAAACTGCGTAACAGTAGACTGTGTCGAGTATGCGAATCTGGGGCTCTGTGAATAGCTGAGTAGCTGTGGGGTAGCTGTCCCCGTGTCGGCGCTCCTGTCATTGAATGTGCCGTTGATGCTCTAGTGTGACTGCCCCCCCACTCCCACCCCACCCCCACGTGGCAGGGACCTCCACGTGGCAGCCCCCCAGGCTCGCTCTCTCCAGCTCACTCACCCTCTAGAAGTTTCCCCAGACCCTCAGTAGGAGTGGGCGCTGCAGGTGTGTCTGTGTGTGTCCTCATGCCCCGTGTGACGTTGCACGACTAACTGCAGTCTGTGTTTGCACGTTTCCTCCCACACTCGTGGGACCAGGCAGCATGGTGGGAATGCAGAGGCTGGATTCTGCTACAGTCAGAACTTACTCCTGCTGAGCTTCGGGGTGAGTACAGGCCAGCCTGGTCCCCCAGGGGCACGGAGGCCACTCCCTAGGAGTGGAGGTTCAGCAGGTCTCCGGATGTCGCGCCCGGGAGAGCCCTCAGGAGCAGAGAACGTGCCCTTGGCTGCCGCCTGAGTGGTCAGAGCACGGCCGGAGTCTCCCTCGCGTCCATGTACACGGGTGTCCCTCCCACAGCAGCAGTGCTGCTGGCCATGCCCTGCGTGCACGTTCTTGGAGGGAACAGGGCCCAGAGCATCAGGGTTCAAGACGCTGCCCTGTCCTGGGCCTCTCCATCCGGAGGCCAGTGTTTAACACAGAAGTGCACCAGCATCTGGGGGTCGGCTGCTGTTGAGGGGCCACTCTCCCTTGAAGGTGCTGCTCTTGGTGGTCCTCTGGTGGCTCCAGCCCAGGACCCCAGCCCTGCTTGAGCCACTCTGAGAGCAGGAAGCTGTCTCCTCTGTCCTGTTCATGTCTCAGCTAGAAAGCTGGACTGGGTTTTAAGTTTTTTTTTACCAGCAGCTTTTAGCTATATGTCAGAATAAGGTCAGCCACAGAGTTGACTCTTTGATCTGCTTGGACCTTCACGTTTCTCTGAATTCTCAAAGCAGCTGAAGCCCAGAATGGGGTGGGGGTGGAGGTCTGGAGGGGAGGGGCTCGGGCACCAGCCGCTGCCCCAGGACTGACTCGTCTGTGTGTTTGTTTCCAGTTTACCCGCACTACTTCCACAGGTGATTATACAGCGTCCAGAATACGATAAAGACTACATTTTGAACTTAATGCAATCTTTAGTCCTTGGTATATGGACCCTAAGATATTTTATTACAGTTTTTAATTAGTGAAAAATTCAGGAATACCATAGAGAAAATATTTTTAAATTTAATGTTTCTTATATTTATGTAAACTTATGACTTCATGTATATACTTATTCTTGTATATGCAGGCTATGAATATCCTTTCAGATCAGTTCATGTTCTGATACCTGATTTTAGTCTTTCAAATGAATGTACTGTAATACTTGTCTGGTTAAATCCTATGAACAAATATAGGGCTTTTGTAAGTGATGCATTTATTGTACTTATTCTTGTTTAATTTTTAAACGTTAAACCATGAGAGAAGGGGTTTTACTTGCGATTGTAAAATCATCATAACATGGTGTGCATTATCCTTCCAGAATGTAACCAAGCTCTCTAACAATCACGCTGAAATGAGCGATTGTTGTATTTTAACGACTGACCTAAACTACTTTTTTTCTAGGAAGAAATGCTTTTTGTCTGCAGCATGAAGCGATTTAAAAGTACTAGGTGTTCAATGTGAGCTTATAATGAAATTTGGGCTGAAAGGATGACTAGAAGATGACTATGAAAATCTCTCCTGTAAACTAGTCTCTGGACCCGGATCCCTCCTCTCCGGTGAGACTCCGAGAACCAATTGCGGTGCCCTGCACCTGCTGCAGAGCCATTGAGTTGGACAGTGAGGGCGCCACATCCCCAACAGACAGACAGCATAGAGCAGCTCTGACAAAGGCCTTATTTTTCGGATATAAATCATCTTTTTACATGTTTGTAAACATGTTTAAAGAATGGACCTAGGCATATATTTTTAGATTTTGATGACAGAGCCATTTTGGATAGTATAAGTAGCAAATGTAACTTTTACCTTTTCAGCAGCACATTAAAAAAGCCAGCAAGAGATGCGTTCAGATCATGGTGCCTTATTATGCAGCTGATATCTTGGTAGACAGAGACGGCACGTCTCTTTACATGTGCGTTCTGCCTTTAATTTACTTGTACAATTCATTGTTACCATTCTGTTTTTCTATTAATGTTTTGTGAACTTCCTGAATATGTGACAAAGTATGTACAGTCTACTTTTGAACTATTTTTATCACAGTATTATTTATTGCTTTCTTTCAATAAAGTACTGAAGCAAAATTTCCCACTGCCAATAAAGAGTGCCGAGGGTAAGCTGTACTCTCATTGAGAACAGACCAGAGCTGGTAATGGGAGCCCATGTCAGCACATGGACATTTTGTTAAGAGAAATGGATGGATAGAAAGGAAAGGCTAGAAGGCAGAAGTATAGGGGGTCCCCAAAGGATGACCGACCTGGTATTCATGTCGTTGGCTCCGGAGACAAGAGGCTCCATTACTTCAGCGTCTGTGGGGACAGGGCCCCTCTGCTGCTGAGGCGTGGGCAGCGGGCCGAGGGTGGGAACAAAGTGCAGGTGTCAAGGCTCACAGTGGATCCCAGGGTGGGGTGGCCGAGGGCAACTCTGACGCGGACCCAAATGATGTACTAGGGAGTGTGTGTGTGCACGCTTGTGTGTGGGAGCTTATTATGTTATGTTAGTCGACAGTCTTTATTATTCATATAACCATAGAAACAAGAATGTAGCGGGGGAGGTGGGAGGGAGATTCAAGAGGGAGGGGACACAGGCACACCTGTGGCTAGCTCATGTTGCTGTGCGGCCGAAATCAAACTGACATTGCACAGCAATTATGCTTTAGGAAAAAGAACATAGCAAGGTGGTCAGGAAAGTATGAAAAAAAGATTTCTCATATTTATAATCACAACTCTGTGTACATCTGGGAGCATGCTGCCCACCATCATCAGACCTTCCCGCCAGCATCAGACATTTAACCCCCAGCATCAGGCCCTAGTGGAGCATCAGGACCTCCCCCAGCATCAGGCCCTAGTCCAGCATCAGATGTTCCCACCCAGCATCAGGGCCCTCCTCCAGCATCAGGCCCTCCCCCAGCATCAAGCCATCTTCCAGCATCAGATCCTCCCCCAGCATCAGATCCTCCCCAGCATCAGATCCTCCCCAGCATCAGGACCTCCTCCAGCAACAAACCCTCCCCCAGCAATAGGCCTAAGTCCAGCATTAGGACCTCCCCCAGAATTAGGCCTTAGTCCAGCATCAGGACCTCCCCAGCATTAGGCCCTAGTCCCACATCAGATGTTCCCCGAAGCATCAGGGCCTCTCCCAGCATAAGGCCCTCCTCCAGCATCAGGGCCTCCCCAGCATCAAGGCCTCCGCCAGCATCAGGCCCTAGTCCAACATCAGATGATCCCCTGCAGCATCAGGCCCTCCCCCAGCATAAGGCCCTTCTCCAGCATCAGGCCCTCCCCCAGCTTCAGGGCCTCCCCCAGCATCAGGCCCTTCCCCATCATCAGGGCCTCCCTCAGCATCAGGCCCTCCCCCAGCTTCAGGCCCTCCCCCAGCATCAGGCCCTCCTCCAGAATTAGGCCCTAGCCCAGCATCAGACATTCCTGCCCCAGCATCAGGGCCCTCCTCCAGCATCAAGCCCTCCTCCAGCATCAGATGTTCCCAACCAGCATCAGGCCCTCCCCCGCTCCAGATAAGGCCCACCTCCAGCATCAGGGCCTCCCCCAGCATCAAGGTCTCTCCCAGCATCAGGCCCTCGCCCAGCATCAGGCCCTCCTCCAGCATTAGGCCCTGGCCCAGCATCAGACATTCTTTCCCCAGCATCAGGGCCTCCCCCAGCATCAGGCCCTAGTCTCACATCAGATGTTCCCCTGCAGCATCAGGGCCTCCCCCAGCATCAGGCCCTCCTCCAGCATTAGGCCCTGGCCCAGCATCAGACATTCCTTCCCCAGCATCAGGGCCTCCCTCAGCATCAGGCCCTAGACCAGCATCAGACATTCCTGCCCCAGAATCAGGGGCCCTACTCCAGCATCAGGCCCTCCCCCAGCATCAGGCCCTAGCCCAGCATCAGGCCTTAGTCAGCATCAGATGTTCCTGCCCCAGCATCAGAGCCCTCCTCCAGCATCAGACCTTCCCCTAGCATCAGGATCTCCTCCAGCAGCACACCCTCCTCCAGCATCAGGCCCTCCCCCAGCATTAGGCCCTCCTCCAGCATTAGGCCCTCCCTCAGCATCAGGCCCTCCCCACAGCTTAGGCCCTCCCTCAGCATCAGGCCCTCCCCAGCATTAGGCCCTCCCTCAGCATCAGGCCCTCCCCCAGCATCAGGCCCTCCCCCATCATTAGGCCCTCCCCCAGCATTAGGCCCTCCCTCAGCATCAGGCCCTCCCTCAGCATTTTGCCCTCCCTCAGCATCAGGCCCTCCTCCAGCATCAGACCCTCCCCCAGTAAAGGGCCTTAGTCCAGAAGCAGACCTTCCCCACCATCAGACCCTAGTTTGCCATCAGGCCCTCCTCCATCTTCGGGCCCTAGTCCAGCATCAGACCTTCCCCCAGCATCTGACCCTAGTCCAGCATCAGGCCCTCCCCCAGCATCAGGCCCTCCCCCAGCATCAGGCGTGGCAGCCCCACTTGTCTGACGCTCCCGAGCACACTCAGGCAGCCCCAGAGCAGCAGGACAATAGCTCTTGCAGGACGTGCATCTTTAGGAATCACCTGAGGAGCAGCAGCAGCTGGGGTCTATTTCAGGCCAAGGAGAGGCAAAGAAGAGGCACTCATGCCAGAGGCAGCGGTGCATGTGGGCACGTTCCCCAGCTCTGCTTCCTCCCCGAGGGGGCTTTGCTCTCCTGCTCTTCTCACGTGGTCAGTCGATGGCCCCAGGGCTGAGTCCTTCCAGATTCATGGTCTCCTTGATATCTCAAGCCCAAGTCCTGAGTTGCGTCCCAGTCCAGCATGGCAGAGGGCTGAGAACACCCAAGCTCAAGGGCTGAAAGGATCCCAAGGGGACAGCCGGGCCCCAGCAGGTGGCAGAGCAGGGGATGAGGGTGGCCGCCCACAGAGGGCCCCACAGCAGCACTGGAAGGAGAGCGGGGATGCATTAGCTCACATGGGGACGTGGCCCGGCCTCAGCACTCAGATGTCACCCCCAGCAGCTCTGGGGACACAGGAAGCCTGTGAATGATACCACACCACTCGGGCTGTGTGGGTGGGCACTGCTGACCATGGCCTCGGTTTTCATTCCGGTTCCAACTGTCCCTCCAAGGGCTGACGGGCTCCTCTTCCAAATGGCACAGATGTTTTCATCGTCTGGGTGAACACATCCCGGCTTGTTTCTGTCGGCACTGTTGTCGCTCATCGTGTGGTTTCCTCTTTACAATCTGTGTTTGCTGCTCTTCCAGTTTAACGTAGGAGCAGCCCGTATTTTCTGCATTTCTTAGTTGTCAGCGTTCCTTGGGGCTTTCCAGGTCACGCTAGCGGTAAACATCCTGCCTGCCACTGCAAGAAATAACAAGAGATGAGGGTTCGATGCCTGCGTTGGAGAAGATGCCCTGGAGAAGGGCATGGCAACCCATTCCAGTATTCTTGCCTGGAGAATCCCATGGACAGAGGAGCTAGTGGGCTACAGTCCCTGGGTCACAAAGAGTCAGACATGACTGAAGCAGTTTAGCACACACTTCAGGTTTTAGTTCAGTCACTCACTTGTGTCCGACTCTTTGCCACTCCGTGGACTGCGGCACTCCAGGCTTTCCTGTAATTCACTATCTCCTGGAGTTTGCTCAGACTCATGTCCATCGAATCAGTGATGCCATAGAACCATCTCATTCCTGTTGCATCCACCAGAGAGGTGGCTGGGGCTCGGCAAAGTGCATGGTCCCACTGCGTGGATGTGAACCTGCCCTCACCACTCCCTCACCGTGACCATCACTGTCTCCTCCTCTGTAAATCGGGAGGTGGCAGCACCTGCTGGGTAAGGGGCACACACAGCATCTGGTATATAATCAATGCGCCATCCATCTCAGTGTTGTATTTATATTAAGGATAGCATTAAATAATCTGCTCCTTTTTCTCTCTTTTCACTTAAGTGTGCTCCAGACCATGTCTGTTTTACTTAACCCTGTAAATCCCACACCCAGCAAAAAGAAGACACTCAGCAAATATCTGGCCGAAGAGGCAGGAACATACCCTGTCCTTAAGGAGATGGAGCCGAGCGAGATGGGGGCCTGATGATAACTCTGTGTGATGAGGAGACCCCTGGAAGACCTGCGTGGCTGTGGGCTGGGGTGGGGGCATGGGCAGAACCCCTGTGAGCTCCTGGGGATGGGGAAAGTGGCAGGAAGGAGTGGGTGCTGTTCCTTGTGGGGTGTCCACAGATTGTACCTCACTCCTCACTGATGAGCACTTAGGCCATTTCCAAATACTTGTCACTCTTCTGGAGGAAACAATCATTGCCCAGCTCCTACTCAGTCCATTTTGTAGAATATGTTTCTAGCATTGGAGTATAAACATCTGCTTTATTCATTCCATGCTCCTTTCATCCACCCAGCCAGCCAGCCATCTGTTCATTCATCCATCCATCCACTCACTAATCCATCCATCCATCTACTCTTAATTCATCCATGCATCCACCCATCCACTCATCAACTGATCCGATCATCTCAGACCCTAAAGAAGACAGACGCCTCCTCTGCTCCTCCCAGGAGGACACCCAGCGTGAGTGACAGGAGCCTTGTGGGGACAGCGGGGGAGACACAGAAGGGACATATACGCAGACCCTCCTCCCTCTGGAACGTTGAAGCACCCACCTGGTCCTAACGCCTCCTTGCTGGTGTGTCCAGACCGGCCCTTTTCTTTCTTGCCCAACAAATGACTGATGCAGGACTTGATGCCCTTCTTCTTTGGGGCTTTCTGCAGCGAGTCCTGGCTGCTGTTGCTGTTGCTGGGGTTGCTCCCCGGGTTGTCCTGAGAGCCTGTCGAGCTTTGGGGAGAGAAAATGACTTTAAACCGGCACCCTCATGCAAACACACATCCCTCCACAACGTACTGATAGAACCAGCCACCCAGCAACACCCGCGCCTCAACCTCGCAGCAGACAGTGGAGTCTCCTTCACCAACCACACTCCACACGAGCAATGCAGACTTCCGGCCGCAAACAACGGCCCCAGGAAGCTGAGCTTCTCTGACTGGAGCTCTCCACCGCCGAGGAGGGCTTCACTCCAGACGAGCTGGTGCAGAGGGCCCTGTGACCCTCCTTCAGGGTTGCTGCTCGGCAGGTGATGACGCTCCCAGAGAAGGCGAGCTCCCCAGTTCTGGGCAGTTCCCTCCGCCTCCCGCAGGGTGACCATTCTCGGCCGTAGCAGGAGAGCGACGGCCACTGTGCAGGGCTGCTGGTCAGATGACCACATGTGCCCTCCCTCGAGTGCTACCTGGCTCACGCCGGGAGCTCAGCAGGTGGGGGTCTGAATGAGGACAGTGTCAGTCACAGGAGGGGACAGACAGTCTCCTGAGAGGAGACCCCTGAGGAAAAGGGAGGGGCCCTCAAGAGCAAATCCAAGAGGCACGGTGCCATAACCATCAGGAACGTGCCCCAGGCCCAGAGCTCTAGCAAGAGCAGGAGTCAATACGTAGAGACAGATGTTTTCTAAAGTCACTGAGGTCACTGAGCTCTTCTATCCCAGCACCTGAAGTTCACCTCTAAACACAGGCACCGAATCCAGTGGGATTCCTTTGCAATCATCCTTGCAACTCTTTCAAGGCAAGAGGCGCAGGGCTCCTGAAACGGACGACGAGGCGAGCAGCCCCTTACTTGCGGGTGTCCCTGATGTCCTCGTTTCTGGCTGTGCGCAGTGACCCCATGTCCAGCCAGTCCAGCCGAAGGGACCGCAGCAAGGCGGAGGTCGAGGTTTCACATTTGGTCGTGTCATCTTCTACCTCTTCTTGTAAAGCTGGCAGCTGAGGGAGTGAGGTAAGTGTAAAATTGGCTAACAATAGACTGTTGAAAAAGGCAATCACACAGGCTTTACATTATAACCAGAAACTTATTTGAAAATATATTAGCTATACTATCCGCCAAGTACCAAAAAAAATGCTTTATTCTAGCTGAATGCCATCTTAAAGGACTGTTTGTTCAAGAGAAGAGGGGCCATGGAGCAGCGAGAGTACCCCACTGAGTGCAGAGACCCAGGACGGGAGCCTCCCTGCAGCCGGGCTCCGCACTCCCTGGAATCCAGCGACCAGATGGTCCAGCCAGGCAGGACAGCAGACCACACCAGCACCGTGAACCCTGCATGGCATGAACTGCCCTGATGAAAGGACTGTGCTCATCGCCAGATGCTGCTCAGAAGCACCACTAGCAAGAGTAAGAAACCTCTCAGCATAGCCATCCAGACCTTTCTATTTGAAGGAAAAAAGGAAACAGCTTGTACCACCACCCAAGATCGTTTGTAGTGATGAGGCAGGTTACTGAACCCATGACAACAAGTGAAACACAGAAAAGGTACCTAAGCCCTCCATGCGAACACCACG
Organism: Nanger dama; assembly: GCA_917880005.1. Taxonomy (NCBI): domain Eukaryota; kingdom Metazoa; phylum Chordata; class Mammalia; order Artiodactyla; family Bovidae; genus Nanger; species Nanger dama. Next base: position 4,506,840 of record CAKJTW010000078.1, on the reverse strand, counting down.
TGTCTGGCTTGTATTTCTCAGTAACATACAGACTGGGGACAACAGCAGCCTGGACCTCACCTGGGCGCCTGCGGGATTAGATGACAAACTCGGAAAGCACTCAATACGGTGCCTAGCGCACAGAGTCTCCTGCACACTGCTACCCACCGTCATTAAATTGGCTTCCCCCAAATCTAACTTCTGTGGCTCTGATTCAGTCATTTGTTTTAAAAAAAAAAAACACTAAGCGGAAATTCCATGATGGTCCAGATGTTAGGACTTGGCCCTTTCACTGCCAGGACACTGGTCTGATCCCTGGTTGGGGAACTAAGATCCCATAAGCTGTGCAGCATGGCCAAAAAAATAAGTAAAGAAAACATTTTAAATAATAAATAATACTATGTCTATTATAAATAAGCATGAGATGATTAGAAGGCAAACAAGTGGGAGACAGGCAAACTGTTACAATTGTCCCAACAAATGACCTATTTCCAACAGAACCATCAGCATATTTTAAGTGGTGGGTGAGTTTCATTACTTCCATTAAAACGTCAATTACTCACCAGTACATAACCACACAGTGTTCATCCATGTAAAATGATAAGGGCTCTCTAATACTTTACAGAGAAACAAAGGCATGCTAAATTACTAAATAGTTTACCTTTTGACAATGCTTCCTTAAATCACTAGGCTGACAGATGCATGCAAAGAAATGAAGAGAAACCAGATTTACTGAGACTTTGAAACTAAAAATTCAAGAATCAATATAGACAAATACAGTATAGCAAAAATGCTGGCAAACATATAAGTGAGATGAAGATTTAGAGAACATGTAACTGGAAACAGAACTTTTTTTTGACCACAGAAATGAAATAAGCGATTCAATATTTACCAGAGAAACACTATAAATTATTACTCAGGAAGATACTATTCTATTACAACATCATCATTTATTAAAGCACAGCATTCTGTACAATAAAGGCCCTGAACAGTTATCTATTCTCAGCCAAACTTCTCTATAAGTTTCTCTTCATAAAAAACATGTTATACTTTAAAACAGTAATTTAACTGATGAGAAAGTTACCATAATACCTATTTGAACACTGAACAAATCAAACCACCTACTGGACATTAACATAAAATGCTTACCCAGAATTTGATTTAAAACTTCTCAAAATAAATTTATTAAAGCAGGTTCCCTGTGAAAATATGTAAGAATGAAAGCTAGCATAATAGCAGGTGCAGTCTTTACTTTTTATTAACCATAGAAGATGCTTTTTAAAGAGTCTAGTAGAGACATTAACTGTACAAAAGCTGACGAGATTTATAGTCTTAAACACAAGCACCAAGACAGAAAGGCTACTGTGTCAAAAGTCCATTAATTCTACACTTAAGAAGATCATTTCTTTATGTAAGGATAATCTCATACCATGATATGCGGTTTAGGGTCCATCTACATTATGCTTGTAAGCATGCCGCTACTGCTAAGTCACTTCAGTCGTATCCGACTGTGTGCGACCCCATAGACGGCAGCCTACAGGCTCCCTCGTCCCTGGGATTCTCCAGGCAAGAACACTGGAGTGGGTTGCCATTTCCTTCTCCAATACATGAAAGTGAAAAGTGAAAATGAAGTCGCTCAGTCTGACTCTGTGCAACCCCATAGATGGCAGCCTACTGGGCTCCTCTGTCCCTGGGATTCTCCAGGCAAGACTACTGGAGTGGGTTGCCTAGGGAAGCCCAATTCAAGACTAGGCACTTTAAAAAATCTTAGACCTCTGAGCGTAGCAAATGTACCTGATTTTCTTCTGGGTAAAAAGAGAAAAACAAACAAACAAAAGGAAACCAGTGTGCTTGGGGAGGGACGCAGCAGGGAGGAGGCAGACACATACCGGATTCCTGAAGCCCAGCTTGCCTACTTTCCGCGCAGGGCTGTGCCGCCTCCTTCGGAGCTTGGAGCGCCCTCTGCTGGGAGGGCAGGAGCCGGCATGCGAGGAGGTGGGATTCAGGTTGAGGGAGTTCAAGGATTTAAAGCGCCGAAGGTTGCTTAGGCTCCCCCTGCCCACCCTTCTCTCAAGCCCCTCGGCCCGCTGATCTGAGTCCTCCTTTTCTTGGATCAACCTAAAATAGAATAAAATCATCACCTGCCTTTGTCAGCAGAGGAATGTGTCTGGACAACAAATTTGGGCTTGCGTTCTGTGTCACGATTAGCAAATGCCAGGAACAGTTGCTCAATTAACATCTCAGCAAAAAGGTTCAGCTTTCCCTCTTTTGAATATTCTCAAACTTAGAATAACTTATCACTGAGTCTTACAAAGTGGTCCCTGATCATTCACGTTTTGACTTGACTTATTTACTCTAACATTCCGATGGGGCCTGGGTGGTGACTCTCTCCCTGTGAGGAGATTCCTGAAGTTGACAACATTTACCTTCCCTGCTCTCAGGGCAGAGATGCACGTCAGTGCCTCAAATCTTTTCCACTGGGAATCGGGAACTCCGTATAACCAAAACAGAGATTCATGAGCAAGCTGGAGTTTCTAAACACAAGTCTCCAGACCAGATGAAGTGCTGAGTTGAACTTTTAATTTTTTTTAAGGTTGTATATGCACAAACGCATCACTTGATGAAGTTCTCCACTAGCTTCGTGTGAGTTTCTGGATCCATGTCAATGTGCTGCATTAACCTAGAATTCACAGTTACTGCTCTTCTCCCCTAATGTGTCATGGATGATTTTATATACAGATTAAATACATGATTATGCAAATAAAATGATTTTCAAATTAAAATACAAGATCCTTACAGGTAGTAAACTCTCCAGTTTCACTTCTACTTATACATCTTGAAAGTTTTTCACTGTTGACAAGTTGATGGACACAATTTACCATTTACATCAAGTCAACTTGTTGCCTAAGGAAAAATCACTTTTACCTGACAACTTGCTGTAAAAATAAAACTATTAATATATAACCGCTCCAAATTTCCTATGGAGATGAAGAAAGACAATCTTCCTGAGCTTGTCTGTGCTCAAACACGGCCCACAAAGCAGTCTGTCTCAGCGTCAAAAGTACAGGCGGCACCATCTGCGTTTGCTGGTTGTGCCATTCACCCCTGCCTTTTCCCTGAGCCCCCTGCACTCGACCGGCAGGAATGGGCACCTCGGCCAGGGGTAACGGGATGAGAACAATCTGAGCAGCAGATCTGCCGGGTCCTGTGCAGGGTCACCGGCCTGCAGCCACTCTGAACGTGAACTCGGGACAGGAGGCATAGCTGTGCGGGTGTGGCACCAGGCAGGCCTTGGGGCCCCCAGCCATCCGCCAGGGCCCCCTGCTCACCACGAGGTGGGCCTTTGGGTTCTATCCTGTTTTGTAAACTGTTATAATTGCCAAGACTGGGTCTAAAGAAAACATTTTAAATATACTGATGAGATGAGAAAAACTCAAACACATGTCCTTGGATCACTGTCTTACAACAAGCCAATCTTTGCAATGTATTAAGTTAAAAGGGAAAATGCAGATCTGAGTGGGAATTTGCCAGCCCCAGAATCCCAGCTTTTCTGTTCCAGGTGGCTTTTCACCAGAACCTGGAAGGCTCCGAGGGACACATGAGGGCGAACCCTCAGTCCTGGAGGGTGCACGGGCCACAAGGGACGCGGCCTTGGCACCTCACCCACCTTGGGGCCCAGAGCTGAGGAGGGGACATGCCACAACACCCTCCGACAGAATGCTGACACCACACTGTGGACAGAATGCCCTGACTGACTGAGCTCTATAATCAAGGGCAATCTCAGAACTGAAAATTCTCAAAGCAGACCTGAAGTCAGTTTTCTTACTATGGAACACTCAGACTTCTCTAAGCAGAAGACGGCTCCTCAGAGAAACCGAGTTTCTGGGGAGTTGGGCTCAGGTGCACCCACCAGATCTCTTCGTTGATCTTGTCCAGCTGCTCCTGAATCATCACTGCCGGAGTCTTGCCATCGGCCTGCCCGCTGGGCAACAGCAGAGTTGGGGGAGCTGAAGAGGGTGACCCCGTCGCCCTCGCCGGCAGACATGCCCTTGTCACTTTTGAATACCTGGGCCAGCACGCTGGCTTGCTGCCCACGATCCCGGTCCTGATCTTTCAGAGGCTGCACCTGGGCACGAGAGGACCACGTCTCGTCAGTGACATTCTGGGCAGCTCAAGTCTATCAGGAACTGAACACAATTTTACATGGAAGCCCTGACTTTGGACAAATGGGCCATGCTTATGAGACACTGCCATCTCTTAATCAAGAGGTACTGAAGAAACGGGCAGGGAGGAGAATCCAGTTCCTAGATGGCCTGGTGACATTCAGGTCTTAGCGTGGACGGAAAGCAATCCTATGAGGTTATTCACAAGGGTGGGCTGATGGAGTCAGAGACAAAAATCGAAAATTAAAAACGTAAATCCATGCTTCCATCAGCCAGGCTGAAGGGAAATTAGAAGAAAAAAAATCCTTCAGCTCCGCAGCCGCTGGGTCCACCCCACCGGTCATCACTGGTCCTAGTTCACCGAGGAGTGCCGTCCTCGCGGGTTCCCAGCCCTCCGTTTCCCAGGCTGGTCTGAACACGCACAGACAGGAGTGAGCAGGGGCAGCCAGGGAACAGGAGGGTCAGCCTCCCGTGGCTCTCCTCTCAGGGCACAGGCCCTCGGGCTGTTCTGGGGAAGGCCCCTCACACCGCAAGGGCGGCTCTGTCATCTGAGACGCACGGGAGAGTGCCTGCTGGGCCCCGTGCCACCCTCCCGCTCTCACACCTCACACCCTTCTCTCCGCACATCTCCCCCCTGCCCCACTCTCACCCAGGTCCTGCCTTGTTTTCCCAGACATGACCTCAAAGCAACGGAGGGGCAGCCTCGAGGTGCTGGCTTTCCATCTCCCTGTCCCCCGTGGCCAGTACCCTCGCCTTCTGTGTTCATCACGACCCCTCCCCAGGGCTGGGCCACCCCTTTTCCTGGCCCCAGGACCACCTGCCATCATTCCTGCTCCGCTCCAGCAAACTAGCTGCCTAGCCCCCATCAGCCCGATCAGCACATCCTCTCCATTCTCTCGCCTTAAAATCGCACATTTTTGAACATTTTAATTCTGAGAAACTGTATCTAAGTGTCCCATAGCAAATATAAATACTCAGAACAATACTAACCCTTATAAACCATAATGAATAACAAGTTACATCTCAGGTGTAGAAAAACTTCTGGAGGAAACATGGCAAGCCATTGATGACCATGAAGGCTGGAGAGAGAAGCTGGACTTGGGGGTCAGCGTTCGGGTGGTGGGGGACAGGACTCACTCTACTGCCCTCACTCCTCTCATTGCTTTAAACTGTCTCCATGGACCTCACATTCATTCCTGGGCATTCCTCATATCCATGCCTCTACACCCCACCTCACTTCCTCACAGGGTCAAACAAGTCAGACGGGCCAAGTTTCCGAGTCCCTCGACTCAACCTGGCAGCTCTGTGCTGTTGGCCACAGCAGCCACTCACCTTGTGCAGCCACTGAGGGTGTGACCAGGCTGGTGCAAAGCTCTGTGTGGAAATCACACAGATTTCAAGACTCTCAGTGAAAAGAGCCTGTATAGCAGCCCGTTCATTTTAAGGAAATTTTAGATTGTGTATGTAGCTCATATTATCTTTCTGACGGACAGCACTGTCCATGTGAAAGGCTCATGCTTTGTCTCCGCTTTCAGGTGAATCCAGAAAGGACTACTCAGAATTCTGAACCTCACACAACGGCCACACACTCTAAATCCACCTATAATGCAAATCACATTCAATGTTCAAAACTGGAAATGCCATACACGTTACAGCAGTGGACTAGCCATAAGGCAAATGCAACTCCACTTCGGCTAAGCATCTGTAGTAACTGTAACAATGAACCCAGCTCAGTTCAGCTCTCAACAAATTTCTAAAGGATTGAGAGATTTAAGGACCTTGTCATTTTGCATTTCTTCTAAATGCTTTTTTGCATTTTCAACTTCCCATAGGAGAGAATTCTGAAAAGATACACACAGTGCTTTAGAGTCAATTCTTAACAGACGTTGTGTGGACTGCGGGATGGCTACTCTCTTGTCTGAAAGCATAAACACCTCGGGATGAGGGGCAGACCTCGCGCCCAGAGTGAAGTGTCGGCACGAAGCCGGATGACAACTTTTAACACTAACTTGTACACAGAAAAACTCCTCCTTCCCCGACGGATCTTCTAGATACAAGGAGGCCAGGTCCCTGGGGTAAGTGAAACTGCTTTAGACTTGCTTTCAGCTTTAGCAGTTCAATGGTCACTCAGGAAACTGGCGCAGGTTTCACATGCAAAATTCAAACCTGAGACAAAACTATCCCCACCTCAGGGCCAGCCCACAGGTCAGGGGTGAAGAGAGGTCTCTCGTGAGGTGTGGGTGTCATCTTGGGTTTTGTGGGGGAAAATGTGCCACAGAACTTGTAGTGACCATGGGTCTCTCTCAGACAAGCGTCACCCAAGCGCCGACCTCGGTGAAGCTTCTGGGCCTCGTCTTTAGGGCACTGGTGCATCGGGGACAGGTTTTCACCGAACCTGAACCAGACTGTAGCCCACTGAGCTGCTCTGATAGAGGTTCTCAGACATTTTCCAAAGCAAATAAAAAGAGATGGCTGGAGTTGGAATATGAGAATGCTTGTTTTTACTTGCTTCAATCTTTTCTGTCACATTCTGTAAAAGATCCTGAACTAAACTTATTGATTTGGCTGCCTCGGGCCTTAGCTGCATCATGCGAGATTCCTTTGATGTGATTGCCACGTGGCACATGGGATCTCAGCTCACCAACCAGGGATCGAACTTGCGTCCCTGACCCTGCAAGGCAGGATCCCAACCACTGGACTGCCAGCAAAGCCCCAGAAATAAACTTCTAAGAAAGAAGCGAAGGGGTGAGGGTGGACCTAGAAGAATGTTCTAGCATAGTGGCTGGTGACATTGGGGCCATTGGCGGATCTGCCTCACTGATGCTTTCTGGAAGGGTTCCTGGCACACATCTATGTCTGTTCCTTTACACACTGCCTGTGGATGCTGTCACGCTTTATTGACTAGCATGAAATGCTGCTATTCTAACCAGTAAAGACATTCACTCTGGGGCCCTCTATGGGAGTTTTCCAACTCCTGTCCTGGAGATTTCCCCCACACACAGACCGGGCCGAGCCAGGCCAGGCCACATGCGCCTCTTGTAAAGGGGCCATGAAGCTCGCTCACCTTATCCTCCAGAGCAGCCATTCTCTCCTTCAGAGGAAGCTGAAGCCTCTCATCTGAAACAGACAGAGGCTTATCCACAGTATCTGATGAGTGTTCATTGTGTTCTTCATTCATTTTTTTCACTTTGCCTTGCCTAAAATAGGAAAAAGGAAAACTCATCAACTTCAAGAGCAAGTATAGTCGTTTTTTTAAAAGCACCGGGGAGCTGTGACGTGAGCAGCCTGAGCCTGCGTTCCTGAGAGATTAGCATTTATTTCTAAGGAGCTTTCTTATTTTTCCTGTATGCGTATTACTCCATGTATATACATAAACAATAAGAGATGCTTTAAAAGCCTCAGAAAACAACAGCATAAGGTACGTAGTCTTTTCTGATCTGCCTTTTACAGCCATTATTTTGTATATCATAATGCTCTTAATTAGCATTCCACATCATCAGTTTCAATGGCTTTCTAGTATTTTATTTTTGTAGCAGGGCCAATGATACACTTTGTCACACACCAGACGGATTCACTTTGTTTTGGAGAAGCCAGATTTGGTTTTCCTGGTTAAGTCATGATTATCTGAGACCACACAGGAACAGGAGCGAGTAAAGCTCACCAAACTACAGAAAGTACAAACCCTGATCAGACTGGAGCTCTAACCCTGCCTTTAGTCACCGTGACCCCAGTTCCCAACAGGCAGCCAGCTGCTGTGAAGTTCCCTGCTGCTCTCTGCTCTTTCATAAAAACGCTAACAAGCCAACAGATTCAAGGCAAGTAAAACAAGAGTCAGGAGTGGAATTCCACAAAATGGTTACACCAGATCCCAAATAATTCAAACCTGTAAGTTGCAGTCACCCTCAATTTCTCTAAAAATGTATTTCCTTTCAGTACAGCTGATTTATCATGGTGTACATCCACTTTTGAACGCAGTATTTTAGGATCCTAAGAATTTTACATTGGGACTTGATTTCCAACATGGGAGTCACATGAAAAGGTCTTTACCTTCCGTCCTCAGTATTCACTACTAGAAAAGTCAGACACAGTTCAGTAAAAGCCATTACCTGTCGATGCACAAAATCCTTATTTGCGATTTCATTTTCAACTTTTTCATCGAGGTTGTGCACAGAGATGGTGTCGTGCTGTGCAGCGAGGAGCGTTTCTCCAATAAAGTGAGTCTCTTCTCCATGTCCTCCTTCTGGGCCATAGCCACACCAGGCATTGCAGAGGAGAAAAGGTAAGTCATTGTCATAGAACACTCCGACACACTTAAGAGTGAAAAAGTGGGACTAAATACTAAGTTTCAAATCAAACACAAAATTAGCTTCCTCAAAATTAAAGTCTTAGACATGGCAGTTTTCTGAGATGTGAGCAAAACCACGCCTACTTCAAATATCACATTTGCCGCGATGGTACCCATCTGTCTTAACGTCTGTCTGATCACTCGATTTAGCAAGCTTGTCTTCTACATAATAAACCCAAACAGCAAACAAAAAGTACACTAAACTACTCTGTCATTGCAAGAATTCCAGGAGGGAAGGTATCTGGCATGAAATGAGGACCTCTGTCTCCGACACCATACAGGCGGGCTTGACCCAGAACAGGGAGGGACCTTCAACAGATCCAACAGAGTGCTGAGGCTCATCTTCTCTGGTAAAAGGTGGAAAAATCTCATGCCATTTCCTCAAAATTAAATAAGAATATGAATGAGTGGAAACAGAAGTCAAAGTGTAACACAACTGGGAGCAGCCTTCTCAAGCCTAGTTCTTCTAAAGCAGTGACCCCACATGTATGAAATGCTCAAACCAGGAGCAGAGCTTGCTGCTGGTGCGATTCCTGTCTGCCGGCTCAAAATCCATTTCAGGTCCCTTGTGCTCACTAAGTAACCGATGTTGTCCTAACATTAAAAGTGAAAGGTTTTAAAAACACTTTTTCCAGAATTCTCTACGTATTAACCTCTGCCACCTAATCTCGTCCTGTTGCCAAAGAGTAGTGTGAACAGGGTATACAAACATGTGCAAATATTTCTGTCTTGTGTTCTCACCCAGAATTACTCTCACCGAGCTACTAAACAAGTACAGCTGCTGTTCCACATGTTGGAGGGGTGCTCTCTGAGACGGCCTCACGGGGGAGGGTTGGGGCAGGGTGGGCGCTGTCTGTGTGTGCACAGAGGAGAGGCGAGGCTCACAGGAGGAGGCCAGAGCCCCCAGCTCTCTTTGTTTTCACAGTGACCGTTAGGGAGTTTCTCATAAATCATGACACCAGCAGACACGACTGCCAGAAACATCCTGATTCCTCATGGCCACACGGCACTAGCCTGAGGGGAACTGGGCACCCCTGCCCTGACCCCCCGCACACTCCCCCAAGCCTGCAGAATGAGAGTGTCTCAAACAGTCAGGACAGGGCCAGTGCTGCCAACCAGCCTTAGGCCAGCTCTACCTGCAAAATGAAACAGAACTGGGACCTTTCTTCCCAGCCCTAAACTCTCATTCTTTTCATGTTTGTCCTTTGGCCTTTGTGCTAGCAAGTAACTTTCACTTAAGTTTTTGCCCCTGTATTCTTTCCTCTTAAAATACGTTTATTCCAGAAAGTATGTGCTCAGATGCGTCCAACTCTTTGCGACCCCATGGACTGTAGGCAAGGACAATTCTATGGTTGATAAGAATACAGAAACCACAGAGATCCCCTTGATTAGAGAAGACATCCAGTATTTTGTGTCATGACTTCTTCTATTTGACCACATGTGTGAATACTCTCAGGCTCTGCTCTTTCTCACATGTGCACGCACGCGTGTGCACACACACACACACATTTTCACAAAGGAGGGTTCTGCCATGCATACCATTTTTCATAATCAGGATAGAGAATCACATATTGAGTAATGAACTTGTGGCCTTAATCCAACAAGCTGTCCCCAAAAGGAAGCTGTCAGTGTTCCACAAAATACCAGAATCACATGGAGAAAGAACAAACAGCAATACAGGGTTTTCAGCCAAGTCTCTGTGCTAAAAATGACACCATGGGGCCAGTGTGAAATCACTGGAGTCTGAGGATTCGGCCAGGATTAATGTGTTCATGATACTGTTCTGATGTTCAGGATCGTATCGTCATTTGGGGGAGAGTGTCCTCATTGGTGGGAAATATACATTCAAGTGTCCAGTCGTGGGATCTGTCATGTCAGCAGCTATGTTTCAGATGATACAGGAAACAAAGGGTTTTGTATAGTTTTGTAACTTTAATCTGGGAGTGATTTAAAGTAGCAAGTGACATTAAGAGGAAAAAAAAAAAGAAAACAAGGTAAAATGGAAACAGCTTATGTTGAGCTTAGTTCAACTGCCTGGATCTAAACAAGATAAAATGCAACCTGTTAAATATTTGGGGACAGCTAAGCTCACATGTGCCCCTTATTCATCCCTTCCGCAGTCTGGGCCTCCTCCGAGTCACCGCAAATTGGTGGACTCTCCTTCCCCTGCCCTCACCATCCTATGCCTTCCTTTCTTCCCTGGTTCTCCTCTCACAGACTCTCCCCCTCAATGTTTTGTTACGAACAGCTTCAAACATCCAACAAATTTGTAAGATTCATTCACTAAAGGCGTATATGCTCATCTAAGTTCTGTAACTTAGGTGTATCGCATACTTCTTTCTCTGTCCATTCTCCTAAGTGTCTTATTTTTATGATGAAATTCGTATCTGCAACTCTTAATACATTGGCATTATGTCAGTAACTCGAGCTCAATATTTCTTTACAGTTTATTTCAATGTTAAGATTTCCCAAGAAGGAAGTGACTATCTTAAGGGTACCATTCAAAGAGCTTGTGTGTGTGTGTGTGCATACAGTTGGGAAATCCAAACCCTCTATCTAGATCATGGAAATTAGCTTGCTGCAAAACATCCCCTCATGCCCCTTCCTCAGTTATCCTAATCTCTGATGTGACTCCAAGAGGGAGTAGCCTTCATCATATGGAGGAAGGGCCCTTCTACCCTGAAAAATGAGACTTTTTTCAGACAGTAAAGAATCTGCCTGCAACACAGGAGAGCCACGTTCAAACCCTGTGTCAGGAAGATCCCCTGGAGAAGGAAATGGCAATCCACTCCAGTATTCTTGCCTAGAGAATTCCATGGACAGAGGAGCCTGGCAGCCTTCAGTCCATGGAGTCGCAAACTGTTGGGACACGATAGAGCAAGTTTCACCTTTTCATTACAGGGGGTTATGTGTCAGTTCAAATTATTTTTCTCCATCTGTGAAGCTGTTTAGTTTTTCTATATAGGTTTTCTCTGTTACACTGGTTTGTGTGTGTTTTTAAATTGTTAATTAGAGGATAGTTACTTTATTGCAATGTTTTCTGCCATAGTTTTTAAAGATCTATTTCTTGAGTTTGGCTGTGCTAGGTCTTTGTTGCTGCGTGCAGCCTTTCTCTAGTTGTGGCAAGTGGAGGATACTCTTGGTTTTCATGTGTAGGCTTCTCCCTGCAGGGGCTTCTCTTGCTGTGGCGCATAGACTGCGGGGCACGGGCTTCAGTGGTTGCAGCCTGGGGGCTCAGCAGTTGGAGCACATGGGCTCAGTTGCTCCCAGGCCTGTGGGGTCCTCCCAGATCAGGGAATGAAGGGGTATCTCGCTCCGCCATGCTCTGTGCAGACCACTGGCCCCGGGTTCACGGGGGACACACCCGCACCCCTGCTCATGCAGCTAGAGTGGCTCCGTGTGTGATGCGTGGGTGATGGAGGGCGCTGTTGTGACCGGCTGTGAGAGGAGAGGTGCTCCCCACCGCCCCAGGCCCCACACCCGTGGCCGCTGAGCCCCCTCCTCAGACTGTCGCAAGCCTGCGCGGGCAGCAGGCAGTGGCGAGCACGGGACACACGAGGGCACACGTTCTACCTTCTTAAGTTGGGAAGTAAGTTCAAACAGTTTAGCCTCCTTAGTGGCAGAGCTTCCTGAAGACAAAAGTTCAGACTGCAAGGCCGACCTGGGACAGACAGCAAAGATGCCAGGGGAGAGAAGAAACCAACCCTTGAGCGGAAGAGCACAGGCAGAGGCGCGCCCCCTGGCGGCTGTTAGTGACCCTGCTCGGGGAGGGTTTGCCAGCATCCTATACCACCTGCAGGCCCCTCAGCTGCTCACTGAGCTCCAGGCAAAGCTCCGACAGCCGGGCCAGCACAGGCCCGGTCCGCCTGTCCAAGCCCACCAGTGCCCACCAGCAGTACGGGGCAACACCTTTCCCACCAGAAGGTCGGGGTGGCTGGCTGGGCTGGCTGTGGGGACCATGTCCCCAGCAACGCCACGCCTCCTGGACGCGGCCTGTCACCCGTGGGCTCCCAATGACTGCAAGCTGGGAGTGGGGCCTCAGGTCTGCACTGTGCCCCGCTGTGATTTAGTCAACAATGTATGAATAAAGACTTAAAACTGTGTTCATTACAGAGCTATTTTGACCATCTCTTAAACGAGAATGGGGTTTTCTAGTTCTTTATCCTACTAGGCTTTGAGTTGCTGACTGAACTCTGAGCAGCAGTGATTCGGAGCTGAAGCATCCTGGGGACACACAGAACACAGGACAAAACTGGAGGGAAATTAGCATAGGGATAACACGGGTGCAGGGACTGTCTGACACTCAGGGTGCGCTCCCATCACAGAGGGGCAGCACGACCCCGCATCTGCGCTCCTTTGTGGACTGAGCAGCATGGGGAGGGGCACGGTGGGACAGCAGGGGAACAGGCCCTCCCACGCCTGTCCCCCGGGGACCAAGAGCAGCACCTTGGAGAGCACTGCCCCCCACTCAGCCACCTCAGCCTCCACTTCCAGCAGCATCTGCTGCAGCTTCTGGTCTACCAGCTTCAGGCACTCCTGCAACTGTCGATCTTTAGCGTCCTTCTCCAAGAGAGAGCAGAACATCAACACGAGCCAAGTGGTATAGCCTCTGTCATTCAAGAGGAAACCTAAATGCTTGTGTCTACAGGATTAGTTCTGTTTCGGAAGTTGCGTCATGGTAATTTTTCTCTCAGTGTTCCTGGCCTTGGTCTCAGTGGGCAGAACACCTCCTGCCAGAGTATTTGCTTTTCCTAAACATCTATAAGAAGTCTTAAAAAAAAAAGTTCTTATATATTAAAGAAGATCAGATGTCTGTAGAAGCTTATTCATTCTTATTGACAAGTTAAGGGTCCATATTGACCCTTCTTAAAACATCACCAGAATCATCATTTGAAGGGAACCCTACCGAGTGCAGACGGCCATGGGCTTGTAAGCCAAAATATGGCTTTCATCTCCTCTGAAATACAGACTTGATCACAGTGTGCCTGGGGAAATGCCAGTCAACTAATATCTGTAAATGCATGGTTATTCTTTAAACAGATCTTCTTTTGTGTGTGTGTGTGAAGGCAGATATTTTATTTATTTTTAATACTTTATTCTACATTACAAAGCTTTCAGTGTAGAACATTTAGACAGATTCTTTTTGAAAAAGAAAAAAAAATGAAATTATGTGTACATTCGTGAGAGGTTAGCATTTATTTCTAAGCAGCTTTCTTATTTTTTCTGTGTACGTGTTCCTCTATGTACAAACATAAACAATAAAAGATGCTTTAAGACCCTCAGAAAACAACAGCATATGGTATGTAGTCTTTTCTGATCTGCCTTTTACAGCCATTATTTTGTATATCGTAATGCTCTTAATTAGCATTCCACATCATCAATTTCAATGGCTTTCTAGTATTTTATTTTTGTAGTGGGGCCAATGATACACTTTGTCACACACCAGACGGACTCCCTTTGTTTTGGAGAAGCCAGATTTGGTTTTCCTAGTTAAGTCTTGATTATCTGAGGCCACACAGGAACAGGAGCGAGTAAACCTCACCAAACCACAGGAAGTACGAACCGTAATCAGACTGGAGCTCTAACCCTACCATTTGTCCCAGTGACCCCAGTTCCCAACAGGCAGCCAGCTGCTGTGAAGTTCCCTGCTGCTCTCTGCTCTTTCAGTAAAAATGCTAACAAGCCAAAAGATTCAAGGCAACTAAAACAAGAGGCAGGAGTGGAATTCCACACAATGGTTACACGAAATCCCAAATAATGCAAACCCCTAAAGGTTGCAGTCACCCGCAATTTTTAAAAAATGTATTTCCTTTCAGTACAGCTGATTTATCGTGGTGTACATCCACACTTTTGAACGCAGTATTTTCGGGTCCTAAGAACTTTACCTGGGGACTGGATTTCCAACATGGGAATCCCATGAGAAGGTCTCTACCGTCCTTCCTCAGTACCCCCTACTAGAAAAGTCAGACACAATTCAGTAAAAGCCACTACCTGTCGATGCACAGAATCCTCATCTGCGATTTCATTTTCAAGTTTATCCTCGAGGTTGTGCGCTGAGACGGCGTCGCGCTGGGCAGCGAGGAGCGTTTCTCCAGGGCGGTGAGATCCGTCTCCCTGTCCTCCTCCTGGGCCATAGCCTACACCAGGCGTTGCAGAGGAGAAAAGGTAAGTCACTATCACAGAATACTCCGATACACCGAAGAGCAGAAACGCGGGACTAAATCCTAAGGTTCAAATCAAACATAAAAGTAGCGTCCTCAAAATTAAAGTCCTAGACATGGCAGTTTTCTGAGATGGGAGCAAAACCGCGCCTCCCTCAACTATCACACTCTGCCACGACGGCACCCATCTGTCTTAACGTCTGTCTGGCCACTCCATTTAGCAAGCTTCTTTTCTACATCAGAAACCCAAACAGCAAACAAAAAGTACACTAAACTACCCTGTCATTGCAAGAATTCCAGGAGGGAAGGTATCTGGCATGAGATGAAGACCTCTGTCTCCGACACCACACAGGCGGGCTTGACCCAGAACAGGGAGGGACCTTCAACAGATCCAACAGAGAGCGCAGAGGCTCATCTTCTCCGGGAAAAGTTGGAAAAATCTCATGCGATTTCCTCAAAGCTAAATAAGAATATTAAGGAGTGGAAACAGAAGTCGAAGTGTAACACAACTGGGAGCAGCCTTCTCAAGCCTGGTTCTGCCAAAGCAGTGACACCACATGTATGAAATGCTCACACCAGGAGCAGAGCTTGCTGCTGCTGCTGCGACTCCTGTCCGCCGGCCCAGACTCCATTTCAGGGCCCTCCGTGCTCACTACGTGACCGATGTCGATGTTGTCCTAACATTAAAAGTGAAAGGGCTTCAAAACGCTTTTCCCAGACTTCTCTAGGTATTAACCTCTGCCACCTAATCTCGTCCTGTTGCCAAAGAGTGCTGTGAACAGGGGATACAAACATGTGCAAGTATTTCTGTCTTGTGTTCTCATCCAGAATTACTCTCACCGAGCTACTGAACAAGTACAGCTGCTGTTCCACATGTTGGAGGGGTGCTCTCTGAGACGGCCTCACGGGGGAGGGTTGGGGCAGGGTGGGCGCTGTCTGTGTGTGCACAGAGGAGAGGCGAGGCTCACAGGAGGAGGCCAGAGCCCCCAGCTCTCTTTTGTTTTCACAGTGACCGTTAGGGAGTTTCTCATAAATCATGACACCAGCAGACACGACTGCCAGAAACATTCTCAATCTGCACGGTCACCCAGCACGGGCCTGAGGACCTGAGGGCGAGCAAACACCACTCGCCTTGTCTGACCTCCAGTATCACTGTCACACATCCCTTCAAGGAGTGGAACCTCAGAAAACTAGAGAAGATGGCCAGGCAAGCTGCCTCAGCAGAGCCCACGCAGCATGCTCCCATCTCTCCAAGAGAACGGGCTCCACAGACTGCAAGGAGATCCAACCAGTCCATGCTGAAGGAGATCAGCCCTGGGTGTTCTTGGAGGGAATGATGCTAAAGCCGAAACTCCAGTACTTTGGCCACCTCATGCGAAGAGCTGACTCATTGGAAAAGACTCTGATGCTGGGAGGGATTGGGGGCAGGAGGAAAGGGGACGACAGAAGATGAGATGGCTGGATGGCATCACCGACTCGATGGGCATGAGTTTGAGTGAACTCTGGGAGTTGATGATGGACAGGGAAGCCTGGCGTGCTGCAATTCATGGGGTCACAAAGAGTTGGATACGACTGAGTGGCTGAACTGAACTAACTGAAGCTACACGATGACTGATCAAACTTACCTCTTTATGTGTGGCACCTGATTCTTCTAACAAACTACACCTTTCAAGTGCTCCTCGTGTGTTGATGTGTGTCTATACGTTAGTGCACTACTTAGTGTATGCTGCTGCTGCTGCTGCTGCTAAGTCACTTCAGTTGTGTCCGACTCTGTGCGACCCCATAGATGGCAGCCCACCAGGCTCCCCTGTCCCTGGGATTCTCCAGGCAAGAACACGAGTATGTTGCCATTTCCTTCTCCAGTGCATGAAAGTGAAAAGTGAGAGTGAAGTCTCTAAGCAGTGTCCGACTCTTTGCGACCCCACAGACTGCAGCCTACCAGGCTCCTCCACCCATGAGATTTTCCAGGCAGGAGTACTGGAGTGGGTTGCCATTGTATGCTTACCCTAATACACGGCTACTATAACAATACATTTAATGTGTCTCGTTGATCTTAATGTCAAGAAAATCTGCTTATTAAATGCTTTAAATTCTAAGTTTGAGAGGAAAAAACTGTTATCCTAAAACAGTTCTATTACCTAGTTTTTAATTGCAAATTGATATACAGAATATAATAAATCTTGAGACATTTATACCAACCAATACTTTTTAACTGGGGGCTTCCCAGGTGGATCAATGGTAAAGAATCCACCTGCCAATGCAAGAGGGCAGGTTTGATCCTTGGGTCGGCAAGATCCCCTGGAGTAGAAGATGGCCACCCACTCCAGTATTCTTGCCTGGGAAGTCCCAGGAAGAGAGGAGCATGGTGTGCTACAGTCTGCAGGGTCGCAAAGACTCGGACATGACTGAGCATGGACGCAGGCAACACTTTGTAACCATATAAAACTCTGACTTCTTACAGAAAAAATGTATTGACAAGAATTCAAGAAGCTCAAAAGTCAACTAGTTACATAAATACATGCGCCATCCACCTAACAAGGCAGCACGTGCACAAATCCAGGGTGGTCGGGTGGCTGGTACCTTCTTTTCCAGGGCCTCGTGGTGCTCAGAGAGTGACTTCAGGGCCTTGAGCACCTCCATCTCGCTGGTCATGCTGGCTGGGGACTGCACCTGCCACTTGCCCGCCGTCATCTGGAGGGATGGTACGTACCGGGAAACCAGGCACTCCAGGTGCTCGAGCAGCAGCTGCAGGGCGGGGGCAAAGGAGCACCTTCAACCTCATGCTTGAATTCAGGGCCAATAACTCTCTCAGCCTCATGCTATAGCCGGAAACACGCTAAGGCAAGTCAGAATCCCGCCAGTGCAGTCTAAAGTAAGGGTGGACTTCCCCAGTGGCCCAGCAGTTAGGACTGCACACTTCTGCAGGGTTCATGGGTTTCAATCCCTGGTCGGGGAACTAAGACCCCACACAAAGTGTAGCATGGACAAAACTGGAATTTAAGAGAACTCCCCCCTCAAATGTACTAAAATCATATTAGCTCTCATCATCAATTTGAAGCAAAGTATGAGAACCCCAAACTGATCCACCCTGGTCTGCTCAGTGGGAAGATGTGAAAAATGACTTGAAAACCAGACAGAGTTTAAAGACAGCAACACAGAGCCCAGCGGTGACCCCACAGGGCAAATGCCAACACGTGAGAATTCCCACTGACCTTAGTGTTATTCCGTTCTGCTTTGAGCAAAGCTATTTCTTGTTCTCTTGCGAGAAGCTGCTCCCGGCATATATTGAGTTCTTCCATAGATGTTGCCAACTCCTAGAAAACAGTGACATGAGTAAGGAACTAAATGCAAACACAAATTAAAGAGAGCGAGACTCTGAAGACTGACCCTGTCAAGTCTCTCCAGGCTCCACAGAAAGGGTCCTTCTGTCCCTCCAGAGAAGAGGGGGTCCACTGACCCCAAGACCACACAGACCACCACAACTCAGACCAGGCTTCAGCCTCCACCTCGACCTGGCACGCACGTGGCAGGGGAGAACCCGGAACCCAAGCTTGCCTTCTCAAGACCCAGGGAAGTCTGAGAAACTTCCCTCAACATAAACCTAACAACAAAGTGGATGAAGAGATTCTTAAACGACACACAGACAAGTGACCTAGAACCACTGGGGAGAGTGAGGAAGAAAGGTAAGATCGACAAGGCCATCAGGCTTTGGAGTGTACCTCTGGGAAAAGGCTGATGGCAAGGCCATCTGTTAGCCTGACTCCACTGAAGTCACCCAGTCATTCAAGAAACTGGATAAAATGTTAAATTCATGTTATATATATTTTATCACAATGTTGATGCACGCGGTGCCGTCCACGTGATGAACTTGCTCAAACTGAACCACACGGAGTCTTTCATTCTTCTAGTTTTCTTTGCACAAATAAAAAAATCCTGGGCTACGTGTCCCCTACTTCATACTGAGTATTCAGCACCTAGAACACTGCTCAACACTTGTAAGAGGCATGTAGTAGACATGTGAAGCTATGAAGGTGTATGTTATACACATAAGCAGTAGGTACCCATCATTAAGATACTGGACATACTGTTCTGTGCTTTGTAAGATGGAAGAGTTAAGGGGCTTAGCCTTTCTGCTTCAAGGACTGACTCTATAGCTCAATCCACGTGCCCCAGTGACTCCTCCAGCCAGTGTTTCCCTTCCTGTGGGGCCCCCGCCCATCCTCCATGCAGCACCTGCACAACCACTTACAAGGTCAACCTGCTGGGGTCGATCCTGCCCAGAAGGCCAAAACGCCCTGGCCGGCAAGGCCCACAACCAGGCTAACAAAATGAAACACAACCCCAACGCTTCGCCGGGTGAAGGGCAATCCGACGTGCCCAGCCCCCAGCTGCTCTCACCTCAGGGCACTCTGCTTCCAGGACTTGGGCCGAGGCCAAGTTCTTCCTTGTCTTGGCCTTCGGGTAGCAGCATTGGAAAATTGCCCATAGGCGGGCCCTTCTGCAACCCATCCTCGCGGATGGGGGCAGCCCCCACTCAGGGGCAACTGCTGTTTCACGGTTAGATCCCTCAGCACCCGAGCTATCACCACCAATCTCACACTATGACCACCACTATTCACACTATGACCACCACTCTCACACACATCGCTCTCACACACCACTCTCACACACCACTCTCAGACACACTGCTCTCACACTATGACTGCCAACACGGCTGTCTCTAGAAGAAATGGCATGAAGGCTCTGCCTCCAGCACGTCTCCCAGGAGCCTGGAACCTGGAACCCACTCAGTCACAAGAGGTTCCGTGGTAACAGGGGGCTGGGCTCAGGCCCACCATCAAGGGTGCAGAGAGGGGGAGGGGGCTGCCAAAAGATGACAGATGAGTGTGGGTGCAGGGAGAAGGAAGGCTGTGCCCACAGCTCAGGCCCACCATCAAACATGGCCCTGCAAGGGGACTGGTTCAGTCCAATCAAAGAGTATAAATTGCTTCAGAAACCACCACCACTAGGAATGAGCACAGCTTCTATGGGCCTCTTCTACCCCCAAAACAAGTCTCCAGTGAGGCTACTGAAAGGGCACCACTGAACTCATAGGTGTCCCCAGAACCTACCCGGGTGACAAAGACTCACCGTGCTAGCTGCCCCTCACTCTCACTCTGAGCTCGGTCCTCCCTGGACTGACTCTCTCACTCGAGCTCAGCGAGGGCTTGACCAACCTCGCTCTAGGCACTTAAATTGAATTCACAGAGGGTACAGGGGTTCCATCAATCTGCTGCGAACTCGCCCTCTTAACTTTGACCCTGGGCTGCCGGACAACTCTGCCCCGTGGGGGCTGCATGGTGGAGGTTCAGGGGTGACCCTGCCTTGAGCCACGACAGCCAGCACCTCCCAGACCCCGCCAGGTGCTGCCCCTCCCTCCACGCCCGAGTCTCCCATCCCTTCTGGCCCCCACTCCCAGCCTCGCGGCTCTCCACTCACCAGGGCACAGGCCATACTGCTCCTGGCTCAGCGGGGGCCTCGGCTGTCACTTGAGGGCCTCAGTCCCCAGGGTGCTTGGGGCCCTATATCCACCCATCTCAGCAATTACACACTCTGGGAGAGACAGAGTACAGTTTGGGGTCCCGATCACACTTCATCCTGAACACATTGTCTTTTTTTCACTTTATCTGCTGGAGTTCTCTGAGATGTCTTTTGAAAACCTCAACTGTTGCTTTCAAAAAGACTGTAAAATCACTGTGCTCAACTTTGAGAATAAAATCTTCATTTTCAACCTTAAAGTGAAACTGGACAGAAGAATAAAAGCAGTCATTTTCTCAAACTGAAAAAGAAAACCCGCACGTGACCATGTCACAGAATACAGTTCACGCAACCCCTCCCTCCTCAGCCTTCTCCTCCACCACCAGCAGCCTGTCATCACAAGGCCTGCCCTGGTCCAGCAGGGGCAAAGGAAGAGGGCAGACTGGCTCCTCTGTCCCCAGGCCGCATGGGCTGCTTGCCCCACCTTTTCCCAAGTTCAAGTGGCACTGAAACAGCCCGGGAAAGCTAGAGATTCTGATCAGAAACACAACCGTGGGTAATAAGCAAGGACCCCTGGTTCTTGTTTACCCCAGTATCAAAGATGATCAATAGAAATCTGAGAAAAGACACCCAGGGCTTCCCCACTTCCAGTTATAGATCCAAGCAGCTTGTGGATCAGCCTACCAAGAGTTAGAGAAGCTAGATACATTTCAAACAAGGTCGTTAGGCAGCCACAGTCCAAGATTTCAAACAAAAGTCCGGTGAGGGAGCTGGAGACTGAGAGGGCCGCTCCTTCCCCTCAGGGCATCAGAACAAAGCTGACTCTGGGAAGAAAAGACAGGGAAAAAGTCAAGCAGAGGGGATTGGCTAACAGCTCTGGACAGTTCCTTGGGCTGGGAAGACAAAATTCAACCTCAGCCCTGACAAGTCAGTCTGGATGTTAGAGACTAAGCTCCCCAAGAAAAGAGAGGCACAGAAAACACACCCAACATTCTGCCCAAACCAGCTGAGCGCTGAGCCTCAATCACCTTGTGGTGCTCGGGAGACAGACGGTGGGCTTCAGGACTGGCAGAGAAGGGAGGGGGCCGTGGGAGGCACCACAGGCTTCCAGATGGAGATGCTGGGGGCTCCTCCCGGGGTCAGGGGGGAAGGTGGGTGAAGGCTGCTGAGACTCAGCTTATAAGGACACCCCAGCCTCAAGTCACTCAGACCCTGAGTGAACAGACAGCTCCGTCCCCACTAGAGGTCTGCATCCGAGGAACCTCTGGAGAAGGCAGCATCACCAGAAACTCTAGGGTTTTCCATAGATAATGTCCAGCATGCAACCAAAAAGCAAAACAGGGTGTAACAACAAACAAGACCAAGAGAAAAGAACTGAAACAGATCCAGAGGTATCAGATGTATATCAGCATCTCAGAGGTATGCTAGAAGAATCAGATGCAAACTTCACAGTTCAAAAATATACTTGACAAAAGGAAAAATTTCTGAGACTCAAAACCGATTCGAGAACTTTCAAATAACAGTGACTGAATTGAAGAACTCAGGCTCTGGGCTTCACAGCAAATTGGACGTAGCTGAAGAGAGGATCAGTGAACTGAGGAATGGATCAGTTAAAATATATATATAAGAGGGAAAAAGTATAGAATATATCGAAGGAACCTGTTGCTCAACTATGTTGTTAAAAACTATAAATAGGGCCCCTCATGGTGGAGAAAAGACAGTAAGGGGAATAAGAAAGGCCTCCAGGAGCTGAAACGAAAGAACCTCTTAATGGAAGTGAAAGAGGAGAGTGAAAAAGCTGGCATAAAACTCAACATTCAAAAAACGAAGATCATGGCATCTGGCCCCATCACTTCATGGCAAATAAATGGGGAAACAACTGGAAACAGTGACAGTCTTTATTGTCTTGGGCTCCAAAATTACTGCAGATGGTGAAATGAAAAGACGCTTGCTCCTTGGAAGGAAAGCTATGACACACCTAGACAGCGCATTAAAAAGCAGAGACATTACTTTGCTGACAAAGGTTCATTTAGTCAAAGCTATGGTTTTTCCAGTAGTCATGTATGGATGTGAGAGTTGGCCCATGAAGAAGGCTGAACGCTGAAGAATCGATGATTCTGAACTGTGGTGTTGGAAAACACTCTTGAGAGCCCCGTGGACTGCAAGGAGATCCAACCAGTCAATCCTAAAGCAAATCAGTCCTGAATATTCACTGGAAAGACTGATGCTGAAGCTCCAATAGTTTGGCCACCTGACGCGAAGAAATGACTCTTTGGAAAAGAACCTGATGCTGGGGAAGACTGAAGGCAGGAGGAGAAGGGGAAGACAGAGGATGAGATGCTTGGATGGCATCACCGACTCGATGGACATGCGCCTGAGCAAGCTCCGGGAGTTGGTGATGGAAAGAGAAGCCTGGCGTGCTGCAGTCCATGGGGTCGCAATGGGTCAGACACTGAGCGACTGAACTGACTGACAGGGACAGTGGCAAGAGTTGGTTCAAGAATCAGAGCATTGACTCAAAAATGAAAACACCACATTGGTTTCAGCAGCTCTGCAGGTGCCTAAGGCAAGAAGAAAATGTTCAAGCTCTCAGAGGAAAAAAAGGTGTGGCTTTTAACGGCACAGCAACTCTGAGAGCTGACTTTTCAAGTAAAAGGAAGTCCGAAGATAATGGACTGGCATCTGTACAATGCTGAAAAACAAATAACCACCAACCTGGCATTCTGTACCCAACAAAAACACTCTTCAAAAGTGAAAGCAAAATAAAGACTTTTAGGGCAAATGGCAATGAGACAATTCATCACCCACAGACATGAACTAAAAAAATATGAAGGCAGTGCTTTGGGAGAAAGAAAAGTAGTCTCTGACTGAAATAAAAAAACAAGCAAAGGCCAACAACGAGGTGACTGTGAGGCTAAATATTCACGCTACAATGATGATAACGCCAAAACTGTATCTCAAATTTTAAAGGAGAACAGTGACAAGGAGGAAACAGCCGTGTCAGGGAGGCAGTCAAAGCACTAAGTTAGACTTCAGTGCAAAACACAGGCTGCATCTGCGAATGTGCACCCAACAGCCCGACAGAGGAGCATAGGACTAGAGAAGCACCTCCTCCTTCTAAAAGAAGGTGAGAGAAAAGAACACAGAACAGGTGGGACGAACAGAAAACACACAGCAACATGGTATCTACAGGCTGAAACATCAAAATCATAAAGAGAGCAAATATTCTCATTAAAAGATTAAAGCGTCACACTGATTAAGATTAGAGCCATACACTGTTCCCAGAGGCACATGTGAAGATGGAAGACCACAGACAGGGGAAAGTCAAAGATACCCAGGAGAACAAGGACAGAAAACTGACGTGGCAATATCACTATCAAAGAGTGTCTACAGTAAGAAGCATTACTAGCAATACAAAGGAGCATCTCATACTAATACAAGCTCAGTCTGCCAAGATGAGGATTCTAAATGTGAATGTACCTAATAACATAACCTCAAAATATCAATACCTAAAAACTGACAGAAATAGAAAAGCAGTAACAGCCAAGTTCATAACTGCAGTGGGAGATGCTAAAGACACATTTCTCGTGGAACTGGGCTCCCTGGTATGTAGTCATCTGCAGCCACGAAGTACCTGAAATGCAGTCAGTCCTATCGGACTCTTAGCAATCCCATGGACTGCAGCTTACCAGGCTCCTCCGTCCATGGGAGTTTCCAGGCAAGAGTACTGGAGTGGGTGCCATTGCCTTCTCCATGGATTATAAGAACATTAAAGATGCACACACACAGAGTGAACTGTGTGAGCCGACGCACATGTTGGGCAATCATTCCATGATGTCTATGGGCATCGAGTCACCACAATGTAGACCTGAAATACACAAAAACTGTACCTGTCAATGACTCCTGAGTGAAGCTATGGTTTAAAATCAGGGCCTGGCACCTTATATCTGGCAGGTGTGGGAACTCGGGTTCATGTGCAGGCTGTACACACCCTTAATCACAGGTGAGACCTGAAGCAACCAAGCAACTCTCCATTTTTCTTTTCTTTTTCTCTGTTCCCCTTGCCATTTGTGTTTAACAGATTCCCAGGATCCAGTGAGCAGCGTCAATGTAGCAATAATGTTTCCCCATTTAAGGCAGGAGCATGTAACACCAGCAGACTTCCCAATCGCCGCTGGGGTGCTGCATCACACAAAAAGTAAAGAAACATGACATTCCCCGAGATGGAGCTGCCCGATGGCACTGGGGACTATGGTCTGCCAGCTGTCCCAAGAGGACCTCCAGGGGCTAGGAGCTCACGCTGGGCCCCCCAGCTTGAGGCCACACTTGCCTTTCCACCATTCTGAAGGTCCTGGCAGAAGAAAGCCAGGCCATGGAAGGGAGATGGTGTGGTTGGCCCGTGGGACTCAGGCCAGGACTGACTTGGGTCTGTGCTGGGCTCCACATCCAGTCACCACCCTTGGAGTGTACAAAGTTCTTGGGATCATTGTAGGTTTCTGGCAAAGTGTAATGGAGCCAAAGTCACTTAGGATAGTTTTTAAGAAAAAAACCTCACTCAGCACCAGCCTTGGCCCCTACTGAGATGCAGACTTCTGGTCATCCAAGGCTGTGCCTGCAGCCCACCAGGGCAAGGGGAGCCTCCCGGACACAGGGAAGCGTTCTTCCCCCACTTTGAATGAAGGGCTGCATCCTCGAGGATGAACCCGGCTCACCCCTCCACTTCTGAGGCTGAGGCCCCCATGACTCCCACGACCAGAGGATCCAGCCTCTCCCGGGGCCTCTGTGTCACTGCCCAGGCCTTGTCCATGTGGCCCCAGCAGGCAGGGTGGGTCCGGTTCGGAGCCTCCCAGCTCGTTGGCCTCGCTGCCCACATCAGGGCCGTGCAAGAGCACCGTGTGTCCACTGAATGAGTGGGTGAGGGCCCCTAACAATGACAGTGATGACGACGAGGAGGAAGAGGCGAAGGGTGCTGAGATCCAAGTGTCAGTCCCTGATTCAGGCATCTGTGCGTATTAACTCATTTAACCTCATGAAAAGGTTGTGTGTCTGTGTGTGGGGGGGGGGGCAAGTTCACTTTCAGTGTCCAGGGGTGGCTGCAGCCACTGGCCACAGACTGGACAACTTTAATACAAACTCATTTGCCCCCCAGTTCTGGAGTCAGAAACCTGTGATCAAGGTGCTGGCAGGGCTCAGCTCCCTCCAGAGGCTCCAGGGAAGGGTCCCTCTGGCCTGGTCCAGCTCTTGGGGGACCCCAGGCCTCCCTGGGCTTGTGACCACGTCACCCCGACCTCTGATACAAACCTTCTCCCTTGGGTGGCTCTGTGCTTCAGATCACTCTCTCTTTCTCTTCCAAGCATATCTGTCATTGGATTTAGGGTCCATGTGCGTCCTGGGTGGTCTGGTGCAGAGGTCAGTAACTTATTTCCATCCGCCAAGACGTTTCATCAGCATAAGGTCATCTTTGCAGGCTGCAGAAGGATGGATGGCTTTTGGGGCCACCACTTAGCCCACCATACTGGTCATGAAGCCACCGGGCAGAGCCTCACTGGGCTTGGTGCAGGCAGCTTCGAAGAAGCAGGGTTCCAGGACTGCAGTCCTAAGGCTGCCTAGGAAGACAGTTAGGATCAGGACACTCTGGCACAGGGAACAGATGAGCAGGGCTTCAAGGTGTGCTGGTGGGCCTGGGGCTCACCTGCAGGGAGCCTGGAGCTTGACATGACGGCCCAGGGCTGGGGGAAATAGCACATGGGTTTGGGAATGGACACATCCCAGCATGCATGAGGGGAGGCAGGCATGGGTGATCAGGCCAGGGGAGCCCAGATCTTCCTGCTGCCCTCAAGGGGCAGGCCAGATGGGCACAGGATGGAGCTGTGGTTTAAATGACCAGGGTTGCAGCTGTGTTGTCTCTGGCCAGTGACTCAGCCTATCTGAGATCCTCTATTGCTCCTCTGCAAATCTTTGCCATACGTGACTTGCTTCACTGTTGGGGGAGATCTTGGTGCTCTCAGCACCCCCGCCCAACCCCGTGGCTGGAGTTATGCTACCTCTCCACGACCTTGAGGCCACTAAGACCACCCCTGCACAGACTCTCTTTGCAAAGAAGCTGGAAGCCGCTTCCCCTACCACAGGAAGCCCTGAGGTACTGAGACCCAAGAGGCAGCAACGCCTCCAGCCTGGGGGCTCCTGGGCGCGGGGATGACCATGGATGGCCCCATACGGCCAACCCCGCCTTTCCTGTTACAGCTCCTGTTTATTTCTATGTGCTCTGTTCAGCCACCTGCAAAGACCCAAAATATATTCCTCCGAGTCTGTGGAGATTTCTCTCGATGCTGGTCAAGAAGCAATGCCCGGGCCACATCCCTGGGAAAACACGTTCTTCTGTTTATGTGAGAGACAGGGTCAATTCAAAAAAACATCTGGCAGGATTGGGAAAGGGCCGTGGGACTCGGTGGATGTATGGGATGTCCTCGTTTTTACATATATAAGATGTTTTAAACCCTGGTGCCTGGCTTGACAGCAGTCTGCTCCTGGCAGGAAGAAACCATAATATGCCGGTTCCCTCCCCCAGCAGTACGCCCCAGAGCGGTGGCTTTTGTCCGGATTGGCCCCTCGGGTGGGGAGTCTGGAGGCCACAGAACCGCAGGGGCCTCGAGCCTTGGCGTGGGTGTGGGAAGGGCCAAGGGACTCGGGGAGAGGGCAGGGTCAGGGCCCTTGCAATGGACCCGCCAGATGTGGACATAGACAAGAAGTGACACATGTCATCTCTTACAGTTCCCAAAGACCCAAGGAGGCCCAGAAGAGGGACCAGGACTGTGCCGTCTGAGGTGGGGGGAAGGAAGGGGGAGGCTTGCCCAGCCAGACTGGATGGGTTTAAACCTCCACTCCTGGCTCAACTCACAGGAACGGCAACCTCACCACAGTTGTTCCTGGCACTTTCCTTTTAGAAGGAAGAAGGGAATTACAGAACAAGCAAAAACGTCCTTGTGGGGGATTCCTGGTGGTTGAGGATGCCAAGGGCCCCTCTTCATCCCCACTGCTGCCTGAGCCGGCATGTTATACGTCACAGTCACCCATCTCCGCTGAAGGGCAGCCTCCTAGGTTGTTGGAAGGTTGGCCTCAATGAGGCCAAGCCTGGGTTCCTTAACTCCCCACAGAGAGCTCCCAGGCAGCACACCTGCCCAGCCCACCCTGACCCCACAGCTGCTGCCCACCCCAGAGGGCCCCGTCATTGCCATCAGGGAATTAGGGGTGCCGAGTCTCAGGCCTGAGGGTGATGTGAGTGCCTCCACAGCATCCTATGTGTGCACCCCAAACAGCTCCCAGTCCAGCAGGAGCTGTGGGGAGGCGTGTGTACACGGCAGGGACACACAGGATGGCTTCCAAGCACGGCCGGGCCAGGAAGCCGCGGAGCTCCGCAGGGAAGCTTGGGTCAGACTTCTGACTACCACAGGGGACTCGTCAACTTCCCCCTGTGCCCTCAGCTTCCTCAGCTCTAATGATAATACCAGCACTGGAGGGCCTCTGATGCCAGGGCCGCTCTGTGGGAGAAGTCGTGTTCTCCCCGAATGTGTTCAAGGCACGTGATGCCTGGTCAGTCCCTACTGACCGGGTGCATTCTTGGCAGCCCTGGGTCCTGCCTGCTCTTCCTCTTGGCACTGGGGTCCCACATGGCTGGTTCCAGGCTGAGTCTGTCTGCTTAGGTGACAGATGTGCCCCCCAGGAGGGAGAGTGTCTGGCATGGGGTGGGCCTCATCCCCTCCTTCTGATCAGCACCAGGACCACCCTCCTTCCAGTTCCCAGATTTGGAAGACAGGGGCCCTTTCTGGGTCATCTGAACATGTTCTCTCACAGGAGCCTTGGTTGATGATATTTGCTGAGTGATCCAGGGGGCCGGGGGGACAGTCCTGCTGAGTTTCTACTGTGTGCTGGCCGAGGATGCTCCTGAGGTCCTTCCTCAACCTCTGGCAGCATCCTCGGGTTCATTTTAATACTCATGGACGACGGGCAGGCTGGGACTGCCACTAGGGGCTGACCCTGACTTGCTCACGCATGCCCTCCACCTGGATGGCTCCCGAAGGGGACAGCAAAGTGCTCAGTCCTGGGGAAAGGGTCTGCAGGGAGGCATTTCCTCACCGTGGTTCCTGCTGACCATGTCTGCACTGCCCGGGAGGAGCAGTCACCTGAGGTGCTGGCATAAGCATGCCTTCTACACATCCTGGACATGGTACCCTTGACTGTCTCCAGTGAACCAGGACCCAGATGCAGTCTCTGGGGGAGCTGGGACCGCAGGACTGGCTGGGGCAGATTTACCCCTCAGCTTCGGCATAGGGTCTGGCTCCTAAGGCCTGGCTTGTTGAAGGAATAAAAGACATGGATGGAGAAGGCAATGGCCCCCCACTCCAGTACTCCTGCCTGGAAAATCCCATGGACAGAGAAGCCTGGAAGGCTGCAGTCCATGGGGTCGCTGAGGGTTGGACACGGCTGAGCAACTTCACTTTCACTTTTCACTTTCATGCATTGGAGAAGGAAATGGCAACCCAATCCAGAGTTCTTGCCTGGAGAATCCCAGGGATGGCAGAGCCTGGTGGGCTGCCATCTATGGGGTCACACAGAATCGGACATGACTGAAGCGACTTAGCAGCAGTAGCAGCAGCATTCATTCACAGTTCTGCTTTGATGATTGGTGGGTAGTTTACTCAGATCCACCCTCTCATGTCCACCCTCTCATGGAAAACAAAAACAATAAAAAAGTGTCATGCCTTAAAATTGCTGAAGACCTGAGAAGACCCAGAGGAGCAACTGCCCAAGAGGAGAGTCCAACAGAAGACCCCTCTTTCCCCATGGAGCTGGACTCCCAGGAGAGGACACTTCCAGGTGACCCAGAAAGGACCTCCCTCCTCCAGCCTCAGGAGTGACAAGGAAGTGGTTCTGGTGCCAAGCAGGAGAAGGAGCAAGTGAAGACCCCAGTGGGTCCAGGCATGTCAGCCCATGACCTTGGTTCAAGGTGATCCTATCCAGAACACCCTCAGAGGAGTGAAGAGTGCAAGTGCCAACCTCTCTGGATAAGGACACTTTCTTCCCAGGCTTGGGAACTGCCCCATGGGTAATGGAAGGGTGGTGGCCGTTGTGGAAGAGCGCCAGGCACACCAGGATGATAGACAGCTGGAGGAGAACCAGCAGAAGTGACCCCTCAGCTTTGGGGTTCTGAGAGGATTTGATGGATAATAAATCTAATAAATCAGTTAAGATCATCTGATTTAGAGAAATAAACCTCAAGAAAGAAAGGTCCTGCAAAGGACAGGAAACCATGAAAGAAAATGACACAGCCAACTCGGAAAAGAACCAAACAGAATGAGCAGAAATAACAAAGTGTCCTAACAAGAAGCGAAAATACAACAGACACGTTTGAAGACACTTGACCTCTTCAGGAAAAGGAGACACAGGGCCACACAGCAGGGGCATACTGTAATGTATGCACCCCCTGCCCAACTCCTGCTCTCCAGGAAGAAACCCTGATCTGTAGCTGCATCATTTGCCAGTTTTGGTGGTATAAATACTCCCGCCGTGGCCTGTTTCATGTACCAAAGGGTAAACACCCGGCTGGCAGAATTCCCGATGAGCCAGAAAGAGCTGACTCTGGCACACAACCGGCCTGGAGACATGGGAGGACATCAAAACCGCAACCAGAGGGGCACAGATTTCAGCCCGACTACCTGGGACTAGCAAAGAGCCG
Source organism: Nanger dama (assembly GCA_917880005.1). Classification (NCBI taxonomy): domain Eukaryota; kingdom Metazoa; phylum Chordata; class Mammalia; order Artiodactyla; family Bovidae; genus Nanger; species Nanger dama. The sequence goes on along the minus strand of CAKJTW010000078.1, from coordinate 4,476,942 downwards.
TCCTTGGGGAACTTTAAAGACAAGACTCTTAAAACATGTCCAGAATTCACTTGATAACTCTGCCATTTCCTTCTCCAGTTAATAACAAATACGCTTCCACAAAACCAAGAGAGGCCCAAAGGAAGCCAGGTGGGGTGTCCATAAAAGCCTCAGCACTTAAGACTCAAGAGACATAAAAACTGTATAGCCAAAGAAATGAATGTGTAATGGTGGAATTATGAATAGCTTTGGAACTAGACAATAGCCCCTGACACCTCACTGTAGGAGAGGCTCATGGCATAGGCACTAAGCCTGGGGGAGGAGTGAGATGGAGGCTGAAGACCACATTTTGTTGTTGTTCAGTCACTAAGTCTCGTCCAACTCTTTGAGACCCCATGGACTGCAACACACCAGGCTTCCCTGTCCTTCACCACCTCCCAGAGCTTACTCAAACTCATGTCCATTGACTCCGTGATGCCATCCAACCATCTCATCCTCTGATGCCCCCTTTTCCTCCTGGCCTCAATCTTTCCCAGCATCAGGGTCTTTTCCAATGAGTCAGCTCTTCACACGGGTTGGCCAAACTACTGGAGCTTCAGCTTCAGCATCAGTCCTTCCAGTGAATATGCAGGGTTGATTTCCTTTCGGATTGACTGGTTTGATGTCCTTGCAGTCCAAGGGACTCTCAAGAGTCTTCTCCAACTCCACAGTTCAAAAGCATCAATTCTTTGGCACTTAGCCCTCCCTATAGTCCAGTTCTCACGGTTCAGGGCAAAGAGTCTGACATGAGGACCCAGCATCCAGGTTCAACTGCCCCTGTTGGGCCCAGTGGCCTTGATCTCCTTGCCCTACCTCTCAGAGATTCAGTTCCTTCCCTCGGTAAAGGGATCTGACCCTTGTAACACAAGCCAGGTCAGGATGACCACAGAAGGTGGGGTGGGGATGGGCTTTGCATCCAGGCTAATAAGTCCCTGAGAACATCTGTTGCCGCATTATCCTTACACACGGAGTTGTTGAAATTAGACTTGAGGTGCCTCTAAGTCCAGGACCCCCACCCCAATGTCCAGGCTGTGAGGAAGGACCCCCACCCCTCAACTCCATGCTCATCATCACACTGAGCCAAGTCTGGGAACTGTCTCAGACACCAGCTCATGCCCACAAAGCCTCAGCTGGAAACTGCAAGAAACATTCCCCTCTCCTCTGTCCTGTGTCCGTGGCAACCCTGCCCACCCCGCGGCAAATGAAAGCCCCTCCATTCTAAGATGGAAAAACCAAGGTCCTGAGTGGGAAAGCCACTTGCCTGAGGCTGCTCAGCCCCGAGGAAGTGGCCAGGCTAGGTCTCGACCTGCACACGTGGCCTCAGAGGGGCTGTGTGGGGTCTGAGCCTCTCTGGGAGCTCAGGTACCCTTACCGCCTGACCAGTCATCCTGGAGTCTGGTGTGGAGGTGGCTCCCATCCTCCAGCAGGCAGTTGCTCGCTTGCTTTTCAAAAAACAATATCCACGAAGACGGAAAACAGATATTGCCATGGCCCACACCAATTCCGAGGAGGAATGAGGAGAAACTACAGCCTGCCAACCCTGGGGTGTGGTGGTGAGCCCTGAACGGCAGCTTGAAAGCAAACTGACCTTGTAGGGTTCCCGTGTCTGCAGCCTTAACAATTCTGCCAAATCCAGAGTCAAGTTCAACATCAGGGAGGTGTGGGCCTCGGTCACCCTCAGTACACAGCTGGGATTGTCCTGTGTGGCCTTTTTGGCAATTACCAGTGGACATAAATAATGCCTTGGCTTTGAGTTGGCACCTGAAAAATGCTGATGGGTTTCAGTTACAAGGAAACATGTTGGCCCACAAGCTGCTCTTGTCCATTTCCTGGGGACCCTGGCCGCTAACCCCACATCCATCAGAGGGACAGAGCAGTGGGGGATGGGCGGAAGAGGCGCTCCTGCAGAAGGCAGGCCTGGGCCACCTGCCTCCAGGACCTTTTCCTACCATTTCCATCCTGTCTGCTGGCCCAGGGGTCTCTGACATGACACCCCTCCTGGACCCTCATGTGTGAAACTGACTTCAAGGGCCATCTTCTGGATCAAGGTGTCAAATCCCGATTTGACAATGAGGTCCCCCTCTTGTGGGTGGCTGGGGAAGCAATTTTTAAGCTGAGGTCTTCTGGGCCCACGGTGCCTGGTAGAGGGTTAGGGGGCAAGTGGGTCACCTGTGGTCACAGCCAGTTGGCCAGGCTCAGCCTCCATTCGTCCTATACGCAAAGTTATGAGCACGTTTCTTCCAGAGCCACCACTTCCCCCCTCCACTGGGTTCCTGGCCCAGGCACCCAGTGTTGTGAATGGGTGTCTGTCTGGGGTACTTCTGGGGCACTGGACAGAGGATTGGGGACTTGCGTAGACACTAGAGGTGGGGGGGCGTCCTTGGGGAAGTTTCTGACAGCTCCTGGGAAACAGGTCTGCACGCTCCTCGCACCTCTAAGCATGGACCAGGGTCAGCAGTTTATACACCCTGGGAGCAGGTGAGAAGCGCACTGTGGGGCACTCCTAGACCTGCTAGAAGTCAGAAGCTGCATCTTGATGACCTCAGGGGCTTCCATGCACACCCTGGGACCCTGCACCGAGGCAGCCAGGCCAAGGCTTGGTCCCCGCCAGACCTCCTGCCCTGCTCAGCTCTCCAACCACGTGCCATGCCTTCCCAACCCATGGCTGTACTCGAGGGGTCCTGCGTGAGCTTCCCCCACTCCTGGGATAACTGCTTGTGGGTAAAGGCTCAGCTTTGTGGTGGGGTGAATGGTGCCCTCCAAAAGAGACACCCACATTCCATCTCCCCATATTTGCCAGGGGGCCTTTAGTTGTAAATGGGGTCACTGCAGATGAAATCAAGTTAGATAAGGTTACAGTGGATTAGATGGGCCTTATGCAGAATGATGGGTGTCTTTATAAGAAGAGGAGAGACACACAGAGATGAGGAGGCCATGTGGAGGAGGAAGCGGAGGCTGGAGGGATGTGGCCACAAACCCAGGAACACCTGGAGCCCCAGAAACTGGAAGAGCTGGGAGTGACGCTCCTCCAGAGCCCAGGTCAGGGGGCTTGGTCCTGCTGACCCTTGACTTTAGACTGCTGGTCCCCAGAACTGGAAGAGAATCAATTAGTATCGTTTTAAGCCTCCCCAGCACCCCAGTTTGTGGTCATCGGTATCAGAAGCCCCACCTGGGACACTCAATGTTCTGTGTCCCTAAGATCTACTAATAAACCACTTTCTCAGCCAAGCCAGTCTTCCCCTAGTCATCATGGGATGTATTCTCAACAATAAACCTCCTGACTTAGGAGAAAGGCTCATGCTGCACACAGGGGCCCCATCTGTGTGGGGTTCAAAGCCCATGTTGCCTCGGGGCGGCTCAGCCTCACACACCTGCTGGTCCAGGGGGAGCAAAGGGAGTCACACACCTCTGAGCCCCTGTGACCTCCACATCCTGCCCAGTCATAACTGCAGACGACCGTGCCAGCAGACATTTCAGGAGGGCAGACTTGCTTATCTGCCCCCATTCCTCTTGCTTCAGGGTCCTTTTGCATCCCCCAGCCCTGCTCCTGGGCTTCCCTTGGACTTCCCTTGGACTTCCCTTGGGGCTCAGCAGGTATAGAATCTGTCTGCAATGCAGGAGACCTGGGTTCGATCCCTGTGTTGGGAAGATCCCCTGGTGAAGGGAAAGGCTACCTACTCCAGTATTCTGGCCTGGAGAATTCCATCGACTATATAGCCCATGGGGTCGCCAAGAGTTAGACATGACTGAGTAGCTTTCATTTCATTCATCGCTGCTCCTGGTCCAGCCTGTCCAGCTGGCCCTCATGTCTGGGCCCAGGGGACACTGGTGACATCTGGGGACATTTTCAGTTGCATTTATGAATGCTGCAAGATATTAAATGCCAACAACACCAAGGCTGAGAAATCCCACTTTAAGACTCTTCATCTTTTTGGGGTCATTGCTTGAGTATTCCATGGAGTCCATGGATTTCTTTCTCCCTGGGGAAGCACGCATAAGCCCCAATTTTGTTTCACAGTGGGCAAGGTAGTGTGGCTGGGCTCTCTCCGAGGCTATCTTGTTCCCCAAACATTCTTACTTCTTGTAATCAAAGCACACCCGGGAATGAGTCATCCCTGACACCTCTCCACTAATCAGGCTGGTGTGGACCCGCACACACCCCGCACGCTGCCTGTGCCCAGTGGCCCCTGAATAGACTCTGGTCTCAAGCAGAGGCCGGCAACAGGCTTCCTGGGGCCTGACTCATCTCAGGGGAAAGCTCGGGGTTGCAGGGACCATGGAAAGGTTGGTAACGATCTGAAGACACCACAGGAAGATGGCTCATGCTCAGCTCCAGCTTTTTGAAATCTAGAACCATTTAGTTTATGCCAATAACAGTTTCACCTAAAAAGGGCCCAATCAGAGACTTCCCTGGTGGTCCAGCGGTTAATACTCTGCCTTCCAATGCAGGGAGCGTGGGTTCAATCCCTGGTTGGGGGACTAAGATCACCGCATGCCTCGAGTTGTGGCCCCAAAATTAAAAAAAAAAAAGACCCAATCAACTGCTGAAAAACTTTTGAGGCTATAGAACCAAATTATCACTGAAATTTGGGGTCACTGTGACCTTGGGATTTGTATTAATAATAAGAAATACATTTCTGGTCTTTGCCCCCGGTCCTGGCACAGAGCTCCTAAAACTCTGGGAATTACCTAAGTGGGGAGAGCAGTCAAGGTGTCTCTTGTTAGGTGAATGAGGTGACTTTTCAGAGAGTGCCTCCTTTCCAAAGTTGGGTGCTGCTTGCCAGGGTAATCTGGTCCCCCCTGCCCCCCACTCCTCCCCCGACCATGTTTGGGAAAGCCAGAAGGGCTTCTGGTTGAAGCAATCATCAACAGCCAGTGATTTAATCAATTGTGCTTGTGTGATGACTCCTCCATAAATGCCCCCAAACAGGGTCTGGACAGCTTCTGGGTTGATGAACACCTGCAGATTTGGGGGAAAGTGAGGCTCGGAGAGCGTGAAGTTCTGTGCCTTTCCCACACACACCCTGTCCTATGCATCCCCCTCCATCTGCTGTTCCTGAGTTTATTACCTTTTGCAATAAGGCTGTGATCTACTAGGCAACATGTTTCTCTGGTTCCGTGACTACTTGACAAATTAATAGAACCCAAAGTCATTAGAACCTCTGAACGGGTAGCCAGTGGGTCAGAGCACAGGTTACAATCTGGGCTTGCAAATGATGGCTGGAGTTGGGGGAGAGTCTTGTAGGGCTGGGCCTTTAACCTGTGGGGTCTGGAACTACCCACAGATAGGCAGTGTCTACACTGAGATAAGTTGCAGGACCCCCAGCTGCTGTCACAGAAGTGCTGGGTGATGCCGGGGAAACAATGCAGGCATGTTGGTTGAGACTGGAAGAAGCCTCGTCACTTATTAGTACAACTCGATCTTTCCTGGTGGCCATAACCAGTGTCTTTATGCCTGATGTTTATTTCAAAGTCAGAAGTTTTAAAGAAGATACATGTGGAGAAGGATTTAACTGGACTTGGAAAGGCTCTTCTTTCTCCTTGGTGAGCATGGCCATTCCAGTATCATATGAGGATTAATGATATATGACTGAATATTCACATCACCAGTGAGAATTTCCCGAGTGCCAGACTCTGAGTTAAGTACTTTAGAATAACCCAGTGATGTAATGACTTGTTTCCCAGACGGTTCAGCAGAAAAGAATCTGCCAGCCAATGTAGACTTCGAAATGCAGGAGACCTGGGTTCAATCCCTGGGTGGGGAAGATCCCCTGGAGGAGGAAATGTCAATCCATTTCAGTATTCTTGCCTGAAAAATTTCACGGATAGAGGATCTTGGGTGCTACAGGCCACAGGGCTGCAAAGAGTTGGACACGAACGAGCAACTGAACATGCACACAGTCATGCAAATACTGTTGGTATCTCTGTTTGACAAATGGTGAGACTTCATTGCTGTTGTTGTTCAGTCATCCGATTTTGTCTGATTCTTTGCGACCCCATGGACTATACACTCCAAGGAATTGTCTAGGCCAGAATACTGGAGTGGGTAGTGTTTCCCTTTCCAGGGGATTTTTCTGACTCCCCACATATTGTAGGAGTCAACTTGAGAATTCTTGTGTTTTATTTCATTTCAAATAGCCTTTGGGTATCTGAAAGGACAGTGTAGGTACTTTCACGATGTCTTCTGCAAAACAAAGCCCTTTGGCAAATGTGGTCAGGATATCGAGGCAGGCATTGCTGTTGTAAGTGTCACATCTCAGCCAGAAGGCAGATCCTAAGCTCTTCCTCTGGCTGAAACAAATTCACAAAATAAGCCAAGAAAGAGAGCTGGAAAAACAAACCACACCAACAACCAGAAAATCATTCCTCATGAGACAAAGCTAGAGAAAAACCCAACATCCGTGAGGCCCCCAAACCCTCTTGGCAATGAATGTTCAGTAAGGAAGAGACGAAACATATCAAGTTCTAAGGAGAGGCAATGCCCATGGCCAGTGTCGTTTAGAGATGGCCTGACTGCTCAGATGTAGACACACACCAAGGTAAACCCTCTGCAGACAGCAGTGACGGGCATCACCATAGTAAGTGTTTACTCTGGTGACATCCTGCCCTGGACACCACATAAGGGAGCAGACCTGGTTCTCTTCCTCTGCCCCCACACCATTCACTCATGAGGGCAGCTCAGGTGCTATCGTGCCCTGCCTGCCTGTCTGGCTCGTCCATGAGCTGTGACCACCTCGAGGGAAGGACTCCGCCTTCTCTTCTGTCTGCACCATGAACCTGCACACAGGGGGCCTTCAGAACCTCAGGAGACTCGCCCCACCCCCACTATAGCCAGAACCCTCCCCAGGCTTTAAAACAGCTATGGAGTCACTTTGGCCCAAGCCCTGGTTATGGATCCCTGGAACCTACTATAGCCTCTACAGCGTGAATAATCAGGCCCTTTGTACACAGATTCCCGGCTGTGAGATCCGAGCTTTGGATCCATAGTTAGCTCTGTCCCTCTCATGGCAGCCAGGTGGGCTGTGATGCAGACAAAGGAGCTCAGGAGCTGAGTTTCAAGGGAGGCACTGAAAGGACAGCAATGGATGCAACCTGTTGCAAACTGAGGGAGGGTCCCTACAGGTATCAGAAAAGGCCTCTGGTGTGCAGGTGTGGGGGAGGGCTCCCACAGTGCAAAGGAAAATGAGGTGCTCAGGGGCAAAGGCTCATGGCCTCTCCTGTAGCAGCTCCAGTTGGTAGCTCGTGAACAGTGGACAGCCAAAGTGGTCACAAGAGTGTGACTCTTACTCCCTCACAAAGCAAGAGAAAGGGAGCAGGGTATAGGAGTGCCCGGAGGGTGCTGGTGGGGTGGGTGAAGGGAGATGTCCTTCCTCTCTTCAGTGTCAATTGCTTTTGTGAGTCTCAGAGCTGCCAGAAGGCAGTTACCAAGTCAGGTCCCGACAGTATCCAGTGTGGGCTGGATGTCTTACCCCTTGTCACATGGACGAGCCACACCATATGGTTTCTAACAGCAGGATCTGGGGATTTTGTCTAGGTACACACTTCCTTGCTGTAGCTGTGTTACCTGTTACCCCCTTCTTTGGGCCCCAGTTTTGTCCTCTAGAAAAAGACATCGATTGCTACCTTAGCATGTTGCTACCTTAATCCTGTGAAGACTAATTAAGGTAATCCTACAATTAATAGCTGGCCTTAAGAGATATCAGTGAATAGCTGGCCTTAAGAGATACTGGGCTTCCCTGATAGTTCAGCTGGTAAAGAATCCTCTTGCCATGCAGGAGTCCCAGTTCTGATTCCTGGGTTGGGAATCCTGATCCACTGCAGAAGAGACAGGCTACCCACTCCAGTATTCATGGGCTTCTCCTGTGGCTCAGCTGGTAAAGAATCTGCCTGCAATGCACAAGACCTGGGTTCAATCCCTGGACTGGGAAGATCCCCTGGAGAAGGGAAAGGCTACCCACTCCAGTATTCTGGCCTGGAGAATTCCATGAACTGTATAGCATATGGGATCACAAGAATCATACACGAATGACGGACTTTCACTTCATTTTCAAGAGCTATGACCTGAATCCAGATTAAACGGGAGTCTCCAAGTGTCACCTGGCATTTCTTCCCTGAAGCCAGCCAAAACCCACAGAGTTGCCTTTCCAGGGTCTCCACTTAGCCAGCTGGACAGAAAACCCAGCATGGTTCAAACAAGCTGACAGACAAGCAGGAGAGGACTCACAGGCAGACGGCTTCCCTCTGGTTTCAGGTGGAGCTCCGGGACCACAGTAGGAACCGGGGCTCTCAACCCCTGGGCTCAGCAGCGCCCTCATTCTCAGGCCAGCAGCTCTGCCCTGATGGGCTCAGGAAGGTCACCAACTGCCCCAGGCTGACCTCACGCCCCTCCCACTGCTGGAGCCTGACCTCACCCAGCCCCACCCCTTCTGGCAGAAGGCCAGCTCCTCTTCCCTTGATTCCAGCCTGAGGCCAGGCCCTGGGCCCCGATAGGTCACCGCACCGTCCTGAGCCAATCACGGTGGCCAGGGGGGGATAGAACACACCGACTGGCCAGGTCCAGATCCTGTGACCATAGTCTCAGGGACACCTGTGAGCTGCTCCTCCTGTGTCAGTGGTGGAGACAGTACGATGCCCCCAGAGCAGGGCTGAGAGTCCAGGCACTGTGTCTGTGTGCTCAGTGTCCTGGGACGGGCCTGCACATCCTCTCTACACACCACTTTGTCCTCTGCAGGAAAAATAGTCATGACACACCTCTTCCCTTCCCAAGCGCTGTTTCATGCACCCAGATTCAAGGGAGCAGGGCCTCCTGTTTGAAGATAGGTTAAGATATCTTCTCTTGACCTCTGGGCTTGTTTCTTGTATCATGTTAGAATAATTTATTCACTCTAAAACCCCCCACAAGCACCACCAAATGCTGCTTTGGGTAATCAGGATTCTTAGCTGTTCTGAGGTGAGGGCATGACCCACAGGCCACCCAAAGGGAATGAATTTTGTCCAAGGAAGCACCTGAGAGGCTGAATCACTGAATCACTTTGCTGTACACTTTAAACAAATTATTGTAAATCAACAATACCTCAACTTAAAGGAAAGATATTCCTTCATCAAAAATTGTTTAAAATTTTGTTGTTTTTCTTTCCATTGTTGGTTCTTCAGTTCAGTTCAGTTCAGTCGCTCAGTCGTGTCCAACTCTTTGCGACTCCATGCATTGCAGCACGCCAGGCCTCCCTGTCCATCACCAACTCCCGGAGTTCACTCAGACTCACATCCATCGAGTCCCTGATGCCATCCAGCCATCTCATCCTTGGTTGTAACCTTCTCCTCCTGCCCCCAATCCCTCCCAGCATCAGAATCTTTTCCAGTGAGTCAACTTTTTGCATGAAGTGGCCAAAGTATTGGAGCTTCAGCTTCAGCATCATTCCTTCCAAAGAACACCCAGGGCTGATCTCTTTTAGGATGGATTGATTGGAACTCCTTGCAGTCCAAAGGACTCTCAAGAGTCTTCTCCAACACCACAGTTCAAAAGCATCAATTCTTCAGCGCTCAGCTTTCTTCACAGTCCAATTCTCACATCCATACATGACTACTGGAAAAACCATAGCCTTGACTAGATGGACCTTTGTTGGCAAAGTAATGTCTCTGCTTTTCAATATGCTATCTAGTTTGGTCATAACTTTTCTTTCAAGGAGTAAGCGTCTTTTAATTTCATGGCTGCAGTTACCATCTGCAGTGATTTTGGAACCCCCAAAATAAAATCTGACACTGTTTCCCCATCTATTTCCCATGAAGTGATGGGACCAGATGCCATGATCTTCGTTTTCTGAATGTTGCACTTAAAGCCAACTTTTTCACTCTCCTCTTTCAAATTCATCAATAGGCTTTTTAGTTCCTCTTCACTTTCTGCCATAAGGATGGTATTATCTGCATATCTGAGGTTATTGATATTTGTCCAAGCAATCTTGATTCCAGCTTGTGCTTCTTCCAGCCCAGCGTTTCTCATGATGTATTCTGCACAGAAATTAAATAAGCAGGGTGAAAATATATAGACTTGACATACTTCTTTTCCTATTTGGAACCAGTCTGTTGTCCATGTCCAGTTTTGTTGCTTCCTGACCTGCATATAGATTTCTCAAGAGGCAGGTCAAGTGGTCTGGTATTCTCATCTCTTTCAGAATTTTCCAAAGTTTATTGTGATCCACACAGTCAAAGGCTTTGATATAGTCAATAAAGCAGAAATAGATTGCTTTTTTTTTTTTTTTTGAACTCTCTTGCTTTTTCCATGATCCAGCGGATGTTGGCAATTTGTTCTGTTTCCTCTGCCTTTTCTAAAACCAGCTTGAACCCTTGTGGGGGTTCGGAGTTATTACTTCTGATTGTGCATCCCTCAGGCCCTCAGTGGAGGCCCCACTCTGAGATCTGGAAAGGAGGTGGCTTCCTTCATTGACACAGAACTAGTATTTTTTTGTCCTCGTCCTTGTCCAGTCCCGTTTGGCTCCCAGGCTCTACCCTTGATCCTTGCCCACAGGATCAGGAGAGCCCAGTTCTAGAGGAGTTTCATACAAGGAGAGGCTCATGGAGACACTCAAACCCCTCGGACTAAATTTCCTTGGAGTTTCACAGCCCTGGGAGGAGACACTGATTTTGTGTCCATTTTACAGTTGAATATGCTGAGCCTCAGATCATTGTGTGATTTGCCCTGGGTCACTCTTCAGGTCAGTGGGTGAGCTGGGATTCGAACCCAGACTCTAGGTCTTGGAGCCCGTGACTGTATAGGTGTTTCTGCTCCTTGGTTAAATTTATTTCAGGGTTTGTTTGTTTGTTTGTTTTTGGATGCATTTGTATATGGGACTGTTCTGTTTTCTCTCTGATGATTCATATCTTGCTGTATTGCTGAGTTTATTAGTTTTAATAGTTGTTACTTGGTGGAGTTTTTAAGGTTACATATAAATCCTGTGGTAATGGAATAGTGACAGTGTAACTTCATCTGTTCCGATGGGGATGCCTTTAATTTCCTTTTGCTTCCCTGGTGGCTCAGAGGTTAAAGCGTCTGCCTCCAATGCGGGAGACCTGGGTTTGATCCCTGGGTCGGGAAGATTCCCCTGGAGAAAGAAATGGCAACCCACTCCAGTATTCTTGCCAGGAGAATCCCATGGACATAGAGGCTTGGTAGGCTATGTCCACGGGGTTGCAAAGAGTAGGACATGACTGAGCGACTTCACTTTCACGTTCTTCTCACTTTTGCCTAATCTGGGTAGGACACTTCCACTACTATGATGAGCAAGATAGGTGAGAGTGGACATCCTTGTTCTTTCCTGATCTTTTAGGAAAACCTCTGGTGGCTCAGATGGTAAAGCATCTGCCTACAATGTGGGAGACCCAAGTTCGATCCCTGGGCTGGGAATATCCCCTGGAGAAGGAAGTGGCACCCCACTCCAGTACCCTTGCCTGGAAAATCCCATAGACGGAGGAGCCTGGTAGGCTACAGTCTATGGGGTCGCCAAGAGTTGTCCGACGGACTTCACTTTCACTTTTTACCTCTTTACCACTGAGTTGGATGTTAGCTGTGGGCTTGTCTTATATACCCTTCAGTATGTTCCATGTATAACCACTGTACTGAGAGACTGTATCAAAATTGATGTTACCCTTTGTCAAAAGCATTTTCGGCAATTATTGAGAAGATCATGTGATTCAATTCTTAATTTTGCTCATATTGTGTATCACAGTGATTGATGTGCAGATAATAAATCATGCTTGCAGGCACAGGATAACTTACATTTGATCATAGTGTATGATTCTTTTAATGTATTCATCAATTTGGTTTGCTAATCTTCTTTTAAGGATTTTTACATCCATGTACAGCAGAGTCAGGGTTCTCTGGTGGTTCATATGGTAAAGAATCTGCCTGCATTCCAGGAAACCTAGGTTTGACCCCTAGGTCAAGAAGATCCCCTTGAGAAAGGAATGGCTACCCACTCCAATACTCTTGCCTGGAAAATTCTCTGGACAGAGGACCTGGTGGGCTACAGTGCATGGGTCACACATAACTGGACATGACTGAGTGATTTACACAAGACTGCTTCTTGACAGTCTCAATATCTAAACTTAAGATTTTATCTCAGTCAAAAATTACAGTCAAATGCAAAATGTCAAAAGTCCAAGAGTCCTTAGAAATAAATGACAATAAGGCATAACAGATGAAAGCAAGAAGGACTCCACATAATTTACTTTTCCTAAGAATTTTAGATCTTCAGAGGAATTCCCATTAAGCTGAGTTAAAATGCAAGCTTTAGTTTAGAAAGGAAACCTTTTTGGTATTATGCTTCTATGTTGAGGCTGAAATTTTGTTATCTATGTATGATATATTAAGCAATACTGTGTGGGTATTAAAATCATATTTTCAAAACCTTTAATGACATTTATAAGTACCTATAGTGGAAGAATCACTAGGAATAGAAGATGATCCCGTATAGGTTTAATGACATTCCATATGTGTTGAATGATAGTTTTCAGATTGTATTTATTTATTTTTAGTTGAAGAATAACTGCTTTACAATGTTTGGTTGGTTTTTCTCATACAACAACACAAATTAGCCCTAAGTATATTATCCACTCATTGGTGAGCCTGCCTCCCACTTCCCACCATCCCGCCCTCTAGGTCGTCACAGCGCTCCCTGCTGGGCTCCCTATGTTATATAGCAACTTCCCACTAGCTAGCTATTTTGCGTAAGGTAGTGGCTATGTTTCAATGCTATTTTCTCACTTCTCCCCTCCTCTTCTTCTCCAGCTGAGTTCACAGCTCCTTCCTCTACATCTGTGTATCTATTCAGTTCTGTTCAGTTCAGTGGATCAGTCGTGCCTGACTCTTTACAAGCCCATGAACCCCAGCACACCAGGCCTCCCTGTCCATCACTAACTCCCAGGGTTACCCAAACTCATGTGCATTGAGTCGGTGATGCCATCTAACCATCTAATCCTCTATCATCCCCTTCTCCTCCTGCCTTCAATCTTTCCCAACATCAGGGTCTTTTCAAATCAGTCAACTTTTTGCATCATGTGGCCAAAATATTGGAGTTTCACCTTCAACATCAGTCCTTCCAATGAACACCCAGGACTGATTTCCTTTAGGATGGACTGGTTGGATCTCTTGCAGTCCAAGAGACTCTCAAGACTCTTCTCCAACACCACAGTTCAAAAGCATCAATTCTGTGCTCAGCGTTTTTTATAGTCTGACACTTACATCCATTCATGACTACTAGAAAAATCATAGCCTTGACTAGACAGACCTTTGTGGACAAAGTAATGTCTCTGCTTTTTAATATGCTGTCTAGGTTGGTCATAACTTTCCTTCCGAGGAGTAAGCATCTTTAATTTTATGCCTGCAATCACCATCTCTAAGGAAAGATATAAGCATTTGAATGCAGAGTTCCAAAGAATAGCAAAGAGAGATAAAAAGCCTTCCTCAGCGATCCATGCAAAGAAATTGAGGAAAACAATAGAATGGGAAAGACTAGAGGTCTCTTCAAGAAAATAAGAGATACCAAGGGAACATTTCATGCAAAGATGGGTTCGATAAAGGACAGAGATGGTATGGACCTAAGAGAAGCAGAAGATATTAAGAAGAAGTGGCAAGAATACACAGAAGAACTGTACAAAAAGATCTGCATGACCAAGATAATCACGATGGTGTGATCACTCACTAGAGCCAGACATCCTGGAATATGAAGTCAAGTGGGCCTTAGAAAGCATCCCTACGAACAAACCTAGTGGAGATGATGGAATTCCAGTGGAGCTATTTCAAATCCTGAAAGATGATGCTGTGAAAATGGTGCACTCAATTTGCCAGCAAATTTGGAAAACTCAGCAGTGGCCACAGGACTGGACAAGGTCAGTTTCATCCCAATCCCAAAGAAAGGCAATGCCAAAGAATGCTCAAACTACCACACAATTGCACTCATCTCACACGCTAGTAAAGTAATGCTCAAAATTCTCCAAGCCAGGCTTCAGCACTATGTGAACCGTGAACTTCCAGATATTCAAGCTGGTTTTAGAAAAGGCAGAGGAACCAGAGATCCAACATCCACTGGATCATTGAAAAAGCAAGAGAGCTCCCAAAAACACATCTATTTCTGCTTTATTGACTATGCCAAAGCCTTTGACTGTGTGGACCACAATAAACTATGGAAAATTCTTCAAGAGATGGGAATACCAGACCATCTGACCTGCCTCTTGAGAAACCTATATGCATGTCAGGAAGCAACAGTTAGAACTGGACATGGACAACAGACTGTTTCCAAATAGGAAAAGGAGTACATCAAGGCTGTATATTGTCACCCTGCTTATTTAACTTCTATGCAGAGTACATCATGGGAAATGCTGGGCTGGAAGAAGCACAAACTGGAATCAAGTTTGCTGGGAGAAATATCAATAAGCTCAGATATGAAGATGACACCACCCTTATGGCAGAAAGTGAAGAAGAACTAAAAAGCCTCTTGATGAACGTGAAAGAGGAGAGTGAAAAAGTTGGCTTAAAGTGCAACATTCAGAAAACGAAGATCATGGCATCTGGTCCCATCACTTCATGGCAAATAGATGGGGAAACAGTGTCAGACTTTATTTTGGGGGAGGTTCTCAAATCACTGCAGGTGGTGACTGTAGCCATGAAATTAAAAGATGCTTACTCCTTGGAAGAAAAGTTATGACCAAACTAGATAGCATATTGAAAAGCAGAGACATTACTTTGCCAACAAATGTCCATCTAGTCAAGGCTATGGTTTTTCCAGTAGTCATGTATGGATGTGAGAATTGGACTGTGAAGAAAGCTGAGCGCTGAAGAATTGATGCTTTTGAACTGTGGTGTTGGAGAAGACTCTTGAGAGTCCGTTGGACTGCAAGGAGATCCAGCCAGTCCCTTCTAAAGGAGGTCAGTCCTGGGTGTTCATTGGAGGGACTGATGTTGAAGTGAAACTCCAATACTTTGGCGAACTCGTGTGAAGCGTTGACTCATTGGAAAAGACCCTGATGCTGGGAGGGATTAGGGGCAGGTGGAGAAGAGAATGACAGAGGATGACATGGCTGGATGGCATCATTGACTTGATGGACTGGAGTTGAAGTCAACTGCAGGAGTTGGTGATGGACAGGGAAGCCTGGCCTGCAATGCATGGGGTCGCAAAGAGTAGGACACGACTGAGTGACTGAACTGAACTGAACTGAATGTGCTGAGAGTGCTATATCAAGATGATGGAAAAACAGTGAGGTTTCTATATGTATGTGTCATTTTAGCCTTCTGCAGGAAATATGTCTAACAAAATATATAATAAATATTATTTTAAAATATACAATGTTTGACCCTGTTTATAAGAGAGGCCTTTTAATATGATAAAATTTACTTTAATGTAATTATTTCTCCCAACAAACCAAATGCTCGTAAGCAAGCATTACCTTGAACATTGCTAATTTTTTTTTTAGACATGAACTAATCTTTTCTTTTTTTCACTTATTTATTTATTTTTGGCTGCACTGGATCTCACCGCTATGCTCAGGCTTTCTCTAGATACAATGCACAGGCTTCTCATTGATGTGGATTCTCTAGTTTTGGAGCATGGGCTGCAGAGTGTGTGGACATCAGTAGTGATGGCACACCGGCTCAGCTGCCCCACGGCCTGTGGGATATCCCTGGACCAAGGATGGAACCTGTCTCCCCTGCATTGGCAGGTGGATGCTTAACCACAGGCCCAACATCGAAGTCCTAAAAAAAAAAAAAATTTTTTTTTGAAAGTGGAATTCCAGCCAGTTTCTACATTTACAGTAATCACAGTGATTCAACAGTAACAGAGTGAATTTATTCAATGGTCCCATACACTGAGCATCCAGTGTACATGACTTTAATCCTCATTTGTTGCTGTTGTTCCGTCACTCAGTTGTGTCCGACTCTGTTACCCCATGCACAGCAGCATGCCAGGCTTCCCTGTTCTTCACTATCTCCCAGAGTCTGCTCAAACTCATGTCCACTGAGTCGGTGATGCCATCCAAGCAACTCATCCTCTGTCACTCCCTTCTCCTGCCCTCAAATCTTTCCAGCATCAAGGGCTTTTCCAGTGAGTCAGTTCTTCCCATCAGTTGGCCAAAATCCTTGTTCTCCAAAGGACTCTCATGAGTCTTCTCCAGCACCTCAAATGATCTAGAAAAATGATTAGTATGAAATAATGGCCATTTTAACCATCTCCTGAATGTGCCTTTCTTTATTTTAGAAAACTCATTTCCAGATTTCCTGCTTTTGCTTAGAAGAAGGTAAGAGCTACATAAGCATCCTCCTTGAGCAGGCTGACCAAGAAATGCATCCTGGCCTAGGTCTCTAGCTAGGAACTGGGGTTTGTGCCATGGGGTGAGAAGGTGGAGCTCTGCAGAGCCTGTGTGTAATTGTGTCTTTATAGGGTAGTCACGGGTCTAGAACAAGCTTGACTTTCAGGCCAAAGCACCTCATGTTATTTTCAACTATTATAAAAGGAAATGAAAGAGAATAAGATGTAGTGTTCTGGTGCTATACTCTGTTTTTTAAAAGCAGGATGGATATGCAGAGTCTTTGAGCACAGCAAAAAGGTTTATTTATCTATTTATTTTTCTTCCTCCTATTTATACACAGATGAAATTCTTGAGAAATCTAGGTGAGGGGCCAAAGTTGAGGTTAATTGGTGTTAAATCCAGGAGAATTGGAGGAAGCCAGGAAGATGGAAGAAGTGGATGGGGCTGCAATCCATAAAATCGGCACCCTTCTCCCGCATCACACCCCTCTGAAGTGTAACCCATGGCACTTTTTAGTCTTCCCCGCTAGCCCCATGAGGACAGGAGAGCGACTCAGCTTTGCCCACTGAGCACAGGGGTGGTTGGCCCAGTTCATCTGCCCTGTGTAAAGAAATTGGGCCTGCAGCCCAGCACACAGGGCACCAGACCCATCCATTCTGTGTGTTTAGGCAAACGTGGCTGAGGATCACAGTCCAACAAATACCAAAGCTGCTTCTGATTCCAGACTCACTCCTGAGTGCATTTTCTTTTAAAGTATAATCAGGCTCCCTCCTGACTGCACTTTGTCTCAGATTGCATAATAAAAACGCTTTTCTTTAAAAAATTGTTACCCATTGTCACTTCTGAACTATGTTGATGATATCGTATCTGACATAGCCACAGAGTTTGGTTTTTTGTTTTTATTTTCACTCAAGCAGGGTTCTGTCTTCAAATAAGGCAGAAGAATGACCTGAGAAGTGTTACTCTTTTGGAGGCCAATGCTGAGGTGAATGATATTGCAATATCCAGAGAGAGGAAGATTCTAAAAGATGAACTTCAATAAGGTAATTTTGAGCATATTTTCCATGGGATTTTAGTAGATGAAAAAGATCCAAATATGGAGAAGGAATGGCAACCCACTCCAGTATTCTTGCCTGGGAAATCTCAAGGACAGAGGAGCCTGGTGGCCTACAGTCCATGGCATCACAAAAGGACAGACACAACTTAGCAACTGAACAACAACAATACACAATCAGGCAGATTGTGATTTGGAGAAACACTGCTTGATGGAAATGTAGAATAAAATGGAGAGTGAAGTGACGTAGCAATATGGAGCATAGAGTTTTGGAAGAAATTAAAAGTGTATAGAATACTAGTTGCAAATATTCAAACAATAAAGTCTGTGGCTAAAGGAAAAAAAAGAGAAAGCTGCAAATAAAGAAAAGCAAGCATTTGTAAAAACAGATAAAGATCAAGCTTCTGAAATTCAGGTGACAATGATGTTCACTGAGAGTTGTAAGCTATGAGGTCTTCATCACAGAAATCTTCTTCCTATCACCAGGGTGTGTATAGAAGGAGAAAAGCCCTTGGGGATATTGGCTTACATGAACTGGGGGATCTTAGATTGTTTTTATGGCAGTGCCAATTAGTAGAGGCCCAAAATCCACAGGCGGTTTCTCAACAAGACTTGGTTCACATGACTGTTCAGGTTACCTCAGGATTGAGCTATCTGTCCAGCAGGGAAGCATCCACCAAGATGTGGCTCTTAGGAACCGTATCGCTGAGGGCACACTTCAAGTTAAGATCGCAGACAATGCTGTCTGCAGAGACTTGTTCCCCATGGACTATGTCATTGCCTGGGGGACAATGAAAACAGGCGGGTTTGGTGGGCGGCCCTTGAGAGTCTGGGTAATGCTGTGTTCTCCAGTGCCAGTGACCTGTGGGCCTTCAGAGGGATGCTGTGGGAGCTAGCTTTTGACTCTGGGCCAGAGGCCCTATGTGGACATGGACCCCTTTGGCATGGCTGCGTGCCCTAAAAGACAGTTACCACACTGTCCTGAGGAACTGTTTGCTGTGATGGCTTGTTGCTGGCCCTTTGATCTGGAAGACAGATCCCAGTTTTAGAAGCGTGTCATGTATAGCCATCTCTGCCATGTCCTAATGATTACAGATGAGTCACTAATTGCACCCCATGTTCAGCTATATACCCTGAAAGAAAAAGATCAAAGAATTTGTGCACCTGCCTAAAAACCACCACAGGTAAATACTATTAATAATCTTGTTTTTTCCTCTTAATATTTTTAAACACCTTTTTTTTTTTAACATTTTTTCATTTCACTAATTATTTTGCAACAATGTTACTTTTGATAACTCCCTAACATACTGTATAGGTCTAACACCAGTAACTTAACCAGAATCCCACTGGGAACATTTTAATTATTTTGAAGTTTTTGACATTTGAATAATACTACAAAAACATTTTGTCACATAAATGTCTATATGTGTGTTAGTCACTCAGTTGTGTCCAACTCTTTGCAACCCATGAACTGTAGCTCGCCAGGCTCCTCTGTCCAGGGGATTCTCCAGTCAAGAACATTGGAATGGGTTGCCATTCCCTTCTCCAGGGTATCTTCCCAACCTAGGGACTGAACCCAGGTCTCCTGCATTGCAGGCAGATTCCTCACCATCTGAGCCACCAGGGAAGCCCAGATGTCTCTAAAATCCATGATTATTTAACAAGGCTAATAGGTAGACTAAAATGGTCATTAGTGTGGAAATGGTTTCAGCAACTCAGGGAATGGAGCAAAAGCCAAGTGCTTAATAAGACATTGTCTGGACACTCTCCAGGGAGGGAGGGGTGGAAATCCTGGGAAGTGGTTTGCATCAGGAAGATTCCAGACTCCTGTGGGATCATAGCATAATGGAGGACAGAGACAGCTGTCAAAGCCAGAGCCTTTTGGTGTGATTCAGCAGGGAGAGCATGAGGTGTGCCCAAGGGGACAGAAACACAAAAGAAACCAGAGGAAGACAGTCAAGTGCTGAGACATGGTAAAACCCAAGTCTGAGGAGTCAAGAAAAAACAGGCCAAGATGACTCAGGACCCAGGAAAGGGATGGGTGAAAAGTCACTTCACGGTTTTGTGGAAATCTATTCCAAAAACAGAGTTTTGTATTTTCTATTTGTCCAACTCAAACTATTGGGGGATGTCAAAAAATCTCTAAAAGTTTATATGTGTTTAATGAAATTCTATAGAGTGAATGTTTCACATCCAGGCAGAGAGACTGTGTGCACCCTGCTTATCTTTACTACTGGGGACAAATTTCTGGCCTTTACTCCTATTATTTTCAGTTTATAAAATGGACATGACATTTTTCAGATTTGCTTCAAGTTTAAGATTTTTGAGCAAAGATTGTGGGCAACTTTGCTTAGAGGCTGTTTGAAGGGTTAACAGGACTTTTCAGGTGGTGCTAGTGGAAGACCCTCCCTGTCAATGCAGGAGACCTAAGAGATGCTGGTTCCACCTCTGGGCCAAGAAGAGCCTCTGTAAGAGAGCATGGCAGCCCACTCCAGTTTTCTTGCCTGCAAATCCCATGAACAAAGAAGCCTGGTGGGCTAAGGTCCATAAGGCTGCAAAGAGTCAGACGTGACTGAAGCAACTTAGCATGCAACAAGCACCAATGGTTGACACGCCTTAGAAGGGAGAGGGTGGCTACTGCCCTGTAGGGACTCGAGGTTGTCCCCTGCCGATCAGGGCCATGTGCTCACATTCTGGGCTTCTTTCCTCCGAAAGAGACTTTGTTTCTATTCCAGAAGAAAATACAGGCTCTTACTGAGGAGGAGAACAGGAGTAGATGTGTCAGCCATCTATTTAAGCTCTGAGTTTCATAGCCTCGAATTTATGCATAAACCCCACTGCACACACAGGTACACATGCCTCCAACCTCTCCCACTATGGGGAACCAGGGCTAAGTTTACTCGGCCACAAAACAGTCTGATCCTTGATCCAGAAATCTCACGATGGGATGGTATGTGTACTGTTGACTAGCATGTATGTTTGTATGCATACATATACACTTGTATACTGGTATAAATGCATGCTACCCAGGTATACGTGCACACTCATAAAGACTCACATAAATAAGTGGTAAGGTAACTTGTCAACTCACAAGTAGGATCTCAGACCTGTCAGAATTGCAGACAAAATACCAAGAAATGGATCAACAGAAGCAGTGGGATGGCTCAAGATCAGGGTAAAAGGATGGAGACTTCCTCCACCTCCAGTCGCTCACTTGCTCTGATGAAACAAGCTGCCATGTTTTGTGCAGCCCTATGGAGAGGCCTGAGCTTCCCTGGTGGCACTGGGGGTAAAGAACCTGCTTGCCATTGCTGGAGACCCAAGAGATGCCAGTTCAATCCCTGAATCGGAAAGATCCCCTGGAGGAAGGCATGGCAATCCACTCCAGTATTCTTGCCTGGAGAATCCCATGGACAGAGGGAGCCTGGTATAGGGTGGCAAAGGGTCGGACTCAGCTGAAGGGACTTAGCATGTACATACACACATATGGAGAGGACTGGGCTTCCCTGGTGGCTCAGCCATGAAGAATCCGCAGCTAATGCAGGAGACTTGGGTTTGATCCCTGGGTTAGGAAGATCTCCTAAAGAAAGAAATAGCAATCCACTCCAGTCTTCTTGCCTCTAGAACTCCACGGACATAGGGTCCTGGTAGGCTACAGTCCATGGGGTTACAAAGAATCTGACATGACTGAGTGACTAATAAACAATAAATGGAGAGGCCCACATCACAATAAACAATAAATGGAGTGGCCCACATCACAAGGACAAAGGACAGCCTCCTGCCAATTGCCCCCAAGAACTGAATCCAGCCCCCACCTCATGTGTATGCTTGGAAGCATGTCCTTTTCCACTCAGGCCTTGAAGGGACCACAGCCCCAATCTGGTGAGACTCAGTGTCAGAGAACCAAACTACACTGAACCATTAGAAACGGTGATGTAATACAGGCTGTGACAAACCTAGATGCCATATTAGAAAACAGAGACATCACTTTGCTGACAAAGATCCGTCTGGTCAACGCTATAGTATTTTCAGCAGTCATGTACGGATGTGAAAGTAGGACCATAAAGAAGGCTGAGCACCGAGGAACTGATGCTTTGTTTAGCCGTGGTGTTGGAGAAGACTCATGAGAGTCCCTTGGATAGCAAGGCGATCAAACCAGTCAATCTTGAAGGAAATCAACCCTGAATATTCATTGGAAGGACTGATGCTGAAGCTGAAGCTCAAATACTTTGGCCACCTGATGGGAAGAGCCCACTCACTTGAAAAGACTCTGATGCTGGGAAGATTGAAGGCATGAAAAGAAGTGGTCGACAGGATGAGATGGTTGGATGGCATCACCGACTCAGTGGACATGAGGTAGAGCAAACTCCGAGAGATGGTGAAGGACAGGGAAGTCTGGCATGCTGCAGTCCATGGGGTCACAAAGGGTCAGACATGACTGAGTGACTGAACAACAAGAATAAGGCTGTAGTTTTAAAACACTAAGTTTTAGGGTAATTTCCACTAATACGTGCTCTTACCTATCCTGTAAAACTGGTCAGATGCATCCCATATGTGAAATGTTAGTCGCTCAGTCCTGTCCGACTCCTTGGAACCCCATGGACTGGGACTTGCCAGGCTCTTCTGTCCATGGGATTCTCCAGGCAAGAATACTGGAGTGGGTTGCCATTTCCTTCTCCAGGAGAAATTCCAGACCCCGGGATTGAACCTGTGGTGCCTGCATTGCAGGCAGACTCTTTATCATGTAGGCCACCAGGGAAGCTGAAGCCTACTGATTATATAATATTGCCCCTAACACCCTCACCCCCGCCCCACCCCAGCTTCTCATAAGTGTTAACAGACACAAAACCAAATGGAGGCCCAGTCAGTCTTCTCCATTCAGGGACAACTTAGATGATTTGATATAGGGGTCTCACACAGGCAACAGTGCTTTTCAAGAATTTATTTTATTTTAAAGTAATCATAAATTCACCTCTTCCTTCTGATTTGTGATCTAAAATATTTTTCTTCCCACTCCTCATGTAATATGTAATTGTTTACAGGCAGGAGTGGGGGCAGTCAAGGGGTGTGCAGCTCTGTACTAGCACCTTTGCTCTTGGGAAGGGGGCCGGCTGGGACCACGGGGCTCCCTGAGGAAATCGAGGTGGGTGGGGGGTCCTACCCTAAGGCCCTAAGGTCCAGGGCAAGGGAGTTGGGTCTCCCATGAGGTTGCAGGGCTGAGCCACCAGACCCACTGTGATGAGGATGCAGAAAGGACAGCAGGGACAGAAGGGGGAAGGTGGCCCCAGAGTGGCAGGAGGCTCACAAGTGAGGGGCACAGAAGAACCCCAGCAAGCAGGGCCCCACCAGCCCTCCCAACAGCTCTGTCAGAGCCAGTCTGTACCTCCAGGGAGCCCAGCAGGCCCAGAAGGACCCCGAGACACCACAGTGGGGAGGCTGTGCAGGAGCCCGGCCAGGCTGGGGCCCCTCTCCCAGGGGAAGAGCGGGGAGGAGGTGGATGGAGAAGGGGCTGAATTCCAGACCCCTAGGAATCTGGCCTCTGAAGATCTTGAGTCAGAGCAGGAGACACCATCCATGCAGGATGAGCCTGAGGCATAAAGGAGAGAAGGAAGGAGTGGGTCACACAGCAAGAACACACCCCTGTACCCTTCACTCACATCTGCTCCAGAGAACCAGAGGGTGGGGAAAACACCCCCCTCTTTTTTTTTTTAAAAAAAAATTTATTTTTTTGGTAAAATATTATAAAATTTTTTTTTTTTAGAAAATTTTTTAATTTTATAACATTTTGATAGTTTTTATACTTTTTATAATATTCCATATTTGTCAAAATGTATAAACTATATATAAAATTATAATATTTGTATATAACATCACATATTTAATTTGGTCACAAAGTCATAAAATTGCATGTTTACATAAAATTGGAAATTTTTATGTAACTGCCATGTAATTTGGTGAGAAATTCATCCAATTGCTTATTTATATAAAATTATAAAATTTTTATATAACATTGCATATTTAATTTGGCCACAAATTCTTTAAATTGCATGTTTATAGAAAATTGCAAAATTTGTATATAACACTGAATATTCAATTGGGTTCAAAATCATAAAATTGCAGATTTACATAAAATTACACAATTTGTATATGCCATTGCATATTTAATTTGGTCACAAATTCATTACTGAGGAGAAACTTGAACAGGCATCCAGTCTTCAAGTAAAACTTTCAATTGTCACATTTGCATTGGCATAAAGCAGTAATGCTTCCCGGATGGCTCAGCAGGGAAAGAACTCGCCTGCAACACAGGAGACACAGGACACGCGGGTTCGATCCCTGGATCAGGAAGATCCCCTGGAGTAGAAAATGGCAACTCACTCCAGTATTCTTGCCTGGAGAATCCCATGGACAGAGGAGTCTGGTAGGCTTAGTTCACGAGGTCGCAAAGAGTCAGACATGACTGAGCAACTAAGCACCCATCGGAAAGCAACAAAGGAGTCAAGTTTCACGTTTCTTGAAGGTTCTCATTAGTAAAGCACACAATAAATGTGTACAAATGTATATACGTGACAAATACTGACAAGGCTGATACTTTCAATGGGCACTCAAGGAAGTCTTCTGAGAAAGGGACAAGTCACCTGACACTGGACTAGTTATTTTTTTTAAACTGTTTTACAAATGCACATGCTTTCTGTAATATATAGGTGACAGTTGCAAGTGTTATTGCACCTTGTTTATTGATTTCAGCTGTGCAGACTCCTCACTGCAGCACACAGGCTCCTCCTGTTGTGATGTGCAGGCTCTACAGCACATGGGCTCAGTAGTTGCGGAGCACGTGCTCAGCTGTGGTTTGTGGGATCTCAGTTCCCCAACCAGAGATTGAACCCAGGCTCCTTGCATTGGGAGTGCAGTCTTAGCCACTGAGCCACCAGGGAAGTCCCAAGAATTCATTTCTATCTCCTGAGGATGAAGGCAGAGTGTCCTGCACAGAAGGAACAGCAAAGACAGGAAGTACCCGACCCCAGGAAAGGGAGGGACATCAGGGCCAGTGGGAGGTAGCACTAAGACCTCGGGGGTCGGCCCTTCTGAAAACACAAGTGACCCCACACACTGGTGTCCATTTGTACCTAAATTTTAGGCAATTCCAGTTTTGACCACACCAGTCACATCAACCTTAGGGAAGACAGCATACAAGCCTTGAGACTGGACTAGACCAAAAACCTCCCCTGAGAATTGTTTCTGCCATTAAGTTATCCTGAAGTGATTGGAATACTATGGAGAAGGGTTTAGCAGAAGTAAAAAAAAAAAAATTTAATTAAAAAATACAAAACCCTAATATAGCAGGCATTTTAGGTCATTCTCACAGTATTTAAGAATCAGCATTTCTATGTCTTTTCTGCAGAAGGTCAAAGCTTACAGAGGGGCTGAGATCCTTAGTTAGCCAATTCGAACACAAAAAGGCAATTCTGGGCTCAGAGCACGAGTATCAGGGGGCCCATCTAGTGTAGAGCAAGCCAACACTGAACATAACCCACAAGCCCGTCCATTCTTCCTCCCAGAAACCATGGCAGATCCCTGTCCTCTCTTCCTTGAGCCCAGATGGAATGAAGGTCACTGATAAGAGAAACTATCTGACACTCATATCTAACTCACATCGCACCCCTAACCTCGCAGATGAGCAGGAGGAAGCCCGGGGAACAACAGCCCAGTTCAACGGTCACCAGACACAGCACGAGGGTGCCACTCCTCCTCTCTCTCTGCTCACTTGTTAACATCTCCCTATAAAAATACAAATATTCACCCAACTAAAAGTTGACATGTTTAAAGCCTGGACCTAAAGATGTCACCAGGCAATCCCAAAGTGGTCAAATTCCCCAGCAGTGGGCTTGCTCTCCTTCATTGTTGTTGTTGTTTTCTAGGTTTTTGTTTGTTTTTGCCTCATGGCTTGTGGTATCTTACTTCCTGATCAGGGATTGAACTCAGGGCTCTCAGCGCAGAGTCCTAACCACTGAACAGCCAGGGAATGCCCTCCTTTTGCATTTCTAATTGCTTTGGATTGCCAGTGCTCAACCAGATAGCCCACATAAACCTAGAAATTATACTTCCAAAATATTTTTCTAAACATATAAATATATGCACAAATATAAAAGTGCAAAGACTTCGTGTCAATGTATGGCAGAACAAATACAGTGTTGTAACGTAGAATAAAGTATTAAAAAAAAAAAGGAAAAAATAAATAAATAAACTTAACCCAAAATTTAAAAAAAAAGTACAAAGACATACAAGATGTTTGCACTTTTATGATGTGTATTGCAAGTTTCGGGGCCTCCCTGGTGGCTCAGTCAGTAAAGAGTCTGCCTGTAGTGCAGGAGACCCAGGTTCCATCCCTGGGTAGGGAAGATCCCACTCCAGTATTCTTGCCTGGAGAAACTCCATGGACTGAAGAGCCTGGTGGGCTACAGTCCATAGCATCGCAAAGAGTTGGACATGACTCAGTGACTAACACTTTCATTATAAGTTACGTCATTGAATGCATACATATTAACATGAATGAAAAATTTCACACAAATACAAATAAAAACTAGAAGCCTATTAGGAGTGTGTCCTGAACTGAAGGACTGAGGTCCTCAAACAGTCAGGCACAGCAGAGCCTGTCTCACTTTTTTTCATAAACATGTTAAGACTTTCCTGAGTTCAGCAGGCACTCTTGAATTGTCTTTTTGTCAGTCTTTGCCCCAGCATTTCCAAGACATCCATCAGGGTGTTGACTGAGGTCCGCTGTTCCTTCTTGGTGACTGGCAATATTTCTCACAAGGCATCCGGAGAGACCCAGGCCTATTCTCTGGCCACAAGGATCTCATTTCATGTGAGGGCCAACTGCCTCAGGAGCGATTCACAAAAGTCACAAGGAAAAGACAGCTGCAAAGTCACTGAAGAATAGCTTCAGGCCTAGGTTGGGGGAAAGTCACAGAGACAGAGTTGGAACAGGCTTTCTTTCACAAAGGCAGAGGCCCCTCAATTCAGGCCTTGACTTCAGGATGGGAACCTGAGGAGCTCCCCTGCTGGTAAGCCTGCTGCTCTGCACCCCTGACCTGCTTCCCAGCAGCAGAGAAACAAGCCACACTGGCATTGGGCATTGGACTTCGCCAGCACCCAGAGCAGTTGGGGGCAGTCCAGGTCAGCAGAGAGTCTGCCCTAAGCAGGGTTAAGGGCCCATCTGGAAGAGGAGACTGCTGTCACAGAGGGAGAAGGCATCTGTGATATGAGACAGAGGGTGGGACAGCGAGGGGCAACAGACCTCAGAGGAGGGCGCCTGCCTTTCTCAGAAGGGTGGAGGCCCCCTGGCTGCCACCTCTGCACTGGGGACAAAGCAGAGGCCTGGAGGGAGGAAGGTTTCCCGGCCTCACACTCCCCCAGCCTCACTGGCTGACACTGTGGTAGAGTGGATGGGGACAGACTCTGAGCAAGAACTTAATCCTAAAATGCAGCAAACACCACCCGCCTCATGGACTGTGCTGCGTATTCAATGCTGTGTGTGTGCAATGCTGTGCACACCACCATCCACAGTACATAAGGAGGGCACCCAACACAAGTTTATATTCTCTAACAATCACACTGAAAACATGAAAAATAACAATACTAGTTTTCATAAAATATGGTACTAACTCAAAGTATTCTAAAAAATTCATTTCAGTATGTAATATAGATAGCTAATGAGAAGTTGCTTTATAACACAGAGAGCTCCATGATAACCTAAGGGAGGTGGGATGGGGGCGCTGGAAGGAGGCTCAGGAGGGAGGGGATATATGTGTACCTATGGCTGGTTCATGTTGCTGCGCAGCAGAAACAAGCACAGCACTGTGAAGCAATTATCCTCCAATTAAAAGTTACTTAAACATTTTTTTCACTGCAATATGTGGTGTTGGTTGCTCAGTTGTGTGTCTGACTCTTTGTGATTTCATGGACTGTAGCCCGTCAGGCTCCTCTGTCCATGAGATTCTCCGGGCAAGAATACTGGAGTGGGTTGCCATGCCCTCCTCATATATACACACACATATATATAGTGAAAATACTATATGTTGACAAAAGTTTTACTTCAAGTACATTCAACTTAATAATACTTTTGAAATAAATGTGAAATTCCTATTACGATGAAGAATGGCTTAAAAGTATGTAACAGTCACACAGAAAAATATTATGTAGCTCTGACTCCATCACTGGGTCAGTCATGGGAGGAGTGATCACCCTTCGGTTGCCCTGTTCTAGATGAGGAATGTGATGACAAGACAGATGATAAACAGCATCAGAGCTGCCAGTGGACCAGAGCAGGGGGTGGGGCTCGCTTCCTCCATGCCCTGCTCTCTCCCAGAGCAGGGGGTGGGCTCCCTTCCCTCCATGCCCTGGTCTCCCTCCATCACCACCTCCCCAGAGGAGAGGAGACCTGATCCATTGCCGCTTCCTGTCTCTACCACAGTCCCAAGCAAGCAGAAGGGCCAGAGCCCCACACTCACCAACAGACAGCCTGCTTGCTGCATCTCGGGACTGGGCATTATTCTGACAGCTTCTCTTCCTGCCAAGGGACCAGAATGGAAAGTGAATCTCCACTGGTCAGCCTGTTGTTGTGTGCATGGTCTAGAGCCCCAGACCCTCTTGGGGGACATAAGTGCCAGAAAAGGGCCTCAAAAAGCGAGGCACTGACCCAGGAGTCAAAAACCCACAAAGCCCTACAGCTTCTGGGGAGACACAGTGGGTTCTGCCTTCCCACCTACTCCTGTGCTGTGCCCCCAGGTGGGCACAGACTCAGCACATCTGGGCTCTGCTGATGGCACCCAGACTCCGGTGTGATGCTAAGGGGAACTGAGCACCCCTGTCTGACACCCCACACGCCCCAGGACTGCAGAGTGAGGGTCTCTCAAACAGTAAGGACAGGGCCAGCGCTGCCAACCAGCCTTAGGCCAGCTCTCAACAGGCCAGTCCCCCTCCTACATTCAGCCTAGAGCCTCCAGGCCAATTGAGAGAGTCAGAGACAAAGGCATAGGACAAACCGGGACCACGTCCTCTCTGGGGCGGTTACTGAGGGTCTGATGCTGCCAGATGCTAGAGAAGCCAATCACCTTGTGCCAGCACTTATCAAAGAGACCTAGAAGAGAGGAGACAACCACTGAGTGGTGGGAGGGCCCTCTTGCCACACCTCCCTTCCTAGGGACAGGGTGCAGGTTGGGGGCTCAGACACTGAACAAACAGCCCCAGGCCTGTGACTGCAAGCGGGACATTCTGAATCTGGAGAACCCTCAGGCAGGAGAAGAGAAGGGAGAAAATGAAGTAAAATAAAACCCATGTAAAATCTCTGTGCAGTGCTACTGAACCACCCTCTTCTCCTGCCTCCTCCCACCAGACTCGGCCAAGGGGAAGAAGGGACCGTCAGCTGAATTCGGGGCCCGATGTGATCACGGTTTTATAGGACCAGGTGAGGTGGGAGGGGTTTCCTGGGGAACAAGATCAGGGACAAACCAGGAGGAACAGGAGGATTGGGGAGATGGAGGAGGGAGCCAGCACCTCCTCCTTCCCTTCTAGAACCTCACCTTTAAAGAAGCACCATACAACACACACGATTAGGGCAATGGTGATTCCAAGTCCAGTTACAATTCCAATCACCAGCCTTGAAGTGCCTGAGGAGGGAGAGGGATGGGTAGTCTCTGGCTCATGGTTGCTAGCTCTCCAGGAACTGGGGCCTCCCCATGGGCCAGGGTACCTGATTCTTGGTCCACACACTTGATGTCGCTCCAGGGGGCACAGTCCGTGACCATGACCTTCCCATCAGGGCACCTGGGTACAGACACAGGATGATGTAGGGGACCCATCAGGGACAGCTGGCTGCATGAGGAAAAACAGGGGGGCAGCCTCCCATCCTGGGTCCCCTGACAAGACAGTGGAGGGGGGACAGGCTCTTGCTGTCTGCAGGGGAGGTTCCCCTCACTCCCTCTCACTGGGCAGCAGAAGGATCCAGGATTGTGTACTGCAGCCCCCAGGCTCCTACGGAGTGTTCAGAGCTGTCCTTCAGGAGCTGGACTATCCTCTGCAAGGCCCGCCTGGCCTCCCTGGGTTGCACGGGGAGCTCTGTGAGGTGGGGGCCTCATCCAGGTCAAGGGTCAGAAGGGTGTGGGCACAAGTTTGACTCATCCTCCAGTCAAACTTGAATACGAGGCCCTCTCATCCACCTGTTGACTCTTCCTACCAATCTCAGCCAACACTGGAGCATCAGAGGATAGTGAATTACTATTACTATTACTATTACTATGCCCCTGAGTCCTCAAATAGGAAAGATTCCAGTGCCACTGGGGAACAAGGGGCTGGGTGTGAGGCCTGTCGAGTTGGCTCCGGTTTTATAGGAACCTTGAAGGAGCACACACGTGGCCTCATCATGACTTCTGTCTGCTGTCAGCACTTCGGTCTCTCTAGGCCCCTCCCGAGGAGACGTGGGAAGGGGCCACTGGGTAAGCCGTGAAGGACAAACGGTGGTGGTAGGGAGGGCTGCTGCAGGCTCAGGAGACCCCACAGGCCCAAGGGAGCTCTGAGAGGTGGGAGGGGCTTCACGGAAGCAGGAGAAATGGGCACAAGGAAACTGGGGTCTCCTGTGGGTTGGGAAGCCCCCCGGACGCCTGTGTCTCACCTGGTGCTGCATTTTGACAGGATTCAGGTGCATCCTCTCCACGGAAAGTGCCAGGTTTGCACTGACACTCAGTGTCCTTGGTGAGGGTGCAGTGATTTTTTTCTTCTTCTCCTAGAGACCAGAGATAAGGTTTTGAGGGTGTGTTTCCCTCATATGTCTCTCACCTCTTCTTCACCACCCAGATCTCCATCCACTCAGTTCAAGAAGTAATTCGGAGGGCTTCCTGGCTGGTCCAGTGGTTAAGACTCCGCCTGTCAAAGCAGGGGACACAGGTTGCATCCCTGGTCTGGGAAGATCCCACATGTTGTGGGGCAGCTACGCCTGTGTGCCACAACTACTGATCCTGTGCTCTAGGGCCTGTGCCCCATGATGAGAAGCAGCAAGGAGTAGCCCCCGTCACCACAACGAGAGAGAGCCCTTGTTCCGCAACAAAGACCCAGAACAGCCAAAAATAAACAAGTTAATCTTTTTTAAGTAATTCTGGGGTCATATCCTGTGGCAACATACATAGATCATCCATAGAACAGCCACTGTTCACGTGTCAGCAACAGAGGCATACAAAAGGGACTGTGGAGCATTATGGATTGCATCAGGGCCGGGAAGAAAAACGTTCTAGATCACAAATGAGGAGCAAGAAGTAGGGAGGGGGTGAGGAGTAATCTGAGACGCTGTGGATAGAGAGGAACCCTTGGGTGATGTCTCAACAGATGAGGTGCTGCTGGAGAGGCAGAGGGACCTCAGGTCATGAAGGCTGAGAGAGGCTGAGACCCCAGAGCAGAGGGCATGGCACCCACAGGAGCCTGGCCCAGGAGCAGATACATCACACAACACAAACCCAGCCCTGCCCCACTCCCCCAGGCCTTCTGCACTGTTACCATCCGGCCCCCTCCATCAAGGGACACGGTATTCCCCTTTCCAGCTGATGTTCTGAAAGACTTCCCTACCAGTTGGCATGTGTTATGCAAATAACTTCTGTTTTCATGTATTTTACTGACCAAGACAGGATGAAGACCTAGCTGGGCTGGAAATCAGGTTTCTGACCCCTCATTCCCTTTAAATCCCATCTCATCACCCAGCACCCTAACTGCAGGCACAGGGGACCACAGGTTCTGTACCTGATTTGCAAGTCCTGCAAGGTAAGCAAGACGGGGAGGGTGTTTGAATGACTGGTGTAGTCTGTCCCATCGATGCACGGGCACAACCTCCACTGGCTTCTTCCATATAGAATCCTGGGAAGGAAGGGGAAATCTGGTGAGTAAACCCCACAGGATTCCCTGAGGCTGGCAGTGTGGCTGGGGAGGCCTCTTCTGCCCATCTGTGGAATCCACAAGGGGAACTCTCCTCAACCGGGCTTTCATCTTTTGATTCTTCATCTACCACATACCCTAGACAGACCCTAGACCAGTACTGCCAACAGAAATAGATTACAGCCACACATCCAAGTCACATTCGTAGCTGGCACATGAAACAGTAAAAAGAAAGGTCAGGGGCTTCCCTGGTGGCTCAGAGAGAAAGAATCTGCCTGCCTATGCAGAATCCATAGGTTTGATCCCTGGTCTGGGAAGATCCCACATGCTGCGGAGCAGCTAAGCCCAAGTGTCACACATCCTGAGCCTGTGCTCTGCAGCTCGGGAGCCACAACGACTGAGCACACCTGCTGTGACTGCTGAAGCCCATGCACCCGAGAGCCTCTGCTCTGCAACAAGAGAAGCCACCCCAGGGAGACGCTCACATACCGCAACTGGAAAGGAGGCCCCACTCTCCACAACTAGAGAGAGCCCATGCAGCAACAAAGCCTCAGCACAGCCAAAAATAAACGCATAGACAGGAAGACAAGGGTTGGAGACCAGTCTTAGACTCTACCTGGTAGACATAACTTCTGTTGGAGGCTCCCTTCCAGTGGGGCTGATGACTGCTGGTGAATTTCATCCCTTCCTTACAGACACGGCTGAAGTGGGTTTGACCTATGGGGACAAAGCAGGGACAGGCATGAGTGGCTTTTACACTCTCACCCCTTCTAGGATCCACCCCACATTTCATTGACCACTACCTGCAAATGAAACAGAACTGGGACCTTTCTTCCCAGCTCTAAACTCTCATTCTTTTCATGTTTGTCCTTTGGCCTTTTGTGCTAGTTACTTAAGTAACTTTCACTTAAGTTTTTGCCCCTGTATTCTTTCCTCTTAAAATATTTTATTCCAGAAAGTAGGTACTCAGATGTGTCCAACTCATTGAAACCCTAAGGACTGTATCCCATCAGGCTCCTCTGTCCATGGAATTCTCCTAGGAAGAATTTTGGAGTGAGTTGCCATTTCCTCCTCCAGGGGATCTTCCTGACCCAGGGATCAAACTTCAGTCTCTTGCATCTCCTGTGTTGGCAGGCTGGTTCTTTACCACTAGCACCACCTGGGAAGCCCAGAAAGTATGGGCAAGGAAAATTTTTCTTATAAGAATACAGAAACCACAGAGATCCCCTTGATTAGAGAAGACATCCAGTATTTTGTGTCTTGACTTCTTCTCTGTGACCATATATGTGAATACTCTCAGGCTCTTCTTTCTCACATGTGCATGCACACACACACACACACACATTTTCACAAATGAGGGTTCTGCCATGCATACAATTTTTCATAATCAGGATAGAGAATCACATATTGAGTAAAGAATTTGTGGCAATACCAGAATCACATGGAGAAAGAAAAACAGCAATACAGGGGTTTTCAGCCAAGTCTCTGTGCTAAAAATGACACAATGGGGCCAGTCTGAAATCACTGGAGTCTGAGGATTCGAGCAGGATTAATGTGTTGATGATAGTGTTCTGATGTTCAGGATTGTATCATCATTTGGGGGAGGGTGTCCTCATTGGTGGGAAATATACATTCAAGTGCCCAGTCATGGGATCTGTCATGTCAGCAACTATGTTTCAGATGATATAAGAAACAAAGGGTTTTGTATTGTTTTATAACTTTAATCTGGGAGTGATTTAAAGTAGAAAGTCACATTAAGAGGAAAAAAAAGAAAGAAAAGCAAAGGTAAAATGGAAACAGCTTATGTTGAGCCCAGTTCAACTGCCTGGATCTAAACAAGATAAAATGCAACCTGTTAAATATTTGGGGACAGCTAAGTTCGGAACTGTGAAGGCTGAGCGCCAAAGAATTGATGCTTTGAACTGTGGTGTTGGAGAAGACTCTTGAGAGTCCCTTGGACTGGCAACGAGATCCAATCAGTCCATTCTGAAGATCAGCCCTGGGATTTCTTTAGAAGGAATGATGCTAAAGGTGAAACTCCAGTATTTTGGCCACTTCATGTGAAGAGTTGACTCATTGGAAAAGATTCTGATGCTGGGAGGGATTGGTGGCAGGAGGAGAAGGGGATGACAGAGGATGAGATGACTGGATGGCATCACTGACTCAATGAACGCGAGTCTGAGTGAACTCCGGGAGTTGGTGATGGACAGGGAGGCCTGGCGTGCTGCGATTCATGTGGTCGCAAAGAGTCGGACATGACTGAGCGACTGAACTGAACTGAACTGAAGCTCGGAACAGAATGGGAAAGACTAGAGATCTTCAAGAAAATTAGAGATATCAAGGGAACATTTCATGCAAAGATGGGCTCGATAAAGGACAGAAATGGTATGGACCTAACAGAAGCAGAAGATATTAAGAAGAGGTGGCAAGAATACACAGAAGAACAGTACAAAAAGATCTGCAAGACTCAGATAATGATGATGGTGTGATCACTAATCTAGAGCCAGACATCATGGAATGTGAAGTCAAGTGGGCCTTAGAAAGCATCACTACAAACAAAGCTAGTGGAAGTGATGGAATTCCAGTGGAGCTGTTTCAAATCTTAAAACAGCTGATGATGCTGTGAAAGTGCTGCACTCAATTTGCCAGCAAATTTGGAAAACTCAGCAGTGGCCACAGAACTGGAAAAGGTCAGTTTTCATTCCAATCCCAAAGAAAGGCAATGCCAAAGAATGCTCAAACTACCACACAATTGCACTCATCTCACACGCTAGTAAAGTAATGCTCAAAATTCTCCAAGCCAGGCTTCAGCACTATGTGAACCGTGAACTTCCTGGTGTTCAAGCCGATTTTAGAAAAGGCAGAGGAACCAGAGATCAAATTGCCAACATCCGCTGGATCATCAAAAAGCAAGAGAGTTCCAGAAAAACATCTATTTCTGCTTTATTGACTATGCCAAAGCCTTTGACTGTGTGGATCACAATAAACTGTGGAAAATTCTTCAAGAGATAGGAATACCAGAACACCTGGTTTGCCTCTTGAGAAATCTGTATGCAGGTCAGGAAGCAACAGTTAGAACTGGACATGGAACAACAGACTGGTTCCAAATAGGAAAAAGAGTATGTCAAGGCTGTATATTGTCACCCTGCTTATTTAACTTCTATGCAGAGTAGCTCATGAGAAAATGCTGGGCTGGAAGAAGCACAAGCTGGAATCAAGATTGCCGGGAGAAATATCAATAACCTCATATATGCAGATGACACCATCCTAAGGGCAGAAAGTGAAGAGGACCTAAAAAGCCTCTTGATGAAAGTAAAAGAGGAGAGTGAAAAAGATGGCTTAAAGCTCAACATTCAGAAAACGAAGATCATCGCATCCGGTCCCATTACTTCATGGGAAATAGAGAGGGAAACAGTGAAAACTGTCAGACTTTATTTTTGGGGCTCCAAAATCACTGCAGATGGTGACTGCAGCCATGAAATTAAAAGACGCTTACTCCTTGGAAGAAAAGTTATGACCAACCTAGATAGTATATTCAAAAGCAGAGACATTACTTTGCCGACTTAGGTCCATCTAGTCAAGGCTATGGTTTTTCCAGTGGTCATGTATGGATGTGAGAGTTGGACTGTGAAGAAGGCTAAGCGCTGAAGAATTGATACTTTTGAACTGTGGTGTTGGAGAAGACTCTCGAGAGTCCCTTGGACTGCAACGAGATCCAATCAGTCCATTCTAAAGGAGATCAGCCCTGGGATTTCTTTGGAAGGACTGATGCTAAAGGTGAAATTCCAGTACTTTGGCCACTTCATGCGAAGAGTTGACTCACTGGAAAAGACTCTGATGCTGGGAGGGATTGGTGGCAGGAGGAGAAGGGGATGACAGAGGATGAGATGGCTCGATGGCATTACTGACTCAATGGAAGTGAGTCTGAGTGAACTCCTGGAGTTGGTGATGGACACTAGGCCTTGGCATACTGCGATTCATGGGGTCGCATGGTGGGGTCGAAAAGAGTCGGACACGACTGAGTGACTGAACTGAACTGAACTGAAGCTCACATGTTTCCCGAATCATCCCTTCTGCAGTCGGGGCCTCCTCCGAGTCACCCCAAATTGATGGACTCTCCTTCCCCTGCCCTCACAATCCTATGCCTTCCTTTCTTCGCTGCTTCTCCTCTCACAGACTCTCTCCCTCAATGTTTTGTTACGAACAGTTTCAAACATCCAACGAAGTTCTAAGATTCATTTACTAAACTCTTATATGCTCATCAGCTAAGTTCTGCAACTTAGGTGTATCACATATTTCTTTCTCTATCCATCCCCCTCTGTCCATTCTCCTAAGTGTCTTATTTTTATGATGAAATTCATATCTGCAACTCTTAATACATTGGCATTATGTCAGTAACTCGAGCTCAGTATTTCTTTACAGTTTATTTCATTGTTAAGATTTCCAAAGGAAGTGCACAATCTTAAGGGGACCATTCAAAGAGCTTTTTTTTTTTTGGTGCATACAGTTGGGAAATCCAAACCCTGTATGTAGATCATGGAAATTAGCTTGCTCCAAAACATTCCCTCATGCCCCTTCCTCAGTTATCCTAATCTCTGATGTGACTCCAAGAGGGAGTGGCCTTCATCATATGGAGGAAGGGCCCTGATAAAATGAGACTTTTTCAGACAGTAAAGAATCTGCCTGCAACACAGGGGACCCAGGTTCAATCCCTGTGTCAGGAAGATCCCCTGGAGAAGGAAATGGCAATCCACTCCAGTATTTTTGCCTAGAGAATTCCATGGACAGAGGAACCTGGCAGGCTACAGTCCATGGGGTTGCAAACTGTTGGGGCACGATTGAGCAAGTTTCACCTTTTCATTACAGGGGGTGAAGTGTCAGTTCAAATTATTTTTCTGCCTCTGTTAAGCGGTTTAGTTTTTCTATATAGGTTTTCTCCGTTACACTGGTTTTTGTGTGTAAGTTTTTAATTAGAGGATAGTTACTTTATTGCGATGTTTTCTGCCATAGCTTTTAAAGATCTATTTCTTGATTTTGGCTGTGCTAGGTCTTTGTTGCTGCGTGCAGGCTTTCTCTAGTTGTGGCAAGTGGAGGATGCTCTTGGTTTTCATGTGTAGGCTTCTCCCTGCAGGGGCTTCTCTTGCTGTGGCGCATAGACTGCGGGGCACAGGCTTCAGTGGTTGCAGCCTGGGGGCTCAGCAGTTGTAGCACACCGGCTCAGTTGCTCCCAGGCCTGTGGGATCCTCCCAGACCAGGGAACGAACAGGTATCTCTCACATTGCAAAAGTTTCCGAACCACTGGACCACCAGGGAAGCCTCCACACTGTTAATACAGTGAAAAACACTGATTGATTTTCAGATGTTCATCCAACACTTATTCCCTGGAGATTAACCCCATTTAGTCATGGTATGTTTTCTTCTTTAAATCTTCCTGAATTTGGTTTAGTATTTGCTTTGTGAAGGAATTTTGCCTCTGTTTTTAGGAAGGGTATTTAAAAGTATTTTTTCTTCTTTTCAAATGTTTCCGTTAGGTTTAGGTATTAGGGTTATGTTGGCCTTAGAAGAACTAGTGAAGAACTCCTGTTGTCTGAAAGAATTTGTGTAAAGATTTTTGTTAATTCTTTTATTGTCTGTATTTTTGCGGCCTCCCTTGTGACCTAACCTGGGGTCTCCTGGTTATCCACTCCCAGGCTCAGCAATCTCATGGATCCTTGAAACAATCTACTGGAATGGAAGAATCAAAACCATGGCCCTATGGTGCCCCATTTTCACTTCTTAGACTGGCAAAGTGTTAAAGTTCAGGGTGGAAGGGTGCAGGGAAATAGGGCACACTTGTGGACTCCTGGTGTAAGTTAAAATGGCCCAGTCTTCTTTGGGAGAACAGTTTGTCATTGTCTAGACAAAAGTGTAAGATTATCTAACCCACTGACCCAGCAATTCCACTTCTAAGGAGTTACCCAACAGACAAAGCACATGGCTACGCTGGATACTTGACAGACACCCAGACCCATTTATCAAGTAGTGTTCAACATGAGTCCTACCTATTACAAACCGACACTTTAAAAACTAATTCTATATTTCTTGTGAATACAAAATTCTGTTTCTTTCCATTTTGGGTACTAATTTGTTCAATAAAAGATGCATATTTTCACGATTACTATAACTTTGTTAGACCCTTAATTTTTTTTCTTTGTACCTATAAGCAACTTTGAAAAGAGCCTCAAACAATGCAAGAAAGCAGTGCCAAGTGTGCACATTTCCCTCCATTGTGAGTTTCTTAAAAATGCACACTCGGA
The DNA here is from genome assembly GCA_917880005.1 of Nanger dama. Lineage (NCBI taxonomy): Eukaryota > Metazoa > Chordata > Mammalia > Artiodactyla > Bovidae > Nanger > Nanger dama. The sequence goes on along the minus strand of CAKJTW010000078.1, from coordinate 4,439,361 downwards.
CGGGGGAAGCCTGGTGGGCTGCACACAGAGTCGGACGCGAGTGAAGGTACTTAGCAGCAGCAGCAGCAGCAGCAGTGGTGAACCACACCCAGAGCCTCCAACTCCCTCTGAAAGGAAGTGGTGAGAATCGGACCCAAGCTGAGTTGACTGATGGTTTCTATTCATCAACTGCAAGGAGCTGGAAGCAATTTTGAAGTTGTTCTTCTTTCAGAGAAAAGGAAATGTAAGGGTGCTTAAGGCAGTGGTCGGGGGAAGATGGGGCCTACACTCAATGATTTACAAAGGACACGGGTTAGAAGATAAATGCAGTGCAAAATAGAAAGAGAGAGAGAAAAGAGTGAGGAGGGTCGGCAGAGGGAAAAGGGAAGGGAAAGGAAAGAAATGACGATCTGATGCTCGCGGGGCCTGGGGCCAATGCAGAGGTCAGGCGCTCCAGGGAGCCAGCTCTTCTGGGAAGCGAGTAGATGCCAGGGATCCGCGCTCCTCTAGCGCCCCCCACCAACACGCCACGTACTGGACTTGCCCGGGCGGGTCTTGCTGGGATTTGCCCTGCCAGGGGCACCCGGGCCTTTTCCTGGCCACCAAGAGCGCCTTTCGGAGCCAGGACTCACGGCGGGAACTCACCAACACACGACACCCAAGACGGCGAAGATGAGAGTCCAGGGGCCGCGAAGTCAAGGCCTGTGGCCCTGGGTGTACCCTGCCTGGGAGCTGAGGCGGCCCCTGTCCTCTGTCTCCGCTGCCCGGTGTGGTCGGGGAGCGTTCGCTCTCCAGGTTGCCGCGGGGTGACAGCCTCCAGAGCCATCAGAACCGAAAGTGTGTTTCGTGGGGCGCGAGATCGCCCGGCGAGGTGCGTGGAGCAGAGCTCTGCTGTTTAATCTGTCTGCCTCTACTTTTATACCACCCCGCCCTGGGATTGTGCCACCCGCGGCAGCGAATGAGCCAGTGCTTGCTGATGTAATCATTACCACTTCCAGCCAATCGAGGAGCCAGGACTCTACCAAAGGGGAATTTCCGCCAGCGAACACTCTGCGGTTTTTCATTCAGAGGTAGCCAGGTCTGTGCCTTTGGGAGGCGGGGGACAGGGCACCTTTCACGTGCTCTGTTGTCATCTGTCCGGTGAGACTCAGAATCTGCGTTCCAGGCAGGTCCTAACTCTGCCCTTTGCAGGTCAAATACCCCACGGGTTGAAAAAAATGAATGAACCACCTGTCTTTTAACTTCCGGCTTCTGCCCACTCCCAGCTTCTGCTCCTCCCCGCTACCCTTTATTAACCAGGGCCCCAAGGAGGCCAGAGAACATGGACAGCCAAGAAGGAGATCCAAGAGGTGCCCTGAGCTGTACTGTAGGGGAGCGATGGGTCAACTAAGAAATCTTCAATTGTTAGAAAAATCAGTAGGTTGCCAGACTCACTTGCACTTTCTGAGATTTAAGTACTTAAGAAATGAGACAGACTTGGTGAACCTTTTGCCCTGGGCCTATGTCATATAAATAGTGTTAATAATCACTTTATTATGGAATTACAAATAAGTGTTTATTTAAAGGCAAATTATTGTTGTTTAGTTACTAAGTCATGGCCAACTCTTTTGCAAGCCCATGGACTGTGGCCCTCCAGGCTCCTCTGTCCATGGTATTTCCCATCCAATAATACTGGAGTGGATTGCCATTCCCTTCTCCAGGGGATTCCCGACCAAAGGATGGAACTCAAGTCTCCTGCATTGGCAGGTGGATTCTTTACCACAGAGTCACCAGGGAAGCCCCCAAAGGCAAAGGATGCTGCTGCTGCTAAGGCGCTTCTAGTCGTGTCCACTTCTGTGCGACCCCAGAGACGGCAGCCCACCAGGCTCCCCATCCCTGGGATTCTCCAGGCAAGAACACTGGAGTGGGTTGCCATATCCTTCTCCAATGCATGAAAGTGAAAAGTGAAGGTGAAGTCGCTCAGTCGTATTGGACTCTTAGCAACCCCATGGACTGCAGCCTACCAGGCTCCTCTGTCCATGGGATTTTATACACCATATTTTCCTGTTGTGAACTCTACTTTTCAAAGATCTTAAATATCATTAGCACAGTTTATAAGTTTACTTTGGTCACTTTTATTTTATAAACCTGAACTTCTACCCAACAGAACATTTTGGAGCCTAGTGAATAACTCCCCAGTGTAAGTGGCATCCAGGAGAAAGAAGGTGGCCTGGCTGTGACTATGTAGTTGAAACACTTTATTTGCAGATGAATACATCCACCAAGTCCTACTTTATGTTCACAACTCTGAATGTCTCTGATTTCACAAACTGGGGTCACCATTCACATTGAGGCAATGCAGTACTTCCTATCATCAGGCTCAGAGAAGGGTCCAAGTCACCCTGGACTGTCCCATCTCCCTAGTTTGCCAGGACCAACAAGTTACCAAATCAGGATTTCCCTGGTGCTTCCGTGGTTAATAATCTGCCTTCCAATGCAAGGTTCTCAGGTTTGATCCCTGATAGGGGGAACTAAGATTCTACATGCCTCAAGCTACTGAGCTGGCACACCCCAACTACTGAGTCCCGCCCTCCACAACTAGAGAGGGCATGCACCACAAGGAAAGAAACCCACAGGACGGAAGGAAGATCCCCCCTGCCGGAACAAAGACCCAAGGCAGGCAAATAAACAAATACTGGCATTTAAATAAAATCTATTTTTAAAAAGGTAGCATTCACTCCTCAGGGTTCCCAGTTTCTTCTTCTACTCTTCCTCTCACCTCCCAGAGGGTCTCTGATATGTGCGGGCTCTTCCCACGGACTCCATATTGCTGTTCCTGAGCCCGAGTCTGTCCCCCATACTTCACTGGTGCTGGGCTCTCTATCCCACGAGGGTGTGAGTGCTTATGACAAGGCAAGTACAAGCAGTTTGTTTGTTTGTTTGTTTTAAAAAAGGTTCCATCAAAGTCTGTTACTGCACCTTTCAGATTTAGTCATGCAACATAAAAGAGAAAGGAACCCTTATTATGAAAACCTCTTCCACTGAAAGAAATAATCCACTCCCAGGTGACACTGGTTAAAAAGGAGTTAAATCCCTCTCTGCCTTTGCTTTCTCCCCTCATCACTTTGCTCCACAGGCCTGCTTCCTGTCAGAGTGTTGCAGACTGGAAACAAGGGTTTCTGTCCTGGGCTGCGCGGCAACCCTGGGAGGTGTTCTGGAAGTTGCCCCCCTCAGAAGCCTGGTGGGGGCCCAGGGTGGGAAAGAGCTTTCGTATGCGTTGTCACAGCAGTGCCCCCCGGCCAGACCCTGTATTGGATTTTTTTTTTTCTTTTGAATTGTGGACCAGAATACCAACATGTCCACTGAGAGCTCTGAGTTCTGATCATCCAGAGTCAATAAATCCCTGTGTGGCCTGGAGGAAAGTTTGGGGTTTTGTTTGCTTGGAAAACATTTTTTAATTAATTAATTTATTTCTGGCTGTGCTGGCTCTTCGCTGCTGCACACTGGCTTTTCTCTAGGTGCGGAGAGCAGGGGCTACTCTCTGGTCCCGGTGGGCGGGCTTCTCATTGCCGTGGCTTCTCTTGTTGTGGAGTACAGGCTCTAGAGCGCAGGCTTCAGAAGTTGTGGTGCAGGAGCTTAGCTGTCCCGAAGCATATGGAATCTTCTCGGAGCAGGGATTGAATCCCTGTCCCTGCTTTGCCAAGCCGATTCTTAACCCCTGGACCACCAGTGAAGTCTGAGAAAGTTTTTTGTTTGTTTCATTTTATTTTTTGGCTGCCTTATGGCATGTGGGAACTTAGTTCCCTGACCAGGAGCAAACTTGTGCCCCTGCAGTGGAAGCAGAGTCCTAACCACTGGACCACTGGGAAGCCCCGTGTTTTGTTTTGAATTTAAAAATTAAAAAAAAATAAATAAATAAAATATATGTATATATATATATATATATATATATATATATATATATATACACTTTGTCCCTTGGCCCCTGAGGCCTGAGGCAGGTCTTTTGGTAACAGTCCAGCTAGGGAGGGGGAAGTCTAAGCTGGTCCAGGGGAGGGAAGCTGCTAGAGAGAACCCAAGGTAGATTGGATGGAACTGATGACTCGGGCTGGTGGAGGTCCTGTGTACCCCCAGCCTCATCACCATCACTGAGAACCAAGAAAAAGTACACGAAAATAGATGGCGGAGGAATAGGAAGGGGAGAACACTTTCTCCCTCACTACTTCATCAAAAGAACATTTCAAAGCTGAGTAAATTCCACAAAACAACTTCTGACTGCTGGCAGAGGACATCAGGCATCCAGCAAAGGCTTCAAAACCAGTAACTCAGCGATCCTCTAGGGACGACCCTCAAAGTGGAGAAACCTATCATCATTAACCCAGATGTTTCAACAATAGTGCTGAATAGATGGAGAAATCATGAGGCTATTGTAAAAATAAATCTGAAAACCAGAATCAGGAGGTGTAAGTCCAAATCCTGAGATCATCAAAGAATTCCTGAATACAGGGAACACTATCCAATAAGAGCTCATCAAACGCCTTCATACCTATACTGAAATTGAGCACCACCCAAGGGCCAACAAGCTCCAGAGCAAGACATACCACGCAAATTCTCCAGCAACACAAGAACAAGCCCCTGAGCTTCAATACACAGGCAGCTCAAAATACTCCAAAATCATTGACGTCCCATAATCCATTACTTGACACTTCACAGCACTCCAGAGAGAGGAAATCCAACTCCACCCACCAGAGCCTCAACACAAGCCTCTCTAATCAAGAAACTTTGACAAGCCACTGATATAACCCCCAAACACAGAGAGGAAGCTCTATAATAAAGAGAATTCCACAAATTCCCAGAATATAGAAAAGCCACCCCAAACGCAGCAATATAACCAGGATGAAGAGACAGAGGAATACCCAGCAGGTAAAGGAACAGGAGACATGCCCACCAAACCAAACAAAAGAGGAAGAGATAGGAAATCTACCTGAGAAAGAATTCCGAATACTGATAGTGAAAATGATCCAAAATCTTGAAATCAAAATGGAATCACAGATAAATAGCCTGGGGTCAAGGATTGAGAAGATGCAAGAAAGGTTTAACAAGGACCTAGAAGAAATAAAAAAGAGTCAACATATAATGAATAATGCAATAAATGAGATCAGAAACACTCTGGAGGCTACAAATAGTAGAATATCGGAGGCAGAAGATAGGATTAGTGAAATAGAAGATAGAATGGTAGAAATAAATGAATCAGCGAGGAAAAAGAAAGACGAATTAAAAGAAATGAGGACAACCTCAGAGACCTCCAAGACAATATGAAACGCTCCAACATTCGAATTATAGGAGTCCCAGAAGAAGAAGACAAAAATAAAGACCATGAGAAAATACTTGAGGAGATAATAGTTGAAAACTTCCCTAAAATAGGGAAGGAAATAATCACCCAAATCCAAGAAACCCAGAGAGTGCCAAACAGGATAAACCGAAGGCGGAACACCCCAAGACATATACTAATCAAACTAACAAAGACCAAACACAAAGAACAAATATTAAAAGCAGCAAGGGAAAAACAACAAATAACACACAAGGGGATCCCCATAAGAATAACTGCAGATCTTTCAATATAAACTCTTCAGGCTAGGAGGGAATGGCAAGACATACTTAAAGTGATGAAAGATAATAACCTTCAGCCAAGACTACTGTACCCAGCAAGAATCTCATTCAAATATGAAGGAGAATTCAAAAGCTTTCCAGACAAGCAAAAGCTGAGAGAATTCAGCACCACCAAACCAGATCTCCAACAAATACTAAAGGATAGACTTTAGACAGGAAACACAAAAAGGACGAATAAACCTGAACCCAAAACACTAAAGTAAATGGCAACAGGTGCATACTTATCAATAATTACCTTAAATGTAAATGGGTTTAATGCCCCAACCAAAAGGCAAAGACTGGTTGAATGGATACAAAAACAAGATCCCTATATATGCTGCCTACAAGAGACCCACCTCAAAACAACGGACACATACAGACTGAAAGTGAAGGGCTGGAAAAAGATATTCCATGCAAATAAAGACCAAAAGAAAGCAGGAGTAGCAATACTCATATCCGATAAAATAGACTTTAAAACAAAGGCTGTGAAAAGGGACAAAGAAGGCCACTACATAATGATTAAAGGATCAATCCAAGAAGAAGATATAACAATTATAAATATATATGCACCCAACATAGGAGCACCGCAATATGTAAGACAATTGCTAACGAGCATGAAAGGGGAAATTAATAATAACACAGTAATAGTGGGAGACTTTAATACCCCACTCACACCTATGGACAGATCAACTAAACAGAAAATTAACAAAGAAACGCAAACTTTAAACGATACAATAGACCAGTTAGACCTAATTGATATCTATAGGACATTTCACCCCAAAACAATGAATTTCACCTTTTACTCAAGTGCACACGGAACCTTTTCCAGGATAGATCACATCCTGGGTCATAAATCTAACCTTGATAAATTCAAAAAATCGAAATTATTCCAAGCATCTTCTCTGACCATAATGCACTAAGGTTAGATATCAATTACAGGAGAAAAGCTATTAAATATTCCAACATTTGGAGGCTGAACAACACCCTTCTGAATAATCAACAAATCACAGAAGAAATCAAAAAGAAATCAAAATATGCATCGAAACGAATGAAAATGAAAACACAACTACACAGAACCTATGGGACACTATAAAAGCAGTGCTAAGAGGAAAGTTCATAGCCATACAGGCATACCTCAAGAAACAAGAAAGAAGCCAAATAAATAACCTAACTCTACACCTAAAGCAACTAGAAAAGGAAGAAATAGAGAACCCCAGAGTTAGTAGAAGGAAAGAAATCCTAAAAATTAGGGCAGAAATAAATGCTAAAGAAACAAAAGAGACCATAGCAAAAATCAACAAAGCAAAAAGCTGGTTCTTTGAAAGGATAAATAAAATTGACAAACCATTAGCCAGACTCATCAAGAAACAAAGAGAAAAAAATCAAATTAATAAAATTAGAAATGAAAATGGAGAGATCACGACAGACAACACAGAGATACAAAGAATCATAAGAGACTACTATCAGCAATTATATGCCAATAAAATGGACAACTTGGAAGAAATGGACAAATTCTTAGAAAAGTACAACTTTCCAAAACTGAACCAGGAAGAAATAGAAAATCTTAACAGACCCATCACAAGCATGGAAATTGAAACTGTAATCAGAAATCTTCCAGCAAACAAAAGCCTAGGGTCCAGACGGCTTCACAGCTGAATTCTACCAAAAATTTCGACAAGAGCTAACACCTATCTTACTGAAGCTATTCCAGAAAATTGCAGAGGAAGGTAAACTTCCAAACTCATTCTATGAGGCCACCATCACCCTAATACCAAAACCTGACAAAGACACCACAAAAAAAGAAAATTACAGGCCAATATCACTGATGAACATAGATGCAAAAATCCTTAACAAAATCCTAGCAATCAGAATCCAGCAACACATTAAAAAGATCATACACCATGACCAAGTGGGCTTTATCCCAGGGATGCAAGGATTCTTCAATATCCGCAAATCAATCAATGTAATTCATCACATTAACAAACTGAAAAATAAAAATCATATGATTATCTCAATAGATGCAGAAAAAGCCTTTGACAAAATTCAACATCCATTTATGATAAAAACGCTCCAGAAAGCAGGAATAGAAGGAACATACCTCAACATAATAAAAGCTATATATGACAAACCCACAGCTAACATTATCCTCAATGGTGAAAAATTGAAACCATTTCCCTAAAGTCAGGAACAAGACAAGGGTGTCCACTCTCACCACTACTATTCAATATCGTACTGGAAGTTTTGGCCACAGCAATCAGAGCAGAAAAAGAAATAAAAGGAATCCAAATTGGAAAAGAAGAAGTAAAACTCTAACTGTTTATGGACGACATGATCCTCTATATAGAAAATCCTAAAGACTCGACCAGAAAACTACTAGAGCTAATCAACGAATATAGTAAAGTTGCAGGATATAAAATCAACACTCAGAAATCCCTTGCATTCCTATACACTAATAATGAGAAAGTAGAAAAAGAAGTCAAGGAAACAATCCCATTCACCATTGCAATGAAAAGAATAAAATACTTAGGAATATACCTACCTAAAGAAACTAAAGACCTATATATCGAAAACTATAAAACACTGATGAAAGAAATCAAAGAGGACACTAATAGATGGAGAAATATACCATGCTCATAGGTTGGAAGAATCAATATAGTGAAAATGAGTATACTACCCAAAGCAATCTACAGATTCAATGCAATTCCTATCAAGTTACCAGCAGTATTTTTCACAGAACTAGATCAAATAATCTCAAGATTTATATGGAAATACAAAAAGCCTCGAATAGCCAAAGCAATCTTGAGAAAGAAGAATGGAACTGGAGGAATCAACTTGCCTGACTTCAGGCTCTACTACAAAGCCACAGTCATTAAGACAGTATGGTACTGGCACAAAGACAGAAATATAGATCAATGGAACAAAATAGAAAGCCCTGAGATAAACCCACACACCTATGGACACCTTATCTTCGACAATGGAGGCAAGAATATACAATGGAGTAAAGACAGACTCTTTAACAGGTGGTGCTGGGAAAACTGGTCAACCACTTGTAAAAGAATGAAACTAGATCTCTTTCTAACACCATACACAAAAATAAACTCAAAATGGATTAAAGATCTAAATGTAAGACCAGAAACTATAAAACTCCTAGAAGAAAACACAGGCAAAACACTTTCCGACATAAATCACAGCAGGATCCTCTATGATCCACCTCCCAGTATACTGGAAATAAAAGCAAAAATAAACAAATGGGATCTAATTAAAATTAAAAGCTTCTGCACAACAAAGGAAACTATAAGCAAGGTGAAAAGACAGCCTTCTGAATGGGAGAAAACAATAGCAAATGAAACAACTGACAAACAACTAATCTCAAAGATATACAAGCAACTTATGCAGCTCAACTCCAGAAAAATAAACGAACCAATAAAAAAATGGGCCAAAGAACTAAATAGGCATTTCTCCAAAGAAGACATACGGATGGCTAACAAACATATGAAAAGATGCTCAACATCACTTATTATCAGAGAAATGCAAATCAAGACCACAATGAGGTATCATTTCACACCAGTCAGAATGGCTGCGATCCAAAAGTCTACAAGCAATAAATGCTGGAGAGGATGTGGAGAAAAGGGAACCCTCTTACACTGCTGGTGGGAATGCAAACTAGTACAGCCACTATGGAAAACAGTGTGGAGATTCCTTAAAAATTGCAAATAGAACTGCCTTATGATACAGCAATCCCACTGCTGGGCATACACACTGAGGAAACCAGAATTGAAAGAGACACATGTACCCCAATGTTCATTGCAGCACTGTTTATAATAGCCAGGACATGGAAACAACCTAGATGTCCATCAGCAGATGAATAGATAAGAAAGCTGTGATACATATACACAATGGAGTACTACTCAGCCCTTAAAAAGAATAAATTTGACTCAGTTCTAATGAGATGGATGAAATTGGAGCCGATTATACAGAGTGAAGTAAGCCAGAAAGAAAAACACCAATACAGTATACTGACACATATATATGGAATTTAGAAGGATAGTAGTGAAGACCCTCTATGTGAGACAACAAAAGAGACTCAGAGGTATAGAACGGACTTTTGGACTCTGAGGGAGAGGGAGAGGGTGGGATGATTTGGGAGAATGGCATTGAAACATGTATACTATCTTGTAAGAATGAAGCGCCAGTCTATGTTCAATACAGGATGCAGGATGCATGGGGCTGGTGCACGGATGATTCAGGGAGAGGATGTGGGGTGGGAGGTGGGAGGGGGCTTCGGCATTGGGAGACTGTGTTCACCTATGGCTGATTCGTGTCAATGTATGGCAAAACAAATACAGTATTGTAATTTAAAAATAAATAAATTTAAAAAAAAAAAACCAAGAGAAAGCAAGAGACATTTTAACCAGCCCCCCAGAACCCTCCCCATCCCTGTGCTGAAGCTGCAGTCGTGCCCTCTCCTGAGTCTGTTACTCTCAGTTTACATCCAGTCCTTCTTTCCTTTCTTTTGCCTTTTGATCCTCTTCACCCATTTCTCCTACCTCACCCCGCTGCCTCCTACTTCTGACAGATATCAGTTTGTCCCATGAATCTCTGAGCTTGATTTTTTATTTAAGATTTCACATATAATAGAGATTATATTCGCTTTTTCTGTCCTGTCTATTTCACTTAGCATAATGCCCTCAAGGCCCATGCATGTTGTCACAGATGTGTCTTCTTCAATGTCTTATTTTCAATATACATATCTTTCACCTCTTTGGTTAAATCTACTCCTAGAAATTTTATTCTTTCTGATGCAATTGTAAATGACATTATTTCCTTACTTTCTCTTTCTGCTGGTTTATTATTAATATAAAGAAATACAATAGGTTTTTTCATACTGATTTTGTATCCTGTAGCTTGATTGAATTCATTTATTCTAAGAGTTTTTGATGGAGTCTTGAGGGGTTTCTCCATATAATATCCTGTATCTGAGAAAAGTAACAGTTTTACTCCTTTGTTTCCTATTTGGATGCCTTTTCTCTCTTTTCCTTGCCTAATTCCTCTGGCTAGGACTTGCAGTGCTATGTGGATGAAAGTTGTGAGAGTGGCATCCTTGTCTTTTTCCTGATCTTAGAGGAAAAGTTTTCAGATTTCCTGTGAATGATGCCACGCAGAGAACTTCCAGATGAGGAAGTCACCTCTAGATCAGCAAAGGGTACTTCTTATTGCCCTTTAGTTACAATCAAAAAACATTAAACAAGATTCAAATACCACTAGGCTTCTCTAAGACCTCTCTTGTGAAGGAGTTATGCTTTCAAAAGCCCAGTCACATGTGGGATCCTCCCCTTTGAGGAAGGACACAGGAAGACACCAGAATGAATCCACTTTGGAGGGTGCCGTCATTATAACCGCCATTACTCCTTCTCCTGGGGCAGCTGAGAATGGTATGGGTGACATCATGTGTCACCCCATCACCTTTTGGGGCATCTTTTCATGGGCAGATTTCTCCCTGTCCTTAGCTGCAGTCAAGAGCCAAACAGGACAGTGCTGGAGAGAGATTTCCTATAGGAACCTTTATGTATTATCTGATTGTTGCCATAATGGTATGTTTATTTTCTATAATAGTGTTAGTTGCAGTCTTGTTAAACTCTTTTGCGACACTATGGACTATAGCCTGCCAAGCTCCTCTGTCTATGGGATTTCCCAGTCAAGAATACTGGAGTGGGTTGCCTCTCCCCTCCTCCAGGGGATTGCAGGCAGATTCTTTACCATCTAAGCCACCAGGGAAGTCAGGAAATGCAGGCCCCTGCTTTCGGCTACAGACCAGGGCATACAGGATGGGGGTGAGCTTTGTCTGGACCACTTCCCTTCCATGGGATCTTCCCTCCCTACAGTGATGACATTCCCCCTCTGAGGATCTCATGCTCCCTCTGAAGGTGTGAATACTCTGCCAGGGTCTGCCCTCATTCACCTGCAGAATTCTGAAGAGCTCTGTACAGACCTGCCCCCTGCCCTGGCCCCAATAGAAATCCCTCTGACTTCTCAGCTCCAGCCCTGGGCCTGACTTTTCTCCATCATGGAGCAGAACAAGTACATTGTGAGCAACCCCTCACATCATAACTTCCCCTAATCTCCAGACTGAAATGAACGAACTGTTGGTAAGAACCAAAATAGTGCATGGGTATTTTTATATGTGTGTGTGTGGAGAAAAAAAATACCTCTCTAGGTTAACCCAGATATTCTGTTTCTTCTAGGGAAGCCTCATGTTCTAATAAGAACATGATAAGAACCTAATATAATCTATTTTCAAATATATTCACAAGTTCTTGGCTCTCAGGATGCTGGTGATTGAGGTTTTTGGGAGAGAGGGTGGTTGAAGGGCTCCAACATAACAATGGATACGTGCCATCTTGGGAATGCACCTATCTTCTCACAGTTCTCTTCCTAACTGTCAGAGACAGCCCCACAGGAGGTGTAGTGTCCATGTTGGGGTGGGGAGATTGGGGGAAAGTGAAATGTCAGGAAAAAGGTACAGAGCTGGAGAATGGGATTTTCCTATTGTGAGATGTCACGGGACATCTGGTGCTGGTTTGGAGGAGGAGGGGTAACTGAGCAGGAGCAGACTGTGGAGGAGAGAAGAGATGGCACTGGAGGACTGCGGGGGTTTAAAGCAGCGGGCTGTGCTCCCGTGACCTCAGGGTGAGGCAGAGGGGCCAATGGGCAGGGGCAGCAGGGCAGCCCCTCGGAGTGGATAGAGCTCTGTACTCAGCACCTTGGCTTTGGGAAGGGGACAGAAGCCTGACCATGGAGCCTCCCAGGAACTCAAAGGGAGAAGAGCTAGGCGTAAGGTCCAGGAGAGAAAAAAAAAAACAAAAACCCGGTCTCTGTGAGGTTGCAAGGCTGAGTCACCAGGCCCACTGAGAAGGCTACAGAAAGGCCAGTGGGGACAGAAAGAGAAGGTGGCCCCAAAGTGGCAGGAGGCTCACAAGTGAGGGGCCACAGAAGGACCCCAGCAAGCAAGATACCTTCCCAACAGCTCTGTCACAGCCAGTCTGCACCTCCAGGAACCCAGCAGGCCCAGGTGCAACCCAGAGACACCACTGGGAGAGGCTGTGGGGAGTCAGGCCAGGCTGGGACCCTTCCCCAGGGGAAGGGCAGGGAGGAGATGGACGGAGGAGGGGCTGAATTCCAGTCTTCAAGAAACCTGGTGCCTGGAAATCTTGAGTCAGAGCAGGAGACACACCCCATGCAGGCATAAAGAGGGGAAGGAAGGAGTGAATCAGCCAGCAAGAACATACACCCCTGCCCTGTGCCACTCACAGCTTCTCCAGAGGAAACTGCAAGGAGGGGGAGGAAAGTACACACATGCTTCCTTTTATATAAATGTATGTATTTTGTTCATGGACTCATGAATATTTGAGTCTTTTCTAGCTAGTAGATAATGTAGCTATTTCTTGTACTGTTTGATAATATCAACAAACTCTTCAAAGGGATCTCCAACTGTCTCCCTTTCTAGGAAAAGAGATAAACCAGGGACTCTGCTATCTTCAGGAAAGGCACATGCAGAGGCTATCTGTCCTGTGTTCTTTTGTCCTATCTTCAAGCTCACGATCCTTTCTTCTATCGGTAAATTGCAGTTAAACACGTGTAGTGTGGATTTTTCACTTCAGCTATTTGACTTTTCAGCTCTACAATTGTGTTTTGATTCCTTTTGATAGTTTCTATTTTTATAGACCATTCCCTGCAAGTAATCCTCACTTCTTAAGTATCTGCTCCAGCTTTGATAACTGTATGCAGCTGAGTAGCCATCACCCAGTCAAGACACAGAACACTCCCAACACCCCACACAGTCTCTTCTGCCCCGGTAGTCCTTTCCCACCCACCCCACCAGGACAGGCACTCCATCCCAGGGTATATGTGACTCAAATGAGGAAAACAGAAGTCACAGTTATTCCACAAATGCAGAGACGCTTTGCACCATTATCAGTAGTCTAAATAAGGAAATGAAAGCATGCGATAGTCTCCAGGGAAGGTGAAAAGATAAAATTAAGTACCAATTTTGATTTTTTGAAACCATCTCAAAACAGGAAGCTGCATCCACAATGATAAGAATTTCTACATGAAACTAGGATCCAACCTCATTCTTTTCTTAAAATTTAATTTAGGACTTCCCTGGGAGCACAGTGGATAAGAATCTGCCTGCCAATGTAGGGGACAAAGGTTCAATCCCTGGTGCAGGAAGATCTCACATGCTGTGGAACGACTCAAGCCCATGCACCACAACTACTGAGCCAGAGCTCTAGAGCCTTCGAACTGCAACTAAGGAGCCCAAGTGCTGGTCCTACTGAGGCTGCGTGCCTAGCGCCCATGCTCCGTGAACAAGGGAAGCCACTGCAATGAGAAACCTGTGCCCTGCACTGAAGAGTAGCCCCTGCTCACTGCAACTAGAACAAGCCCATGTGCAGCAATGAAGACCTACTGCAGCCAAAAATAAAAATAAATAAATGGATCATAGGAAAATTGTTTTTTCACAGTTAGGAAAAATAAAGACCCATAATATCAGATCAAAACCACTGAATTCTAGGAACCAAAGCTGGATGCACCTGTGCCCAAGTGTGTGTGTGTGTGTAGCTGGGTTACAGTAAAAATACACTTGTATATTTACAAGTACAAAATATGCTTGCTGGGTTGACCCAGATTCTACTCTTCTAGAAAGTCACCTACTAGTGTCATCAGAAAACATATATGGTTTTACTTTCAAATACATTCAATGTAATAATTTTGAAAAAAGATCATGAAATTTTTAGTTTTAGGAGGATTACTACTAAATATTTTAACAACCACACAGTGGAATACATGCAGCCTTTATTCAATCATTCAGCCACCATAGGAGCACCCACTCTGTGCTGCCTGCTTTAGGTTTCAGGAATATATTGACAGCTACTGAGAGCAAGATAGGTAAGAAGTAGCATAACATCTCTTAGAGCAACCAGTCTACCGCAGCTGGCTCCCTTCCCCTCCATGAACCTGATCCCCCACCTTCACCACTTCCTCTTGGGGCAGAAGATTGGACCAGAACGGCCTTTTCCTGTTTCTACTGCAGTTCTGGGCAAGCAGAAGGGCCAGGGCCCCACAAGGTCCATCACATGCTCATCAGCACGGACTCTGTTGTTTTTCTAGCTTTAGTTTCATTACTTTCTGTTCTAATCTGTGTTATTTCCTTCCTCTATTTACTTTACCTTTAGTATGTTCTTCATTTTCTAGTATCTCACTGTATAGTATTAGGTTATTGATTTGAGATTTTTCTTCTTCCTTAATGCAGTCATTTATAGGCATAAATTTCTAAGTTTTCAGCTGCTTTAGCTATATCCCATAAGTTTTGGTATGTGGTATCTTCAGTTTCATTCATCGCAAAAGATTTTACAATTTCTTTTTGATATCTTCTTTGACTAACTCGTTATTTGAGAGTGTGTTGTTTAAGTTTTATCATAGCTGTGAAGTTCCCCAATTCCTTCCTGTTTGTGATTTCTAATTTCATTCCATTGTGGTGGGAGGGTATGTGTTCTAGTACAGCTCTCCTTTGAAATATATTGGTATTTGTTTTATGAGCTAGTATATGGTTTATTCTGGAGAATGTTCCATGTACACTTGGGAAGAATGTCTTTTGTTGTTGACTGGAGTATTCTATAGATGTCTGCTAGGTCTAATTGTTTTACAATGTTGTTAAAGTCTACTATTTTCTTGTTGATCTTCTTTCGGTTCATTATGAATCCTTACAGATCACAGAAATTACATTTCTAAGTGTGATTTGTGTTCTGAGTACTTTTTTCTAGTTTGTTTTTATCTTTGTCATGATTTCTTCCCTTTGGCTTTCTTCTTAATTTTTATATAGCCTTTAGGCAAGTTTTATAATTTGTTGTCATACTGAAGAAGTTCATCTGCTCTCCAAAGTGGTAAGAAATTTTTCTCATATTTTTGCAGTACTTTTCTAGTTTCATATATTACAATTAATTCATTGATCCACCTATTTTTAATTATCCAATAAGAAGAGTATAAGGAAGAAACACTATTATTTTTCAGAGGTCATCCTAGTTGCAGTATCATCATTATTGAAATTTTTTATCATTGATAAGAAGTGTCATCATCGTAAGACATTATTAAGGAAAGGTTTTAAAGGTTGGGTTTTTTCAAGAGCATCTTTCATTATTAATAAATATGAATTAGATGAGAGAGACAGATCCTGCAAGGAAGACCGAGGTCATCTGAAGGAGGAAAGCCCAGGAAGTGAAGGTCAAGCCTAGGGACATGGGGTCCTGGGTTGTGACAGCTCTTCCAAGTCTTCAGCTCAGTTCCAGATCACAGAACCCCTTTCCTTTGTGTCACTGTGTGACTCTCACAGGTTGGACCCATTTTTCCTCTTGTTTTCCCACCAGGGCCCAACAGCATGAGCTTTGTTTGAAGACTCTTCCCTCATCACTGTATTTTTCCTATGCCTCTTTGTGTCTCTTAATGACTATGAGCTCATTGAGAACAAGAATTAGGACTTGCTTCTCTAAGCTCTAGAGGCCCAGGTGGTGCTGTTCAATAGAGTAATCACCAGGTCCTTATGGGAATGGAGCACGTCAAACAGCTTCTCTGAATCAAGATGTGTTGCAAGTAAAAATACATTCTGAATTTCAAAGACAGTATTTAAGAAAAAAAAGTCCATCGATGTTTTATACTGATTGTTGTTGTTTAGTCACTAAATCATGTCCAACTGTTTGCGAACCTATGGACTGTAGCCTGCCAGGATCCTCTATCCATAGGATTCTCCAGGCAAGAATACTGGAGTGGGTAGCCACTGCCTTCTCCAGGGGATCAGCAGATCATTCCCTTCTCAGAGGATTTTCCCGACGCAGGATGAAACCTGGGTCTCCCGCGTGGCAGACAGACTCTTTACCATCTGAGCCACCAAGGAAACTCCTGAGCTTCCCTGGATCCCATTTTCTCCCCTCTTCCTATAGAGCCCCATCGCCCCCAGGCTTTCCCATGCTGGTGGGGTCTTCTGAGGCTGCAGAGGCCCCTCCTCATCCGACTGTGTGGCCCCACACTGCCCCCTGCAGTGTCCATCCCCACACCTCTTCAACACATTTCCCTTAGGCCAAGCTAGCTTTTCCACTGGGCACAGTAGGCTGCAGGTTAGGGCCCATGATCCCATCAGTGGCCCACGAAAAATTTTAAAATATATATGTAGAATCTAGAAAAATGGTACAGATGAAGCTATTGTAGGGCAGGAGGAGAGACACAGATGTAGAGGACACACATCTGGACATGGGACGAGGGTGGAGGTGGGGGAGGGAGGGAGGGATGAACTGGGAGATTGGGATTGACATATATATATACCGCCACGTGTAAAATAAATAGTGGGAACCTGCTGTATAGCACAGGGAATTCAACTTCATTCTCTGTGATGACCTAGAGGACTGGGGAGGTCCAAGAGGGAGGGGTATGTGTATACATATAGCTGATTCATTTCATTGTACAGCAGAAAATACAATATTATAAAGCAATTATACTCCAATTTTTAAAAAACCTTGAAATCATACAAAACTATTTGTACAGAATTCAGTCTCAGTTATATTCATCTTTATACGTATTGAGTCCTAAATAAAATCTTTACTTTTTTATAAGCAAGAAGGGGCCTAGAAAGACCAAAGGTGCTGACAGCAGACAGAAGTCATAATGAGGCCATGTGTGCTCCTTCAAGGTTCCTATAAAACCCTGAGCCGACTTGACTGGCCTCACACCCAGCCCTTGTTCTCCAGTAGCACCTGAATCTTTCCTATTTGGGGACTTGAAGGTCAATAGTAATTCGCTGTCCTCTGACGCTCCAGTGTTGTCTGAGGCTGGTAGGAAGAGTCAACAGGTGGAGGACGAGAGGGCCTCGTATTTAAAGCTTGACTGAAGGATGAAGCTTAGCTTGTGCCCACACCCTTGTGACCCTTGACCTGGATGAGGCCCCCTCACAGGACTCCCCCTGCAGCCCAGGGAGGGCCTTGAAGAGACCCTGCAAGGACAGCTCTGAACACTCAGCAGGAGCCCAGGGGCTGCAGAGCACAAGCCTGGATCCTTCTCCCGCCCAGTGAGGGGAGTGAGGGGATCCTGACCTGCAGACAGCAGGAGCCTGTCCCCCTCCACTGTCTTGTCAGGAGACCTGGGACAGGTGGTTGCCCCTTCTTTCTCCTTATCCAGCCAGCTGTCCTTGATGGGTCCCCTACATCATTCCTGTGTCTGTACCCAGGTGCCCTGATAGGAAGTTCGTGGCCATGGCCTGTACCTCTGGAGCAATGTTAAGTGTATGGACCAAGAATCAGGTACCCTGGCCCATGAGGAGGCCCTGGATCCATGAGCCAGAGACTGTCCATCACACCCTCTCCCTCCTCGAGCAGTTCACACACACATACACACATACTTTTACAAATGAGCATTATATATAGTGCAAACAAACACAAAATCAGATATCAGGATCAAACGTTAAGGAACTATCCTCAGGTTTTAAAAGACATTGATCTTTTGTGTATTAACTATAGGTTTTGTTTTGTGAAGCCCAAGAATACTGAAGTGCGTAGCCCATCCCTTCTCCAGGGGAACCTCCCAACCCAGGAATTGAATTGGACTCTCTTGCATTGCAGGGGAGTCTTTACCAGCTGAGCTACCCAGGAAGTCCTACATATGGCAACTTATATCTATAACAGTCTATTTTAGGTTGATAACAAGTGTGATCCCATTCTAAAGCTCATGATTTTTAGTCTTCTACCCCAACACTGTACATTTTTGATGTTACATTTCACATCTTTTCATCTTGACTATTTCTTTGTTAATTATTGTAATATAAGTATTTTGACTGCTTTTGTCTTTAAGTTTCATATTAGCTTCATAAGTAATCAAACCAGTACTGTTACTAAATATTTACCTTCCAGTGAGATTTATTCCTTCATATCTGTTCTTGTTATTATTTGATGGCTTTTATTTTCAGCTTAAAAAGAAAAATGTTTAACATTTGTTGTAAGCCCGGTTTAGTGATTAATTCCTTTAGCTTTTGTTTGTCTAACCATAACTGTAATATGCTCAGTCATGTCTGACTCTTTGGAGCCCACCAGGCTCCTCTGCCCATGGAATTTCCCAGAATACTAGAGTGAGTTGCCATGTCCTCCTCCAGAGGATCTTCCCCACCCATGGATGGAACCTGTATCTCCTGAGTCTCCTCAATTGGCTGGCGAGTTCTTTACCACTAGCACCACCTGTCTGGAAAATTGTTTCTCTCTCTTCATTTATGAATAATCACTTTGCCATGTAGAGTATTATTGATTAGACATTTTTTTCCCATTTAGCATTTTGAATATATTGTGCCACTCCCTCTGGCCTGCAATTTTTGTGCTGAAAAGTCTGTTGATAGCCTTATGGGGGTTCCCTTGTATGTAACAAGTTGTTTTTCTCTTGCTGTTTTTAATATTCTCTCCATATCTTTAGTGAAGTGAAGTCACTCAGCTGTGTCTGACTTTTGCGACCCTGTGGACTGTAGTCCACCAGGCTCCTCAGTCCATGGGATTCTCCAGGCAAGAATACTGGAGTGGGTTGCCATTTCCTTCTCCAAATAACTTTTGACATTTTAATTATAATGTGTCTCAGTAAGGATCTCTTTAAGGTCCTTATTTGGAACTTTCTGAGTTTCCTGTATCTAGATGTCTGATTCCTTCCCCACATTAGGTAAGTTTTCAGCCATTATTTAATCAAATAAGTTTTTTGCCCCTTTCTAGTTTTTCTCCTTTGAGCGAAGATGCTCGGTCGTGTCTGACTTCTTATGACCCCATGGACTGTAGCCCACCAGTCCATGGAATTTTCCAGGCAAGAGTACTGGAGTGGATTGCCATTTCCTTCTCCAGGGGATCTTCCCAAGCCAGGGATTGAACGCAGGTCTCTTGCACTGCAGGCAGACGCTTTACTGTCTGAGCCACCAGGGAAGCCCCTATAATGCAGTATTGCCCTATAAGGTCCTTTAATGTTGTCCCATAAGTTCCTGAAGCTATCTTCACTTTATTTCATTCTTTTTCCTCTCTGATGTTCTGACTGGGTGAGTTCCACTGCCTTGTCTTTTTAAAAACATTTTTAAAAATATATATTTATCTACTTATTTGGTTGCATCAGTTCTTAGTTTTGTCACATGGGATCTTTCATTGCAGGGTATGGACTCTCAAGTTGTGGTGTGTGAGCTCAGCAGTTGCAGTGTGGGCTTAGTTGCACCGTGACATATGGGATCTTAGTTCCCCGACCAGGGATTGAACCTACATCCTCTGCATTGCTTTCCGGTAGCTGAGCTGGTGAAGAATCCACTTGCAGTGCAGGGGGACCCCAGTTCAATTCCTGGGTTGGAAAGATCTGCTAGAGAAGGGATAAGCAACCCACTCCAGTAATCTTGTGCTTTCCTGATGGCTCAGCTGGTAAAGAATCCGCCTGCAATGCGGGAGACCAGGGTTTGATCCCTGGGTTGAGAGGATCCCCTGGAGAAGGGAACAGCTACCCATTCCAGCATTCTGGCCTGGAGAATTTCATGGACTGTATAGGCCATGGGGTCGCAAACAGTCAGATAGGACTGAGCGACTTTCACTTTCCTCTGCATTGTAAGCTGGAGTCTTAACCACTGGACCACCAGGGAAGTTTCCACTGCTTTGTCTTTGAGATGACTGATCCTTTCTTTACTTTACCTAGTCTGCTGCTAAACCCTTCTATTGTTTTTCAGTTCAGTTATTGTATGTTTCAGCTCTGTGGCTTCTATTTGACAGTTTCTTATATTTTCCACCTCTTTGTTGAAGTTCTCACTGTGTTCATCCATTCTTCTCCCCAGTCCAGCAAGCTTCTTTATGACCATTACTTTGAACTCTTTATCAACTAAATTATTTATTTCCGTTTCATTAAGGCTTTTTCCTAAGGCTTTATCTTATTTAGTCACTTGGAACAGGTTTCTCTGTTTCTTCATTTTGCTTGAGTCTCTGTGTTTGTTTCTATACAGTAGATGAAACAACCACCTCTCTCCCAGTTTTGAAGGAGAGGCCTTGTGTAGGAAATGAATTTTTATTCAGCCCTACCCCTGCTCTTAGTCATCTCTCAAAATCTTGGGATTGTTGAAGCAGCCTACTAAATTTTTAAGAGTTCCCAGTAGTTGAGCATGTGCTCAAGACCTGTCCTATTGCAACGGAGCAGGACACTATGGTCCTTGCCCCGCAACTATGTCCTCTGCCTGCCTCTTGTCTATGGAAAACTTCAGTCCAAGAGTAAGTTTAATCAAAGAAGTGAGAAATGCAGAAGCAAAGGAAAATAGTCAAAGGAGACCAAATAATAATCATGTAGTCATTAAGCTTAGTCAAGGATCTTTAGTTCTTTCTTAAGGGCAATAGATAATATTCTGAGCCATATCCTGTCAGTTGTCTTTTTTAAAAATTAATTTAATTGGAGGCTAATTACTTTACAACATTGTAATGGTTTTTGCCATACATTGACATGAATCAGCCATGGGTATACATGTGTTCCTCATCCTGAACCCCCTCCCACCTCAGGGTCATCCCAGTGCATCGGCCCTGAGCACCCTGTCTCATGCATTGAACCTAGACTGGCGATATAGTTAACTATGATAATATACATGTTTCAATACTATTCTCTCAAATCATCCCACCCTCATCTTCTCCCACAGAGTCTAAAAGTCTGTTCTTTATATCTATGTCTCTTTTGCTGTCTTGCATACAGGGTTATTGTCACCATCTTTCTAAATTCTATATATATGCATTAGTATACTGTATTGGTGTTTTTCTTTCTGACTTATTTCATTCTGTATAATAGGCTCCAGTTTTATCCACCTCATTAGAACTGATTCAAATGCACTCTTTTTAACAGCTGACTCATATTCCATTGTGTATATGCACCACAGCTTTATTATCCATTCATCTGCTGTCTAGGTTGCTTCCATGACCTAACTATCGTAAACAGTGCTTCGATGAACATTCGAGTACAAATGTCTCTTTCAATTCTTGTTTCCTTGGTGTGTATGCCCAGCAGTGGGATTGCTGGGTCGTATGGCAGTTCGATTTCCAGGTTTGTTTTTTTTTTTCTTGATGGAAGCAGATCTTTTATTCCCTTATTTTTTAAATTAAATTTATTTATTTTTTTAATTACAATACTGTATTTGTTTTGCCATACATTGACACGAGTCAGCCATAGGTGAACACAATCTCCCAACGCTGAAGCCCCCTCCCACCTCCCACCCCACATCCTCTCCCTGAATCATCCCGTGCACCCGCCCCATGCATCCTGCATCCTGTATTGAACATAGACTGGCGCTTCATTCTTACAAGATAGTATACATGTTTCAATGCTGTTCTCCCAAATCATCCCACCCTCTCCCTCTCCCTCAGAGTCCAAAAGTCCGTTCTATACCTCTGAGTCTCTTTGTTGTCTCACATAGAGGGTCTTCATTACTATCCTTCTAAATTCCATATATATGTGTCAGTATACTGTATTGGTGTTTTTCTTTCTGGCTTACTTCACTCTGTATAATCAGCTCCAATTTCATCCATCTCATTAGAACTGAGTCAAATTTATTCTTTTTAAGGGCTGAGTAGTACTCCATTGTGTATATGTACCACAGCTTTCTTATCTATTCATCTGCTGATGGACATCTAGGTTGTTTCCATGTCCTGGCTATTATAAACAGTGCTGCAATGAACATTGTGGTACATGTGTCTCTTTCAATTCTGGTTTCCTCGGTTTTAAAGGAATCTCCACACTGTTCTCCATAGTGGCTGTACTAGTTTGCATTCCTACCAACAGTGTAAGAGGGTTCCCTTTTCTCCACACCCTCTCCAGCATTTATTGTTTGTGGACTTTCTGATAGCAGCCATTCTGACTGGTGTGAGATGTTACCTCACTGTGGTTCTGATTTGCATTTCTGTGATAATAAGTGATGTTGAGCATCTTCATGGTGAACTGTCTTACAGACGCTGAAACCCCAGGTGGAGAAGTTAACTACATGATGACCAGACTGTACCCGGGATATGAGCTGCCCAATTCCAAGAACTGGCCTCAGAGAAATGGAAACAAATGGAGCCTGGAACTGTACCTAAAACAATCAAGATGATGCTGGTCAGACCACCGATGACCAATCTGAAGATGACTAACAGAGCTGACTCTGCTGTTTCTATATGTGGCTCCCTCCTCCCTTCTGTCTATAAAAGTTCTTGCCCACAGGTTACCGGTGGGGGCGGGGAGTCGGCCTTTGGATAGATATTCACCACTTTCGACCCCCAGTTGCCAGCATCTGAAATAAAGCAAACTTTCCTTACCACCAACCTGGCCTGTTTATTGGCTTTTGGGCAGAGAGCAGCCAGACCCACACACACACTTTCAGTAACACTATCCCAAAGGGGAAGATCTCAGTGCCTAGATTGAGGCTGACTGGAAGTCAGCCACATACACACACAAAGAAATTTACAGGCCAATATTCTTGATGAACACAAATGCAAAAGTCATCAACAAAATTTTAGAAAGCTGAATTCAACAATGCATTAAAAGGACCATACAACATAATCAGTGGGATTTAGTCCAAGAATGCAAACTATGGTTCAAAATTTACAAATCAAAAAAAAAAAAAATCACACATCAGTCAATGTGATATACCACATTAGTAAAATGAAGAACAAAGTCATATGATCATCCCAATGGGTACAAAAAAAGCATTTGACAAATTCAATATTGATTTATGATAAAACTCTCAACAAAGCAGACATAGAGGAAATACACCTCAACATAATAAAACCCTATGTGACAAGGCTACAGCAAACACCACATTCAACAGTGAAAAGCTTAAATTATCTCCTCTAAGATCAGGAACAAGATAAAGACACTCACTCTTGTCATCTTTAATTAACACAGTATTGGAAGTCCCAGCCAGAGCGATTAGGTAAGAAAAAGAAATGAAAAAGCATCCAACTTGGAAAAGAGGAAGTAAAATTGTCACATATTGCAGGTGACATGATATTATGTATAGAAAATGCTAAACACTCCATTTTAAAAAAACCTCTTAAGACTAATAAATGAATCCAATATAGTTACAGGATAGAAAAATCAATATGAAAATATATGGTGCATTTCTTTACATGAATAACAAACCAGCAGAAAGAGAAATAAGAAAACAATCTAATTTACAATTGCATCAAAAAATAAAATTCCTATGAATAAGTTGAATAAATTTAGCCAAGGAGGTCAAAGACCTGTATATTGAAAACTGCATTGAAAAAGACACAAATAAATGGAAAAAAATCCATGCTCATGGATTTGAATAATCAATATTTTTAAATGTCTATATACCCAGAGAAATCTATAGATTTGATGCAATTTTAATCAAAATTTCAATGGCACTTTTCACAGAAATAGGAAAAATAATTAAAATTTTTATAGAACCACAAAAGACTCTGAAGAGCCAAAATAATTTTTTAAAAAAGATAAGGAAGGCTGGGGGCTTCTTGCTTCCTAATCTCAAACTATGCAAGTGAAAGTGTTAGCTGCTCAGTTGTGTCCGACTTTGCACCCCATGGACTGTAGCCAGCCAGGCTGCTCTGTCCATGGAATTTTCCAGGCAAGAATAATGGAGTGGGTAGCCATTACCTTCTCCAAGGGATCTTCCCAACCCAGGGATCAAATCTGGGTCTCTCCCACTACAGACAGATTCTTTACCATATGAGTCACCAGGGAAGCCCTGTATTGGAAAGGGAGAGTCAACCACTGGACAATCAGGGAAGTCCCTTAATTAAGGATTTGTATAATAGATGTTAATCAGTATTTTTTTTTGGTAATGTCATTTTAAGTTTTGATACCAGGGTTGTGCTGGCTTTATAAAGCAGTGAAGAACTGCTGCTTATTCATATTTTCTGAAAGAATTTATATAAGACTGATATTATTTTTTCTATGAATATTTATAGAATTCATCAATGAAACTACATGGGCCTGCAGTTTTCATTGCTATAAGATTTTAAGTGATGAATTCTCATTCATAAAAAGATATAGGATTAATCAGATTTTCTTTTCATCTTGTATCTGTTTTGCTAAATAATATTTTCAAGGAATTTGTCCATTTTATTCAAGTTGTCAAATTTATCAGCATTAAATTATTTATAAGTTCCCCTTGTTGTCCTTTCTATGGCTGCAGAGTTTGTTATAATATCTTATCATTAATTGCTGGTATTGGTATTTTTTGTTTTTTGGACTTTTTTCTTTTAAAATTTGGTTTGTTAATTTTATTAATTTTGTTAATCATTTCAGAGAATCAACACTTGGTTTGTCAATTCCTTTCATTATTTGTATTCTATTTCATTGATTTCTACTCATATTATTATTTTTTCCTATTCTTTTGAGTTTAATTTGCACTTATTTTATGGTGATTTAAAAATGTGAATCTTCAGGTCGCTTTTTTTTTCTTTAATTAAAAAAATTTTTACTCCCCATTTCTCCCAACCCCATATTCTTTTTAATAGAACATCTTTAATTGGAAGAGTTTCCAGGTGGCACCAGTGGTAAAGAACCCAAATGCCAATGCAAGAGACTTAGAGAGATGTGGGTTCATCCCTGGGTTGGGAAGATTCCCTGGGGGAAGGCATGACAATCCACTCCATTCTTGCCTGGAGAATCCCTTGGACAGAGGAGCCTGGCAAGCTACAGTCCAAAGGGTTACAAAGGGTAGGACACGACTGAAGTGACTTAGCATGCACTCACACTTTAATTCAGAGAATGCGATGGCACCCCACTCCAGTACTCTTGCCTGGAAAATCCCATGGACGGAGGAGCCTGGTAGGCGGCAGTCCATGGGGTCACTAAGAGTTGGACACGACTGAGTGACTTCACTTTCACTTCTTACTTTCATGCACTAGAGAAGGAAATGGCAACCCACTCCAGTGTTCTTGCCTGGAGAATCCCAGGGACAGGGGAGCCTGGTGGGCTGCCATCCATGGGGTCGCACAGAGTAGGACATAACTGAAGTGACTTAGCAGCAGCAGCACACTTTAATTGAAAACTGCACAGTTTAAGCACTGTGTTAGCAGCTTTTCACAAGTTTCTGTGAAGTATATATTCATTACCATTTGTTTTGAAATTCAAAAAATATTCTTTTGATTTCATCTAAGAACCATAATGATTTGAAGGATGTTGCTTAATATTCAAATTTTGTAGTCTTTTTCTAGAGATCATTCTTGACTAGCAATGTAATTTCATTAAAGTCAGAGAACAGAGTTTATACGATTTCATTACTTTTAAACTTATTTAGACTTTTTTGATTGTCTAGAATGTGGTCTATCTTAGTGGAAGTACCACATTCATCAAAAAAGAATGAGTCATTAGATGTTGCAAGTGTGCTCTCTGAATGTCAATTAAATCAAGATAGTTGGTTTTTCTTTTCCTTTTTTAAAATTTGGTCTCTTTGTGCAGCTTTGAGGATGTTAGTTCCTCAACCAGTGAACCTGTTGTGCCTTCCATAAGAGGGCAGAGTTCTAACCACTGAACTGCCAGGGGATTTCCCATTATGGTTGATAGCGTTACTTTTGCTGTTGTTTAGTGGCTAAATTGTGAGAGAGTCTGCAACCCCATGGACTGTAGCCCACCAGGCTCCTCTATGGGACATTCCAGCAAGAATGCTAGAGTGGGTTGCCATTTCCTCCTCCAGGGGATCTTCCTAGCCCAGGAATCTAACCTGTGTCTCCTGTATTGACAGACAGATTCTTTACCACTGAACCACTGGGGAAGCCCGATAATGTTACTGCCCTTTTTCATTTTCATTAAAGGTTGATATGATAGTCCTTTGATTTCATCAATTTTTGCTTTATGTATTTTTAAAGCTCTTTTATTAGGCACAATATATTTATGGTTAAGATGCTTTCCTGATGAATTGACACTTTTAACACTACAAATGTACATTTAAAAAAATCTTTGGTAACATCAGATGAAAACTTGAAATAGTCTTCTATGGACCTGGGCAATCCCTCAGCACTGACATTCAGTTACCTCTGTTCTGTCCCCAGCTTGCCCGTCACATTTCCCACCACCCAGATCAATACCCCCATGCCCCTCAGAGCAGGACAAAACACTAACATTAGTGCAGGCATCTTAGAACCCACACCACCCACGCATTCAGGGAGAGTTCTGTCTGTAGCCTGCTGGAGTGAGTAGCCCCTGTGAAGGGGCTGTGGGGCACCGGGGACAAGGCGAGGTCCTTCCTTTCTGAGCTCAGGGCAGTTCTGGCCACAGGAACCTGAGGCAGAGACAGCGATGCTGTAAAGTCACCAAGGTGAAAAGAGCCTGGAAGGGCTGCAAGGCAGATGTGACAAGACTCCCAGTGGCAGGGAACAGATGTGGACATGAAGGGGAAAATCCCACAGAGCCAGGATCACAGACAAGAACGAGTCAAAGTAACGGGAGTGGGGGTTGGGGGGCAGTGGGGCTGGGATGGACGAGGAGGAGGCTGCCTGGTATGTAATCTCCATCGCACGCTGTTTGAGAGACAAACACTGGGGTGCACCGGGGTGCGGTGGAGATGTGAGACTTTGCCATTCACAGACTTGTGATGTTGTGTGTGTGGAGGGTGGGTTGGGGGTGTGAGAGAGAGATAGAGACAGAGGAGGGAGACAGGAAGGCTGTGGTATAGCAGCAGCGTGGGACAAGAGAGGGAAATGAGGGCACTTCCCTGCCGGTCCAGTGGTTAGGATGCTGCACTTTCACTGCAGGGGTCAAGGTTGGATCCTAAGTTGTGAACTACAATTCCTGCAGCCTTTGAGCCTCGGCCAATTAAAAGAAAGAAAGGAACTGAGAACGGAGGATGGATTGTGGAAGCGTCTTCAGTTTGGCTCCGCAATTTGTCTATTCTGTTACCAAGCTGGTGAAGTTCAGAGATGAGTCAGGAGTAGGGTTTCCTTTCGCGCTTCTAACCACTTACTTCCCGCAAGTGATGCAGTACTGTTAGCTGGGTTGGCAGAGTCTAGTTGGACCTTGCTGCATGCCCGTGTTACTTTCCGGAGCTGATGCAACTGTTTTAGGGTCTAGTTTGATTTTCCCTCTCCCTTGATAGGTCAACCAAAACAACACTACTCTTTCCTCCCTGGGGACAAATGGGCCCTAAAAGCTGCACCATTACTTTTTTTTTTTTTTTTAACAACTGCTGCTGCTAAGTCGCTTCACTCGTGTCCAACTCTGTGTGACCCCAGAGACGGCAGCTCACCAGGCTCCTCCATCCCTGGGATGGAGGCAAGAACACTGGAGTGGGGGTGCCACTTCCTTCTCCAGTGCATGAAAGTGAAAAGAAAGTGAAGTCACTCAGTCATGTCTAACTCTTAGTGATCCCGTGTACTGCAGCCTACCAGGCTCCTCCATCCATGGGATTTTCCAGGCAAGAGTACTGGAGTGGGGTGCCATTGCCTTCTCCACTTTTGAACAAAAGATTCTTTAAATTCTATAGTGCTTTACAATTTTCAAGCGATTCACACAGATTTCATATAATCTCACAATAACTCTTCTTTTCCCCTCATCCCTATCTTGCCCCTCCCTGCTTCCCTCTCCCCACTGGTAACCACCAGGTTGTTCTCTGTTATCTGTGAGTCTGCTTCTTTTTGTGTTATTCACTAGTTTGTTGTAATTTTTATATTGCACGTGTAAGTAACATCATACAGGGTTTCTCTTTTACTCAACCTCATCAGCTGTGACAAAGCCATAGCGTCAGACTTGTTCTCAAGGTCTTCCTGTGGTCTGAGACCTGTTTCTTCTAAGATTTGTGTGGCTGTGGGTAGTTGTTTTTACAAGTAAAAAGACAGCTAGGTTAACAGTAAACCCTTTCGCCTGGAATTCAGGGCAGCCATTAAATAGTTTTTTCAGGATGAATGCCACACCTGTTTCAGACTCAAAACAGAAATCAAAATAACATCTTCAGACCCTTTCCTCCTAAACTAGACAGAGCCTCTGAAGCTAGCCCCTTGATTACTGGGGATTTACCCTGTAAGCCCCGTGGGTTGCTGCGGAAGAAGGTGGAAGGAATTTGCAAAATCACTGACAACAGCCAAGAAGGGGTGCTGAATCCAAGGGAGGGTGGGAAAGCTACTTTTCTGTAAAAATCGAGGGGAAGAATAAATGCGATAAGCATGTTCTAGAATCTCGAAGTAAAAGGGGAGGAGGGAGGGAAAGGAAGAAGGGAGACGGAAGGATGGGGGAAGGAAGGGGAGCGGAGAAGCTTGCAAAGGGGTTTTCCATTCCTTTTCCTTTGGAACTTACTTCTGGGGCAGCCAGACAAGCCTAGGACCGGGACGGAGAACACAGGCTCTTCTCCCTCTGGGCCCGGGTCGTCCTGCCAGGCCCTGACCCTCCTCCTTTCCCCCATTCAGCCCACGGTAGATCTTGCTCTGACATGCCCCGGCCACAGCTGACCTGGGCATGCACATCGTCTTTTCCGCCGCCATTTACCGGCCACCTGGCGCGGAGCCAGTGCCCGCGGTGGTACTCACCCATAACATGACACCCATGACGAAGATGAGGTACTCGAACAGAAGTCTGGGGGCACCGGAGCGCCCTGCGCCGGCGCTCGAGGAGGCCGGTGCCTTCCGTCCCCGCTGCGCCTTGCAGTCGGGCAGCGTTCGCTGTCGAGGTCCCCGCAGGTTGATGGTAGGCACAGTCATGAGGAATCTTCACGGTCGTCCGAAACTTGGAAAGCTGGCCTCTGATGGCCAGGCGTTGGAACTCTTCTGTATACCTCCGCTCCCGCGCTTTGTACTCAGGCTTCTGGAAAAGTCAGGCGGCGGTGGCCCCGCCTTGATTACTCAGGATATTGCTCAATCAGTGCCGAGAATTAAGAACCTCCGTTTTCCTCTCCACCGCGAGATGAACGCAGCCTGCGTGCGTGCTCATTGGCTCAGTCGTGTTCGACTCTTTGCTGACCCCATGGACTGCATGCAGCCCACCAGGCTTCTCTGTCCATGGGCTTTCCCCAGACAGGAATACTGGAGTAGGTTGCCATTTCCTCCTCCAGGGGATCGTCCAGATGCAGGGATGGAACCCTCCTCTCCTGCATCTCTTGCATTGGCAGGCGAATTCTTTACCACGGAGCCACCTGGGAAGTCCGAAGCACGCAGAGTTGACATTAAATGTTCTTCTTGAACCGGATCCCTTCTCAGGAGCAACGACCCTCCTGAGCTACCTCTGGTCCTCTGACTACCGCCTTTTGGGGGCTCTCAGCTTCTGTTCCTCGCACGTTCATTGACAGTATGGGTGCATGGGTATCACTGCCTCCAGTCACGAGGCAGCTCTGTCCCAGTGGAAAGTTGTTGAATCAGAGGTTTGCTCTTAGCTTCTTAATAGCCAGGTACCTGACTGGAGCAGATACTCAGTGAACAGGTGGGTGGACAGAATGAAGGTCACAGAGCCGGCCATCGGTGGGTCTGAATTTAAAGTCACAAATAGGCTTCGGATCTCCTCCATCACTACCTGTGCGTTGCAGTAATGCCAGGGTCAACGTCTGACTTTGACACGCAGGACTTCATACCATCTCCTCTCGACCCTACTGCTCTTGCAGTCAGGCAAGCTAGAGGAATCCACTCCATTCAGCCTTTCTTGGAGATTT
Source organism: Nanger dama (assembly GCA_917880005.1). Lineage (NCBI taxonomy): Eukaryota > Metazoa > Chordata > Mammalia > Artiodactyla > Bovidae > Nanger > Nanger dama. Next base: position 4,409,096 of record CAKJTW010000078.1, on the reverse strand, counting down.
TTCTTCCCTGTAGATTTTTTTAAGCCTTTGGGAAACAGAACTGCTGGAGGCTAATTGACCTACAAAACCAAACGGGCCAGGAGGAGGAGGTTCCCACGTGGGTCAGGCGCGTCCAGCTGTCCCGAAACATCCGCGCTCTGCTGGACTTGGGTTGTGGGGAATCCAGTATTGGGTAAGCGGCACAAGGCTAGGTCCTACTTAAGGGCGACTGTGGGCTGGGGACTAGGCAGGGAGACACGAACCGGGAGCCTCCAGCACCACCCTTTGTGAGGTTTTTGTGGTTGGAATTCCTTTTTCCTCCATATGTTTATCCAGCGGTTCCAATATCAGTTATTGAAAACACTTTCTTTTGCCATTGAATAATATTACTGCCTTTGTTGAAATTCAATTGACCATCTATATGTTCCATTTCTGGATTCTATCTTGTGTTCCATGGATCTATTCATTTTCTATCCTGTGCCAATACCACGTTGCCTTGATTGTGTGCGTGTGTGCTCAGTCGTGTTCCACTGTTAGCGACCCCATGGACTGGAGTCCGCCAGACTCCTCTGGCTGTGGAATTTCCCAGGCAAGAATACGGGAGTGGGTTGCCATTTCCTCTAGCAGATTTTCTGACACCGGGATGGAACCGCGTCTCCTGCTGCTCCTGCATTGGCAGGCAGATTCTTCACCCCTAAGCCGCCTGGGAAGCCTGTTGTCTTGATTACCGTAGCTTTATAGTGAGTGTTGAAATCAAGTAGTTGAAGTCCTCCAATTGTTCTCTTTTTCCTCTGAAATTGTTTGTGTTTTCATATGTTTTATATAAATTAAAATATTTAATTTTAAAAATTCCTGCTGGTATTTTAGTCAATATTGCATTGAAAGTGATGACTAACAAAAATTAACATTTTAACAATATTGATTCTTGCAATCAATGAGATGGTTTTATTTTAGACTGTTCTTACTTAACTTTGACAACATTTTGTAAGCTTTCTGTGTACAGATTGTATACATCTTTTATAAATGCATTCCTAAATGTTTTTGATGCTACTTCAGCGGAATGGTTGAGAATGGTTTTTATTTTCAGTCCATGGGTCCCAGAGAGTGGGACGCAATTGACTGAGCATGTTTTAGACAGCTTATAATTTCAGCTTGCTTTTTTCCAGTTGGAGAATCTCAGCCTTATAATTGACATGCTTATTCTAGTTACATTCATTGTTGTAGCTTTATTCCAAATATATGATTTGCCACAATTTCTTCATTTTGCCTTTGTTTTTTTAAATATTTTCACTGGGTACAAATGAGTAATTGAGTCAACAGGTTTCTTTCACCACTTTAATTCTCAGCTCCATTGTTTAAGTCAATTGTCATTCATTGGTCTTTTGAATGCAAAAAAAAATTTTCTGCACAAAATTTTCTCTTTGTTACTATTATGTGCCCAGGTGGTGTTTTCTTTATATTTATCTTTCTTTGAGGCTTTCTAAGCTTTTTGAATTTGTAAATTGGTTTTTTGTACTACATTGGAGAAAATTACAGCCGTTTTTTTCTCATTTGTTCAGTTATTTCTTTTCAGTCTTCAATTCCAAATATATTCCATGGTGGTGTCCCGAAGGTCACCAAGACTCTGTTCCCTGTTTTCTTTCAGTTTTTTTAACCTCTGCTCTTCAGATTGAATGCTCTTTAGATCTATCAAGTCTCTCTTCAAGTTCACTTATTATGTCTTCTGCAGTGTTCAAACTCTGTTAATAATATTCAAGTGAATTTTTAATTTCAGATAATGAGATTTGAGTTCTAAAATTTCCTTTTGGTTCTTGTTTTATAGTTATCACTTCTATCCTGAGATATACTAACTTCTGTTCATTTTAATAATTTTCTACAGACCAAACATATATTTTAAAGCTCCCCAATAGAGATTCTATTATGAATTAGAGATGAGAACCAGTAAGAAGATGTAAACTTTACCTGGAAGGAAGAGATATGTAATGAGGAGTATCGATAGCAGAAAATGTTAAAATCCCTCTGTCCATGGGGTTCTCCGAACAAACATATTGGAGTGGGTTGCCATTTCCTTCTGTAGGGGATCTTCCCAACCCAGGGATTGAACCTGGGTCTCCTGCATTGCAGGCAAATTCTTTACTGTCTGAACCATCAGGAAAGTCGACAGAGAAGGTATTATACTTTATTTACAAAGAAGTCTAAAGGGAAACCCAAAGACAACAGAGAATAGATAAACAAGCACAAGAGGAGAATTTTAGTCTCTGACAGCAACCGCTACAGTAAACATCTCCTCCTAGCTGGACAAAAATAAAACCTCACCCTAAACACCTACTTAGCTCAGTTCCTTTAACAGGTACATTATGTCTAACTTTAAGCAAAAAATTGTATGGCACACTAAAAACCAAAACCAAAAACACTCATTCAGTTTTAAGAGATAGAGCCAGCACCAGAATGAGACACAGATATGGTGGAGATGTTGGAATTATCACATCAGGAATTTCAAACAACTAAGAATAATATGCTAATGATTCTAGTAGAAAAGTGGGCAACATGCAAGAACAGATAGGAAATGTAAGCAGGGAGATGGACACTTCAAGAAAAAAACTAAAAAGAAATTCTAGTAACAAAAAACCCCACAATGTAACAGAAATAAAGGATGCTTTCCATGCGCTCATGAATAGAATCAGCAGAAAGGGAAGCATCAGTGAGCTTGAATCAATGTCAACAGAAAGTTAGAAACCTAAGTACAAAGGGGAAAACTGAATTAAAAGGGCAGAACAGAATATTCAAGAACTGTGGGACAGTTTAAAAAGGAAGTAACATAAACATAAGGGGAATACCAGAAAGAAAAGGAAAAGAGAGGAAAACGAAGTATTCGAGGAAATAATGACTTCAAATTTTCAAAAATAAATGATAGACACCAAACCACATATGTAGGAAACTAGCAGAACACCAAGCAGGAAAAAAAAAAAAAGTTATGCAGAGGCATATTATACCCAAGCTACAAAATACCAAAGGAAAAAAAAAAATCTTAAAAGAGGCCTGAGGCTCAAGAGGGAGGGATATATGTATATATATAGATAGCTGATTCAAGATGTTGTACAGCAGAAACTAACACAACATTGTAAAGCAATTATTCTCCAATTAAAAATTTTTAAATTTCATGGTTTCATAATTGATTGTGAATAAACTGAATTACAATTCTAAAAAGAATCCTGAAGGAAAAAGCATTTTACCTGCAGAGGATGAAGAATAAGAATTGTAAAAAAAAAAAAAAAGAAAGAAGAAGAAAGTGAGGTAAAATACTTAAAGTGTGAAAGAAAAAAAAAATCCAACCAATCCAGGGCTCTTTGTGGAAGAAACTTATTCTTCAGAAGTAAAAGAGAAGTAACAACTTTCTCAGACAAACAAAAATTGAGAAAACTTGGGCCTTGCAAGATATGCTTTTAGGACTTTTTTTTTTTTTCTTCAGAAAGAAAGGAAATGATAGAGGTCAGAGACTAAAGATTTGCATAAAGAAAATAGCTTTAGAGAAGGAATAAAATAAGACAAATTTTTTAAGAAGGCAAATTAAAATCTTTTACTTATTTTTTTGAAACAAGGTTTAATATATTCAACAGTTCTTTATTGACAGCCAACTATGGACCAGTAACTATTTAAACTCTGGACAGCCAGAATGTCATCCTAGAGCTTATCCACTAGTAAATATAACCACCAACCACATTCTGATTCTTCAGTTGAGTTCAGTTCAGTTGCTCAGTCATGTCCGACTCTTTGCAACCCCATAAATCGCAGCACGCCAGGCCTCCCTGTCCATCACCAACTCCCAGAGTTCACTCAAACTCACATCCATCGAGTCAGTGAAGCCATCCAGTCATCTCATCCTCTGTCATCCCCTTCTCCTCCTTCCCCCAATCCCTCCCAGCATCAGAGTCTTTTCCAATGAGTCAACTCTTCACATGAGGTGGCCAAAGTATTGGAGCTTCAGCTTTAGCATCATTCCTTCCAAAGAAATCCCAGGGCTGATCTCCTTTAGAATGGATTGGTTGGATCTCCTTGCAGTCCAAGGGACTCTCAAGAGTCTTCTCCAACACCACAGTTCAAAAACATCAATTCTTCAGTGCTCAGCCTTCTTCACAGTCCAACTCTCACATCCATACATGACCACAGGAAAAACCATAGCCTTGACTAGACGGACCTTTGTTGGCAAAGTAATGTCTCTGCTTTTGAATATGTTATCTAGGTTGGTCATCACTTTTCTTCCAAGGGGTAAGCATCTTAATTTCATGGCTGCAGTCACCATCTGCAGTGATTTTGGAGCCCCAAAAATAAAGTCTGACACTGTTTCCACTGTTTCCCCATCTATTTCCCATGAAGTGATGGGACCAGATGCCATGATCTTCGTTTTCTGAATGTTGAGCTTTAAAGCCAACCTTTTCACTCTCCTCTTTCACTTTCATCAAGAGGCTTTTTAGTTCCTCTTCATTTTCTGCCATAAGGGTGGTATCATCTGCATATCTGAGGTGATTGATATTTCTTCTGGCAATCTTGATTCCAGCTTGTTCTTCTTCCAGCCCAACGTTTCTCATGATGTAATCTACATAGAAGTTAAATAAGCAAGGTGACAATATACAGCCTTGCCGTACTCCTTTTCCTATTTGGAACCAGTCTGTTGTTCCATGTCCAGTTCTAACTGTTGCTTCCTGACCTGCATATAGGTTTCTCAAGAGGCAGGTGAGGTGGTCTGGTATTCCCATCTCTTTCAGAATTTTCCACAGTTTATTGTGGTCCACACAGTCAAAGGCTTTGGCATAGTCAGTAAAGCAGAAATAGATGTTTTTCTGGAACTCTCTTGCTTTTTCCATGATCCAGCGGATATTGGCAATTTGATCTCTGGTTCCTCTGCCTTTTCTAAAACCAGCTTGAACATCTGGAAGTTCGTGGTTCACATATTGCTGAAGCCTGGCTTGGAGAATTTTGAGCATTACGTGATGACTATATTAATTATATTGCTATGGAGTTTGACTATTTCATTCAGATTAGAGACAAACGATATTCTAAGATTACTTATTTTCATTTGATCCAACAGAAACTCTTGAGTGAAGTCATTCAGTCATGTATGACTCTTTGTGACCCCATGGACTGTAGCCCACTAGGCTCCTCTGTCCATGGAATTCTCCAGGCAAGAGTACTGGAGTGGGTAGCCATTCCCTTCTCCAAGGAATCTTCCCAACGCAGGAATGAAACCCAGTTCTCCTACTTTGCAGGTGTCTTTACTGTCTGAGCCACAGAGAAGCCTATTTGATGTGACAGATAACAATTTGTTCAAAATGATACTAGCCAAAATGTATGTACTGATGATGACTTCTTGATAAGTGAAATGAATGAAAGCGGTATTATGAAGGATAGGAGGGAGGGATGGGGATGACATTGCTATTGAGTACTTGTACTACCTGTGAAGTGATATAGTGTTATTAGAAAAAGGACTTGGATTGGTTTTATTTTTTAAATACTTGTTATTTATTTATTTGACTGCATTGTCTTAGTTGCAGCAGGTGGGTTCAGTAGTTTTGGTGTGCAGGCTTAGTTGCCCTTTGTAAACCAATGGAAAGCTACTTAGAAAGTAAAAAAGAAAAGGAAGAAGTAAAACTTATATGCTAACAGAGGTTAAAAATGAAATCACATAAAATGTTCAATTAAACCCATGGAAGCCAGAAAAAGTGGGAAGTCAATACAAGAAACAAAGAACAAGATAATGAATACAGAATGGTAACAAATATCTTAGATTTATAACTCAGCTATATAAATAATAATTAAAACATCAGTGGTGAAATATCCCAACTGAAAGGCAGGTACTATCAAAGTGGATAAAAACAAACAGCGCTCAACTGCATGATGTTTGAAGGAGAAAAAGGCAATGTAGATACAGACAAACAGTAAAAGTGTAGAGAAAAATGTGCTAACACTAAAACTAGAAAGGTGGAATGCTTATATTAATTTCAGACAAAGCAGACTTCAAAGTAAGGAAGATTATCAGGATTACAGAGGGGCAACATGCAATGAAAAAAAAAGTCAATTCTCCATAATTTTTCCAAAGACATAACAATCCTTAATGTGAAAGGACCTAACAACAGAGTGTCAAAATATACATGAGGCAAAAGTTGATAGAAAGGCACGGAGAAATAAAAGAATCCACTATTATAGCGAAAGACTTCGATAGCCTCCATCAGTAACAGATAGATCCATCAGGCAGAAAATCAGTAAGATCCTAGCTGAGCTCCACAACACCATCAGTCAACTGCATCTGTGACATCTATAGTCTACTTTATCCAACAGCAACAGAATACATGTTCTTTTTAAGCTGACATGGAATATTCACCAAGATAGATCACAGTCTGGGCCATAAAACACTCCTTGAAGAAGTGAAGTCGCTCAGTCGTGTCCAACCTTCAGCGACCCAATGGATTGCAGCCTTCCAGGCTCCTCCGTCCATGGGATTTTCCAGGCAAGAGTGCTGGAGTGGATTGCCATTTCCTTCTCCAGAGGATCTTCCCGACCCAGGAATCAAACCCGGGTCTCCTGCACTGCAGGCAGACGCTTTACTGTCTGAGCCACTAGGGAAGCCCAGAAAACACTCCTTACCAAGTTTTAAAGAATAAAAATCTTAGAATGTCTGCTCTCAAACCACAATGGAATAAAACTATAGAAATCTATAACAGAAACAACTCAAAAATCCTAAAATACTTGGAAGTTAAATAATAATTTCTAAATCACACATGAGCAAATGAAAAAGGATTTAGAGAAATGAAATATTTTGAACTTAATGGAAGTAAAAAATAAAATTTATTAAACTTTGTGGGCTGCAGCACAAGCAGTGCATGGAGGGAAGTTTGTAGCAATGAATGCACGTTAGAAAGGAAGGAAGATCAAAAATCAATAGTCTAAGATTTCATCTTAGAAAACTAGAAAAAAGAAGAGCAAGTTAAATTCAAAGTAAGAGGAAGAAAAGAACAAATAAAAACCAGAGCAAAAATCAACACAATTGAAAACAGGAAATTAATAAAGAATATCAACCAGACCAAAGCTGGATGTTTGAAAAGATCAGTAAAATTGAGAAATCTCCCATGAGGTTCATGGGATAGAGAGAAGTGGGGGGAGGTGGTGGAGAGAGAGAGAGAAATTACAAATTTCAAGGAAGAAGCAGAGACCATAACAACTAATCCCAGGGATGTTGACAGAATAATAAAGTAATATTATCAACTACTACTAACTCAATAAATTTGATAACCCTGATAAAATGGACCAGTTCCATTTGGTAGATTGGAAATCTACCAAAACTTAAACAAGAAGAACAGACGATCTGAATAGGCCTATATCTGTTAAAAAAATCAAATCAGTAATGAATCAAATACCCAAACAGAAAGTACCAGGCCCAGGTGGGTTCACTGGTGGGTTCACTACCAAACATTTAAAGAAGAAATTCTACCAATTTTCCATAGTCTTTTCCAGAAAATAGAAGTAGAGGGAATACTTCCTAACTTTCTATGAGGCCTCCATTACCCTAATATCAAAACAAAAGACATTACAAGAAAAGACAACTACAGACTAATATCTTTCAAATGCCCAGGCAAAAACCCTCAACAAAACATTAGCACATCTAATCAATCATAAGAATTATACATCATGACCAAGGGGAATTTATCCCAAGTATGCAAGACTGGTTTAATATCAGAAAATCATTCAGCGTACGTAATCCACCACATCAACAAGCTAAAGAAGAAAATGGTTTGCTCATATCAAAAGATGCAGAAAAGCATTTTTGAGGAGAGTATGTAGCAACTTCCTTCATACTGTTAAGATGCTGAAACTTTTAAATCCTGATTTTGCCCACATCTTCCTGGATGCTACTTCCCTGGTGTCTTTGACGGTAAAATATCTGCCAGCAATGTGGGAAACCCAGTTTCGATCCCCAGGTCGGGAAGAAACCCTGGAGGAGGGCATGGCAAACTAATCCAGTGTTCTTGCCTGGGAAATCCCATGGACAGAGGAGCCTGGTGGGCTACAGACCATGGGGGTTGCAAAGTGTTGGATACAACTGAGACTAACACTCCCAGATCCTACTGTACTTGAATGGTTAATAAAACCACAGTTCAGTTCAGTTCAGTCGCTCAGTCGTGTCTGACTCTTTGCGACCCCATGAACTGCAGCATGCCAGGCCTCCCTGTCCATCACCAACTCCCAGAGTTCATTCAAACTTATGTCCATCAAGTTGGTGATGCCATCCAGCCATCTCATCCTCAGTCGTTCCCTCTCCTCCTGCCGCCAATCCCTCCCAGCATCAGAGTCTTTTCCAATGAGTCAACTCTTTGCATGAGGTGGCTAACATACTGGAGTTTCAGCTTTAGCATCATTCCTTCCAAAGAAAACCAAAAAAAAAAAAAAAAAAGGTTCTCATAAACCCTGTTTCAAATTGCTAGTGTCCCCCTCCTCCCTGCTGGAAGCAGCAGGAATTTTTTTTTTTAATCTTCACTGTGAGAATCTGGTAGAGCTCCTGGAAGTAAAACTCCTCACTTAGAGGGATTCCTTCTAAGACTGGCCTTCTTGGTGTTTTTAATTTTCAGACTTATCCACACATATAGTTTTTTGATATTTTGATGCTGGTTTCAAAGGAGGATCTTTTCTTGCAGGTGTCTGCTCTAGTAAATGTGATTCTCTGCTTATCTGTTTCCCCAACTTCCCTGGTGGCTCAGATGGTAAAGTGTCTGTCTACAATGCTGGAGACCCGGGTTCGAACCCTGGGTTGGGAAGATCCCCTGGAGAAGTAAATGGCAATCCACTCCAGGACTATTGCCTGGAAAATCCCATGGACAGAGGAGCCTGGTAGGCCTACAGTCCATGGGGTCACAAAGAGTCGGACACGATGGAGCAATTTCACTTTCACTATCTATTTCCCCAGTTTTTGTGATAGAAGTTTGCCCTTTGACCTTAGTTCTCTGATGGGTCTAAGAGTTTTTCATTTATTGCTTTTTCAGATCTTTGTTAGGACAAAATGATGGCTTCCAAGTTACTTATATGCTGGACTGGAAATATAGAACAAGAGGGAAAGAGTGGAAGAGAAGACAGTGAAATGAAAAAGTGATAAACTTGGACTTGCCTGGTGATCCGGTGGTTAAGAATCTTCCTTCCAGTGCAGGGGATATTGGTTTCATCCTTGATCAAAGAACTAAGATCCCCCATGTGACTAAGCCCCAACTACTGAGCCCAGGTGCCACAACAAAAGATCCTGCATGCCACAGCTAAGACCAGACGCTGCCAAATAAATAAATATTAAAAAAAAATAAACAGGGATAAATTCTTTGGAGTGAAATTGAACAGAATCACAAATGGTCACTGGGTCATTCTAAAAAGTCATGGCGTTAATAGGTAGATAGCAACAGCCTCTGTGGTCTGGGTGCTTTGAAGAAAGAAAAGGGATTTCCCACACCTGTGCTTTGCTCACACTCCTCAGTCTGAACATGGAGGCAATTAAATTTAAAGGTATTTCAGCCTCAAACAGCTAAGAAACAAACAGTCATTCAAATAGATAAAAGATTCAACTATTGTATTAATACACTGTATTCAGGTAAATATTGTTATGCTATAAAAGATAGGCTTTGATTAAATTGTTTCTTTATTCAGAGTTTGATCAATTAAATTCATTCATTTATTTATTCAACAAAGTCCTCTGGATGTGCCAGGCACTCTGCTAGAAATAAACATAATTAAGAACACAGTCCCTAACAGGAGAGCACTTCAGCTAGTCAGAGATACAGGCACAAAAACAGAAACTTAGAAAACAATGTGGGGGACTTCGCTGGTGGTACAGTGGATAAGAATCCGCCTGCCAATGCAGGGGACATGAGTTTGCTCCCTGGTCTGGGAAGATCCTAAGCACCTCTAAGCAACTAAACCCGTATTCCACAATTGCTTAGCCTACACTCTAGAGCCCAGGAGCTGAAACTACTGGAAGCCCATGCACCTACAGCCTGTGCCCTGCGACAAGAGAAGCCAACTAAGTGCAGTGAGAAGCTCATGCTCTGCAACGAAGAGTAGCCCCCACGTGCCATACCTATAGAAAATCCCCGCCAGCCCAGCAACAAAGATCCAGTGCAGCCAATAATAATAAAATAACAAATAAAAGGAAACAGTGTGGCACATTAAATGACAGAGAGGAACACAAGGTTATAGAAGGATAAGGAGCGACGCCTAATCCAGCCTAGAGCAGGAAGGAAGGAAGAGGAAAGAAAGATTGGGAAAGTCTCCCATAACACAGCAGTGCCTGAACAGAATATTAACAAGCCTGGCTTCTCCCCCTGTAAACCTCACAGTTCAGTTCAGTCGCTCAGTTGTGTCTGACCTTTTGTGACCCCATGAACTGCAACACGCCAGGCCTCCTTGTCCATCACCAACTCCCAGAGTTCACTCAAACCCATGTCCATTAAGTCGGTGATGCCATCCAACCACCTCATCCTCTGTTGTCCCCTTCTTCTCCTGCCCTCAATCTTTCCCAGCATCAGGGTCTTTTCAAATGGTCAGCTGTTTGCATCAAGTGGTGAAAGTATTGGAGTTTCAGCTTCAACATCAGTCCTTCCAATGAACACCCAGGATTGATCTCCTTTAGGATGGAATGGTTGGATCTCCTTGCAGTCCATGGGACTCTCAAGAGTCTTCTCCAACACCACATTTCAAAAGCATCAATTCTTCGGCACTCAGCTTTCTTTAGAGTCCAGCTCTCATATCCATATGACTATGGAAAAACCATAGCCTTGACTAGACGGACCTTTGTTGGCAAAGTAATGTCTCTGCTTTTTAATATGCTGTCTAGGTTGGTCATAACTTTCCTTCCAAGGAGTAAGTGTCTTTTAGTAAACCTCACAAGCTAAGAATAATGTATTTTCCTTCTCATTCCTCTTTTCGCCAAGTCCTAATGGCTGTAAATCATAGGGATGAGAACTAGAAATAAACGGGGAATGCAACAGGGTATGCATATTTATACAACAATGATGAGGCATTGCCAATAAACAGGAGAAATGACATGGGGCATTGTGCATCACAGAGGCATTGCAGTGTTTGAAATATCTGCATTGTTTGTACTTTATGGCTGAAGTTAGGCTGCTTCAGTATCTGGCCAAAAACATATTGGAGCATCAGTATATAAATATCATAGCCATGACACACTGATGTTTAGGTGACACTCTGTTCTTCAGACTCCCCAGAACCACAGGTTTTCTGCAATCACACATTTACAGTAAATACTACATTTAAAATTAGAAAGCAGGAGCTAGGAAAAAACTCAAGATCATAATGTAGAAACCTTTAATTCACAGAGGAGGAATCTGAGAGGAAACCTGCCTCTCTGAGTGCATGTGGCTCTTTACTAATAGAGATGAAACCAGAATGCAGGTCTAGGTGATTTCTTTCTTTCTTTTCTAATTGAATAATATCTAAGTGTTGAGCTATGTTCTACATACAAAATATAAAACTTATACTCACTGATACTTCTCTACTGTCCTCCACCCACCCAACCTCCTGCCACAATATCATACAATCTCACTCATAAAGATTTTTTCCACAAAAGAAACACTACGTGTTTTAGGGATACAGAATTTTTCTTAGTTGGAAAATACATCACCATATACTGTGGGGAAGGGGTGTAGATATGAGCTGGAGTGGGACCTGAAGAGGAAATAAAATTAAGACAAAGCCAAACAAGAGAAGAGTTGTGTCTTAAGTAAAGACAGTGTGCATGCATGCATTCTAAGTCACTACAGTCACGTCCGATTCTTTGGGACCCTATAGACTGTACCCCGCCAGGCTCCTACAATGACAGTGAACCATGAACCAAAACATGAAATTGGCAACTATTTGTAACTGAGGCTAAAAAAAATTGTTATGTCACTATTAACTATTAATTACATGACAAAGAAGTTGTATTTTGTACAATGTAGAGATAACAGTCTTGTTTGATTCAGTTCAATTGCTCAGTTATGTCCGACTCTTTGTGACCCCATGAACTGCAGCACGCCAGGCCTCCCTGTCCATCACCAACTCCCAGAGTTCACTCAAACTCATGTCCATCGAGTCGGTGATGCCATCCAGACATCTCATCCTCTGACATCCCCTTTCCTTCCTGCCCCCAATCCCTCCCAGCATCAGTCTTTTCCAATGAGTCAGCTCTTCGCATGATGTGGACAAAGTACTGGAGCTTCAGCTTCAGCATCATTACTTCCAAAGAACACCCAGGGCTGATCTCCTTTAGAATAGACTGGTTGGATCTCCTTGCAGTCCAAGAAACTCTCAAGAGTCTTCTCCAACACCACAGTTCAACAGCATCAATTCTTCGGCGCTCAGCTCTTTATACTCCAACTCTCTCACCCATACATGACCACTGGAAAAACCATAGCCTTGACTAGACAGACCTTCGTTGGCAAAGTAATGTCTCTGTTTTTGAATATGCTATCTAGGTTGGTCATAACTTTTCTTCCAAGGAGTAAGCGTCTTTTAACTTCATGGCTGCAATCACCATCTGCAGTGATTTTGGAGCTCCAAAAATAAAGTCTGACACTGTTTCCACTGTTTCCCCATCTATTTCCCATGAAGTAATGGGACCAGATGCCATGATCTTTGTTTTCTGAATGTTGAGCTTAAAGCCACCTTTTCACTCTCCTGTTTCACTTTCATCAAGAGGCTTTTAGTTCCTCTTCACTTTCTGCCATAAGGGTGGTGTCATCTGCCTATCTGAGGTTATTGATATTTCTCCCGGCAATCTTGATTCCAGCTTGTTCTTCTTCCAGCCCAGCGTTTCTCATGATGTACTCTGCATAGAAGTTAAATAAGCAAGGTGACAGTATACAGCCTTGACGTACTCCTTTTCCCATTTGGAACCAGTCTGTTGTTCCATGTCCAGTTCTGACTGTTGCTTCCTGACCTGCATATAGGTTTCTCAAGAGGCAGGTGAGGTGGTCTGGTATTCCCATCTCTTTCAGAATTTTCCACAGTTTATTGTGGTCCACACAGTCAAAGGCTTTGGCATAGTCAATAAAGCAGAAATAGATGTTTCTCTGGAACTCTCTTACTTTTTCCATGATCCAGCGGATATTGGCAATTTGATCTCTGGTTCCTCTGCCTTTTCTAAAACCAGCGGGCGGGACGCGAGCCCGGCGCGGGGGCTGGGATCGCGGAAGCGCCGTGGAGAGGGTCGGGCGCTGTCTGAGTGCCGGGTGGTTTCTGAACAGGTTCCCGAGGGAGGCAGCCGCGAGGTTCGAAGCCGCTGGCCTGCGTGCGTTCAGGGCGCTCCAGGTGTGAGTCGACGTCGCCCTGTTGCCTGCCTCCGCCCCCAGGCCCTCCCCCGGGAGCCGCCTCGGGTCTCCACCATGGCGTCCACCCCGACCAACCTGCAGAAAGCCATAGATCTTGCTAGCAAAGCAGCCCAGGAAGATAAAGCCGGAAACTACGAGGAAGCCCTTCAGCTCTACCAGCATGCTGTGCAGTATTTTCTCCACGTGGTTAAATATGAAGCACAAGGTGATAAAGCCAAGCAGAGTATCAGGGCGAAGTGCACGGAGTATCTTGACAGAGCGGAGAAGCTGAAGGAGTACCTGAAGAAGAGAGAGAAGAAGCCCCAGAAGCCGGTGAAGGAGGGGCAGCCGGCCCCCCGCCCGACGAGAAGGGGAATGACAGTGATGGGGAAGGCGAATCTGATGATCCCGAAAAAGAAACTGCAGAATCAACTTCAAGGTGCCATTGTTATAGAGCGACCCAATGTGAAGTGGAGTGATGTTGCGTCTGGAAGGAGCCAAAGAAGCTCTGAAAGAGGCCGTGATATTGCCTATCAAATGCCCTCATCTCTTTACAGGCAAGAGAACACCTTGGAGGGGAATCCTGTTATTTGGGCCACCTGGAACAGGAAAATCCTATTTAGCCAAAGCTGTAGCCACAGAAGCAATTAACTCAACATTTTTCTCAATATCCTCCTCTGACCTGGTCTCTAAGTGGCTAGGTGAAAGTGAAAAGCTAGTTAAGAACTTATTCCAACTTGCCAGAGAGAATAAACCTTCGATTATCTTCATTGATGAAATTGATTCTCTGTGTGGTTCAAGAAGTGAAAATGAAAGTGAAGCTGCAAGAAGAATTAAGACAGAATTCCTAGTTCAGATGCAAGGGGTTGGCGTGGATAATGATGGAATTTTGGTTCTGGGAGCTACAAATATACCCTGGGTTCTGGATTCTGCCATTAGGCAAAGGTTTGAGAAACGAATTTACATTCCTTTGCCTGAGGCCCACGCCCGAGCAGCAATGTTCAAACTGCACTTGGGGACCACTCAGAACAGTCTGACAGAAGCAGACTTCCGGGTCCTCGGGAAGAAAACCGAGGGCTATTCAGGGGCAGACATAAGCATCACTGTGCGCGACGCACTCATGCAGCCAGTCAGGAAAGTGCAGTCAGCCACTCATTTTAAAAAGGTTCGTGGACCTTCGAGAGCTGATCCTAACAACATAGTAGATGACCTGCTCACACCCTGCTCTCCCGGTGACCCTGGTGCCATTGAGATGACGTGGATGGATGTCCCTGGGGATAAACTTTTAGAGCCAGTTGTTTGCATGTCGGACATGTTACGGTCACTGTCTAGCACAAAGCCCACAGTCAACGAGCACGACTTGTTGAAACTAAAGAAGTTTACAGAAGATTTTGGCCAAGAAGGCTAGATAGACCAAGCCAGCAAGGCTGGCGCTCAGCACGCGTGCTCTCTCTCACGGGCAGTTTTGCTTGTCCTGGGTGGCAGTCAGATTACTTCCGGTAATCTCTCTTGCCACAGGGAAACAGAGATCTCACTTCAGCGTTCCTTCAAGTTTTAGGTGTACTTTTCCTCCATTACCAATAAAATCCTCCTGTTAACAAAAATTATGAAATAATGGGCCATAAGAAAATGAGTGATAAACAAAAACAGGGAAAAAAAAGAAATAAGTGATATATAAATAGCAGAAAAATAGAAATTACCCAGTGAAAAGAAAATTAAAATTGATTGACATACAAATATTTTAAATTGTTGGGAATAGTGGTCTTTGCAAGGAGCATTCTTTTCTCTTTCCAACTAAAATGAAATGGGGCTTATTTCATATTTTGAAAAAAAGTCTTAAGCATCATTCTCATCAAAATAAAATTCATTTGCTTTACTAAAAAATTTTAAATGCTTTACTCTCAGGGATGGGCAGCAAGACAGCAGAGAGCACTGTGACCAGGCTTGGAAGGCCCTGGGCTGCGTTGTGGCCAAGGAGCTTGCTGACTTTTGATAGGGTGGCTTGTTTCTCCATGTAGATTTAAATAGTTTCTATAAAAGCTGCAAGCTTTTTATATTAAACTAAGTAATACCTTTCACTGTGCAATCTTTAGAGAAAGACTCTCTAAGTTAGGCGTTGTCTTTGTTTTGAAGAAGAAAATTGTGTCTTTCAATGTCTTTTTGTAGTAAGATTGACCAAAACAGGTGGTGAATAAATATGTACTTTTTAAATAATTCTGTCATGAAATACTGTATGGGAACCTTTACTTAAAGGAACACACGGCCTCCCTTTGGATTATGGAAAGTTTCTTGTATGTGATATTGGGGTATGTGTGTGTGTGTGTGTGTGTGTGTATATATATATATAAATTTTTAAATATAGGATAGCTAGAGTCTTGTCTTTGACCTTTTAAGTTCAGGAAACAGCTTGTCCTGACCACACATATGTTATCGATGTAATGTTTAATGACGCTTTAGAAATGAGCTGATAGTCTCCTTAAATAATAAGATGCAGGCATGATTCCATGTTATTTTGATGCCCTCAGGTGAATAGTCTGAGGGTGTGTCACACACTTCAGCACCAACACTACGTTGTGCCTTGTACGTTTGCATTGGCCTCTCCGTGCAAAGTGTCATCACGTCAGCTAGGATGAGGTGGATTTCCTTAATTTACTATAAAGTTCTGCCTTGAAAATGCTATAGAATAACCTGCATTTTAAAGTCTATTTGCACATTTTACATATTACGCTGTATGGTTGCCTTGGGATTTTCTGTACAGATTGTTTTTGTTGATATTAAATGGAAATCAAAGGTCAAAAATAAAAAAATAAAATAAAATAAAACCAGCTTGAACATCTGGAAGTTCGTGGTTCACATATTGCTGAAGCCTGGCTTGGAGAATTTTGAGTATTACTTTACTAGCATGTGAGATGAGTGCAATTGTGTGGTAGTTTGAGCATTTTTTGGAATTGCCTTTCTTTGGGATTGGAATGAAAACTGACCTTTTCCAGTCCTGTGGCCACTGCTGAGTTTTCCAAATTTGCTGGCAAATTGAGTGCAGCACTTTCACAGCATCATCTTTCAGGATATGAAATAGCTCTACTGGAATTCCATCACCTCCACTAGCTTTGTTCATAGTGATGCTTTCTAAGGCCCACTTGACTTCGCATTCCAGGATGTCTGGCTCTAGGTGAGTGATCATACCATAGTGATTATCTTGGTCATGAACATCTTTTTTATACAGTTCTTCTGTGTATTCTTGCCATCTCTTCTTAATATCTTCTGCTTCTGTTAGGTCCAGACCATTTCTGTCCTTTATCGAGCCCATCTTTGCATGAAATATTCCCTTGGTATCTCTAATTTTCTTGAAGTGATCTCTAGTCTTTCCCATTCTGTTGTTTCCTGTATTTCTTTGCATTGATTGCTGAAGAAGGCTTTCTTATCTCTTCTTGCTATTCTTTGGAACTCTGCATTCAGATGCTTATATCTTTCCTTTTCTCCTTTGCTTTTCACTTCTCTTCTTTTCACAGCTATTTGTAAGGCCTCTTCAGACAGCCATTTTGCTTTTTTGCATTTCTTTTCCATGGGGATGGTCTTGATCCCTGTCTCCTGTACAATGTCACAAACCTCATTCCATAGTTCATCAGGCACTCTATCTATCAGATCTAGGCCCTTAAATCTATTTCTCACTTCCACTGTATAATCATAAGGGATTTGATTTAGGTCATACCTAAATGGTCTAGTGGTTTTCCCTACTTTGAGTCAGTTAAATAGACACCTCTCTTTTAAAGATTTTGAGACTTGATCTTGTGTTCAGGTTTCCCTTGGATTTTATTATGCTTTATCTGAGAGCAAAGTTTGGCCATAATATTCTCAGTTCCTAAGGACTTCAAATATTTATCCAACTTAAAACTTCATGGAATATTGTCATTCCTGATATGGTAATTAAAATAATGAATAACACTCAGTGAATAAAGGTCAGGAATATGATTCATAAATAAAATTCTGAAAATTTATTCTACTTAAAGATATCTAAACAAAATATATTTATTTCTGTTACAGGCAGAAGTTTCTAAATTTTTAACATTTATTCACATAGTTTAAGAGGAAACATTTTTCTAGTAAACATCAAAATAAAATCTAAAAATATTAAGCAGAATAAAGCATTCTCTGAAGAGTCAGAATCAATTTTTATCATTATTCATTTTCTAAAATTTTTATATCTAAGTATGAAAGTTGGAAAAATATATATTTAACCAAATATCCTAAAAATAATGAATTGCAGTATTCTGGTTTTAGACTTACATTTTTAATGTTTCAACCTCAGTTTTTAACCTTAAAATATTTTAGTGATTTTTAAAGTCAATATCTCTTAAGACATTTTTAGGAAAAGATCTAACTATTCATTTACTTGGCTCAATGGTAAAGAATTTGCCTGCCAATGCAGGAGACGTGGGTTCATTCTTGGATACAGGAAGATCCCACACGCAGCAGAGCAACTAAGTCCGTGCACTACAACTATCAGGTCAGTGCTCTGGAGCCCAGGAGCCACGGCTACTGAGCCCAAATGCTGTGGCTACTGAAGCCTGTGTGCCTAGAGCCTGTGCTCTGCAACAACATGAGGTACAATAGCCCCTGCTGTGAGTTAGAAGGTAGTTACAAGGTGGAATAGCCCTGCTCTCCACAGCTAGTAAAAGCCTGTGCACAGCGACCAAGACCCAGTGCAACCAAAACTAAATAAATAAATAGTAAAAATAATCACAATAAAATAAAATTTATAGGGGGTAGGGATAAATTGTGAGATTGTAATGGACATATACACACTACTATATATAAAATAACCAATAAGAACCTACTGTATAGCACAGAAAACTGTACTCAGTACTCTGTAATGGCCTATATGGGAAAAGAATCTAAAAGGAGTGGATATATGTGTATGCATACCTGATTCACCCTGCTGCACACCTGAAACTAACATGAAACTATAAATCAACTATTCTCCAATAAAATTTTTTGTTTATTTTTAATTGGAGAATAATTGCTTTACAATATTGTATTGGTTTCTGCATATATCAACAGGAATTAGCATAGGTATACATTATGTTCCCTCCCTTTTGATGCTCCCTCCCACCCCCAATCCCACCCCTCTAGATTGTCACAGAGCATGGAATTTAAGCTCCCTGAGACATATAGCAAATTCCCATTGGCTATCTATTTTCTATATGGTAATGGAAATGTTTACCTCTACTCTCCCAATTCGTCCCCATCCTCTCTTTCCCCCTTGTATACACTAGTCTGTTCACTATGTCTGTGTGTCCATAAAAATTTTAAATAGAAATAAATTTATATAATTTAGTATGTATACTGGAAATATAGCTGGTTCTCAGTCATTACTTTTGAATGAATGCAGAGCCAACATATACCATCATAGCATATTATTCCCTCTTAAATACCCTTCACTGAATTCTTTTGTATGGAGAAGTAGCAGGAAGGTTCTGGAGGCAGGAGATAGGGCCTGGAGGATGGTGCTGATGGGGCTGTAGGAGTCTTCTTTTTTGTTTTCCCTACTAATGCTCCCTTTGTTACCTATAATCGGCCTCTGGCTGAATATGTATCAAGGTGTGTTGTATGTTCCCAAGGGTACAGATTTGGTGACTTTTAGAGCTGCAGTCCATCAGATTAAATATACATTTATATCCTTTCATGTTGGGCTTTCCCAGTGGCCTGGTGTTAAAGAATCCACCTGCAGTGCTGGAGATGTGAGCTCGATCCCTGGTCTGGGAAGATCCCCTGGAGGAAAGCATGGCAACCCACTCCAGTATTCTTGCCAGGAGAATCCCATGGACAGAGAAGCTTGACAGGCTACAGTCTGTGGGGTCGCAAAAGAGTTGGACACGACAGAGTGACTAAACAACAACAGGATGAAAAATAGCCAGTCCCACAGAGCAGAGGAAGAGTATTGGGCCTGAAAACTCAGCAGTGTGAAAGTTTGCTGTGTATCTAATCACCCCTCTCAGGATCAGCAGAGCTTTCTTTCCATTTCCACTACTCAAAGTAGCTCTTCCAATCTCCAAAAGGTGGAAATAGAGAACTATGCACCCAGAGGTGTCAGGAACCCAGTGGTACTTTTGAGATACAGGTGGCCACAACTTTGCTCTCCTGAAAATGCTTAAGTGGTGTGTGTGCTTAGTCACTCAGTCGTGTCTGACTCTTTGCAACCCCATGGACTCCTCTGTCCATGGGGATTCTCCAGGCCAGAGTCCTGGAGTGGGTTGCCATGTCCTCCTCCAGGGGATTGTCCCAACCCAAGGATCAAACCCATGTCTCCTGCATTGCAGGCAGATTCTTTACCATCTGACCACCAAGGAAAATGGTTAGGAGCAGGACTATTTTATCAGATTCAGGGATTAGGGTAGAAAAAATAACCTGGACTCTTTCATGACATAGACCAATGGGTCGTTTTATAGGGTATGACAGCATAGCTGAAATATGTTTCTCAGGGTACAACTCACATTATATACTATTCGTTTCTGGAATGTTTTCCACCACACTCATAGTAGTCATAATACAACTTTCCCTTCTGTAAAATGGAAGAAGTACCAAAACATCTCACAGGGTTGGATCAAAATTTGTTTACAAATCCAGACTTTAGTTAAAGTAGTCAGGACAGATTTTAATCAATAATATACTATTACAATAGGAAAAAGTCCAGGGTGAACTGAACTCAACTTTCATTTGTACAGAGGTGATGGGGCTCTTTAAAGGGAGAATGAGGGAATGGGAAAGAGGATGAGGATGTCTCAGCAGGGTTAGGGCAGTGAGAAATTACAAAAAAAAAAACAACAAAAAAACACACACACACACACACACACACACAAAAGAAGGTTGATCCCTGTAAAACTCGTATAGGTTTGCTAACTAGGGCTTATCAGAGTAAGAATCCTCCCCTCCCACAGAGGCCAAGAGACAGGGGCCCTGTCTTCAGGTGTTGGATGGAAACAAGAAGTAAAATTTTTGACAACCTTGAGTGTTCTCAGGTAGGCACTTTAAGAGGTGGCTAGGGTCATCCTGTGAATATGCCTTCAGCTGTTAGAAGCTATGTTAGTCTTTGTTTACATCTTTATAGGCCAAAGTTGACAAGTATAGTTAAGAAGAGGCTTCAGAAGAACCTGTCTAGAGTGTGGTCAAGAACAATTTTTGTCAGTGGCTATGAGTGTTAAATGAGACATTGACTGTGAACGTTCTTGGAAGAATATAACATAACATCTTAATATCAGTGGACACATTCATTCATGTAACCAATCATATCCCTTCTCCTCCTTCAAAATGCTTATTAAAATTCTTCCTTAAACTGGGTCCCAACTACTAAACAGCCTGTCACTCAGTGATAACACCTACTACATTATGTGCCAGCTATTTTACATAACATTTCCTTCAAATAACCCCATTAGGAAATAAAATTTTACAAAAGCAGCTCAGAAAGTTTAGGTATGTAATCAAGGTCACACAGCCAGTGAGGGTAGAGGCCAAGTTTACATCCAACTCTGATGATTGTTACCTGGTTCCATTAAAGAAACTCCTTTTGCCTTTTAAATGGTTCGGTTAAAAAGAAAACTAACTGATTCTTAAGACACCAGACATGCTCCTCACTCATGAGGTGTTTTTCTCTCTCTTTTTGTTTTTGAGACTAACAATATTCTAAGATATTAGAAGGGCAAGAGTCAAGTTATGTAGCTTTCAGTTTCGGAAACATTTCTATGGCAACATTTCTAAGCGACTTCACTTTCACTTTTCACTTTCATGCACTGGAGAATTAAATGGCAACCCATTCCAGTGTTCTTGCCTGGAGAATCCTAGGGACGAGGGAGCCTGGTGGGCTGCTGTCTATGGGGTCGCACAGAGTCGGACACGACTGAAGCGACGTAGCAACAAGCAAGCAATGGCACCACTATGCGACGTAGATATTTAAGGAAATTGCACCTGCCCGCAGGTATCAGGACACAGATTGGTAAATGCTAAACCGTCCACTCCAGAAAATAAATCAACAATCATGCAGTCTGAAATGGTTTCAAGAAAGGTTTTGTTGTTCTTGTTTGTTTGGGGGCCTCGTCACGAGGCTTGTGGGATCTTTGCTGCCCTGCTAAGTCGCTTCAGTCGTGTCCGACTCTGTGCGACCCCATAGACGGCAGCCCAACCAGGCATCAAACCTCTGCCTCCTACAGTGCAAGCGGGGAGTGTTAACCACTGGACTGCCAGGCAAGTCCCTCAAGGAAGATTAGAATTGGGTTCGATCTTAAGGGATCTGTTGGATACTGATTCTGAGAAGGAAACAGAAGGGTCACTCCAGGGTAGAAGGTGGGGAGCAAGAAAAGTAGAAGCGTGTATATTCCTGAAAATTGGTGTATACATTGTCACAGAGATTGAGTGACAGTTTTGTTCATCCGCTGACATTACTGTAAACGAAGGCTAACTTGGAAGTTTAAATGTCCGAAGTAAGACCGCCGGGTCAAGCAGTGATGAACGGTGATCTACGCGGCCATCCAGGTGCCTCTGAGGCCCCTTAGCGACACTCCCGAGTCCTAGTACCCGAAACCACCACAAGTTTGAGGCATAATCATTCGCCTCTCTACTACGCTCGACCAAACTCTATGATTCCCGAGGGGCGCGACGCTCACCTACCCGCCGCGCACGCGCGACGTCCTCCTTTCCGCACAAAGGCTGCGGGAGGAGGGGTCGGCGCAAGCGCTCTGAGCTTCTTAGAAAATAGGGTCATTATCTCGCCTCCTGGCGCAGACCCGGTATAAAGACGCATGCGCCGTGAGGACGTGTGAGACTTATTTCACGCGGTGGTGACGTAATGACAGAGGAGGAGGTGGCCCAGGAACGGAAGCCGGGAGGGAACCAGGGCGGAAGGGGACTAGGGCCAGGCTTGTGTTCGGTTCCTTGCCGGGGCTGGGGTTCCGATGTGGTCCCCGGAACGGGGAGGCCGAGGCCCCGGCCGGGGAGACCCGGCGGGCCTACTGCCCCCGGAGTGGGAGGAGGATGAGGAGCGCATGTCCTTCCTGTTCTCCGCCTTCAAAAGGAGTCGCGAGGTGAACAGCACCGACTGGGACAGCAAGATGGGCTTCTGGGCGCCGTTGGTGCTGGAGCCACAGCCGCCGCCAGGGGGGTGGTGCGCCTGCGTCTGCGGGACTTGCAGGAGGCCTTTCAACGCAAGGGCAGCGTGCCGTTGGGGCTGGCCACCGTGCTGCAGGACCTGCTGCGGTGAGGGCAGGCCCGGCCGGGGGGCGGGGCGGCTCCCCGCGAGCAGCGACCCAGGCAGTTCTCCCGGGCGCACCGCGCCCAGTCCCGGGTCTGGCTTCCAGGAGCCGTCTGTGTTTGCTCAGTGGGCTAAGGAGGCCAGGTTAGGGGTGTTTGGAGGGGATGGGAGGTGGGGGTATGGAGGAAATTAAGGGGCCAGAATAGCCTGATTAGATGCGATCCAGACGGTAAGAGGAGAAGCCAGCCTGGCGGAGGTGACAGTGATCTGGACTGGAATCCCGTTATGTAGGGGCTTCCACATGTGAATAACCGTACAACAGAGGGTCTGCGAGACAGGATTTATTGAACTAAGGAGGGGCGGAGCTAAGAAGAAAGTAGTGGTGGGGGAGAGGTGTGTAGGGACCTTGCCAACAGCCCCGCGGCACAGGTATTGTGTTTGGCCTGTCTTGGCTTGTCCTTGGCACAGGCTGTTTAGAGCGGAGGACATGACTGAATATCTTGGTGATCCGAGAAGGTCCTGTAGGTGCTACCTGTGCGACAGGTGCAGGGTTTTTCTAGGTTCCTGAGGCGGGTAGCATGAACATCTAACAGATATACAGCACTTTGCTGTGTGCAGGTATTTTGCCTACATCATTTCATCTGGCTCCTTCAGCAGTCCTGCAGTGACGGGAATTATCCTCTCATACAGAAGCCGAGTCTGAGAGAGATGCAGCAACTTACTGGGGGTTACACAGATGGTTAGAGGTTATGGCAGGGCTGGACCTGGGGTCTTCTGAGTCTCGAGCATTTGCACTCAGGTTGTATATGTCATATTCTGAGCGGCCTCTCTAGCACAGTGACTTCGTCGGGGTCAGAGACTGACGAAAGTCAACTTTGATATGTTGCTTTTAGCTCAACCCTCTTTCCAATTAAGAGATCTTCCTTCCTCCCAGCCCCCTTCCCTTGACTGACATTGATGGGGCAAGCCGTTTCTGGAACTTCTCCCACATGGGGCACAGGGTAGACAGTAGCTGAAAAAGTCAGTGAGGGGCAGGAAGAATCTGAACTTCCTTATTACAACAGGAGCATCCTCTCCCACTTCCTACCCAGAGACCTGTAGTATCTCTGTTTCTCCTCTCCTGACTGCTGGCACCCCACTGAGGCCTCCTGATGTTTGACAGGGTCTGGGACCTGAAGAATTTCCGAGGGAGACATTTTTCCATAGAAGCAGCATAGCAGAGTAGTTAACAGCTTTGATTGAGGGCCAGATGGCCTGGGTGCAGATCCTGGCTCTGCCATATACTAAATTATGTGACCAAGGGAAAAATATGTATCTCTCCCGTGAGCCTCAGTTTGATCAGTTATAAAACATGATTATACTTGATTTATTTTGTGTATTTGAAGAGATACTCCTTAGCACCCCTTAGCAGAGTGACTGGCCCATGGGAAGCATTCAGTAAAATTAGCTACTTATTACTAGGACTTTGAAATGCCTGTGCCTTATCTACACCCAAGCTTAGGACTAGCAGGAAACCCTTTCACTGAACTGCTTTGTCTTCATCCTCATGTCTTGCCCTTGACACTAATCTGTTATTGTTTTGAGCTCCATTCGTCAAGGGAAGTCTCAACACAGGCCCTGTGGCCTCCTGTGTCTCTGGAGCCTTATCAGAGAGCTTGCATTTTGGAGCCAAATTATAGTTTAGCTTTGGCCTCTGTTGTCTTCTCAGTCCCTCAGTTTTCTCTTGCCAAAAATTGTTATGAGGCTTGGAGCTGGAGCATAAACAGCACTGCTCACAGTAGCTGACATGAAGGTGCCTGGTCAATGCTGCTTATGTAGATGACGATCACATTCCTCTTTGGGCTAAGGAGGGAGGTGGGGCCATTGCAGTAAAGCCTACCACCTGCCCTTTTCTTTCTTCACCGGCAGTCGAGGGGAGCTGCAGCGGGAGTCTGACTTCATGGCCAGTGTAGACAGCAGCTGGATCTCCTGGGGGTCGGAGTCTTCCTGCTGAAGCCCCTCAAGTGGACTCTTTCCAACATGCTAGGGGATCATAAGGTTCCTGCTGAGGAGGTGCTCGTGGCTGTGGAGCTTCTTAAGGTGGGTGCTCAGGAGTGAGAAGTCTGGGTGTCATCTGGGGTGATGACAGGACCCTCCACGTTTCTTGGGTGGCTTGGGTGAATCATTAGAGAAAGAACCGATCTGTTTTATGGGTTGACAGAGCTGATAACTGAGTTTAGCTGACCTTCCTTTTGCTATACTTTGTAGCAATGAGTTGTTGGTTGAACTTGGTACATTTCAAGGGTGAACCTCTATCTAGAAATTGTCAGTTACACACAGTTGAGTAATTTCTATATTTGTAGGGATTAATGATAAACTAAAGTTTAGAAAACTTGGTTGCCATTTCCTCTTTCAGCTTTACCCTCCCTAAATCAGTAAACTGGGCTTCCTGGTGGCTCGATGGTAGAGAACTTGCCTGCCAGTGCAGGAGATGTGGGTTCCACCCCTGGATGGGGAAGATCCCCTGGAGAAGGAGATGGCAAACCACTGCAGTATTCTTGCCTGGGAAATCCCATGGACAGAGGAGCCTGGGTCGAAAAAGTCCATGGGTCCCTACAGTCCTAAACAGCAACAACAAATCAACAAACTAGGCTCAGATGTCCTTCTTTCTCCCTTACTTACCACCGTCAAAGAAACCACCAGGCTCTTTTCCTTTCATACTCTTCTGGCCATTCAGCTTCCTCCTGGCCTGCCTTCTGTCCAAAGCCCAGAGCATGCAGCTGAGGCTTGACTGCTTCTCTCATCTACACCCTTGGCTCCTCTGCAGCTCTCAGGCCACACCAGAGACACCAGCAAATCAACCACCTTAGATCAGCCCCATGCTCCTTCATTTCTGCCTGAAAAAACTGCTCTGCCACCAGGAGTGGGGGCCCGTTCCAAAGTCCCAGCTTTAGGAGGGCCCTTGGAGCCACTCTGCTGCCCAGTGTTCTTGTCCCCTCCCCCGACCACACACACGCTTCCATGTTCTCTGCAGATACCGCACTGAGAACATAGAATCCCCTTAGTTGCACTTCAACTTTCTATCTTACCGCTTCCAATTTGACCTCCTCTCAGCCCTGCTTCCTCCCCATGCTCAGAGGATGAAGTATCCTTCCTCTGTCCCCTATGTGCTCTCAAGTCTGTCCCAGCCCTTAGTGGCATCAGTGACCCTCCCAATCTGTATATTCCTTCTGCTCTTTAATGCTCTCCTTCAGCCTGTAAACCCACCCCAGTTTTCCCATCTCAGGATGACTCCTTGTGGGACCTGGGGCCCCGACTGGTCACTGCTGTGTCTCCTTCTCAGGCAGGCTTTGCTGTCCCCACATCTTTACTTCCACACACACTTTTTTTTTTTTAAGATTATTTGATTTTATTTTTGGCTGTGCTGGATCTTCGTGGCTGTGAGAGGGCTTTATCTCATTGCAGCCAGCAGGGGCTATTCTCTAGTTCTGGTGCACAGGCTTACACTGTGGTGGCTTCTCCTGCTGCGGAGCATGGGCTGTAGGAAAATGGGCTCAGTAGTTGTGGCGCATGAGCTTAGTTGTTCTATGGCATGTGAAATCTCCCTTGACCAGGGATGGAACCTGTGTCCCCTGCATTGCAAGGCAGATTCTTAACCACTGGACCCCCAGGGAAGCCCTCCACCTACTCTATAACCCAGGGCAGACCTGCATCACCCCCACCGCTCCACCTGACTGTGGTGGGCAAGGTTATAGTAACCTTAAGTGTGTGTGTGTGTGTGTTTATAAAGTTGACTGAACACAGTGTCTATAAAGTAGACTTGCAGACAGTGGTTATTTTTGAAACTCACAAGCCCAACCTTCCCTGGTGGCTCAGTGGTAAAGAATCCACCTGCAATGCAGGAGACCTGGGTTCAATCCCTGGTTTGAGAAGACCCCTTGGAGAAAAGAATGGCTACCCATTCCAGTGTTCTTGCCTAGAGAATCCCAAGGACAGAGAAGCCTGGTGGATTACAGTCCATGGGGTTGCAAAGAGTCAGACACAACTGAGTGACTAACATTTGAATGGCATAATCACTTGAAGTCCAGCCTCAGAGCCCTGGAGGCTTCCACACAGCTGGGGCTAGGTCGCAAGCCCCCCCCCCCCACCCCACCCCGCTGCCATGAGAAGCTCCAATTTCTCCTCACCCCGACAGACAGCCCTCCTCCCTGCCACCTCAACCTGGGGATCAAGTCTCCAAAACCTACCTGCTCTCCCTGTCCTCTGGGATTTTTGACTAAGCAGCATACATTTTCTTCAGGAAATCACCTCTCCCCCCCTGCACTACCCTCCCTCTCAGCCTCCAGGGCTCAGCCAGGGACACACAGAAACTGCTTGCTGGTTTAAGTGGTTCTGGGCCAGCCCTTTCCCTCCTTGTGGTCTTTTCCCTCAGGTGTTCTCCAACCTGGAGCAACGAGGGGGTCCATCCATTTATCCTCACAGTTGTGGTTTTGGACTCTGTTTTGAGAGCAAAGGCAGAGATGGGGGTAGATGGGGAGTGGAATCACAGAAATCTAAGAACCAACAATTTTTGACAGCAGAGTAGTCTGATCCTCTTTAGGTAGAAAAATAAATCTGGTTCTTCAGGGGCATAGACTGTTAACTCTGTGTGGCTCATATGGTAAAGCATCTGCCTGCAATGCAGGAGACCCGGGTTCTATTCCTGGGTCGAGAAGATCCCCTGGAGAAGGAAATGGCAATCCACTTTAGCACTCTTGCCTGGAAAATCCCATAGATGGAGGAGCCTCATAGGCTACAGTCCATGGGGTCACAAAGAGTCGGACACAACTGAGTGACTTCACATTCAGCTTACATCACTACACAAAACACTTTGATGCTTAATCTTAGTCGATGACATCTGCTACCAAATATATGATGACTTTTCAGATACATGGTTTTCTCCTGGGAACGAGACTTGTTTTCATGTGTGAAATTAAAGGGTCTTCTCTGGATATTTTTATAAAACAAAGAAAGCCTGTTTCTGAGGTTAACTGGCTTTCCCAAGTCTAAATGCAGAAAGCAGCCAGCAAGTTTTAATTTTATTTGAAAGAAATACAAAAAGTAAAAATTGCCCATAGAGTTTGTGATTTGCAAAAATTGAACAAAGAAAGTTGCCTTTCTTTTCATCCCATTTCCACCTCTTTGGGTACATTCCCATCCCAGTTCTGTTTGCAGAAGCACACATCCCTTCTTATTGACCTTATTATGTTACTTTCCATTTTATCTTCTTGTTGGCATTTAGTACTTCCTGAAATTCTTATTTACTCGTATTTTATCTTTCTCCCCCACTAGAAGGGAGAAATTTCATGGGGCCTGGGAACAGTGCTTGGTACATAGTAGAGAGTCAGTAAATATTTGTTAACACAGTAAGTGAATATACACATACACAATTTGTTGTTGTTCAGTCACTCCGTCATGTTTGACTCATGGCGACCCCATGGACTGTAGCCCACCACCTGGTGGACCTCTGTCCGTGGGATTCTCTAGGCAAAAATACTGGAAGTGGTTAGCCATTTCCAGGGGATCTTACCAAACCAGGGATGGAACCTGTGTCTTCTGATTTGGCAGGTGGATTCTTCACCACTGAGCCACCAGGGAAGACCTTATACATATGTATATAGGTACATTTTTTCTAGAAATGTTACCTTATTTTACCTATTGGTCTACAACCAGCCTTTTTTTTTTTTTTCCCCACCTTAATATATCATGAACACCCTTCTAGGTCCCTACATGATACGGATCTACTTCATTCTTTTGGATGCCTGCATAATAATCTATGGACTCGCCACAATTTATCCAATAGTTACCACATAAATGGATATTTAAGTCCTTCCAATTTCTCTCTGTTACAAAGAAATACTTCTTTTGACAGCCTTGTGCCTACATGTATACTCTTCACTTATATTTTCTAGAAATGTACATTTTAAGTTTTAACAGAAATTACCAAATTACTTTTCAAAAGTTTGTACTAATTTATGCTTTCATGAATATTACATTAAAGTACCCAGTCTCCTCACATCCTTGCAGCTACTGGATAACATAAGTCTTTTAAATTTTGTCAGTTTGATGAATAAAAATACTTCCTTTTGGAATTTGAACATCTTTTCACCTATCCACTGGCCATTTACATATTCTCTTCTGTGAATTGCCTCATTATACCTTTGCCTGTTTTTATTTTGGATTCTTTGTCTTTTATATGATTGGTAGGAGTTTTCTGTTTATTAAGGGTATGTGTGTGTGCGTGCATGTGCAGGCAGGTTTAGTCACTCAGTCATGTCTGACTCTTTGCGACCCCACAGACTGTAGTCTGCATGGGAGACCCAGGTTCAATCCCTGGGTGGGGAAGATCCCCTGCAAGAGGGCATGGCAACTCACTCCAGTATTCTTGCCTAGAGAATCCCATGGACAGAGGAGCCTGGCTGGCTACAGTCCATGGGGTCGCAAAGAACTGGACATGACAGAAAAACTACACTTTCATATATGTATGTATATAAAAGATGTATTTAGTATTAAGAATTTAATATTGTCTCTCAGTTTCTTGTTTTCATTTTTACTTATGATGTCTTCTACATATAAAAGTTTTTGTATTTCTATAGATTTTTCAAATTTTCCTTTTTGGCTACTGAATTTCTGCTCTTACTTAGAAAGGCGTAACTTTTCTGCTCTTGCTTAGAAAGACATAACCCTCTACTTCAAAGGTTAATAAGATTTTTCTTTTAAGCATTTTCTTCAAATATTTAATGCTTTCATTTTCTCAATTTAAATAGTAATAATGTAGTAGGTATTCTTGTATATGTGGTAAAGAAGACTCAGACTTCATGCTGCTGCGCGTGACTGTTCCTCTTCCTGAGATGACCTTCCCACCAACATCCCACCTAATGACTTACCTACGGGATTCTGCTCAACAGCGGTTATTTTCTGAGCAACTGCTGAATCCTGGGTAGTCCTTCTCTGTATTTTCATAGCATCTTGTGCATACTTCAGTACATATTTCTTATTTGCAGAAGACTGAAAGAGTAATTTCCACGAAGGAGGAAGACAGTGGCATTGTTTCTTGGAACCTCTGTTTCTTAGACTTCTCATCTAAGTCTAAAGATTCCTGAATTCTCACGAAAATCCCATCCCATACTTCCCTCTTGAGCTGTTTCTAGACTTGGTACTATTCCAGTTTGCAGGATTGCCATTTGGCATAAAAGTGGAGAGACCAGGACTGGCCGGGAGTTAGACATCATCTCCATCCACCTTCTCCGGCTTGCCAAGGACCAGTGAGACTGATTGGTTCAGGATCACACAGGCTGGCCTGACCACCAGCCTCAGCTCTCCATCTGTGGCCATGCCACCACACCACACCACTTCATTCTCCCCTTGGGGGCCCATAGGCAAGGGAGATGCAGAAACACGGAGTCCCAGAATGGAAGGGCAAGCCCAGAGTTGGCTCCCAACATACCATGTGCCTTTATTTCACCCATGCTCACCAGACATTCCTCCAAGGTTTTAAAAAAAAACTGAATCCTTTTTCCTTTTCCAAAGCTTGGTTTGGATTGGGTGCTCCCCTGCTCTTACCTCGCATGATCATGGATCTGAAGCACGGGCTTAGGGGCTCTCAGGTTTCTGGGGGGAGCGATCCCTCCCTACAAGCACTTTGCACTTCCCCTGCAGGAGAAGGCTGAGGAGGTATACCGTCTGTATCAGAACTCCCCGCTCTCCTCGCACCCCGTTGTGGCCCTGTCAGAGCTTAGCACCCTGTGTGCGGGCTCCCTGTCCGGACGAGAGGACCTTCTACCTGGTGTTGCTGCAGCTGCAGAAAGAGAAGCGGGTCACCGTCCTGGAGCAGAATGGGGAGAAGGTACGGGAACGCATTCCTTCTCCCCTCACTCCCTGAGACCTTGTCCACTGTGTGCTGACATAGCCACCAGCACCCCCTGCCCAGGGGTTTCTCAGCATTCAGGGTCAGAGCAGCAGTACTTTGTCCCTGTCCGTTCAGATCGTGAAGTTTGCCCGAGGCCCCCACGCCAAGGTCTCTCCTGTCAACGACGTGGATGTCGGGGTCTACCAGCTGATGCAAAGTGAACAGCTGCTGTCCCGCAAGGTGGAGTCCTTGTCCCAAGAAGCCGAGAGGTAACTCCCCTGAGCTGAGTGCCCCAGACCCCACCCTGGCCGTCCCTCAGAGCTGGCAAAGCACTGGCAACTGTGGGCTCTTAAAAAGAAGAATTAAGGTTATATTTTGCTGATTAGGAAAGTACTAACTGCTCAGTGCAGCAGTCACAGAAAGCACCAATTATCACAAAGGAAAACAAAATGAATTCTTCCCCCTGCGGTGCAGCTGTTAGCACTGTGTTTATGTTCTTCCAAGCCATCATCCATTTAACCAGTGTTTACTGAGCCAGGCCTTATCTTGGGGATGTGTTGAGTTGGCCGAAGAGTTCATTCAGGTTTTTGCTAAGATCTTACAGAAAACCTGAATGAACTCTTTAGCCAGCCCAATAGTAGTGAATGTGCCAGGTATATACAGCCTTCTGGGAGTCTTGTAAGGGACCCCTGCCCTTCCCCCCGGATGACCATGCAAGACATCCCTGCTGAAGACATGTAAGCACTTCCCCGAAAGGTAAGATATATAGACGTGGAATCAGAATGTGCTCTTACAGTGGGAGAATCCCCCCTTGTGGGAACGCCAAGGTCATTGAAGCCATTCCCTGCCTGCTGGCTTTCCAGGTGGTGCTAGTGGTAAAGAGTCTGCCTACCAGTGCAGGAGACGTAAGAGACTAGGGTTTGATCCCTGGGTCGAGAAGATCCCCTGAAGGGGAGAATGGCAACCCAATCCAGTGTTCTTGCCTAGGAAAATCCCATGGACAGAAGAGCCTGGCAGGCTATAGTCTGTGCGGTCACAAAGAGTCGGACACGACTGAAGCAACTTAGCATACCCTACATGCCAGCTCCCAGGATGACAGTCTGTCTTTAAGGCACCTTGTCGATCTGTTTTCCCTCTCTATGAGTTGAAATAACTTTTCCTTGGTCGTTTACCTTCCCCACATGCAGACCTCCCCTCCCAGCTCATATTTCAACCTGCTGCAGGGGTTTGGCCATGGGTGGTTGGGCATCGTTTTTCTGGCCCTTGGAGCAAATGAATTTGCTCTTCAGATTTGAAAAGTACCTTCACCAAAAGTGCTACTTATGGGGACACTTGAGGACCCTGCCATCCCCCTCCTATGGCCTCCTCATTTTTAGCTGTCCCTTTGTAGGTATAAAGAAGAAGCCCGCCGGGCATGCCGAGCAGGGAAGAAGCAGCTGGTGAGTTTTGTCTCCCCACCTCCCACCCCCAGCTGTGTTCTGGTGCCCTAGGATGGCAGTGAGAGGAGCCCAGTTCAGAGAGCAGCCTTCTCAAGGCTAGCAGAACATCTGTGGGTGGCCCAGGCATCATGATGGCTTGCTTTCCAAACCGGGGGTGGGTCTTACCTTCTGGGAAGGGCTCTCTTCCTTGGGCCCTTTGGCCTACCTGGTTTGGGCTTAACCATGTCTCCATGCCCCACTAGGCCCTGAGGTCTCTCAAGGCCAAGCAGCGGACAGAGAAGCGCATCGAGGCCCTACATGCCAAGCTGGACACAGTTCAAGGCATCCTGGACCGGATCTATGCCTCGCAGACAGATCAGATGGTAGCCACCGCCCCTCTGCCCCAGTGTTTGGCCAGTTCTATGTGGTGTCCACCCCTTCTCCCTTCCACTGAGGCTTTGCTGTCTGGAGAAGCCTGGAGTTCTTTCAGGATATGGTTGGGACTGCCTTTGCCCCTCCTGTTGGGAAGTTTGGGGCTCAGTTGACATGGGGTGAATCGTGCATGAGTAAGGGGAAAAAAAACCCAAAGCTGCCTTCTGGAGACAGAACAGTGTGGTCTGTATTTTGCCCAGTGCTCTTCATCTGCACTGACCACTGCTTTCTCTTTAGGTTTTCAATGCCTATCAGGCCGGGGTGGGAGCGCTGAAACTCTCCATGAAGGATGTCACAGTGGAGAAGGCAGAGAGCCTTGTGGATCAGATCCAGGAGGTATGGGAGCTGGGCAGGGCAAGTACCTACACCCGACAGTTCTGAGGACAGAAGTGACTTTGTTGTATTGATACTTCTTTCCCTAACTGTTGACCTTGTGAACTTGAGGAAGCTTCCCCCAATTCTCAGATGGGGCAGCACTACTTTGTAACCCTGAACATTGAAACCCAGAGACTGAGATCCCCAGAGATGCATTCAGAGTTCACGGTCTGGCGCTTTTCTCTTGCAGCTGTGTGACACCCAGGACGAAGTTTCTCAGACACTGGCTGGCGGGGTAACCAATGGCCTAGGTGAGCTGACAAGATGATTCTGTTGTCTTTCCTTTCTAAGCAGACTTTGCCTCTCTGTGCGGGGGTAGGTCTGGCTAGGATCAGTTCTCCTAATGCAGGCAGGGCTCTCCCCCCATCTCCAGGGCTTCTCTGCAGGAGTAATGGGAAAGAATTGGCCTTTTCTCCTTGACAGGCTGTTGACCAGCCCCTCAGCACTCCAGGGCCCCTTACTCCCTGGGCATCTTCCTAGGGCAAGGAGAAGCAGGGTCAGTTCCTTGGTGTAAACAAAATAAACCTCCTCAATGACTTAGCTCTGTGTGTGGACAAAGAGTATCCGCTCAAAGGTGTCCTTTGCCTCCCAACTCACACGATTGATTTATTGATTGATAGGCTGTGCTGAGTCTTTGTTGCTGCACATGGGCTTTCTCTAGTTGCAGTAAGCGAGGGCTGCTCTCTAGTTGCAGGGTTCAGGCTTCTCACTGTGGTGGCTTCTTTTGTCATGGAGCACGGGCTCTCTACAGTGCAGGCTCGGTAGTTGTGGCAAATGGGCTTAGTTGCCCCACAGCCTGTGGGATCTTCCTGGACCGGAGATTGAACCTGTGTTCGCTATATTGGCAGGCAGACTCTTAACCACTTGACCACCAGGGAAGCCCATCACACAGTTTTTAATAATCCTTCAAGAAGACCTGGGCATCTCTTGTAAAGCTGAGCTGGGTTTGCTGTCCACAGTTCTTGATCATTAATGCATTTCCTCCCTGGCCTTCCATGTGTCCTTATGTCATCTCTTCTCACCAGACTTTGACAGTGAGGAGCTGGAGAAGGAGCTGGACATCCTGCTTCAGGACACCACCAAAGAACCTTCGGATCTGCCCGACAACCCCCAGGAGACGTTTTATATCAACAGTGTGCCTAACACTAGGATCTCAGATGCCGAACTTGAAGCTGAACTTGAGAAACTGTCCTTATCAGAGGGAGGTAGGGAGCTGTGTTCCCAGGGTGGCTGGTGGACTTGTGACCCTCTGGTTCACGGTTAATGGGTCCCAGCACGCTTGCTCCATCTGCCAGGGTACTAAATGGGGGAAGGGAGTCCTGGGCTCCTTATTTATATTAAGACTCGGTCCCTTAAACACTGGGGTGCTTTCATCTCAGAGATCTGCCATAGAGTTCAGCCATTTCATCTCCCTGCAGGTTTGGTCCCAAGCAGAAAATCTCCAAAAGACAATTGGAACCAACTCTCTAAAGCCATTGTAGGACCCTCAAGTGAAGGACCCTCACGTCAGAGAGAGACCAGGCTTGCGTGTATGTGTGTGTGTGTACATAGTTATTTAAACGAGAAACTCGGAATGTGTTGGGAAGAGGAGGAAGGACAAGCGCTGCTGCATCTGGATGCCACCACTTACCACGGGACACTTAGAGTTTCTGGAAGCGTGCGCCCAAGGCGTGCTGCCAGCCGGGGTCATGGCCCTGCCTTCTCATCTCTCTAGTGCCACAGTTTATACGGTTCTGTGTGTGCCCTGTCGTCTCTCATAGCCTGCAGTCCTGCCACGGGCTCAGTTAGGTTTGTCTTCCCCCACCAGCCTCATTCTGGCCGGGGGAAGGCGAAAGAGTTTGTGCAGGTTTGCCAAATCGGAGTCTGTCCTCATGGCTCCTCCCCACGCCCCACGTGTTTAGAGGAGTTTATTCTGTCTGTTGGTCCAGTACACAGCTCCCAGCCCCTCTCTGTTCCCTCTGGTAATGAGAAGGAGGAGACTCAAACAGCTGCCACTTTAGGGAGAAACGCACAGTGTAAAACAAGGGGGAAACGCCAGTTCCTTCCCATTACGCCTGTGGAGAAACCTGGGAGAGGGGAGGTGGGGAAGAGCCCTGCCTGCACTGGGGCTCCCTGGGGTCCATTGTCAGATTCTCCAGGTGTTCAGAAAGAGAGGTCACCCCCAAGTGGCTCAGAGTCATGACAGTTGGAGAGGGGTCTCTTGGGGTTGATGGACACAGCTGCCTCTTCCGTGTTATGCAAAAGAACATCTGTTGACTGGAGAAAGGGTTACTCTGGGTCTTTTGAACTTGATAGAAGCCCAGGTGACTACAGGGCCCCAGGAGTCCGAACCCCATCTGCTTTCTTAAAAGGTATCTTTGCCTTGCCCCCATGGTGAACAACTTAAATATAACTTTAACACAAATCAGAAGAATCCACACAATAGCACACCTCCCCTTCGTGAGCCTGGCAGAAAAACACAGGTTCTTTTGTTTGAATTTCAAAAGCATCTTATGTTGTGGCCCAACGCTCAGGGCAGGGCATCTGAGCCAGGATGTGCAATAGAAGCAGAAGACGGTGGCCTCGGCCACGTCAGCTGTGTGCTTCCCCGGTCCTGCTCTGCACCCAGCCCCGCCTCCTGGAGGCCCATCTTCCTACTTCCTTTGACGAGTAGGGGAGGATGGTTGGGGGACAGGCAGGAGAAGGTCTGAATGTGCTGGCAGCAGGGAGAAGACAAAACACCAGCCACACTGCTGCCCTGCCGCAGTCCTAGATGCCTGCCCGGCCCCTGGCCCTGCCCCTCCCGCTGGGGGTGGCGGAGAGCGAGGGGGGAGGGCATCTGCTCCAGGCCAGGAGCACAATCACTGTTCCACAAATTTCTCTCCCACTCGGCCTTGGGAAACTGATATGTTGGGGGTAAAAAGAAACAATCACTATTTTTTCTTTTTTATCTGGTAAATAATTAAAAGAAAAGCCCGAGCGCTTCGTCTTCCTCTGTCTTTTATTTGTTTCTCCTTTGAACTGTTTTGTATTGGGGTATATGGCCTTCCTCGGTGTCTCAGTTGGTAAAAATCCACCTACAATGTAGGAGACCCAGGTTTGATCCCTGGAGAAGGGAATGGCTACCCACTCCAGTATTCTGGACTGGAGAATCCCAGGGACAGAGGAGCCTGGCAGGCTACAATCCTTGAGGGCACAAGAGTCCAGACACAGCAACTCCACCACCACCACCATACCTGATTAACAAACTATGTGATAGTTTCAGCTGAACAGCAAAGGGACTCAGCCTTAGATGTACACCCATTCTCCCTCAAACTCCCCTCCAGTCCAGGCTGCCACATAACATTTAGCAGCATTCCATGTGCTATTCCGGAGAAGGCAATGGCACCCCACTCCAGTACTCTTGTCTGGAAAATCCCATGGACGGAGGAGCCTGGTGGGCTGCAGTCCATGGGGTTGTGAAGAGTCGGACATGACTAAGCAACTGCACTTTCACTTTCACTTTCATGCATTGGAGAAGGAAATGGCAACCCACTCCAGTGTTCGTGCCTGGAGAATCCCAGGGACGGTGGACCCTGGTGGGCTGCCGTCTATGGGGTCACACAGAGTAGGACACGACTGAAGCAATTTAGCAGCAGTAGCAGCAGCAGCATGTGCCATACAGAAGGTAGGTCCTTGTTGGTTATCCATTTTAAATATAGCAGTATGTACCTGTCCATCCCAAACTCCCTAGCTATCCCTTCCAACACTTTTACCGCCTCCCCACCCCTGGCAACCATAAGTTCAAGATGTCTGTTCTTTAGGTTGTCCAAGTGCCTTGTTCCTGCTCCCCCATCCTCCCCTCCACACACTGGCACCACAGGAGAAGGCTGGCTGGCTCCCAAGCCAGGGTCCTGAGTTGCTATGAAAGTGGTCAGCCTACCCTATTGCTCTCTCAGGCCAACATCGTTATTCAGTGACCTCCTTTATTTAAGAGTGTGCCATCATTTTCCTTACTCTCTTCCCAGCTCTCTTTCCTCTGCCTGTATGACCATGTTTTAGCCTGGCACCAGCACATGTTACAACTGTGGGATTTGTCATCCTTGAGGGGAGACAGGCTTTGAACCTGAGAGCAGAGCTAGGACAGCCTGGAAGTTCTGCCGCAGCACTAGGTACGTCAGCAGATGAACCAAACAGGGAAAGGAGTCACGAGGAGCCTGGAGCAGAGAGTGAAGATCCCTGGGTGGAGAAGATCCCCAGGAGGAGGAGAATGGTGACCCACTCCAGTATTCTTATCTGAAAAATCTCACGGACAGGAGCCTGGCGGGCTACAGTCCACGGGGCCACAGAGTAGGGCACAACCGATAGACTGAACACAGAGTGACGACGGGCCAGGTTCTCTGGCGTGGAGCTGTAGTAGGGAACCCACCTCCCAGAACAGTCGAGTGCCCAGACTATGAGCCTCATCTGTTTTCCTGTTACTTTCTCCTGCTGACCTGAGCTGCTAAGGAGTCCTGGTTTCAGTGTTTCAGCCTGGTTCTTCACTATGGGACAGGAAATTAAAAGAAGAGGTTTGAGTCTAGGCTGGATCAGACTGAAGACAGGAAGCCACCCTCTGGTGGGGAATGTCTTTTCAGCATGGGATCCCCATGGGGGCCTGGGTCTGGCCTCAGGATTCTCCTCTTGGAGCTGACTCAGTTTCCTAAGGGAATCGGTGAGTTGTCCTCTGTATGAAGAGAAATCACATCTATGGAGCTGAATCAGGTTCAGACACTGCCCTGTGGGGTCCAGACACACAGCATGGACTTAAGGGCTCTGGGAGGCTTCATTTAAAGAGGCTATAGCCAGGTAGGTTGTCACTTCCCTTGAATACTTCCTTGGGTTTTTAGAATCTTGTCAAGTAATCTATGAGTTTTAGAATATCATCTATCTGTGATTCCACTGAGATCACATTGAGAAAATGTAATGAATCAGGTGGGGACTGGTCCTGACTAGGTACCAGGAAATCTGTTTTCAGTTCTCCCCTTGTTTGTGAGCGCTCAGTTGTGTCTGACTCTTTTGCAACCCCATGGACTGAAGCCCGCCAGGCACCTCTGTCCATGGGATTCCTCTCCAAGGCAAGAATACTGGAGTGGGTTGTCATTTCCACCTTAGCCACTAACTAGTAGCTTTGGAAACTGGCCTCTCCCTTCGGAGCAGACAAGGTGACTCTGAAAATTCTGATTCTCTTAAGGTCACTCTGGGTGGTCTGCTTCTCCCTTCTCTTGAATCCTTGCTGTCTTGTGATGGGCACTGGGGAAGTGCCACAGAAAATGCCTGGAAAAGCGGCTGGGGAGTCCCTAATCCTTGCCAGCTGGGGACATTGATGTGTGTGAAGGGTGTTGGGCGGGGGTGTGTTGCTGGGAGCAAAGGTGAGAGGGGGTGGGGAGTGCAGCCTCAGAACCTTCTGGGCCTCCCAGAAAGCAGCTCTTGGCCAGAGGCCTGCGGCTGGGTGGGCTCTGAGGTTGGTCACCCAGTCGTGGGACGGCCCAGGAAGAGTGAAGCTTATGTGATAACTGTTGCCTGAAGGGTGGAGAGAGCATCCAAGGTTGAGTAGACCCCCAGAAAGAGATCAGGATGTTCTGGTTCAATCTGCTGGAAGGTCATCAAGGCCATTGTAAAAGAGCCATTTAGAAGGATGTGGCCACTGGCAGAGCTGCTGATGCAAAAGGAATCCAAACTCAGCTTGGCCCTTGGGGTTGATGGGGGAGTTTGGCAACCCTCTTTTCTTTTGAAGTGTTTTACTATTTTCTCTACCAGCGTCTCATTTTGACTCAAGTTGCAGCTACTGTGTGGGAGAAGAGAGGTTCCTTTTATCCTCCTACATGGAAACAATAGGTACCCAGTACCCAAGGATGAGAGTCTGAAGGAGCCTTAGCAATTGGAGGCAAAACCATGTTTTCATAGACAAGGACACGGAAGCTTAGGCGACTGGCCCAAAGCATAGAGTTCATGGGGGAATTCAGGACTGCTAACTTCCAGGCTATTCTCTGTGTTACACTAGGCTCTTCCTAAGGCCAACTGTCCAAACCACACCACTCCAAAGTACTTTCCGTGGTTGGTGTTGGGTACATGGGTGGTTGGTGGTCAGTTGTGTCTGTGCTTTGAGCTGACAGATTAGCTTCCTCTGGCTGTCAGCGCTGCAATTACACAGATTTCTACGGGTAGAAAACTGCCTCCTAACTGGCTGACCAGTTTCCAATTCTGAGGAAAACCAAGGACAGTCTTCACATGGTTCCTTTGCTGATAGGCACTATAACTTGAATCTTTTTATTTGTATTTTGTAGCAGGCACATCAACGGTGCAGAAAATTTGTAGCTCTGGGCTGCACACCACTTCCTGAAGGAGCCAGACTCAGGGCCCTCATGAGATAACCAGTGGGTGATTAGATGACACCAACCATTCCCCCAGGGGACCCCAAAGCATGTTGTGAACTCCTGCTGCTTGCTGTTTATTCACTCAGTCGTATCCAGCTCTTTTGTGACCCTATGGTCTGTAGCCCGCCAGGCTCCTCTGTCCATGGGGTTTTCTAGGCAAGAATACTGGAGTGGGTTGCCATTTCCTCTTAAGGGATCTTCCCAAGCCAGGGATGAAACCCCGTGATTCTTACGACTCCTGCACTGGCAGGCAGATTCTTTACCACCTCATACTGTAGCATGATCACACCTCAGCTCGTAGATTCCCATTGCTCTGAATGTGTGATGAATGTTGGCTGGCTTACTGGGTGATCACATGATAGGCTAGCCTGGAATAATAGAAACATATTTAGATTATACACGTTAGAAGAGAATTCAGGCATGCAAAATATTGTGCTGCAGTTCTAAACCCAGTAAAGTTAAAAATGAACAAATCCAGGTTTTTGTGCCTGTGATATATGAACTAACACAGCAGTGGAGGAAAGAAGAAAATTTAATTTTATTTATTTATTGATGGCTGTGCTGGGTCTTCACTGCTGCATGCGGGTTTCTCTAGCTGCAGCGATCGGGGGCTACTCTGTAGTTGCAGTGAGCAGGCTTCTCACTGTGTTGGTTCTCTTATTGCAGAACACATGCTCTTAAGCAAAGTCTCTGTAGTTGTGGCAAATGAGCTTAGTTGCTCCATAGCATGTGGGATTTTCCTGGACAAGGGATCGAACCCATGTCCCTGAACTGGCAGATTGATTCTTAACCACTGGACCACCCGGAGAGTCCAAGAAGAAAGTTTTAGACTGGGTTCCTGCTTTCCAGGAACTTAAAGTCAGAGGAAGTGTGTCTTAGTTTAGGCTGCTATAATGGCACAGGCTGAGTGACTACACATAGTAGTAATTTATTTCTTATAGTTTTGGAGTCTAAAAGTTGGATAATCAGAGTACCAGCATGGTCTAGTTCTGGTGAGGGTCATCTCTCTTCTGGGTTGCAAATGGGCCCTTCTCACATCCTTACATGGTGGAAAGAGGACAAGGGCAATCAATGTCTGGCATCTCCTTATAAAGGTATTAATCCCATTCATGAGGACTCCACACTTAGGGGCTGATTACAGCTCCCAAAAGCCTTACCTCCTAATGCCATTACATTTGGGGTTAGGATTTGAACATATGAACTTTGGGGAGACACAAATGTTCAGCCTATGGTAAAGGGTAATTCCAAGATATTAGCACAATGAAGGATTAGTACAGCACTAGGAATCTGCAGGGCAGTGGGTGGCTGGGTCAGCAAGAAAATCCCCCATCTTGGACTCTGGCTGCTAGTATAATGCAATCACAGTACTTTTTCTCTGTTCTAATCCCAAGAAGGGCAAGAGTTGTGATTCTGATCACCCTACCAGATTTATGAAGTGCACATACATGACATGCGGTTTCTTGTAAATTGCAGTTTTTCTGCAAGTTTTCTATGAAGAATTCTCTTTGATTACAGGAGAGGATTGGAAAAGAAACTTCCAGAAACCAGAACCAAATTTGCTTTTGTTTACCAGGAGATCCAGAGCTTCTGGGAGTGGGGCCCTTTCTAGAATGGACCCAAATTTCAGCTGTCTACCAATTTCCAGGATTATAAGCAAGCTGTAGGCCTTGTCCTGGTCACTAATGAGAGGATGACGGGGAAGAGGTGAGCTTCCGTGGCATCCTGTTCTAATGCTCTGTCACTGACTCTGCCTGAGGGTTCTCTGCTGTCAGGCTTCCCCAGACCCCTCCCTCATCCCAAAGGACCTCTTCTGGTCCTCCCGAGTCCAGTGAGGGGCCATGGTGGGAAGAGGTAATCTTTCCAGATTAAAAAGGTTTTAAAGTCGGGGTTCTTGTTCAGAGTCGCACTTGTCCAGTCCCAACTCGGTTGGCTACTATTGAGGCTTGGAAGGGGCTGCGACTTGGGGAGATGGGGATGGGGCATGGAGGGGCGGGGACTGGGAGGGGACTCGGAGAGGGATCATAGAGGGACAGGAACTCGGGGAGGCGGCACCGAGGGGCGGGCACTCAGAGGGGCGGGCACTCAGAGGGGCGGGCACTGCGCGCAGTTCGCCCTCAGAGCAGCTCCAGCGCCTCTGGCACTGCTGGGACTCCGGCGGGACAAAGCTTAGCTCAGGACCCGGGCCTCCAGGGAAGAAGGTGAGAACGACTCCTGCGCCCTGTGCTTCAGGGGAAGTGGGCGGGTGGCTGCCGGGCCGCAGGGCTCTGGAGCGGGGCGGGCGTCTTTACCACGCTGGGTGCCAGGCGCGGGGAATCTTCAATCAGGAGTCTCCGGAGTCGGATCCCCGGTGTAGGGTCCCGGGGGACGGCGACCGAGGAGAACGGAAAGTCCAATATGATTGGATCCCTGGTCGGGTCCCTGCCTGTCCCGGATATCGCTTCCCTCTCCTGCCGTTTTTTGGGCCCGCATCTTTGGTGCTCCCACGTTGTTCCCCGGCGCAGACTCTGGGCCCTTACTCACTGTTTGCCGCCGGTACTGGCGCCTACGGCCCTCCACGTTGGGAGGAGACCGGGAGTCACGCACCATGACTTCCTCGCTCCTTTCACCTTGTAAATTCCGGGGTGCTGTTTTCTTTTCGCTGTGCAGAGACCTCCCACAGCAGGATTCTGCCTGGGGCACCTCTTCTGCGCAGGGAGAAGGAGCCCGCAGGAAGCCTGCGGGGTGGGGGGAAGGACCTGGCTGATTTTAGGGAGGGGGCTGGTGCATCTCAGAGGATGAGACGGCTGGCTTGCATCACCGAAGCAGTGGACAAGAACTTGGCAAACTTTGGGAGATGGTGAGGGACAGGGAGGCCTGGCGTGTTGCAGTCCATGGGGTCACAAAGTGTCAGACACGGTTGAGAGACTGAACACACACTTGTTCCTCCATTCTGACCTCACGGTCTGACTCTTGTCCCTCATCTCTGCCCTGCGGAAACCTCTAGAACTCCTAGCCAGGCCTTCATGGAGGTACCAGAGGTGACAGATGCCCAGGTCCAGAGGGCAGGGGCAGGGGTGGTGCGGCAGGCCCGCTGTGCAGCGTTGGCATTGGTGCAGAGCTCCTCTGACTCCTCACCTGTACGCTGCCGGAAACCATCATGGTGTGTGCTGGCATCTTGCTCTGTGCCCCCTCCATGCACTCCAGGGTCGCTAGTGTCCTCCATTTCTCCTGGTGGCTCTGCTGGTGATGCCTTGGAAACTGGCAACCCGGGCAGCTGGCAACTAGCCTTTGGGGACTTATGTGACATCTCAGTTCCCCTTGCCATCATGTGTGTCACCTCCTCCACCTTGTACTTGGGCCTCAGCAGGTCAGCCCCTTCCACTACCAGCAGCACGGGGCCCCCAGGGTTGGTCTAGTGGCCACTGTGGTGACCTGGCTGTCTTCAGTTTTCCTGTCCTTTATTCCTCTCTGACATCAGGCAAATGGGGCAGGTGACCGAGGACAGAGTCCAGCCCAGCAGTGCAGAGCTCCCTATCTGGGTTCAGAGATGCACCACTCAGCCTTAGCTGCATCTCTGCGGTGGCCTGCCTGATGGTGGTTGTAGTGGTTGCGATGATGGTGGTGATGGAGAAAGGATGACGAGGAGAGTGAATGTAAAGGTGGAACCCTCTCAGGCTAGGCATGATAGTCAGAACTTTAGAGGGAATCAACCTCAGAGACCAGAGTTCCAGGATGAGGCTTAGAAGGGGAGTCACTTTCGTAAGATCATCCTGTTTGTGAGGGACAGAGAAGAAACCAGGAATCTAGTGCCATGATTCATATTCCTGTTGGAAGTCATTTGGACTAAAGGCAGCCCCAGCATCCCAAGGTCTATCCCTGGTCAGTGGCACCCTGTCCACATAGGTAGGGGCTGCAGAAACCAGTCTTGAAGCCTACTTGGTTAAGCCGTAATTTTTTTTTTTTTTTTTTGGTTTGGCCACACTGTGCAGCACACAAGATCTTAGTTCCCCGATCACAGACTAGGGATCGAACCCACGCCTCCTACACTGGGAGCAGAGTCTTAATCACTGGACTGCAAGGGAAGTCCCAAGCTATTATTGTTAACTTGTTTGTCGGCACCTAATTTAGTTGGCGGATTAACCAGCTCGTCTTCTGGGGGACCTGTGGAAATGAGTCAACAGCAGGTAAGTTTTGAGGTGGTGAGATGAGAGGACCATAGCACATGCGGATGCTAAGCAGTAGGCTTGGATTGGTGCTGGTGGGCTTAGGGGACCTGAGAGGTGGGAGGGAAGTCACATTTTGGAGACATGCTGTGCGGAGGGAGTAACTGCTTAGTGCTATGTGGGGAGTAGGCTGAGGGCCCTCAGAGCCAGGCTCTGTGTGGACAGCAGGGCCACCAGCTCAGCCGGGACCCAAGGTCACTAGGTTAACATTGTACCATTCTTCCTCTCCTTCATAGGGTGGAGGCTGAGCAAGCAGGATGGAGTAGCCTTTTCTGATTTTTGGTCTACAGATTGTAACTGGGTGGTAGAGAGATGTCACCATCTAAGGTTGGCAGCTGGATTTATGAATCTGTGGCCCTGGCCCCTGGTCTGTGGCTAGAGGAGATTGGGAGAAACTGTGATCTGGTTCTTTTAGAACTAGAGCACCCAGAATGCCTCACTTATATCCATCTCTACCAGTCTTATAGCATGCTAGGTGTTTTACATGGGTTATCTCATTATGGATTAATTCATCATTGATTAACTCAGTGAGGCCAGCACTCTTAGCCCCATTTCACAGATGAAGAAGCTAAGACGGTAGTAATACTCCAGTGGGTTGCCATGCCCTCCTCAAGGGATCTTCCTGACCCAAGGGATCTTCCTGATCAAACCCATGCCTCCTGTATCTCCTGCATTGCAAGGGGATTCTTTACCACTGAGCCACCAGAGAGGCATTGGCCTAGTACAGAGTAAGCCAATTCAACATGTGTTTGCTCTCAGACTCATAAGGGCCTTGTTGCCCTCCAGACTGGTCCATCCAGGGACCCTCTGAGTTCGTTGTGGAACCCTCCTCTCTTGCCAGTGGGTGACTGTGTGGGACATTCTAAGAGATGGGTAAAGTGGAGTTTGCATTTTGGTTTAGATAGTGTCTGTATCTGGATGAACCATCACATGCTTTTCTATATCTCTCTGAGTCTGTGCCCTCTGCACTGTGCTACTGAGAGACATTAGATTAAAAATAAACATTAAGATCCTCATAGTCAAATATTGACAAATAATGTAAAGACATTTTAAAGGATTAAGCAAGTAAGAGTCTAAATTTTCATTAGAAATTCTTCATTTCACCCAGTTCTCTTAGGACAGATCATCTATATTCTATTGCAAATTCACTTCTAAGTGTTGGCTAGGCTAGATCATGTGATCGTCATTTAAAATATATATACACATTTTTCCTGTTTTCTTTATATATATAAAGAAAACGTCCCCTACATTGGAAGCATGAAGTCTTAACCACTGGAAATCAGGGAAGTCTCTTTTCCTGTCTCCCCCCACCCCCTTTTTTATTCTTCATATCTTTGTTAGGGAAAAAGAGATGCAGTTTTTCTTTTGATACCTTTTCGGTTCAGTTCAGTCACTCAGTTGTGTCTGACTCTTTGCAACCCCATGGACCGCAGCATGCCAGGTTTCCTTGTCCAACACCAACTCCCGGAGCTTGCTCAAACTCATATCCATCGAGTTGGTGATGCCATCCAACCATTTCATCCTCCATCTCATCCTCTGTCGTTCCTTTCTCCTCCTGCCTTCAGTCTTTCCCAGCATCAGGGTCTTTTCAGTGAGTCAGTTCTTCTCATCAGGTGGCCAAAGTATTTGTACCGTTTACCTCTTGGGGAG
Source organism: Nanger dama (assembly GCA_917880005.1). NCBI lineage: Eukaryota > Metazoa > Chordata > Mammalia > Artiodactyla > Bovidae > Nanger > Nanger dama. Next base: position 4,364,227 of record CAKJTW010000078.1, on the reverse strand, counting down.
GGAAATGGCACCCCACTCCAGTATTCTTGCCTGGAGAATCCCATGGACGGAGGAGCCTGGTGGGCTACAGTCTACTGGGTCAAAGAGCAACCCAGTCTACTGGGTCGGGCACGACTGAGCGATTTCACTTTCACTTTCACCTCTTGTTCTGCATTTGTATTTTATGCTGGCGCCTTCATGGATCACAGCCTTGTCATGGCAGACAGGCTTGTGTAACTCAGTGAAGCTAACAACAACTTTATGTTGGATAAAGTTTTTATATCATTCTTATTTTTTTATTATTACGATTTAAAACCTATAGATTATCTTTCTAGCCTTTCAATGGTTACCTTCAAATTTTTAGCATATAGATTTAACTATATATTTTTCTAACAAATTATAAAATTCTTCCTTATCTCTCTTTTCACTTTCAAGAATTTAAAGATATTCTAGCTGTGCATTGAACATCACCCCCTGCCTGTCATCTTATTGTTGGCTTTAGTTTGGCTTGAAAAAATTAATATTTTATTATGGAAAATGTCCGCTGCACACAATAAGAAGGAGAATAGTGTACACACTGCCAGTTTCAGTAATGATCAGCATTTTGCCAATCTTGTCTCACTTATAATTCCTCACTTCTCCCCCACCCCAATGTGTTTTAAAAGCAAATCTGAGGCATCATACCATTTTATTCATGAACACTTTAGTATGAAGAAATATTAAAAAGCATAACTTCAGCAGCAATAAACACACTGGAAAAGTAAGAACAATCCTTCATATCATCTAGTACCCAACCTGTCTTCCAATTTCTCTGACTTTATCAAACATGTTCAGTAATTATTTGGTTTATTTGAATCTGGATGTACAAAGGCCAATCTCTTGAATTTGGTTGTCGTGTCTTTTCTTACCTATAGTAGTTTTGTGTGTGTGTGTGTTTTAGAGTTGGACACTATTTAGTGACTAAAAAACAACAACTTACAATGTAATTATCCTAAATATTTTTCTCTACACACATTTAGAACATATTGGAAAGTGCTTCATCTATCAAACATAATGTAGAAGATGCAAGGAAGAAAAGTCTATCCTAGTTACATGCTTGCTTACTGTTCTTTCTTCCTCTCTGATGTTGCAGAATTCTTCTTTTCATTGTTACCTTTTGTGCGGAGAACTTCTTTTAGCCATTCTTTGAGGCTAGGTCTCCTGGCAACAAGTTCTCTTAATCTTCCTTCATCTAAGAGTGTGCTGATATCTTCTTTATTCCTGAAATAGGTTTTCACTAGATATATGACTCTGGACTCACTGTTTTGTTTTTCAGCATCTGAAAAAGATCTTTTTGTTTTCTGGTTTCTGGCAAGAAATCCACTGTCATTCAAATAATTTTCTCCCTTAGGTAAGATAAGATTATTTTTCTGGCTGATTTTATAAAGTCCTTTGTTTTAAGTTTTCAGATATTTAATAATGATGTGTCTTGGCTTGGATTTCTGTGGTTTTGTTCTGTTTTTTACTTTTTGAATCTGTTGGTTTATGTCTTTTTCAAATCTGGGAAGTTTTCAGTTATCATTTCTCCAAGTACGTTTTCAGCCTTACCCTTTCTCCTGTGTTTCTGGGACTCTGATGACGCAAGTGTTAAATCTTCTTCCTGTAGTCCCCAGTCCCCTGGCCTCTCTTCATTTTTGTGTTCAGTCTATTTTCTCTCATGTTGTTGAGGTTAGGTCTGTTGTCTTATCTAGTTCACAGAGTCTTTCCTTTTCTTCTGTTCTGCTACTGAGCTTTTTCTTTTGGTTACTGTTGCTTTCAATTCTAAACTTTCCTTTTGGTTCTTCTTTATATCTTCTGTGTCTTTCCTGAGACTTTTTTTTTTTTTCAAATGTGTTCATAGTTGCTTGTTGAAGTATTTCTATATGGTTGCTCCACAATCTCAGATAGTTTAACATTTCTGACATCTCAATGCAAATTTGAGTCTATTGACTGCCTTTTTTCCATGAGTTTGAGATCTTCTTAATTCTTGGTACCACAAGTTATTTTTAAATTGAACCCTGGGCATCTTGGGTGTTATGAGATTCTGAATCTTTTTTTTTTTTCAATATTTCTTAACTAATTAATTTTTGGCTGCGCTAGATCTTTGTTGCTGCACCTGGGCTTTATCTAGTTGCATTGAGTGGGGGCTACTGCTCCTCACTGGGATTACAGTGGCTTCTCCTGTTGCAGAGCATGGACTCTAGGTGCAAGCACCTCACTGGTTGCGGCACACGGGTTCAGTGGTTGCGGCGCACAGGCTCAGTGGTTGCAGCGCATGGGTTCAGTGGTTGTGGCGCACGGGCTTAGTTGCTCTGCCACATGTAGGATGTTCCCTGACCAAGGGTTAAACCCGTGTCCCCTGCATTGGCAGACAGATTCTTAGCCACTGAGCCATCAGGGAAGTCTCCTGTATCTTTTTAGCTTCTGCTTTACCTTTCTTTGCCAGCACCCGAGAATGGGGATGAGGGGCGTTGCATTGTTACTGCCAGGTGAGGTTAAAGTCCAGGTCTCCCATTTAGCCTCCTTTGATGCTAAGATGTATGGTCCTCATCACTGATAGGCGAAGGTCTGGCTTCCCACAGGGCCCCTATGGATGCTTTCCTGGCTGGAATGGGTAGATGTGCTGCTGTTTCTCACATAATCTCTGCTGACACCCTGGGGGTGCAGTTTCCTCTTGATCTCTGGGTGGCAGTGAAAGTCCTCTGACAGTACTCCAGTGGCTGCTGCTGCTGCTAAGTCACTTCAGTCGTGTCCGACTCTGTGCGATCCCATAGACGGCAGCCCACCAAGTTCCGCCGTCCCTGGGATTCTCCAGGCAAGAACACTGGAGTGGGTTGCCATTTCCTTCTCCAATGCATGAAAGTGAAAAGTGAAAGTGAAGTCACTCAGTCGTGTCTGACTCTTAGTGACCCCATGGACTGCAGCCCACCAGGCTCCTCCATCCATGGGATTTTCTAGGCAAGAGTGCTGGAGTGGGGGTGCCAATGCCTTCTCCAGTGGGGAGGGTGCTTTTTACTGCTGGGTGGGAGTGGAAGTCATGTTCTCTGGTGGGCTCTATTGACACTGCAGGCAGGGCCCAGAGCTCCTTACTGCCTGAAGGGCATGAAAGTCCCAGCTCCCTACTTGACCTTCTTTCACATCATCTTGGTGGGAAGGTTGTGACACTTCATTACAACCTGGTGAGGGTGACAATCTGGGTTCCAACATGGCCTTAGCTGCTCTGAGTGGGAGTGGTGTTTGGCTGAATTTGAGAAATTATTATCTCAGAGTGCTCTGTCTGGCTTGCCTGCACATTTGGCTAGAGAGAAAACACCCCCTTTCGTTAGGGTGAGTGTTGTTGTTTTTGTGTGTCTGTTTTGTTCTGTGTCCACTGGTACTTTCGGGTTGCTGGCTTCTTCAAGATCCAAGTCTAAAAATTTGAGACATAAAGAAAACCCAGCTCTCTGTTGTTCCTTGGAACCAGAGACCCATAGCTGGTCTTCTTTCTTTCTCCACCTTTTACGTTTGTTTTATATATAATGTCTGGGGATTTTAATTATATTTAGTGCAAGGAATTGGCAAAGTGTGTTTACTCCATTTTCTTGGAAGTCCTAATTTTCTTCTTACATACATCAAACGGATATTCCAGCAGGCTATGTATGAAGCCAAACATTCTTATGTATGCTGTCTCTAAACAACTCTTGTTGATCTTCAAATGTTGTGACTCCATTTCTCTTTAATATTATAATACTGTTTACTAACTTAGTCAAATGCTGTTATATCTGCCCAATGAAAAATTTTAAGTTTCACCACCTAATGTATTAGGTTCTCTAATACACATGTTAAAACTATGTAAACAATACAAAGACTTTCAATAGCAAACGTTAACTGGATATTCTTAAACTTCATCTTAAACATGGAGAGAACAGTTGGTTAGCTCATGCAAGCTGAGGTTAATACTGTCTCAGTTGCTTAGAGTAAGGAGATGGGAAATTGGGACATAGATTCCAGTGCTGCAGGTGACCCCAGTGGCAAGGGAAGGGGCACTGGATTATAATTTAGGGTTGCTAGGGTAGTAGGGAACTCTAGATTCATCCCTTCAGATGGGGCTGCTTGCAACCCCATGTCATCTGCATGCAATCCTTTCATCATCTTTCAATCATACCTCTTTATTCAGGTAAAGCTCTACAGTACACACCTAACATGTTTCTCTGGTTGATTGGATTCATCTAGTTTATTTAATGCCTGACTTCTGTGTCTGGTTATTGACCACAGCATCAATTCTAACGACATTCTAAAGATAGAAACTCTTAACCAGGTGATGTTCTGGAACATGGACGTGACAGGCTAGATCTGGATTAGAGCAAGTTCCAACTCTGCCTGTGGTAGCTGGTTCCTTGGCTAAACCTCAGGTTGAAAGTGAAAATGTTAGTTGCTCAGTCATGTCTGACTCTGTGACTCCATAGACTGTAGCCCACCAAGGTCCTCTCTCCATGGAATTTTCCAGGCAAGAATACTAGAGTGGGTTGCCGTTCCCTTCTCCGGTGTTATCTTCCTGACCCAGGAAACAAACCCAGGTCTCCTGCATTACAGGCGGATTCTTTACCATCTGAGCCACCAGGTTATTTCTCTGAACAATCTCCAACTGAATGGGCCACTGTGAAGATTCAGTTTATGCCATTTTTATGGCAAACTTTGTGTAAATAGTAGTTATCTTCATTTTCACAAGCCTTTGTGTCACAGATTTATTTTCAGCTTTGCTGACTCCATTTTTGTTGCCTCAGTGATGAACATGATTGCCTCTTTTATATCTTACCATGCCTCTGACAGTTCACACTCCTGACATTCTGTTGGTTTTTCCATCGTGACATGAAAATCAGACTTTCTTTGATTTCCTTGAGAATATGCAGTAGTTACTAACTGAAATATCTTCTCTTTTTTTTTCAAGAGAACTTTCCCATGTACTGTTATCCTCTTTTTTTCTATGATGCTTTTTTAACTTTTTGTTTTGCTGTAGAAAATTTGCATACCCTGCTGCTTTTTGTTCTGTTTGTCTCTGACTGGGGACCATTCAGTGCTCATCTGGTATTTGTCCCCCAATCCTGTAGGTAAATGCACTTTGATTCCCTTCCCCATTTATCTTGGCATCTTTTGGTAACCTCCACCTGCAAGTGGAGGCCTTTGTGCTAATTCTTTTTTTTCTTTTCAGCTTCCAACTTATCTGAAGAGTGTGTAGTGGAAACTGCATTCACAGGCAGCCTTCTCTGAGAGCCTTGAGTCTCTCTGAATGTGTTGAAATCCTCTATCACAGACCAGCTCTAAAGAGGTAGGGGTATAGCCTGTATCTTGGGGTTTTGGTTGGTTCCTTCATTGTGGGGGAGAGACGGCCACTTTATTGAGAAGGTTAGTCCTTTTCTTTCCTTTTTTTTTTAAAATTTTTGCTGTGCTGGGTCTTTGTTGCTGCGTGGGTTTTCTCTAGTTGCGGAGAGTGGTGCTACTCTCTAGTTATAGCATCAAGACAAAAGCAAGTGCAAAGAGAATTCAAGGAGGTGAGTCATGGGCTTCTCATTCAGGAGCATGGGCTCTAGAGCACAGGCTCAGCAGCTGTGGTGCACGGGCATGGTTGCTTCATGGAATGTGAGATCTTCCAGGGTCAAGGATAGAACCCATGTCTCTGGCATTAGCAGGCAGATTCTTTACCACTGAGCCAACAGGGAACACTGAGCCTTTGTTTTCTAAGTTAGCATGCATATTCCTTCTGGGTCATGTGTGCAAAGTGGGCATGCCTCCCAGCCTCACACTTCCCATCAAGGAAGCCTGGTCAGATAAATGAGACTGTTGTGTGGCCCCTCAGTGTTCTCTCAGGCTGATCTGATTCCACTTTAGTTAAGCCAGTGTGAAGTGTGGGTGGGGCTGGTGGCCCTGTTCTTCCTGCTGCATTTTTGCCTTCCACCACCCCCCCGCCCCAGGGACTGGATGCCCCTCCAGGGCTTCAGAATCTCCTCTTAACAACCAGGCCCCCCAAAGGATACTCACGACTCACCTCCTTGAGTTCTCTTTGCACTTGGTATTGTCTTGGTATTTTGTATCCTTTTTATTCTTTAAAACATTTTTTGTTTATCTTTAGTTACACTAGGTCTTCATTGCTGTGCACAGGTTTTTCTCTGATTGTGTCAAATGGGGCTACTGTTTGTTGTGGTCCGAGGACTTCTCATTGCAGTGACTTGTCTCACTGCCAAGCACAGGTTCTAGGGCACAGGTTTGAGAGCTGTGGCCCACTGGCTTAGTTGCCCCAAGGCATGTGAATCTTCCTGGACCAGAGATCAAAACTGTATCCCCTGGATTAGCAGGCAAATTCTTAACCACTGGACAACCAGGGAAGTCCCGATTCTTTTTATTCTTGAAAAACTATCTGGAAAGATAGTTTTTGTAAATATATCCCAATAGTTTTTGTAAATATAATATATAAAAAGATGTAATCCCACCATCTGTTAAAAGAAATACTCTGGGAAAAACTGCAAGAGAGCAAAATGCATCTTTGTTTCTCTTCATTGTCCCATTCCCAACTTCTCCCAGCCGGCCTTTTAAGGGTCAGCCTCCTTGTGACCTTTCTTGTATCCTGTTGCAGGGCCCACTCAGACTGTCCCACCCCTGTACTAAAACCTGGGTTTTTAATAACTCAGGGCCCTGCTTGTTTCAGGATGATCAAAGGCTTACATTTCAGCACCTTCCAGGGAAGAAGAGGATTTCAGCCCTGGTCTCCTTGATTATAATAGGCCCATCTCATGGCTGTCTGATGACATGAATTTCAAGCTCTGTTTAAGGCGAGTGCTGGAGTTACTTTTAGATGTAGCAAGTTCTGCAAATCACCATTCTAGTGGCTACCCCGCCCTGTTATCCACAGGCTAGTACACCTTGTCAGGGACGCTGTGCTATGAGTTGGACCTCTTTGCTGCTTCCATCGATAAGGGCCAAAAGGCGATGAAATTCTTGGTGTCCAGAAACTTCCTATGTATCCCTCTTTGACGTCCCTAGGGAGGGGATCGGTGAACTGTAAAACCTGGTATCCCCATGACCTAGCATGTAGGAGCCATTCCAAACAATTTCCCGAATTTAATTGATCCTAGGAGACAGTGTAGGGTTTCCCAGGTGACTCAGTGGTAAAGAATCCGCCTGCCAATGCAGGAGACTCAGGACACACGGTTCGATCCCTGGGTGGAGAGCATCCCTGCTCAGGTGACCTGTGGTCTCAGAGGCAGAGTCAAGAAAGAACGCGCCTTTGCCATTGGGGTGATGCCTCCCCCGGGCCGCGCAGTGGCGCTGCAGCTCCCGCGAGGCCCGGGTGGTTCCGGGGCTCAGGGGCGCGCAGGCTTCTGGGGACCCAAGAGCTGCGGCGGCGACGCCCGGGCGGCCGCGGAGAGTGCGGCGGGCGGACCTCGGGGCAGGTCGCTCCGATCGCTCACGGTCAGCCTGTGCGCCTCCCTGGCCTCTCGCTCCCGGGCCAGGAAGGATTGATCGCGCCCGCGGATCGGGCCCGAGGCAGCAGGACGCGGACCTGGGGACAGCGAGAGCGACCCCATCGGGGGCCGGGTGATCCCTCCCTGCCCCACCACGGCCCTGCCGGGGGCCCTGGGCACGACCCTTACCCTCCTCGGAGCCCGGCCTGTCTCTGATCGGAGGAGAGACCGTGTCCTCGGTCGTGGAAGGGCCCGGGTTCTGTGCTCTGATCGCGGCGGTGTCGGTTGCCCCGCAGGCTCTCCCACCTGTCACCCTGGCCCTTCTCTGCTTGGATGGCGTCTTCCTCTCCACTGCCGAGAATGACTTCGTGCAGCGTATCCGGGAGGAACTGGACCGCTTCCTTCTGCAGAAGCAGCTGTCAAAGTAAGCCGTTGTGAGGGTGGCGCTCGCTCTCCCCCTGGGAAGAGCAGTGTTCACCCCTAGCCTCCTTGCCCCTTTTTGTCCAGTGGTGCATCTAAAGTAACTGGGCTCACAACTCGCTCTGATCTTGGCCTTTAGGTCTAATAATCTGCTGTCAGGCCTCTCCCCGCTGCATCTTTCCTGGGTGACACCAAGCATCGCCTGAGATGGAACAGCCCACCCCTGGAAGGAGGATGGGGCCACGTAGTTTCCCGTCATACCCTCTATGGGCAGGTCCATTGCAGTCAGCCTGGGACCCCAGGGGGCAGAGTGAGCCTTGGTTCAAGCCACCGTTAAACCAGGAGTGGACTCCGCGGGGGTCAGGCCTGAGGGCTGCTCCTGGAGCTCCTGTTCTGCTCTCCTTCCCATCCCTCCCCAGGGTGCTCCTGTTTCCCCCACTCTCCAGTCGGCTCCGGTACCTGATCCACAGGACAGCAGAGAATTTTGACCTTTTGAGCAGCTTCTCTGTTGGAGAGGGCTGGAGGAGGAGGACGGTCATCTGTCACCTGGACATCAGGTGTGTATCCTGCCGCCTGGGAGGCCCCTCGTTGGTTCTCCCCGGGGGTGGTCTGGTGAGCTGGTCAGTCTCTGGGAGGGAATCAGGGCTGGGTGACCCCCTCTCTCCCCAACCTCAGTTGCTTAGAGTCAATGCTGCCTTCTGCTAAGCAGGGAGTAGAGGTGCATTGTTGATGGAGTTCCTTTAGCAAATTCAGCTTATGCACGTTGGGCCAAAAGAGAGGGCTGTTTAAATAGTGGGGATGTCCACCCAGCATTGCTCTCAAGGAGCTTGGGCCCTGCAGAGGCCATGGAACGTGAAAGCTCATCTAGCAATTCGCTCACCTGTCTCCATGTACATCTCGAAGGATCTTATCATAATGTCTATAATCCTAGCCTTTAAAGTTACATACTTTTCTCTTTTTCTGATCTGTTTTAAACTTTTATTTTGTTTTGGGATGCAGCCAATTAACAATATTGTGATAGTTTCAGGTGAACAGCAAAGGGACTCAACCATACATATACATGTATCCATTCTCCCCTAAACTCCCCTCCCATCTAGGCTAACACATAACATTAGCAGAGTAATGCATGCTATACAGTAGGTCCTTGTTGGTTATCCATTTAAAATACAGCAGTGTGTACATGTCCATTCCAAGCTTCCTAACTATCCCTCCCACTCATGCCATTGTGTGTGTGTGTCTATGTGTGCTAAGTCCCTTCAGTCATGTCAGACTCTGTGACCCCATCCCATTATCAGCCATTGAAAAGAATGAAATAATGCCGTTTGCAGCAACATAGATGGGCCTAGAGGTTGTCATCCACGTTACTGCAAATGGCGTTGCTTCATTGTTTTGAATGACTGTTAACGGGATGGGGTCGAAAAGAGTGGCACATGATCTGTCTGCAATACAGGAGAATTGGGTTCGATCGTTGAGTCAGGAGGATCCCCTCGGTAGAAACGGCAATCCACTCCAGTAATTCTTGCCTGGAAAATCCCATGGACAGAGGAGCCTGGTGGGCCACAGTCCATGGGGTCACAAAGAATCAGTCACAGCTGAGCTACTAACACACAACACACAGATTGTCCTACAGAGTGAAGTAAGTCAGGCAGAGAAGGAGAAATATCATATGATATCCCTTATAGGTGGAATCTAAAAAGAAATGATACAAATGACCTTACTTACAAAACAGACTAGCGGACTTAAAGTTACATACTCTTCTAATAACATAGTTTCTGAATGCTAGTTACTCACTGCACCCTGTAGCAAGTGGACTCAACTGTCTTATAGTCGGTTTATAACACTAGAGGAAGAGCTGACCGCTTTGTGCTTGTTCAGGGCATCCCCTCTGATGGCTCATTAAGTTGTTTTCCAGGGTCACTGTGGCTTTGGTTTTGCCTGAGACTGACTCAAGAGCCTCAGGCCTGAATGGCAGATAACTCCAATAAACCATTCTCCTTGGGGCTCAAGCACCCCTCTGATCAGTGCCTGCTCCTACTCCAGGTTACCCAGTTCAGACGGATTCTCTGGCCCCTGCCGCCCTCCTGCCTCCCACCCTAGCAAGTACCGAGGTCCTCGGGAAGCCCACCGCAAGCCAGGGAGCGGCTGCTGGTCCCCGAGGGGGTGAGGGCTGGCCGGTGGCATCGTGGGCGCAAGCCGGACCAGGCCTTGTATGTGCCCCGGGTGCTGCGCCAGCAGGAAGAAGGAGTGCTGCCCGCTCCTGCAGAGCTCCAGGGAGATGCTCCAGCTGGCGAGCTCTCAGAAGAACCAGGAGATACTGGTGTTGGGAACCCCATTTCCGATCAGGAACTTCCCGTGTCGGTGACTCAGGCAACAGAGGACCAAAAAGGCCCTGGTCAAGGCTGTGAGAAAGAGTCGCTGCCAGACCCATTGGCTGCTGAACCCTCAGGGCATGAGAGCCACGCAGGGACTGGAGACAGGTCGGCGGCACAGCTGGAGCCCGTGCTGCAGCTGGACTTGGAGGAGGGAAATGGGACTGGGCTGGAGAGGAGCCTGGCAGCAGAGGAGGAAGTAGAAGAGGAAGAGGTGGAAGAGGAGGGGCCAGGCAGCTGCCCCGAGGACGATTTCAGTGAATTGCTGCAGGAGGTGATGAGGCTCTTAAGCCCGGAAAAGGGAGGGTGGAAGTGAGGTGGGTGTAGTCGAGGGTGGATGGGGCGGAGGGTCAAGGTGTTATAGGGGTGCGGGTGTTGAGTGATAGCAGTCCCTTAGGAGACCAGTACTCAGAGGGGAGGAGGCTCAGGATCTGGGGTCGGGGGTGTGGATTGGATCTACCTCAACTAGGTTGTTTGGCTTTTCTAAGTTTCAGTTTCTTCCTCTGAAAAAATGGCAGGTGCTAATACACACTTCCCAAGGAACCCAGTACTTCAGAATGCACTACAGCCACTGGCCATGAAAATTACTCTTCTGCCTGAAGCTTTGTCATACGAATGTCTTGTCCTTGGAACCGTGTGTCTGTCCCTGAGCCTGGCTTCAGTGTCAGTTGGGAGGACAGGCATCCTGTATCACTATTTTACAGATGAAGGAAACCAGAAAGCCTTGCTCATCATCACTTTGTTAATGAGAAAAGGAAAGATCCTGGGCCTGCCTAGCTCTGCCTCTTACTGACAGCAACTTGGGGCAGAATTACTTAATTCTTTGGCTTAGTTTACCCATCTGTAAAGTGGGCCTACGGAATAGTTTTGGGGATTTTGTGAAACACAAAGTGCGTTGGTGTCAGTCACCCACTGACTCCCCTAAAACATACTGCTCCATCTTGTGGCCCAGTCTGCCATACTGCTATCTTTCCCAGACTCGTGCCTGAGGTGCTCACCTCTGTGTCAATGGAGAAGCCTGTGGGACTCTCAGCGTGGGATTTTGAAAGCACTCACTCAAGAGTCCGGTGTATCCAAGCTCCCCTCACTAAAGGGTCTGATCTCTCCCAGATAACGAACAACCTGACCCAGAAGGAGATTCAGGTAGAGAAGATCCACGTGGACACATCATCCTTTGTAGACGAGCTGCCTGGAGAGAAGGATTTTGCGCACGTGGTGGAGATCTATGACTTTGAGCCGGTGCTCAAGACCGAGGACCTGCTGGCTACCTTCTCTGAGTTCCAGTGAGTGCTGGAGAGGCTTTGGGGTGGGGATGGTGGGTGGGGAGAGTGCTTTCTTTCTGGAGAGGAGCTAGGACAGAGTTTTGTGTGTGGGATGCTTGCCTGCCCCTCCTTCAGTGCCTAGCAAGAAAGGCAGAAAGTAGGTGTGGTTGCTCTGGGTGCCATGCTCCTGGGCGATTCAGCTTGCTGGTCATGACTGTGCGGAGGAGGAAGACAGCTGAGTTTTTGGTTGTGGACAGCTTTTGGAGGCTCAAGACCTGGACCTGCTGGCACAGGCAGCGGACCTCCAGCCTGGCCCCGGCATGCCCACATGCCAGCCACGACCCTGTGGGCCCACTGCCTCCCCGCTTCACGGCAAGCCGCCCAGTTGGAGAGTCAACAGATGGAGGGCCACCTCCATAGAGGAGCTCTTTCCAGGATGAATGGGGCTTGAGTAGCTCTGGGGCAGAGTCTGCTGGAGAGGGGAGAAAAAGTGAAAAAAAGACTTCTCCTGTCTCACCAGATTCCTTGGATACAAATCAAGTCTTTTCTCCTTTCTTTTTTTCTCCATGTTTGTTTTCTTTTCTCTGGTCCCCCTTCTAGGGCTGGGCCAGACCAGGGCCATTGGAGGCTTCCTCATCCACAGAGGAGCCCCAGGCCCCAAGACTGCTTTGGTCTCTCACAGGCCCCAGACTCAGGAGTGCCTTCCCAAGTGGCAGGAAGAAAGTAAGGGCAGTTTCATTGACATGCTTGTCGTATCAAGTCCTGTCCTCACCATGAAGCCCTTTGTCTCCAGCCTCAAACCCTGTGCCCTTGGCCTGGGGTGGCCATGTCTGTGAGGGGCCCTCTTCACCCTTGGCCTTGTTTCTACAAGCTTTGAGTCCTGACTTCCTCAGTTCTAGGAGTTGGGGGCCCAGCAGATCTCAGATGTGAGGCCCACCTTTCTGAAGTTGTCATATGGTCTTCAGGGCAAATCTGGCCCCGATGGTCATGTCCTTCCTAGAGGAGATGAACTTGTCTTGGGCTTGGAGTATTTGAGGACTGGAGAGGGGAGGGTCTTCCTGCAGCAGGAGGGGTTTTCTGCCTTGACTCTCCCCCATCACTCTGTCTCATCCCTGGCACAGAGAGAAGGGACTCAAGATCCAGTGGGTGGACGACACGCATGCGCTCGGCGTCTTCCCCTGCCCAGCTTCAGGTAAGGCGGTGCGTGGTGGCCTGGCTCCTCCTCTGACTGCTTTTGGGAAGGGAGGGAGCCTCGTTTCCTGGGGTGAGGATCCCCCAGATCAGGGTGCAGGCTGCCCTAAGCTGATAGACTGGCAGGGCGGCTCCCAGCCACCTAATCAGGAAGTCCAAGGGGGGTCGGAGTGGGCACTGGGCCAGGAATCTCACACCTCTTCATCCATGCTTCTTGAGTTCAGAGGTTTCAGATTTGGGTGACCTCCACATCTTAAATGAAAGCATGTAAAGGCGCCATTTTTACAGATCAAATACTGGTGGGACTCCCTGGTTAAGACTCCAGGCTTTAATGCACAGGGCATGGGTTCAATCCCTGGTCAGGGAACTAAGATCCCATATGCCATATGGCACAGCCAGAAAAAAAAAAAAACATTAAAGTACTGGCAGGTTCTTATGGTTTGAGCAGACTTGTTCTCATTCCATTTAGATTAGAGCTTCAGGAGATAGGTAGGATGACTCCATTTTACAGATGCGGAGACTAAGTTCCCTGATGTCAGTTTCCGATCAAGGTTATGAAGCCTCTCGTCAGTCGTCAAGGCTGGGGAGGCCAGCTAGTCTCCTGGCTGTCATTCCGGTGCTGCTCTTCCCTCTCAGCACTTTCCTGTACCGCCCCTGTCGCACCACTGCACAGTTTGTGTATATTTATAGAGTCAGTCCCCGGCCCCCTTGACTGGGCTTCTTACACCCACATGCTCTGAACACAGAGTGGGGAATGGCCATGGCTGGTGTGGGCCCAGTCTTCAGGAGAACCTGAGCTTTTAGGGACGGGGGGCAGAGTCCAGGCATCAAGAGGACTGAGGCTAGGTGGGGGCTTCAGCCCCAGGGAGGGAGCCACTGAAGGTGGGGCTGGGGAGGCCCTCCCGGTCCATGGAAGAGATTAGCACTGGGCTTGGCATGGCCATGGCTGCCTTCTGGGCTCTGCCACACTGGCCAGGAGCCAGGGGTAGGGCTGCTCAACTTCCTCATGTCCTGGCCTCATCTGTATGGTGGTTTGGGTCTGAGTTCCCTCCCAGCTGTAAGTGGCCCGAATGCCCCAAGGCCCAGCACAGCCTGAGGCAACGAGGCATGCACCCTGGGAGGGTCTTGAGTCAGGGAGGGTGGTGATGGTGGTGGTGAGGATTGTTTTAAGTTCCTGGGCTTTGGAAGGCTAGGGCCTACCTCTGCTGATGTCAGAACCACAGGCTAACCATGTGGCTCCTGCCCCCCTCCGCCAGCTGCCAGGGCAGGAGGCTAGAAGTTGGGGCATGGGCCTTCCATCTGAGAGCATGGCAGCCCTGTTGCAGGCCTGCGAGCTCCAGGGGAGGGGGCGAGCTAATGGGGCAGTCCTGTCCCTGAGGTTTGGATGGGTGGTTTGGATGGGTGTTAAGAGTGGCTGCCTGGGCTTTGGGGTGACACTTGTGTTCCTGGGTCCTGAGGCCTCAGCAGGAAATGCAGATGGCTCCAGACCTGCTTTCTTTCCTTAGCTGCCGAGGCCCTGACCAGGGATTTCTCCACACTGAAGATCCGGCCCCTGACGCAGGGAGCCAGGCAGTCCAAGCTGAAGGCCCTGCAGAGGCCAAGTAAGGGAGCAAGTGGTCTGGGTGGGAGGGTGGCTTGAGTCTGATTCACTTCCCTCTAAAGTTCTCTGCTTTCTGGCCCCTGGGCTGCAGTGATCCATGGGGTGGTCTCGCCCACACCAGGGGGCCTATCAGGAGAGCTGTCTGCCAGCTGCCCTGTCCCAGGCTTGCCCTCCATTCACACCTCTTAGGAGTCTGGTTTGGGGTGCAGAGGGGAAGGTTGGTCTTTGTGTCCAGCCGGGGAAGCCATGCTTTACTGTAAGGTATACAGAGCTTGGGCTTTGGTGTGACCCTGGCACTGGCACTCCCTTAAATCGGCCTTGAGCAAGTCACTGGATGTATGTGAGTCAGTTCCTTTCTCTGTGAGATAAGTGTTGGAGTGAATGAGAGAGCCTGGCTGACGTACCCCTGCAGTGGTGAGAGGCACACAGAAGGTGCCACATAAGTGATGGCTCCTCCCCTTTACTCTCCTCCTTCCAGGGAGCCACGAGGGTCTTTTAGGGGCCAGTTTCCCATGGCTGCAGAGCAGTGGCTGGATGGCAGAACTGGCCTAGAGAACCCTGCTGAGGCCATCCACATTCTTGTGGATTACATGGTCTTTGTCTCAGACTTCTTAGGGACGATAAACATCCTGTCTGTTGATCCAAGAGCTCCAGGTGTCCCTTCGTGGTCTGCTTGCCCTCTCAAAGGGCCCCTGCAAGGGAGGGAGGTGGACAGGATTAATGCCACCCCCCGCCCCCCAACAGAAGGAGAAACAGGGAGGGCGCAGAGAGGTGGCAGGGTAAGTCAGGACCCCACGTGGGGCCGGAGCCCTCGGTGGCCACTCTCACCAGCGTCAGGCCACAGGTGGGTGCAGCCGGGCCTCAGGGGTGGGCTCTGACTGCCTCCCGAGGCTGCTGTGTTGCTGGGAGGAGAGGCCACAGCCTTGAATTCAAGTCCTCACCCCATGGGGCTTTCCTTTCAGAGCTCTTGCATCTGGCGAAGGAGAGACCACAGACAAATACAGCTGTGGCCCGGAGGCTGGTGGCCCGGGCCCTGGGGCTCCAACACAGAAAGAAGGAGCGGCCTGCAGTGGAGCCTCCTGCCGCTCTGAGGCCCTGAGAGGCCCTGCCCGCCTGGATCGAGCTCCCCAGCCCAGCTCGAGCCCCAGCACCACAAGCCTTTACACACACCAGAGCAGCCCTGAGCCATCCTTGCAGCATCGCTATGAGGCGTGGTGGGCATTAGTGTGGTCTAGTTTCTGAAGCTGAGTAAAAAATAAAAATTAAAGAAGTGTAACATGTTTGCTTCAAAATGTAATGGTCTGCAGTGGAACACTAGAGGTCACTGTTCGCCTCCCATTGGAGACCTAGGGCTGCTGAAGAAGCTAGTTGCTTTAGGTGACTGACCTCAAACCAGCTGGGCCTCCGAGGCATTTTTTGAGCAGAGCCTGCCTAGTTTGTGGGGGTAGGTTGCACCTGTTGTGTGACATATGCCCAGTCTCCCCCAGAGCAACTCTGGGCTACTGGCCATGCTGAGACACCTGCTGCCTCTGCCGTGTACTGGCCCTAGTGTTACCAGTGGTGTGGGTTACACAGGGGTCCCTGTAGAAATAAACATGAACTTGCCTCGAGGTGAAATCTGAAATACCCTCTGGGTCCCCTCCCCTTGCAGGAATGGGTGGGAGGGCAGCTTTGTGGGGACAGGGTCCCAGTGCACTGGTCTTTCTGGTTTGAGTTGGTGACGATCCTGGCCCTCTGAGGTCATCATGGACCCCTCAGTTTGCTGGGCCACAGCCCACTGTGACACAGAGGGAGCCCCGGGCCTGGCTGGATTGGGGTTCTCTCTCACTGTGCCCCGGGGACTCAGGGTCCACCCTCACTGCACCTCGGGGAAGAGTGTGGGGCCCTAATCTGCTTCATCGTCCCTCCCCCAGAGACCAGCCCAGGTGCTGCCCTTTGGGGAAATTTCCTGAGGCTGAAGGCTGGATGTCCCATCTGATCCTCATGCAACCATGGTGCCCCTAACACATTTCCCTAAAAGACGAGAGCTGAGGAAAGGCCGAGGCCCGTCCTCCTCTGTGGTGTGAACTGACGGAGGCCTCTGGGATGGTTCAGTGGTAAAGAACTTGCCTGCAGTGTAGGAGCAGCAGGTTTGATCCCTGGGTCAGGAAGATCTCCTGGAAAAGGAAATGGCAACCCACTCCAGTATTCTTGCCTGGGAAATCCCATGGACAGAGGAGCCTGGTGGGCTACAGTCCATGGGGTTGTGAAAGAGTCAGACACAACTTAGGGACTAAACACCAACCTGTAGTCAATGCCGGACGGGAGGTGTCTGGAACCCACGTCCCTACAAGAGAGACACTGTAAGGGTGTGCAGCTCCCTGGCTGCGACTGGGGAAAGGAGCCCTGTGGCTTAGGGGCTGCACGCAGAGGCCCAAATGAAACACACCTGCAGGTCATAAATCTTTTATTCGGAGTTTCAAGTATGTGTAAGTGTCCGTGATGACACATGGCGATCGGTGAGCATCCTCCTCACCCAGAACCCTGGTTCTAGCACCGTTGAATCAATTACCCACAGAATTAGGACAGACAGAGGCGTCACTTACACAGGTGGGCTGGTTTTTCTTTTGAGCTCTACGTTCAAAGGCCCAGATGCCCGATATGAAATGCCACTAAATTACTTTGTGTTTCAAAGTCTGTGAAAATAGAATATAATTATAGTATCTTGAAAAATAGGAGGGCATAGGGGTGTAGGTGTCTGGGGGCAAGAGAAGCACCATCTCTGAGCTCACTGGATCAGAAGACGGTTGGCAGCATTACTTATACATGTGAATAGAATAAACAGAGTAGAGGCAGGTCATTTAATTGGAAGAGAAGTCTAGATATTCAGGGTGGCTGGAAACAGCCTAAGAGGAGGGGAAGTGGGATTCAGCCTGACCTCCTTGGGTTGCTAACCCACATTGCCAACATGTAACTTGAGAAGAAAATGGCCCCATGTTATCTGAGGTGAGCTGGGCAGGTGGTGAGGCTTGGAGTAGACCACGCCTTGGATGGGACAAGCAGCCAACCACCTGTGCACTCATGGTCCCAGCCAGGATGGCTCTTGGTTGGCGCTGCTCCCCACCGCCCCGTGGACGAGCCCCAGCCCCGGAAGCTGTCCCAGGCTGCGGGTGTCAGGAACACGCCTTCCTCGCCTTCCTCCTGAGCTTGGCCGAGGGCTGCAGGGGGCCGAGACGGGCAGGGCCGGGCTGGATGAGGGGGAGCAGGGTGCTATCCGGTCAGACTGCAGTTGTTGGGGGAGATGCCCGTGGCCCGAAGGCAGGAGGTGACCGTGTTGCCACTTTACCGCGTGGAGACCTGGTTATTTATGAGTCCACTGAAGTGCTCAAACTTTTTTTCCGTCTCTTCACTGAAGGAACCCCCTGGGGGAACAGGCATCAGAGAGATAGTGTTGGGCAAACCAGATGCACAGGTGTCCCCCAGAGCTGGAGCCACTCCACCCTCCCCAGGGGCCAGGCTCATGTCAGCTGCCCCGGCAGAGCCGGCCGAAGGAGTGACTTAATCTAATGCTGTTTTTGCCTTCACTGAGAGCAAGGCCATCACCTTGTGAGTGGAGGAGAAAGCCCAGCCTCCCCTTTTGGAACCCAGGTTGTATAATGCAGGGAAAAGCTTCTTTATTGGTGGCCAGAAGCCACGGTGGTGGCTAGAGCGCGACAAGAAAACGATACACACAGCCCACAAACTGCGGACGCCCACATTTTTGTGGTCTCGCGTATAATGAGGTGGCGGCCTCAGCTTCACCAGCCCTTAAATAGCTTTGGGGTCTGTGCTGGGCTGGCCCATTTCTGTCCCATGCTCTCCTCTCAGCCAACGCTGGCCGTGAAAACCCCATCTTCATCCAGGCCTGTGTGTTCACCGGGTCCTTCCCGTGTGTGCAAACACGAGACTGGCCCCCCTCCCCAAGGTCTTCACCCAGCCTAGGAAGGCGCTCTGTTTCCTGGAGAAAGTGGGGCAGCTCCTGCCTGCCTCCTGGAGGCAGGCTGCGGAGGGGCAGCGTGAGGGCCCCGGGGCCTCACCTATGTGACAGTTGTACATCCAGATGCGGTGGCCGTCGTACCGGGTCCTGCACTTCATGATGTTGTTGGTGTAGTCAGACTCCGCCACCTCGTAGTTGGGATTGATGACAACCTGGGGGAGAGTCAGGTCAGAAGGGTCCTGCCTCGGCCGCCCTTCATCCTAGGCCTGGCTGCGATGCTGAGACCCTGCCTGCCTCCAGAGCCGGACTGAGCTCACGGGACAGAGCACAGCACGGCTGGTGCTGTGTTCCCAGAGCAGAGGGGAGGGTGCAGGACTGGCCAGAGGCGAGGCCAGGGAGGCAGAGGGAGACCTGGAGGAGACCTCCATGCACCACACATACACACCCACACACTCCTACCAAGAGTAAGCCTTCAGGTGTGGGCAAGGGATAGTTACCGAGTTTGGGATGGACATGTATATACTTACAATGCATAACCAACAAGGACCTACTGTACAGCACGGGGAACTCTGCTGCATGGCATGTGGCAGCCTGGCTGGGAGGGGGGGTTTACGGGTGAATGATACATGTATACGTTTGGTTGAGTCTCTTCGCCGTTCAGCTGAAACTATCACTACGCTCTTTGCTAACTAGCTATACTCCAGTACAAGGAGGGCATGAAAACCCCCTTCTCAACCCTGCTTTCTCCTGTTTCTGCAGCATCTCTGGGGCCTGCACCTGGGTCCACATGGGAATGGAAAGGGCCAGTATTCCCAGGCCAGGACTCTCGCAAGTCTAAAGCTCCACATCCATCCCAAGGGAAGATGACCTGGCCCTGCTGGCTGTAAAGTGTGGGTAATGATAATGCCCATCCCTGGGGGATTACATGAGACCATGGTTCCACAGGGTGTGGCCAGGGTCTGGCCCACCAGTGATCTTCAGTGTACAAGTACGTGTGTGCTCAGTCATGTCTGTCTCTTTGTGACCTCCTGGACTGTAGCCCGCCAGGCTCCCCTGTCTATGGGATTCTCCAGGCAAGAATACTGGAGTAGGTTACCATTTCCTACTCCAGGGATCTTCCAACCCAGGGACTGAACCCACATCTCTTGCATTGGCAGGCAGATTCTTTACCACTGGGCCATCTGGGAAGCCTTTAATGAGTCACAGTTATTAAAAAGACATCAAAATATATGACGCTACACGTTCCCCTTGCAAAGGGATAGCAGACCTCAGACATAAATGAAGTACGTGTACAGAGACATGGATATCCGATTCTTTAAATAAAGAGCACTCTGCTCTTTGCTTGGGCCTCTCCAAGTCTGCGGTTCTGGGCTTGTGGGTGGAAAAGTAATTGGCTGTCTGATTACCAGTCTCTGAAACTGACCAGGGAAACTTTCAGAACTCCTCTGTGGTCACTTCCCTGCAGGTGTTGGTTCCTCCCAGGACTGTCTATAAGGTGGGGGGCCGTGGCCAGGCCCTGGGCTGGCTGAAAGCCCTCTAGGAAAGCTTTCAAGACAAAATGACACATTTCTGGTCACCCAAGGATCTAGCTTGAAAGCAAGATGGGTGGGGATGTGGGAAAAATAAGGTGAAGTCTCCGCAGGCAGGAGTGCGCCTGTGTGCCTGAAGGGGAGGCGCTGGGGATGTGGTGACCCTGGTCTGGGCCCTGCAGCTATTTGCAGAAAGGTGGGAGGCCAGTGAGTCTTAGTTCCTGTCTCAGGGTGGCCCTTCCCCTCGACAGAGTATGTAGAAGCCCTGGGAAGTCACCGCACAGATAGTCACTGGACAGGCTATCTCTAGTACTAACAATCCACCATTATAGGCTTATTTCTTTGCATTGAACATTGCCCCCTCCGTAGATCCTCTATGAGGCAAACATTTCTGGGAGAGGCAAGTCACAGACATTTGTGAGTGAATGGCTCTTTGTGTGATTGCTTTTAGCCCTGACAGCACAGGCCAAGAGAGCCAGAGGGAGGGCACTGGGAGAAGCCAGGGTGGAGGTGCAAGTAACGCTCCAGAGACACTAGGAATGTGGGCTGCCTTAGAAGCTGCACAGTTTCCTAGCCTGAGCACCAATCTGGCCTGCAGATGCCCGTTGATTTGCAAGTACCAGGTGCAGGACTCTCTATGCCCTTTAGACAGCCCAGCCTCCATGCCTGGGCACCATCAGCAGGAGACTGCCTACCCATTTGCTCAGGCAGAGACCCCTCCTCCCATCAGCAGGAGCCTGGAGCCCCTTATGCGCCTCACCTGGAACAGGTAGTCTCCAGGAGGCACGTCGGTGATGTCGACCCACTGGCAGTCGATGTCATGACGGTACATGTCCCAGCAGCCCATGGTGATGCCCTGCTCACCAAAGTTGGCGCACTCGTAACTCTTCTGGATGTCTGCATGTGGAGACAGAGGGAAGCCCAGCCACCAGGCACCCATGGTCCCTCCACCGTGCTCCCCACAAAGGCCCTGCTAAGTAGGGGGCATCCCCAGACCCCACCTTCAGCATCTCTCCCTTCCCCAGGCCCACAGCCTTGGCTGCCTCTGGGCTCGGCAGCCCATCCCCACTCTGCTCTGCTTTTGGTAGAATCCTCCCTCAGTTCTCTATCCACATCCCACTGCATCCTCCTCCACGAAGCCCTCCTGGGCTACTCTGGCCCACCCTAGCCGTTCTGAGGAATATCAGCCTGGGAATAAAGCGTGAGCTATTCTGAGTAAGTTATGGTGTTTATTGTTGAGCCTGATGTGGGGTCATCTGGTCTCCCCAAGGGCATCCACTCTTGGATGTGATCTCGGTCTGACCCATCTCTCTGACCCGTCCTGGGTTAGCCCCTTGTGTGGCACATAGTAGGTGCTCAAAACCCATCTGCTGGGTGATTTCACGACACGCCAGGGGCCACATCAACCACTGACAATTAGCACCCATTTACTGAGAGCCTGCCGATCTGGGCGCTGCTCTAAGCCCCAGCTGCCCTGAGAAGAGTCACATGTCTCCTGTTAAGAAAGCTCGGTCAGGCCAGGATGGCAGATGCACCCACAGCGGTCACCGTACAGGTATGGAAGCAACTGGGGGTGTGGGTGGGGTGCTGCCTCTGCCTGGGGCAGTCAAGAGAGTCTGGGAACCTCAAAGTGGGGCTTTGAGCTTGAACTGGAAGGTAAGAACCTGTGAGGCTTGTGTATCTGTGTTGGACATAGACAGAAAGTGTGGCAGCCAGAGCGGGAAGGGACTGCGTGTCAGGTTCAAGGGTTTGAGCCTTACAGGGGAGACCCACCAGTGGGCCCACTGGATCCACCAGTGCCCGTCAGCATGACTCTGGGGACCCAGGTGCCTTTATAGCCAGGCCTTGCCCACCCCAGCCCTCCAGCCCCAGATGGTAGTCATGAGGTCCCCAGTGAGGGAAGGTCCTGTGGGGAGTCAGCAGGGTGACACAGAATCCCTAGCCAGGCCTGGGACCCTAGCCGAATGAGCACACGGGGGAGCATCTGAGTCCCTCGGAATCTCCCCAGCCCGCCCCTGTCCCCCGAATACCTCCTTCACATTCTGTGTCCTCTAAGCAGAAGCTAGCTTTGTGGCCCTCTGCCACCTTGGTGCCATTGAGGTTCAGCAGGTCGTAGTGGGTGAACACCTCCATGCTGTGGTAGTGCCTGGGGGGCGAGAGGGAGGTCTAAATGTCAGTTTCTGGAGGGACTGCCGCCTGCAAGCGATGGCCCAGCTGGCCATTCCCCTCTGGGGACATCTCAAGCAGAGCAGCGTGGTCCAAAGTGGTGGTGGCGGGAGAAAAGTGTGCAGTGGACAGGGCACTATGAGATAGGGGATGGGACAGAAGTCAGGAATCATGGCGCTTCCATGGGCTCTGGAACCCACTACCTTCAGGAGCCTCAGTTTTTTCATCTGCTAAATGGGAATAATAATGTAATGCATGAGGTGCTATGGGAATTAATCAGATAAACTGATGAACAGGGGCTCAGCATCAATAAGCTCAATAAATTAGGATATATTTAGTAAACGGATGTAGCACCCTCCAGAGACCTCAAGTGGCTGTCACAGCTTGTTCCTACTTGGGCACTTTCTGCAGATGAATGCAAGTCACTCCTTGATGTCTTTAGAAAACGTTTAAAGTGGGAGTATGGTCAGGAGGGAGACAGAATGAAGAGGGGAAGAAGGGGTGGGAAGAGCAGGCTCTGATGAGCAGGGCACACACGTGTCCCAAACTAGGTGATGGAGGCAGAAACTTGTGCTCCTGGCATCAAGAAAATTTTTTTTTAAAGGAGGGGGGGAAAGGGGGCTTTGAGGACCCATGGGAGGGAGAGGATGTGCCTGTCAGGCACATCCTGTAGAAGGGAGCAGAGAGGGAAGAGAGATGGTGCACCCCCGTGGCTCTTGCCCCAGATGAACATTTACCTAACGGGGTCCCATCTCATCCCTCAGGAAGAACTGAGAACAGATGCAGGTTCTTGGAAAAGCCTGTGTTTGGTGCAGAATAACATGGGAAACATGGCTTCCGAGGGGCCTTCCTGAGGGGCTTGGTACTAAGCCCATCCTAAGCTGCTACACATCTTATCACAAGTGGCTGCAAGTATTCACACTCGCTTGTCTGTCATTCCAGGAACATTTGGAAAATGGGTGAAGGCACAAGGTACCAAGGTTTGGGGAACAGAATCATGAGTTTTGTTTCCCTGTGACCTGAGTTCCCTCCACAGGAAAGAGGGAATGCATGATAGCATGATCCCCGTCAGGGGTTCTGTAAAGACGAACTAGGAGACGGACTTCCCTGGTTGGGTCCAGAGGCTAAGATTCCACCTTCCAGTGCAGGGGTGTAGGTTCAATTCCCTGCTTAGGAAGCTAAGATCCTACAGGCCTCGCGGCCAAACATCCAAAACATAAAACAGAAGCAATATGATAACAAATTCAATAAAGCCTTCAACACCGCTACCATTGCTGCGATTGTGTGTCGTAGTCACCCAGTCGTGTCTGACTCTGTAGCCTGCCAGGCCTCTGTCCATGGGATTCTCCAGGCCAGAATACTGGAGAGGGCTGCCATTCCCTTCTCCAGGGGACCCATTGCTATGATTATTTCCTGGCCGACAGCAGCTTCATCACAGCCCCCCACCCCACCCCTAGCCTTAGGTATTTGTCCTCAGGCTCTCTCGGCTGGATGGGAACAGAAGAGGACAGGGAGAAGAGGAAAATTAAAAGGACAACTTTTCAGAGAGGAAATGAGAGGCTCTTTTCCCTTCTTCCTGCATTGGGCTGGTGCTATAAATAATGTCAGAAGTTCCTAACTTGGGCTTTTCCCAGGTCACTCGGGTTCCTGGGTAAAAGGATGCTGAGCCAGGGGCCCATGGGGAACAGTTACAAGGATGCATTCTGTGGCAGTTGAAGGAATGACTTTGAAAGAATCTATTTTGGCTTCTTGAAGGAGCAAGATGGGACATGAGGTCTGACTCACTGCCTAAAACATGTCTGCCTCTTTCAGAGAGGGGTTTATGTTGCTATGTTTACTGGCTGGAAAGACTGAAGAGGAATAGGTTTATGTTCCGCTGTCTAAACAAAATGCAGACAGAGCCCACAGACAGACTCTTGTAAGGCTGACCTTCTCCTGCTGCCCCTGCTTCCTGCAGACTTGATTTAAAAGTCTTCCCCGACTGTTCGTTTTTCCCCTGTGGACACAGGGAGGGAAGCAGCTGGCTGGAGATTCATGATGCTAGCTAGCTGTGGTCCGGGAGCCTCTGTGCTTTACTGCTGGGGTGTGTGTTGACATCACCTCCCGGGCCACCTCTCCTTCAGCAGGCTGGTTGGAGAGCCCGCTGGGCACCCACCCTTCACCACCCACACTCGCACCCCAGGAGATTCAGATCGAGGCTGCTGGGAAGGAGGGAGGAAGCATCTGGTGATCCAGGGACATTTTCTCATTTCAGGCTGAGTATCCTGATCTTCAGAGGTCTAAGAGGTAGCCTGATCTATGGAAAAGAGACAGGGAAACGCCAGTTTACAGAGATTCAGAAATTCTAGGCAGGAGAGAACACCAGACACTAGATCACTGGAGGCCGGTGGAGGTCACTGTAACTTGGCAGAGAGGAAGGGTGATCTTCCACTGGGGGACTAGAGAGTGAGGTACACTAGGGCACGGCACCAACTGAGGCACAGGGCTGTGAGTGGACACGTGGATGAGAGAGAAAGCCAGTCCAGGACAAGAAGGGAGGTTTGGGTATGTTCTTTGTTACCCTAGGTCATCTTGGGCCCAGATAAGACTTTCCATCTGAGCACCAGTGCATATTACAGAGATGCTTCACTCTTCTTCCTTTCTCACACCAGCCATGTGTCCCCCGGTGCCTCCAGGATGGACAGTCCTGGCTGGTGCTCAGTTGTGGATCATAAGATGCTCCCATTCCTATTTCAGAGAATGTGGGGGTGTGTTCCAACCTCAGGAGGTGCTGCCACAAAAGGGCAGGAGCCCTTCTGCTCACTCAGCCTTGCCCTTCCCCACCTGCTAGGCAGTCCTCGGGTGGAACAAAGCCCTCCTGGATGGGATGAAGGCCTCAATTCGGCTCACTGAGGCCGCACTGAATCTGCAGGGCTTTGACCCAAAACACGGGGGCTGCTCTGCACATGGTGGGGGCGGAATGAATGAAAGTCCCGCCTTGTAGCCAGGCTACCAGTGATCAGAGGGTCTGGCACCTGTGTTGGATATCCATCTCCCTGCATCTCCAGCTCCCAGCTCCCCTCCAGGGCTTTCCTGAGGTAGGGGGCAAGGCAGGATGCTGCACCCTGGGACACAGTGGGGGCTGAGAACCAGGAGCAGCCAGGCTTCTCTGTGACATCATGTGCCAGGTGAGCAGCGTGGCCCATACCTGGGGTGCAAGAAGCAGTAAGGGGACCCCCATCAGGATCATCAGTCAAGGGCCATGGTGATGAGAGAGAATGGCTCAGAGCATTTCCCTTTAGGCTGGCTTGTGAGGAGGCTCTGAAAGAGCTCAGTCTCTGAGCTTCACCCAGTTGCTAAGTTGTGTCCAACTCTTTGTGACCCTATGAACTGTAGCCTGCTAGGCTCCTCTGTCCATGGGATTTCCAGGCCAGAACACTGGAGTGGACTGCCACTTCCTTCTCCAGGGATCTTCCTGACCCAGGGATCAAGCCCACGACTCCTGCATTTCCTGTACTGGCTGGTGGGTTCTTTACAGCTTTGCTACCTGGAAGCCCCTGTGGTGTTTCATCTCAGCACTTTCAAAGACTATACCTGTTCCTCATCATGGCATCAGCTAAATTGGGAGTGACCATTTTGCAGATTCAGGCTAACTTGAGCCAGAGTTCTCAACTTTGACTTCACAGATGGGCTTCAGCATCTGTAAATCTGCTGAAACAAGGTGTAAAATCCAGAAATAATTTTTTTGAGTGTAAAATCCAAAAATAATTTTTTTGAGTGGAGGATAGGTCAGCTCTCATCATGCTCCCAAAGGGACCCAATAGAGAAATTCAGGGCCAGGAATCCTGTTGAAGGTCTTCCCACAGGGCCTGGAGAAGCTCCCCGGAGCTCTGGAGGCCAGGGGTGGGGAGTTTCTTACACTCCCTGGGGTCTTGTGGTCAGAGGTTCTCAGCCACAGTCCAGGAGGGCAAGGCTGAAGGGACATATGCTTAGTCAGTATGATCTTTCCCACCCATTCCTTCCAAACCATTGATTGCAACATCTATAAACAAAGAAAGGAAATAGACCACAGGAAAAGCAGGGTTTGGGGTGGGGAGGTCAGGGTGCTTGGAGCTCCAGATCAGAAGAAACACTTCCATGAGGTCACCATGTGTATTCTTAGAGAAGAAACCATTCCTTGAGATCAAGCCTGTATCACAGGGAGCGCCCTACCGTGTGATGTCTGGGTGGAGCACCATATATGGGGCAGAGACGCAATTACCTTCTACTTATAGATCCAAAGGGCAGCACTTCCGCCATATATTCTCGGAAGGAAATCAGGCACCCATATGTCAGGGCTTTAATTTGACTCTCTGACTCCCTGAAGAAGACCTCCATGCTTCTATATAAAGACCCAAACTTCTTTGGCTAATGAGGACTTTCAGGACATACTAAGAGTAATTGCAGTTGACCTTTGAACAACGCAGAGGTTAGAGGCACTGACCTCCACACAGTTGAAACTCCAAGAACTGTTATCTCAGCCTCAGAAACAAAGGAGCTCAGAAATGACTCATCCGAGGGCAGGAAACTGAAACTGCTTGGATAGAATCGGGACATAGCAGCCCTAATTCTTTCGATTCCATGTATTGTGATCTCTAATTGAACACAAACTTTTCCCCACACTGAGTTAATTTAAGAGCTATAAAATGAAAATATGTAGAGATACTACGTTAATTGGAAAAGAAAATCCAAGTACAAAGGGACCCAGGCATTTCAAATCTGTGTTGTTCAAGGGTCAACTACATAAAGGAATATCAGCACCCCTGAGTTCTATCACAGTCCTTTCTTTTTTTTTTTTTGTATGGACCATTTTTGACCAGATTATTAAATCTGTTACAATAATGCTTCTCTTTTATGTTTTGGTTTTCCCGGCCATAAGGCATGTAGGGTCTTAGCTCCCTGACCAGGGATTGAACCTGCAACCCCCTGCATTGGAAGGTGAAGTCTTCACCGCTGGGCCACCAGGAAGTTCAAACTGTTCTTTCTTTTGAAATGGATTGAACAACTCTATCCCTAAACAGTTTCAAATGTGACCAGGCCATAAATTATGACATGAAAAAGCAGCCCTACAGATTTGTGATGAAGAAGAGGGGAAAGACAGGAAAGGGTTAGTCGCTCAGTCATGTCTGACTCTTTGCAACCCCATGGACTGTAACCTACCAGGCTCCTCTGTGCATGGGTCTCTCCAGACAAGAATACTGGAGTAGGTTGCCCATCTCCAGGTGATCTTCCTGACCCAGGATGGAAACCAGGTCTCCTGCATCACAGGCTGATTTTTTTACTGTCTGAGCCACCAGGGAAGCCCTTCTGAAGACTAGGGGAGGTACCAGGAAGGGCACATACTGGGAGTCAGGCAGGCCCCAGACAGGACCCTCATTTCCCAACTTCATCCTGGACAAGTCATGTGAATGCAGAGCCACGGTTTCCTGATTCAGAAAAAGGAGGGTACCCTGCCTGGTACCTTTTTCTACCAACTCCAGTTCTTGTGTACCTAACAGTGATCATCACACTTCAGAGCTGGAAGGACACCTAGCAGTCAGCCAGACTTGGGCCTCTCAGACTGATGGCACACAATCCTTTGGTTACCTGTTTAACATGCAGATTCTTAAGCAATTGTCAATCTCCCATGGGCCCTGGATTTGACACTGACTGCAGATGCTGCCAGCCCTCGCGGGGACCTGATGCAAAACTCTTGTAGGGATGGGATTTTGAGCACAGAGACAGTGCTCTCCCCGCTGGCCCAAGTCTGTGGTCCCTCGTGGAAGGGGGTAAGGTGGCTGCCCTGTTGAATGGCAGAGGCCTCCTTCTGTTCATTTTCAAAACTGCTCACTCTGTCCCCTCTACCCACCCAGCTCAGGTCTGAGCAGCAAAATGAGAGCCAGCAGCAACAGACAGAGGGCTCTGGATTAGGGTGGGAATCAAGCAAAGGAACAAAAAGAAGGAGGTTGGGGAACACAGGGAGATGAACGGCAAGGCCTCTGTTGGCCACCCTGGGCCAGCTCTGGAGCTGTGCTGTGCTCTTGTCCAGGAATTTATATAGCACTGGGAGCAGAGCCAGAGACTGAGGGTGGGAAGGAACAGTGGAGGTCCCAGCTGATGTGGCCCAGATGGCCTGACATCACACAGCTGGTTAGAGGCATGGCTGGGTCGAGAGACCAGGTCTCACGACTCCTGGGCCTAGAACTTGTGTCTCTACACTTACCATCTTCCTAGAGGTCTTCAACATGTATAGCATACTGGCACTTAAAATAACCCACATGCCACAAGTAGAGACTGCATGCCACAAGTAGAGACTGCATGCCACAACTAGAGAAGCCTGGGCACCACAAAGCAGACCCAGTACAGCCAAAAAGAAAGACAAAGTAGAACAGACTAGAATAAAATATATTTCTACATGAACTCAGCATCCAACCCCTGCAGCACCCCCAAGCTCCCTGCAGAGCACGAATTTGCTGAGAACACACCTGAAACCACTAACTGAAGGTCAATGGAGGGGCACTGGGTTCTCAAAATGAAGTTTGTTTCTCAATGCTAGAGGTGTCAGGGGCAAGAAAGAGAGCAGGCTTGGAGAGGGTGAGGTGGGTCAGGGCCTCTGGGAAGGGAGAACACTGTCTGCAAATGCAAAGGAGCCCTCCAGCTAGAGGGACCCTGCCCCCAGGACCATGTGGCTGCTTGGCTGTGTCTAAGAGGCCCTGTGACAGCTGGGGCCCATGGGTTGGCGGGCTGGGGCAGGGAGGGATGGCTCACCTGTGGCAGTCATGCCAGATCCAGGCGTGGCGCCCGTTCTTGGGTCGGAAGTCGGACTGGCCGTTGTTGTGGATCTGGGAGGAGAAGCGCAGGAGCCGCCGGTAGCCCGTGGTGGGGTTGGTCTGGGCGGCCGAGGCCGAGAGGCAGTTCTCCTCCATGGCGCACTGCAGCATGAACATGGGCCGGTCCTCCAAGTACGTGGTCTGCTGCACAATCTCTGCGTTGAGGACCAGGTCAGGGGCGGCTGGGAGCAGGGCAGACACAGGCTTCAGACAGGCCAGAGACCCCATGCCACTTCCCGCCTAGGTTTCCTCTGATTCCCGAGCAGTGGCTGGCCTGCATCCCTGCCGAGCGTCTGGAACTGGCTCTCATGGTCTCTCCTATCCGGGTCAGGGATTATTACCCTCAACTCTTTTCCCCTTCTCTGAGAGCCCTGCTGGACACCTCTGTGGATCTCAGTGTCCGCATGCATGCTTAGTGGTTCAGTCGTGTGCGACTCTTTCTCATGTTTGCAAAATATTGCCAGTAGTTCAATCTGGGTAATGGGTCCATGAGGCTTCATTATATTAATATTATTCTATTGCCTTTAGAATAATCTCCTGGAGTAACAGGTAAATTTGGCCGTGGAGTACAGAATGAAGCAGGGCAAAGGCTAATAGAGTTTTGCCAAGAGAATGCACTGGTCATAGCAAACACCCTCTTCCAACAACACAAGAGAAGACTCTACACATGGACATCACCAGATGGTCAACACCAAAATCAGATTGATTATAGTTTTTGCAGCCAAAGATGGAGAAGCTCTATACAGTCAGCAAAAACAAGACCAGGAGGTGACTGTGGCTCAGATCATGAACTGCTTATTGCCAAATTCAGACTTAAATTGAAGAAAGTAGGAAAACCACTAGACCATTCAGGTATGACCTAAATCAAATTCCTAATGATTACACAGTCGAAGTGAGGAATAGATTTAAGGGACTAGATCTGATAGACAGAGTGCCTGATGAACTATGGAATGAGGTTCATGACACTGTACAGGAGATAGGGAATAAGACCATCCTCAAGAAAAAGAAATTCAAAAAAGCAAACTGGCTGTCTGAGGAGGCCTTACAAATAGCTGTGAAAGAAGAGAAGCCAAAAGCAAAGAAGAAAAGGAAAGATATACCCATTTCAATGCAGAGTTCCAAAGAATAGCAAGGAGAAATAAGAAAGCCTTCTTCAGTGATCAGTGAAAAGAAATAAAATGGGAAAGACTAGAGATCTCTTTAAGAAAATTAGAGATACTAAGGGAATATTTCATGCAAAGTGGGCTCGATAAAGGACAGAAATGGTCTGGACCTAACAGAAGCAGAAGGCATTAAGAAGAGGTGGCAAGAATATACAGAAGAACTGTACAAAAGAGAGCTTCATGACCCAGATAATCACGATGGTGTGATCACTCACCTAGAGCCAGACATCCTAGAATGTGAAGTCAAGTGGGCCTTAGAAAGCATCACTATGTACAAAGCTAGTGGAGGTGATAGAATTCCAGTGGAGTTATTTCAAATCCTGAAAGATGATGCTGTGAAAGTGGGGCACTCAATATGCCAGCAAATTTGGAAAACTCAGCAGTGGCCACAGGACTGGAAAAGGTCAGTTTTCATTCCAATCCCTAAGAAAGGCAATGCCAAAGAATGCTCAAACTACCACACAATTGCACTCATCTCACACATGATCAAAGTAATACTCAAAATTCTCCAAGCCACGCTTCAACAATACGTGAACCATGAACTTCCAGATGTTCAAGCTGGTTTTAGAAAAGGCAGAGGAACCAGAGATCAAATTGCCAATATCCGCTGGATCATCAAAAAAGCAAGAGAGTCTCAGAAAAACATCTACTTCTGCTTTATTCACTATGCCAAAGCCTTTGACTGTGTGGATCACAATAAACTGTCGACAATTCTGAAAGAGATGGGAATACCAGACCACCTGACCTGCCTCTTGAGAAATCTGTGTGCAGGTCAGGAAGCAACAGTTAGAATTGGACATGGAACAACAGACTGGTTCCAAATAGGAAAAGGAGTATGTCAAGGCTGTATATTGTCACCCTACTTATTTAACTTATATGCAGAGTACATCATGAGAAACGCTGGGCTGGAAGAAGCACAAGCTGGAATCAAGATTGCTGGGAGAAATATCAGTAACCTCAGATATGCAGATGACACCACCCTTATGGCAGAAAGAGAACAAGAACTAAAGAGCCTCTTGATGAAAATGAAACAGGAGAATGAAAAAGTTGGCTTAAAGCTCAACATTCAGAAAACAAAGATCATGGCATCCTGTCCCATCACTTCATGGCAAATAGATGGAGAAACAGTGGAAACAGTGGCTGACTTTATTTTTCAGGCTCCAAAATCACTGCAGATGGTGACTGCAGCCATGAAATAAAAGGGCGGTTACTTCTTGGAAGAAAAGTTATGACCTACCTAGATAGCATATTAAAAAGCAGAGACATTACTTTGCCAACAAAGGTCCATCTAGTCAAGGCTATTATTATTCCAGTAGTCATGTATGGATGTGAGAGTTGGACTATAAAGAAAGCTGAGTGCCGAAGAATTAATGCTTTTGAACTGTGGTGTTGGAGAAGACTCCTGAGAGACCCTTGGACTGCAAGGAGATCCAACTAGTCATCCTAAAGGAGGTCAGTCCTGGGTGTTCACTGGAAGGACTGATGTTGAAGCTGAAACTCCAAAACTTTGGCCACCTGATGCAAAGAGCTGACTCATTTGAAGATACCTTGATGCTGGGAAAGACTGAAGGCAAGAGAAGAAGGGAATGAGAGAGGATGAGATGGTTGGATGGCATCACCAACTCAATGGACTTGAATTTTAGTAAACTCCAGGAGCTGGTAATGGACAGGGAGGCCTGTCATGCTGCAGTCCATGGGGTAGCAAAGAGTGGGACATGACTGAGCGACTGCACTGATCTAAACTGAATCTCCTTCGGAGTGGCTTGAGAGTTTCCATAATAAAAAGCAGACAATAACAATGAATAGGAGCTTCTCTGGTGGCTCAGATGGTAAAGAATCTGCCTACAATGCAGACCTGGGTTCAGTCCTTGGGTTGTGAAGATCCCCTGGATAAGGGAATGGCAACCCACTGCATTATTCTTGCCTGCAGAGTGCCATGGGCAGCAGAGCCTGGTGGGCTACAGTCCATGAGGTCACAAAGAGTAGGACACAACAGTGACTAACACTTCTAACTTCTAACAATGAAATCATGCTACACGTAAAGAGAACACTCTTAATGCTTTGGTCTGATTCTTCTGGGAATTACAAATGTATTTCCCACCATGTGTAATACTGTATGAAGATCTGTACTGCATACAATACTACTTATATTGTATCAGTCTGTTAATGCTGTCTCTCTTAAAACATATCTTGACATATTCACTTGTTAATAAATAACCATTACAATATTTAATTCATAACCCTAACCTACACTTTATTTATTTTAAAACTAATTAATTAATATTACTTATTAACTTTTGATTGCACTGTATCTTTGTTGCTGTGTGGGGCTTTCTCTAGTTGTGGAGAGCGGGGTCTATTCTCTGGTTGCGGTTCTCAGGCTGCTCACTAAAGTGGCTTCTCCAGTTGCAGAGAATGGGCTCTAGGCTAGAGGGCTTAGTTGTCTGGTGGCGTGTGGGATCTTTCTGGAGCAGGGACTGAACCCATGTCCCCTGCATTGGCAGGCAGATTCTTAACCACTGGACCACAGTTAAAGATAAAGTGATAAACATCCTGTAGTAAATCTCTGTGTGTGACTTTAATCGCTTCTTCAGAATATATTTCTATAAATTGCTGGGGGCAGGTTTCACGCTTCCAAGACTCTGATATATATCCGGTTCTACCAGTTTCCCCTTGCACTGTTGCTCCAAGTGAGAGTTTTCACCCAGTTACCTCTTTTAAAACAAGCTTGACTTATTCAATTAGCACAGTGTACATAGCAGGTGTTAAAAAAATAATCACCAGTGGTTACAATCTATGTTTACTAAACAGTTATAATAGAAGGATTAACTTCTTCACCAAAGGATTAACTGTGTCTCTTTAAAAGTGAGATTCTACTGAACATTTCTAGTATACCTCAATTCACAGGAATGTAGTATAGAATCATTTACGACAAGGCCCAGAGACTTCCCCAGTGGTCCATTGGCTACACCTTGCCTTCCAGTGCAGGGGATGTGGGTTCGATCCTTGGTTGAGGAACAAAGACCCAAAGACCCCACATGCCTCTCAGTCAAAAACAAAAACAAAAAAACATAAAACAAAAGCAATATTATAACAAAATTAATAAAGGCTTAAAAAAATGATCCACATTAAAAAAAAAAATCTCAAAACAGGCAAACAAACCTTCAAACTTAAGACCCACCGATCTTTTATTTTCTGATGCTTGCAAATTTCTGAGGTGCGTGTCCTCTATGAGCTTTGCTTCTCTCATGTTCACCACTGCCTGGAGCAATTCTGCCCTGTCTGGGTGCCCTCCCCGGCTGTGCGTGGGAGCCCAGCAGGTTTTCAGGATGCACAACTGCTGGTGCTGGAGTGTTGAGGGCACAGTTTAATGAGCGTGTTGTGGCCTCTTCTCATGATCTGTACACTAGTCAGTAAGCATCCCCGACTCTGTGTGACCCTACGGCCTGTAACCCACCAGGCTTCTCTGTCCATGGGATTTTCCAGGCAAGAATACTGGAGTGGGTTGCCATGCCCTTCTCCAGGGAGTCTTCCCGATCCAGGAATTGAACCTGGGTCTCCTCCATTGCAGGCAGATTCTTTACTCTCTGAGCCACTAGGCAAGCAAAGGTTACTAGAAGAATATATTTTCTCTTTATGAATAAAATATGAAGCCAGGTAAGCGTTCCCTGGCCCCAGAGGCTCTTGCTCCCCCTGCAGACTCTGACTGATGCCTTCAGCCCAGGCAGAGGGGCTCTTTGAGCAATAGCCCCATAAAGGTTATTTTTGGTCTGCCATGAGCATGTGGGAGGGCCCTGTTGATCTCATAATTCTTGGTCCTCATAATAAAAGATTCCCCTTTGATCTCAGTATCTGGGACAGTGAGCTTCTTTTGACTCATGGGTTTGTTTCTACCTCATGCATGGTGGTGGTGGTGGTTTAGTTGCTAAGTCGTGTCTGACTCTTGAGATCCTACAGACTGTAGCCTGTCAGGCTCCTCTGTCCATGGGATTCTCCAAGCAAGAATACTGGAGTGGGTTGTCATTTCCTTCTCCAAGGGGTCTTCCCGATCCAGGAATTGAACCTGGGTCTCCTGTATTGCAGGCAGATGATTTACCAACTGAATTATGAGGGAAGCCCAGGCATACTGTGAATTATATTAAAGACCACATTTCTCTCTTTGCTTTGGCTGGTAGGAAGCTCGCTGTATAATAACAGTAAATGTATATGAGTCTATGACAGTAAATGTATGTGCTGGGCCAGCCTCAGTTGCTTCAGTTGTGTCCAATTCTGTGTGACCCCATGGACTGCAGCCCACCAGGCTCCTCTGTCCATGGGATTCTTCCAGCAAGAATATTGGAATGAATTGCCATGCCCTCATCCATGGGGTCTTCCCAGCCCAGGGATCAAACACACGTCTTTACATGTCCTGCATTGAAAGGCAGGTTTTTTTTTTTTTTTTTTTTTATCACTAGCACCACCAGGAAGCCCAATAAATGTATAGGTCTCTATAATATATAAATTTTTATTAATCTCTATCAGTACCAGTTTGAGCCACTCTCATTTTGCCAATACCTACTTTAAAAAAATTATATATATATTATTTTAAATATTTATTTATTTGGCTGTACCAGGTCTTAGTTGCAGCATGCAGAATCTTCAGTTGCAGCATGTAGGACCCTAGTTTCCTGACCAGGGATCAAATGCAGGATACTAACATTGGGAGCATGGAGTCTTAGTCACTGGACCATCAGAGAAGCCTCCGTACTTCTTTCTAAATCTGGTTTTATCTTATGCTATCTTGAATTTTATTTAGGTTTATATTATCTTAGTTTCTTTTTTGATAAATGGTATATTAAAAGTATAAATAAATTATTAAGCTGAGAAAAGACTTCCGATGAGGGTGAGACCACATCTCTCTGCCTGGGGGTCTGGTAAGGGTGGTACTCTCACTCTTTCCTCTCAGAAAGGATGCAACAATTTATAATGTCTCCCCAGAGAAGCTCACGCTGGGGGTGAGAGTCCTGCTTTACAAGGGTTATGAAATGCTGGGTGGGTCTAAAAGGGGGAGAAGTTACCGAGTTCAAGTTTAACCTCCCTGGTTCTCCATGATGGTAAACGACAGCGCATCGCTGTTTTTTAAGCGCTTGCGTGTGTTGTTGTCACATTTAATTTCCAGTCTCTAGGAAAACAACAAAGACTGTGGATCATAGCCGTGAACTAACTTTGCCAAGACCAGCTAATAAATGGCAGGCAATGCGTGGTCTGGAGTCCTTTGGCCAGGCTCAGGGCCTCTCCCACCTCCCAGATCCACAAGGAAATCCTTTGATAAGGCAAGGAGGGTGGGATCCAGAGAATAACACACCCACAAGGCTGTCAGCCCGTCCTTTCAGCTTGGAAGGGAACCTGCTGAGATGGCCATTCTGAACTCTGGCCAGGGTGGGGATGGAGGTGGGGGTGGGGGCTCCCTTCTATACTGTCAAGCTCTCTAGGATTCCCAGGGAGTCACTAGGAGGTTAAATCACCCTGTGTGTGTGACAACAAAAATGATCTATGTCTTTTTTTTTTTTTTGACCATTCCACACAGCATGTGGGATCTTAGTTTCCTGACCAGGGATTGAACCTATGTCCTCTGTATTGGAAGCACAGAGTCTTAACCATTGGATCCCCAGAGAAGTCCCAGGAAATGATCTGTGGGGCAGGGCAGAAGGAAGGAAGCTGACCCACCAAGCAGTATGTGTTTCACTGCTAACCAAGAAGCCAGCTCCCAGGAGACCAAGTTCTTAGTCACTTAATTCTCCTAAGGCCACTTAAATAATCTGCAGTGACCCTGCCTTTGAACCCAAGGCTTCCAGACTCCCAGCTCCTCCTTCCAGCTTTCTCCACTGTTATCAGGCAAGATTCCAGGGTTGCCTATGAGGGTAGTTCCTCTTGCCCCTGACTCTTCTCACTTAACAAGAATCCATCCCTGCTTTCCATTTCGCTTGGCTCATAGCAGAGACCCCAGGCAGAGCCTTGCAGGGAATAACCAGTGAGACTCTGTGCCCCTCCTGGAGCCTGGCAGGACAGCTGGCTCACGACCCCCAGGAGCTCTCACTTTCTGAGCAGGCGACTCCAGCCCCGCACC
This sequence comes from Nanger dama, assembly GCA_917880005.1. NCBI lineage: Eukaryota > Metazoa > Chordata > Mammalia > Artiodactyla > Bovidae > Nanger > Nanger dama. The sequence goes on along the minus strand of CAKJTW010000078.1, from coordinate 4,328,206 downwards.
GCACCCCTCCCTCGGGGCAGGCCACGTCCCTCCCCGTCGTGTCGGCAGTGCGCCAAGGACAGCTCTGTTCCCGAGCACTTCACACCGCTCATGACCACCTTGTTGGCGTTGATATCTCCATGCCAGTACCAGGTCTCCTGCATGAACCAACAACAACAAACAGCCAGCACATGATCGTGAATTGTCACTTTCCCACATTCTATCAAATTTCAGCCTCACCGAAACACCTAAGGGTTTATGATCCCATTTTTCAGATGGAGACAGCCAAGACACAGTCACTTACCCAAGTCATGCAGGTTGTTGGTGGCAGCGCAAATGAGGCCCGCCCCCCACACTTGGATTCTTCTCCTCTCCCTTTTGGAAAGCACAGCTAAGAGTGTGCTTAATGTTGTGTATCAGGAACAGCAGCCAGACTGCCTACTCCCTCCTCCTGAGCCCTGGGCAGACATTACTAATGCTCTCAGAATCCTTCTCAACACTGTGCTCCAGGGAGACACCACCAACTGATCACGATTGGCAGGAGAGAAGAAATCTAGTCACATTTGTCAATAGTTCCATCTTCATTCATCTCATTGGTTCTAATTTTCTAGAGAACCTACACACCCCTCATCCTCTAGAGAGAAAACTGGGGCCTCGGGAAGGGATAAGGCCTGCAATCAGAGTACTGAGGTCAAGGGAGGCCCATCTCACAGCTTCTGCTGTGAGAATCAGGTGTCTTAGGAAACAGCTGACTAGGAACTAAAGAGCCGGACAGTACCAGCAGTGCCTTGATCCTGCTTGGTCATAAGCAGGATCAGCAGAAACACGATGTGGCTGTGTGAAGCCAGGCTTCCAGAGGGCCCCGGGTACCAGAGGCCTGCCCCTTCCTTCTGGATGGTTTGGGAGTTGCCACAGGGCTGCCTGGCTGAGTTCTCCCATGTCGCTACTAAGAAATGCCTTCCTCAAGCAGCCACCCAGGGCACAGGGGCTGAAGTCAGGGTTAGCAAAGTGAGATGGGGGGTGCTTTGGACATTTTCCTGTTCTGGGAGAAGCTTAAGAAAAGTGTTTGTAGAGCCTGGATACTGAAGACCTGGACTATTTGTTCCATGTTCACAGAGAGGCTGGGAAAGGTGGCAGGTCATTATGTAGCCAGCTGGGAGAGGGTCCAATTGGGAAGTGACCTCCAGCCCCCTGGCTCCCACTCCTCTTGCCCCTGGCCTCTTTCTGACAATGTTACATCCCAGGATGTGGTCCAGAGGGCAGTGATTTTTTAATCCAAAGCACTGTCTGTCTTTCTTCTGTTCCTTTCTGATGGCGGGGTGGGGAGCCTAGCTACCTTTTGGCTGAGTCCCTTCTGAGCTGGCGGCAGGAGGAGTGCAGCAGCTGTGAAGGGTCCTGAAGCAAGGCTTGGGCAACTGCCAGCCAACCAAGGAGAGGATGCATGGATGTGGACACAGCGAGGAAGCATGTTGTGGGAAGAGGGGGCCAGCAAGGGAGTGAGCTAAGACAGGGGTTTCCACCCACCTGGGACTGGTCCAAGACCTGTTAGGAACTGGGCCACTCAGCAGGAGGTGAGTGATGGGTGAGTAAGCAAAGCTTCATCTGCCTCTCCCCATTGCTCTCCATCACTCACATTACTGCCTGAAGCATCCACCCTGCCCCTACCCCGTCTGGAAAAGCTGTCTTCCACAAAACCAGTCTCTGAAGCCAGAAAGGCTGGGGACCGCTGAACTAAGGCGTCTAGGGTATTGGGTTGGGTGGTCTCCACATGCCCCCCGATAGGACTGAGCGGTTTCCCCTGCAAAGGCAGGTCAGGACATCCCAGAATGAGCCCCTGGCATGGTCAAGCCCAATGCACAGAGCTGAGACCCAAAACCAGAGTCCAGTGACCCACGCAAGGACTCGGGGCTGCAGGGGGCAGAGCAGTGGAGGACAGGATGAGGTTTTTCTCCAAGTCCATGGCTCTCTACCTCCTGAGAGTCACAGAAGGTGGGGGCTGATGAGAGCTGGGCAGGATTGGACTGGATGCAGGGTTCAAGGCCCTTGGCGGCAGGGTGGGGGCAGGGGCTTCTCACCTGGAAGGCATTGCTCGCAAACCCCAGGCCTAGCTGCCGGCAGACGACCATGGCCTCCACAATGCCCCAGTTCTCTCCGCACACCATGCCCCACACGAGGGACCCATTCCTCTCCACCAGCACCTCCACTCGGCCCTCGTAGGGGTTTCCGGCCCCGTGCTCAGGCGCAGCTGTGGAGGGAAAGGAAGGCATGATCACTGGGAGGGGAAGGCAGGTTGATGCCTCACTATGGTACTGCCTTCAGTCTCAATTTCCCCAAGGCAGGGGGTCCTGCCTGTGACACAGAACCCTGGCATCACTGAGAACCTGCTGTAGGTGAGACACCTGTGCCCAGCATGGTCTTCTCCATTAGGTGCCCCTCCCCTGCTGTACTGCAGCCATCCTAGGACCCTAGATGCCAATACAGCCAGGGAGATCCACTGACCCCACTATAGACCCACTGACCTCACAGTAGAATCTGCCTCCGCTGCCCATGAGCCCACCATGGGGGTGGGTCTCAGATCAGATACTTGGAAAGATGCAATAAGGAGCCTTAAAATGATAGAATCCCTCGACTCTTTCTGGGACCATTTTCTCCTCCTCACACCCTCTTCTGTATCCCGGTTCCAGCTCCTGGTTGCATCTCTTCCCACAACACCCCCTGCTGTCCTTTCCAGAAGAACTCTTACCTGACAGTCCCACCTGGCACCTCAGAGACCCCAAATCTAACTGGTCCTCTTTTTCTCTCTACACCTAAACCTGTGCTCTACCTCCCCTCATTCTCCATTTCAGTGAAAGGCACTACCACCTGCCCCAGGGGCAGCAAACCGTGTAGGGTGAATGCAGGGACCACAGTATGTAAATAGTGGGGCACAGCTGTGTGCCCGAGAAACCATATTTACAAATATAGGCAGAGGGATGGATTTGGACTGCAAGAGATAGTTTGCTGATCCTGAATCTATTCTGTTAGACAAGCCAGAAATCTAGGAGCGAGCACCAGCATCACCCTCTTTCTTATCCCTTACATCAGGAGCTCCCAACCAAGCCCCTCCACCCCTGCCTGTTAGGAACTGGACCGCACAGCAGGCGATGAGCAGCGAGAGAGCAAGCGAAGCTTCACATCTATATTCGCTCCCGTCACTCTCCCATCACCCCCCAGATGGACCGTCTGGTTGCAGCAAAACAAGTTTAGGGCTCCCACTGATTCTGCATTATAGTGAGGTGTATAATTACTTCATTATATATCACAAGCTAATAATAATGAAATAAAGTGCACAATAGAGGCAATGCACTTGAATCATCCAGAAACCATCCCTCCTCCACCAACCCATCCTGGTTGGTGGAAAAACTGTCTTCCATAAAACTGGTCCCTAGTGTCAAAAAGGTTGGGGACTGATGCCCTACATCCCATCAGAATCTTCCTCCATGGATTTTATCTCCCAAGTCCCTCCCACTCACGCTCCTCCCTCCAGCTCCATCCTTACCCCTCTTCCCAGGCACCTTCACCTCTTGCCTGAAACAGCCCTCCTTACCTCCCTCCCACTGCCTCTCCTCCTGCCTTCACTGACCTATTCTCCATGCAGAAGCCAGAGTCACTTCTGAAAAACACCCAATCATGTTCCTCCCCTAGAACACGTCCATGGTTTCCCTTTGCTCCAGTACTTCCCTCTTCACCCTCATCACATGTCTCTCTCCTCCCTGCTCTCCTACCTCCAGGCACGCGGCCTTCTTTCAGTTTCCATGGTGACCTAACTCTCCTGACCAAGTTACACAGTACGCCTCATTTCACACTGAAGTCCATTACATACAGAGGCCCCTTTGCTTTTGGCTGGTCCCACTCACCTTTCTAAATCTATACCCAGTGGCACTTCTCTCCAGTGGGGGTCAGTGCCCACTTACACAGTTTCTCTCTACATCTCCTTCTTAGCCTTCTTGACAATTATAATTAAGCTAATTTATAATTTTACAATTTAATGGGTGTCTCTCTGATGATATATAAGAGCCAAAGAGCAGAGCTGTATTGGTCTGGTTTACTGGAGGATCGAAAACTAAGACGGCACCTCTCAGATGTTAAGTACATGCCACAATTCCTTTTGGAATGGATGAATACAACACCAGGCTTACAGAATGAAAGCATGGACCAACACTTGAGCCCAAGCCCATAAAGGGAAGCAGGATAAGGTATGTGGATTAAGGACTGGAATTTGGGGGAAGGGCTCTGAAAATGCAGTCCTTAATCCACATACCTTACCCTGCTTCCCTTTATGGTTCTAACAATTCATCCTTTTGAGATAAGACCTAATACTCCAGGAATCTTCAGCTGTTTGTTTGCCAGTCCTTAGCAACAGCAAACCCTTAAGTCATAGGTCTTAATTCTTATTGACTTGGGGGCTGGGAAGGTCACGGAGGTCAGCCAGCAAACGGACAAGCCGAGGGCAGTCCTGACCTTAGATATATCTACCAGAGCTGAGCCAATGCATAAATGGCATATATGGCTCCTGTAAAGTGCTCAGACAAGGCCTGGCACTCAGTGAATGCTGAGAAATCTCAGACATCATCACAGCAATGATGATCATTAGGGTGGGAGTACCAGCAGAAAGCAACCTTTCTTCAGAGGACCCAGAAGAGGTCAGAGCAGGTAGGAAGAGGGCTGGCCCTCGGAAGACTGACATTTGTCTTCCTGAGCGCCTCTGTCTGGGCTGGAGGAAACCTCAGTCCAGGCGCTGGACATCGGCTATGGATTGCACATCACCTGTGACTAACATGTCTTTGTTGTTGTTGTTTAGTCACTCTTGTGACCCAATGGACTGTAGCCCGCCAGGCTCCTTTGTCCATGGGGTTTTCCAGGCAAGGAAAGCAGAGTGGGTTGCCGTTTCCTTCTCCAAGTGATCTTCCCAACCCAGGGATTGAACCCGCATCTTCTGCATTGGCAGATGGATTCTTTACTGCTGAGCCACCAGGGAAGCTGGATCTATATAAACACAAATAAGCAGGCAGAGTCATGGAGAAAGTCCTAGAAAGGCCTGAGCCTCAGTGGGAGGCAAACCAGCCAGCTCCAACATCCACAGGAAGGCCAGCAGCCCTTGGGGAGGGTGTATCAATCCACTGGGTCACAAGAGTGACCTTCAATCCATCGGGATGTCTCTAAGCAACTTCAAGCCATCCCCTCTGCTCATCTGAGATCTAATGAATGCCTGTATTTCATCCTTCATATGCTTACTGAACTCTGCTGGTAATGTTGGCACCTCCTCAGAAATGAAATAAATTGTGTATAGTTCACCAGATCCATTCATTCATCCAGTATTTATTTGGCTTTTATTATGTGACAGGAGTGGGCTTCCCAGGTGGCTCAGCGGTAAAGTATCCACCTGCAATGCAGGTGACTCAGGAGACACGAGTTGATCCCTGGGTTGGGGAAGATCCCCTGGAGGAGAGAATGGCAACTCACTCCAGTATTCTTGCCGGAAGAATCCCATTGACAGAGGAGCCTGGAAGGTTACAGCTATGAGGTCACAAAGAGTCAGACAGGACTGAACTGACTTAGCAGGCACACATGAGACAGGAGGAGTGCTGGGAAATTCACAGGCAAACTTTCAGGAGTGCTTACCATGTCCCCCACCCTGTGTAAGCCCTTTATGGACATTTGGTCCTCACAGCATCCCTAGGAGGCAGCGGTACCATGTCATCCCCATTTCACAGATGAGGGGAGTCTCAGATGGAGTAAGCATCTTTTCATTACCATAGTGGACCACCTCCAAACCATCCGCCTAAGCCCACTTTTTTAAGGGTGCTTTTGTCCCAAAGCAGGAATCGCTGAGTCAGAACAGAGGACCAAATTAGTGCCTTACAGTCAGGATAGAGAACTCCTCTTGCTGGGAGGTTGGGGTCCTGAACCTTGGGCCCCATGTTTTGAGGCATTTATAGTAAGTCCCCTACAGAGGAAGTAAATCCCCTTCAAGTTGCAGATTTTCAAGGATGCGAATGTGAACATGCATGCCAGCTGTTGTACTGTACTACCGTACTTTCCAAGGTATTGTACTACAAGAGTAAAAATGTTTTCTTTATTTTTTATGTTTGTTTTTTATGTATCATTTGTGCAAAAAGTATCATAAACCAGTTACACTACAGTACTAATAAATAGCCAATTGCGCTAGCCTGGGTAGCCAGGCTAACTTTGTTGGGCTTACAAACAAATTGAACTTACAAACCCACTCTGGGAATAGAACTGGTTCGTATGTAGGGGACTTACTGTATTGTCCATTGGAGTCAGACTGGGTCCTGAGGCTTAGGATACTGAAGCTTTAAACACTAAAGTGTTAGTCACTCAGTTGTGTCCGACTCTTTGTGACTTCATGGACTATAGCCTGCCAGGCTCCTCGGTCCATGGAATTCTCCAGGCAAGAATACTGGAGTGGGTTGCCATTCCCTTCTCCATGAATTACTAAAGCACATAATTTTGTGCCTTGTGAAAACCATCTCCAGTTGCCTCCAAGCATCTTTTGGCAAGGAGTGGTGTGCCAGCCCCTCACACACACCCCCTCCCCACCCGCCTGGTCTCCTGCGTCTCCGGCCTCCTGGGCTGATTATGGCCTGGAGAACACTGTCCAGGACAAACGACACCTGGGACTGTGATGGCAACCACAGGACTGACCGCTAGGCCACAGGCTGAGCCTTCTAATGGCTTGCATCCTGATTTAGAGAGTCTGGAGCCTTCCCTTTCTCTGGGAAGTCCAGATCCTCTCCCCTTCCCTTCCTCTTGTTTTCCAAGTTCCAGCACCAAGTCTGGTGGAGCCGCAGGCCTGCACAGAGGTGCACCCTGGAGCATCGGAAGCCGAGGGCAAGGACCCCTCCTGGGGGCTAGGTTAGCACTGAAGTTCAGAATGTCCCGATAGCTTAGGTGGTAAAGAGTCCACCTGCAGTTCAGGAGACCTGGGTTCAATCCCCGGGTTGGGAAGATCCCCTGGAGCACTCCAGTATTCTGGGCTGGAGAATTCCATGGACAGTCCATGGGGTCACAAAGAGTTGGACATGACTGAGCAACTTTCACTTCACTCAGAATGCCAGTGGCAGTGCTGATGGATAATTGGGTTTATTATTATTTTTATTTTGCTATGGACTGTGCCCTGCCTTACTGTTTGCACTGGAGTCAGCTAGCTCCCTCTGCTGCCCCTCTCCTAGGCACTTCCCCCTCCAAAAACAGACTTCGTTTTGTTACCCTAAAGTTTGCAAAAATTAGGATTGGGGAGCCTGAAGAATTCCAAGTCCAAACTTTTTCCCGCTACCAGGGGCCAGTGGGGCTCCCAAGTCTGAGTCTCAAAATGAAGATTTGAGTCTTATATGAGACTCACTTATATTGAGTCTCAATATGAAGGCTCCTGTCTCTAGGGCTCTCTTTGGGAGGATTCCTGTCTTTGTCCCCCACTGTCTGTGCAGCCCAGGTTGCTTGGCCAGGTGTTCCTGCCCTAGGTTCTAGAGCCAACAGGAGTCTGAGAGGCTCTGGCTGAAGAACATGGCTGCACACAGACTCTGGGGCAAGGAAAACATAAGGCCTTCAATGGGATCTGGGCCTCTCCTTGAGACATTTCCTAAAGCTCCAAGCTGTGGCCATGCTGCCAAGGCTGAGCAGGCCTGGAGCCACCTCTGTAACAGGAAGCAGGGTTTCATTGCCCCTGGAAGAATCCAGGCACCTCAAGATGTATTGGGGGCCTTTTCTTATTTCCTAGAGGAGACTGGGGGTTGCAAGAGAGGCTGGCCATGAAGTTCAAACTCAGCCCAATACATAGCTCTCCATTCCCAGGGCTCCCCTCCTGGGCACCCCATTCCAGAAGTGGCCTAGCTCGAAGTTCCAGTATCCATGGAATCCCAAGAGGTCTCAGGGTCAGCCAGGAGCCTCTGTCCCACCCCCCTCTCCACCTCATTACCCCTCAAGGATGCCAGGGGAGGTCCATCCTTCTCCAAATTTCTTAAAACAATCCTAGGCATTTCTTTTTTTCCTATTCCTTTGGTTCTTGGTGGCAGTAGTATGTGGTTTGAAAGAAGGGAGTGATGTGCAGGAAGCTGAATTTTTCTGAGCATGAATAGAGAAAACAAAACACCTACCTCCAGCCAGTGGGGCATGGCAAGGCCGCTCTGTATTTTGATAAGGTTGCGGTTCACCAGTCCCTCAACTGTTTTTGGAGGTGGCAGGTAGGAAGTGAGGTAACAGGATCCAGATGTTAACAGGCAAGCAAGCATTGGCACTCTCCAACTCACATTCCACATGTGCACGTGGTCCTGCCATCCAGACAGGGCCAGGCCCACAGTTCAGAAGGGAACTGGAGGTCAGCAAGGCTACCAGGGGACCTTGTGTGGACTAGCTCACCTGGTAAACCCTCCTGCCACCCCCAGAGCCTTCCCACCTTGGCATGTCTCCCCAGCAATAAAACAAACACAGCTTGGCTGTGGCTGAATGGATGAAACCTCCCAGTTTCATGTCTGTGAATTTTATTTATTAGTCATCCAATAAAAAGTCAATTTCTTAAAGAACTGGGGGTTGGAAGGGAAGCTAGGAATCACCTCTCTCACCTCCTTATTTTCCAAGGAGGAAACTGAAACCTGAACGAGATTAATTAAGGAATCAGCCAGTGAATGATAGTAATGAACTGACTTGTGCATGCATGCTTAGTTGCTCAGTTGTGTCCGACTCTTTGTGACCCCATGGACTATAGCCCACTAGTCTCCTCTGTCCACAGGATTCTCCAGGCAAGAATACTGGAGTGGGTTGCCATTTCTTCCTTTAGGGAATCTTCTTACCCAGGGATCGAATCTGTCTCCTGCATTGACAGACAGATTCTTTACCACTGCAGATCTTTTACCACTAGGGAAGAAAGCCCTTCCAGGGGATAGAAATGGCCAGATTCAGGCATAAAACTTTCCCTCACCCCACGCTTGAGCACAGGGCTCACCTTCTAGAGCCTGAAGGGCCCCTGAAAGGATGAGGGTGTTTTGTGCTAGGAGTGTGGTGCCCCCACTGGCATGACTGGGCACACAGCCTGGCTCAGCTCCACCCACCATAAAGCCCTTGTGGAAAACCTCATTTTCTTTGGCCTAGGCCTTCATTTGGGTTGAAAACCCCATTCCACCCAAGTCCAATCTGTGTGAAGTGAATGGTACCCCAGCGCACGGGGACTCTTGGCACGTCAGCTTTGGAGCTCTATTATGGCTTTCTTGGAATGCTGCTCAGCAATTAGAGATGGCAAGCCTTTCCCACAGCTGTGGGGCTGTGGCACGCCCCCTGCTCACTTACAAGCAAATGCTTGGCTCAGCGGAGAGCTGTTGAGTTCACATTTTTAGCCCCATGGGGCAGTAAGCTGTTGTGGCTGACCAGTTCAGTAGTGCCTTTGACATGATGATGCCAAGGTCAAGAAGCAGTGTCAGAGCCTCGCTGGAGAGCCATCCTGTACCCCAATGTGTCTGCATTTGCTCATTTTAAAAAATAAGCCCTCAAGAAGCTCTTCCAATGTGCCAGCCTGGTGACCAAATTCATGGTTTAGCACAAAGCATTAGATAGGATTTACTGGGCCTTTTTTGGAGGATGGGCTAGACCTCCTAGCAAAATCTTGTTGGTTATCCCTGTAGGAAAAGTCACCCACATGAGGGTACATGATGCAGGTTTTTAGAGACCCTGTCTCAGGAAGGGAGGGGTGTATATCAGACATAATGCTGTTAAGGTTTCCTTTCCTTTCCCTCTGGAAACCAAAGTACAGTCTTCAGTCCCAAAATACTGTCTACATCGTGCTTACATCTGTGTACTTTCCTGACCAACCGTGGTTCCTCTGGATCTCTGAAAGGACCGTTGCCAAGGGGACCACAGGTGCTGCAGTCCTTGAATCCTTTCAGGAAGCACTGAGTTGCAATCACACTGTATGCCAGCCACAGAGTACGGCAGGGCACACAGAGGATCCCCAACATCTGAGGACAGTGGAGTTTATCCATGTGTCTTTTCATTTGGCACCTCCACCAAAGCCAGGTGCCAGCCACTGAAGGTGACAGCAGTAGAGCCCATCAACTTTCTGAGCTCATCATCAAAGTACCTGTCGGCAAGCTTCAGCCTGAGACCATCTGGTCTACTCTTTCTGCAGATTTAATGACCAAAACATAACACAGTCTCCTCTGGGCATCCAGGCTCCTCACCTTTTTCTGGAAGCCCATGGCGGGGATGTTACATCTCACAGCAGCATCTTCCTCATGATTGCAGCCCTGAGACTCAGCATTGAACTTGCAGTCTATGATGGACTTCTCATTCCCCGTGCACTCAATTTCATTGAGGTGAATGGGTCCTATCCCTGGGAATGGAAGATGAACAAGCACTATGAAAGCTTCCACAAGACAGTTTCTGCAATGGAAAAAAGTCCCAGACAGTAAGAACATGCCTCTCCCATCCTCAGAATGCTCCCAACTGCCTCCCACAATAGCTCAATGACCCAGGCCTCTTCTACCTGGATAGAATGTTGTCTTGGGAGTCACTTCTCCCACAAGAAGGTTGTTACTAATTTATGTGACCTTAACCAACCCACTCAGCCTCTCTGATTATTGGTTTTCTCACTGAAATAGAGGAGCTGGTCTAGAGGGCATTTAAGTTCCTTCTTAACTTGTACACTCTGTGTATTGATGAATCCTAAAGGAGCAACTCTCACAGGGTAGTTGGACTCCCTGCAGGAAAGAGATGGCATTCTCAGATTGGATGATCTGAGTTACAGAAAGGAATTTTAAAAATAAAAATATGAACAAAGCATGAGGAAATCACAAAACTGCAATGGATAATCCATTGTGGGACTAATACCACCCCCCAGGTCCGCAAGAAAGAAAAGTGTCTGTCACTCAGTCATGTCTGACTCTGCGACCCGGTGGACTGTAGCCCACCAGGTTTCTCTGTCCATGGAGTTCTCCAGGCAAGAATACTGGAGTGGGTAGCTGCTCCCTTCTCCAGGGATCTTCCCAAATCAGGGCTCGAACTCAGGTCTCCTGCATTGCAGGCAGATTTTTTTACCATCTGAGCCACCAGGGATGAGGGGGGATTTAATAACTGGTCCAGGAGAACAAAAGAGCCTTGTGGGGAGGTCACCTGTTAAGAGCTGTTACCCTCAGTGAAGGGACACAGCAGCAGCCCACAGGGAGAATAAAGACCCAGCTCCTCTCCACCTCCAGTCTCCGCCAGTGTTCCCTGCTGGCCACATCCAAACCCTGCTTTCCAGGGCCCTGAACCATGTGGACAAGGAGGAGCATGGAGCCGCAGGGGCAGACAGAAGACATCCCACAATGACCCCTAATGCACATGTGGGAGGCTTTCCATACAGGTACCAGGATGGCAAGGGGGAATTCCCCACTGCTGGAGAGAGGGGAATTCCCAGTTTGTCAGTATTCAACTCAACTCACCTCACAAAACCACCTCTCCTCTGTCTAGCCCATAAAGATGGATCCAAGTCTAGTTCTTCCTGGGAGCTCTGGGCTGCTTTGACTCCCACCTTGACCTTGCCCTGCTCCGAGATCTCCTCTCTCTCTTGATCTTCACCATCATTCTCTGGTTTGGGTCCATCCCTCAGCACTCATCTGATCCCATAAAATCTCCCATCTTTATGACGACCCTCCCCTGACCCTATACTTCCTTCTGGCCTGTCACTTACCTCCCCTTCAGAGTGAACTTGAAAGAGTCATCTGCTTTTGTTCTTTCTGCTTTCAGCAGGAGGACCTTTCCTAATCTGCTTCTCCACAGCATCTCCCTAACTCAGGAAGCAGCACCTCCATCCTCCTGGTTCTTGCCAGAACCCAGAGGCATCACCTCCTCCTCTTTTATCCACAGACAAGCAATCCATCATCATGTCCTATTCACCTCCCCAAATTCACTCCCCCTCAGTGCTTTTCAATTCTGCTACTCATCTAACTCTGTCACCTCCCATTTGGACAAATGACATAGCTTCTAGTCTCCCTCCTGCTTGTTTATTCCAAAATATTCCCCATGCACAACCCAAGAGGTTTTTTTAATGCATGTTTAATCATATCACTCCCTGTCTTAATTAATCCCTGTAATAGTATCTCACTGCAGTTCAGGGTACAATTAGTTCCCAAATGGTCCAAACAGGGACCAGCCTCCACAAAGCGTCCCAGCTATGCTTGCTCCTCCCCAGCTTGACCACATGTCTCTCCTTTGGCTACTCCCTCTGCCTGGACCCTCTTCCTCCTTATCCTCAGCAGTGAACTCCTGCACAACCTTCAAGGCTCAGGTCTGAATGTCACTTCAATGGCACAACCTTTCTAAGCCTCATCTAAGCTGGGTCCCCTCAGGTCACCTCCACTGAGCACTCCACTTCACGCTGTATTCTGGTGGCTGTCTATTCAATGTCTGTCTGACTCCACACTGGGCTGCAGGTCCCACAAGGCAGGCATTACATCTGTGTTCCTTGGGGATTATCAACCAGAGACTAGCAAGTAGGAGGTGCTGCAAACAGTATCTGAATGGACACCCTTGAATTAAGTAAGTGCCTGTTGATCGTCAGCCTCCGTACCAGTGTTGGGGACTCACAGAGGAATACAGCAGTCCCTGTCATGACAAGCTCACAGGACGTGCCTGGGGAATGTAGACACTTAGACAGACTTGTAACTTAATGTGGTACATGATAAAGATGGAGGTAACTCTCTGCACCTTGGAACCCCCAAGTGGCTCTGGGTTTCTGGAGACACCTGGAATCTAGACTTTAAGGCCAAAACTTAACTTCTAGGAGCAACCCACTGTAATGGGTAAGAGCCAAGTTTCCATTTCCTTGAAATTCATAAATGAAGAAGCTTCCAATTCCTTGGAATTTTATAAAATTTATAAAAACACATCAATCAGGACTTTCCTGATGTTCCAGTGGTTGAGAGTCTGTGCTTCCACTGCAGGAGGCATGGGTTCAATCTCTCGTCAGGGAACTAAGATTCCACATGGCACATAGTGCAGCTCCCCCCCCCCAAAAAAAACCCCAACAAACACATCAGTCACTATGGCAAGAAACACCCAAGGACTCAGAGCAGAAACCCTGTACAAAATACAGATTCCAAACAGAGACTCTGAAGCAAGCAGAGCCATGGCTCATGAATTAAGATGGGCTCAGAAACAGGCGGCAACCTAGGACTTGGATGTGCAGTTAGAGCAGAGGCTTGTTAGATGATTACGAGGATGATGGTGATGGTGGTGGTGATAATAATGGTGGTTATGGTGATGAAAATGGAGGCGATAGTGGTGGGTGATGGTGGTGGTTGTGGTGATGGTGATGATGGTGGTGGTGGTGAGGATGGTGGTGGTAGTGGTGATGGTGATGATGGTGGTAGATGGTACTAATATTTACTGAGCACTCACTATGTTTTGGATTCTGTCCTAAACACATTGTTTATATTAACTCATTTCATCACCCTGACAACTCAACAGAGTGGACCCCACTGGGGACCAAGGATAAAGCAATGGCCCAACAGAGGAACCAGGACTCAAACCAGGCAGTCTGACTCACAGCATGACTTTGCTGAGTTTCTGAAGTTCTTTCAGGAGAGTCAAGGGAGGAAATCCTTTGCTGGAAAGAGCGGCAGATTGCTCTGGAGAGAGCTGAGCCATTGAAGTGCCTATGTTCTCCATCATCTAGGGATGCTCCTTCTGCCTCCTCCCTCCTGGAATACGTCCTGCTTTCTGCCCATCTAAGTAGAGGTCTGCCTTTCAGGGAGCATTGTGAGTCCTTTCTCCTTTGTGGCTCAGCTTGAACAGCCTCACTCTCATCTGCAGCATTTACTTTTTACATCTTTCTCTCTTGCTTACAAGGCAGTAAGCTGCAGCTTCAGCCTTAGAGTAGATTCAGCCTGCGTCTCCTTGGGAAGTGACAAGACCTTTCTGAACTCCACTTTTCCCATCTGTAAAAGGCAATAACAATCTCTCTCTTGCAGGACTGGGGTTTTGAATATTGAATGAAACCAATTTTGTCAAGTTACCAGGGACTCAATAAATGATAAGAATTACTGGGTTGGTCAAAGAGTTCATTCGAGTTTTTCCTAATATTCTCAGGATAATTTCTTATATATCATCACCTATTTGTTAGTGTAAAATACCTTTGGTGCTATTTCTTATTTCATCCATTTGAGCTAACTTCCCAGAGAGCAGAAACCATTACCAGAAATGTCTGCGGAAGAAATGAATTCTCTGTTCCAGGCTCCAGCCCAAACAGTACTCAACAAATGTGTATGGACTGCTAAACTCGGAGACTGGACAGGAGAGGAGATTAACCCAAGAGCCTTAACACTTTAGACTCCAACTAACAACTGCCTGGGGCTTCCCAAGTGGCTCAGTGGTAAAGAATCTGCCTGCAATACAGGAGACCCAGGTTCGATCCCTGGATCAGGAAGATCCCCCGGAGAAGGAAATGAAACCCACTCTAGTATCCTTGCCTGGGAAATCCTACAGACAGAGGAGCCTGGTGAGCTATATAGTCCATGGGGTTGCATAGAGTTGGACATGGCTTAAAGATTAAACAACTGCTTAGTCTCCTTCTGTCCTAACTGATGTAAGGCCAGAAGGCTGTCTCCTAGACATCTGGGGACCCACTTTCCTGAAGCCTGCACATTCATGGTACACCAGGGCAGAGTGCAGAGATGGAAGAGCCAGGATTTCTTACATTCTTCCCTATACCACCAAGTTTTGCTGTGAGTCAAGCAGGGTATGAGGTGTTACTAAAGAATACCAGCCTGGATGTCCAGCGGAGCTCACCTAGCAGTGTCTGTGAGCTCCTAGCTCCTTTTGTTGATCTGGGTTTGATCCACAGCATGGTGAACCCCAGCTTTCCCCCTCATCCTGGGTTCTAGACTGTCCATCCACTCACTATGCCCCCCCCACCTCCACCTTGGCCTTGCTTTTCCCCTACCTAAACCCTGTGACCACAGGCCTGGGGCAGGAGAGGATGTGAGACAGAAGCCATGGCCAACCTCTCAGACCAATGTAATGGACTTTGGACCCACAATCAACTGCAGGTTGCCATTAGTTTTTGAAGATCACAGTAGACTAGACGAGGACAATGCAATCTGTTTTGCATGTTAGCATTGTTTCTGGAGACTTTGTTTAGGGCTTTACATGCGTGGCACATGCTGTCAATACTTCTCATCAGAGATTTCAGGCCTGAAATCAGGCCTGAATTTCAGGCCTTTCAGGGTCTGAAATGGACTGATCTTGAGCTGCTCCAGCCAGCGCAGTGGCTGCTGCCTCACTGAGCGCCTGGAATGTGGCCAGTCCAGACTGAGATGGGCTGCAAACGCAAAACACATCCTGAATTTCAGAGAGTCAGTACCCCACCTGCGAACTATCTCATCAAGAGCATTGATACTGATCAAATGTTGAAATCATAATATTTTGGAAAATATATATTATTAAAGAAAATAGATTACTTAAAAGAATTTCACCTGTTCCTTTTTATTTGTTCTTTATATGCTACTAGAAAATAACACTATATATGTCACTTCAAAGAGTTGGACATGACCAAGCGACTAACACTTTCCGTTTTATGTCTATTGGATAGTGTGGTTCTGGAGTGTTAGAATCTTCTTTTGGCTGCACTGCTTGGCATGCAGGATCTTAGGTCCCCAGCTTGGGATTGAACCTGGGCCCCCTGCAGTGGAAGCACAAAGTCTTAACCACTGGACCACTAGGGATGTCTGCGAGAGTTGGAAATTCTTGACCAAGTGGTTGTTCAGCTGATCCTGCTTGTGCAACTGGAACTCATTCATTCATTCTTGATAAAATTAATATCCCCAGAGCACTATAGGGCTTCCCAGGCTGCACTAGTGGTAAAAAACCTGCCTGCCAATGAGGGAGACAGAAGTGGGTTTGATTCCTGGGTGGGGAAGATCCCCTGGAGGAGGGCATGGCAACCCACTCTAGTATTTTTGCCTGGAGAATCCCATGGACAGAGGGTCTGGCAGGCTACAGTCCATAGGGTCTCAAAGAGTTGGACATGACGGAAGCAACTTAGCACACACATACATATCATACACAGAGTGCTATAAGCTGGGCATGGTGGGGGGTGGGGTGTGTAAACAGATAGCTGGACTCCAGATGTGTTTAGGGGATCTCAGAAAACAAAGTGCAGTACCTGACTCTGACCTAACATCCACGCTGGTGAGAACAGGAGGCTGGAGCCAGACAGAACGTAAGACACCCTGAACCCAGTGAAGAATCTGAGGCCCAGAAGGTTGCTCAAGGTCACCAAGCACGTAGGTGGCAGGGCCAGGACCAGCACTCAGATTGTCTAACCCTCAGCCCTTGCCCTTTCACCATCGTCACTGTAGGTGTGGTCATTTGGTCCACAAGCCACGGCCTGAGCTGAGGACAGACCCTGTCTGCTCCTCTCTGACTTGACATCAAATGTGGACTTTTCCCTTCCTGCCTACCAGAGGTGATCTGTCCAGCGTGGCAGCAGGTGATAAATCATCCAATGGTTCTTTCAAGGACAGCACTGAAAATGCCAGCTGTCTCTTTCTCCAAGAGTTCCGTGGGCCCTTGGAAACGCTTGGCTGCTCCGGGCAGTAAAATAATTAGGTCAAACAGCACACACCCATGAAAAGCAGAATGTTTCTGTCATCCAGTGCTTGTCCACTCCTCAGAGTGAGTGGTCTCTGTCCTGGGGGCTTGGCAGACCACAAACCAACGCACTAGCCAATGAGTACAATGGACTCCGGAGCTATGTGAGACCCAAGGGAGCCACAAGGAGCTCCCCACCACAGGGCAGGAGGAGGAGTGTCATGTGGGGTCACTACCAGCTGGCACTCAAAGTTCAAGTCCATCCAAGACCCTCAAACTTCAGTGGAAACACCCGGGGGTGTTGGAGAACGGAGGTAAGAGATGCTTTCAAGGTAAACAGGATGAGACAAGGTGGGGACAAGGGAGAAACCTACCCCTGAGAGTTAGAAGATGTAGGTTTCCACGCTTCTCTGCCACTAACCATGGGTGTGGCCTCAGACTTGCTCTCTGGAGCCTCAGATTTCTCATCTCTTGGACCAGATGACCTCTGAGCTCTTCTGCAGCAATGCCATCTATGATTCTAAGACTCTCTCGGGTCCACTGGCTATTATTTCCTTCAGGCTGTGATCAGTGAACTAACCACATTCCTTTCTGCAGGGTGACGGCCCTATGTCTGACAGCATGGAAACATCCTCTCCCCACAGGACAGGACAGCCCACCCTCGCCGGCAGCTCACTCTCCTTCCTCCCCATCCTCTCCAAACCACAGCAATCCCTGGGCTGCAGAAGCCTCCTGGGGGTCAGTGGCGAGAAGATTCCAGATGACTGGTCTCCTCTGCTCAACACAGTTCTCTGAGGGGAAGGCTGGATGCTCTCTGGGCTGCAGAGTCTGGAGTGAAGATTCCATTCTCTGCAGGACAGGGGCTGACACTGAGCAATGGCCTTCACAAGGCTCGGGAGAGGAAGTTACCTACTGCGCTGTCGAATCACATTTACAATATTCTTCTCAACAGGGTGATGGGCTTGAAAGCTTCCTATACTTTTGCTCCTTGCTCAGAAGAAAGACTTGTTTGGGACACTTAACAAAAGTCAGGCCCCTTTTTTTCTTAGCAGCTCAAGATACTGGGAGAAGTGCAAACTGTTCCCAACCTCCGGTGGCAGGGAGAGAATATTCATAGCGCTAATATAGGTGGGCGGGGGAATAAGATTTGGAATTCTCTGCCTGGGGTGGCCCACAGCCTCATGAATTCCAAGTTCTTCTCCTGGAGAAAGGGCCTGGAAATTCTAGCTTTCTCAGTGGGGCCGTGGGGTGCACTGGGTTAGGAGTTGGGAAACCTCTGTTAGAATATTGATTGGTTGCTAATATGTTGTCTTATCTTGGTTGTTTACTTCCTTCTCGGGGCCTCAGCTTCCAAATCCATAAAACGGGGACAACGTTCTCTAACACCCTTCCAGCTTGAACTACCTGGAGAGAGGTGTAGGACTACCTAACAGAGCAGGGGTGCTGGATATATGGGTGTGCGCTCTGTCGTATCTGACTCTGCGATCCCATGAACTGTAGCCCACCAGGCTCCTCTGTCCATGGAATTCTCCAGGCAAGAATAACTGGAGTGGATTTCCCATTTCCTACACCAGGGGATCTTCTCAACCCAGGGACAGAACCAGCGTCTCTTGTGTCTCCTGCATTGGCAGGCGGGTTCTTTACCACTAGCGCCACCTGGGAAGCAGGTGCTGGAAGGAGGAGGCAAAGCCAGAAGGGACTGGAAAGGGCAAAGCCAGCCCATGCTGGGCTCCCATGTGATGCTTTCTGTGAAGAGAGGCCAAGGAACACTCTCCCCACGCCTTACCTTGCCCCAGCCGGGAGCCCGTGATGGCCTCTTTGGCACTCCCGAAGCCCAGCTCTCTGCAGACCACGCTGGCAGACACCAGGTCCCACTTGTCGTCGCAGACGGTACCCCATTCTCCATTCTTGAGCACCTCCACGCGGCCCTCCCCGACGTTGGCACCACCTCTCAACCGCACCAGTGGTTGCTGAAGAGACACACCGTTTTGCTGAGCACAGCCTACACCCCTCTCTTCATGATGCCCCCTGGCTCCCCTCTCCAAAGCCCAGGCACCAGACTAGGAGCTGACAGTGCTCCAGCTGTGTGAACGTCTGTGCAGGGGATGGAAAGCGTGCATGCTCACTGTGTGTTCAGCTCTGCTGCATGCTCCCTTTGCAATCTCTGTCCTGAACCACTGGGCAGCCCCTCAGGGACTCTCATCAACCCCCTCATCCCACTCCATACTTGTTCTAGGGCCTAACCACTAGTAAGTACTTCCCTCCACTCCCCACTCCAGAACCTGAAGCTTCAGCACTATCGAAAGATGCTCTACCCACAAAGTCTGCAGATTCCAAACAGATCCTAATTCTATCAGACGTGTAACAGAGTGCTTGTCCAGCCCTAGGGGAGATTCCGGGGCACTAAGGTGATCACACTGCAAGAATCCTGCCCTGCAGGCCCATGAGAGGCAGAAGAAAGAAGACAGAGGGTGAGAGGGTGGGGCCTGACCAAGGCAGCACCAAGGCTGCCAAGACTTGGAGTTCTGCCCAGACAAGGGGATGGGGAGCCTCCCACTGGTTAAGACCAACATCTGTCCTGCAGCTGGACTGCTGCCTGGTCACCACTCCTGCTTCTGCCACCCCTGACTCTACTCCAAGCCCAGACCAGGCAGCCCTTCAGGAGATACAGCCCCACCAGATATTCAGAGAGAGTAAGTGGTTACAGTTTGTTGTTCTAAGTCGTGTCCTACTATTTTGTGACCCCATGGACTGAAGCATGCTGGGTTCCTCTGTCCATGGGATTTCCCAGCAAGAATACTGGAGTGGGTTGCCATTTCCTTCTCCAGGGGGTCTTCCCAAATCAAGGATTGAACCCCCATCTCCTGTGTCTCCTGCATTAGCAGGTGGATTCTTTACCACTGTGCCACCTGGGAAGCCCCAGTTATAGTTTAATTGCCCCCTAATTGCTCACCATTTGGCCTTGAAGCCTTAAGAGTTTTATGGGGTTTATTTATAATTGCACAGGAGTAAGATCCACTCTTCACAAGCATCTTAATCCCACTGGATCATACCTTACAATATAGGAGACGAGTCATTTGACTCCCATCTGCCCATATACCCTGCTTTGCATCAGTTTCTGTGTGTGTGTGTGTGTGATGCGCGCGCGTGCATGTGCACATGTTGGGGTGGGCAACTCAGAAGGCTATGAGGCTCTGAGCTGCTGATTCCATTTGATTCAATACAAAGGGAGTATGGGGTAACTGTGCAGCCCTTCTGCGTGTGTGGGATTAGACCAGAGTCACTGTTCTACTTTGGCCTCTGCAGTTCACAGCCCCAGACTCCATCCCACTCACTGATGGAGGCATCCCACTTCCATCCCACCCCTGAATGAGGCAGGTCTGGTTGGTGGTGGTGTCTTTCAAACATTAACATACACCAGTCACCTTGAGCTTCCCTCGTGGCTCAGTTGGTAAAGAATCTACCTGCAATGCAGAAGACTGCAATGCATGAGATGCGGGTTCAATCCTTGGGTTAGGAAGATCCCCTGGAGAAGGGAATGGTAACCCAGTCCAATATTCTTGCTTGGAGAATCTCATGGACAGAGGAGCCTGGTGGGCTACAGTCTACAGGGTTGAAAGTGTCGGACTTAGCAATTAAAACCACCACCACCTCTAAGAAAACCACCACTGGTCACCTTGAAAGCCAAGACATCGAACAAGAGTCTGTGTCTCCATCTTCCAGTCAAGGTCTGCACCCTAACTTACTGACCTTGGGTAATGACCCTGGCACTACAGGGAGAAGAAAAGAGGGACAGGGAGGGGCTGCAAACCCCTCACTGGCTTCAGGAATCTTTATTCTAGCTTTAGCAGAACACGACAAATACAGCTGCTGGATCCAGCCAGATGGCTGTAGAATCATGACCTTTCCCTTCCCCTACTTCCCTTCCCAAGCTGCCTAGCCAGATTCCAGGGTCCCCTTCCCATGGAGTGGACCATCCGTGACTCAAGCTTGTGGGAGGCAGAGTTCCAAGTAACCTCACCCCATCTAGCAGTGGCCAGGCAGTCAGCTGGCCCTGGAGGAAAAGAAAGAAGGGAAAATGTGATGTAAGCCTCGCTTGATCTTTTTTTTTTTTTAATTGGTTTGGTATAACTTGATTCCTCTGCTTTCAACCACACAGTAAGAAGAATTCCAAAACAGTAGGACCTGGTATTCCGGATGACACATGAGGCAAGCTCAGAGGCTCAGGCTGAGGCTGTGGAAAGGATGTGGCCATCAAATCACATGGCTGAGGGGGAGCGAGGGGCCGTGGGGGCTGCCACTGTCCAGGTGTGCCTGTGTGGCCTGCCTGCACATGTGAGATGTGTGATCAGGTCCGTGCAGTTTGGACGCCCTTATGAGGCAGGGCTGAGGGTGGGGGAGGGCTGGTTGCTGGCCAGAAGTGTCTGGAAGACACCCCAAAGAGTTCCCACACCCTCTGGTCAATGCCTGGACTTGCTGCATTCACCTCATGCCTTTTATTTAAGGCTTATTCTTTTGTCCAAATACACCACCCCAGCCTTTCCAAATACAGCACCAAAAGCTGTTTATCTTCTGCATCAGTTTCCTGTTTCTACTGGATAAGTAGATAGGGGATCACTCCCCATCCATGAGAAGGTTGATAGATGTTGATGGAGAGAAGAGATTGGAGAGGGAGATGGGGTGGGGGGCTTCCCAGGTGGCACTAGTGGTAAAGAACCTGCCTGCCAATGCAGGAGACACAAGAGACGTGGGTTCGATCCTCGGGTCAGGAAGATCCCCTGGAGGAGGGTATGGCAACCCACTCTAGTATTCTTGCCTGGAGAATCCCATGAACAGAGGAGCCTGGCAGGCTATAGTCCATACGATGGTACTTAGCACAAACGCACACATGGGGGGGAAATGGGGGAGGGGACAGCAGATGCAGAGTGGGGCTGCCTCGGCTTGGGAGGGGGGCTGTTACCATCCTCCCCCAATACCAATTCCCAAGTTTCGTCTGGCACAGGGCATCATTCCTTAATAAACGAATAGCTCTCTTCCCACACTATCCCTCTACTGTTCCCACCCACTGGCCTGGATTAGTAGTTTCCAGAACATCCATGTCACAGAGAACCTTTAGGGATATGTGCGAAAAAAAGAGAGTGGGGAAAAGATGAGCCAAATAGTGATTTCCGAGGAAGAGAGAATAGTACGCTTGCTCTTCTTCACGGGGGCTTCCTGGGTAGCTCAAATGGTAGTAAAGAATCCCCCTGCAATGCGGGAGACCTGGGTTCGATCCCTGGGTTGGGAAGATCCCCTGGAGGAGGGCATGGCAACCCACTCCAGTATTCTTGCCTGGAGAATTCCCACAGACAGAAGAGCCTGGTGGGCTACAGTCCATGGGGGTCGCAAAGAGTCGGGCAATGCTGAGTGACTAACATTTTCACTTTCTTTCACTTTTCTTCTTCGGAGGAGTCATCAAGCCTGCCTTGGCTGGGCCAGCTCACCAGTCCTGAGGAATCAGCTGGCTGAGATGGGGATGATAATTCAGATGTGCATCCACACTCCTTTAATACACCTCCCCCACATGCAGGTACTGATTCACAAACACACAGTGTGATGACAGGCACAGATGACATAGATGTGGTGAGGCATGTTTCCACTTACAGGAAGTCCCCTACGTACGAACCTTCAAGTTGTGAACTGTCAAAGGTGTGAACTTGTGTTTGCATGCCCAGTTACATAAGTTAGTTCAAGTGTCCAGCGTCTGCTGTCACATGGCTGCATCCTCTGCAAGTGTTGTGCTTTTCTGTACTTTCCTATACAGCACTAGATACTAAACAGGAGTAGTTGTTGTTTAGTCACTCAGTCGTATCTGACTCTTTTCGACCCCATAGACTGTAGTCCACCAGGCTCCTCTGTCCATGGCATTTCCCAGGCAAGAATATTGGAGTAGGTTGCCATTTCCTTCCCAGGGATCTTCCTGACCGAGGAATCGAACCCTTGTCTCCTGCAATGGCAGGTGGATTCATTATAACTGAGCCACCAGGGAACCCCATAGAATATAGCAGTATCATATCTTTATTTCAAGCCTAGGATGTCCAGAAGCAAATGTAAAAGCAGTGGTACATAACTGATTGTGTTAGTTGGGTACCTAGGCTAATTTTGCTGGACTTATGTACAAACTGGATTTTTAACTGACTCTTGGAACAAAAGTCATCCATATGTAGGGACTTACTGTACTAACTCTGTGAAAGCTTTTAAAAGTTGTTATTCTTTCTGACGCAGAATAAGTAAAACCTGTTTGAAAACCACTGTAGTTGATTTCTTATGCTTTTGAGAGATGGATCATGTTTCCAATGGCTCTGAAAGTGAGTGTTAGTCCCTCAGTTGTGTCTGACTCTTTGCGACCCCATGGACTGTAGCCTGCCAGGCTCCTCTGTCCATGGAATTCTCCAGGCAAGAATACTGGAGTGGATGGCCATTCCTTTCTCCAGGGCATCTTCCCAACCTAGGGACTGAACTCATGTCTCCTGCATTGCAGGCGGTTTGCTTTCCCATCTGAGACACCGGGGAAGCCTGCTGAGGGCTCTAGTATGCTTGATTTCTCAGGGAATTGCCCAGGAGCCCCTAGTTCTCACCCCTGACCCTTCCTGCCGGTCCACAGACAGCACCCAGAACCTGTGAGGGTCAGGAGTGAGGCACAGCCCTCTCATGGATGTTTGTCCGCCACAGTGGGGACACTAGTCTCAGAGTTGAGCAGCAGTGTCAGAAGGACAGGTAGGGGTGCTAAGGATTGGGGGCAGGCTCCCAGCTGCTTGTCACTCCCCAGCAGCGGCATCTGTCAGTGAGGCTGGCCCTGACAAGTATCCTGCATCTTCCTGCCCTCTAGAAAAGTAGTCTGAGTTGCTGCTGGTTCTCATGGCTGGGGGAGAGGGGTTCCCTGTCTGATCCTTTAACTACCAACCCACCCCTCCAGGTACCAAATCTGCCACCCCATCCTCACCTCTGGCTTATAGGCTTTCCGGAATCTCGACGGTCCATCAGGACTGAAGACCTGGCTGGGCACACAGCTCACCACAGCCGGAAGCCCATTCTCACAGGTGACGTTCTTGACGGGGTCCAGCGACACCTGAGGGCCCAACTTGCAGCTGGAGATGTGGGCCTCCGTGCCTGTGCAGTCCATGGAGTATGGCCAGTAGCGCTGCTTCTTGCGGGCGGCAAACATCCTGCAGAAGACGAGACAGGGCAAGTGACCAAGACATCACAGTGCCCACCCCTCCCTCTTTCACAGTTGGGCAACTGACCCCTGCCTGGGGCCAGTCACTGAGGCAGTGGAACCAGATAGACCTGGTCCCTGCTCCTGCAGTTCAATCTTGCTCCAGACAGGGCTCTGCAGGGCATGTCTGCCAGCACTCACTGGTCATGCTGGGCAGTGGGCAGCCAGACCTGGAAGGGCAGCCATGGCTTGCTGCTTCCAGGGAGCTCACATTCTAGGAGACAAGGGTCTAACTCAGTGTGTGTGCATGCTAAGTCGCTTCACTCATGTCTGACACTTTGTGACCCTATAGACCATGGCCCACCAGGCTTGTCTGTCCGTAGGGATTCTCCAGGAAAGAACACTGTAGTGGGTTGCCATGCCCTCCTCCAGGGGATCTTCCCAACCCAGGGACTGAACCCAAGTCTCTTACATCTGCTGCGTTGGTGGGCAGGTTCTCTACCAATAGCGCCACCTGGGAAGCCCCTAACTCAGTGTAGTGACGTATGATACTAATGCCTATAGATGCAAAGTGTGAAAAGGGATCTTGGAGAGACAAATACAATGTGATACCCTCAGCCAAAAAAAAGAATGAAATAATGTCATTTGCAGCAACATGGATGGATGGACCTTGAGATGATTATACTAAGTGAAGTAAGTCAGACAGAAAAAGCCAAATGTCATAGGATATCACTTATGTGTGGAATCTAAAACAAATATTACAAAATATATACAAAACAGAGACAGACTCAACAGACATAGGAGACAAACTTGTGGCTGCCAAAGCAGCGAAGGGGGGGAAGCCACCCTTCCCTCTCTCCTGTCCTGGCTCTTTGAAGTCTGTGTACTCATCGGTGATCGGCAGAATCCAGTGAGACGCACTGCTGCCAGACTGCCCAGAGGAGGGGCTGCCCAGGGCAGGTTGGCCCCAGAAGAACAGAAGCGGAGTCCTGTCCCTATTGGTCTAGCAGGCCTGGAAGTTTCTGCTTTGCCTCAGAGTGAACAGGATGTGAACAGAGAGAGGAAGGATAAACCTGAAAGATGCCACTGATATCTCTCCTTACCAAA
The DNA here is from genome assembly GCA_917880005.1 of Nanger dama. Lineage (NCBI taxonomy): Eukaryota > Metazoa > Chordata > Mammalia > Artiodactyla > Bovidae > Nanger > Nanger dama. Next base: position 4,303,308 of record CAKJTW010000078.1, on the reverse strand, counting down.
AACTGTGACTGGTAGTAATTCTATTCTATGCATGCAATGACACAGAATCCTTGAAAGAAAAAGGACTGTCTTGGGAAGCTCAGGGTTTGTACTCAACATAGCTACAGCCAGAGCACAGAACTACACAGGAGGACTGTTAATAATCCTAAGAGCCAGGGCTTCCCTGGTGGCACAGTCGATGGGAATCCACCTGCCAATGCAGGGGACACAAGTTCGATCCCTGGTCCGGGAGGATTCTACATGTTATGGAGCACCTAAGCCCACGCACCATCACTACTGAGCCTGTGCTCTAGAGCCTGGGAGCTGCAACTACGGAGCCCACACACCCTAGAGCCTGTACTTTACAAAAAGAGGAGCCACTGCAATAAGAAACTCTGGCACTGCAATGAAGAGTAGCCCCCGCTCGCTGCAACTAGAGGAAGCCTGTGCAAAGCAACGAAGACCCAGTGCAGCCAAAATAAACAAGAAGTAAAAAGAGTTCCAAGAGCCATTGGCCCTCCCCATTCCCTGGAAGGCCCGTGCACTTGGAAATACAGCCTCCAGTTTGTTTCCCATGACACTCGCACATGGAACAGAACACACTTGAGGTGGCGGGTAGGATAGTATAGCTTGTTATGACACTCCCACAGTCGGGTGAGCAAACACACCCAGGGACGTCAGGCGCACAAGGAGTGGTCAGGTCTCACTGGATCGGAACATCTAGCTCCCAGTTTTCAGTGACCACCAGGCTCTCCCAGGAACAGATGTACTGAGCTCTCAACACAGAGTGAGGCTCCTTCAGCAGACAGAGCTGCTCTTCCTTCCCCAGAGAGCCCCTCTGTCCTCTGACGTCAGACCACAGGAATGCAGTCCTCCACAGGCCTCCACCAGGGCAGCCCACCCCCACCCCCATGAGTCACTCTCACAGGCCACCCCTCCCCATGCCAGGATGCAGACATGGGGATGCAGACAGGAGGCACTGGGGAAGATGTATGGGCTTCCTAGGGGGCTCTAGTGGTAAAGAACCTGCCTGCCAATGCAGGAGACATTAGAGACATGGGTTCTGTTCCTGGGTTGCGAAGATCCCCTGGAGAAGAGCATGGCAACTCACTCCAGTGTTCTTGCCTGGTGAATCCTATGGACAGAGGAGCCTGGTGGGCTGCAGTCCATAGGGTCACAAAGCGTTGGACACGACTGAAGTGGCTTAGCGTGCACATGTACACATGGACAACCCACACTAGGCCTGATGGTGGGTGACTGGAGTTACAGGACAGCCACTGGCTGGGTGGGAAGCTTGCTTGAGAAAGAGGTATCTAGGCTGATGGCTGGGTAACATTGAGCTGAACTGATTCAACTGAAAATGAGAATTCCTCCTTGCTCTCTTCCAGCCAAGCAGCAAACCAGGCTTGGTAGGGATTCTGCCAGTTCTGTGAGACTGTCTGTCTACTTCAATCATGCATTCTAGAACTAGGGAAATAACCACAGTGTGGGTTCCGGGACCCACTGAGTCCACTGTGATATGGACCTGAGCCAAAACTCCACTGATCACCTGACGTCCATACCGACTGTGGGCCACAAGGATGTTTGGGTCCCTGGAATCAGGGTCCGCTCAGAGCCTATGTCCAGTGTTTCCTGAAAGTTCTGATCATTTCCTTTTCTCCAGTGTACAATACAATGACCTTGGTAAAAGATCATAGGTCCCTTTGGGTAAATGGCAGTGTGCCATAGTCCTTCTTCAGGGAGACCTGGCCTCCTCTTTATTCAAGGGCTTATAGGTCTGTAAACTTTCTCAAGTCTGGACATTGAGGGGCTGGGCCTGTTTTTATGATTCAGATCAGATTCTTGTTCTCTTAACCTAGAACTTTTCTGCTTTTACAGATTGAATAAGAATCAGAAAGGCTTCCTATTTCACTTCTGGGAACACCATGAGACAGCCAGCTAGATCAACTGGTCAACCCCCCAAGTCTGCAGGGGCCAGTCTATTCTGATTGCTGCTTTGACTTTGCTGGCCACTCAGTAGCCACGCCCATCTTGCCTTTGGCCTTGGGTGCTGTCACCGGTCCCTGCCGCCCGGGATCTAATTACCCCCACTGCATTTAGGTTTCCTGACCTGCATGACTGCAGCCTCCACTCTGAGGTCTGGCTTACAGAGAAGAGCCCTCAGGGAGCTCTTAAGAATGAACCAGGGAGGGGGAGATTCCTTGGAGGTCCAGTGGTTAAGAATCCTCCTTGCAATGCAGGGGACACGGTTCGATCCCTGGTCAGGGAACCTAAGACCCCAGAAGCTGTGGAGCAACTGAGCCTTCAAGCACTGGAGAGCGTGTGTCACAACTACAGAGCTTGTGCACCGTAATGAAAGATCTCGCATGCCACAGCCAAGAACGATGCAGACAAATAAATAAATAAATATTAAGATAAATAAATAAAAGAACAGAGAGGGAGTCAGGGCTCCCTTACAAATTTATTCCTCTCTGTCTTGGTGAAACATCTGCCTTTGGACCCTCCCAGGGTCTTAGACGACAAATCCATGGCAACATTCTTGTCTCCCCAAGCTTCTGAACCCCTTTCTCTACATCAAACCAAGGGGATCTAGCATTTCTAATTTGGTCTGGTGGGCCTCCTTGGTCCCTGTTTCAGCCAACTCACCAAAGCCTTAGAGTCCTGACTCCCGAAAGGCAACATGAGAGGCAGTCTTTGTTCAGTAATCTTGTATCAATAAATCAATACCAATAATGGGATCTTGCTTTAAGAAAAAGAAAATGACTACACAGTATTCCTGGTCTGGGAGATGGGGCCCTGTGGCTTCAGTTTGATCAGTTTCCAGGTACATGTACCACTTCCCAGTCCGTGAGAGGATCATCTAGAGCCCAGCTGCCAAAACGGACCTGAGGTCAGAGATCCCAATCCCCCTTCCAAAGCCAGAAGATGACTCTGGTCCACCCACAGTTGAGGAGGAGGTTTTCAGAAGCCCTCTGAACAAGCCACATGTTGCCTGGCCTCGGACACCCCGTCCTGCTGTAGAGCAGGACTGATGGCAGCCTTCCCGCTCCCAGGACTGGGCGAAGACCTGTGCCAGGCTGGGGACTCCAGTGGGGCCAGCAGGTAGGAAGCCTGTCAGGGGAAGGGATCTACTTTTCTTGGCTCCAACTGGAAGGAGAGGCTGAGAAGGTGTCTCCAGGGAAGGAGCCAGCCAGCTAGCGGGAATTCTGTAAACTATTTAGAGAACGGGACCACCCTGCCTGCCCCCATCCCACCCTGTGCAAACAGGAAGATCTGGGCCATGTCTGGGGAAGCTGGGGGCAGGAATCAGCACCAGGCAGCTCAGCTGCCAGCACTCACCCTCATGGTGGACCAGAGGCTCTGACCAAAGGAGCCAGGCCAAGCCCAGGAAGGAAAGAAGCCTGCACTGACCCCAGGAATTGGGAGGAAGAATTGGGGGAGGGACTCCTGTTTCCTGGCTGGAAGCCACCTCTCTCCTTGGCTTGAAAGGGAAGAGGTAGTAAGTCTGCACTTTTGAGGAGGGTGGACCCTGCTGCTGGTTTGGATCCTGAATCTGCCACTTCCTAGTTTTATCACCTCTCTCTGACTTCATTCCTTTAGCTGTAACATAAACCTCTTTCTAGAATTGTGGAGCTTAAGCGGCTAAGAGGGCTTTCTTGGTGGCTCAGATCATAAAGAATCCATCTGCAATGCAGAAGACCCAGGTTCCATCCCTGAGTCAGGAAGATCCCTAGAGAAAGGAACAGCTACCCACTCCAGTATTCTTGCCATTGGGTCACAAAGACTCAGACACAACTGAGCGACTAACACCTAAGAGACTAAGAACAGAGCCATCTGGCATGTAGTCAGTGCTCAGTAAAGCAGATTATTATACATACTAGAGGAGATAAGAAGACCCCATGACCAGTCAATACAACAGCCTGTCATGGACTGAAAACTCTTCACTGGACACCCCTCCGGGCAAATTACTCTAAGTCTCCTTGTCATCTACCCTTTCCCTTCCTGGGGAGATATTAACTTTGGAAACTATAATAGCATCGCAAGATTTACTCAGGATGAGTGTAACTGAATCCACTAGATCTGTTTCTCATTTTCCTAACAGTTGTAGATTTCTCATAATAATCACTTCGAGGGGGCAGAGGACAGAGCTGGCCCCAGCCACTGCATTCTATGTCTGCATCTCCATTGCTGCGCCACAGATAGGTTCATCAGCACTATCTTTCTAGATTGCATATATATGGGTGAATATTCAATACGAGGTCAAAACAGGCTTCCCTGGTTGCTCAGCGGTAAAGGATCTGCTTGCAATGAGGGAGACACAGGTTTGATCCCTGGGTCAGGAAGATCCCCTGGAGGAGGGCATGGCAACCTACTCCAGTATTCTTGCCTGGAGAACCCCATGGACAGAGGAGCCTGGCGAGCTATAGCCTGTAGGGTCGCAAAGAGTCTACTGAGCACACACACAAGCACACTGAGCGACTGCAGAGCGCCTTAGGACAAGGTGGGGCCAGAGTCCCGCCGCTCAGAGTCCCTGCCCAGACTCCTTACTTGTATACTTTGGTGTTGTAGGTCTTCTCCCCAGGAAGCCGAACATGCCGCAGACCACGCGGGAGTTCTTAGCCGTCCAGTGCTTATCACAGATCTGCTTCCAAGTCTTGCCCTCCTTTACCTCCACGTAGCCCTCTGTCACCGGGGTACGCTTGCGGAAGGCGGAGAGGATGGCTCGGATCCGGATGTCCTCCACTTGGATGTTCATGTTCTGGGAGGGGAGCGGGTGGAAGGAGATGGGTGACCTTCCTGGTCTGGCCCTAGGGAGGTGATGGCAGACTAGGCTTATCCTGAGAGTCTGCCTGCCTCTCCCCTCGGGCTCTTGGGGGGCTGTGGGTGCTCCCCAAGAGCACGCAGCACATGCAGTGGGGCTGCAGGAACCAGAAGAGGAGTAGGGTGACCCAGGCAATCAGAGACTTAGGGGACCCCAGAGCTCCTCCTCTGTCCTATCAAAAACACCAGAGGGCAGCAGCCTCCTCATGCAGCGGTCTCAAAATGCAGGGGAGAGAATCATGTTCCTTGAATGCTGTATTCTAGAGGCAAAATCATTTGGATGCTTGTATTTTACTCCAAAGCATCTGCGTGCAGGCCTGAGAGTGAGTGTGTGTGCCTTCCCAGCAACCTTCCTGTAAAACTGAAATTTTGGGCAGATGAGCCCCAGATACCCTGAGCTGGTGGGGCCACATTGCACACTGCCTCATGTACTCCCCTCATGTCAGCAGTCTTCAGGGTGAAAAGTCAGAAGAGAAGGGGGAGGGTTTGGAGAGAAGGGGCAGGGAAGGAGGTGTGTGCCTGGACCCAGGCCAGCCAAGTAGGAGGGGCAACCCTGGGGCCCAGGAGGTAGGGATGCACACAGTCATGCAACTAAGTCAAGGAAAAGAAAGGAAAGATTCTGAATGTCTTGAGGGCCTTGTCCTGAAAGTCCCTGTTCACCCCTCCTCTCTCCCCATTTCTGTGGCAGAGAGCGAAAAGGCAGGAGCCTGCTAGGAGGCTGTGGAGAAGGCTGGGGGTTGAAGATGGGCTCCTCTCCCATCCCCTGACACTGAGCTGCTCTGTCCCTGCCCCTAGCCCATACCTGAGCCCCTAGGTATTTGGTCAGACAGGGGGCCTCAAGAGGCCAAGCTGGATGGAGGAACAGAGGCCTACCTGGAATTTTCCAGGATGTTATCTTTTATGTTTTTCCAAGGGTCTCACAAATCTGCCCCAAACACTAAGGACGCTCCAGAATCTCTCACTTCCAGCCCGTCTTCTTTCTGCCCCTGCCCAATGGGGCCACCACCAGCTCTCACAAGGCTCCCTGCCTCCCTGTTCTCCTCCATCCATCTGGCACAGGGCCAGCCCCCAGAGGACTCCTTCTAAACCACAACTAACTTTGTCCCTTGGCTGACCACACCTATACCTCAGCCCCAAATCTATAGCCAGCTAGGATGATGCTGGGAAAGATTGAAGGTGGAGAAGAAGGGGACAACAGAGGATGAGATGATTGGATGGTTATCATTGAGTCAATGAACATGAGTTTGAACAAGATCCGGTAGAGAGTGAAGGACAGGGAAGCCTGGCATGCTGCAGCCTATGGGGTCGCAAAGAATTAGACACAACTGAGCGACTGAATAACAACAACAATAATAGGACAATAACAAGTACCACTACTTTCTGGGCATTTTCTCACTTAATCCTCAAACAGTAGAGGTCTTTATAGTTAGTGTCATCTCCATATTCCAGGTAAGAATACTGGGTGACTCCAGTGATCTCCCAGGACCACAGAGAGGCAGAGAGCACCTGAGATTTGGTGTGTGATGCTCTGAACCATGCCAGGTGGGACTGGGCAGGGGCACTGGCAGAGAGGAAGCAACGACCTGGATGCCCACACCCCCGTCCAGCCAGGATGCAAATGAACTGGGAGTTTGAACAGAACCATTATTTGGGTGCCCAGGGATTCAGGTCTCCTTGCCACTGGCTTCAGGGTGCAAAGCCAGGCCCCATTTCCCCAGTCCTGCGAGGTGGTGGAAAGTATGTTGGCCAGGGTGGCGGTGGGGGGGTGGCATCTAGCTCTGGTTCCCTTCCATGCAGAGCGGAAGGAAAGCCGCCAGTGGCAGGATTATGTTTGCCAGCCTGGATCCTTGGATCCGTTACAGCTCCCAGTCAGGCCACAGGACTCGCACCACCAAGACACATGGACAGGAGTGAGCAAGAAAGGGCTGGATGTCTAGACCGGCTCATGGGCCAGCCCCCTCCTCCAACTTACCACCTCGGTAGGTCAGGCTGAAATTCCAGCATATAAGGAATGTGTGATGCCCAGAAGGAAAGTTACCCAGTGTGGCACTGGCCCTGAGAGCTGAACGGGGCAGGCAGGCTGGGCAGACTTGATTAAATTCACAGATCCTCCCCCTCCTCCCGTCTCCCTTCTCCCCTCCCCCGCCCCTTTCCCCCATCTAGGCCTATGGAGCATCAGCTCAGCTGAGATACAGAGTGTGGACCCAGAGGGAGGAAGGCCAGGGTAGGGGAGCTCAACAGACTTTTGTCTTAAGGCAGGGCCATGTCCCCTCAGCAGAATAATGACTGGTGGGCAAGCTAGGTAGGGTCCCAGATGCAGGAAATGAGGCTCAGAGGAGAGAAAGTGCTAGAACTGACGTCACTGTTCTTGTGTTCCCACTGATGCACTGCATGTGTGTGTGTGGGCATTAGTGTGTACGAATATGTCTCTCTGGGTATGGGTCTCTGCACGTGTTTATGTGCCCATGTATGTGTCTCTCGGGGAGCTCGCTGCTCCTGTGTGTCCGTGTGCAGGCGGATGTGCACGTCTGTGTGTTGTGTGGAGTGTGTGTCTGTGCGTGCGGTAGAGGAAGATGAAGAGGGTTTCCTTGCAAAGCCCCGGGACAGCAGTCAGGCAAGTTCCTTCTCCTCTTCTCTCTCCACAGAACTAATTCCTTCCCACCATCTTGGGCTCAAATCCACCTCAGTCAGTCATTCATTCATCCCATAAAATACAGTCTCTCCTTCCAAGGACCCTGCCAGCCTCCTCCCTACTGCCCAACCCTGGGGCCCTGGTTCTTCTCCAAATCATAACGATTATGTGGGCCCTCATTCATCAAATGCCAGCCAATTCATTACGTGTCAGGCTCTGCACTCAGAACTTTGCGTCCATCCCCCTCCTCAGTTCCCATAACAACCAGTGAGTGGGCTAACGGTATACCCTGACTGCAGAGGAAAAGTGAGAAAACTTGGCGAGGTTTGGCATCTTCCCCAAGTTCACACAGCCAGTAAGTAGATAAACAAGGGTGAAGACCGAGTACTGACTCCAAGTCTGTGCCCCATGCGCACCACAATGGGCCTCTGGGTCTTCACCCTTCTGCCTTCATCCCATCCCTTGCCAGCTACTGAGAGGACACACCTACGCCTGGGACTCAGCCTTCTGAGGCATACTTTAGGGGTCCACCCAATAAAAGCCCACATTTGCAGTCCACCCTGCGCCCCGCCCAGAGAAGCTATGACTCAGGCCGGAGTGTACGTGAGATGAGAGGGCTGCCTCCCAGCTGCTCTTGGACTCAGGCCAGGGGGCAGCAGGGAAACCCTCTGTGGCATGCAGTCAGGGCTCGCTGCTGGCTAACGAGCTCACAGGGGCTGTTCAGAGAGTTCTGTGTAGGAAAACACACGTACACACACAACAGCCCTCCTGACCTCACCGCCTTGGAATCCTTTCCATAACCGCAAGCAGTAGAATTTTTTTTTCCCCTAGAAGTTCAACTTCAAAAGAGCAGTGAAGATTTGAAACACTAAAACCTATACACATTTTTCTTTTCTAACAGATGTCTCTTTAGACTTGCACGTTTCACATTTCACCCAAGAGCCCAGAAGCTGTCAATATATCTGACCCCTTTTAAAACTCAGAAGTCTGAAGGCTAGCCCTCCGGCCAGAGACCGGAGTTCACCAAACTCTCCAAAACGCTTCCCTCCAAGGAATTCACAGAACCTTCTGGACTTGTCCTACTCAAAACTCAGCACATCTCCAGGGAGGGTCTGAGCCCTGGGAGTGACTGTCACTGGCTTGCAAAGGGAAAATCAGGGTGCCCTGAGGCCATAACCTGCGCTGCTGTCCCTAGCTGGGTGGTGGAAAGAAGGGCTGCTGAATGATCACCAGGGCTGGTCTCCCAGTCTTGTGCTTGAATGACATTTCACATTCGCAGCATCTGTGAATGACTTGCAGATTCCACAGTGTGACAGTCTGGGGCTATTGCCAAGGAGGAAAAATCACCAGTTTTGAAAGTCTAGTTGGGGATTGCATCAGGGAAAGATTCAGGGGGAGGCAAGGCAAGCAACCCTCTAAGGACGTGCTTCACTGCTGAGAGCTGGCACTCGGATCATCGCCTCCTGTGGAGGGCCTGTTTCCAAGAGCCAGATCTTAGTCCAATTCTTCCCCTCCCTCCCTCTAGAAGTTGTCTTTTAATCATGCAATTAATTACTTAATGTATCAGACCAAGCCTTCCTACCTGAGAAGTGGTGTCAGGTGGGAGGATGGAGCGGTAGTGGTCAACAAGCATCTCACCAGGACAGACGACTGGTCCATTTTGCATGACTGCTGCTCACTTAGTAAGCCCCTTCCGTCTACAGCTAACAGGTTCCTGCATCTTGCTCTTAAAGCCCTTTATTTATTCGGCTGTTTTCTAAATTACTTATTTATTTAATTTTTGGCTGTGCTGGTTTTCACTGCTGCATGGGCGTTTCTCTAGTTGCCGTGAGTGGGGCCACTCTGTAGTTAGGGTGTTCGGGCTTCTCACTGCAGTGGCTTCTCTTGTTAAGGAGCATGGGCTCTAGAGAGTGGGGCTTTAGTAGTTGCAGCAGGTGGGCTCAGTAGTTGTGGCTCCTGGGCTCTAGAACACAGGCTCAATAGTTGTGGTGAATGGGCTTAGTTGCTCTGCGGCATGTGGGATCTTCCCAGACCAGGGGTCAAACCTGTGTCTCCTGCACTGGCAGGCAGATTCTTTACCACTGAGCCACCAGGGAAGCCCTATTCGGCTATTGTTAAAAAATGGGCTTTCAGATAGAGATCCATTTTCCCAGGTGCCACCTTAGCAACTTTGTCAGCACCTCACACCAAACGCACCCAGGATGCCCTTGGTCTTCCCTCTTCTCAGTGAGTGAGGCAACGCCCTCCCAGTTTGCAGCCTGCAAGCCTCTTGCTCCCTCTCTCTTCCTTGCTCTTGTGGCTTGTTCTGCCCCAGCCATGCTTTTCCTACCCTTCCATCTCCTTCCCATTTCTGTTGTCCAGGTAGGTGTGCAGTGAGAATTGTGGAAGTAAGAGAAGAACATCACAATTCTGTTTCTTTGGGGCAGATGAATGACTGACCCAGTCCTCCTCAGCGGTGGCTGGCATATCTATCCAGCTGATCACTATGCACTCATGTGTTTGGCTCAGAATCTTCCCGTGGCTCCCCAAGGCCTTATACTCCAAGTCAAGAGCCTTCCTGATCAGACCCACCTCATCCCCTCCCTGTCCTTTCTCCAGCCTTGAGCATCCTTTGTTTTCAGGCTGGTGCCACTCTCTTAATGCCAGCATCAAGCTGCTTCCTGCAATCCTTTTTGCTTTCTTTCTACCAATGAGCATCCTTCTGACCCTTAGAAATAATCTCACTCATTCAATCATTTGAAGAACACCAGCTGAAGGATACCAGTCCCAAGAACAGTGTGAGGATGACATTAGTCAACCATATCAGCAAATCACTTGTTGTCACTCATGGCAGAGGGGGAAAGACAGTTAGGATCCTCTCTTCCATGAAGCCCCTCCTCCCTCAAATATCTCATCCACACAGATTCAACTTCTTCTCTAGCATTTGCTTTCTGAGTCCCTCAGTTTATCCTTGGCTTACTGACTATCTTGTAGTATTGATGTTTCCACGAGTTGTGCCACCTCAGACTGTGAGTCGCTCAAGGACGGACCTGTTTTTTATTCATGCCTGTATTCCCCATGGCAACTAGCACCAGACACAACACATAGTGGGTCCTCACATATTTTTGTAATAAACTACTAATAATAATCATTTAAAAAAATCCAATCACAGGAATTCAGCTTAACTAGAAATGCTGAGTTCTCAAGCCAGAAGTGTAATAAAGACTCTTTATTCTTTGCTTAATGCAAAACAAACATCGAGGCTTGCCTCTCTTCACAGCATAAGCACTTCTTGTGTGACTTACTGATGGACAAGGAGATAGCTGCACTTTTATCCATGCCATCTGAGCTATTTAACACCCTCCCCTCTTCCCCTAGAAATCTGAGGCTAATAAATAGTTACTGAATGGACTGAATAGTTGCTGAATTAAAAGCTGATCTGACCATCAGCACATATTCAGTCAGTTTATCCAAATGGGTAACATCTGTAAACAGCGTGAGACATGTTGTGCTGGAAGAGGCTGGCTACACTGTAATTATCCCTGCTTGATGATCACATCTGAAATTCACAGCCTAAGAAGTTCCTGGGAACATTCTGAAGCCAGTGATTCCAACTGGGCCAGATGGATGAAAGGGATGAGGGAAGGCAGTGTGGTGATTTCTGTTGTTCAGCTCTGTGTGATGGAGACCTGCCTGGGTGGCGGGGGTCGGGATGGGAGTGGCACCAGAGCTGAGGTCATGCCGAACCACCAGAGGAGAAAACTGGCAGTCTGGGCCCTTCTATAAATCAACAGTTTTGCAATGCTGCTGGAGAATCAAATGCTCTGTTTCATTTTCCAACCTGAAAGCAGTGTAGCAGGTAACAGAGGTTGCTTCCTTGGAGACCAGGCAAGGGCTGCTGACCGCAGGAAGCTGGCATGACCCCTGCGCCTGCAATTGGTCCCTCTAAGCCAGCGGGAGTGCTGAGGCCACATATCAAGTAAGTCTGTGGACCTGGCCAAACCGCACAGCATGCTCCCAGGTGGGGTACCTGATGCCTCTCCTCCTAGCAACCATCACCATGGTAGCAAAGTAATGACTTCACTGTTTGTATGTGTTAGTCGCTCAGTTGTGTCTGACTCTTTGTGACCCCATGGACTGTAGCCCACCAGGCTCCTCTGTCCATGGGATTCTCCAGGCAAGAATACTGGAGTGGGTAGTTATTCCCTTCTCCAGGGGATCTTCCTAACCCAGGGATTGAACCCTGGTCTTTTGCATTGCAGGCAGATTCTTTACCATTTGAGCCACCAGGGAAGCCCCTTTCTCCACTACTGGACAGCAAACTTCAGGACGGTGAGACTGTCCTTGAATATCATTAATGATTCCCAGTACCCAGCATAGAATCTGGTGATCAATTAAAATGTACTGAATGAATGAATGAACAGACAGCCTCTAGCTGCCTTAGCAACAGCCGCATGGAGATGGGGCAGAGTCATTCATTGTCACTGACTCCTGTGGTGTAGCTAACTCTAATGGGCCACCTGGTCTCTTTGTCACCACCCTTTACCCTAGTCATATCAGAAGCCCCACCCTACAGAAAAGACCTTCCCAACCAGGGCAAAGAGAGGCTTTCTCCAGCCCAGCTCAAGCCCCTACTTCTTCCATAGAGAATCCGTCCCACAAATCTCTCCCCATGAACCTCTCCCTTTTGAAACAGCTGCACAGTTTACCATCCTATCCATACTGTTCAAAGGTGGAGTACAAGACTTCCCTGGTGGTCCAGTGGTTAAGAGTCCAGGGACACCAGTTCAGTTCCTGGCCCAGGAAGATCTCACATGCCATGGGGCTTCTAAGCCCCTGTGCCACAAGTGCTGAATCTGAGCTCTAGGGCCTCAGTTAGTGAAGCCCAAGCCCCTGGAGCCTGTGCTCTACAACAAGAGAAATCGCCACAATGAGAAGCCTATGCACCACAATGAGAGAACAGGCCCCTCCTTGCCGCAACTAGAAAAAGCCTGCTCAGAGCAGCAAAGACTCAGAGCAGCCAAAAATTAACTAATTTTTAAAAATTTTACAGTTGGAGTACATTAGTCATCGATTTCATCTAATGCGTAAGTAAAACATTTACCTATTTCTTTCAACTGACAAGCAATTATAATGGTGCTTATGATTTTCAAAGGGTTGTGGGTACAGCACAGTGGTCAGGAGTCAGGGTTCCCAAATCTGCCAGAATGTGTCCAGTTTCAAATAGTCTGTTCTGTTAGCTGCATAAATGCCTTTTTACTTCTTGGATGTGGTGAAAAATAGGTCACCCTCGAACTCCTCTTGTGCCCCTTGTGGTGGCTGGTGAGCCCAGACCATGTCGAGGCTCTCGATAAACAGAATTATGGAATGTTAGCACCAGACAGGGTATATATAATATCTCTCCTGCCCAAGCTCCCTGTAGGCAGGGAGAGAAAACCCAGGAGAGTGACATGTGATGGTCCAGCCTGACAGCTGGGCAGATGCTGTGGGCTCCCACCATGGTCCTCTACCCACTTACTGAAGGGTCCAACACAAACTGCCCACTTGCTACCATTCCTTCTGCCGTATAGGGAAGCTGGCCAGCTACACAGCAGCCATCTGGGGAAGTAGGGTTATACTTAGCTTGGAGGGACGATGACCTTCTAAACTGCACAGAGATGAAAACAGACCCCTCCTTCTTTTCCAAACCGCCCAATACAATCTGCTGCGCCTCCTCTCTAATGGTGACTAGGGGGTTAAGTCCCTGGCTGCGAAGTGTTTGGACCTTTCTAGAGTTAAATATTGGAGAAGGAAATGGCAACCCACTCCGGTGTTCTTGCCTGGAGAATCCCAGGGACAGGGGAGCCTGGTGGGCTGCTGTCTATGGGGCCGCACAGAGTCGGACACGACTGAAGCGACTTAGCAGCAGCAGCAGTAGCAGAGTTAATTATGGGCTTCCCTAGTGGCTCTGATGATAAAGAATCTGCCTGTAGCGCAGGAAACCTGGGTTCGATCCTGGGTTGAGAAGATCCCTTGGAGTAAGAAATAGCAACCCACTCCAGTATCCTGCCTGGAGAATCCCGTGGACAGAGGAGCCTGGCGGGCTGCAGGCCGTGGGGTTGCACAGAGTCACATGACTGTAGTAGCTTAGCACACAGAGTTAATTACCCCTTTCCTGTCTTCAGGCTTCCACCCTCAAGGGCCCCCAGACGCTGGGGAGATAAGGCTGCTGCTGAGGGGAAAGCCCTGAAGCATTTGGCAGTTAACTGTGACTAATAAAAACCTGGACTCTTGGAATTTAAAAATGCGCAACAGCCTCCATCCCTGTGGTTAAGAGCAGAAGAAAGAGGTTTTTCAGGTCTCCAGGTCCCTCCAGTAGGAGGTGAGAGTGTGGAGGGGAGGGGTACCGGATGCCCCCACGGTTGGAAGTGAATATTCTCCTCCCAGCTCCATCCTCCTGGCCCCTCCAGACCTCCTGGGCTGCCTGCTGTCACAAAAGAGAAACTGAGGCTCTGAGGCCACTCAGAGGATATGTGTGTTAGTCACCAAGTTGCGTCCGACTCTTTGCAACCCTGTGGACTGTAGCCCACCAGGCTTCTCTGTCCATGGGATTCTCCAGGCAAGAATACTGGAGTGGGCTGTTATTCCCTTCTCCAGGGGATCTTCCTAACCCAAGAACAGAACCCAGATCTCTAGCATTGGAGGCAGATTCTTTACCATCTGATCCACCAGGAAAGCCCATAGGCCACCCTTAAAATCTCACAGCTGGAGGATTTCTAATCAGTTCTGGGAACCTAACTGCTGTAGCAAAAGAGCCTTTCAAAAATGGTAGAGGGCTTCCCTGATGGTCCAGGGGTTGGGAATTCGGCTGCCAATGCGGAAGACATTGATCCCTGGTTTGGGAAGATCCCACATGTTGCAGGGCAATCAAGCTTATGCGCTGTAATTACTGAAGCCCGTGCACCCCTAGAACCTGTGCTCTGCAACAGGAGAAGCCACCACAATGGGAAGCCCCCGAACCACAGCTAGAGAAAGCCCACATGCAGCAACGAAGACCCAGAGAGGCCAAAAATAAAAATAAGTTTTAAAAAATGAGTAGAGAAGAAAGTGAGGTGGGGAGGCTGAAGAAAAGGAAAAGGCCCGTTATGTTCCCTGACCTAACAGCACCCGGCCCCAGCCACGAGCCTCTCTATGAGCACATGACTTAGCAATGTGCGGACGGGCCAGACGGCTGCTCACAGGGCATCTGGATTTGTAATCTCCCCTTATCTAATGCTTTTTCCAACTTGTCCACAGCCACAGACAGGAAACAAAGCCTCTCGACTTAAGAGCCTCTGAACTCCTGGGAGGTTTGCTTGGAGCTCTGTTTTATAGGTTTAGAAAAGATCTGTGCACTTTAAACCAACAGTATTGAACATTTATTATTTGCTCCTGCTTTCCTCTTTTGAAGAAAGTTTTGAGAATTGGCCCGAGACTCATTTTTTTTTCTCCCTGTATAAAATGCTGTTTGGTGTCCAGGGACCTAAGAAGGGTCAGTTCCTCTGGACATATAGTTGCAAGTCTCAGGTTCCAAAGGGGCCAGAACTTAGGGGTCCTGCCTCCCACTCTGGGGTCTAAAACTCAGACCACAGAAAAGGGGAGAATGGAGATCCTGCTTGGTTAATTTTCTGGAAGAAATGAACCCAGGCTGGTGAATCAGCAGGAAGGCAAATCTCTTATAACATTTTATAGTTTGATGCACTTTTCCAAAAGTCATCTGGTTTTCCCCCTACAGATTGTTTAAATCCCCTTGTAAACGATGAGTGCATGCCATGACATTCTGAAGGAGAAACCACTGCCACTCTGGATTACAAACTGTCATAGCTGTAAGGGATCGAAATCAACCAACTCATCTTAAAGAAGGGAGTGGACTTGCTCTGTGCTCTGGCCAAACTCTCCCTGGGTGGGGTCATCCCTCTGAAGAAAAAGCACTTTTTCCTCCTCTAGAAGGGAATTTATGAAGTGTCAGGGGCCCCTGAGGATGCCCCAGGCAGATGTAGGACTCCACGGAAGCACAGTTAGCTCATGGAGTGAAATTCTATCCTCCAGGCCCCAGGGCTTAGTGACTCACGCCTCTGGCATCCCAGAGTGGGATGAAGTTGGTCTAGACAGATGCATGCCGTTTTCTTCCACTCGCTGCTTGGGGAAATTTCAATGTGCTCTGGAGAAGGCACAGGCCTATAAGGGTCATCTCTAACGGTCTGTGATCTGTCTTCAACCTCCAGGTGTCTACAAGGGTGGATATGCTAGAACCTGGTCACGCCCATTCAAAATAAGGGTGAGAAGAGATGGGAGTGTCTTTGTGATCTTCCCTAGACTGATCATTTGTGCCTGGGGTCACAAGACATAGAGAAGTCATTAACTTGACTCTTCACTCTTGGCCACTTTTGAATTTATGAGCCACACCTGGGGGATATCGAGGAGGTGGGGCTTTAATTTTCACTGTGATGCAGAACAGTGAGGGTGGAAAGTGTCTGCTTTCAAGGCCGAAGTCATGTTGTGCCAGATGTCGAGAGAGAACATGAGAACACACACTAGCAGGCATCCCTTCTCTGCATGTGTCTGTGTGTGTAACAGGCATGACCCCAATTCACACAATCGTCATGCATGTGTGTGTGTGTGTGTGTGTGTGCACGCTCAGTTGAGTCCAACTCTTTGCAACCCTATGGACTGTAACCCCCAGGCCCCTCTGTCCATTGGATTTCCCAGGCAAGAATACTGGAGTAGGTTGCCATTTCCTCCTCCAGGAGATCTTCCTGAACCAGGGATCGAACCTGCATCTCCCGGTTTTCCTGCACTGCAAGCAGATTATTTACCACTGAGCCGTGGGGGATTCTGACACACAATGGTGGTCACTGACAGTAGTCAGCTAGTGTGCACCCCCTGTGTGGGCTGGCTGGGTGCACTTTCAGAGATGCAAATAAACATGGGGTCTTAGAACTTGGTAATCACCTCATCCCATGTCCTTCCCATGTAGGGATTTGGCTGCCATATTCCTTGCAGGAGCTCATCCAGTTCCTGCTTAAACTACACTGGGGACAAGGAGCTCACCACTCACAGCACAGTCTGTCTCCTATGTTACAGAATCCTTGCACGGTGTTGAAATGTGTAGCCCCATCACTCAGCCTTAAAGAGTTTTCATATTCAGCTGAAATCTACACCCCAGTCCCTCCCCATTCATCTTAGTTTTGGGAGTTAAGCCAAATTATAAATGCTCTTGTCCACGGTAGCACTTCAATATTTGAAGAGAACCAACATCTCTTCCATCTTATCTCTTTTCTTGACACAATGTCTTCATTTCCTCATGTGATGTGGTTTCCAGACCTGTCTCCACCTGGCTGGTCCTTACTCTGGATGACCTAGTTAAGAGATGGCCCTGGAACTTCACTCACTTCTTGGTCCAAAAGCAAAGAGTTTAGGAAAAATGTCCCCTTCCCCTCAACCAAGTGTATCAGTTTACACGCACTTTTCTAGC
The DNA here is from genome assembly GCA_917880005.1 of Nanger dama. Classification (NCBI taxonomy): domain Eukaryota; kingdom Metazoa; phylum Chordata; class Mammalia; order Artiodactyla; family Bovidae; genus Nanger; species Nanger dama. Next base: position 4,286,404 of record CAKJTW010000078.1, on the reverse strand, counting down.
AGCCATACCATACTGTTGGCTTATACTGAGCTTTTAGGCAACCAATCACTTTCAGGGATCTTTTAAATACAGTCAACACTTTCAGTCTCTTTTCCTGGCTTTTGCTCTGTAGCTGTTTTTTCTTTCTTTCTTTTTTTTTTTCCTCATGAACCTTGATATAGAACTTTATATTCATCCCGAACACATTCCAAGACTTCCCTGATGGTTCAGTGTCTAAGACTCCATGCTCTCAATCCACCCTGCTTATTTAACTTATGTGCAGAGTACATCATGTACAATGTCTGACTGGATGACTCACAAGCTGGAATCAAGATTGCTGGGAGAAATATGAACAACCACAGATAAACAGATGATACCACTCTAATAGCAGGAAGCAAATAGGAACTAAAGAGTCTCTTGATGAGGGTGTCAGAGGAGAGTGAAAAGCTGGCTTAAAATTCAACATTCAAAAAGCTAAGATTATGGCATGTGGTCCCATCACTTCATGGCAAATAGAAGGGTAAAAAGTGGAAACAGTGACTAATTTCATTTTCTTGGGCTGCAAAATCACTGCAGATGGTGATTGCAGCCATGAAATTAAAAGACACTTGCTCCTTGGAAGAAAAGCTATGACAAACCTAGACAGTGTATTAAAAAGCAGAGACATCACTTTGCTGACAAAGGTTCATCTAGTCAAAGCTATGATTTTTCCAGTAGTCATGTATGGATGTGAGAGTTGGACCATAAAGAAGGCTGAGTGCTAAAGAATTGATGCTTTCAAATTGTGGCATTGGAGAATACTCTTGAGAGTCCCTTAGTCAGCAAGGAGATCAAGCCAGTCAATCCTAAAGGAAATCAGTCTTAAATATTCGTTAGAAGGACTGATGCTGAAGCTGAAGCTCCAATACTTTGGCCACATGATGTGAAGAGCTGACTCAGTGGAAAAGACCTTGATGCTGGAAAAGACTGAAAGCAAAAGGAGAAGAGGGCAGCAGAGGATGAAATGGTTAGACAGCATCACCAGCTCAATAGACATGAACTTAGTTAGGCAAGCTCTGGGAGATAGTGAAGGTCAGGGAGGGCTGACACGCTGTAGTCCATAGGATCACAAAGAGTCAGAAACAACTTAGCAACCGAACAACAACAAAATGTCCCTGGTCCAGACACATCTAACAGGAGACAGTTCTCTAGCCAAGAGGAGTGATTCCATGACTTCAGCTACTGACACAGCTATTATATGAGGTATTTCGGAGAAACTTGTCACATCCCACAAATATCCCTTGTAGGTAGCCTGGGTGGCTCCCTACTCATCAGGCCAACCCTGCCCATAAGCATAAGCTTAGCCACGAAGTCCTGGATAGAAGAATCTTCTGGCAGCTCTCCGAGGTTCTGGTCAGACACCCTGAGATCTAGGCCCATTCATGACCTACTTTAAGCAGATACGAAAGGGGAGAGGTTACAGGGGACTGCTCATCAACTGAAAATTTTCACAGCATCCCTGGCTAGACAGGAAAGCTCCTAGTTTGGCCCCTGGTAACCAATCTGATTCGTATGACAGCAAGAGGGAGGTCTTCTAGGAAAATGCAAAGTTTAGAGGCTATGGAAGTCATCTAGCCCTTGAAACCAGACTCCTCCCAGCTAACCCTTTCTGGGTTACTGTAAACTCACTTAGGATATAGGTTACTTGCCCTGGAATGATCTTCCAACTTTCCCCAAGGTATGCATCTTGTCTTCTAGGGTTATAAGGGCTTGAGAACAAGGGTCACATTTATTTACCCCAATAGTGTCCCAGACCATGATGTGTACACAGCAGACCCCCAACAAATAAACGTCCAGAATAGAGATAGGTGCTAAGCTTTCCTATCATGGACTCTCAGCCATTCCACAACAAGAAAGTTCTCTCTAAAATATTTTCCCCCGGTCATTTCTCTGCCTTTTCCAGACAATGAAGGTTTTAATTTCTCTGTGACCCATCTTATTTCCCCTTTATTTTAAAAAATATTTATTTATTTGGCTGAGTCTACTTTGATCTTCATTGCAGCATGCAGGTCCTTAGTTGTGGCATGCAGGATCCTTAGTTGTGGCATGTGAACTCTCAGTTGTGACATATGGGATGTAGTTCCCTGACCAAGGGTTGAACCCGGGCCTCCTGCATTGGGAGCATGGAGTCTTAGCCACTGGACCACCAGGGAACTCCCTTATTTCTCCTTTAAAGGCTAAGCATTAGAATTGGATCCTAGAGGTAATTTCATAAACACTTATCTGTTGAAGTGCCCTTCACGGAGTTCTTTTTCATTACTTTTTTATCCCCTAGTGGCAGATGGGTCTTCTCATTTTTCCAGTCCAAAACCCACTGGCATTTTGGCCTATCCACTTTTGATTCTTGCTAGCAGTGAATTTCTCATGCCTGGAAGCCTAGATCTTCGTTTGACAATCCAAGTGGATTATCCCAAGAATGTAGGATACAAAAGCCCATTAAAAATGTCACACATTTGACCTTGAATCAAGGCCAGCAGTTTGCTAAAGTGATTGTTTCAAGCAGAAGCCTGAAGAAATCTCTATCTATGATCTGTTGGCCACTTCAGAACTTTCATAATGGAACGGTCAACTCATTAGAAAGCAACATTTCAGTCATTGATGATAGATATTGGCTAGTACTTATTTGTAGTTGATTAATACTGGGATTCCAAAATTCAGAGATCCCTGATTTAACTTGCTTATTAGAATTATAATATTGCTAAATCTAATTACTACCAAAACAAAAACAAAAACAAAAAATGTTGTGGACCCCCAAAAAAAATTGTCACACATAAATTCATAGTCCTATTAGGCAAGGTGATACTATGAAGGAATGATTTGCTTCTGTGCATTTCTCATTGCTATTTAGCTTGATATTTTATCCTAGGATCTTCTTTACCTGCCTCCCCAGGTGGCTCAGTGGTGAAGAATCTGCCCGCCAAGTAGGAGACAGTTTTAATCCCCTGGAGAAGGAAATGGCATCTCAGTCTAGTATCCCTGCCTGGGAAATCCCATGGACAGAGGAGCCTGATGGTCTACAGTCCATGGGGTCACAAAAGAGTCAGACACAACTCAGTGACTAAACAACAATGATGAATTCTTCACTTAAGAGGATAATGTTGGTTTTCGTTCCTGAAAAGAAAATTATAGGTACCTAGCATTATTTTTATTAGATACAATGGTAAACCAGATGGCACCCCTGCCTTTGGGAGCTTCCAATCTCATTGGAAAGATGAGATACATTATATGAGGGGGTGGCTACTTACTTCATATGAAGTTATATAAAGAGTGGTGATGAAAAGTATGAAACTGGATTGGATAAGCCCACCTTCCAAATTATAGCCTTCATGATAAAGCAAGATTATCATCAGGAACCAAAACACTAGATACACAACAACAACTCTGTAACTATCTCTTCTGGTTATCCCAAATAAAACAGCAGCATTTGAAGACTGTCAACCAGAAGTGGTCTCAAAGCTGCCGGCTGAGAGAAGCCTGGAAATCCTTTTCCACACTGTCATGCAGGTTTGGACCAGTTCCCAGCATCTCAGTGCACTCTGAGAGCATACGAGAAAGAGTGGGGCAGAGTGAGTCATGGGAGGAAAATGTAAAGACCACAGTCTGGGGAGAACTTCCTCTGAAGCCCAAATAGGGCAATTTCAAGAAATCAACTCTCTTCTTCACTAGTCTGAGGCCAGCTGGAAACTACAGCACAGAAAAGGCTCCTTGTCCTGGATTCATGGAAGATCCCGTAGTGCCTTGGGGGTGACATCCAGCACGTTCCTTGAGGAAGGAATCTTCGCTGCCTCCTCCCTCCTGCCCTAGGCCCCACATACAGGAGAGCATTAAATGTTTGTTCATTCTATTCTTTGGCTGGAGCACTTGGAAAAAAGATAAATCTTAAATTTAGCCATAAATATAGAAGGGTCACAGGCCCTTTTGCTATTCCCAAATGTTGATTGGACTGGCAGCATCAGAATCATCTGAGAGTTTTTAAAAAATAAGCTGTTCTCTTAGTGGGAGACCCTCACTTAGGAGGTCTGATGTGAGGCTTCAGTGCATTTTAAAAGTGATTCTGATCCCCTGCTAGTTAGAGGACAATTGTCCTGTGACAGCCAGCCTCCAATATGACCCCCAATGACCTCTACTTTTGGAGTCATATCTTTCCGTAATCGCCACCCACAAAGCATACTGTTGGTGTGAATGACCAATAAAATATAGCAGAATTGATGGACCATCACTTCTGAGATGAGGTTATGAAAGACATGGCTTCCATGTTTTGTTCTCTCTCTCTTTTGAGTTATTCACTCTAAAGAAAGACAACCACCATATCTTAAGGATGTTCAAGCAGCCTATAGGGCAATTGTACGGACAGGATTAGAGGGCTCCAGCTGACAGCCAGAGGAAGCTAAGGCCTGCCAACAACCACAGGAACCAACTTGGGAGAAGAGTTCCCAGTCCTAGTTGACAATATGACTGCAAACTAACGAGATGTTCTGAGAAAAATCATCTGGCTGACCACTCCTGGCTTCCTGACCCTTTGAAACTATTCGAGATAATCCATGTTTGTTGTCTGAAGCTGCAAAATATAAGGGGCAGGGAGGTAACCTGTTACACTGTAGCTGCTAGCTGGTACATTTCCCTAGCCCAAAGAGCAAGCTCCTGAGCAGAGCACAGTCTTCTCATGGCCAACTTTCTACCTTCATTTCACACTATTTCCAGATTCGGGATCCACAGTCTTGAGTGGTATTGACCTGCTTAGGCCCAGTTCACAGAGAACTCTATGCTTCTGTGTCTTTGTCTAAGCTGTTCTCTGTTTCTGATGGCATCCCCTTCTTCAGAAATGCTTCCTCAACTGCCCTGGCACCAAATGATGAGTTTAGGTCCCTCCCTCCAAGTGATCACACACACTTCTTAGAATCATAGGTGAAAAGTGAGTTAAATGGAAGAAAGGAAACATTCACATGAAAGAGTCATCAAGAGCACATGAACTTATCAGAAAGAGAAATACCATATGATATCACCTATATGTGGAATGTAAAATATGACGCAAAAATGAAACTGTCTCAGAAACAGAAACAGACTCACAGACTTGTGGTTGCCAAGGGAGGGAGGGTGGGGGAGGGATGGAATGGGAGGCTGGGATTATCGAATGCAAACTATTACACTTGGGATGGATAAAAACAAGGCCACACTGTGTAACATGGAGCCCAGCTTGGCACTCTGTGATGACCTAGAGGGGTGGGATGGGGGGGGGGAGGGAGGCTCAGAAGGAAGGAATATGTGTACTTAATTGTAACTGATTCACATTGTTGTATGGCAGAAATCAATATAAAATGGTGAAGAATCTAAATTAAATTGTTTTTAATTTAATTAAAAAATAAAATTTTAAAAAGATTCTATTACATAGACAGGGAATTATATTCAACATCCTGCGACAAACTATAATGGAAAAGAATATGAAAAAGAATATATATATATGTGTGTGTTGTGTGTATATATATATATATATATATATATATATATGAAACAACCACTTTGCCATACAGCAGAAACTAACACAGCACAGTAAGTCAACTATGCTTCAATTGAAAAAACAAAAGCACACGACTTGCCTCTATGTTGTTGATCAGCGAATTGTCAAACTTGAACCCAGGAATTCTTTTCTCACTGCACACCACACCCACGTCTTCCGTGTGCTTGCAGTCGGTGACACCCCAGCCGTTGGAGGAACAGGCTGCAAGGGAGTCGCCGCGCCGCCGGTGCAGTAGACATTGTCCAACCAGATGGGCCCTGAAGGAAGCAGAGAAGAGAGAAGCCAAGATCCACATCAGAGTAGGTCTGAGTCTTTGCGCTCAGTCTTTGGGCTCATTTGGGCACCAATGATATACACAAAAACAAGAATTTTCCCTAATTTTGGCAGCTGTGTGGGGTCATCAATCGGTTTTCAGTGTGTTGAAATACTTCATATAGTTCAAGACCCTCCTGGATTCCCCTGGCAGAGGGATGTGATATAGGGATGTGGTGGATTGAAAATGATTGGAGTAGAAATCAGATTTAAACCCGAAGTAACATGGTATAATGGAAAGAACAGGGAATTTGGACCCTAAGCTGTTTGATACTAATTCTGGCTCAGGCACTTAGCTCTATAACCCTGGTCAAAGCTTCCTTTTCTCATTGGTAAAGTGGGAATAATAATGACACTTGAATGGCAGGGCCATGTGCAGATTAGCGATAATACATGATACATGCCTCGTTTATTATTAGTCCAGAGTTACCAAAAAATGGTAATGATGAATTTCCCTGGTGGTCCAGTAGTTGAGAATCCGTCTGCCAATGCAGGGACACCGGTTCAATTCCTGGTCTAGTACGATCCCACAGGCAATGGGGCAACTAAGCTCGTGTGCCACAGCTACTGAGCTGGCAAACCACAACTAGAGAGTAGCCCCTACTCTCCACAACTAGAGAAAGCCCGTGGGCACCAAGGGAGACCCAGAGCAGCCAAAAATAAATATTTTTTAAAACAGTGATGATGCTGATGATGATGGTGATGGTATTACTTACGCTCAGAGAAGGCAACTCATAATGTGAGGTCATCTCCCTAAACCCAATATCCTGGTGCTTTCAGGGCTCTTCCTACTTCCTGATGTTTCCCACTCACTGATTCAGAGATGGCCCAGCAAGCAAAGAGCCTCCTCCTCATGTTTCAGAAGTCAGGCAAAGGCAGGGCTGGTTTGTAGCCAGGCAATCTGTCTGGGAGTCCCTGGTGGGTCTCTGCTCACCTCTTGTGCATATTTACCTGACTTACAGCAATTAGGGAATTCCAAGTGCAAAATGCTAGAGGGTTAACCACAACGAGATGCAATCTCACGCCCACTAGGATGGCTACTGCCAAAACAAAAATTAAAACAGAAAATAACAAGTGTTGGCAAGAATGTGGAGAAATTGGAACCCTTGTGAACTGTTGGCAGAAATGTAACATTGAAACAGAGGAGCTCACGTTCTTTACATGTTGGTGCAGAAAGAATTCAGTGAGAGGCAAAGTGATAGGTAAGAGATAGATTTAAAAATATAGGATGCTGGAACTTCTTTGGTGATCCACTGGTTAAGACTCTACCTCCCATTGCAGGGGGCACAGGTTTGATTCCTGGGTGGGGAACTAAGATCCAGCATGCTGGACTGTGTGCCTGACCCCCTCAGGAAAAAAAAAAAAAAACAACTAATATCAGATGCCTGTGAGAGAGACAAGCAGGCAGGCAACGGAGCAATGCCCCAAGAGCTGGATAGGCTACATTTTTATAGTCAAAGGAAAAATGGGGATGGGAGAAGACCACCTTCTTCCTCATTCTTGAGTAGATGTCAGGCTTCTATCATCAGCTCCTCTTCCACATCAAGTGGGGGAGATTTTTGTCTCTTGTGGCCCAATCAGCCCAACCTGTCGTGGTACTATGTTAATTAGCAAAAGGTAGTAGCATAAGCTAAAATATGGTAAGCAACGTTAGGTTTCAGTATAATGTGTGTCTTCTACTCGGAATGTCTTCTTTCTCCTATATCTTTGTTTCCAGTGTGCACAGAGGAGCATGACCTAGGGATCATTAACTTTTTGACCCCAATGGCAGGATGCAGGTGTCATTTTTCTGCCATTGTTTTATTGGCTTGAGGCCTGGCTCATGCTTCTATTGCACGGTTTTGTTGCTAAGCAAATCTGCTTTCTTGAGTGATCATTAACTTACAGGGGTCTTCCAAAGTTCTCTCTCTATCTATGAGCTCTTAGTGGGATTTGTAAACCATTTGATTATCTTACTTTATCCCTATCAGACTGATGCAGCCCTTATAGGAACACAGGGTGGTTCCTCAAATTAAAAATAGAATTACCATATATCTAGCAATTCCCACTTCTGGGAATATATATATATTCAAAAGAATTGAAAGCAAGGCAGCAAAGAGATATTTGCACACCCATGTACATCACAACATCTTTCACAATAGCCCAAATGCAGAAGCAACCTAAGTGTCTGCTGACAAACTGTACTCTACATGTACACTGGAATATTACTCGGCCTTAAAAGGAAAGGGATTCTGTCACTTGTGACAACATGGATGAACCTTGAATTCCTTATATTAGGGGAAATAAATCAGTCGGGAAAAGGCAAATACTGTATGATTCCATATATATAAGCTACTGCTGCTGCTAAGTCGCTCCAGTCGTGTCCTACTCTGTGTGACCCCATAGATGGCAGCCCACCAGGCTGCCCCATCCCTGGATTCTCCAGGCAAGAACACTGGAGTGGGTTGCCATTTCCTTCTCCAATACATGAAAATGAAAAATGAAAGTTAAAGTGAAGTTGCTCAGTCGTGTCTGACACTCAGCGACCCCATGGACTGCAGCCTTCCAGGCTCCTCTGTCCTTGGGATTTTCCAGGCAAGAGTACTGGAGTGGGGTGCCATTGCCTTCCCCGATATAAGGTACTAAGAGTAGTCAAAATCACAGAGACAGAGAGTAGAATGGTGTTTACCACAGGCGGGGTTAGGGATGTTGAGGAGTGGTTATTTAATGGGTATAGAGTTTTAATTCTGCAAGATGGAAAGTGGATCCACAACGCTGTGAATGTACTTAACAGTACTGAACTGTACCCTGAAAACAGGTTAAGATGGCACCTTTACGTCATATATACTTTACCACCATTAAAATTAAAAAAAAATTTAAGTGCTAGAGTGGTTTCAAGTAGTGATTTTTATAAGCATCACTACACAATGAAAGAAAACAGAATCAAAATTCTCCTTTTTCTCATGACTCCAGAAGGACTCTACAGTAGAGTGGAGTCAGAAAACCTAGGTTCCAATTCTCTCTGCATCAGGACTTCCCCGGTAGTCCAAAGGCTGACTCCGCACTTCCAGTGAAGAGGGCATGGGTTCCATTCCTGGTCAGGAAATAAACACCCCACATGCCATGTGGTACAGCCACAAAAACAAAACAAAACAAAATTCTCTCTGCCTCCGGCATGGCTACCATGTGACTAGGTCAACTACTTCACCAAGCCCATTCCTCAAGTGAAAACAATGATTCTAACAAACAGGTCGCCATGGAGATTCAATCAGATCACGAATGTGCCTAGTATGTGTACACCTTCCCTTTCTCCTTCCTCCTCCCAGTAAGTCAGAAAAAAGGAATTCTGCTCCTTCCACGCTGCAATGAAAAAGCAGATACAAACACTCCCATTGTAAAGATGAGAAAACCAAGGAAAATCTGAGGTTCTTCAAGGTCAGAGGGAACCTCGGGTCAGCTTCTGGACTTCGAGGCCCCAGATGAAATGCATCTGCTATGACAGATGGCAGTTCAGGGCCCAAACGAGAGAACCTCAGATGCATTGAGGGGAAACAAAAGGCTTATTGAAAACATCTGGGCTGAGGTTTTTCAGCTAGTTTCTCAGTTTGGCTTCGTTTCCAAGCCAACAAGCTCCACTGAAACACATGCTCCCTAATCGATTGCTGTTTCAACAACAAACCAGTGTTTGTCTTGCTAAGTACTAGCAACGGAAAAGACCCTCCACGTTTGGAAGCGGGGCCTCTTCTATGGAACGGTCTTCAGAAAAGCTGCTGAATGGACAGAGACAGTGAAAAGAAACAGAGAGAAACCACCCTGACTAAGGGGATGGGAAATAGGACAACATTTAGCTAAAAGTACCAGTAGGAGCTGCAAAACAGATGCCCCAGGGCGTGTTTTATTTTTTTGATAGGGAGCATTTGAAATTAGCACCCTGTTGGCTCAGAAGGTAAAGAATCCACCTGCAGTGCAGGAGACCCAGGTTCAATCCCTGGGTTCAGAAGATCTCCTGGAGAAGGAAATGGCAACCCACTTCAGTATTCTTACCTGGAGAATCCCATGGACAGATGAGCCTGGCGGACTACAGTCCACGGGGTTGTAAAGAGTCGACGCAACTGAGTGACTTTCACTTTCATTTGAAATTAGCACCCTGGAGCATTAATGCTAACTATTACCCCAAACAGCTGCTTTCTTAAGAAGCTTCGACTCATCCCCAGTAAGTCTACCTTCTACACAATCCCACCAGTTGCCTTCTTAGTTAATGGGAATGTTCATTTCTACGTGGCCCAAGATGACATCACCATGCCAGGTAAACTAATTTGGCCTAATTTCATGACATTTTTTCCCCACTGTGTGCTCAATGCCTAACAACTAAATTGTTCTGATTCCAAAACAACCAACTTCCAGTTCTGCTGCTGGAATGCATGGTGGTTTGGGAACAGTTCAGTACATGCCATCTGAGAGCTACTAGGGAAGTGCCATAGGGACATAGATGGGGCCCAAACTTTGGACGAAAAATGCCAGTCATGGACTTCCCTGGTGCTCCAGGGGTTAGGAATGTGCCTGCAATGCAGGGGATGTGGGTTCGATCCCTGATAGGAGAACTAAGATCTCATACACTACAGGGCAACTGAGCCCATGGGTCACAACTAATGAGCCCACATAACAAAACGAGAGAGTCTGTGTGCCGCAACAAAAGACCCCTTATGATGCAACGAAGATTCTGGATGTTGCAACTAAGACCTGATGCAGTCTAATTAATTAATTAATTTTTTTAATGCCAGATAATCAGAAGCAAAACTTCATTTTACTCCTTCCACTCATTTACCCTAAGAAAATGTTTCTCCTGATGAAAGGAGAAGAGATATACCAACAAGTTAACAGATCATTTGGAGAGAAAAGATCATAAATATAATTCTATTTGAAGTCCAGCATTCCCCTGGCTGTTGGGGCAATGGAGATGCTTCAAGCTAGGCACTTCAGGGCCGCATTGCAGTCATCTGCTGGCTTCATCACTCTGATCTGAAGAATAATGCAGTGAGGGGGAATTACATTAAACCTCAGATCTGAAGACACGCAAAGGAGAGCAAACATCTGAGGTTTGGGAGGCTGTGATTCCATCCAGAGAGTGAGAAATGGGGCAGCTGTCCCCTCCAGAACTCTCTAAAGGCCCATGAGGTCTCTAAGCTCAGAGATGCTTTGGAAGAAAAGATCTATTGACAGGCTGGGCTGGAAACCTGGAATATCTCTGGTGTTCTCCCTGGCTTCATTACTACAGCCTGAACTTGAGAAGTTCACCTACAGTGTTTCTGACTCATCCAAAGAGCTGTCTAAATGCCATCAGAGCACATCCCAGGGCATGGGTCACTAAGCCAAGTACTGCTTGCCAACTATTTTCTGTTTTGTTTTGGCCACATTGCACAGCATGTGGGATCTTAGTTCCTCAACTAGAGATCAAATCTGTACCCCCTGCACTGGAAGCACAACGTCCCAACCACTGGACTGCCACGGAAGTCCCTTGCCAACTGTTTTTAATATTTTTCAAAATCAAACTGAATCAGCATTGGTGGTATAATGGTGAGCAAAGCTGACTTCTAAATCAAACTGAATCATGATTAATTAATATTGACTGAATGTTCACCATGCACTCAATATTAAAAATCCTAAACTGATGCTGATGAGATTCAAATATATTTTATATCTAAAAGGTCTCTTGGGATAAACCAACTACCACTTTACATAGACAGGCTAATGCTTAAAGTCCTAGAGACAGGACAGTTAAAAAAATTTTAGCATCTTTTTCTCCCTTCCTCTCTTTGATACCTATTCTTTCCTAAATCTTGATGGTCTCAATATCCCCAGAGAGGACCCTTCAGTACTCTTAGTTTGACACCTCCTCTCTCCAATGAGTCTCCTCATCCTACATCAGCTAGTATCCCATGGTCATAGCTTAGATATTGAATTACAAACTATCTCACCCCTTCCCCAATCTCCATTTCAACACTTCTAGTGCGTATCTGTGTCCATGAGCCCACCTTTCTAGCACACTCCTTCTACTACTGCAATCTCAGCTCACAATCTGTTGATCCTACCAGCTTTCCCTAGTCCTTCAGTGGCTTCCTGGAGTACCTTGTTACTACCCAACTTGGACTTCATGGACCTTGATTTTAATCATTCCCTTGGAAATTCCCTCTACTCCTATAAACTTTTCTCCATTCATCATCCTTGGATGGCAAAGTCTGAGCCATGGTAACTCACTTCTCTAGCTACCCCATACCTGCTCCTGAGCAGGTGAGTGGGGGGTGGGGGAAAAAAATCACGCCCATCTTACCTGATGACAGGTAAATTTTAAGTTTAGGTAGAAAGAAAATAAAGATGTCACTAGAAAAACCCCAAAGTCATTGAAAAATATGTGTTATAAAATAATCAGGCTTAGAGAGCCTGGAATAGAAAACAATTCTGATGTTACCTCTAGATCACTCAGCAAGCAGAAAAAAAGAGAGAGATGTGAAAGGATGGAGAAGTTATCCAGAGTTTTTGTAAAGAAGACAGGAAATGAGTTTTAAAAGCCTAGCACGACAGTCCATGGGGTCGAAAAAGAGTCAGACATGACTTAGCAACTAAACAGCAGCAACAAAAAAGTGTGAATACATCTTTGCTCCTTTTACTTGAATCACAGTAAGGAATGCAGGATCAGCTTCAGAGAACAGTTTACACTAACTGCAGTCTCTTGATCCAGTTATCCCAAAAGGTCATATTTAACGACACAGAAGCGAGACATGTATGAGATGAGATTTCCTCTCTCCTAGAATTTCTAGAATAACTGAAAGCCAGGGTTAGGAGGGGCTAGAACAGTGATCAATTTCAGGGACTCCCAAACCTGGCTACGTGTACCAGCACATTCAAAAGTTACAGAGTCCAAGACTCCATCTAGACTTTAACCCAGAATATGGGGGTTAGCTCCCTGGAAGATTCTAATGCCATCAGCATGGCTGATGGCTCAGAAGATAAAGAATCTTCCTGCAAAGCAGGAGACCCAGGTTTGATCCCTGGGTCTGGAAGACCCCTGGAGTAGGAAATGGCAACCCATTCCAGTATTCTTGCCTGGAGAATTCCATGGACAGCGAAGCCTGGTGGGCCACGGTCCACAGGGTTGCAAAGAGTCGGATACGACTGATTGACTTTCACTTTTAATCAATTTACCCAACAAGAGTTTGGGGACCTCTGCTTGAGTCCAGCAGCCATGCTAACACCTGGGCAGCCGCTCAGCCAAGTGGACAAGGTGCTTTTGCTTTACTAACGTCCAGCTAGGAGGGGTCCTTTAGCTGGAGATTTTATTTATTTTTTGGCTGCACCAAGTAGCATGCAGGATATTAGGTCCTTGACCAGAGATGGAACCCATGCCTCCTGCATTGGGAGCATGGAGTCCTAACCACTGCATCACCAGGGAAGTCCCTGGAGATTTGATTTTATCTTTAATATTTACTTATTTACTTGGTTGCATTGGGTCTTAGTTGAGGCACTTGGAATCTTCATTGCATTGTGTGAGAGCTTTCATTGTGATGTGTGAGCTCAGTAGGTATACAGCATCGGCTTAGTTGCTCGGTGGCATGTAGGATCTTAGTTCCCCCAACCAGGGATCAAACCTGCTTCCCTTGCATTGCATGGCAGATTTTTAACCACTGGACCACCAGGGAAATCCTGAGATTTTATTTTTTTATTTTTTTTTAAATTTTACTTTGCAATACTGTATTGGTTTTGCCATACATTGACATGAATCCACCACAGGTGTACACGAGATTTTATTTTTAAATAATGCCTTTGGTCCTTATCTACTTTCCCACTTAGGACCACAGACTGTAACAGTTTCAGGAGTTCTTAGCCTAACTTCCTAGTTATCCACGGAGGATAAGCATCTTCCTGTAAAGCCTACAGTTAGTTTGGTCAATACAGGATGGAGCCCCAGGTTCTGGGCTCCACCACCTGTCCTCCTTCAAAATTATCTCCCCCAATTTTTTTCAGTGTATTTACTGAGCTTATCATGAGTAGAAAGAAGAAGCCAATCAAAGTTAAAAACTTGACACTTCCGTGGTGGTCCAGTGGCTAAGTAAGACTAATGGCTGTCAGTGCAGGGGGACTGAGTTCAACTGCTGGTCAGGGAACTAAATCCCACAAGCTACAACGAAGAGTTTGAATGCCGCCAACTAAAGATCCTGCATGCCGCAACCAAGACCTGGCACAGGCAAATAAATAAATAAATATTAAGAAAAAAACCCCACAAAATGGAAAACAGAAAGCAACTCTGTTCTTATCCTGGCCAAGCCCAGCATGCTAATACTAAAAGCCCGTCAGGCTAATACTCTACCCCTCAGGAGGGTGGGAGAGTCAGGGGTGCTAGCCTACGGGCAGCCCTTGAACAAAGAGCAACAGGCTCCTTTGAGGGAATGGTTGGGAGAAAGACACCGTGTCCCCTGGCTGGTGCAACCCCAGGCAGCGCACAAGGCTTGAGAGATGACCACAGACAGACCTTGGTCACTACCTAGGGTCACTTCCCAGCCTAGTTGGCTCAGGACCAGGCTGCCAAACTTTTGTGTCCTTAAACCAGGAAAGGAAAAGTGAAAGTCACTCAGTCATGTCCCTCTGTTTGCCACCCCATGGACTATGGTCCACCAGGCTCCTCTGTTCATGGAATTTCCCAGGTGAGAATACTGGAGTGGGTGGCCATTTCCTTCTCTAGGGGACATTCCTGATCCAGGAATGGAATCTGGGTCTCCTGCCTCTCAGGCAGATTCTTTACCATCTGAGCCACCAGGGAAGCCCCAAACCAGGAAAGTCGTGGGCAAAGCAGGACTGGGGGAGGGTCACTGTCCCCTCCCCCACGCCCCTGCATTCTCACCTTCCAGCATAGACACGCAGGCTGCCCAGCTGGAGTATTATCAGGGATAGCCCTCTGGAAGCCTGTTGCCGCTCTCTCCCGGGGACCCCAGAACTCAGTTCCCCAGCGCAGAGCGGTTTACCTTCCCCTTTGCCGTAGGAGGAACTGGCGGTCCAGGACTTGGCCTCCACGTAGCCCAGCTCCCCGGCAGACGACGTGTGCGGCGTGGATGGTGAAGTCATCATCACACACGGTGCCCCACTGGCCGTCGTAGTACACCTCCACCCGGCCCTCGCTGTGCTTCCGCTTCTGGCCCGCCAGGCGCAGCTGGATCTTTACCACATCTGAGGGCACCTGAGGCCGGTGGTACTCGGGGGCAGGCTCCTGGAAGTACTCGGGGTAGTGGGGCCAGCTCTCGTACTGCGCCCAGGCTTAGCGCGGGCAGGAGGGCGAGCAGGGCCAGACAGCGGCAGAGGCAGGAGCTGCCACGCCGCTCCATCCCTGTCCTCGGGCTAGGGGACCAAACGCAGGCGGACACTTGGCGCTCAGGACCAACGGGCAGGAGTTTCCTGGAAGAGGGGAGAGGTTCGGGTTACAGACGTCTAGTAAACGGCCAGCGATTTCATTCTCCTTTGCTCGGGATTGAAAGCTCATTCTAGACTCCAGCTTCTCTCCTCCCATTGCGCTTGACAGGTCTAGGAAGTCCTACCTCTTTGCCCTCCACCCTCAGAGATCTCTGAAATGCTTTTTATCAGCACAGCTTCTGGCAGGAAACGGGAGCACACTCAGACTTCATTTGAGGTGAGTTTTTAAAAAGAATATTTACAGTAATTGATAAACAAGAAGTGCTATCACAAAGGAATATTACTCAGCCATAAAAAAGAATGAAATAATGCCATTTGTGGCAACATGGATGGAGCTAGAGATTATCATACCGAGTGAAGAAATCTGACAGAGAAAGACAAATATTATATGATATCGCTTATATGTAGAATCTAAAAAAATGGTACAAATAAATCTATTTACAAAACAGAAATACAGTCACAGATGTAGAAAACAAACAACTGGTTACCAAGGGGGAAGGGAGAGTAGGAATAAATTGGGAGATTTGGATTGACATATATATACACATACATATATTTGTGTATATATATATATATATAACTAATAAGGACTTATTGTATAGCACAGGGAACTCTATTCAGTACTCTCTAATGATCTATATGGGAATAGAATCTAAAAGAAGTGGATGTATATTTATGTATGAGTGAGTCTCTTCGCTGTACCCCTGAAACTAACACAACACTGTAAATCAATTATACTCCAATAAAAATGGACAAAAGATAAAAAACAAAACAAAACCCTAGACAGAGCTGTGGGCAGAGTTTAAACAAAGGACCATGTAATAATCAGGCTGGCCAGAGGGGCGGCTGTTATCACTGCCAGTCTTGGGGGCGGTGGAGAGAGTAGCTAAACTCAGAAGGCAGCTGTTAGAGCTGAGGCTTCAGTGAAGGGTCTCAGAGCCAGATCACAGCAACAGGGGCAAGGGGAATAAGTTCTTCACTTCACTGTCCTTGGGATTCTAACCTCCCTCTGATGCTCCCCAGTGGGCAAACCCAAGCTGCTGAAGACAAGCCTGTCTCTTGGCGGAGTCTCTGCAGATCTGCACAGGAAGGGTGAAGAGGGAGGGAAGCAGGCTGAAGGGAGGCGGAGGGTCTTCACCCCTCTTCCCCCTTCTCACCTCTGTGCATCTCATTCTCTGGGGCCCAGCTCAGAGCTCGCCTTCTCGGAGACAGCACTCCTACTGAAGCAACCCCCAGGATCTTCCTTCCAACGGGGCTTGTTATCTAAGACCTTCTCACCCCTATCCCCAGACACTTTCATATGCCCAAAGAGCCTACAAACTGCTTAAGGGCAGGACTTGTATCTCCTCCTTCTTTGGCTCCTCCAGAGTAAGCATGATAGGTTCAAGGATATGTCTATGGAATGAAAAGGTGATTTGCTCCCAGGGACTGAGTGGCTGGAAAAATGAAGACGTGAGAGTGTCTGTGAAGAGGGCCTGGGGGACTCCCAGGAAAGGCAGCCTCCCTCTGGACGTTAGCTGCCCTGAATGGAAACGGCCTCTTCCAGGTGCTGAGATAACACTACGAGACATCGAGTCTCCGCCTCTACTTGTTCACAGGGTGCTGTATCCTCTCCACATATCTGAACCCTCCTATGGCTCCAGGCATTCAGACACCCCGATGTGCTGCCCACACACCGCCCAGATCTCATCATGTTTTATATTCTGGATCTCAAGGTGGTTGAGGTCACTGAATGAGGAGACAGGAGGCAAAACTCCTTAAACAGTTCTAACAGATGTAGCCCCAGTTCTAACTGAAGTGTAGCCCCAGAGAGCAGTCCTAAGGCACCTCTCCTGCGCTTGGGGAAGCCAAGGAGGCCCACGCAACAATTCCGTCGGTTTTTAAGTTTCCATCCCTGAGGGCTGCTGGGGACTGAGCACAGCCTGGTCTGTACACAGAGGGCAGACATAAAGGCCTTTGTGGTGAACAGGAGAAAGAAAGGTTGAGTGGCCCGTCATCAGGCGGCAAGGGAGGATAGGACAGCAGAGTTGAGAGGAGCACGGATTCTGGAGCCAAGCAGTTTGGGCTTGAATCATCTTTCTGATCCCAACTAGCTGTGTGACACTGGGCAAAACATTTACCCTTTCTGTGCTTATCAATGTTCCTTATCTATAAAATGCAAATAATAATTGTATCTAGCCCCTAGAATTGTTATGAGGATTGACTGAATGGCACGTAATAAGTCTTAGAGGAGCATGTGCTGAATAAACATTTTTAATTTTTGTATTTTTAAGATTGTGGTCACCATACCAGGTGGAACCTACTTCTAATTCCAAAATGAGGTCCTAAAGCAGAAAATAAAGCCTTAGCTCATGTACCTTGATCCTTCCCTAATTCAGAGAGATAGGAAGACAGTTTTAAAGGACCACAGGTACTTTCTTTCATGGAAGAGGAAGTACAGTTGGAAGATAGGGTTCCCAAAGGAAACCAGGACCAGCAGGTAAAAGCTACAGGGGAGCATCATACATCATCAGTTGAACAGGTTGTGTGCATGCTTAGTTGTGTCCGACTCTGCGATCCCATGGACTGTAGCCTGCCAGGTTCCTCCATCATGGAATTTCTCAGACAAGAATACTGGAACAGGTTGGCATTTCCTCCTCCAAGAAACTGTCTTGGCCCAGAGATTGAATCTGCATCTCTTGTCTCCCGCATTGCAGGTAGATTCTTTACCAGCGCACCACTTGGAAAGCTATTAACCAGGTTAGGGCCAATCGTATTTCTATGGCACATCACCATCAAGGGAAGACCAGATAACTTCCCAAGAGCAGCCCGGGGGATGATCTAACTTGGAGAGAGGTAGTTCCATGTTTGTTGGGATGGCCTGGTCCTGTCATGGGTACTAGGGTGGAGATGCCAGGGCTTGGCAGACAGTCAGGACCAAGGACTTGGGAAGGCCCTCTGGTTCACTGGAGGTCCACTGTCCTCATCCTGTGACTCACAGACAAGGCCAGAAAGTTGTGGGGTTCCTGTAATGGCCACTTGCAGACCACAGGCTGACAGGCTAGTATGTGGCTCTGAAAGGACGCCTCATCTCCCCATCCACACTTCATTCCCGTCCCACCATGCTGCCATCCACGAGTTCATCTATGCCTCACTAGAACCTTGAGTGGGTGAAACTATGGGGATTCTTATTCTACAAGGGAGAAAATTAGGAACCAGAGAGAGAGGACTTTTCTTATTAGACTTCACCAGAGTTGCTCAGTTCATCCAGGCAAAA
Source organism: Nanger dama (assembly GCA_917880005.1). NCBI lineage: Eukaryota > Metazoa > Chordata > Mammalia > Artiodactyla > Bovidae > Nanger > Nanger dama. The sequence continues at coordinate 4,267,868 of CAKJTW010000078.1, read as the reverse complement.
CCACAAGTAATAAACCCCAAGTACCAACACATCAACAATCCACGATCACATATAAAAACTGTCCAAATTCTGCCTGGGACACAGATGCCTTTCAGCCAGTCAGTTCAGTCGCTCAGTTGTGTCCGACTCTTTGCGACCCCATGAACTGCAGCACGCTAGGCTTCCTTGTTCATCACCAACTCCTGGACAAACTCATGTCCATTGAGTCAGTGATGCCATCCAACCATCTCATCCTTTGTTGTCCCCTTCTCCTGCCCTCAATCTTTCCCAACATCAGGGTCTTTACAAATAAGTCAGCTCTTTGCATCAGGTGGCCAAAGTATTGGAGTTTTAGCTTCAGCATCAGTCCTTCCAATGAACACACAGGACTGATCTCCTTTAGAATGGACTGGTTGGATCTCCTTGCAGTCAAAAGGACTCTCAAGAGTCTTCTCCAACACCACAGTTCAAAAGCATTGATTCTTCTGCACTCAGCTTTCTTTATAGTCCAACTCTCACATCCATACATGACACTGGTAAAACCATAGCCTTGACTAGACGGATGTTTGTTGGCAAAGTAATGTCTCTGCTTTTTAATATGCTGTCTGGGTTGGTCATAACTTTCCTTCCAAGGAGTAAGCATCTTTTAATTCCATGGCTGCAATCACCATCTGTAGTGATTTTGGAGCCCAAAAAATGAAGTCATCCACTGTTTCCACTGGTTCCCCATCTATTTGCCATGAAGTGATGGGACCGGATGCCATGATCATACCAACATTCCTGACTTCAGTATTCCAATGATGCTTCTCTTCTTGCCCTCACTCTGGCCCTTCACGTGTCACCCATCTGATCATACCAGCCTAGACTGGCTTAAGTTTTTCCACCTCAATCAATGTGCTCCATCCATTCCCACCCTTCCCTCTAAAAAGTGTACGTCACAATCCTTCCTGTTCTTCAACATCCTTCCCAGATGTTCCTAATCAGAATCAGTGTCTTCTCTGATTCCCTTTAAAATAGGATCCTGCTTGTGCTTTACCACATTGTCATGTCAGACTCTACCGGCTGCTCAAGTCCTGGGGCAGAAGACATCTCATGTCATTTCCACACAGTACCCTGTGTTTCTGGCTACAGCAGACTAGCTTGTAACAGATAAAGTTTCCTGCCAAGGACAACTGGAAAAGGTAGATAAAATGCAAAAAGCATGTATTTGAAGTCACTAGAGAGCTATCGAGGCAGCAAGGACTCAAGAATCCAGGAGATGAAAAGCACAGTGAGGTAAACCTGACACTTGGGTCTGCTTTTCCCCTTAAGCAACTTGCCAATTACAAGGCAGTGGCCAACAGGCTGGGAAGTTAAGTAAAACTTCAGGCATCCTCCCAGGACTAAGGGCACAGACACTGGGGTTCAGAGCCTGCCAAGGAGGAACAGTCCTGTTAAATAGCCTCAGACTTTCAGATAGGGCTTCTTAAAGAGCAAAACTCTAGAAATTAGGACAGGGTTATGTTCTCCATGTTAGAAAGATCTAACATCTGTATAACTGAAATTTCAAAAGAGGAGACAAAGGGCGTCTGGAAGAAATATTTGAGAAGATAATTGTCAAGAATTATACGGGGCTGATGAAAGCTATCAAGCCCAGGAAGTATAATTTACAAAGAAAACCATCCTGGGGCACATCAAAATCAGACCATGGAAAATCCAAGACAAAGAGAAAAGCTTACTTACAAAGAGAAAAGTTGCTTACTCAAGCAGCTGGAGTATAAAAGTGTTATCTTCAAAGGAGCAGCAATAAGGTTAACTGCTGGACTCTCACCAATAAACAGGAAAACAAAGAAGATAATCACATGACATTTTCAGAGGGTTGAAAAAAATAAGTCAACCTAGAATCCTGTACTGCTTGGAGAGGATAAAGGTTTTCACAGAAGTGGCATGACTGTGTCTTCAGAGAATCCACAATATGGAAATACTAATGGGAATTCTTCAGAGCACAGGACCAACCATCCTAGATGCAGAATGAAGGAAATGGAAGGGGAGGCTGTGTAGGTAAATTGGAATGAAGATCAACTGTGTAAAATAATAATGTCTCATGGGGTCTAAAATGTATGTATCACTTCCATTGCAGGGCGCACTGGTTTGATCCCTGGTCAGGGAACTAAGATACTCCATACTGAATAAAAATGTTGAGTTTTAAACCAGCTTTTTCACTCTCTTCTTTCACTCTCATCAAAAGGTTCGTTAGTTTCTCTTAGCTTTCTGCCATTCAGTTCAGTTCAGTTCAGTCACTCAATTGTGTCTGACTCTTTTTGACCCCATGAATCGCAGCACGCCAGGCCTCCCTGTCCATCACCAACTCCCAGAGTTCACTGAGACTCACGTCCATCGAGTCAGTGATGCCATCCAGCTATCTCATCCTCTGTCGTCCCCTTCTCCTCTTGCCCTCAATCCCTCCCAGCATCAGAGTCTTTTCCAGTGAGTCAACTCTTCCCATGAGGTGGCCAAAGTATTGGAGCTTCAGCTTTAGCATCATTCCTTCCAAAGAAATCCCAGGGTTGATCTCCTTCAGAATGGACTGGTTGGATCTCCTTGCAGTCCAAGGGACTCTCAAGAGTCTTCTCCAACACCACAGTTCAAAAGCATCAATTCTTCAGCGCTCAGCCTTCTTCACAGTCCAACTCTCACATCCATACATGACCACAGGAAAAACCATAGCCTTGACTAGACGGACCTTAGTCGGCAAAGTGATGTCTCTGCTCTTGAATATGCTATCTAGTTTGGTCATAACTTTTCTTCCAAGGAGTAAGCGTCTTTTAATTTCATGGCTGCAGTCACCATCTGCAGTGATTCTGGAGCCCCAAAAATAAAGTCTGACACTGTTTCCACTATTTCCCCATCTATTTCCCATGAAGTGATGGGACCAGATACCATGATCTTCGTTTTCTGAATGTTGCGCTTTAAGCCAACTTTGTTCACTCTCTTTCACGTTCATCAAGAGGCTTTTTAGTTCCTCTTCATTTCCTGCCATAAGGGTGGTATCATCTGCATATCTGAGGTTATTGATATTTCTGCCAGCAGTCTTGATTCCAGCTTGTGTTCCTTCCAGTCCAGCGTTTCTCATGATGTACTCTGCATCAAAGTTAAATAAGCAGGGTGACAATATACAGCCTTGACATACTCCTTTTCCTATTTTAAACCAGTCTGTTGTTCCATGTCCATTTCTAACTGTTGCTTCCTGACCTGCATACAGGTTTCTCAAGAGGCAGGTCAGGTGGTCTGGTATTCCCCTCTCTTTCAGAATTGTCTACAGTTTATTGTGATCCACACAGTCAAAGGCTTTGGCATAGTCAATAAAGCAGAAATAGATGTTTTTCTGAAACTCTCTTGCTTTTTTCCATGATCCAGCAGATGTCATTAGAGTGGTGTTATCTACCTGAGGTTGTACACACAATTAAATGTTTAAATGCATACCTCTCAACATTCTGCTGTATTAATTCGCTTAATGGAGTGAACACCATTATTATCAAGGCACAGAGAGTTTTGGCAAGTTGCCTCAGTTTGCACTGCTGGTTAAGTGACAAGGCAGGCTCTGAACAAGGGCCAGAAGGGTGACCTGTGTCCTTCAGCTTCATCTCTCTGCTCCATGGCCCCAGTCCAGCAGTTGTACCATCCCCTGAGCTTCCCCACACAAAAGCTACAGAGACCTGCAGCTTGTCTATTCATATCTCAAAAGAAATGGAAAAAAATTTGCAGTCTGCAATTTTTTTTAAGAAATGTAATCTTCAGATTTGCCTATCTATAAACTGGTCCACCCGTTTTCATGGAGTCTCCAATCTGTGCAAATGGCCAGGGTTCAACTGCTAAATCTTTCTTTGAAAAGTGCTCCTGAATTTGTTGCTTCTTTTTGGGGCCTTCTCCTACTCCCTACTCTGGGGAATTGTGAAAAATTAGACCCAGATGCTTCTCTTTTCTTTTAAAAATAGCTTTAATTTTTCTTTCTTTTTTTACTTCCTTATTGCGAAAAGTTATACAAGCTGGTAATAAAAATCTGGAGAAGGGAAACAAGTATAAAGTGGAAAAGAATCTGCACTGGAGAGAATTATTGTCAACACGGTTGTGTCCGCCCCTTCCAGCCTTTTTTTCTGTACATCTATGTGCTGTGTGTATTCAGTTGCTGAGTTGTGTCTGACTCTTTGCAACCCTATGGACTGTGGCCCCCAGGCTCCTCTGTCCATGGGATTTTCCAGGCAAGAATACTGGAGTGGGTTGCCATTTCCTTCTCCATCTGCAGATATATATTTCCTCTTAAAACTTTGAAGAATTTTCTGCATACTGCTTTGTAAACTGCTTTTCACATTTACCAGTCTACTGCAAATATTATTCCTCACTGACTTTTACATGATTTACAATGCCTTTTACATTCAGTATTATGGATGTGCCGTAAGAGTGAATAATCTTCCCAGTAAATATTTTACTGCTATTCATATCATTGAAATCAATATCCTTGTAGCTAAAGCTTCCCACAATCTTGGGATAAATCCCTAAAAGCAAAATTGCTAGGTCAAAGTGTTGATAAAAAGGGAACTCTTCTGCAAAACAATATTAACTGCCTCCAGAAAGACTGCTAGGGTACACTTAGCCTGCAGTATGTAGGTTTCCCCACAATCTTAAAATTTTAGCTATGACCATGCTTTCAAAACTTTCTCCATCTGATAAGCAGGGAGGAAAAAGGCATTCTGTTTTAACCAGCATTTCTTTTACTAGTGAGCCTGACATTTTTTTCTTCAGGTTCTATTGTCCACTTGTATTTCTTTTTTTTTTCCTGGAAATTATCTCTACGTGTCCTTTTAAAATTCCCTTTTCTTTTGTATGTCTTTCCCTTACTGCTTTGCAAAATTAATTTTCCACGTTGGTATCCATCCAACCCACAGGAGGAAAAAAACGCCAAAGTCCAAAGAAGAGCTTGGGAGGATGGAGAGCAAAAATGCCCCAAGGCTACCGCCACAGCCCTCCCTCTGCCCTGTGGTGGGCTCCATTCTGCCACCCCCTGCAGACCAGAGGCCTCACCTGCTGCTCCCAGGTGCCATTTTCCATTCTGCACTTGAACTGGGGTTCAGCCCCTTCTTAGGGGAGTCCCCAGCTACTGGGGACGAGGGTGGCCTGTAAGGGAATCTGTTCAGGGTGGTCCCCCTGCTTGTGGTCCTGGCTGCAGTGTGAGTCCAGTGACAAGGTTGTTGGCAGGCCAAGGACCCAGTTTAGAACCAGGCCCCACCGGGCGTCCCCAGATGCGGGATGGGAACTGGAGTCTCAGAGCAGACAAGTGGCTCGGGCTAGTAGCCCTTGGTTCTCCAGCCTCTGCACTCTGCGCCCCAGGTCCCCTGCCCTCCTAGCGCCCAGGGCCCCTGGGGCCAGGGAGTCCTCGAGTCCAGGTAGTGACAGCATGTGGTCCAGGGTGACCAGCACATGTGACCCCATGGGGGCATTTTGGGTGACCAGGGTCCCAAGCTGGGACTGCAGGCTAACTCTGTGGCCTTAGCTTCTGGACTTGCTGCAGCAGTGCTGGGGGCTCTGCAGCCTCTGCTGGCGAATCAGGACTGGTCAGTTTGCGGTTGGCCGGGCTGTACCAGAAACCCTGGGGGCGGATGTCACCCTCTCTGCTCAAATCACTCACATGGAGGCGGTGCTGTTGGTGATGGGTGGGGGGCTCTCTGGCCCTGGGGCCTACTATGGTGCCTGGCACCTGTTGCTGCTGCTAAGTCGCGTCAGTCACGTCCGACTCTGTGCGATCCCATAGACGGCAGCCCACCAGGCTCCTCCGTCCCTGGGATTTTCAGGCAGGAATACTGGAGTGGATTGCCATTTCCTTCTCCAGTGCATGAAAGTGAAAAGTGAAAGTGAAATCACTCAGTCGTGTCCAACTCTTTGCAACCCCATGGACTTGTAGCCCACCAGGCTCCTCCGTCCATGGGATTCTCCGGGCAAGAGTACTGGAGTGGGTTGCCATTGCCTTCTCCAGCACCTGTTGGGCACTTATTAAAAACTGATTGGGCAATAACAGTGTAGGATAGCTCAAAGCAGACCCATTCTCATGATACTTTTAAAATAAGCTCTAATTCTTGATCATAGGTTAAAGGCCTATTGAAAGTGAAGTGGAGAGGTCCTTTGTGGTCTAGGGGTTAAGAATCCACCTTCCAGTTCAGGTGAGGAGGGTGGGTTCCATCCTTGGTCTGGGAACTAAGATCCCACATGCCCTGGAGGCAACTAAGACCACCCACCTCTACTACTGAGCCCCTGACTCACAACTAGACAGAAGGCTGGTTACCCCAGCAAAGATCCCCTGAACTGCCACTAAAACCCAACAGCAGCTGAATAAATAAATATTTTTTAAAAAGTGAAGTGGATGGAGGGGGTTCTTGACTCTCTCATCTTCCATTGTATGGGTCCTCTTACCTCTCAGCAATCCTTCCTTCTGGTATTTGTTGGCACCATTGGTTCCCAGGGAAGAGGATGATGGATATCTTGGAATCAGAACATAAGGGTCTGAATTCTGACTTTATCACTTCCAGGCTCTGAAGATTTGGGGGTACTTTTGGAGCCTTGATTTCCTCTTTTGGTCGTGGAAACAGCCTTCCTTTCAAGCGTGTGTGATGATTAAATGAGATAACATGTGGAAATCCCTAGCACAGAGCATAGCTTCATTTACATGCAGTTTCTTTCTTCCTTCCTGCCTGCCATTTCTAAACACCTGAGCCTTGAACTCAGTAGGCACTCAAATATTAATTGAATGAATAAATATAAATTTATATTTAAATCATCATGCCTTATCAGAACTGCCTTTTCCTTCTGACCTAACTGCATAGGAAAGCAAATTGATAAATCCTTCCTGATGGATTTATTGAATTAAGACATTTAACACATTAAGGAATGAATTAGTGATTTTTCTATGGATAGGGAACTTGTATGTTTTAATAAGGAACTCCTAGATGTGAATTTTATGGGTTTTCTCTGTTTTTTTTTGTTTTTGTTTGTTTGATTTTTGGCCCCACTATGTGACATGTGGGTTTTAGTTCCCCGACCGAGCACTGAACCCACACACCCACCACACTGGAAGCACAAGTCTTAACCACTGCTGGGGAAGTCCCTATGAATTTTAATAGCTAAAATTTTCATATTGTGTAATGTTGGAAATAAGGGCAATAGGGTTATTCATGAGTAGGTGGACCTTCCCCATGCCCTTGAAATCTGCTGACGTGGGTACCTCTGAAATGCATTTTGTGTGGGAAAGGGGGTAGACAGACACTGGGGTAATTTATGGGAAGTGAAGATCCCCAGGGCTCATAACATCTTATCCCAGCATATAGTCAAGGCTTGTGTCTAGTTGAGAGTCATGGGTTACAACATTGAGTAGAAGAAGCAGAGTGAGGCATGAGCTCACCACAACCCAACACAGATGATTTTCAGGGAAATGAACCATCTTAAGACACACCAGTTTGGCCCCAAAAGGATGAGCCCGTAAACCTGCGCTGGACACTGAGGCCCTAAGGGCCCAGGGAATGCAGGAGGCAGTGAGCACTGCTGCTGCTGCTTGGAGAGGAGAACGATAGGCAGACCCTCAGGGAGCAGGGATTCCGCAAGTCCCACTTCCTCTGAGAAGCCTGATCTGGTGACTCCTGCTCTCTCTGCTCCCCTCCAACAACACCCACAGCTGTGCTCAGAGGCTACAGGGTCTGGGCGTCTCCTCCTCCTGCAAGAGTACTAGGCAGCTCCAGCTCGCTCCACTGTCTCCTGAGGCCATTTCCAAATAGACACTGGCCACAGTGCGGCAGAAGGGAGGCTTTCGGAGCAATTCAAGAGGCTCCATCTTTTAGCAGGACAGTATCTGAGATGGTGTTGAGAGGCAAATGTGCTTGACCTTTGGAGGGGGGTGTCTGGTCCTTTTGGGCATTTGCAGACGTTTGGACTGACAGAAGTCACACTTCCCCTCTTCACACCTGCTCTATCAGTCCTCAGTCAGAAGTTTTGATTTCACTAAAGAAATAAAAATCTGCGTGGAAATGTATCTGATACCACAGTTCAGAGAGCTGTTAGAAAATAGAAAAGTCTATTCTCAGCTTCACCTATGAACACTTCCAAGGTCATCAACAGCCCAAGAGTCTACGCCAGTGAGGTTGCATCACCATCCATAACAGAAACTCTAGGAATAGCTTCTACCCTGAACGCAAGCCAACTGGGTCAGCAGAACATTTCTGTAGCTGATTCACACGTACCAAACAAGGCCCAGGTTTCACCAACCCTCTCCAGGTATGCAGAGGAAAATTTCACAAGAGGAAGATCCACTTTGCAGAGTCTCCTGTTAAAACCTCATCTGAGTAAAATCCAGGAACTACTGCAGCAGATGGACTTTAATTCTTCACACAGTTTGGCTCAGGAGGTGGTCATCATCAGGGGGTCAGGGCAAGATGCCCGGGATTCCCTGCTGGTACAGTTGATAAGAATCCACCTGCCAATGCAGGGGACACGGTCCTAGAAAATTTCACTTGCCTCAGGGCAACTAATCCCCAGCACCACAACTACTGAGCCAGCGCTCCAGAACCCACGAGCCATAACTATTGAGCCTGTGCTCCGCAACAAGAGAAGCCACCTCAATGAGAAGCCTGTGTACCACAGGGAAGAGTAGCCCCCACTCACCGCAATTAGACACAGCCTTCGCAAAGCAACGAAGACACAGGACAACCAAAAATAAAAATAAATTAAAAAAAATTTTAAAGGCAAAGTGCCCAAGGACCTCAGTATTTGACTAACATGAATAAGAGTCAGCCAGATATTGACTGTGACCATGCCTTATCAGAAAGTAGTAAGTTATCTCTCCCTGGGTTGTTGGCTAAGCAGTTGAGGACATTCTTCCATTCAGTTCAATCCATTTAAGGATACAAGTTCACATAGTTGATACTTTAAGCATTGCAGACAAGAAGCCCTGTAGCCCCCAGGGGGTGTCTGGGAGAGAAGGGAAAGAATTCCTTGACAGACCCAGGTCTTTAAATCCCAGACATTCCTGATAAACATCAGCCGGAATCAGCTCACCTTCCCCAAGAGCCTAGAGCACCCTCTACATGCAGCCACCCTTTCAGGCAGCCTTCACATTCATCCTAGGTGGAGAATGGGCTGCGTATAATACCACCTCTGTATCTCCGCTAAGCAGCACAGCCCAGTACAATTTAGCACCTACAAAGTTTACACAGCATATGTGAACACACCTTTTATTTTGGTACCTTAGCTTTTCTCTAATATTGTGTATTCTTTGGAAAAATGTCTGTCTCTAGTTTTTAAGTAGCCCACTCTTTGGTGGGCTCCAAGGAGTCTTCACTGCCTACAACTAAGACTGTCAAACAGGTCTGAAGTCAACCAATGCTTCCTGGTCTTGCTGGGAGTTGGGGCTCAGGATGTGGTCAGAGGGAGAGAAAAAAGTTCTAAGCCTGGATCTTGCTGAGATTTCTCAGTTCATTGCGAACAGTGCTCCTTCAATTGATTCACATCATCTGTTGGAGTTCAAAACCTATATCACCCCTGGAACTTTCCAGTACATTCTAGAAATGCTGATTTTTATATTTTATTGAAGCTTAGTGAATTTACAATGTTGTGTTAATTTCTGCTGTACTGAAAAGTGACTCAGTTATATACACATTCTTTTAAATATTCTTTTCCATTATGGTTTATCCCAGATATTGAACATAGTTCCCTGTGCTGTACAGAAGGACTTTCTTGTTTATCCATTCTATACATAACAATTTGTATCAGCTGACCTCCAACTCTCACTTCATCACTCCTCCATATCCACCTCCTTTGGCAACCGAAAGTCTAGAAACACTGATTTCTATGATTCCAGGCATTGCACTGTACTGATAATGGATGACGATTTGAAAGTCCTATACTTAATTTGGACCCAAAGGGGCTTCAAGAGAAAAAGGAAATGTAAAACTGGAATTTCCAGGGTCCTTTTCTTAGGCTGTTCTTTTGATAGCTGAATTTTTCCACTTAGGAAGGAACTTCAAAGGCATACTCAAAAAAAAAAAAAACAACCCTGAGTCTCAAGATTTCCTTGGGACTACTCAAATATTGTTTCTCTTCCCCTAAAAGCAATCCCACCTGAATGATATCATCATCTACCTGAGAAAAGGCATTCTATCTTGTAGAACTTGCTGCAGCAACAGTATTTTCTGAAAAGTTGAGTCGCTTTGGACTTCCCCAATGCAGTCTTAAATAATACAACAGACCTCAGCCTCTCACCACTGACACCCAAGTGTCAAAAGATACCCAATATTACCAACTATTTCCTAGTCTATAACAAAGACACGTGGGCCCTCCCTGGTGTACAGCAGTAAAGAATAATCCACCTGCCAATGAAGGAGATGTGAGTTTGATCCCTGGGTTAGCAAGATTCCCTGGAGTAGGAAATGACAACCTACTCCAGTATTCTTGACTAGAGAGTCCCATGGACAGAGGAGCCTGGTGGACTAAGTCCATGGGGTCACAGATTTAGTGACTAAACAACAAAACAAAGATATGCATAGATAAGGAAGGGAAACACACTATAAAAATTCTACACTATTTGTGGGATTTCCCTGACTGTCCAGTGGTTAAGACTCTGAGGTTCCCTTGCACGGGGCGTGGGTTCCATCCCTGGTCAGAGAAGATTCCACACTCTGCACAGTGTGGCCAAACAAGAAAACATCATTATACACTATTTGTGGATAGTGCATTTAGCAAAAAAGGACTGTTCTTAATAAACTGATCTTAACTCCTTCTACCTACCAACATGACCATCTGGGGCCAGAAACTTCTATAATAGGCCTCCCTTGGGCTCCAGCTTTGCATGATTGGCCTCACCTTCTCTGAGAGCCATGGTAGGTGAATGACTCCTTGCTCCCAGCACTTGCTCTGCACCTTATGTTCTGGGTAATGGGCCCACTGTCCCCATTGGGAAGCACTGCATCAGCAAGTATGGGGCTCCCCAGTCAGAAGCAGTGGTCCTTGATGCAAAGGCCACTTGCTTAGAGTCTCTGAACAATAGAGCAAGGAGCTCAGCTGGGTTTTTTTCACCCAGACATAATTCTCTGCTTGATGTCTCTGCCAGACGTCGGCACTCAGATCTGGGGTCAGAGGTGGGGTGAGGGCTGTCTCCTCCATCAGACCCTCCCCTGACACCCACCAGGAGATTCCTGTTCTAGCAGCAGAAGTGATGAATGGTCCTCTTTCATGGCCCAGAGCGCACCGGAGAGGCTACTCCCAGCTGTGGTCGCTTGCTGCTCCTGGCCCCACACGGAACACATTCCTCTATGGAGGAGGGCTGTCTTGGGTGGACAGAGAGTGATCAGAGAATGAGGGAAGCAGACGGGGACAAAGGAGCCCTTTGAACCACCTCAGACAAGAATGCAGACTCTGACCCCAGGCTTGGCCAGGGCTGGTCCATCTGGCCCCTGGCTAAAGAGTCTACCTCCGTCCTGTCTATTTCTGGCCACAGGGTGGGAATGTTCAGGGCCCAGTGAAATGGCCAGAAGGTAGGCATCCAGAGCTGAATTTCTGTCAGCTTTCAGAAAGAGGCCTTTGTCTGGCATAATTTGTTGTGACTGATTGGGGTGCCCCACAGTCCATCTCTGGCCCTGGGTAGAATCTCATTTTGACCAGGCTGTTTCCTGGGGGATGAAGGTACAATTTCAAACACTTTAAAATGAACCACTGGAGACTGTCAGATGGAATCAGAAAAGGAAAGCCAAATATATAGTGTCTGTAAGAGACACACCTTTTAATTAATTTATTTATTTTTGGCTGTGCTGGGTCTTCATGGCTAGCTTTCTTTGGTTGTAGCAAGTGGGATTTTCCTTGCAGTGGCTTCTCTTGTTGCAGAGCACAGGCTCTAGAGTACTGGTTCAGTAGTTCTGGCATACAGGCTTAGTTGCCCTGAGGTATGTGGGATCTTCCTGGACCAGGGATCGAACCCCTGTCCCCTGCATTGGCAGGCAGATTCTTAACCACTGGACTAGCCCTAAGAGACACATCTTATCTCTACAGATTGTAGCTCATAAAGAAGGGGCAGTTGCTGTTGTTCAGTTGCTCAGTTGTGTCTGACTCTTTGCGACCCCATGGACGGCAGCATTCCAGACTTCCTTGTCTTTTACCTGGAGTTTGCTCAAATTTGTCCAGCCTTTGTCCTCTGTCATCCCCTTCTCCTGCCTTCAATCTGTCCCATCATCAGGGTCTTTTCTAATGTGTTGGTTCTTCCCATAAGGTGGCCAAAGTATCGGGTCTTCAGCTTCAGCATCAGTCCTTCTAATGAATATTCAGGACTGATTTCCTTTAATATTGACTGGTTTGATGTCCTTGCAGTCCAAGGGACTCTCAAGAGTCCTCTCCAACACCACAGTTCAAAAGCATCAATTGTTCGGCACTCAGCCTTCTCTATGGTCCAACTCTCACATCCGTACATAACTACTGGAAAAACCATAGCTTTGACTAGATAGACTTTCGTTGGCAAAGTAATGTCTCTGCGTTTCAATATGCTGTCTAGGTCTGTCATAGCTTTACTTAGAAGGAGCAAGCATCTTTTAATTTCATGGCTGCAGTCACCATCTGCAGTGATTTTTGAGCCCAAGAAAATAAAGTTTGTCACTATTTCCATTGTTTCCCTCCCGCTACGAAGGGGCAGAGGAGATCCAAAATCAGTGCTGCTTCTTGAAGGCAGAGGAAGCGAGGTGAGGTGGAGATGACCATCAAGTTCAAGTTAGCCACCCCCCATCAGCCCCTAAAAAATAGCGATATGATTTGACTGCTGCTGCTGCTGCTACGTCACTTCAGTCATGTCCGACCCTGTGCAACCCCATAGATGGCAGCCTACCAGGCTCCTCCATCCCCGTGATTCTCCAGGCAAGAATACTGGAGTGGGTTGCCATTTCCTCCTCCAGTGCATGCAAGCATGCTAAGTTGTTTCAGTCATGTCTGACTCTGTGCAACCCTATGCACAGCAGCCTACCAGTCTTCTCTGTCCACAGGATTCTCTAGGCAAGAATACTGGAGTGGGTTGCCATTTGACTACAGGATAATTTTTTTTTCCATGTGTGCTCAGTCATGTCCTACTGTTTGAGACCCCATGGACTGTAGCCCGCCAGGCTCACCTGTCCATGGGATTCTCCAGGCAAGAATACTGGAGGGGGTTGCCATTTCCTTCTCCAGGTGATCTTCCCAACCCAGGGATCAAACTCACATTTCTGGTGTTTCCTGCATTGCCAGGTGGATTCTTTACCACTAGCACCACCTGGGAAGCCCACTGTATAACATATAGTGATGAAAAGAGCATGGTGCTGGCACCTGAGAGTGATACCAGATTCACATCTGGCTTCTGCAAATACAGAAGGGTCTCAGGGTTTCAGTGGTTTCCATAAGAAGTATCAAGTGCCCAGGACAGTCAGTGACTGGCTCAGAGCCAGTGCTACATGAGTGGTCACTATTACAGTTACAAAATTAGCAACAACCTGGGAAAATTCTAGAAGGGCTGTCACTTCACCCATTGACCACTCTTTTTTCTATTTCTGTTTTTAGTCACACCATGAGGCTTGGGCTTGCAGGCTGTTCATTCCCCAACCAGGGATCGAACCCAGACCAGGGAATTCCCACCCTCTGAACACTCTTAACACAGCACTTGGGTAATAGGTTTTAACCATCTTTCCACCTCCCCCGACTTCCAACACAGACACACTCTCAGACACCCTTTCTCAGAGCTAACAGTCAAGCAGCCAAAGTGGTCTGAATTTCCGTGCCACTTTGAAGGAGGTATTAAGATCCATAAAAGGTAGGCAAGAGAGAACAGAGGTCAGGCCAGGATAGGTGCAACTTTGGCAAGTAATCCAATTACTGCAAATAAGTCTTTTTCCAGGGGAGGAAGTGTAGTGGGGGATGGGGCCACTGCATGCAACTCTCTGGAGAACTGGTCTAGGCACAGACACTACGTAGAGAGAGGCTCGGACAGCTGGGAGTAAGAGGAGCCCACTGAGCCCACTGATGTGATGGGTGGGTGAGTAGGGGGAGTCCTGGCATGGAGGGAGTGTACACACCAGTTTTTCTTTAAATCATTTTTTTTTTTAATTGTCACACAGAACAGCTTGTGGGATTTTAGTTCCCAAACCAAGGATGGAACCCAGGCCTCCGGCAGAGGAAGCACAGAATTCTAACCACTGGACCACCAGGGAAGTCCTCAAACTAGTTTTTCTAAGAGATGGACTCTCAAAACGGCTAAGGAGGGACTTCTCTGGTGGTCTGGTGGTTAAGAATCTGCCTGCTAACGCAGGGGATTCGAGTTCGATCCTTGCTCCGGGAAGGTAGGTTTGGGTATGCTGCAGAGCAAGTAAGGCCATGAGCCACAGCTGCTGGACCCTAGCGCCCTGGAGCCACGCTCCACAACAAGAGAAGCCTCTGCGAGGAGAAGCGCGCACACCAGGACTAGGGTAGCCCCCACTCGCTGCAACTAGAGAAGGCCCTCACACAGCAACGAAGACCCAGCGCAGTCAAAAATAGATAATTTTTAAAAAACAGCTCAGGAGCTCAGGTCCTAAGTGACATACTCCTCAAGCCCTCTCTATCTAGCCCATGCCTTGGGGGACCTCCCATATGGCGCTAGTATTAAAGAACCCAACTGCCAATGCAGAAGACATAAGAGATGCAGGTTCGATCCCTGGGTCGGGAAGATCCCCTGGAGGAGGACATGGCCACCCACTCCAGTATTCTTGCTTGAGAAGCCCATGGACAGAGAAGCCTGGCGGGCTACAGTCCATGGGGTCTCAAAGAGTCTGATACAAGTGAAGCTAAGTAGTTTCACACACATGCCTCACACACGCATGCCTCACACACGCATGCTTCAGGGAGTGACAGTCACAGCAGGACTCAACTGTGGCTTTAGACACCTTCTGTGTCTCCAGAAGCTTCCAGGTCAAGCTCCCTTCCAAGAAATGCAACCTGATCTAACAGTCACTTCGTCACGCCTGAGTCCCTTAGATGAGAAATAGACCCCAGGGCCCAGGGAAGGAAGGAACAGCTGGTATAGAGGCCAGGGCCATGTCTTTGGCCTGTCTAGAAATGTCTGGTGGCTCAGGGGAGGGCGCAGGAATGCTGTCCTCAAGTTTGTCAAGAGCCCATGATCTGGGATCCTCCTATCCATAGAAACACTGGCTCCCTTCCAGAAGTCCAGTGAATAATAGCAGCAGGTACCAACAGCCACCTCACCAAAACCGGCCAGGCTCAGCTCACAGCGCCAGCTGGCACTGTGTCAAGAAACTGACATCCACAGAGTGTTTACACAGACAGCTACAAGTTCTTGCTCTTACTGAGGGAGGCTGACTTTCTCAGCTACATTTAGCACTGATCAATTTCTAATGTCGGTGCATCAAAAGACACTATCAAGGGGACTTTCCTGGTGGTACAGTTAAGAATTTACCTGCCAGTCCCTGGTCTGGGAACTGAGATTCCATAGGCCGTGGGGCAACTACGCCCCTGTGCCACAGCTGCTGAAGCCCACGCGCCCTGTGCTCTGCAACGAAAGAAGCCGCTGCAATGAGAAGCCTGTGCACTACAACTAGAGAGTAGCCACACTCGACACAACTAGAAGAAACCCACACGCAGCACAGACGAGACTGTATGCCACAACAAAGACCCTACGCAGCCACAAATAAACCAATAATATTTTTTTTAAAAGACACTACTGTGGTGCTTCATGAACCAGAGCAGCAGCAATGGGGGTAGAAAAAGGGTGTGCATGTGTGCTGAGTCACATCTCTTGCAACCCTATGGACCAGAGCCCTCTAGTCTCCTCTGTCCATGGGATTCTCCAGACAAGAATACTGTATTGGTTTGCTGTGCCCTTCTCCAGGGGATCTTCCCAAGCCAGGGATCAAACTCGCATCTTTTATGTCCCCTGCATTGGCAGGCAGGTTCTTTACCACTAGTGAACTTGGGAAGGCCAAAAAAAAGGGTGTACTAATTGATTATCTGTTTCCTCCTAAGACTGTGAACCCCTTGGAGGGTAGATACATCCCCAGGTCCTCTGTGTCCAGCACAGAATAAATACTGAGTAAATGTGATGTGACTTGAGAAAAGAAATATCAACAAAGTGAAAAGAAAATCCACAAATAGGACAAAATATTTGTAAATCATGTATCTGAGAAAGATTTAGTATCCAGGATATATAAACTCCTAAAATTCAATAACAAAAAGACAAGCAATCTGATTTAAAAATGGACCCAGGACTTGACTAGGCATTTCCCTGAACAGACATACAAATAACTGACAAGCACATGAGAAGATGCTCAATATCATTAGTCATTAGAGAAATGCAAACGAAAACCACAGTGAAGTACCACTTCACACCCACTAGGATGGCTATAATTTTTCTTAAGTGGAGAAGAGTAGGTGTTGGTGAAGATGTGGAGAATCCGGCAGCCTCATTGCTGTACAGATATAAAATGGTGCAGCCATTGGGGAAAATAGATAGACAATTCCTCAGAAAGTTTAACAAAGTATTACCATATGACCCAGCAATTCCACTCCTACTTATATACCCAAGAGGATTGAAAACAGATGTTAACACAGAAATTTGCACACAAATATTTAAAACAATGCTGTTCATTATCACCAAAAGGTAGAAACAACCCAAATGTCCATCAACAGTAAATGGATAAACAAAATAGGGGTGTATCCTCACAGTGGAATATTATTATTGGGTCAGAAAAAGGAACAAAGTGTGGATACATGCCATTACATGCATGAAACTTCAAAACATCATATGAACTAAAAGCAGCTAGACAATACCATGTATTATATGAATCCTTTATATGAAATATCCAGAATTGGTAATAGAGAGATAGAAAATAGATTAGTGGCTATTCAGGGGTGGGTGTAAGGGGATGGGAGGAACAGGAGATGGCTAATACATACAGTTTTCTCTTTGTGATGGTTGCGTGCATCTATGAATATGCCAAGCTCTATTGACTTGAACACTTTAAATGGGTGAACTTTATAGCATGTGAATTGCATCTCAATTAAACTCTTTAAAAAGAACCTACTTAACTGACATTTCAGTTTAGTAATATCTATTTACTAAGCATCTGTCACCTGGCAGGCATTATATTAGACACTGAGATTCAAAGATGAATCTTGATGTGGGTTCTGCTTTCAAGGAGTTCACAGTATATTTAGAGAAGCAAGCACAGAAATAGTACTGAAAAGACAGTGATTACAGTTCGAGATGAGGAACGGGCAAAGATTTCAACAGTTGACATGCAAGCAGGTTTTGAAGGGAAGAGGGAGTTTTTGACAGGTTGATGGTGGGGGAAGGGAGATCATTCCAGGCAGGTGTGAAATAACACAGGGGGTTCTGAGAGCCATGTGGGGTTCAGAATTGCAAGATGAAAAGTGGAAGGGCTGGGACAGCGGGCAGGGTAAGGGGATATAGAAGAGGTGAGCTTGGAGAAGCAAGCAGAGGATCATGAGGAAACTTGAATGTCATACCAACAAGTTGAGTTTTCCTTTTGGGGATCAGAAGCCAACAAAATGTAAGCAGGAGGGTGAGGGAGGTTGGATCTGTGATTAAAAGCAGAGTCAGCAAACAACAGCGTGCGGGCCAAATCTGTGACGTTTTTGGAAATAAAAGTCTTGGAACACAGCCATGCTCTCATTTCTTGTTTATATGGCTGCTTTCCCATGAAAACAACCAAGTTGACCAGTTGCAACAAAGATCGAATGGACCCGTTAAGTCTGAAAAATTTGGTATCTGACTCTTAGACAAAAAGTTTACCACCTCTGCTCTAGAAAGATCACTGTGCCTATTGCATAAAGAATGACTTCCCATGGGTTAAGAGCAAGGGAAAGGAGGCCAGTTGGGAAACTAGCAACCCTCCAGGCAAAGAATAAGTTAGGGGTTTCCCAGGTAGAGCTAGTGGTAAAGAGCTCCCCTGCCGATGCAGGAGACCTAAGAGATGAGGATTCGATCCCTGCATGGGGAAGGTCTCCTAGAGGAGAGCATGGCAACCCACTCGAACATTCTTGCCAAAGAATCCCATGGACAGAGGAGCCTGGCGGGCTATGGTCCACAGGGTCACAGAGTCAGACACAACCGAAGTGACTGAGTATGCACGCACAGGGTACCATCATGATGCAACACTATGATGATGGGGTAACGATTACATAGGGAGTTGATAGTTGGGTGGGGAGGTGAGTGTGGCTTTGAGAGCCTGGAGAACATCAATTTGAGAATGTTAACAGTGCCACTGGAAAGGATTAGAGACCTTATGGGGTTCACTAATGTCCAAATTTTTTTTCTCTTTTAAAATCATTAAAATGGTCCCTAAACCTCGAGGTTAGCAGAGTGCTCTCAGACAGTGCATCTGAATTCAAGGCAGCTCAAAAGTTTGCTTTTTAAAATTATTCTTACAATTTGGTTACAGGCATGCTAGAGCAATTCCAGATCACCTGACAGGTAATCTTACCCTCTTTGTAAGATGCAACAAGCCCAAACTCCACACATTCTCTGGCTCTGCTCTGAGGCTGCTGTTGGCATCAGGTGGGCACCACAGAGTCGGCTGCCAGGATTCAGAATATCATTCTTGACTGATGACTTATTTTTAAACGCACATGTCAAATATCATGTCTTACTAATATTTGTCTCTTACAGAGACTGGCAGAGTCTCTGGCAACTAGGATGTCACTCATAAATCATTTGAGTTAATAACAGAGGTGACCAGAGACTTCCCTGGTGGTCCAGGGGTAAAGAATCGGTCTTCCAACACAGGGGATGAGGATTAGATCCCTGGTCGAGGAACAAAGACCCCATGTCCTCGGGGCAACAAAGCTTGAGTGCCACAACTAGAGAAGCCTGTGCGCTGCAGTGAAGATCTAGCACAGCCAAAAATATAGAAAGAAATCAAGAGGGGACCAGGTGGGTATGGAAGGAGGAAGTAAAGCAGGAATTTTTCCCTTGAGAATTTTTCACTCAAGGCTTAAAACTCATGGTCTAACAGAAGGCAATAAAAAGAGCAGTACTCAGTCATGTCCAACTCTTTGTGATCCCATGGACTGTAGCCCACAAGTTCCTATGTCCATGGGATTCTCCAAGCAAGAATACTGGAGTGGGTTCCCAGTTCCCTCTCTAGGGGATCATCCCGACCCAGGAATTTAAACTGGTCTGCCACATTGCTGGAGAAGGAACTGGCAACCCATTCCAGTATTCTTGCTTGGAGAATCCCATGGACAGAGGAGCCTGGTGGGCTACAGTCCCATGGGGTCGCCAAGAGTCGGACTGAGTGACTAACCACAGCACACTGCCACATTGCAGGCAGATTCTTTACTGTGTGAGCCACCAGAGAAGCCCAAAAGAATACTGGAGTGTGTTGCCATTCCTTTCTTTAAGGAATCTTCCCACCCCAGGGATTGAACCCAGGTCTCTTGCATTGCAGGCAGACTCTTCATTGTCTGAGCCATCAGGGAAGCCCCAGGAGTTTTCCAGGTGAATGCAAACCCCCTTGGCCCAGGAAGAGCCTGGAAGAATGATGTTTACTGGTGATGCCCTAATACAGCTGTAACTTCAAACCCCAAATATGTTGTATCATCTTCTGCAGACATTTAAAGGAAAGAAGTTGCTTGAATCTCACAGCTCATCTTGCTGCCTCTCAGATTATAAACTGTGTTTTCAAACATCTCTTCTTAACAGTCTCATGGTAGACAAAATGAGGTGCAGTGGAAGCAGCGACACACAGACATGAAATGTATTGATTTCTCCTACTTTATCTTTAAATCCATACACTCTGGGTAATGTCCTATTCTTGATCTAGGTGGTCATTACAAGGGTATTTTCATCTTGTAAAATTCATCCAGGACAGGTATTTGTACACCTACATTCATAGCAGCACGCATGTATTAGCATGCATGCATGTATTGCTTCAGCTGGGTCCAAGTTTTGGCATCCCCGTGGACTGTAGCCTACCAGGCTTCTCTGTCCATAAGATTCTTCAGGCAGGAATACTGGAGTGGGTTGCCATCCCTTCCTCCAGGGGATCTTCCTGACCCAGGGATGGAACCCGCATCTCTTACGTCTCCTCCATTGGCAGGTGGGTTCTTTACCACTAGCACACCTGGGACCCGCATCTCTTACGTCTCCTCCATTGGCAGGTGGGTTCTTTACCACTAGCACACCTGGGAAACCCCTATAGCAGCATATTCTCAATAACCAAACGTGGAAGCCACCCAAGTGGACAAGCAAATGGATAAACCCAATATAGCATATACACACAATGGAATTTCATTCAGTCTTAACAAGGAAGGAAATTCAGGCACATGTTACAACACAGACAAAAGTTGAAGACAATATGTTAAGTAAGGGGTCCACCATCCCAACCCCCTCACCCCCTGCTCTCCCAGCCACAGAGCAGGAGATGAGTAGTAGAGGAGCAAGCAAAGCTGCATCTGTATTTACAGTCACTCCCCATTGCTCACGTCACCACTTGAGCTCTGCCTCCCATCAGATCAGCAGCGCCATTAGATTCTCATAGAAGCCTGCATCCTACTGTGAACTGAGCATGTGAGGGATCTAGGCTAAAGGCTCCTTAAGAGAATCTAATGTCTGATGATCTGAGGTGGAGCTGAAGTGGTGACGCTAGCGCTGCTGGGGGAGTGGTTGCCACCGTCTCCCATCACTCCCAGATAGGACCACCCGGTTGCAGGAAAACTAGCTCAGAGCTCCCACTGATTCCACATTATGGTGAGTTGCATAATTATTTCATTATGTATCACAAGGTAATGATAATGAAATAAATTGCCCAATATATGTAATGTGCTTAGTGTAATGTGCTTGAGTCATCCCCAAACCATCCCTCCCCTCCACTGGACCATGGGAAAAATGGTCTTCCATGAAACTGGTTCCTCGTGCCAAAAAGGTTGGGGACCACGGCTGTGTTAAGTGAAATAAGCGAGTCACAAAAAGACAAATAATGTATGATTCCATTTATATGAGGTATTTAGAGTAATTAATTAATTAATCCAATGGACATAAGTTTGCACAAACTCCAAGAGATAGTGAAGGACAGAGGAGCCTGGCATGCTGCAGTCCATGGAGTCACAAAGAGTTGGACACAACTTAGGGAACAACAACAAAGAGTAATTAAAATCATAGAGACAGAAAGTAGGATGGTGCTTGCTAGGGTGATGAGAGAAGAGGGGAGTTGGTGTTTAATGCATACAGACTTTCATTTTTGGAAGATGAAAAAAATTCTGGAACAGATGGTGGTGATGGTTGTACAATAATGTTAATGTATGCAATACCACTGAACGGTACCCTTAAAAATGGTTACAGTGTTGAGTTTTATGTATATTTTACCAGAATAAAAATGAAAACGAATGCTCATCCATTTGTATACTTAGGCTTGGTGCCATTTCACTTACATTCGCTATTCTTCTGGAAGAGGTACTTTTACTCAAATTTATGTTCGTGTTTGTTTCAGAAGAGCTTTATATTTAGAGAAACATCTTTCTCACTAGGTCGTGAGTCATGCAGGCATCTGGAAAGCTGTGCTGTGTTTATCCCAGGACATGCATGTCCAGGGACAGGGCTGGGGATGGAGGAAGTTCATGGATCCAAGTTCAAGAAGACAGTATAAAGAAACTGTCTTAGCAGAAGTGAGTTGTTTGCAAGTGATCAAGAGAAGTTATCTTCTCATAAAGCTGCTGCTGCTGCTAAGTCGCTTCAGTCGTGTCCGACTCTGTGTGACCCCATAGATGGCAGCCCACCAGGTTCCCCCGTCCCTGGGGTTCTCCAGGCAAGAACACTGGAGTGGGTTGCCATTTCCTTCTCCAATGGAGCAAAGTGAAAAGTGAAAGTGAAGTCACTCAGTCGTATCCGACTCTTAGCGACCCCATGGACTGCAGCCCACCAGGCTCCTCCGTACATGGGATTCTCCAGGCAAGAGTACTGGAATGGGGTGCCATTGCTTTCTCCATCTCATAAAGCACAAGCTTTATAGGAAAGCAGCAGTACTTTCTCAGAAGATGCTCTCAGCATTGTGTTGGCAATGTATCAAGGAAGACATCTGGGAACCACTGATGTGAGACAGCCCCAGGCCAGCTGTGTCTGCTCGACACAGGAAAAAAACTAAAAAGGAAAAAAACTAAAAAGAAAATTTATCATCACTCGTGTATGATATTATAATGTAATGGTGGTTTAGTTGCTAAGTCATGTCCGACTCTTTTCCACTCCGTGGACTCCATGGGTTCCACTCCATTGCCCACCAGGTTCCTCTGTCCATGGGATTTTCCAGGCAAGAATACTTGAGCGGATTGCCATTTCCTTCATCAGAGGATTTTCCCAACCTGCTGAACCCAGGTCTCCTGCATTGCAGGCGTATTCTTTATTGACTGAGTCACCAGGGAAGCCATTATAATATAATATTAAAGGTATTTCAAGGGAATGGATCAAAAGTCTTGGGCCAGGAGAACTTATTAACTGTGATCCTAATTACATCCTCACCTCTGCTGAGTTCATTCTCACTCTACACCCTTATTTGCTGTACACATTTATCTGGGTATATTGTTTTTGTCAAGAAAAGCAAAAGTTTTTAAAACTCTGGACAGACTCTTTTTTGTTAAACAGACTTCATTCATATTATTTTTCTCACATAAATCTATGTGGTGGCGAGAGCTGGAGTCTGGGTCCTCTGCAAGGAACCTCTGGTGTGTTAATGTATTAATGTACAAAGCATGAGTGCCAAGTTGCTTTAGTCATGTCCAACTCTTTGTGACCGTATGGACTCTAGCCCACCAGGCTCCTCTGTCCATGGGATACTCCAGGTCACAGTAATGGAATGCATTGCCATTACCTTCCCCAGGGGATCTTCCCAACCCAGGGATTGAATCTGTGTCTCTTATATCTCCAGCATTGACAAGCAGGCTCTTTATCACTAGAACCACTTGGGAAGTCCTAACATATACAATAGAAGTGTATTCTTAGGTGTGTTTCCTGCCTTACTTCACTCTCGGACACAGGTTCTAGGTTCATTCAGCTCACTAGAACGAACAGACTTTTTATGGGTAAAAGATCCTTTTAAAGGAAATTTTCATTCCTTTCTATGGGTATGTAGTATTCCATTGTGTATATGTACCACTTCTTCTTTATCCATTCGTCTCAGACAGACATTGTATCCAAACTGTCACCATCATGCTTTATCACCCTGGAACAAGAACCTGTTCTGAAAGGCTGGTTCTGATGCCTAAAGATGTCTCTGATACAGATGGCAGGGGGAAGACTGGCCAGCACACCTGGCTGGACTGTGCTCCCTGCCCATCACATGCATCTCCTGCAAAAAGCACAGCTGAAATGACTAGGATGAGAAGATCTAAAGACTCACTTCGACTGAGACAGGGCAGAGACTTAAAAGATAAGTAGTGCATTGCTGTGGATCTGTGACTCTGGGTATCCACTTGGCTCTCCCTTTGCTGGCTCATGATTATTAGTCCTGCTGGCTTTCTGGGTCTGGAGCAGGACAGGCTGCAGCTACTTCATCCAAGGCCTCAGGAACCCCGGGGTCCAGATGGGTCTGGCTGACACTCCTAGGCAAATGGATCATAATGCCCTTCTCCAAGAGGGAGATGAATGATAGTCATTGCAAACTGTCCTAAACTCAAGCAGCCCCAGGAGAGGAAACCTGTACCTCCTAAAGCTCCCAAAACTGTAAAAGGAAGAAAGCTACAGCAGCTGCTGACAAGGAATCACCTAGAAATTTTACTGTTCCTACAGAGACAGTCTGTTAGCTGACAGGGAAGAGAATTCATAGCTGCCAGAAGACAGCATGGTTAAAAGGTAATGCTCTGTCCCTTTGGAGTTCCTATGTTGAATAACGAGACTGGAGTAACCAGTTTCTCGGTCCCTAATGGGCTGTTTTGTGGAAGGTCTATTCATTCTATGTCTATTTCAGGGCAAAGAATATGACAGCAAAAAAAAATCTAGGCATCAAGAAATAAGAGATCCTATTTTCCCACACAGCCAGCCAAGGAGGTCTCCTCCTTACAACTCATGAATCTCATTAATAAGATGTAAACATGACTTCACTGTTAGCCCTTTCCAAAGCAAATAAACACAAGTAGTGAAAATGCTAAAAGTACAAAGTTCTGGTGTCCTCTAGCCTCATCAGACAATGGCAGAATAAACAAAGTTGTGCATAAATGAAGGACTTCAGAGGGGAGCCTCTTTGTTGCCATAGAATTTAGCCATCTCCAGCTAAAGACCCCAGTGGCCAAAATAATTGGACAATGACCAGTGAGAGGTAATTGTTCTCAGTGAAATTTCTTCATGAGCTGTTTATCTCTTCCAGGAATTGCGGCTCCAGTCATTTCACTCATCCTGCTTTCAGAACTAGGAGCCTGAGAAGGGGAAGGATGATGGCTCTTAATTCAGAGGGGGCCACCCTAAGTTCTCCAGAGGTGAGTTGCTTTCCCATAAGCTGGAAAATAAGCCCAGGCTTCCTGACTTTGCCATTGATTTATCTCCAGCACCAAATGGCCAAATACTAAATATTTACACTGGGATTTCTGATACCAGGTGAATAGAAAGGGATAAGCCCAGGATGAAGCAACAGCCAGGATAAATGAGTCAGAGAACAGCTGATACTCCATGAGCAGCACAGAGAAACAGAACCACCGCTGCCCAGGAAGGAGGACGCTGGGTCAGGTCTTGGTTCTGCCAGTTACCAACTGTGCCATCGGGCCAGCTTATCTGTTGACCAGCTCACTCAACTGTAAAATGAATTCAACAAAACCCACCTCATTCTTTAGTGGGAAGTTGTGTGAATCAAATAACATAGGGGGTAGAAAAGTGGTTTGAAAGGAATAATATACAATTTGAACATAAATCACAGAAATCAACAGAATATAGATCAACTGTAAAAAGTCATTTGGGTGGAAATTAGGGGAAAAATTGAACATGGACTGGGTATTAGATGATACCAAAGAATTATTCTTACCTATCTTGGTTATTTAATATTTTTAGAGGTCACACTGAAATGCATAGGGATGAAAGGATTTTATGTCTGAGATCTGCTTTAAAATACTTCCACTATGGACTTCCCTGGTGGTCCAGTGGCTAAGACTCCATGCTCCCCAAGTAGGGGGCCTGGGTTCGGGTCCCTGGCCAGGGAATTAGATCCTACATGCCTCAATTATGCATTCAGGAGTGCGTGTTAAGTTGCTTCAGTCATGTCTATTTGTGACCCTATGGACTGTAGCCTGCCAGGCTCCTCTGTCCATGGGATTCTCCAGGCAAGAATACTGGAGTGGATTGCTATGCCCTCCACAAGGGGATCTTCCTGACCCAGGGACTGGCCCATGTCTTTTACATCGTCTACATTGGCAGGGAGTGTTCTTTACCACTAGGGCCACTTGAGAAGCCCTAATTAAGAGCTTCTACATTGCAACTAAAACCTGGCACAGCCAACTAAATAAAAATAAATCTTTAAAAATACTTCTGTGAAATAGAAATTGGAAAGGGATAGACACGTAAGTATGGCAAAATGTGGATAACTGTCGAAGCTGAGTGAGAAGTATATGGGGGCCTTTTCCCTATTATTGTCTATATTTGGAATTTTTCAGAATAAAAGCATGATTTTTAAATAAACAGTGTAGAATGTTCTAGGATACTAGACAGCTTCACTAACGGTCACCTCCCAAAGCACAGAAAATCTGTCTCATGTACAAGGCCCTTGTACACTGGTCATACAGCTGTCAGAGGGCAAACCTTAGGAAAAGGCCAGGAGAGGCCAGCAGTACAGGAGACAAATGGAAACATCTCCACAGAATTTTCCATCTGCCATGCACCAAAATGTTAGCTAACTGTAACGTCGAGGGGATGCTTCCTCTTCAGACCTAAGTTTCCTATTCAACTCTGCCACTTAACGACCAAACTGCCTTGGACCAAATCACTTATTTAATACAAAAATCAGAGACAGAAAACTGCTGGTGCGCATGCACACACATGCACCATGGGATTCACCAGGCAAGAGTACTGGAGTGGGTTGCCATGCCCTCCTCCAGGGGATCTTCCCAACCGAGGGATCAAGCTCACTTCTCCTGCCACTCCTGCACTGCAGGAGAATGCTTTACCGCTGAGCCACCGGCGAAGCCCAATTTACTATGGATTTGATGGCTAGTCCAGAGATGGATTCTAGGCACCAGGAAGGGGAACAGAACAAAAGACAGCGGGAAAGGAACAACTTAGCTAAGGAAGAGTCCAGGGGGTCCGCCATTCATCTGGAAACTGACCAGGGAAGTGAGCGCTGTCTCCGTCCTAAGCCCCAGCCCTGACCATTAAGTACATAGTGCACCATAAATAACTAAGTAATTCCACCAAGGGTGACAAATGGTCTTTTAGGGTCCGGGACAGAGCGGCTAGCGTGAGGCAGGCGAGGAGCCTGGAGTGGGGATTTTGGATTCAAGTCTCCACACCCACTAACCCAGTGTGTAGCCTTGAGCTCCAGCACTTTTCTCTTGCACAGAAAAGAATCCACTGGACCGATTTGAAGATCTCCGCAGCTCCAAGATTTCAGTGGACGAAATTAACGTGGGGCGTGCTTCTGACTCTCATTCTCTCTCTTCTCACGCGGACTTGAGGCTTCCTAGCCTGGAGAAGTTCAGTGCCCTCCCCGGTGGTGTTCAGCCGCCTCCCCTCACCACACCCCCCGCTGTGTTTCGGTGGTCTTTCCTGGGGCGGGTGAGAGATGACGAGGAGGAAGGAATTCCTCCCTTTTTCCAATCCTTTCTATCCCGGCGCCGATTCACAGCGACCGCTCTTCAGGCAGCTACTCCAGAGCGCTCCAGATGAGGGGTTGGCGGATCGGGCCGGGAGAGGTGGGGGACCGGGGGGGCAGGGTGGGGGGCGGCGGGGTGTTGGGGGACTAGAGGGAAGGAAGGTGTCCAAAGCGCCTGCGTGTAAGTTGCGGGCACTGAAGACGGATGGAGTTTCAGCATAAAACCAGAATTAGCCCCAAGGCGATCCTGCGTGTACCATCCGGGGTTCGTCTGTGCTGGCGCTTTTCGCTCCAGAGCCTCCGTGTGATAACGGCGGGAGGGGTTTCCTGGTACCCAGACACACCAGGAATGGCTACCTGGGGCGCGGAGCGGTCCTCTCTGCCCAAAGGACTCAGCGCGCACTCCCCAGCGCTCAGCCTAGCCTTTCTGGCAGGCTGACGAGAAAACCAATTCCAGGCATTCGACGCTAGGGGCTCTCAGGCTGCGCCCTAGCCCCCCGACCTTCGCACACCCCCATCCCAACCCAGTGTGCTCCACATACCCAAAGCCACAGCTCAGGGGACGCCCCAGGGCGCCCCCAGTCCCCCGCGCGCTCCACACCCTCAAAAGCCAGAATTCCAGGCACCAGCCCAGCCCTCAGTGTCGTGGCCCCAGCGCTGCGCGCTCCTAGGCACCTAGCCCGCACCGGGTCTCGACTGGCTCTGTCCTGCATGGTTGCAGGCGCCCCCGGCGAGCCACGGACCTAGCGGCCAGCTCCCGGGGGCGCGCCTGCTGCGTGGGCTAACCCGGTTCAGGCGAGGTGGAACTGGGTGGGTCCCGTTAGCCTGCAAGTCCTCGCATCTCCGAGCAACAAGCTTTCTCTCTGTGTGCACCCCTCCTAGGTCTCGGGAGCTCCACGCACTGCTGAGAGGCGGCCCGTGGGGAGCGGATCCTGAAGACCCCACCCAGACCTCCGCTTTCCCGCGAACCGCCCCGGGGAGGGGGAGGC
This sequence comes from Nanger dama, assembly GCA_917880005.1. NCBI lineage: Eukaryota > Metazoa > Chordata > Mammalia > Artiodactyla > Bovidae > Nanger > Nanger dama. Next base: position 4,240,090 of record CAKJTW010000078.1, on the reverse strand, counting down.
TCAGGCAGCGCGCTTACTTGGCAGAAGGGGTGCGCACTGCTCGGCTGGGCCAGGCTCTCCACTGGTGGCTCCTCTCTGCGCCCGTCGCCGAGGAGCCCCTTTCCCGAGCAGATGGGGGCGAGCCGACGACTTCTCTGGTGGTTGAAGAAAGCGAACTCCCAAGTTTAGGAAGCCGTGGGCTGGAGTGGCTCCTGAACCCTTTTCCCGGTACTTTTAACCAGCGTCGGACGACAAATCCTCCCCGGACCCACCCCCTTCCCTGAAGGCGGCCACCGCAGCAGGCTCGGCCTCCGGCCCCTTTTGTTGTAATTCGAGACCGACCGCTCCCGGGGCCAGAGGGGCTGTGCCGAGGAGGCTGCGCGCCAACGGGGCAGCCCTTCCTAGACTTCTCACCCAGGTTTCCGGAGCCTGAGAAGCTGGGGGAGCGGGCTTTTCCTCTGGGAGATTCCTCTACACTCCCCCTCCCGCCCCCGCCCCCACGCAGAACTCTTGGAATTTAACCCTTCGGTGTCTTTATTCGTCCCCAGTAGAGTCCGCGCCGAATCCCTCCCCGTATACAGAAAGCCTAGCGCTGCCTGGTACCTAATAGATGCTCAATGAAAACTGATGATTGAAAGAGCTCAGAAACATTCATCTACCTCTCTTGGGGTTTTCCTGATGGGCAAAGCAGTTTCTGGAGGTAACTACCCACAGCCTCCTTTCTTTCGGCAGATCGCCTCCCTCCTCTGAGAATCCCTTCTCTTTGTAAATTAAAGGCTTTGGGTTCAGTTATCTTTAAGGTCCTTCCACAGTGCAGGGCCGGGTTTAGCAATGCGATCAGGAGCCTGAACTCGACGCAGCTAAGGATGTCTATGGCGCAGAAGGACATTCCTTGCCTGGCTCGGAGGCTCACACTGAAGACAGAGGGAGAGGGTTGTGTGGGCTGGGGGAGCCCTGAGGACATTCCCCGACGCTTCCTAAGCAAGAATCAGGTTTGGCCGGGGCAGGGATAGCCGCTGGAAAACAAGATACCCAGTCTGTGGGCCTTTGGCGGTGGGCAGAAACCCAAAACAGGGATTTACATTAAGGATGGGGCTCCTCTTCTTGGTTCTTCCTCTGTTCCCTCTTCCCATTCCTCTGCCTCCCCAGTAAACTCTAAGCTTCACCCGGGGTAGGTGGGGATTCCCAATCTCAGTCTCCAGCTCAGACTTGTCTCCCCATCCCTGGGTTTGTAAGCCCATTGTTCTCTAAGACATTCCGTCTGCCATAGCTAACCTGTTTTTGGTTGCTCAGTCCCATCCAACTCTGCGACCCCATGGACTGCAGCATGCCAGGCTTCCCTGTCCTTCACCATCTCCTGGAGTTTGCTCAAACTCATGTCCATTGAGTCGGTGATGTCATGCAAGCACCTCATCCTCTGTTGCCCTCTTCTCCTCTTGCCCTCAATCTTTCCCCGCATCAGAGTCTTTTCCAAAGAGTCGGCTCTTTGCATCAGGTGGCCAAAGTATTGGAGCTTCAGCTTTAGTATCAGTCCCATGAACATTCAGGGTTGATTTCCTTTAGGATTGACTAGTTTGATCTCACTGCTGCCCAAGAGATTCTCAAGAATCGTCTCCAGCACCACAATTCGAAAGCATCAGTTCTTCAGCTCTCAGCCTTCTTTATGGTCCAACTACCACATCCGTACATGAAAAACCATACACTGGGAAAACCATAGCTTTGACTATATGTACGTAGCAAGCCCCAAACTTAGCACCCTGACTCACAGCCCACCCCAAGTCCTGCAAGCTCTTCTCACAGTCGTCCTCCTCACCCTGAACAATGAAGCAATCCTCAGGTCTGGTGGATGGTACAGGAAAGGGCCAGGAGGGAGGTGGGTGTATTTCTAAAAAGGCAGCATGAGGGATCCCTGGGATGTAGGAAACGTTCAGAGTCCTGACTGTAGTGGTGGATACCAGAAGCTACACAGGTGATAAAATTGTGTAGAACTTACTACACACAAGCACATACACATACTACATAGCACATATACACAAAGTGTGAGTGAGGAAATCTGAATTTCAGTGGATTGCATCAACATCTGGTTGCGATATTATTGTATAGTTTTGCAAAATGTCACCATTAGGAAAAACTGAGCAAAGTGAGTGAGGTCTCTCTCTGTATTGCTTCTTACAACTGCACGTGAATCTACAATTATCTCAAGAAAAATTTCACCCAAAACAAAAAAGCCCACAATGACTCCAGGGCTCCCAGGATGCAGCCTGAACCCCTTGATATAGCACAAAAGGGCCCTCTCAAGGGCATTTTCAGCCTGCCCATCTCCCAACCATGCTCTCTCCTCCCCATCAAAGGCCTTACTAGCTGTTCTCCATGCCTATTTCATACCCCAGGGCCTTTGCACATGCCATTTCCTTACCTATCTGCTCAGCAACACCTTGTTCTTTGAGATCTCACTCAACTATCACAATCCACACCCTACACAATGCCTGCACACAGCAGATGCTCAATAATTGTCAACAGGAAGAGAGCCTCTCTTCTCCCCTCACCTTTTTCTCTGATTTCCCCCTCTTCTAACCCTATTCTTCCTGTTAAAGAATTCACCAATAAGGTATAAAATTTATACCTTTATTTATAAACACATTTATAAACACTGTTTTGTCTGATTGTGAAAACAATGAAAACTCCTACTGGAACATTCAGAAGATATAAGAAAGTATAATGAAAAAAACATTCATCCTGGTGTCCTATCACTTGTAGACAAACATTTAACATTTTGGACTCTTTCCTTCATGATACCTCTAAAATCAAATTATCAGTAGAGTTTTTGTATCTAGATTTTTTTAAACTATATTATTTGGAGCACATTTTCCATGTCCTTTTAAACAGCTTTAGACTATTCTAGGCTCTAAAATGACCATGGTCCATAGTGTCATTTCTTAGTCTTAGACATCAAGGTGCTTACAACTGTTACTAATGTAAATCACACCAAGACAATCTTGAGCAGCTATTACGTGAAGTGAAGAAGTCGCTCAGTCGTGTCTGACTCTTTGTGACTCCGTGGACTGTAGCCTGCCAGGCTCCTCTGTCCATGGGATTCTCCAGGCAAGAATACTGGAGTGGGTTACCATTTCCTTCTCCAGGGGATCTTCCCGACCCAGGGATTGAACCCGGGTCTCCCGCATTGGAGGCAGACGCTTTAACCTCTATTATGTGAGAATTGTTATGAATGAGACTGACACTCAAAGAGGCAAGGTGATTTCCTCAGAGTCACAGAGGTGATAAGCGATCAGGCTGGGATCTCTAAAGGGTACCTGATCCCTTCTGCAAGTTCTAATTGGCTCCACACTGGAGGCTTCCAGGGCATCCTCTTGGACTTCACTCATCATCCCCCATTCTCAAGAGAAGATGAGTGTCAGAAGCTTGTGCAGAATAGTTCACTGATGCACTTCTGTTGAACTGAACCAAGGACTTGGGAGGCCACTTCAGAAAAACCGTACACACTTGTTCTAGGTGAAACAACATGATGGGCATGTTTCTAGGATGGTCGATAATACGATGGCCGTTTGTCTCTAAGGCCATATCTGTTACCCTCCCTGTCCCAGGCTCTGTGCTGCCTCAGAGGCTCACCCACACAATGGATTCTGAGCGCGTTTCTGCCATCAGAGGACCTGGGTTCCAATCCTGGCTCAGCTACTTACTGTCCTAGACAGGGGACTCCTTCGCTTCACTCTGTCTCGTCTGTAGGAAACAAGCTCATTCAAAAACCTCCCAGAGGAATAAAGGGCTGGATCCACGGAGGATGCAGCATGGTCCCTGCCCTGTGAAAGGGCTCCACAAGTTGCTGTTTGACATGAGCTCCCCCAGGCTGCAAGGCCGCAGGGAGTAGAGGGCACTGAACTGCTCAGACTCACCATGTGAGCCGAGTTGTGGGCCCCACACAGGGCTTCCAAAGCGGAGGCAGCGCCCTCCTGCCCCACCCCATCCCCAGGGGCCACAGGAGTCACATTCTCACAGGACGAGTTCAAGGGTGTGGACTGCACTCTCTCTTTCTTGGCTCTTGAGTTCTGTTGCCAAAATCACCTTCCTAACGGTCTGGGCATGTCCCATCCTGGCAGCACAGCCTGAGACTCAGTGAATGAGTCTGGTGTGCTGGCCACTGCGGGGAGGCTGGCAGGACAGACAGTGACACACAGAAACAGAGAAGTAGGGGGTCAGGCTACGGGGAAAACCCAAGCTGAGTTAGGAGGAGAGAGTGAGAGAAGCGTGGATGCTCTTTCAACCCAGGCTCGGGGAAGAAGGGGCCGGGGTCTGGGAAGACCCTAACCTGCAAGGGGGCACAGGCAGGGGCTGGGGGTCTGGGAAGACCTTAACCTCCAAGGGGGCACAGGCAGAAATTCAGAGCAATCGGTGTAGAGTGGAAAATCCACATTCCTCCAGGCTCCACAGCACTTGCATCATTCCTTCGCTATGCATCACTTCCTATTTATGCTAACAGTTACCTGTACATTCAATTTCTCTCTCCTGTGGGACTCCTATGAGCTCCTTGTGCACAGAAACCATGAGTCCATGTGCTGTTAAACTCTGTGGTCAGCAGCACATGTCCCTGATCAGTGTTGTTGAAGTGAAGCAGATTGAATCGAAACCACTGGAAAGCCTATAAGGCATGATTAAAATAGAAATACTTTTAGTGGATGTTATTCGTGATACCTCATACTAGTAAGAATGGAGATACCAGTAGATTAAATCTATGGAACTGAAACAGCTCCAACTTGCCTGTTAAGTCAAAAGGGGAACCAACAACCAATCAGGCAAACATTGGTCCAGCCAGTTGTGAAACTGATTTGAAACATGGGTGAAGGGGCCAGGGTATGGGTCTGGAGAGGATTATGGTTACAGGAGGCAGGTTGGTCAAATATTTCATATATTCCAGTGGTTCTATGTTGGCCAGATATCTATTAGGCCTTAAATCTGGCTTTCTCAGATTCATTTTTGCAACCACTTTTATTTTTAAAAATTAAGGTATGGTTGATTTACAATATTTTATAAGTATCATGTGTACAGCATAGTGATTTACAATTTTTAGATTATACTCCACTTACAGTTATTATGCTGTGCTTAGTCGCTCAGTCGTGTCCGACTCTCTGTGACCCAATGGACTGTAGCCCGCTAGGTTCCTCTGTCCATGGGAATTTTCCAGGCAAGAATACCAGAATGGGTTGCCATGCCTTTCTCCAAGGAATCTTCCCAGCCCAGTGATTGAACCCAGGTCTCCCACATTGCAGGTAGGTTCTTTAGAATGAATGATTCAGGTAGAGGATGTGGGGTGGGAGGTGGGTGGGGGCTTCGGCATTGGGAGATTGTGTTCACCTGTGGCTGATTCATGTCACTGTATGGCAAAACAAATACAGTATTGTAATTAAAAACATAAATAAATTTAAAAAAGTATATAAAAAATGAATATATGTAAATGTATATAACATCTTTTTCATCTGTTCACCTGTTGACAGGCGCTTAGGTTGCTTCCATATCTTGGCTATTGTAAATAGTGCTGCTATAAACATTAGGGTGCGTGGGGATCTTTTTGGGGGCCACGCTTCATGGCTTTTGGGATCTTTGAAACACAGGAGTCCTAACCCCTGGACCGGCAGGGAATTCCATACATGTATTGGACTGGCCAAAAAGTTCATTCAGGTTTTTGTAACATCTTATGGGAAAATCCAAACGAACATTTTGGTCAACACAATATCTTCTCAAATTAGTGTTTTTGTTTTCTTTGGATACTCAGGAATGGAGTTGCTGGGTCATATGGGAGTTCTATTTTTAGTTTTTTACAGAAAATTCATATTGTTTTCCGCAGTGGCTGAACCAATTTATATTCTCATTGACGGTGTACAAGGGCTCCCTTTTCTCCACATCCTCGCCAACATTTGTTATTTGTGTTCTCTTTGATGATAGCCATTCTGACATTCTCACTGTGGTTTTGTCTTTTCCTAGTGAATAGGGATGTTGAGCATCTTTTCATGTGCCTGTTGGCCATCTGTATGCATGTCTTCTTTGGGAGAATATCTCCTCAATCTTCTGACCATTTTTAAATTGGGTTGTTTCTCTTTTTTGATGTTGAGTTGTATGAGCTTTATATACATTTTGGATATCAATTCCTTATCAGTCTTATTATTTGCAAATATTTTCTCCCAATCAATCGGCTGTCTTTCAGTTTGGTCAATGGTTTCCTTTCCTATGCAAAAATCTTTAAGCTTAATTGGATCCCATTTGTTTATTTTTTTGGCCTTTTTCCTTTGTTTTCAGAGACAGATCCAAAAATGATTGCACTGATTTATGTCAAAGAGTGTTCCACCTATGTTTTTTTCTACGGGTTTAATGGTTTCCAGTCTTACATTCAAATCTTTTAAAAAGAGATATTTATTTTACTTGGTTGGCTGTGCCAGGTCTTAGTTGTAGCATATGGGATCTAGTTCCCTGACCAGGGATCAAAACCCAGGGCCCCTGCATTGACAGCCAGGGGCCTTAGCCACTGGACCACCAGGGAAGTCCTACATTCAGCTCTTTAATCCATTTTGAGTTTACTTTTCTATATGGTGTGAGAAAATTTCATTCTTTTACATGGAGCTGCCCAATTTTACCAGCATCATTTATTGAAAAACTGTATTTTATCCGTTGTATATTCTAATTTCCTTTGTCATAGATTCAGTTCAGTTCAGTCGCTTAGTCGTGTCCGACTCTTTGCGACACCATGAATCGCAGCACACCAGGCCTCCCTGTTCATCACCATCTCCCGGAGTTCACTCAGACTCACATCCATCGAGTCCGTGATGCCATCCAGCCATCTCATCCTCTCTCGTCCCCTTCTCCTCCTGCCCCCAATCCCTCCCAGCATCAGTCTTTTCCAATAAGTCAACTCTTTGCATGAGGTGGCCAAAGTACTGAAGTTTCAGCGTTAGCATCATTCCTTCCAAAGAAATCCCAGGGTTGATCTCCTTCAGAATGGACTGGTTGGATCTCCTTGCAGTCCAAGGGACTCTCAAGAGTCATAGATTAGTTGACCATAAATGGGTGGATTTATTTCTGGGCTCTCTATTCTGTTCTATTGATCTATGATATATTACAACTACTTTTAATAAATGTGTACACTACAGGCAAGATGTTAGGGAACAACTTCTGCTTCCTCCTAGGAGGCAGTGCCCCCTAGTGGTCTATGTCTTGCACAGCACTAGGCTCTTGGGCTCTGCTGCTGCTGCTGCTGCTGCTGCTAAGTCGCTTCAGTTGTGTCCGACTCTGTGCGACCCCATAGACGGCAGCCCACCAGGCTCCGCCATCCCTGGGGTTCTCCAGGCAAGAACAATGGAGTGGGCTGCCATTTCCTCCTCCAATGCATGAAAGTGAAAAGTGAAAGTGAAGTCACTTAGTTGTGTCCAACTCTTTGCGACCCCATGGACTGCAGCCTACCAGGCTCCTCAGCCCACCTTATAAACCAAGGGGTTAAATTTAGAGAACATCTGGGCCAATCATCTGATTTACGACGTGAAACTAGAAACCCATAGGGCTGTTGACGGGATCACTGTCCCTTGGCAGGTTATCAGCAGCTCTGAAAACCGATACAGATTCAGGTCTTCAAAACCCTGGAGAGTCACAAATCTGCTCAGAAAACACAATTGTCAAAGTGGTTAGGGTGCCTCTGCCTTTTCCCCAGGCAGAGGATTCCCAGGCAGAATGTTCACATATTCCAGTGGTCCTGTGTTGGCTGAATATCTATCAGGCCCTTCTATCTGGCATTCTTAGATCCAGACATCTGCAGTGTTCTATCCATATACTGGTTTTATATTTTAAAAATATAATTTCATTCATACAGTCTATTTTCTAGGATGACTATTCATTCTTTGTCCCCTACTATGGGTTAATCCCTCCCCACCCTCCCTCCTGAAAACCACTGATCCTTTTACTGTCTCCATGGTTTTGCCTCTTCAGTGTGTCATATTGAAACACAGCAGGACACTACGGTACTTCCCCCGCCCCCATGTCCTCTGCCTGCCTGCCTCTTGTCCGTGGAAAACTTTAGCCAAAGGTTAAGCGTAATCAGAGAAATGAGAAAATGCAGGAACAAAGGAAAACAGTCAAGGGAGATCAAATAATAATAATGTAGTCATTAAGCATAGTCCAGGACCTTCAGTTCCTTCTCAAGGGCTATAGATAATATTTTGAACCATTGCCTGTGAGCTGTCTTATAGATATTGAAACTCCCATCAGGTCAAAGAAGTTAACTACATGATGACTAGATTGTAGCCATGATATAAGCTGCCACAATTCTAAGAAGTGGCCTCAAGGAAACGAAAAGAAACTGACCCTGGAACTGAAGATTAACTGAACCTAAAACAATCAAGATGATACTTGTCGGACCAACACATGACCCATTTCAAGATGACTATCAGATCTGACTCTGCTGTTTCTGCAGATAGCTCCCTCTCTCAGCCTGTAAAAGTTCTTACCCCCCTGCTTGTCGGTGGCAGGCAGTTAGCCTTTGGACAGACGTCTGCCCTTCCTCCCCCAGCTGCCAGCATCTGCAGCAAAGCAAACTTTCCACCGACCCTTCCTGTTCACTGGCTTTTGAGCCCCAAACAGCTGGACCCTACACCTTTCAGTAACAATACAGCTGGAATCAAATAGTATGCAACTTCTTAAGATCGGCTTCTTCCATGCAGTAATATGCCTTGAATGTTTCTCCATGTCTTCTCATGACTTGACAGCTCATTCCTTTTATTGCTGAATAATATTCCATTGTCTGGATGTATCACAGTTTATTTACCATTCACCTATTGAAGGACATCTTGCCTGCTTCCAAGTTTTGACAATTCTGCATAAAGCTGCCATAAACATGTGTGTGCAGGTTTTTGTGTGGACATAAATTTTCAACTCATTTGGCTAAATAATTTCAGCACAATTGCTGAGTCACGTGGTAATAGTAAGTTTAGTTTAAATGGCTTATACTTTGGATGGAATATTATGCTGCCTTCAAAAGAATTCTCACATATGCTACAGCTTAGATGAATCTTGAGGACATTATGCTAAATGAATGTCAGTCACAAAAGACAAATATATATGATTCTACTTTTCTGAGATACTTATGGAGTTAAAATCATAGAAAGAAAAAAAAATAATAAAATCATAGAAAGAGAATGTAGAATGATGGTTGACAGGGGCTAGGGGGAGGGGGATCAGAAAGTCATTAATAAAGGGTATAGAGTTTCAGCTTTATAAGATGAAGGAGGTGGAGTTATGAGATGGTATAAGGGGGTTATGAAAATGGATGATGGTGATGGTTGGACAACATTGTCAGTCTATTTGGTATCACTGGACTGTACATCCAGACGATCCCCTGGAGGAGGAGTCTCCAGTATTCTTGGCTGGAGAATTCCATGGACAGAGGAGTCTGGAAGGCTACAGTCCATAGGGTAGCAAAGAGTCAGACACAGCTAAAGCAGCTTAGCACACATACACGTGTACGTCAAAGTTTAAGATAGTACATTTTGTATGATATGTATTTTATCAAAGTAAAAACAATTGGAGGGAAAAGTCACATAAAACAGAGTAATTGTGGGGGAAAATGAATACATTTAGTTTTATAAGAAACTGCCATACCATCTTCCAAGGTGGCCACACTATTTCACATCCCATCAGGCAATGATGAATGAGAGTTCCTGTTGCTTCAGTCTTACCGGTATTTGGTGTTGTCAGTGTTCCAGATCTTGGCCATTTTAATAAGTGCACAGTGGTGTCTTATTGTCATTTTAATTTTTATTTCTCTAGTGCCTTATGATGTGGAGCATCTTTTCATATGGTTATTTGCCATCGGGCCATCTTTTTTGGGTCGTCCTTTGGGTCATCTTTTCAAGTATTTCCTCCACTTTTTAATTGGGTTGTTTGTTTTCTTATTGTTGAGTTTTGAGGGTTTTGTGTATTCTGGAAACAATCTTTTGTTGGATATGTATTTTGAAAAGATTTTTCTCCCAGTCTACAGCTTGTCTTTTTATTTTCTGAACAGTTTGCATAAAGCAATTAGAGTTCTATCATACCTTCTGTCTCCGTGTATGTGTGTGTGTGTGTGTGTGTGTGTGTGTGTGTGTAAAATGGCCAGGATTTGGAAGAGGGAGAGGTACAAGGAATAAATAAAATTTGATGCAGTTCTTGTTCTAGGCTTATGTTGTGCCTTAGGGCTTATATTGTGATTTGGGAAAGAAAACCACATAGACATTAAATGACCAGACAAAGCAGTGTGAGATTCAGGTTAAAATGCCTGGCACCAGGCAATGAGCAGAGGTCAGAGGGATCGGAGAGTCCTGGGGAATGGGGGGAGCATGTGGAGTCCGGGGAGGGGTTATGCATGGGGGAAGAGGGAGACAGAAGGGTAAGGATAGACAGGGAGGGAAGAAGTGGGAGGTGGTCCAGGCTGGGCCAGGTTGTGGTGCTGAGAGAGACACAGACCTGGGAAAGCAGCTTAACACTTGTTCAGGGAGTTGCCCTAGGACATCTGGGAACAGGCAGGGTGGGGTTGGACACCGAGTGGACTCTGGAAATTTGGCAAAGCCATAGAGCATGGGATAGCAGGTTCCGAAGACCAACTTCGCCCACATTATAATTTTGCTGTTCCCCTCACTCCCCACACGGCCCCTCCCCAGAAACTCTCCCACTGAGAGAAGATGGAGACTTTCACCTTGCACAGTCATTTAGAGAGGAAAAAAAGTAAAAAAAAAAAAGAAAGAAAGAAAAGAAAAATCAGTCTAAATCTCATTCCCAGACACTTGGCTTCTGCCAGCTCTGACCACCTTGTCTCGAAGATGCAGCTAGAGCAGAGAGAGAGCGTGCCAGACAAAAATGGGAGTTTTTCTGCCTAGCGATGGGCTGGCATCTGGCAGGGACCCCGCTCTGGCCACAGCCCAGCAAAGCCCTGCAGGTTCCTCATGCTCTGTAGTGCCTGCCCAAGTTGCTCAGGGTTGGCTGAGGACACAGCCTGACTCTGGTCCATCCCAACTGCTGGCATTTATGAGGTTCCTACGTGCCCAGAGCCAGTTCAGCACTCTGGGGGAGAGAGAGGAAGCAAGAACCCATCTGTCACCAGCCTCCCACTCCCAAGGAGAAGACCCCCAAGAGCTTGCAAAGGCAGTTGGCTTATTTTGAATATCTGGGAGGGTGGGAGTTTCCAAGAAGTCATGGTTCCGCAAAAAGGCCCAAACCCCAAGGGCAGGAATGCCGCTCTGGACTGAATTGCGTCCCGCTAAATTTGTATGTTGAAGTCCTAATCCTTAGTGTGTTGGTGTTTGGAGATGGGCACCCAAAGCACTGGCCAATTACCCCAATCCCCTCTCTTGACTGATTCCAGTAACTTCTACATTGGAAACCATTCAAATATGTCCCATTCCAAGGACAGAAGTACAACCATTCTTAAGTGATTCACCTGGCACAGGGCAAAGGCCTCAGCCCCATCCACCACCTCCACCACCTCCATCCACCACAGGCCAACCACCTCCCTCCATCCTCACCCACCCCTTTGAGAGAGGAGGGCAGGAGGGAAATTGCACATCCTTCTTTTCTCTGGTCGTTCTGCAGAATGTGGAAGAAGGAGGTAGGCATGGGAGCTCTAAGGCTTCCTTCTTTTTTTAAAAAAGATTTTTGATGTGGACCATTTAAAAGTCTTTATTGAATTTGTTACAGTGTTGCTTCTGTTCTGTGTTTTGGTTTTGTGGTCACAATGTGAGTAGGATTTTAGCTCCTTGACCAGGGATCAAACCCACACCCTCTGCATTGGAAGGCAAAGTCTTAACCACTAGGCCACCAAGGAGGCTCCCAAACTCCCCCTTCTGAAACTCACCAAGCCCTTTGGGGCCAGGTAGACTGCCTGCTGTTGAGGGGTGGAGTTCCCACTGGAGATCCAGGCTGTCATGTGATATCTGTCTGTTCTTATGTGTTGATTGGTGACATGTGTCTTAAAATTTAGGACCATTTTGCACAGAATCTTCACTTTGTTGGTCTTAGGTTCTGACCCTTTTACCATTTACAAGGGCTTCCCTGGTAGCTCAGATGGTAAAGAATCTCCTGCAATGCAGGAGACCTCGATTTGATTCCTGGGTCAGGAAGACCCCCTGGAGAAGGGATAGGCTATCCACTCCAGTATTCTTGGACTTCTCTTGTAGCTCAGTCAGTAAAGAATCCTCCTGCAATGTGGGAGACCTGGTCTGATCCCTGGGTTGAGAAGATCCCCTGGAAAAGGGAATGGCTACCCAATCCAGTATTCTTGCCTGGAGAACTCCATGGGCAGAGGAACCTGGCAGGCTACAGTCCATGGGATCACAAAGAGTTGGACATGACTGAGCAACATTCACTCACTCACCATTTAAAATTGACATTTAATTTTCCAAATCACTGTTGCTGCCTAATCATTTGTTATTAGTTCTGCTTTGTTTAAAAAAATTTGTAATGTTTATATATCCTGTGAGTAGGTCTGGGGAGGGGGGCTTCCCAGGTGGTGAAGAATTTGCTTGCAAATGCAGGAGACATAAGAGACACCAGTTCAATCCCTGGGTTGGGAAGATTCCCTGGAAGAGGGCATGACAATCCACTCCAGTATTCTTGCCTGGAGAATCCCGTGGATAGAGGAGCCTGGTGTACTATATAGTCCATGGGGTTGAAAAGAGTCGGACACGACTGAAGGAAATTAGCATGCAATCACACAGGTCTGGGGTAGGGTGGGAATGGGGACACAGGGGCCTGTTTTTGCTGTGGTAACATGGATCTTGCAGGTCCCTTTTTACTGTGGTGTTGGAACTGGATAACAATAAACAAACAACAAAAATAGACTTTGTTCCAGTGTCATCTTCTCTGGGAGGACTTTCTTGACTGCAATATTTTCCCTCCCCCCCTCCACTTCTCTGGCATTTCCTATTCACCTTTTCCACTATGCTAATTCTCCATTTAGCCTTTAAGTCTTGGACCATACACTGTACATTATTCATTTGTTTTCTTCTCTGCTGGAATGCAAGCTCCACAGTGGCAGGGCTTGCTTTCTTATTTCCTTATTTTTTCCACTGCTATTTCAAGTACCGTTGTTTAATAAATACTTGTGGAATGAGTGGCTGGATTTCTCGGAGGCCAGGAAATCCTGAGGGGCAGGCACAAAGCTGGCCTTGCTGTCTGCATGGCTTCCCTACCCAGCCTCTCACTTGCTGTCACCTCCTGACTTCTCTCCTTTCGGAAAATCAGAAGTTCATACCTCTCTCAGTGTTTGTGTTTTTACAGACACATTCACTGGTTCCCTGCAAAGTCAGGACAAAGCAAGTTCTGTCGGTTTGGTTGAGGAGCAGAGAGAGTATGGATGGTTTTCAGTGATTGGCTGCATTCTGTTAACTGCAGATTTTTTTCAGTGTGTGTGTGTGTGTGTGTGTGTGTGTGTGTGTGTGTGTGTGTGTGTCACGTGTGTTGGGGATTGTTTTATAAAGAATTTATCTGGGGACTTTTCTGGGGGCCTAGAGTCATCAATGTTCTTTTAATTGCAAGTGGAAATTGAAGACTCACCAGTTTGAGCTCTCTTAAGTGCAAAAGAATGTTCCCTGGACCAGTGTGAAGCTTCCCTCCACACTCTCAGTACAGGGGGCCTGAGTTTGATTCCTGGTCAGGGAACTAAGATCCCACATGCCTCAACTAAGCAGGCACACTGCAACTAGTGTGCCTGCAGGCTATACAGCTCGTGCACTGCGACTGGAGAGGCATGCAGTCCACAATGAAGATCCAGTGCAGCCAACATTTAAAAAACTACTCACTTAAAAAAGAGAATTTGTCTGGTTGTCATCCCTCGGCCTGGACAGAAAGCTTCTAAACCCTTGGCATTTCCCCAGTGATAGGGGTGTCTTTGTTATTCATGGTGGGTCCCCTTCTTTCTTATTCATGGTGGGTCCCCAGAGCCACACCTGAGTTTATGCTGAGGTGACTCATGGTGGCCCGTGGATAGTTTTAGGATGGGGGATTGCCAAGCCAGAAAGACCAATTACGTGATTAAAGGGTTGGGATTTTACGCTATGTGACATCAATCTGACTTCCAAACCTCTGGAGAAGAGGCCTAGAGATTGAATCGCTATGTAGCCAAGGACTCAATCAATCATGCTTATATAATGCTGCTGCTGCTGCATTTCAGTCGTGTCCGACTCTGTGCGACCCCATAGACAGCAGCCCACCGGGCTCCGCCGTCCCTGGGATTCTCCAGGGAAGAACACTGAAGTGGGTTGCCATTTCCTTCTCCAATGCATGAAAGTGAAGAGTGAAAGTGAAGTAAGTCGTGTCCGACTCTTCGCGACCCCATAGACTGCAGCCAACCAGGCTCCTCCGTACATGGGATTTTCCAGGCAAGGGTACTGGGGTGGGGTACCATTGCCTTCTCTGGCTTCTATAATGAAACCCCAATAAAAGCTCTGGCCAGCAAGGCTTCATTTCTGGAGGGTGATGGATGGGTTCTGAAGACATGAAAACTGCTCACTTTGGACCCTCCCAGACCTTCCTTGTCTCTTATGTTTCTTCATTGGGCTGGTCCTGATTTGTATCCTTTATAATGAAACTGTAACTAAGGAGTTCTGTGAATCATTCTAGAGAATTCTCAAACCTGAGGGTATCATGAGATCCCTCAAATTTGTACCCAGTTGGTCAGAAATGTAGAGAGAGGCCTGGGGACCCTGGAACCTGCAGCTAGTGTCTGAAGTGAGGTAGTCTTGTGAGGGAGACTGTGCCCTCAGCCTGTGAAGTGTGGCCTAACAATGGGGAGGTGACTTCAGAATTGCATGGCAAGGGGAACCTCCTGTGGTCATCAGTGGTCTTTTAATTGCAAGTGGAAATTGCAGGCTTACAAACTTGACCTTTCTTAGGTGCACAAGGAAGCATACTGGCTCATGAAACAGGGGAAGTAGGGGCAGGGGGAGATTCAAGAATAGACTGATTGGAAGCCTGGATGGATGCTCAAGCAGGGAGGCTCCCCACTAAGGCTCTTCTTTAGTGGGGAGCCTGGCCCTACTGACTCCTTTGGACCCCTGGGCTCCCAACACTGAGAGAATACATTTCTGTTGTTTTAAACCACCCAAATGTGTGGTAATTTGCTATGGCAACTATAGGAGAGATCATGGAAAGCTGGAAAGAGCACCATGCTGCTGGTCAGTAGTTTCTCTTTGCAATCCCTATGGACCACAGCCCATCAGGCTCTCCTGTCCATGGGATTTTCCAGGCAAGAAGACTCGGAATGGGTTGCCATTTACCTCTCCAGTGGAATCTTCTTGGCCCAGGGGTTGAACCTGAGTCTCCTCTGTCTCTTGATAGGCAGATTCTTTACTGCTGAGCCATGAGGAAACCCAATGGCAGCCACAGGAAACTATCTGCTATTCCAATGGGTTGATCTGAAGTGAATTTTTCCCTACCTGCCACTCACTTCTTACCACCCGTTAGGATCCATGTGTGAGAGTCAGTCTGTCCTTTCCAGGACAGACCTCAGCTCTACAGGCCTCAGGACACCCTTGGCTCTAATGAGCAAGCAGTGGGAACAACCAGAGGAGGGGGCAGGGAGACACAGGGAGCCAGTTACCCAGGGAGCCAGGTGGCTGCATCATCACAGCTCTGGTTTCCCACTAATGGTGGACCTAGAGCTCTCTCACTTTGTACAATTCACGGGACATTTCCGGACTTACAGTGATAAAATGTACTTTTAGTTTGTGATTCCGTTGCAAAGGATACGCTGCTTCTTCAGAAGGGCAGGCTGTTCAGGTCCCCAGAGAAAAATACAAGGGTTAGAGAGCAACCACTAGGTGGTGAAATCTCTTTCTGCAGCTGGATACCACATGGACTGCAACCCCTGCCATGGGATTCTCAGAGGATGCTACCCAGATAGGCAGGCTGAAGCTGCACCTAGAAACTTACATCCAAGAAAATGGTGACGCTGATGCTTGATTGGTGATTACTACATGCAGAGGGACTGCCCTGATGGCTCAAATGGGAAAGAGTCTGCCTGCAATACAGGAGACCCAAGCTAGATCCCCCGGGTGGGGGAAGATCCCCTGGGGAAGGAAATGGGAATCCACTCCAGTATTCTTGCCTGGAGAATTCCAAGGACAGAGGAGCCTGGTGGACTATAATCCATAGGGTTTCAAAGAGTCAGACATGACTGAGTGACGAACATTTCCACTTTCACACATGCAGAAAGAGGGTCATAAGAACTCTAGAATGACATGCAGGTTTCTGGTCTGAGTTAACAGAAAGTGCTCAGAGGAAAAAGGGATGGGGGAGGAGGTATGTTCTGTGGGACATCTAAGTACCAGTTGGTAGGAAGCAGAAATAAGGGTAATTCTTGAGTGGAAGGAAATTAAAGGCAGAGGATGGTATGTAGAGGTGGGATGACCTTCTCTAATATTACACCCAGCAGAGTGCAGTGTCTAGAGGAGGGGCTGGCAAATACTGTCCATGGGTGGATTGGCCTGCCATCCACCTTCTGTAAAGACAAAAAGCTCATTTACATGTTGTCCATGACTCATTTCACACTACAAAAGCACAGTGAAGTAAGTTTTGGATAGAATTCATATAGGCTGTGAACTGAAAATATTTCCTATCTGGCCCTTTGGAGAACAATTCTGCTGACTCCTGGTCTAGTTTTTCCCTTGTTAGTCATTCAGCTCCCCTTTCTGTGGGTCATTCATAGCCTATTTTTCTTTTCTCCTTTTTTGGCCATGCCGCATGGCTTGGGAGATCTTAGTTCCCTGACCAGGGATTGAACCCAGGGCCACAGCAGTGAAAGTACAGAGTCCTAACCACTGCACCACCAGGAAACTCTTCCCATGGCCCAGTTTTCTTTGGGCTTTCCTTTTTCTTGCTGATTTCCAAAAAAACCTTTTATAATATATATTAATCCCTCTCCAGTTTTAGTCACTGCAAATATCCTCTGGGATTGCCACCTGTTAATTCTGACTGTGATGGCTGTTGGACAGAAATTCTTATCTTTGATAGAACCACATCTATCCTTACCCTCCCTCGCATTTGGTGCTTGGGGGTGGGGTTTAAAAGATGATTAACTTTAGGACAATTTTAAAAGGATAAAATTTTGAAGCCATGCTTAGAATATGATCACATACAGAAATTTTCTCCAAGCTGCAATTTGTAAAACACCCATCTTAATTTACCTCTACTTATCAACACCTAATTTAGGGATTCTTTTCCTTTTTTCCAAGCCTACATGGTAAAGAAGGAAGGAAACCACTTGAATTTATTTCTAAGTTTATCTATATAAAGCTTTAAAATGTAAAACTGTACATGGCTTTAAATTTGCATAAAACTCTGTCATCCAGAAAGAAGACTGAATAAAAGATTTATAAAATATGTATATTGCAAATCCTAGAACCTAAAGAGTTACTACTGCTTTGACAAAGAAACCAGATTTTTTTTTCTTATAGTATAAATATTTATGAAATAGTAGGTGCTGTGTGGGGTTTCCTTTGTTGGATTAGACATAAACATAGAAATACAGAAAGTAAACTCAAGACCCTTCATGATCCACATGCAAGGGGATTTGGGGATGGAGCAGATAGACTGATAGATAACAAGGCCACAGAAGGCTAAAGAGGATAGTGTCATTTGAACATTATGGACAACGGCCAGGAACTTCCAAAAATTCTGTTTTGCTGCCATGACCTAAATAACAAACTTTACAAGGTTGGGTAGAATGTCTCAGTCTTTTTGAATCTAAAATCTAGGTAACGAATTAAGCTTGTGTCAGGTGGAGATGGACTCTCAGGAGAAAAGTGCTGTGTTTGGTCCCTGCGGTTTAAGTCACGTGTAATCATGGGCATGAGGATTATCTTTCCAAAGTTGCCTCTTTCAAACTCTGATTATCATGAAAGAGAGTGGAAGATGGTATCAAAATTATCAGTTATGATCCCAGGAGGACAGTAGAAAAGCGAGGCGAGTCTGGGACTTTCTAGAAATAATACAGTGAAAGAGTTCGTCCCACACTGGGAATTAGGGGGTGCTCGGTCTTCCAGTGAACCTGGCCACAGCCCAGCTTTTCCCTCTTCTCCTTTTCTCAAATATAATCCTTTTCTCTTCCTAGAGTTTCTGTGTTTAAACAAGAAGTCCATCTTGTTCGGTGAGGGGGTTTCAGCAGTTTTTCTCAGGGTGCAAGTCTTAAGGCTGGGCCTACTTGTCTGGCTCTCGGACACACAATGGGACTGTTGACAGAAATGTTTAAGTGGCCGTGAAGTCTGGAGCCCGGATGCAATCCACCTGCCAGACAGGATCAAAGGTGATGGGCGCAGATAGAAGGCCAAGAAGGTCGACCTGCAGCCAGGTTCTTGTCAGCCTTAATGGATGCGCTAACAGAGAGCAGGAGGGAGAGTTGAGCTTGCTGAGGACAAAGGGAAACATGAGAGTTCCATCAACTCTCCTTCTGTTAACAGACAGCAGATCACAGGCTGGGGCCAGCAGGCTCCCAGACAGGACGGGGCTGGGGAGGACCCTTGGGGTGTAGGATTTCCTCCAGGTGGGAGGCTCAGCTCCAGGCAAAGCCCCAATCTATACACACTGGGCTTGGGGAGAAAGGGCGCACCTAAGCTCCTGTCTCTTTGATGACTTTCAGTTAGAAGATACTCTGTCTCAGAGAGAGAGGACATTCCTGGCTCCCAGGACAGTGAGAGCACCACAAACCCCTCTGTGCAATCCATCAGCATTTTGGGATCTCAGGGTTAAAAAAAAAAAAAAAAAAGAATCCACTTGTGCATTCCAGACTCAATGGGGATCGGAAACATGAAAAACCAAAACCCAAAACTTGCCTTGCAGGTCTGTTAACAAGGGCAGTCTGATGCAAACAGGCACTTATTTCTCTTCCAAGAAGTGGAATAAAATGTAGACATCTCTAGAAGGTTTTGATATAATTTATTTACCCTCAGGCATAGAGGCCTGTATTCACTGCGTTGCCTCAAGAATTATTTAAGCAGGTCACCATTTCTTCCTATGCTCAGCGGCTGGTTCCTTGCCCCGCACTCACTGCCCTCCACAAATTCCCACTTGGTTCTGCCTCCTCCGAACCTGCCCTGCTTTTATTTTTGTTGTTCTTAACAGCCGGTCCCCTTCCTTTCCATCTGTCTCTAACATCTATTTTCAGGTTATGGCTCAGGCCCTTCCTCCTGCAGCCCTATTTAGATATTCTCAAACAGCTGAAAAATAGGGGTAGCTTCTAATAGTTGCTGGAATTAGTAACAGGAGTCATGCTTCTCTGGAAAAATGCCAATGGTTTTAAACTTAGATCTAATTGCAAAATGGTATAATATAAGGTCGGCAATTATTTTACTACTTATAAGACAAAAATACATGGTTTGATCATTTCCTTTTATGTATATACATAGTTAATATGTTTTAGTCGCTCAGTCCTATCTCTTTGCAACTCCATGGACTGTAGCACACCATGCTCCTCTGTCCATGGGATTCTCCAGAAAAGAATACTGGAGTGGGTTGCCGTTCCCTTCTCCAGGGGGATCTTCCTATCCCAGGGATTGAACCCAGGTCTCCTGCATTGCAGGCAGATTCTTTACCATCTGAGCCCACTAGAGATATAGTTAATGGGGTCTTTAAAATGACAATCTTATAAACAATAGTCTTTCAATGGCCTTTATTGTTGATGAATGGCTTAGTATTACATCGTGGTGAATGTTTCTACTCATTAAATATTTGGGTTTCCAGCTGAAGGACCCTGGGACCCCTCCCTCCACCACACACAGCAGAGCCTCACTATACGCCTGTCAAATACAGCAAATGCATGGAGTGTGTAGTCAAGACTCAGACAATTTATTTTACTGAATTGAGATTCAAGTTCAACTAAGCATTCTAACAGGTAACAAGATTCAAACATCAGAGGAAAATCTCTTTAAAAATCACAAGCAAGCAAGCTCACACGGAATCTACGGGCCACTAGATGAACTTCCATTTTATTCTCAACAGCCATCCATGTGGAGTGTCGCAAGCTGAGGTTGCCAAATGTAGAAAATGATACAACAGCACAATTCCCCGAGGGTAATTATTCTTTGAATGGAAAACATCATTTAAATAAAAACATTTAGAGAAGCTCCTTTAGTTTGTATAATTCCTAACCTTGAAATAAAATCTTAGAACACAGAATTCTCCTTGGTTGGTCACCTCATTCACTACGGAAGAGGACAATCAATAAAAATTGTAAAAAACATAACTCTGAAACAGAAATAAATAACTAAATAATTTACTTATAGGTAGTTCTGCTGCACTCATTGCACATAACCACGCAAAATTCTAAAGCTGATTTAAAAAAAAAAAAAGCTTGGAAAACAGTTGCCTGTTTGACCTTCTTGCGAAGTGGTGCATGCTTCTTAGATGGAGAAGTATCCTATGTAGGCCTGAGTTTCAGATTTAAACACCAGGTACTCTACAGCTTTCCCGCCTGGGTGCACAAGTATGGTGACAGGAGAGCAAGGAGTCTCCCCAGCTTCCAGGGTGGGGAGCTGCAAAAGCCAGTGGTTTAGGGTGAGAATGTGCAAAAACCACTGGGACCGATCAGTCTGTGATGTCGTTGCAGGGACTGTAAAATCTTAAAGAACATTCTCTGGAGCTTTAAAAAGGAGCAGCACAGGTAGGACGATGAACAGAAGCGTTTACTTGAGGAATCTTTCCACCAAACTGAGAGCTAACACAGAACACTGCTCTTTGCGAGGCTTTCAGCAAGTTCCCTCCCACCCATCTGATCTCTCCTGCTTTCCGTCACTAAAAGTGTTCACAATTTATTGCCTTCTTGGCCAGCCCTTAATTGACAGTATTTCTTTGCTTCCAGAATTAGGCCCCTCCTGTGCCTATAGATGTCACAAAGGGCAGAGTGAGCGCCCCCCACCCCAATAGCATGTTTTAAATTTGGGCTTGGGGAGCGGAAGAGTATGTTATCTGGTTTATCAGATAACCAATCTTGAAAAGTCCTCTCTAAAGGGACACTGAGTAAGTGTCTGAGGTTCTACAGGTCACATGTAGTCTCTGGTGTATATCAGTTACTTTTCCTTTAATGACCTTAAAAAATTGAAAACACATTTTCAGCTCAAGAGTCTCCCAGATTTTCCCTGTGGGTGATGGCTTGCCAAGCCTCTGCTTTGATAGGGTACACAGCTCTGAACTATGCAAAGTACAAGGCCACCGTGCCTTGGGACCCTAACCTGGGGACTCCTTCTGGAGACTGAGATAGGTCCTGGCAGATGGATGTCAAGCTTGCATCTTCCATGCTGGTCTCTGCTGCACTCTCCAAACGTACAGAGCTGGACCATGTTAGCACCCTTTATCTAAAAAGTGGCTGTTTACTGTAGGAGGTCTTAATTTATGCCCATTTAAACCTACCTGTGCTAGTTTATCCTTGTCGTGATCTGAAAGGCAAAATCACATATTCCAGGTGCCGGGAAATTTTCATCCTGCAGGTTAGGGCTTTACTACTCCACATGGCTCGTGATAGAAAAGCTAACATGTAAACTTACTTTTTGTTCATCACTAATGCCACCTACAGTCCACAGGGCAACCGCTCTAAGAAGTGAAGGAGAAGCATGCCAGCTTTCTCTATCCCTGGGGTACTCATGACACAGTTCATGGTGTGGCTGCATCTTGAAAAAGAACAGTGTTTACCAGGAACCAAGGAATTAAACAGCTGGAGATCAGCATTTCAGAGGCTGGACTTTTTTCGAGATATACCTGTCTCCATCCTCTCTGAGATATGTCTCTCTACACATGAGATGCTATGACACCATCTAGCTCCTCCAACCTTCTTGATACCCGAGAGGCAAACTTCTACCAATAATTTTTCCATTGTTAGAATATTCACTTTGAAGAGCAGGATCAGAGGATTTGCATTTCTTTCATAAACCTGTAATCTTTTAAGTTATCAACATATAGTATGTCAGGTTTTTAAGTAATTACTAGACAAGATGAATATCCAATTTTTTTTTCTAAATTAAATAAGAGCTTAAGAACCTGCATTCTTTCTCTCATCAGTGATTCTTTTAAAAGCAACTGATGACTCTCAAAATATAAATCTGTTACCGAGTAGATGGATTTACCTGTTGTGGAGTTAAGAAATAGTCTAGGGCGTGCATGCGTGTATACACACACACCATCATCTAAAAAACTATGTATGAGAATGTCCAAAGTTTCTGAACTAAATAAATAGGTGAAAAACCACCCATCTCACAGACACTAATCCGGCTGTCCTTTTTAGGTTTTTGTTTGAAATGTCAAACTTGTTTTCCTCAAATGTGAGTTGATTCTTCTTTCTCTTAGTCCTGTGGCTTTACAGTGGTCCTGCCAGCACCACCTCAACCACAACAGTCAAGCCAAGTCTCTGAAATACGAGGGCAGGAGGGATACCAACTTGTAGGAGGAAGAAACCAGAGCACAATTAAATAACCACAAATGAATGAGAAATACGGACATGCCAGTTGGCAGACACCAGCTCCAGTTCTAACATTAAAACCAGTGAAACTATGACTTTTCCAACTCAGTCAAAAACATAGTGTTCTAAGGGCCCTGAAAGGTGGGATGAAGGAAGTCACTGCCTGTGGCTGGTACCGAGGACTGATTTTTCCTAAATGAAATGCAATACAACAGTAGACTCTGAAGCGTGTGCTTTTAAAAGTGGCACCACTGCACTCCCTCACTCTCTCCCACTGGTGTTGAGCACGCGCGCACACACACACACACACACACACACACACACACACACACACACACACACAGCACTCGGGTCATTTTCACATTTTTTCAGGTCTCTTCCTATCAAATTTTAAAAACTGCTACCTCTTGGTGCCTATACCTATCTACTGTGGATATAAATGGTTCTGGTTTTTAAACCTGCAGAGAAAATAAACAGTAAGAGCCCTGAACAATAAATAAAACTAAGCATCTCCCTCTTTAGGTGAGAGCTTTCGAGAGAGAAACAGGGATCAGTCCAGTGAGAACGTGTTCTGGTTCTGTGAAAGCGTCACCCCTCAGCTCCAACTCCCCTGACAGAGGACAGCCTGCTGTTTTCCTCCAGTATGAAAGTGCATCTGTTTAAAATCGAATATGCCTTAGAAAACAACCCAGAATCTTTGTAATTTTTGTCAGACAGTCTATGCAGCAAAAATGAAGTGATGCTCCATTTTCCTGACTCCTCTATTCAAAGCTGTACACAGAACAGCTGGACGCAATACTTCTAGGACAGCGGAGTTTACAAACAGTGGGGTTTGGTTTTGTTTCAAGGAACAAAAGGAAAAGGAAAAACAAAACTAAGTGAGAATGAAGAGGAGAAACCCTGAGGCAAAAATGGCTTTTCCTGTGGAGTCTTCCAGGGGCTCGGAGTCCGGTTCATAACGTACCAGCTATCTTCTGGGACGGAAGGCCTTCCTCCAGCCAGACGGCAGCTGAGCTGCTGCGCGGGGCCCGCCGGTGGATGCGCCGCAGCCGCAGCAGGTAGAGGAGGATGGCGAGTAGGACCACCAGGAAGCAGCCGGAGAACAGGTAGTGGTTGTACACAAAGGAGAAGCCCCGCCAGTGCGCATGGCTGGCCCGGAAGGCCTCCTGCTGGATGTCTCTGCCCCGGGAACAAGAACAAGCAGGATGGCTAACTAGGCAGGCAGCAGATGCAAGGGGGCGGCACTGGGAGACAGGGCAGGGGGACCTGGTTTAGGACTCAGCTCTGCAGACAGAAACCGTCAGCTCCGTCTCCCAGACCTGGTTCCCTCACCTATAAAATGCAGGATAATGTGGCCCAGCAGAGGGTGGTTCTGAGTATGAACACGGTAACACATGAAAGTGTATTCATAAGTCTGTAGCTGTTACCAACACTCTGGTTTGGGTAACAAAAATCAGAGAAAGTTAGAACCGTGTTTCACTAATACACAGAAGCCAATGTGAAATCAAAGCACATGTTTGTGATCAGTAACACCTACTTCTCAGTTTCTGCTGTTAACCCACTAAATGTGCTGCTGGGCTGGGCAAGGCTTAACTAAATGAAGGGAAAAACAAAACCCAAACCAGCTAATCCATTTATTTGTGACCCAGGGTTCTGATGTGGGGGTCAACTGACAGCCAGGTCTGAATGTGACAGGGGAAGAAGACACGTCTTTGTTTTGTGACTCTGGCTGCAACGCAGTATTTCCACTGAATGTGAATGCAGACAAAAACCACTACAGTGTCAGCAGGACATGTGAGTTCCTAGTATAACTCATAGATCTTTTACATCACACTGGGGTATTCTGCAGATGCCTCAAAATACCATCAACAGGTCTCACTACACTGAAATTCCAGAAAGTATGAGTTCTGCTGCCAGATCTTGCTATCTAGGTTCTAATAAGGAAGAACATACACTACAAATCACAAGTTTGTCTTCTGTAATGTTTGGTAAATATACTGCAATAAACAGTTTCCTCTATAAAATTATGCATTTATATTCTGCGCTAAAAGCAAGATTTCAGGAAGGGGTCCAAGGCCATCAGGGTTAAGGACCCTGGAGCGGACCCCTCTGTGTCGGGGCTAGGGACAGACAGCTGACGACAGCGGGAGGGGAGGACGGGCCAGTGCGGAAGGCCAAGTCAGATGCCCCCCCACCCCCTCCAACCCCACCATGCTCCCGATCTGCCCACAGCCAGCATCAACAACGCCCCAAATGCCCACACCCGCGGCTACCAGGATCCCTCAGATGCAGAGAGGCACCTTTGGCTGGATTTCTGTTACCAAATTCCCAGCCTTACCTCAAGGGTAAGAAGCGGGTCCTGTAGAGGATTGCTCCGAGAGTCCACTGCACCTCCTTGTCGTAAACTTGCAAGGCTGTCTTTAAATTTCTATAGTTGACAGGAAACGAGAAGCCCCTGTGGAACACCTCAAACATCCAGGCAGATTTGAAGCACTGATACCTACAAATGGCACAGACATGAAGGGGACTGAGTCGCTGGTCCACACACACACAGCTGTGTGGTCGGTCTTGCCCTCTGTGATCGATGCGGATGTGCAGGTTTTACGAGGCTGGTCCTCTGAGGGCCAAATCAGCATCTCCAGCTGATTCACTTGGTGTATACTCCTTGTCCCACATCTTTCACCTGGCAAATCAATTCACCCATGAAACCTGATCTCTATATAACTTAATACGTGGTGACCATGAGAGACTTTTCCCCTTAGGCTTTCCATCATTTAACTCCTTTCTGAATAAATACTGAGCAAGAGTCGCCTTCTTTGAACTTCAGTTTCTTTTTTATATGAGAACATGGGAGGGTCCTTTTGGCTCTGATAGTCTATGATTTTAAATACTTATCAGAGGCTTGCTTTTTGCAAAGTGCTGGGCTAAGCAAGTAATACGATATCATCATAAATAATAACATAGCCAATGTGGTTAAGCAAAGGATTTTTAAAAAGCAACAAATACCTATAAAACAAAACAGAATATGATAAATGTGCCAGAGTCATAATGAGGGCTCTGGAGACTTGGAGAGAGGGACAGAGCCTGGCTGAGTGGACAGAGGAAAAAAGCTCTGACCTCTGACCTCTGGACAGCGCATCAATGGCAAAAGATGCACAGGAGAATCCCAGGTGGAAGGAAGACCAAAACGGAGTCCAAGACTACAAGACATGTTTGGGCGAATCTTTGCCATCCATCTGAAAGGACTCCGGGCAGATGTGGAAGAGAAGGGACCGATGAGGACGCAAAGGTAGACTGGGGCCAAGACTGGACACACAGTTTCTTCAACGTACCCTGGGCTCTCTGTCCATGACTTACTTGAGCCTGTGGAGGTCGGGCGTGAGAGGCATACAGTCCTCGGTCAAAGCGTTCCCAAGCAGGATCGACCACTTCGTGGCACAGTAATTCTGAAAGAAATTTCACCAAGTATATCCCTAGGAAAAGTTTATTAAATTTTTTTCCTTTAAAAAAAGTGTTGACCAAATTCATATTTATAATGAACATATCCTTCCAATTAGGAAACACAAGGTTAATATATGTCCATATCCCACGAGGACACGACATGCACACTCTGTGAATGCTTCACTGATGAGAGAGACCATGCTTGTTTTTCACCTTAAATTTTGGTCAAGATCATTGTTACAGAGAGTTTCATTGCCCACAACCAACCTCTTCCAAAGCTGCTGAGTTTCTGCCCCGTGACTGTATGTGACTGGCACAGATTTTGGAAAAGTGAAGTTGCACCTCAGCTGGTTCAGACTTAACACCTAGGTCCACGGTTACATGGTATTCCGGGAACTCAGCGTGTGTGTTCAGTTGCTCAGTCATGTCCGACTCTTTGCAATCCCATGGACTACAGGCTCCTCTGTCCATGCATTCTCTAGGCAAGAATGCTGGAGTGGGTAACCATTTCCTACTCCAGAGGATCTTCCTGCCCCAGGGGTTAAACCTGGATCTCCCGAGTCTCTTGCATGGGCAGGCGGATTCTTCACCGTGTGAGCCACTAGGAAAGCCCCTGGGCACACCTGGATGATTACAAGAGAGGGGAAAGAGGTGCCACCTTTTCCTGATGTCACTTGTACAGAGATATTTATTAAGAGCTAAGACTCACTGAACTCTGTGTCAGCACCTTTTCTGAATGTAATGCTTAAAACAGCTCCTTGACATGGCTGCTATTCTAACCTCTGTTTAAAGGGTGAAGAAACTGAGACTCAGAGAGGCAGTGAAACTCAAGACAGGGGACACAGAAAATATGGTGCTCAGCCTGGGGTGAGAGGGTTAGGACACCTGTCAGGCAGAGGAAACGCCACAGCCGAAGACAAGATGGAAGGGGGCGCTGACAGGAGGGAAACAAATAAATCTCTGATACAATTAGAGCATCAAGTGCTGGGTGGGGAGATGAGGCATCGGCGGGGGTGGGTGTGGCGGATACACTAAGGTATTTGAAATTCATCCTGGAAGCAAGAGGAAACGCTGAAGACTCTGAAAAGGGAGACCCGGGGGCTGCACCTGGGTTTCAGACAGAACACTGGGGAGCGGTGCGGAGAATGAATGATGGGAGGGAGACCGGAGCAGGAGGACCAGAGGGAGGCTCCTGCTGCGGTGCAAGTGACAGAGTCCAGGACTGGGACAGTGAGGGTGGACAGAAAGCAGGGAGAGCAGGGGCTGAAAAGTTATTTCTGACGCAAAATAGTATGCTCAATGACTGCTATAACAGGGTGTACAGGAAGGGATGCATGAGTGACGGGGGAGGGAGGGGGACTGGATGGCTTGTGATGCCCTGATCGAGACGACACAGCAGAACAGAATGGGGAGACAGAAGGGGTTGTCTGGAGTTGTGAGGGCTAGCAGGCACTGGGCAGGGGTCACATGTGGAGCCTCTTTCTGGAAGGCAGCAGCAAACCATGCATTCAGATGAGACCAGCCAAGAACCTACAGGTCAGAGGACCAAGGGAGGAGACTGCCCAGGCTTGGAGCCTAGGGGCTGTCAGGAAGGCAGGGAGAACAAGAGAAGAGGGGTGCTGGCAGCAAAGGGCAGGAAGCTGTGAGGAGCTGCGGGGCCAGAATTACACTGTTACGTGTGGGAGCCATGACGGCAGCACGGTCCATGGAGTGGGACAGAAATTGGCTCACGGGGAGTGTTCTGGCTTCTGCAGTGACTGTTCCTCTCACCTAACCAAGGCCCAGCCAGGGCTGCTAAGGCGCTGCACACAGCCTTCTGCCATCTCCCATGTCCTGCTCCAGTCTGGGCCTGTCGCTGCCTACACCAGCTCCCCGGGCAGTTACCTTGGCGGCTCTAGTAAATGCTGCAGCGTCGTAGTCTCCGCCCATCCGTAACACATCTTCCGTGCAGTAGTAGAACTCGGAGAAGCCGTAGAACTCGCTGTTCTGGAAATGAATTGGAGGCTGGTAGACACCATTGAGGGAGGTTTGCGTCTCGTTTGTTTTGTTCATGAAAGGCTGGATGGTCTCCCGGCACAGGTCAAAGTCCCCCGTCCCCCGCAGGTACAGCGTCTGTCCATTTTGCTGGATTTCATCTTTGATGTCCAGGGGTAGGCAGGGGTCCAGGTGCGGAGTGTCAGGAGTTAGTCCGGTCTGTTTCCCCAGGAGTCTACAGGACCAAGAGAAACTTCATCATGAGACTGACAGAAAACTGTGAAGAAAGTGGCTGCAAGTCAGTGTTTCCCAAATTCTGTCCCGTGGAACACAAAGGGGTTTCAGGAAAAATCAAGGTAGAAAAACACAGACTTGAGCCCTTCCAGGAGATTCGTAACACACACCTGAGTACAGCAGACACCTAAACAGGAGCCAGTGAAACTACGACCTTGTCAGGTCACTGACGCTTTCCGTCTGATGTCCCCCACCATCAAGGGTACAGTTAGTAAGCTCTGCCGTGTCTCCTGGTCACTGCAATCCAACGCCCACTCACTGTGTTATTTCCAGCCCCATTCTGGCCACAAATGTCTGTGATTTTAATTATATATAGATGAAACGTGACTGTAAAAAGAGGCGCTAGTCTTGTGAAAGCTGGGTCAGATGCCTTAGAAAAACATGATAAAGGCAAAATGCTAGAAAACTGGTGTCAAATTAGGTATTAGCAAGATTTTTACGTTTGGAAAAATTAGTAAAAATCTAGACAGAAAATAGCATCAAACTGCTTCACAGATGTCTTTAAGGCCTTGGTATTCTTGAAACAAAGCCAAAATGGTATCAAATGAGTGGGTGCAGTGCCTGCCAGAGAAATGACAGACACAGCCTAAGAAAAGCTTTCAGTCCAGAGCGAAAGACTGGCAACTGAACACACAAGTTAGAACAAGATGCTGGGGGGGTGCTGACTCTATTTTTACGATTCTTTGCTCTAACTCAATTTTTCAAGTCAACCAACTATTGATCTCAACTGCAGCAGATAACAATTTTACTGTACTGTGGGCTCTGAGAAGTCCTGTAGAAATCTTCACATTGTTCACTGAAATGCTCTACACTTACTACCTCCCAATGAAATGTCCAGATCTGTCATCCTACTGTGTGTCTTCACTGCTAAAGAAAAGCTCAAGTTATGTTAGTGTTTGACACCAGGAAATCCTGTGGGCCTAAAAGGTATTTAACTATTAGGAGGGCACCTGAATTTGACATTCAGTTGCTGAAATTAAGTCAAGTTTTTACCAGACACTCAACTGATATAAGATGAGGGCAACTCAAAATGGACGTGCATGTAATAAATTAAGGTCTTTGCCATTAACTTAAAATATTTGAGTAATTTAAAAAATCAATCATCATTACTAATGGCAAAGATATAAATATGCATTTGAAGGCTCAATTCATGACATATGTGAAAAGTGATGACTAATATTTATAATCATTATATAAATCTAGGATGAGCTAAATGTGTATTTCATGCTACAGGTTTTACTTGCTCTATGTCTAAATTAAGAAGTACCACTCCACGGCCCACCATACAACCTTCTTGACATTAAAACCAATTAGTAAAAATTAGGACTGCAGAAGAACCTATTTCTCCAAAGTTCTAAATTAAATGTCACTTACAAAATATTTCTATTTTAAGAATATTATTAAAAATAATTTTTCCAAAGTATGCTACAATATGCCATTTTTTTAAAGAAACTGGGACTACTTACTATCTCTTACCTAACGCTATTCAACTAACATCTAGAGCAGACAAAGAACAAGTTTTTACTACTTTTCCTATTCACACATGTGAGTTTCTGGAAAATGAAGAGCTAAATGGCTCTGATATGGACTTTCTTAAAGTTTAGGCCTCCATAGGTTTATTAAGATTAAATTGTAGTCAATATTTTATAATAACTATAAATGGAGTATAAACTTTAAAAACTGCTAATTACTATGTTGTACATCTGAAACTTATATAATATTGTACATCAACTACACCTCAACAACAACAAAAAGGTCAAACTGATCAAAGAAACACACTAACATTTAGCTCTATAAATCAGGATTTTTCCCATCAAAACTGTTACATCAAAGCAAACAAAACAAAGCATAGTAATTAATAACTCTTTTCATAACCCCAGATTTCAGAGTTTTTTTAAATTCATCCAAATGGCTTTTCTGTTCTAATGAACTAATTTTAAATAAATATTTGGTATATACTTAAACATATAAAACAAATTTAAATTGATAAGGTGTTTTTGATATTTTCTATACCAGAAATCTTCATAAACTCATTTTTAAAAGTGTTACTGCTAAAGATGCTTAAAATGACAAACTTTGACTTCTGGATCATTTATTTCTTATGAATAACTTCCTTCCTATGGTCATATTTACCACATAACCGCCCAGGCTGGTTCCCACGACATTAGGCCATCTCATAACTCAGCACCACCACTGCACCCTGTGGGCTGCCAGGAAATCTGAGTGGCCCAGGTGCTCAGCTTCCCCAGGACTTGGCATTCTGGAATAGCAGCACCCAGGGCTTAAAAGTATTTACTATCCTGAGAGCGAGACCTCTAACCCAGCAGTGAAGCCCTGGGTCTGAGAGCGAGAGCCTCCTTGGGAGCCTGGTAGGCTGGGGCTGAAGGCAGGAGCCTGTTGCCCTGAGATTTCTTCCCCAGCTCAGCAGGTTGGTAGTAAACCGCTAACAGTGCTGCGATCTTCTGCTGACTGAGGGCTCCCTGCTTCGCCTGGGTATGTCTTCTATGAGGACAGACCTAGATTTCAAAGTCATGGCTGAGCAGTGGAAGGTGCTTTACCTGTTCTTCTGAACTGTGCTGGCAAATATTCTGTCTTCATACCTCTGTCGAGCGGCATTGCCACCAAACCCAAGAAACGTGGCCACATAGACACGGTACACGTGCTCCGTTTGGTGAATGTCACACCCCAAGTTAAATTCAGCCAA
The DNA here is from genome assembly GCA_917880005.1 of Nanger dama. Classification (NCBI taxonomy): domain Eukaryota; kingdom Metazoa; phylum Chordata; class Mammalia; order Artiodactyla; family Bovidae; genus Nanger; species Nanger dama. Next base: position 4,209,233 of record CAKJTW010000078.1, on the reverse strand, counting down.
CAGGTTCTTAGCTACTTCTTCCTGCAGATGTAAGGGCCACAGACTTAAGTATTTTAAGCAAAAATAATTACGTCCTTCTAAAAAGAGGGATCCTCAAAGAGTCTCATCTAAAAGGAGCAAACATTTTGCTCCTGCATTTCCCAAGGATCCTTCTAAGCATCTTTCCTACTTCAACATGACAACCCTGACTTAAAAACTTTCAGGTGGGCTGCACATCTGTGATACCGAAATGACTTTGTAAAAAGGATGTCAACAATGTGATCTAGTAAATCTACTTAAGAAATCCTACACTATGAAAATAATCTTCAACACTGAAGTCTCTATACACAAGCATGTCCTTTGCAATTCTGTGGCAGAAAATACTGGATGCCACAACTCCAGGCATGGGTTAGTTATTATGGTAGCTGTTTATGGAGGAACATGCTTATGCACTGTTCAATAAAAGACAAAACTCTGGACAAACAGTAAGATTATAACAACCATATTTTTTAAAACTATGAGGAGGCAAAAAAGAATGAAAATAAATACACCAAAACACTATCATTTTTTTTTTTGGATGATGCATCCATAGGAAATTTTTATTCCTGATTTTTCAGTATTTTTTTTCCAAATTTGCTTTTCTGAGTTTCTTGCTTTGAGGGGAAAACGTGACTTTTTACCAAGAGTGTAACAGTTTCTAGAGGCATGCCTGGATGGGAAGTAGGAAACACAAACTGTAATACTTGAACTTACAGAGCATTTTTCTAAGGCGCTTAATAAACACGTCAAAAACACATCAATAATGTTTACTGAGTTGACACAAGGTGTCAAATATACTATATGTGCTACCTCCGTCAGTTTTGTCATAATCCTGTCAGAGACACTTGCGTTCACATTTACTGCTGAAGAGACCTGCTCAAAAAAGTGAAGTGACTTGCATAAGGGTGACAGTGTAGCCCAAGCTTGCCCAGCTCCACTCTGCTTGTATTAATCTACAACTGAATGGAACAGCGAAAGACACAGAGCAATTCAGGAACCCATCTGGACCGCCTCTGCTCTACACAAGGCCACCCAGCCTCCTGGGAAACTCGAGGCAGAGGTAGGGCAGATAAACGACAGAGTGAATCATAAGTTGAGAAACCCGGAGCAGTGGATACAAACCCCAGTCTTTACCAGAAAAGTGGAAAGCTGTCGGACCACACATCCGTGCCCCCACATAAAAGTAATTTTTCCCAGTTACAACTTAAGAAATCTGACGCTATTATATTAAGTTTTATGATACCTGCTGAGAAAAAAAGTAACTGGAAACAGAAATAAAAACTCAAGTGTGTGGCTGACATACACACCAAAGGAAAATTCTACTTAAGTTCAGAAAACAAACCAGCTGACTTCAATGAACAAACACAAACGGCTTAGTGGAGGTTTGCCTTGGTTTCCTCCCCGTCTCCTGTCGCCTGGGTTGAGAAGGCAGGACCCTCAGCAAGCACAGTAAAGATGTGTTCAGACTCAGAAAACAAAACAAAAATGGATGGAGACATGTTAAATGAAAACCAAACCAAAAGGAAGGAAATTTGTACAGATAATAACCTGCTGTGAGGAGGCAAAGCTTACAGTTTTGGGTACTTCGTATGCTATCTGGGTTGACACGCCTCCCATGTCTAGAATACCAGCTGTTCTTTTACGAAGAATGGCTTCGCTGCTTTCACTACCAGGGATGTTAACTTCCACTACTGCCTCGTCATCTGGAAAGAATAAGAAACATCGATTGGAACGGAACAAATGCAGGGAAGCACAATCTTGCAAACAGTCATCCTGCTTTCAGGGTGGGCTCCAGGGTATCTAGAGGACCCAACCCGCTCCTCCCCACTAAGATCAAGTTCCCTCAGTGACAGCAGTGCCTCCCACGCTGCTCCTCCACACCCAGCCGTGTCACAAGACTCAGCTCCTTTTCTACGCTTTGCATGAAATAGAAAAAGACAGAAGGTTCAGTTAGACACATTCACTGTTAACACAATACTTACCATCTTCAATATGCTCAAATCGTCCAAGGACAAAATTAATGCCAATCCAAGCATAGACACCTAAAGACATTGTAAGAAGAGTAAAGTTTAAAAACAGTTTATGTAATTCTGATCAGTGCAATCTGTGCAGACATTTTATCCCAACAAGCTGTGAAAACATTATCTGAAGAAATACACTTTTACTGGTGTATTTTGTCTTTTCCCAGTAGTTTTCCAAGAACTCTCAACTTTTAATTTTGTAGTTTCATACTATTTGCATGTATTGAAAATATAATTCCCTAGGCCCTAGTGTTCCTTTGAAATTTGGAGATTGTTTTGAAATACCAGAGTTTTCACTTTGAGGCTAAATCTATCAAGTGCAAGGTTTTAAAAAACAAGTGAACTCTGATTCTTCCACTCCTTTATCCCACACTCTCACTCAGTTCCCAAGTCTGATTCTCTTTTATAACATTTTCTATATCCGATCCTCACCTGTTTTCATTATTACCTTTATTTAATCTGGTATAGAGATCTAATTGACCTTCTTGTTCCTACTCTCCCATTCCAACTCACGCTCTTCTCTACTGGACTGATCTATAGAACAAAGTCGAAACTCCAGAGTCCAACAATTCAAGACCTGTCCAACTTTTCAAAACTGAATAAATTTGACGTGTAACACTGTGTAAATTTAAGTGATACAGTGTGTTACTTTGATACATTTATGTATGGTTGCCCTTGTAGCAATATTATCATCACATCATTACAGTACTACTACAGTATTACTGTCTCTATTCACTATACCATGCATTAACTCTCTATGGCTTATTTATCTCGTGTTACAAGTTTCTACCCTCAAACATCATTCATCTTATCTCCTACCCCCATCCCCTGGTAACTAACATTTATTTTACTCTGGGTTCTGCTTTTTACATTCTACAAATAAGTGGCATCACACAGTATTTGTCTTTCTCTGACTTACCTCGCTTAGTATAATGTGCAAAGTCCAACCATATAAAAAATAACAGGATATCCTTCCTCCTTTCTCATGGTTACATAAAATTCCACTGTGTCTATGTACCACATCTTTAATTTGTCTGTTGATGAACACCTGAGTTGTTGCTCTATCTTGGCTATTGTGACTAACACTTCAGTAAACGTGGGAGTACAAGTATCTTGTCAGAATTCTATGTTCATTTCCTTCGGGCATATACCCAGAAATATAAATGCTGTGTCATATGATACCCCTAATTTCATTGAAAGTGAAGTGAAAGTGAAGTCGCTCAGTCGTGCCTAACTCTTTTGATCCCATGGACTGTAGCCCACCAGGCTCCTCCATCCATGGAATTTTCTAGACAAGAGTACTGGAGTGGGTTGCCATTTCCTTCTCCAGGGGATCTACCCGACTCCACATGGTAAAGCATCTGCCCGCAATGTGGGAGACCCGGGTTTGATCCCCAGGTAGGGAATATCCCCTGGAGAAGGAAATGGCAACCCACTCCAGTACTCTTGCCTAGAAAATTCCATGGCTGGAGGAGCCTGGTGGGCTACAGTCTATGGGGTCGCAAAGAGTTAGACACGACTGAGCGACTTCACTTTCAATGAAATTAGGGATAACATATGACACAGCATTTATATTTCTGAGAACTTACTTTATTGAGGAACTTCCGTATTATTTTCCATAGTGGTGAACCAATTTATATTCCCATCACTCGTGTATAAGGATTCCCTTTTCATCCAATTCTCATCAGAACCTGTTATCTCTTGTTTTCCTGAGGATAGCCATTGTAGCAGGTATGAGGTGACAGCTTACTGTGGTTTTACGTTTTCTTGATGACTAGTGATATTGAGCATCTTTTCATGTGCCTGTTGGCCACTCTGACACTCTCTTTTGAAAATGTCTATTTAGTTCTTCCCATTTTTAAATCAGATGTTTTTGTTGTTGTTATTAAAGCTGTATGAGACAATGGAGTAAAGACAATCTCTTTAACAAGTGGTGCTGGGAAAACTGGTCAACCACTTGTAAAACAATGAAACTAGATCACTTTCTAACACCACACACAAAAATAAACTCAAAATGGATTAAAGATCTAAACGTAAGACCAGAAACTATAAAAGTCCTAGAGGAGAACATAGGCAAAACACTCTCCGACATAAATCACAGCAGGATCCTCTATGATCCACCTCCCAGTATACTGGAAATAAAAGCAAAAATAAACAAATGGGATCTAATTAAAATTAAAAGCTTCTGCACAACAAAGGAAACTATAAGCAAGGTGAAAAGACAGCCTTCTGAATGGGAGAAAACAATAGCAAATGAAGCAACTGACAAACAACTATCTCAAAAATATACAAGCAACTTATGCAGCTCAATTCCAGAAAAATAAATGATCCAATCAAAAAATGGGCCAAAGAACTAAATAGGCATTTCTCCAAAGAAGACATATGGATGGCTAACAAACACATGAAAAGATGCTCAACATCACTCATTATCAGAGAAATGCAAATCAAGACCACAATGAGGTACCATTTCACACCAGTCAGAATGGCTGCGATCCAAAAGTCTACAAGCAATAAATGCTGGAGAGGGTGTGGAGAAAAGGGAACCCTCTTACACTGTTAGTGGGAATGCAAACTAGTACAGCCACTATGGAAAAGAGTGTGGAGATTCCTTAAAAAATTGCAAATAGAACTGCCTTATGACCCAGCAATCCCACTGCTGGGCATACACACCGAGGAAACCAGAATCGAAAGAGACACATGTACTCCAATGTTCATTGCAGCACTGTTTATAATAGCCAGGACATGGAAACAACCTAGATGTCCATCAGCAGATGAATGGATAAGAAAGCTGTGGTACATATACACAATGGAGTATTACTCAGCCCTTAAAAAGAATAAATTTGACTCAGTTCTAATGAGATGGATGAAACTGGAACCGATTATACAGAGTGAAGTAAGCCAGAAAGAAAAACACCAATACAGTATACTGACACATATATATGGAATTTAGAAAGATAGTAATGATGACGCTGTATGTGAGACAACAAAAGACGACACAGAGGTATAGAATGGACTTTTGGCCTCTGAGGGAGAGGGAGAGGGTGGGATGATTTGGGAGAATGGCATTGAAACATGTATACTATCATATAAGAAATGAAGTGGCAGTCTATGTTCAATACAGGATACAGGATGCTTGGGGCTGGTGCACGGGATGATCCAGAGAGATGATATGGGGTTGGAGGTGGGAGGGGGCTTTGGCATTGGGAGAGCGTGTACACCTGTGGCTGATTCATGTCAATGTATGGCAAAACCAATACAGTATTGTAACGCAGAATAAAGTATTAAAAAAATTACAAAAAAAAAAGTTATTTTGGTGAAAAAAAAGTTGTATGAGTTCTTTATATATATTTTGGATATTAACCACTTACGCGAAAGATGATTTGTAAAAGGTTCCTCCTATTCTGTACGCTTTGTTATTTCTTTTTCTGTGCAGAAGCTTTTGAGTTTGACATAGCCTATTTGTTGATTTTTGCTTTTGGAATGTCTTATCCAAAAAAATCACTGCCACGATGAAAGGCTTCCTTTCTTACAAGAGCTGTACGGCATCAAGTCTTATGTTAAAGTGTTTGATCCATGAGATAGGGGTCCAATTTCATTGCTCTGCATGTGTTTTTCCAGGTTTTTGAGCATCATCAGTTGAAGAGACAATTTTTTATCCATTAAGTTTCTTGGCTCTCTTTTTAAGTATTAACTGACTGTATATGCCAGGATTTAATTCCAGGCTCTCTATCCTGTTCCATTGGTTGCTGTGTTTATTTCTGGGCCACTACCACACTATTTTGATTACTATGGCTTTGGAGTAGAGTTTGAAACTCAAACACCTGATTGGCTTTGTTCTTTTTCCCAGGATTGCTTTGGCTATCTGGGGTCCTTTGTAGTGCCACCCATACTTTAGGATTGTTCTATCTCTGTAGATAATATCTCTGGTATTTTCAAGCGGATGCATTCAATCTGTGGATGGCTTTCAGTAGTAGTAGTAGTAATATTAACTCTTCTGATCCATGAACATGGAACATCTTTCCATATGGTTATGGCTTTGATTTTTTTCAGTAAAGTCTTGCCAGTCTGCATTGTGCAGATCTTTCACTTCCTTGGTTAAATTTATTCCTAAGTATTTCACATTTTTAATGCTTCTGTGGGTGGGATCGTTTTCTTTTTAGATGCTTCATCATTAGCATAAAGAAATGCTAATGCTCATTTTGCATCCTCTTTACTGAAATAGTTGATAAATACAATTAATATTTTTGACTGAGTCTTTGGAATTCTTTGTATATGAATGTATTATCAGCAAAGTGCATTAAATTTACTTCTTCCTTTATGGATGCTTTTCTTTGCCTTACCTAACTGCTCTAGCTCGGACTTTCAATATATTAAATAGGAGTAAGAAAAGTGGGCATCCTTGTCTTATTCTTGATCTTTGAGGAAATGCTTTTAGTTTTTCTCCATTGAGTATAATGTTAGTTGTGAGTTTGTCATATATGGCCTTTATTATGCTGAGGTCTGTTCCTTCTATACCCAATTTATTAAGGGTCCTTTTTTTTTTAATCAGAAAGGATATACTTTGTCAAATGCTTTTTCTACATCTATTGAGATGAAGTGATTTTCACCTTTCATTTTACTGATGTACTACATTTATTGATCTTCATATTTTCAATCATACTTGTATCCCAAGAATAATCCTACTTGGACATAGTGTATAATCCTTCTAAGGGGTTCTTTTTTAAAACATAATTTTATTTACTTACTTATTTTTGGCTGTGCTGGATCTTCACTGCTGCACAGGCTTTTCTTCAGTTGTAGTGAGTCGGGACTCCTCTCTAGTTGAGGTTTAAGGGCTTCCCATTGTGGTGGCTTCTCCTGTTGGAGAGCACAGGCTCTAGGGCGTGTGGGCTCTGGTAGTTGCAGCTTCCAGCTCTAGAGCCCAGGCTCAATAATTGTGGTACACAGACATGTGGGATCTTCCTGGAGAAGGGATGGAGCCTGTGTCTCCTGCATTGGCAGGTCGGTTCTTTACCACTGAGCCACCAGGAAAGCCCTAAGGAATATTTCTGGAAAAGCCTTTCCTTCTCCTTCGTATCTGAAGGATAATTTTACTGGGTAGAGTATTTTTGTCTGGCAAGCTTATCTTTCAATACTTTGAATATGTCATTCCACTCCTTGGCCTCTGTAGAGTTTTCCCAGAAAAATCTGGTGACAGCCTAAAGTAGGTTTCTTTGTAAATTAATGTCTTTGCCCTGGTTGCCTTTAAAACTTTTTTCATCACTCTTCTGACAGTTTTAATATGTGTCTTAAAGGTCTTTTGTGTTGAAATAACAAAGTGTTTCCATTAGTTCTGTGGACTGTAAATCCAGCTTCTTGCTCAGGTTTCGGAAACTCTCAGCTATTATTTCTCTGAATGCTCTCTGCTCCCTTCTCTCTCTTTTTCTTCTCCTTCTAGGATATCCATGAGTCTTATGGTGGCTTTCCTAATGAAGGCTGATAGTTAAGGGGTTCTTCACTTTTAAAACAATCTTAGTTTTCTCTCCTCTTCCACCTGAAACATTTCTATATTCTTACCCATTAGTTCATTTGCTCTGTTCCATCTGATGTACTTGACTTCCAAGCTTTCTAAGGCATTCATCTCATTGACTGAGTTCTTCAGCTCCAGAACTTGTTTGGTTCTTTTTCAGAATTTCAACCTCTTTGTTAAATTATTTTGTTAATTTTATTCCTGAGATCACTGTATGGTCTTTCTGAGTTTTCTTGTAGCTTGTTGAATTTCTTCCTAATAGCTATTTTGAATTCTTTATCAGTCAGATTGCAATAGTCTATGTCTCTAAATTTAGTTGCTAGAAAATTGTTTTTTTTTCTTCTTGTGGTATCACATTACTTGATTTTCACAGTGTTTGATGAAAAGCGTCTCTTCACAGCATTTGAAGTAGTGAATGACTTTCTTCTTTAAGTAAAGCTTTGTTTACGTTCATTCTAACAATTCAACATGTTGGTGATTTGAAGCCTTTGTTTTCTACAAGGTGGCGCTACAGCACAGCTTTTGGTTTCTCTTACCTTAGCTGTCTCATCACTAAGGCTGGGAGCGTGAACGTAAAAAAGCCAGTGGCGAGGGAAAAAAATGAATGGTGACACAACTGGGGGAGATGTACGCTTTGCTCCTGGGGCTTTGGGTGTGTTAAAGAGAGCAGGATCCTTGAGTGGGGGAGGACATCCCCAGAGGTCCGTGGACTGTCTTCTTGCAAGAATCCCAGAGCAGACAGCAAGAAACTGGTCCCTTCAGTTCTTTCTGCCTTCTTCTCCTTTCTTTCTCTGCTCACAGTAGCTGTGGTCTCTCCAGCTGTAGTCAGGTCAGTTCACCGTCCCAGCTCACCACCTTCACCCTCCACCACCTCTGCCAGAGAGGTAGTGCTGGCCCAGGGCTACTCCTGCTGCCGTCGCCTCTGCCTGGCTCTGCAGACTCCTCTGGGGTCCAATCCACTCACTTTCTTGGACACAGATGAACTGATCTCTTGGGTGTCCTGGTGTGCTATGCATAGGCACTTTTTTCTGGTTATGGATATCCGATTAGTTGCAAATCAAAGGGGAGAGAGAAAAGGAACCATGCATGCCACCATGATGCTGATATCACCAAGACCCATCTAACCTATTCAAAAGGGCCATCATCCCATAAGATTGAAGTATTTTTATTCCTCTGTCCAGGGTGCAGCTTTTCTGACCTGCATTGACTTAAATCACTTTTTCTGCCTAGAATGAGCTTCCTATCCCTCTCTCAGAGCCTTAGCCTTAGCAGGCTTTGGCATGCTGTGTTTATAATGATCCCTTGATGCCCAGTTCAAATGTCACTTTCTCCATGATGCTTCTAGCTAAGGGAAAAAAAGTCCCCATCCCTTCAATTCCCATGACAGTATTTCCTTACTTCTTCTGTATGGCATATAAAACTGCCTTATATAAGCAGCTGTTTACCTCGCTTGTCTATAAACAGTTCAATGGCAGTATGTGAATTTCACCTAATTTTTGGCGAAATGATAGACGATTTTGAAATAATGCTTTTTGGTCTCCATCTCTAACAAGCTATTCCCCAAATAATTACACTGACTTGCCATTTCATTCTCAAGTAGAATTATTTCTTTGAAAACAGAAGATTTTCTCAGTGTATCAATTTTCTCAGTGTACCAGTATATTACTTTTCTAGCAAGTAAATCAGCAGAAGGTTTCAACAGCTCGATAATTATCATAATTTCAGAAAGCTGTATAACTTAGGCAAGGAACACAAACCTTTTCTAGCAAAATAAATCCAAAATATGTTTCCTAAACGTGAAGACAAACTTAGTTATTTTTTAATGGCTTAACATTTGGCTTATAAAGACTAGTCATGTTAAAAACTAATATTACCATCTAAAAATTATATTTGAAGGCTATGGTTTCCCAAATTTTAACATGTTAAGAATAATTTAATAAAGTGTATAATGTGGAATACTGGGAGGACTTACAGGAATAGCTTCCCAAATTTCAAGTTGAAGACTAATATACTAACCTTCTTGTTTCCCTGAAATTACTTCTGCATGAGAGTCAGAAAACAGGAAGTCAAAGTGCACAGGGATGTCAGTCAGAAGGTCTTCCAGAATGGCTTTCTGCTGACTGTAACACAATCCCAAAATTTACATGTCAATATATTAAATCCTAAATTCTCCTGTTTTAAAAAGAAAAAAACAAAAACAAAAAACCAAAACCCTATGGCTCTGGTATATCCTGTGTAAAATTTAAAATCAAAACAATTCACTGAAAAGACTGTTTAAGAAGGAATTTTCAGAATTTGTTTAAATTATGTGATTTCTAGATGTAGAATTACAACTGCAAACAATCCTTAAACTAAGAAAATAAAAAATCAGGTTTTTTTTAATGACAACTTTACAGTTTACTCTTCACAGTCATATATAAATACATTAAAAGGTATTTTGTGAGTTCTGACTATAGGTCTGGTATTGTTCCAGATTTGAACAGAGAATTTTTAATGTCTTTCTTTTGATGATGATGGTGACGGAAGAGGAAGATGAGGAGGTGGGAGAGGAGGGGGTGAAAAGGGAGAAAATCCACCACAGCCAACACCACGACAGGCCTGGCAGGCCCTGCCCTCGTGGGGAGGATCACCTTTCTGGGAGGATTCTCATTCCAGCCGTGCAGAGAATGTAGAGAGGGGTCTCTTTGTGTTTTGCCCGTGGAACATGCTCTGCAGCAAAGTTCAAGAGTGGAGAAATATAATCACTGACTTTGTCTGGCGAAGTCGCAAACTCTGAAATGCCTACAGAAAAAGGAGAAGTCCTTTAAATTAATATCCAACATATACTGGATTGGCTGTAAATGATGGGGATACTACAAGTTCAGTCCCATGCTCGCTTCTCAGTTATCAAACACAGACCTAACTGTGCAATTGCTATGTGTCTGATACTTGGGATCAACTGCATGTCAGCTTGTCTCTGCCCCTAAGAAATATATCCACACTAGCCTCAGGCAAGTTCACTCTCTCTCACAGCTGCCATCACCATCTCTGTCTCAGACCTCGGAATCTTTTTTTTTAATTGTTCATACCATTCCTTTAATGTTCATGAAAACAACAGTGATGAACACCTAACAGATCTCCAAATCTTAATTACAGCCATCCAGATCTCTTCCTTGACCTCTGATCATACTGACTTTATACTGATCATACTGAAAGTTACTGATCATACCCGTAACTTTCCACAGGACACAGCCATGTCCTTGACCTCACAGCAACATATGCAAATCCAAACTCAACTTCCACTGCAATCCTGCTTTTGCTGCCTGCTACTCACCTTAGCAGCCCCAGCTGAGGGCCTTCATCCCCAAGAGATATTCTGGATCTCACTGATCACTTATCCTTGGTTCTGCTCACATTATTTCACTTCTCATCATCTCTTCTGGATACCACCAGCCTCAGCCAGCCTGCTGCAGCACAGCCTAATCTCCAGTCCTGGCCATCCCCAACCACTCTCTATGCAGAAGGTGTCTCTTGCTTTGAGATCCTCCAGTGGCTCAAAGCCCTCTGAATAAAGCTCAGCTCTAGAACAGCGTAATACATGCTGCGCACTCACCCATCCCATCTTCTGCCACACTCCTTCCATTTGGCTCCAACTACATGACCTAAATCAAATCCCTTATTATACAGTGGAAGTGAGAAATAGATTTAAGGGCCTAGATCTGATAGATAGAGTGCCTGATGAACTATGGAATGAGGTTCGTGACACTGTACGGGAGACAGGGATCAAGACCATCCCCATGGAAAAGAAATGCAAAAAAGCAAAATGGCTGTCTGGGGAGGCCTTACAAATAGCTGTGAAAAGAAGAGAAGCCAAAAGCAAAGGAGAAAAGGAAAGACATAAGCATCTGAATGCAGAGTTCCAAAGAATAGCAAGAAGAGATAAGAAAGCCGCCTTCAGCGATCAATGCAAAGAAACAGAGGAAAAGAACAGAATGGGAAAGACTAGAGATCTCTTCAAGAAAATTAGAGATGTCAAGGGAACATTTCATGCAAAGATGGGCTCGATAAAGGACAGAAATGGTCTGGACCTAACAGAAGCTGAAGATATTAAGAAGAGGTGGCAAGAATACACGGAAGAACTGTACAAAAAGATCTTCAAGACTCAGATAATCATGATGATGTGATCACTAATCTAGAGACAGACATCTTGGAATGTGAAGTCAAGTGGGCCTTAGAAAGCATCACTACGAACAAAGCTAGTGGAGGTGATGAAATTCCAGTTGAGCTGTTTCAAATTCTGAAAGATGATGCAGTGAAAGTGCTGCACTCAATATGCCAGCAAATTTGGAAAACTCAACAATGACCACAGGACTGGAAAAGGTCAGTTTTCATTCCAATTCCAAAGAAAGGCAATGCCAAAGAATGTTCAAACTACCGCACAATTGCACTCCTCTCACATGCTAGTAAAGTAATGCTCAAAATTCTCCAAGCCAGTCTTCAGCAATTATGTGAACCGTGAACTTCCAGATGTTCAAGCTGGTTTTAGAAAAGGCAGAGGAACCAGAGATCAAATTGCCAACATCTGCTGGATCATGGAAAAAGCAAGAGAGTTCCAGAAGAACATCTATTTCTGCTTTATTGACTATGCCAAAGCCTTTGACTGTGTGGATCACAATAAACTTTGGAAAATTCTGAAAGAGATGGGAATACCAGACCAGCTGACCTGCCTCTTGAGAAATCTGTATGCAGGTCAGGAAGAAACAGTTAGAACTGGACATGGAACAACAGACTGGTTCCAAATAGGAAAAGGAGTACATCAAGGCTGTATATTGTCACCCTGCTTATTTAACTTCTATGCAGAGCACATCATGAGAAATGCTGGGCTGGAAGAAACAAGCTGGAAATCAAGATTGCTGGGAGAAATATCGATCACCTCAGATATGCAGATGATACCACCCTTATGGCAGAAAGTGAAGAGGAGCTAAAGGGCCTCTTGATGAAGGTGAAAGAGGAGAGTGAAAAAGTTGGCTTAAAGCTCAACATTCAGAAAACGAAGATCATGGCATCCAGTCCCATCACTTCATGGGAAATAGATGGGGAAACAGTGGAAACAGTGTCAGACTTTATTTTGGGGGCTCCAAAATCACTGCAGATGGCGACTGCAGCCATGAATTAAAAGACGCTTACTTCTTGGAACAAAAGTTATGACCAACCTAGATAGCATGTTCAAAAGCAGAGACATTACTTTGCCGACTAAGGTCCGTCTAGTCAAGGCTATGGTTTTTCCAGTGGTCGTGTATGGATGTGAGAGTTGGACTGTGAAGAAGGCTGAGCGCCGAAGAATTGATGCTTTTGAACTGTGGTGTTGGAGAAGACTCTTGAGAGTCCCTTGGACTGTAAGGAGATCCAACCAGTCCATTGTGAGGGAGATCAACCCTGGGATTTCTTTGGAAGGAATGATGCTAAAGCTGAAACTTCAGTACTTTGGCCACCTCATGCGAAGAGTTGACTCACTGGAAAAGACTCTGATGCTGGGAGGGATTGGGGGCAGGAGGAGAAGGGGATGACTGAGGATGAGATGGCTGGATGGCATCACGGACTCGATGGACGTGAGTCTGAGTAAACTCCGAGAGATGGTGATGAACAGGGACTGAGTGACTGAACTGAACTGACACTGCATGACATTTCTGTAATGCTTCGTATTCTGGCCTGAGGGCTCCTGCACCTCCACCAGGAAGAACCTTCTCTTTGACTACCCCCCTCCTTTCTCCCTCTTGACCTGGCTGACTCCAGCTCACCCAATGAGCTACATCCTACCTGGAAGTCCTCCCTAACAAAACCCTCCTTGAAGGTGAGCTCTCATATTCCATGCTCACCCTCCTCTCTCAGTGTATATTCGTTATACTTCACTGAAACTCCCTATTTACTTGTCTGTCACATTTCAACTGGAAGTGTCTCGAGGGCAGAAGCTGTGTTCAAAGTTAGTCTCAGCACCTGACACAGTCCCTGGTAAACAGGAGGTGCTCAGCAAATATTTGCTGAATGAGTACGTAAGTGTTCCAGCTATCATTTAGCTTATAATATTAAAGCTGAGGGGGATTTTAGAAATCCAAAATTTATTTCACAAATTAGGAAACTGTGGACTCAAATTAAGTGATCTGTCAGAGCAATGAGCAGCAAAAAAACTGAAAGCCAGATTTTTGGACTCCATATACAAGATCATTTCAATGGACACCAAACCCAAAATCATTCAGTAGTCACTCAGTCATGTCTGACTTTTTGCGACCTCATGGACTGCAGCACACCCGGCTTCCATGTCCATCACCAACTCCTGGAGTTTGCTCAACTCATGTGCATCAAGTCGGCGATGCCATCTAACCATCCTCTGTCATTCCCTTCTCCTCCTGCCTTCAATCTTTCCCAGCATCAGGGTCTTTTCCAATGAGTTAATTCTTTCCATCAGGTGGCCAAAGTACTGGAGTTTCAGCTTCAACATCAGTCCTTCCAATGAACACCCAGGACTGATCTCCTTTAGGATGGACTGGTTGGATCTCCTGGCAGTCCAAGGGACTCTCAAGAGTCTTTTCCAACACCACAGTTCAAAAGCATCGATTCTTCGGCACTCAGCTTTCTTTATGGTCCAACTCTCATATCCATACATAACTACTGGAAAAAAAGCACAGCTTTGATTACACAGACCTTTGTTGGCAAAGTAATGTCTCTGCTTATTAATATGCTGTCTAGGTTGGTCATAGCTTTTCTTCCAAGGAGCAAGCGTCTTTTAATTTCATGGCTGCAGTCACCACCTGCAGTGATTTTGGAGCCCAAAAAAGAAAGTCTGTTACTGTTTCCATTGTTTCCCCATCTGTTTACCATGAACTGATGACACCAGAGGCCATGATGTTAGTTTTCTGAATGTTGAGCTTTAAGCCAACTTTTTCACTCTCCTCTTTTACTTTCATCAAGAGGTTCTTTAGTTCTTCTTCACTTTCTGCCATAAGGGTGGTGTCATCTGCCTATCTGAGGTTATTGATATTTCTCCTGGCAATCTTGATTCCAGCTTGTGCTTCATCCAGCCCAATGTTTCTCATGATGTACTCTGCATATAAGTTAAACAAGCAGGGTGACAATATATAGTCTTGACAGACTTCCGATTTGGAACCAGTCTGTTGTCCCATGTCTAGCTCTAACTGTTGCTTCTTGACCTGCATACAGGTTTCTGAGGAGGTAGGTCAGGTGGTCTGGTATTCCCATCTCTTTCAGAATTTTCCAGTTTATTGTGATCCACACAGTCAAAGGCTTTGGCATAGTCAATAAAGCAAATGTAGATGTTTTTCTGGAACACTCTTGCTTTTTCGATGGTCTAGCAGATGTTGGCAATTCAATCTCTGGTTCCTCTGCCTTTTCTAAATCCACCTTGAACATGTGGAAGTTCACAGTTCAAGTACTGATGAAGCCTGGGTTGGAGAATTTTGAGCATTACTTTGCTAGCATGTGAGATCAGTGCAATTGTGCAGTAGTTTGAATATTCTTTGGCATTGCCTTTCTTTGGGATTAGAATGAAAACTGACCTTTTCCAGTCCTGTGGCCACTGGTGAGTTTTCCAAATTTGCTGACATATTGAGTGCAGCACTTTCACAGCATCGTCTTTTAGAATTTGAAATAGCTCAACTGGAATTCCATCACCTCCACTAGCTTTGTTTGTAGTGATGCTTCTTAAGGCCCATTTGACTTCGCCTTCCAGGATGTCTGGCTTTAGGTGAGTGATCACACAATCGTAGTTATCTGGGTCATGAAGATCTTTTTGTATAGTTCCTCTGTGTATTCTAGCCACCTCTTTTTAATATCTTCTCCTTCTGTTAGGTCTATACCATTTCTGTCCTTTATTGAGCCCATCTTTGCATGAAATGTTCCCTTGATATCTCTAATTTTCTTGAAGAGATCTCTAGTCTTTCCCATTCTGTTGTTTTCCTCTATTTCCTTGCATTGATTGCTGAGGAAGGCTTTCTTATCTCTTCTTGCTATTTTTTGGAACTCTGTATTCAGATGCTTATGTCTTTCTTTTCTCCTTTGCTTTTGTTTCTCTTCTTTTCTCAGCTATTTGTAAGGCAGAGGAGAGACCACTTCTCCCCAACAAATTTATCAAAAGATCATTTGAATGCTGAGCAACTTCCACAAAACAACTTCTGAATACTGTCGGAGGACACCAGGCTCCCAGAAATGCAGCCCATTCTCTTTGAAAGGAGGTAGGACACAATATAAAAAAGACAAAAAGAGAGACAAAAGAGACAGGGATGGAGGCCTGTCCTGGGGAGGGAGTCATGAAGGAGAAGAAGTTTCCACATAGTAGGACACTCACAGGTGGGTCTGCGGGGAGTTCTGGAATCTCAGAAAGCAACATAACCGGGAGGAAAAAACCCCCACAGAATACATGCCTAACCACAAATGCAGAAAGGAGAACTTTCCTGTGAAAGGCTCTAACCTAACAATCTAATAGGCAGCCTGGCCTGCTCATAGAACAAAGGAGAGGGAATACCAAAGGAGAGCAAGCAGGTTCCCTATCAGCCCTTCCCAGCCCAGACGCAGAGAGGCAGGTTTGCAATAGTCAGAGCTGGAAGGCAAGGGGCTGCTACAATCTCAACCCCAGGGATGGCATCTTCCACCAAACTGTGAGCAGGCTCCTAGCTGCTAACCATGTCTTCCTGAGATCCTAGATGGCTGACATTCACCAGGAGTGAAGTGGTCAAACAAGAGATGGCAAGGGTGAACGTCAACATTCTAGGAATCAGTGAACTAAAATGGACTGGAATGGGTGAATTTAACTCAGATGACCATTATATCTACAACTGCAGGCAGGAATCCCTCAGAAGAAATGGAGTAGCCATCATGGTCAACAAAAGAGTCCAAAATGCAGTACTTGGATGCAATCTCAAAAATGACAGAATGATCTCTGTTCATTTCCAAGGCAAATTATTCAGTATGATGGTAATCCAAGTCTATGCCCTGACCAGTAATGCTGAATAAGCTAAAGTTGAACAGTTCTTTGAAGACCTCCAAGACTTTCTAGATCATTCAAAAAAGATGTTCTCTTCATTAGAGGGGATTGGAATGCGAAAGTAGGAAGTCAAGAGCTACCTGGAGTAACAGGCAAATTTGCCCTTGGAGTACAAAATGAAGCAGGGCAAAGGCTAACAGTTTTGCCAAGAGAATACACTGGTCATAGCAAACACCCTCTTTCAACAACACAAGAGAAGACTCTACACATGGACATTACCAGATGGTCAATACCAAAATCAGATTGATTATATTCTTTGCAGCCAAAGATGGAGAAGCTCTACACAGTCAGCAAAAACAAGACTGGGAGCTGACTGTGGCTCAGATCATGAACTCTTTATTGCCAAATTCAGACTTAAATTGAAGAAAGTAGGGAAAACCACTAGACTATTCAGGTATGACCTAAATCAAATCCCTTATGATTATACAGTGGAAGTGACAAATAGATTCAAGGGATTAGATCTGATAGACACAGTGCCTAAAGAACTATGGATGGAGGTTCATGACATTGTACAGGAGGCAGTAATCAAGACCATCCCCAAGACAAAGAACCTGGTTACCAAGCAGATATTTACTGTTTACATACCGGGTTTTATTTTCATGACCACAGGCTTTCGATTTTTATCCCTCATTTGCCTGATATCCAACAGATCGTGAGGATTGCCATTGTGCCGTGGCCAGCAATAGACAAATATCCGAGATCCGCTGCTCCCACAGTCCACCACGATGCCATAGTTCACGTTGGGGTTATTGGTGTCTGTAGCTTCAATGTCAGTAACTCGTGCCAAGTACCTTGTTTAGAGAAACAAACTTACTGAGACAGAGACTATCCATAATGCAATACATAAATACCAAGTCAGTGATCTCTAAGCTATGTGGCACTGTCACCAGAACATTTTTACAACTGTCAAATGATCAAAAAAATCAAAAGAAACCAAAACAGTGACCATGGCAAAAGTAACCTAAACCAGATAGATACACAGTCATTATTGTTTTAAGTAAGTTCAAATGAGCTCTGAAAAGCAAAACTCTATTTTCCAACTATCAACAGTAACTGAAAGATCAGCTTTAAATGATATCACAGGAGAAGCTTATGCTCAAATCCTCTTATGATGTGGATTTGGTGGTTAATAATTAAACAGTTTCAAACAGTTTAGTTTTTCAAGCAATGCTGTATTGGGTACAAAATCCGTTTCCTCCAGCCACATGCTCCTTAAATTCCAACCTAATCCCCAAAGTCTTGAAGTCACAGGATGAAGGTATTGCATACCATCTAGAAAATACATTTTTTTCCTCCTACCTTTGAAACTTCTTATCTTTGGCGAGCCGTCCATACTTATTTCGGATTATGACGACAGAAAAGTATAAAAGTGAGACAGCAGCAGCCAGAAGGCTGATGACGATAATTTGGCGTAAGTTGGTGTTCAGAATTCGGGGACACCCCAATGGAGAGATGCTGAAATGCCAGGAAGCAGGAAAAAGACAAGAGATGCCAATCCTGAAATGTCAAAAGATAGGTTTAGCTAAAACAGTTTGCTCCACAGAGGCCTCCCCTCACCTCCACTGATCCAAATACAAGACCTTCACCAGGAGCTGCCTCTGTGTTCCTGCTGGAAGGCCGTTTGTAGACCAGCCTCTTCCACAATGCTATTGTGCTATGTAAAATAGCCAAAATTATAAAATCAGATGAATGAGAATTAAGCCCTGATGATTATGACTTTTCTGTGTTCTCTCCCTTTCTGGGGAGTATTAGGTAGTTTTATTTTTACCCTACATCATTCCAAAAAATAGAATTAGAGATAGTTTATAAGAATTAAGTTCAATAAAGTAAATAAGTAAATGTATAATAAAGACAGGTTTAAGGATGATGATTTTACAGCACAAAAAAGCATGTAATAAGGAAAGCCTGCAAAGGTGGCTGAGCATGCTAGCAGCCAAAACTTTGCCGTTACAGTGGAAACATAAGCAGTCCAGGCAGAAGCAGATTCTCTAACACTGAATTCCAGGCCAATCTCTCCCTGGTGACTGCATGAGAAGATGGGAAATAAAACAGTATCTTTAACAACGTCCCTGCAATGGTCAATAAATACGTTTTGTGTACTAGTTTTTAGAAATATTCCTTAGACATTTCTCCAAATAAACTTTCTTCTCAGTTTATGTCAGGAACAGGCTTTAAATTTTTTTTTTGCTGCCTTTGGGATAAATTCTATTGTTTTACAGTTAATCGACACTCTTCCCTTTAAAGAATGTTTCATGGACTAAAATATCTCACAGAAGGGGAGGGAGCCTGCTAACCCAGTGGAATTTTCTATTTGTAGTTTCTGGTTACCATATGAGTTTCTGGGTCACTCTATGGAGTTTATCACCCCTTCCCATATCTCTGAGGCTTACAGACCTCTCTCCTGTGCTTAATTCAACTGCTCCCAGATCCCAGCATGCATGCCCTTTATGATAACTTACACTAACCCCTGTTGAATCCACCTGGCATGACCACTTTCCTTCTGTGACAGGCACCCCACTGGGGCCCTGGAAGAACAAAGGTGTTCAACAGAAGCATAACACATCATCTCAAGTGAACACATTTCACTTGAGAGTTAGATTTTCCTCTCCATGGGGACCTGTTTCTGTGGCACTGAAATCCTGGGTTTTACAGTGCCTGTGTTTAGGCACCATCACTCACCTCCCCATGCTGATGGGTGAGAGGTCAGGCAAGGCTCTGGGAATCAGTCCTCAGACACCATCACCGCGGTCCTCCTGGCATTAGAGCCCTCCTATTCTAGGAAGTGGGAAAAAAATCACAAAGATGGCACACTCCAAGTAAATATCTACGTTACTTATCAAAGGAGTGCTAACTTATTATTTTATTTTTTTAATTATGAAAGTATGATAACACATTTACAGCAGACTTGGAAAACAGAGAACAAAGTTACGTACAGCTCCACTATATATTACAATTAGTACAAAGTAAATTGTAGATAAATTTTCAGTTGGAGTTTCAATATCAAACTCCCAAAAATTAATAAAATGAATAAGTAGAAAAGTAGAAGGAAACAGGAGACCTGAAAAACACCATGGACCAATTCAACATAATTAAGATTCATATAGTTTTTGCACAATAGTAGGATACAAGTTCTGTTCAAATTCTCAAAAGGGTGTTTAAATCTAAGCATACGTAAACTGGTCCATGA
The DNA here is from genome assembly GCA_917880005.1 of Nanger dama. NCBI lineage: Eukaryota > Metazoa > Chordata > Mammalia > Artiodactyla > Bovidae > Nanger > Nanger dama. Next base: position 4,189,464 of record CAKJTW010000078.1, on the reverse strand, counting down.
TCCCAGCATTGGAGCTCTTAGCAGGGTTTATTCCAAGCAACACACTTTTAAGTTAATTTCATGCTGTCAGAGATACCTAAATCAACAGAGATAATCACGGTCTGGCACTAGTTAATGCTTTCTACCCAAAAGCGAGTCAGTGACCCCAAAATGCAGGTCACCAAACAGTCTAAACTGCCTAATGGTGCTGCATGTTAAGGGAGGTGAGGGGTGGGAGGAAGAGGTGGGCAGAGTGACTGACTGAATGGGAATCTGGCCTATCCATGCATCTGGTTCATCCAGTAGATCCCTCTTTCATGCACGAAGTCCCAGGTAAGGCACCACGCTCCTAGTGAGTTCTGTCACCTCGCAGCGGCTGCCACTCCTCCACCCGAGACCTCACATCACAGACAGAACCCGGGTCTGAGCAAAGGCTTCCTTCCGACTTGCTGAACCCGAACGACGAGAGACAGTGGGTCTCTTTCTTGGTCAGGTGGCCCTGTTTCACTGCTCCCAGGCTCTCAGGACAGCTGTCTCCCTAGTCTGCTTCTTAGCTCTTGATCAATTCCTTCTCAGGACTCTCCACGTCTCGGTGCCTCTGCACATCCCATCTGTTCTGTTCCCCGTAGGTTTCCTGTCTTGGCTCCAATCTCCCCTAACCCTAATCTCTGTTACTGGTCATCTTCACTTATTGCCTCAATTACCTGATAGCTGACAACTAACTTTCTCCACCCCAAGCTTCTTCTCTAAGTTACAGATACGTATCCTCCAGCACCTATGGATAACCCCATCTGAACATCGTGTGGACCTGTGAGAAACACTTCTGAAACTGAACCCTTCCACTGTGGCCCCCATCCTCCCATGCTCCTCCTTGTTATCTCAATCCCCTAAACACTCAAAGCAGAAAACTAAGGAGCTGGGCCCGACCCCTCCCTCTCCTTCATCCTCCAGAGCCAATTTCTTACGAAGTCCTTCCATTTCTTTCTCTTTTTTGGAGGCAAGGAATACGACTTTATTTGGAAAGCCGGCTGACCAAGAAGATGGCAGACTAACATCTCAGAGTCTTGAGTCCTTCCATTTCTTTAAACTCAGTTTCTCTAAAGTCTGTCCTTTTTCTTGTCACTTTTGCCTGAGGTCTCTTTCTTATTTCTTATTTTTACCTGGCCTATCTGGACAGCAGCCCAACTAGTCTGTCTCCCACCTGCAGTCTCAACCCAGCAGCTACCCAATCCCTTGCTAATAGCTTCAGGCAGATTCTTCATCCTAAACTGACAGCCACTGTTCCTGCTCAGGCCCAGGAGCCTGGTAATCTTGTGCTGGGAATCTTCCAATGGCTCTCCTCCCTTGTAAATAAAGGCCAAAGGCTGCACCCTGACTCCTGGTCCGATGGGATTCCCACCTGCCACTGCTCTGATCCTCTCCCTTTCTCACTCCACCCCAGCCACACTGGCATCCTCGCTGTCTTCATCCATGCCAGGTGCTGCCTGGTCTTAGGGTCTCAATGTGCTGCTCCTTCTGGTTATAATAATCCATACGGCTTTTTTTTTTTTCCCCACTCCCTTCAGACTTTTATTTGATGGCACCTTCTCAAGGCCTGCCCTGGCCACCCAATCTAAAAGTGCAAGCTCTCCATCCAGCTCCCAACCCTGAGTTATTTTTTTTCTCTTCAGCGTTTATGTATTTACTAACTTCTTTATACAGTGCCAGGCCCTGTTCAAATGCTTTACAAATACTTACCTATTCCTCCTATCAATGACCAAGGTAGGTACTATTTGCATAATAGTTTATAGATGAACAGAGAGGCTAAGTAATATGCCTGAGGTCACATGCTAATAAAAGTGATTATAAATAAAAGAGCTGAGATTCAAGCATGTGAACCCATACACCTATCCACACAGTCTTCTAACGAACTGGGTGTGTGTGTGTTTGCATTTCTCTGGCCCATATGTCTCCCTCTTCCAGAATGTAAGCCCCACAAGGGGCCAGATTTAGGCCTGCTTGGCTGGTGGCTGCACTCCCAGCATGGCGACCCCTAGGAAAGAGCCTGGCCAGAAGTCAAGCTGCAGAGCTCTGCGATTCAAAAAGTTTGCGAACTTACACATAATCTTTCCAAAACAAGCAGGAATTATGATAACTTCCCAACTTTTCTCTTTCACTCAGGAAAATGTCCTGTCTTTAGGATGGTAAAGGAGGTCCCACTTGATCTAGCCTTATGCTATTCCATACAGCAGCCACTGACATGTGTGGGTGAAATAATTAAAATTAAAAATTCAATTTCTCCAGGCTCCAGAAATAGAAAACAAACTAAGCAGTTACCAGTGGGGAGGGAAAAGGAGGGAGAGGCAAGAGAAGGGTAGGGAATTAAGAGGTACAAACTACTATGTACAAAACAGACAAGCTACAAGGATATATTGTCCAGCACAGGGAATATAGCCAGTATTTTATAGTTACTATAAATGGAGCGCAATCTTTAAGAATTGTGAATCATTGTGTTGCACACCTGAAACTTACATAATATTGTACATTAACTCTATTTCAATTTAAGAATTATATTCTGGGTAAACAATAACTGTTGTAACAATCTTTATGTGTATAGATGCTTTTTAATGAATGAAATAAAATGTATTTAAAAGGGAGGGAATCAGTTCAGTCTGTCAGCTGCACAAACCACATGTCAAGTGCTGCAGAGCAATACACAGCCTCTGCCTCAGAAGGCTTGTTCTGGCCCCTGTCTATCTTTCTAGTCTTATCCCCTGACTGACAGACTAGCCAGACCAGTACCCTGTACTCCGCCATACTAAACACGAGCTGAGGGTCCCTGGAATGCTCCCATCCCTCTACATTTGTAGAATGGCTCTCTGGCTCTGGTCCGTCTGTTGGTGCTCCTATGTGCTTCTCATGCTGTTGGTTCAGCATGATCCCTCTGGGAGGACTTCCCTAGTCTTCATGTCCTTAGAGTACTGGCTCTGTACAGTAGTCAGCTGCAATGCTATGCTTATGCTTCACTTTCTCATTACATGGTAAGCCTCTCAGTGGCAGGAACAGCCTTTTATCCCTCTGTTTCCTCAGTGACCAGTGCCTGTTACAGAAGTAATCAGTAACTACTGCTTGTTTCATGGGTCGCTGGGACCACGAGACATAAAGATGAATCAGATATGGACCCAGCCCTTGAAGAATTTACAATGAAGAAGAGGGAACAAAACACACACACAAAGATGTCATAAAATAAAAGGATTAACAATGCCTACCTGGGGGCATTATTACCCCTACAGGGTAAAATCACTGTAATTAGTTTGGGTTTTGATATGGTGTCCATATTGTACCATGTACCCTAAACTTAGGACAAACAGTATTTGTGATTTAAGAGTTCACACAAAACGGGAAAAAATGCCAATATAAATATGTTTTATGTATTTTTATATCTACTTTTAGTATTTGAATAAGGTGAGATTACTACAGCATACCTTTTATTAGATACCAATGGCTCAAAGATTTAAAAATCAAATAATTCACAAAAATGTAAGATGAAAATGTAGTATTTATCTAATTCCAGAATAGGTAAGACTTTTCTTCAAGTGACATCACTGTCTCAGACTATAAATAAAAGACATCTACTTATGAGTTTAAGACTTCTGAGAGTTAAAAATATGCCTTTCTCAAACACACAAAGCTTGGGGAAATTACATGCAACATACATGACACAAAGTAAATATCCCTTACATACAAAAAATTTCTTATAAATAAAAAAGAGAAACACTGGGACAGAAAAATGAGCAAGGACATTTGGAGATGAACAGGATAAGAAATCTGAATGAAGTCAGATAGAATCTAACTTCACTGGTATTTCGAGAAATATAAATAAAAACAAGGTTTTATCACTATCAGTTGGCAAAGATTCAAGTCTGATGATACTGTGCTAACCAGTGGGAGGCGAAAAGGTTGTGAACACCCCTGGAGAGAATCTAAATATATACTCACCTTCTGGGGGCGTACAGGTAACACGTGAAAATTTTAAACATGCTTACCCTCTGTTCTACCCATCATAGCAATTTGTCTTCAGGAAATAATAAGATAAATTCACTAAAACACATATAAAGATGTTCATCATAGTATTATTTAGAATAGGAAAACAGTGTTACTAAGGGCCAAAATGCCTTTTGGCGGTGGGTTAAACATGGCCCACGTATGCGATGGACTACAATGTGACTATTAAATGTGCTGACACGCAGAGGGAAGGAGAAAAGAGAGGACATTTCAAAACAGTAATGCACTGTAAGGATGCACCACAGCAAATGTAGGAAATGTTATTTAATCTGGTGTTTGTCTTAGGACTTTTTTTTTTTCAAATATGTGATGACCATAAGGATAAAAAGATATTTTTGTAAGTTACAAAATTTGTGTTTAAAGACAGAAAATAGGACAGCTTATAAATTGCTGAAATAATTATGTTTATTTAGGACAATATTTATTTAGTATTACCCAGGAGACAACAATATAGTAATGTGATCTTCAAATGTAAACTCCAGTTGTATTTGCAGCTAAGAATCTTGGCACCACAGTTTAGGAAGGCAAACTCAGCAATATTACATAAAACTGCCATGATTTTAAAAGGCCTAAGCTGTGTGAGACCTATCACCAAAGAGATGCATTAACTCGAATGATTTCAGGTGATGGGGCCCCACTCAGCTGAACATTTCTTAACAGAATGAGGTACATTAGGTCCTGAGTCCAAGTCTTTCTCAGTCTCTCTCTGACAGTCCTATGCAAAACAGTGAAAACAATACCAGTCAACTGCAAAGTGAAATGGCTCCCATGGTGAAAAATGCAGGATGCAGTGATACAGATATTAGCAAATACTGAAATCACAGGCAAACAAACAAAATTGCAGACAAATGAGACTCCGGAAGAGCTAGACCTCTGAGTAAGATGCTAAGATGACACGAGAGTGCTGCAAAACAGAACAATATGAGTAGCAAAGGATTACAAAAGGGCTTGGAAAACTCAAAAGTTCATCAACAGGCAGAATTCTGTAAGGAATGACTGCATCAGTGAGAGTGAGAGGCTGAAGTGAAGGATGCGGCGTGGCACTCAGTTGTGGGAAAAATACATCAAAATAACTTGATTTGTTCATTAAGAAGAATGTATGGTAACAAATGTTGGCAAGAATGTAGAAAAAGAGGAACTGTGAGCATCACTGGCGGAATGTAAATTGGTGCAGTCACTAAGGAAAACAGTATGGAGGTTCTTCAAAAAATACTGGAACTACCACACGATCCAGCAATCCCATTTGTGGGTATTTTTCTGCAGAGAACAAAAACACTAATTTGAAGAGATATATGCACACCTATGTTCACAGCTGGATTATCAGCGATAGCCATGATATGGAAGCAGTCAAAGTGCCCCACAGATGGATAAAACACCGACGGTGTAAGTACATACATGAAATATTACTTGGCCACAAAAAGAATGAAATCTTGTCATTTCTGACAACATGGATGGACATGGAGGGCATTCAACTTATATGTGAAATCTAAAACACAAATGAACAAACATCACAAAATACAGAGACAAACATACAGAGAGCAAACTGGTGGTTGCCAGAGGGGTACGGAATGGCAGGAGGAGAGAAATAGGTGAGGAAGATTAAGAGGTAAAAATTACAGTTACGAAATAAATGAGTCACAGGGATGAAATTTACATATGCAATTCAGCCAACAATATTGTAACAAATTTGTATGGTGACAGAGGGTAACTAGACTGTTTTTTACACATTTTTTATAATGTACAGGGTTATCGAATGTACATATACAGGATTCCCTATGCTGTGCACCTGGAACCAACACAGTGTTGTAGGGCAATTATACTCCAATTTTTTTTAAATAAGGGAGGGGAGGAAGAAGGTACATAGTTGCATTTATGATCTACATTTTCTTCATATTTATCTTACATTTTAAATTTCATTTTTCAATAGCAAGTCCTAACCAAACCTCTCCCTTACCCCCACCATTCACTTGCCAAACTCTGGCCCCCATTTTAAATGGTCTCTTTTCTGGTCACACTTTTCCCTGCATCACCTCTGTAGCTTCCTGGATCTGCAACTCTGACTTCCTTCAAGTTTCAGTTCCACATCTGGGGCTTTCCTGACTATCGCAGACTTGTTTAGTCTAAGTTTGGGTTCACAAACCTTTGACACAAACTAAAACCCCTTTCCAAATTCCCCAGGTCTAAGAGGAGTATCACCATGAATTGGGGTTATCTGGTTCTCAACTTTGATTCCCAGCTATCTGTATGTTGTAAGTTTATGCTGGTCATCAGGTCCTGCCAATTCTTCCTCAAAGAGTCCACACATCTAAAATGACCACAGCAGACACCGCTAGCTCAGGACTGATCTTTATGTGGAACACCTTTCTTTGGAAACACTTCTTTGTAAACACTACCTTCACAGTATGACCAGCTCAAGACTTCCAGAGCTTACAGGTCAACAACTTCCCTGTGTGGCATCCCTGAGACTTTTCATCCATCAAACAGTCTCATCTTTAAAAAAAAAAAAATTTTTTTATATTGGGAGTATAGCTGATTAACAATGTTGTGTTAGTTTCAGGTGTAAAACAAAATAATTCATTTATACATATACATTATCTATTCTTTTTTCAACTTCTTTTCCCAATTAGGGTGGTATAGAATATTGAACAGAGTCCCCTCATCTTATTTTACCAACCTGTTCTTGTCTCGCTCCAGATAACATCTTTCTACTCTAGTGATGCTGGTTGCTCCTCTCCCACACAAGCTGTTCTCATTCTTGCCTTGGGCCTTAACTTAAGTCACTTCCTACTAACTCATATGTCCTGCTCACAATATTACAATTTTCCCAAAGCACAGGTCAATATTTTTCTTTGCCAAGATTTGATTTGTAATACTTCTGTTTTCCCACACTCAATCTTCTCTGTATTTGTGTGTAGTCTATTTTAAATAAACATTTTGAATAAAAATGTAAAGAATATAAGTACCTAGATCAATTTTTGTTTCTTCTTTCCAAGCTATATACACAAGGGTTGAGATCATGTAGTCCTATGAAACTTGGAAGAATGTAAACCATAGATTCAAAATGCAACAAATACAAGTGATAAATCAATATTAAAGTGGACAATGAAATTAACAAACTACTTAAGACAAATTAATGCTCCATTTTGTAATTCTGCTAATGTGTCAAAACAGAATGAACAGACCTGATACCAAGACATGATAACATTACAGGTAAGATAACACAAAGAATATGATTCTCTTTGGCCTCTCCAAGCCTAGAAAATTATTTTCATTACACAAAACAGAACACACTAAAGACTTCAATATGACATTAAACTAGGGATTTGAGTCTCTCATTTAGAATTCTTTAATAACCTAGTGTATCTTCTAGCATGGAAGTTCCTAAATTGTAAGGCATCTCTTTACTTTGCTACTAGTGGCAAATGTTCTCTGAAAACGCTTCACACTGGTGTTCCTCTAACTGGGGTCTGAGGAGCCCTGCGGGTTCTGAGACAAACTCCACAGAACGAGTGAACACCTTTTAAAGGTGTTCACGCATTACTCAAGTTTGAGAAACAAGTCTTACCATCACTTTACCGCCCAATTAGCTCTATATTCTCAATGGAGCTACTTAGATTTAGATTTTAGAGAAATCTAAAACATGAATCATGGTAAAAGCAGAGCAAAGCAAAAACGATGCTGACTTGTAAATGTCACGACCAGGTGGCAGGTAAGACCTGCAGGGTCCTGAGTGCAGCATCCTTCTCCCCAGCCAGGTCCCTACCCAGTGCGGGCCAATCTGCGGCCACTACGTGTCGGAGGGGAAATCAACGCGGTCACTGGAGCGGGCGCAACAGCACTGCTGCCAGCTTTCTCCCGCCAGGGGCCGGGGGAAAAGCACCTGCAGCCCAGGGTCACGGGCGCTGACGGCGGGTGCCCGGAGGCTGCCGAGCGGCCTGGGCGGTGGGGAGCCACTGGCGCGGGGAAGGCCCCCGGGGCAGAGCGGCAGGTCCGCGGCCTCGCCGCCCCGTTGGGCCCCGCTCCAACCGTCCCCACTTCGGCCGCCCCCTCCCCCCCTCATCCGCGCCCGAAAGGCCGCCTCACCTGCTCGGCTACGTCCGACTCGGAGGCCGGGGCTCCCGGGAGTGGGGACTCGCGGGTGGAGCGCATCACGGCCACCGCGGCGAGGCGGTGCAAGCAACGCCGACAAGACTTCCCGCGGGGGCGGGGGAGTTGGGGACGGACAGCTTCCCAGGAGCTCCGCTCCTTTCCGGTAGCGGGCCCGCCACTCCTCCGCCACCCGAGTCACGTCACTGGGAGCGCCGGGAGCGCGCACGCCGAGGGGCGGGGCTTGTGCCTGGGGGGGCGGGGCCTGTACGCGGTGACTGGCATCGGCGGAAGCACAAGGAGGAGTCTGCTGTGAGCACAGACTGTCAAAAGTGAAAGTGGCAACACGAAAAGTAACCCGTACGATGGCTTGGATACCGTAGCCCTTCGGTTTTTAGTAAGTATCAGTGTGCTCATGACACATTCATCTTTCCTTTGTGCTCTTTATTATTATGGACAACAGCACTTGAAAATTTAACTGGACACTTCTGCTCATCTGTTGATATTTTATTTTAGAATTTTGCCAGTAACTATCTCTGTTTTACAGGTGGAGAAACGAAGCACAAACTTATTCAGTGACTCTCTTAATTAAGGTCCACGTAATTAGTAAGAACTAAGATTTCATTGTTGCCAGAAGTTTCATATACCAGAGCGTATTCTAGGTTCAACAGAGCGCCCTCAATATACGTATTGGTTTTGAGAAGAAATAGTGAAGTAAGTGAACAACACTAGTTTCTTACATTGACCCCAAGACCTGGTACTTAGGTCAAGGACACACTATTTAGCTTTCTAGCTCGAGCCCCAACCCCCACTCCTTCCCCCTCAAAGAAAACCCAATGCCTTGAAGTCACACAGCTGGAGACAACCTTGAGAATCTCGGCTTTTTATCCTTTTGTCCTCTAAAAAGTAGTTTCTCTGCTGCCCAGAGATAGGAAGTGACCAGGCAGCCTAGCCACTTTTTATTGTCATTGTTCAGTCGCTCAGTCGCATCCAACTTTTTGTGACCCCATGGACTGCAGCACTCCAGGCTTCCCTATTCTTCACCATCTCCTGACTTGCTCAAACTCAAGCCCATTGAGTCTGCGATGTCATCCAATCACCTCATCCCCTGTCAGCCCCTTCTCCTCCTGCCTTCAATCTTTCCCAGCATCAGGGCCTTTTCTAATGAGTCAGCTCTTTGCATCAGGTGGCCAAAGTATTGGAGCTTCAGCCACTTTACTATATATATATTTTTAATGAGAGTCCTAGAAATGTCTACTCATTAATTGTGTCAAGTAAAAGAAGCTTAGACAAAACTAGTAGCTATATATTTTAAACAGAATCCTTGGTCCAACACCTGCTTAGGTTAAATCTTGTGGTAACATTTCATCCTTGGAGTCAGATACCTTCATGGAAGAAGGCTAGCAATGACCAAGGAGGGCTTGTGCTTTAGAAGTAATACTATCTTTTAATTGTTACTCCATACTAGAATCATAAAGCCACAGAATGTTCCAACAAAGGGGCCATAGTTACAGTCTAGACAAACCTCCTCCTTTTTCTGTTAAGGAACTTGGAACACGGAGAGTTTGAAAGTCTTGCCCAAATGCCCTGAGGCAGAGGGGGAAACAAGCCCAGCTGTTCTCCTACTACAGTGCCCTTTTATGGCAGTCAGTTGTTATTTTCAAAAATGACCAGTTTGGACAGATTACACATTAGAAACATCTGTGACTTCTACCCAAGATTTGTTTTAAGAAGCTGAGGTAGTTGGTCATGAACATGCTGTGATTTTAGGGCCAGTCCCCCTTGAAATTATGTACCTTTCAAAGTCCTTACAATTTGAGATACTGGTTCTTATTACAGTAGACTCTCTCTTAAGAAGCCCTCTACTAAAAGCCAGAATAGTATTATCACATCATCAATACTTTTTGATGGGGCTTCCCTGGTGGTTCAGTGGTTGGACTTCCAATGCAGTGGACTCAGGTTTGATCCCTGGTCAGGAAACTAAGATCCCATGTGCTGGGGGACAACTAAGACCTCATGCCACAATTAGAGAGAAGCCCATGTGCCCCAGCAAAGATTCTACAGGCTGCAACTGAAACCCAACACAGCCAAATAAGTAAATAAAATTTAAAAATTTTAAATATTTCTTGATAATTCATAAACAACAATAATCTGATAAGAGCTAGGAAGGAAAAGTATAAAGGATGAAAACACAGAACATGGTACACTAGTTACCTAGAACTATCATAAAAAGTTACCCCAACTTGGGTGGCTTAAAAGAATAGAAATGTATTCTTTCACAGTTTTGGAGGCTCACAGTCTGAAGTCAAGGTGCTGGCAGGGCCGTGCTCTCTGTGAAGAGATTAGGAGATGATCCATCCTCGTGCTTTCTTAGCTTCTGGTTGTTGCTGACAGTCTTCAGCATTTCTCAGTTTGTAGAAGCATCACTCCAATCTCTGTCTTTGTTGTCACATGAAGTTCTCCTGTGTGTCTCTCCAAATTCCCTTCTTAAAAGGACAGCAGTCACACTGGGTTTGGCCCTTCTCTCCCCTCCTCCGCCCCAACCAATCCAGTATAGTCTCTTCATTTGTTTTCTTCTTAAGTCTTTATTGGATTTGTTACCACATTGCTTCTACATTTTGGCTTTTTGGCCACAAAGCAATGTGAGATCTTAGCTCCCTGACCAGGAATGGAACCCGCACCCCCTGCATTGGAAGGCAAAGTCTTGACCCCTGGACCACCAGGAAAGTCCCTATAATCTCTTCTCAACATGATTATATCTGCAAAGATCCTGTTTCCAAATAAGATCATGTTCATAAGTTCCGGGTTGACATGAACTTTTGGGGGACACTATTCAACCCAGTATATGAGAGAACTAGCCCTGTTTTGGTTATCTGAGACAGTGTCTTTGAGGAAATGATGTTTGAGGTCACAGCCTCAAGATGAGTAGGAATTAATGATAAGAGGGATAAAGTCTGGGTTTCTGTGAAGTAGTAGCTTCAGGCAATGGATACAGCAAGGAAGTTCTGAAGGAGGGAGAAACGCAGCTGTCAGGTGAGGCATGGACGTATTCTTGCTTATGAATAGGAGAAACAAAAACTAAGTTAATAGGAGTCAACTCTTACTGAGTACTTTATGCCTGCCACAGTTCTCAGGGCATTAGAAAACATTTCAGAGACTTTCCCGGTGGTTCGGTGGTTAAGAATCCACGTTGCAATGCAGAGGGCTTGGGTTCCATCCTTGGTAGGGGAAGTAAGATCTCACATGCTGTGAGGCACAGCCAAAGAAAGATTTAAGGGAAAAAAAAAAATGAATGACTTAAAAAAAGAAACTTCAAATAAAATGGAAATGAAAATACAATACATCAAAATTCATGGAATGTAGCTAAAGCAGTACTCACGAGATACTTGTAGCTTTAAATGCTTATTTTAGTAAAGGGAAAAAGTTTGAAATCAATTATCTAATTTTCATCTTAAGAATTTAGGATAAGAAAAGAAAATTAAAACCAACGCAAGTAGAAGAAAGGAAGAAGTTTTTAAAAATAGGTTAAAATTAGCAAAGCCACAATTTGGTTCTTTAGAGATATTAATAAACTCCTAGTGAGACTGATCAGGAAAAAAAGAAACAAAACACAAATAATCAAAATGGAGAATAGAAGAACATCCTTACAGATCCTACAAAAAATTTTTTTAATAATAAGAAAACATTATGAACAACTTCATACTGATAATTTCAATACTTTAGATGGAATGGGAAAACTTAGAAAAACACAATTTATCAAAATTGACGTGGTAAAAAAATCGTCTGAATAGCCCTATATCTTTTATGGTTCCTAGATGGTTTCACTAGTAAATTTTATCAACTATTTTAGAAAGAAATCATACCAGTCTTGTATAAACTTTTTTAAAAATATAAAGGAGGGAATACTTCTTAAATCACAATATAAGGTCAGAATAACCCACACTCCAAGAGATTAAAAAGAACAAAGGTTACATACACATCAACATCCTTTTTTCTAACAAAATATTGGCAATTCAAACCCAGCAATATTTTTAAGAAGTAAGATAGCTTAACCAAATGAGATTTTTCCCCCCAGAAATGCAAGGCTGGTTTAACATTTTAAAATGATCTGTGTATTGACTACATAAACACAATAGAAGAGATAATTCATATGAGTCACATGATCTCAATCAATGTAGACTAAAACCTTTGACAGAGTTTCACACTTATTTATATTTTAAACAAAAAGCTTTAATCAACTATGAAGGGAATGATCTTCCCTTCATATCCCTTGATTTGATACCCCATCTACAAAAGAACCACAGATAACATGGTCACAAAATCTAAGGTCGTCATCACATGTTTGTATTTTGAAAGTATGAAATGAAAGTATGAAAAGAAATGTGATGTCCAGATTACAGAAGCCATCTTGCAACCATGAGGCAACATTTGTGCAGCTAAGAAGCCAAAACTACACATGAGGAACTAGAAAGAGAGATTTGCCTAGGTCCATCACAGCATCACTAAATCACTAAACGAGTACTAGCCACTGGATGTAGCTTTGACTCCTTGTTATGAGAGGACAATAAAGTCTTTTTGTTTACATTACTTCTGGCTAGATACTTCATTACGTGCCATTAGGTCTTTTAAAATATTTGTTGACTGGTTGAATAAAAACTGGAAGGGACCACAAGAAATCATATTCCCTAACCATCTTTAGTAGTTTAGGTTTCATGTACATTCTATAGATCAGACAGCTAAGATCTCAGAGGGAATGTATCATGTTCAAGTTCCTAAAACTGGAAAGGAGACAGGATGATTGAATATGAAGAGTACTAAACTGGGACATAGAAGCCTGGATCCCAGTCCCTGCTATCCTACTAAACGAACACATAAACTTAGAAAAATTTAGTTTACTTCCTTGGTCTTCACCATCCATATGTAACTAAACAAAGTGAGTGGAGAGATGGCTAGGTTGACCTCTTAAAATCTGAGATCCATGGTTTCTAAGAGGCAGAAGAGAAGACCAGAAACAAAGTCTAACCCCCTCCTCTTTCCCTTTTCTGCCTCCTCCACCTAAAGGAGGAGGTATTGATTACATGCACATCAATATCCTTTTTCTAACAAGATATTGGCAATTCAAACCCAGCAATATTTTTAAAAAGTAAGATAGCTTAACCAAATGAGATTTTTTTCCCCTTTCCTCCACTTTTAGATTTCTTATGAAATCTAAGATAAGATAGAAAAACTCTTTCCTTTTTAAATTGAACTCCAGGGACTTCCCTGGCAGCCCAGTGGTTAAGACTCTGGGCCGCCAATGCAGGGAGCAGAGTTCAATTCCTGGTCCAGGAACTAAGATCCCACATGCTGGCCAAAAAAAAAAAAAAAAATTAAATTTAAAACAAATTGAACTCCAGAGTTTTTTTGTTTGTTTGTTTTTTTAACTGTGCTTGTAGGAATCTTGATGAATGGATCAGGGCCAGTGAAAGCTGAGGCAGGAGGCAGATTGGCCCCCCAGGGTAAAGCAATTGGAGATTCATTCTCTATTGATTGAAACTTCAAGAATAGCAGGGCAATTAAGGAAGCTGACTGGGCTCTGCTCAGACAACATATTTCTTGTTCCAGAAGTCAGGAGACCTCCCCAACCACACATGCACAGAAAGGCTCCTTGGAGGCCAAAGGGGAGTCATGTCAAGGAATGTTCTACTGAGATGCCTTTTCAGTAAAATTCAACTTGGCTAAGAGATGGATGAGCACACATAGGAGGATCTTGAGATATACCAAATTTGGACTGTGAACGAGACAATCATAATGATTGGCCAAAGGAAACCTAGAGGAAACACCCCATAAAAGTAATTCATCCATGAGGCTTCGACTCAGGGAGTCCCCTCTGCGTCCGATAGTGTATCTATCCACGCATACTGTACTCTTTTCCCTCCTAATAAACACTTTACTTGCTTCACTACTTTCTGTCTTTCTGGAAATCATTTTCTGTAAAACCAAAGGTTCGGGCCCTCATCACTGACCACTGGTCTAGTGGCTAGGATCTAGTGCTTTCACCACTGCGACCCAGCTGCACTCTCTGGCTGGGAACCGAAGCCCTGCTCCAAGCCATTACAGGCTGGAGATCAAAAACCATCAGTATTTAGAATCCAAACAGGATTTCCTTTTAGTTATCTTTCTGAAAAAAACTACAACATGGCCATAGCTTGGCATTTTATTGGCTTTGCTCTCCAAATGTTTTAACCCATCATTCCAAGGAGCCTGGGTTTCCCCAGTGGCTCAGCAGTAAAGAATCTGCCTGCAATGCAGGAGACACAGCTTCAGTCCCTGGATGGGAAAGATCCCTTGAAAGAGGGCATGGAAACCCACTCCAGTATTCTTGCCTGGAGAATCCCATGGACAGAGCAGCCTGGCAGCCTACAGGCCATACAGTAACAAGGAGTTGGATATAACTGAAGTGACTAAGAAACCACGCATGCCAGGGAGCCTAAATTGGCAAAACTGGCCCTCTTGGTAGTCTGTGGGTGTGAGGAGGAAGTTAACTGTGAGGCACTGGATATCATAGAAACAAAAGAATCAAATGGCCCTTGAAAACAATGAGTTCTATTGTTACCGAAGGTGGGATCTGGCTGCTCAGCGCTCAAAAGCCAGTGAACATGCCAGGTTGATGGAAAGAAAAATTTGCTTTATTTCAGATGCTGGCAACTGTGGGGGAGGTCAGACATCTGTCCAAAGGCCAACTCCCGCCCCGACACACACACACAGCAACAAACAGGGGATAAGAAACTTTGTAGACAGACAGGAGGCTACCTGCAGAAACGGCACAGTCAGCTCTGCCTGTCATCTTGAAATTGGCCGTATGGTGGTCTGACAAGAATTATTGATTGTTATATCTTCAGCTGACTCATTGGAAAAGACCCTGATGCTGGGAAAGATTGAGGGCAGGAGGAGAAGGGGACGGCAGAGGATGAGATGGCTGGATGGTATCATCGACTCGATGGACATGGGTTTGGGTGGACTCCAGGAATTGGTGATGGACAGGGAGACCTGGCGTGCTGCGGTTCATGGAGTCGCAAAGAGTCAGACAAGACTGAGCGACTGAACTGAACCGAACTGAATCTTCAGTTCCAGGGTTACTTTCTTTCCATTTCCTTGAGGCCAGTTCTTGGAATTATGGCAGCTTATATCATGGCTACAGTCTGGTCATCATGAAGTTAACTTCTTCCACCTGGTAGGATTTCAGTGTCTAGAAGACAGCTCATAGGATATGACTCAGAATATTATCTATGGCCCTTGAAAAGGAACTAAAGGTCCTTGCCTATGCTTAATGAGTATACCATTACTGTTTATTCTCCTTTGACTGCTTTCCTTTGTTTCTGCATTTTATCCTGTCTCTGATTAAACTTACTCTTTGAGTAAAGTTTTCCACAGACAAAGGCAGGCAGAGGACATAGGGGCAAGTACTGTAGTGTCCTGCTGTTTCACTATTGCCCTCCCCTGGTCCTATTTGCTTTCCATGCACTCGTGCACAGACTTGTTTTTGAGAAACTTGGCTAATAACCTTATATATTTATACAGCATTTGTCTTTAAGAAGATCATAGAGCTTTACAGACATGACCTCATTTATGAGCCCAGCATTCCTCAGGCAGGGAAAGGGCCAGGAGAAGTCTCATTTTATAGTGCTTTGTTATGGAGAGAAACCACTTGAGATTCAGAAAGAGAAAGGGATCTGGTCAAAGTGGTGCCAAAATTCAGAGTTTCTTTCAACCTTTTCTCATTGCAGCATATGGATCTTTAAACAAACACATGAGGTATAGAACAAATGTGACTGCTTTTGCTGCCTGCAATCCATCCTTCTCTTTTTGGTAACAGTACCTCAAATTTCAGAAGGAGAATGCCTATCTCTCAGGGCTTTCCAGGTGGTGCTAGTGGTAAAGAACCCACCTGCCAAGGAAGGGAATATGAGAGATGTGAGTTCGATCCCTAGGTTGGGAAGATCCCCTGGAGGAGGGCATGGCAACACATTCTAGTATTATTGCTTGGAAAATCTTGTGGACAGAAGAACCTGGTGGGCTAGAGTCTCTAGGATTACAAAGGATCAGACACAACTGAAGACACTTAGCATCCAGGCCTATCTCTCATTCAGTCCAGTTGGCCTTGTTAAGCAGAGTAATTTCATCCTCTGGCCATTATGACTGTCACATGAGTCAAGCTGTCCTGTTTATATATAAGCTACATTCTTTTTTAAAATTTTATTTATGTGGCTGTGCCAGGTCTTAGTTGCAGCATGCAGAATCTTCCATCTTCATTGCGGCATGTGGGATCTTTAGTTGTGACATGCAAGCTCCTAGTTGTGGCGTGTGGGATCCAGTTCCCCAACCAGGGTTCTAACCCAGGTCCCCTGCACTGGGAGTGCAAAGTCTTAGCCATTGGACAACCAGAAGTCCCAAAACTACCTTCTTCAGTATCAGATTCATCTGCAGAAAAGATGGTATTTTGATTTTTGTGCAGATTTTGTTTCATTTCTCAAACCATTCAGACTTAATGCAGGAAGCAGCATGTTATTTACTGAATTCCTTGAATCTCAACATTTCTGTGTTCCTTCCTCACGCCAGCTACCATATCATTCTCCTTCTCAGCATCCTTTGTTAGTTCCTCTTCCCCTCTAGGTCAGAGTTGAAATTCCTAGTAAATCAACCCTGGGAATCAGTAGGCTGATAGAATTTTTATCGACAGATTGACCTCATACCCATCTCCTTAGCGTGACACCGCAAGGCCATGATTAAATCCCTTCCAGCTTTTTTAAACCTCTTGTCCTAACAGTGCTTCATATATTCCCTGTGTTCTAACATGCTTATCTACTTGCCTTCTAGATTCTTCCTTATTTTCATGTCTCTGTGTCTTTACACACACTTTTGATGGCTAAACACTTCCCTCTTTCTTGACTGCCTGGGAAAAAACCTTCCTATTCATCCTTCAATTTGCACCTTGCAATTGTGTGTGGTCGTTTGGTTGCTTACCTCCCCTGGTAAGAAAGTCTCTCTCCTTTACGGCTCAGCACCATCATTTGGTATAACCACTACTGGTCTTTGCTGCCATCTTATTCCTCTGTGTATTTCTGCGCCTTGCGTTCAGTTGTGTTCGACTCTTTGTGACCTGCCAGGCTCCTCTGTCCATGGGATTTTCCAGGCAAGAATACTGGCATGAGTTGCCATTTCCTTCTCCAGGGGATCTTACCCAGGGATCGAACCTGCCTCTTGTGTGTCTCCTGCACTGCAAGCGGATTCCTTACCTGCTGAGCCATCGGGGAAGCTCTCTCTGTATTCCTAGCCTGGAGCAAACATGAATTCAATTAAAAAAACGCATGCTATATCTGCCCATACCTATTCCTCCTACCCCAGCAGAACTGAAAATGTAGCTACCTTGCCTTCCACAGAAAGAAATATTGGGTTGGCCTAAAATTTCTTTTGAGTTTTTCCATACCATCTTACAGAAAAACTCATGTGAAAATTTGGGCCAACCCAGTATATTTCACCCCCTTTCTACTGTGATGGACTTCTGCCCTAGCTCCAAATCCATCCTTGTTTGAAATCCATTGTCTGCTTTTTAGCATAGCTTCTCAGTAATGTCTACTAGAAGTGAATTGAAGAGTTCATCTTGTTCAAGTCAACCTGAGTTTCATCTGCCAGATTCTCTGGAATTCATATTCTGCTATCCAATTCTCTTGTTATCCATCTTAGTTTTTTTTTTAACTTTCATTCCCAACACCTCCCTAGAAGTGTTTTTTTTTAAAATTCATTTAGTTATTTATTTTTTGAGTGCTTGCCACATGATCTGTGGAATCTAGCTTTGCGACCAGGGATCGAACTTTGGCCCCCTACAGTGGAAGTGTGAAGTCCTAACCACTGCACCACCATGGAATGCCGTGTGCTTCTTAGCTTTGAATAATACTTACTTGCATAGACATGTCTTATCTCTCTTATCTTCTCCTGTTAGATTGTAATTTCTTTGAAGACAGAGACTGTGTCTTCTACATCATACCCTCTGGAGTACTTAGTACAGGGTGAGGCACATAGGAGGTGCCCAAAATATGTTTTCTAAGTGATTAATCACTTCATGGGAAATAGATGGGGAAATAGTGGAAACAGTGTCAGGCTTTATTTTGGGGGCTCCAAAATCACTGAAGATGGTGACTGCAGCCATGAAATTAAAAGACGCTTGCTCCTTGGAAGAAAATTTATGATCAACCTAGATAGTATATTCAAAAGCAGAGACATTACTTTGCCGACTAAGGTCTGTCTAGTCAAGGCTGTGGTTTTTCCTGTGGTCATGTATGGATGTGAGAGTTGGACTGTGAAGAAGGCTGAGCGCTGAAGAATTGATGCTTTTGAACTGTGGTGTTGGAGAAGACTCTTGAGAGTTCCATGGACTGCAAGGAGATCCAACCAGTCCATTCTGAAGGAGATCAGCCCTGGGATTTCTTTGGAAGGAATGATGCTAAAGCTCAAACTCCAGTTCTTTGGCCACCTCATGTGAAGAATTGACTCAGAAAAGACTCTGATGCTGGGAGGGATTGGGGGCAGGAGGAGAAGGGGACGACAGAGGATGAGATGGCTGGATGGCATCACAGACTCGATGGATGTGAGTCTGAGTGAACTCCGAGAGATGGTGATGAACAGGGAGGCCTGGCGTGCTGTGATTCATGGGGTCGCAAAGAGTCGGACACGACTGGGCGACTGAACTGAACTGAACTGAACTGAAATTAGTGAATGAATGACGTGACTTTTCTTCTTGAGCAAAGAGAAACACTGATGAAGATTAACAGATTTTGGCAAGAGAGGTCTCTTCCCTGTTTACCACCCTTCCAGTTCCCTGAAGAGAAGGGACAGAAAAGGGAAAGAAAGCAGTGGGTGATCCAGAGATGAGCTGTCTCTGTCTTTGCAAGATGCTGACTCCACTTGCCTTGTGAGCCTAACAGGAAATTTGGGAGTGTTTCTAGACTATACTGGATTGGTTGGGGCAGAGGAGGGGAGAGAGGGGCCAAACCCAGTGTGACTGCTGTCCTTTTAAGAAGGGAATTTGGAGAGACACACAGGAGAACTTCATGTGACAACAAAGACAGAGATTGGAGTGATGCTTCTACAAACTGAGAGTGTTTCTCTTTACCAAAGTTCTAGTGAACTTTTTGCTCATGTGATGCAGATTGAACCCTATTTTTACATTTCCTTTTCATTTCAGTTGGAATTGGACATAAGGAGTCAAATATGTGTTTTCAGCCCAACATCCTTCCCTGGGATGCCTTCTCTGACCCCCCGTTTGTTAGGCTGGCAAGAAAGTTCATTAGGATTTTCCATCACATCTTAAGAAAAACCAAAATGAACTTTTTGGCCAACCCAATGTACAGGGGCAAGCTGTCCCCCTTGGACCTCACATCCTCTACGTGTATCCCCTGCTTTCTTTTTCTCGGTTGAACACATCATCATCTGACATACTACAGCTTTTCTTATTTTGTTAGTTTACTCTTCATCTCCTTATATCAGTCAGGAGGCAGGAAGCATTTAGGTTATTGAAACAGGAAAAATGTAACATAAAGAGCTGTTGACTAGTAGAAGGTGGTTAATTACTGCTGCTGCTGCTAAGTCGCTTCAGTCGTGTCTGACCCTGTGCGACCCCATAGACGGCAGCCCACCAGGCTCCTCTGTCCCTGGGATTCTCCAGGCAAGAACACTGGAGTGGGTTGCCATTTCCTTTTCCAGTGCACAAAAGTGAAAAGTGAAAGTGAAGTCGCTCAGTCATGTCTGACTCTTAGCGACCCCATGGACTGCAGTCCACCAGGCTCCTCCTTCCATGGGATTTTCCAGGCCAGAATACCGGAGTGGGGCGCCATCGCCTTCTCCGGTTAATTACTGAAAGAGGTAAAAGATGAGGTTTCACGAAAGAGTGCAGAAGAACAGATGAGAAAAGCAGCTATAGCTCTGGACTGTGCGGGGAGTAGACGGGAAGGAACTGAGGACCCAGGGGGACAGCGCCCAGCCCACTTTCTGTTCTTACCCCCAGGCTGTGGTTCAGGCCTCTTTCAGGAGTGTGTGACTACCCCAGACTGGCTACATAACACAGTGCGTGCGTGCTAAGTTGCTTCAGTCATGTTCGACTCTTCGCGACCCTACTGACTGTAGTCTGCCAGTTTCCTCTGTCCATGGGATTCTCCAGGCAAAAATACTGGAGTGGGGTGCTGTGCCCTCCTCCAGGGGATCTTCCCGACCCAGGGACCAAACCCACACCTCTTCTGTTTCATGCCCTTGGCAGGCAGGATTCTTTACCACTAGTGTTCCTGGGAAGCCCTGACATAATACACAAACTCAGTACAAAACAAAAATGCAAAGCTTCTTGTTCCATAGTTATTAAGCATTTCAAGATAGTGGCAGCAGAACGTGACATCAGTCAATGCAGGGCTTGTCTGAATGTTAGGGCCCATGGCTGACGGTGTAATTCTGTAGCTCTCTGGTGAAGGAAATGGCAACCCACTCCAGTGTTCTTGCCTGGAGAATCCCAGGGTTGGAGGAGCCTGGTGGGCTGCCGTCTATGGGATTTCACAGAGTCGGACACGACTGAAGCGACTTAGAAGCAGCAGCAGCTGGTGACTGCAGGCTTGAGTAGCCTGCTGGTGGCAAAGAAATTTGGCAGAGGGGGCAGGCTGGCTGGGATCTATGGAAGCTGCTATTAAGGATGTGGACTGGCCTGGGCCTCTCTGCTGTGCAGAAACAGGCTGCTGGAGTGGGGACTGTGATGGTTTTTTAACTTTATTTTTGATTGCACTAGGTTTTCTTTGCTGTACATCAGCTTTCTCTACTCGGGGGTGTGCAGGCTTCTCTTGCTTGTGGAGGCGTCTCTTGATAAGGGGCACAGCTTCTAGGCACTCACACTCAGTAGTTGCGGCACATGAGCTTAGCTGCTCAGTGGCAGGTGGAATCTTCCCAGACCAGACACTGAACCCGTGTCTCCTGCATTGGCAGGCAGATTCTTATCCACTGTGCCACCAGGGAAGTCTGGGAGAGTGTGGTTTAAGGAAAGAGCCAGGCAGTTTACCAACCTTCAGGATTCTAGAAACTGTAGCTTCATACCCTTTGCCATTTTGTTGTCGCAAAGATATATTTCCAAGTTAAAACGCATTCTATTTACTCATATGTTATCTGGATTTACAATCTTGAACAGGTCTAAACAATGCCCAGAGTCTTACCCCCAGTCTTACAGATGTTTGTGGCAGTTCTGAAAGGGAGTGAAGAGAAGATCCAGCCCAACAGAAAGGGTGACACAAGACAGGATCCTGATGCGAAAAGAAAAGTTAATGTGAGGAGGGGCAGCAAAGAGTTTTTTGTGTGTGTGGAAAAATAAACACAATATAAAATTTACCAACTTGACTATTATTTATTTTTATAGTCTATGGGGTCAGACGTGACTTCATGATGAAAAACATTTTATTTTAAAAATACTTGTTTCTTTATCTGGCTGCACCAGGTCTTAGCTGCAGCATACAGAACCCTTTAGTTGCAGCATGTGGGATCTAGTTCCTCGAGCAGGGATCAAAGCCTGATCCCCTGCTTTGGGAGCATGGAGTCTTAGCCACTGGACCACCAGAGCAGTCCTTCAACTTCACTGTTTTAAGTGCATAGTTCAATAGTATTAAATATCTTCCTATTGTTTTGTAATCAATCTCCAGAATTTTCCTTCTGAAAAAGCTCAAAACTGAAACTCAGTCCATTCAACCGTTCTCATTTCCCTTCTCCCCCGCTTCTGGCAACCACTCTTGTACTTCTTGTCTCTGTGAATGTGGCCTTACCTCTGGTAAGTGGAATCATACAGTAAAAATGACAGAGCTTATTTCACTTAGCATAATGTCCTCAAGTTTCATCCATATTGTAGTGTGTGTCAGAATTTCCTTTCTTTTTAAGGCTGAACAATATTCCCTTGTTTGCACATACCACATTTTATTTATGCATTCATCTGGTGATGGACAGATACTTGGGTTGCTTCCATAGTTTAGCTACTGCAATGGATAGCAGTGTACAAATATCTCTTTGAAACTCTGCTTTCAGTTCTTTTGGGTATATACTCAGAAGCTGGATTGTTGGATTGTACAGTAGTTCTATTTTTAATTGATTTGAGGAGCCATCACACTGGTTTTTGTAAGGCTGGCACCATTTTACATTCCCATCAACAGTGCACAAAGGTTCATTGTCTCCAGATCTTCATCAACACTTGTGATTTTAAAAAAATAGCCATCTTGTTGGATATGAAGGGGAATCTCACGGTGGTTTTGAAAACTCCTTTTGAAATAGGAGGGAAAGAGGGCAGGGTGAGTGAAAAGGAAGAGATATTTTGAAGTAAACTGCCTCTTGAGAAACCTGTATGCAGGTCAGGAAGCAACAGTTAGAACTGGACATGGAACAACAAACTGGTTCCAGATAGGAAAAGGAGTACGTCAAGGCTGTATATTGTCACCCTACTTATTTAACTTATATGCAGAGTACATCATGAGAAACGCTGGGCTGGAAGAAGCACAAGCTGGAATCAAGATTGCCAAGAGAAATATCAATAACCTCAGATATGCAGATGACACCACCCTTATGGCAGAAAGTGAAGAACTAAAGAGCTGCTTGATGAAAGTGAAAGAGGAGAGTGAAAAAGTTGGCTTAAAGCTCAACATTCAGAAAACAAAGATCATGGCATCTGGTCCCATCACTTCATGGCAAATAGATGGGGAAACAGTGGAAACAGTGGCTTACTTTACTTTGGGGGAGCTCCAATATCACTGCAGATTTCAGCCATGAAATTAAAATGCTTACTCCGTGGAAGGAAAGTTATGACCAACCTAGACAGCATATTAAAAGGAGAGACATTACTTTGCCAATAAAAGTCCATTTAGTCAAGGCTATGGTTTTTCCAGTGGTCACGTATGGATGTGAGAGTTGGAGCATAAAGATAGCTGAGCACCGAAGAATTGATGCTTTTGAACTGTGGTGTTGGAGAAGACTCTTGAGAGTCCCTTGGACTACAAGGAGATCCACCCAGTCTATCCTAAAGGAGATTAGTCCTGGGTATTCATTGGAAGGACTGATGTTGAAGCTGAAACCCCAAATACTTTGGCCACCTGATGCGAAGAGCTGATCTATTTGAAAAGACTCTGATGCTGGGAGGGATTGGGGGCAGGAGGAGAAGGGGACAACAGAGGATGAGATGGCTGGATGGCATCATCGACTCGATGGACATGGGTTTGGGTTAACT
Organism: Nanger dama; assembly: GCA_917880005.1. Classification (NCBI taxonomy): domain Eukaryota; kingdom Metazoa; phylum Chordata; class Mammalia; order Artiodactyla; family Bovidae; genus Nanger; species Nanger dama. Next base: position 4,166,090 of record CAKJTW010000078.1, on the reverse strand, counting down.
CTGGGAGTTGGTGATGGACAGGGAGGCTTGGTGTGCTGTGGTTCATGGGGTTGCAAATAGTCGGACACGACTGAGCGACTGAACTGAACCGAACTGAGAGGGACACTGAAGTAACTTATAGGTGATCTCCATTCTTAACCACTGGACCCACCAGGGAAGTCCCTGGTAATTCTTTTTAAAGCAACTTCTAGTTTGGTAGGAGAAAGTAAATAGAGAAAGAGATGAGAGCTCTATAAATGCCTTTCCCAACCACACCCTACCCTACGCATACATGTTGGACAATCAATATTCATTGCTCCTGAGTCTCTCCTTCACTTTTGTCATGTGCTCTGTAGTTGTTTGGTTGTTGTCATTTTCTTCATATTAATACCATCACACAAGTGTCTTCAGATAGGAAGCTGGTGGTCAGGGACTGTGCCTTCTTAGGGCTCAGCTCACTGAGACTAGAGCCCAGCACAGCTCCCACGGCTGCAGCCTTTAGGAGGCACTTTAGAAATTAACAAGCCCTGACTTTCTTTGGGTGGTGTTGGGGTAAAGAACCCCTGGGCCAATGCAAGAGACATAAGAGATGCAAGTTTGATCCCTAGGTTGACAAGATCCCCAGGAGGAGGGCATGGCAACCCATTCCAGTGTTCTTGTGTGGAGAATCCCATGGACAGAGGAGCCTGGTAGGCTACAGTCCATAGCATCACACAGAGTTGGACACAACTGAAGTGACTTAGCACACACACACAACTTTCCTTGTTCACACAGGGAAACCAAGACAGATCCAGCAGAGGTGGCTTACCTGACACAGACAGCAGCATAGAAACCACAAGTGATGAATACAGCATCTGCTTGCCCAGTTAACCTGTCAGTGTCCTGGAGACAGAGAGCGACAGGTGTTGGCAACCCTCAGGATACAGCCCAGTGCAGTAAAACTCCCAGATACACAGAGGGGGTCAGGCAGGCTCAATGGTGGCCCCCTGGAACCGACCTCACTGGAAACGACTTGTGTGTACAGCTGGATTCCTGCTGGGAAAGACCGTGGCCCTCTGACCTGCCAGGCTGTTGCTTGTTATTTTTTTAAACAGCATATTCTGACCCTGCTTCCCCAGTCAGGAGCCTGCTGACCTCTCCTACCCTGCATCAGGACTTTGGTCCGGAGTTTTATGCTTCTTCCTGCTCTATCCCTTAATATAATGATTATACCTGAAAAGATAATTTAAGGAGGTTAAAGAGAATATTTACCATGCCTTGCCATTGCTTTGCTTCCCTCATAGCTCAGTAGGTAAAGAATCCACCTGCAATGCAGGGGACCCCAGTTGGATTCCTGGGTTGGGAAGATCCTCTGGAGAAGGGATAGGCTACCCACCCCAGTATTCTTGGGCTTCCCTTGTGGCTCAGCTGGTAAAGAATCCCCCTGTAATGCAGGAGACCTGGGTTTGATCCCCGGGTTGGGAAGATCCTCTGGAAAAGGGAAAGGCTACCCACTCCAGTAATCTGGGCTGGAGAATTCCATGGACTGTATAGTTACGGGGTCGCAGAGTCGGACACAGCTGAATGACTTTCACTTCACTTCACTTCACCCTTGCTTTATTTTGGGTATATCTCCTTCCATATGTACAGACCATTTTACATTTTTGTAATCATGGCACACCTCAGTACCTAAGAGCAGTAGTACCTACTTTGTGCCATGTTCGTGCATGCTTAGTCACATCCTACTCTTCGCGACCCCATGGATTGTAGCCCGCCAGATTCTTCTGTCCGTGGAATCTCTCCAAGCAAGAATCCTGGAGTGGGTAGCCATTTCCTACTCCAGAGGCTCTTCCTGACCTGGGATAGAACCCGTTTTCCTTTCCTGCATCAGCTGGCCAATTCTGTACCAGTGTGCTACTGGGAAGCCCGTATCTACTTTGGCTCCCCTTAATGACTTGGTTCTTGGTACAATCCCTGGCATATAGCATGTGGTCAATAAAGGATCATTGAATGAACACCATTCTATCATATGCTTCTTTCATTTCACATGATAAGACCTCCCTATTTGTCATAGCAAGAGTAATTGTAATTTTTAATGGTTTGCCTAATGGCATGGAATAATTTTGACTGCCGTTTTTACTGTTCTAATTTTTTGTAAAAAATTTCATGTACATTTTATTTAGCTTCTTGGGAATTAGCTTCAAGTAAAAGAGTCCAATAGAATGATTGTATTAAAGAGGTTTGGACAACTTCATGATTCAGTGAGTATTTCTTTTTTAAAATATTTATTTATTTTTGGCAGTACTGGAGCTTTGTTGCTGGGCATGGGCTTTCTCTAGTTGCAGTGCACCAGCTTCTCATTGTGGTGGCTTCTCTCGTGGATCAGGGGCTCTAGAGTGCACAGGCTCAGTATTTGTGGCTCACAGGCTTAGCTGCCCCGAGGCGTGTGGAATCTTCTCAGACCAGGGATGGAACCAATGTTCCCTGCATTGACTAGAGGATTCTTAACCATTAGACCACCAGGGAAGTCCCAGTGAATATTCTTAAGGAGACAATGCTTTCTAGTAGAGACAATCCATTTCTGCTTTCTGTATGGTGTATATTCATATTTCTATTTCTAGAGTGTGTCCTAGTCATTGATGAGGGCACAGAAACCATCCCCAAGAGCCTTAATTCAGAACTCCATGACAAGTCTAACAACATTCATCAGAAGCTCACTTGGTGCGATAGAGTTGATCTTATGGCTTCCAAGTAATAAAATAGTCTATTGACAGAAATGGTGCCTTTTCCCTAGGTCCTGAAACAAAACTCCAAAAAAATATGGCTCTGATCAGAGCAACATCTTTACAGGCAACATCAAAGGAAGGCAGTCCTTGCTTTGATGCTGAATAAGACTTTGAGATCTCAAAACCTAAAAAGTTTGTATGAGTTTTATTGCTCCTCTAACAAGTCCCCACAAAGTTAGTGGCTTAAAACCATGCAAATTATCTTACAGTTCTGCAGAAGTCTGACATGGTCCTCTCTGGGCTAAAATCCACAGGCTTCATTCTTGTCTGCAGACTCTAGGGAAAATTCTTTTCCTTGCCTTTCTCAGCATCTAGAAAGTGAAAGTGTTCGACAGAAAAGTCATGTCTGTCTCTTTGGGACCCCATGGACTGTAGCCTGCCAGGCTCCTCTGTCTGTGGGATTTCCCAGGCAAGAATATTGCAGTGGGTTGCCATTTCCTTCTCCAGAGGATATTCCTGACCCAAGGATTCAACTTGGGTTTCCTGCATTGCAGACAGTTTCTTTACTGTCAGAGCCCCCAGGAAGCCAGGCAGCTTCTAGAGGCTGCCCACATTCCTTGGTTTGGATATGGACCCCTTTTTCCATGTTCCAAGCCAGTAATATCACATTTCTCCCAGACCCTTGTCCTGTCGTCATCTCTCTGTTTCTTTGATCATAGCCTGGAAAGGTTCTCTGTTTTTAAAGAATTAATGTGTTTAGATAGGGCCCACCTAGATAATCCAAGACATTCTCACCATCTCAATGTCCTTAACCTTAATCACATCTGTAAAGTCTCTTTGGTTTGGAAAGGTAATATATTCACAGGTTTGGGGGATAAAAGATGTGGGTATTTTGGGAGGGAGGGATTATTGTGCCAACCACAAGATCTAACCTGGACATATATTTTAAAATTAAAACTATATATAGGACTTCCCCTGGTGGTTCAGTGGTTAAAGACTTAGCCTTACAAGCAGAGGATGTGTGTTTGATCCCTGATCAAGGAGCTAAGATCCCACATGCCCCTCTGCCAAAAAACCAGAATATAAACAAATGAAGCAATAGTGTAACAAATTCAATAAATACATTAAAACAGTCCACATCAAAAAAAAATCTTAAAAGAACAATATGCATTGACAGAACATGTAACATTATTCATTTACTTATATAAGGAATGACTAAACAGGGGGAATCAAGTACAAAAGTCAGCATGAGCTTGGAGAACTCTTCATCAGCCAGTGATACTCAGAGGAAATATTCTGGGATGTCTCTCCATCACCTCTGACACCAAGGTTAAGCCTGCATCTCTGGACCATTGAAACTGCCAGTCTCCCTCCCTGTCCACATCCAGGCTCTGCACAACCACCTACACTGTTGGAAGGGGGACTGGGGCTGAGGAGCAGGGTGCCAGGCAAGAAGGGGCAGAGCAGCAGAAGGGAGGCTCTGAAGGGAGCCTGGTGACTTGAGTGTCTACTGAGGATTCCCCCTGTTCCTAGGGCTCTGTTTATGGGGTTTCCTTTTCAAGAATGGCATTTTCTTCCCCCAGTTCAGTTCAGTTTCTCAGTCATCTCCGACTCTTTGTGACCCCATGGACTGCAGTACACCAGGCTTCCCTGTCTATCACCAACTCCCGGAGCTGGCTCAAACTCATGTCCATCAAGTCAGTGATGCCATCCAACCATCTCATCCTATGTCATCCCCTTCTCCTCCCAACTTCAATCTTTCCCAGACAGGGTCTTTTCCAAGGAGTCAGTTCTTCACTGACTCAGGTGGCCCAAAGTATTGGGGTTTCAGTTTCAGCATCAGTCCTTCCAATGAATATTCAGGACTGATTTCCTTTAGGATTGACTGGTTGGATCTCCTTGCAGTCCAAGGGACTCTCAAGAGTCTTCTCCAACACTAGAGTTTAAAAGCATCAATTGTTCAGCACTCACCTTTCTTTATAGTCCAATTCTGACATCCATATATGACTACTGGAAAAACCACAGCATTGACTAGATGAACCTTTGTTGGCAAAGTAATGTGTCTGCTTTTTATTTTTTTATTTTTATTGTTTTTTGAACTTTAAAGATCAGATTTATTTGGAGAAAACAAAAACCCCCAGAACCCAAAGGATGGGATTTTACATCTCAAGACATCTCCCAGGTATTAAGTCTACAGATTACAAATCATTTTCACAGAAGATATTTTTGTACAAATTTTACATGTAATGAGGAGCGGGTCATAAATCCCTGTTTGTGTTCTAACAGGGTGGCAGAGTAGAGGAACAGGGAAAAAAACCAGCTTTTTGTATACATCTATTTGGAAGGACTAGACATAAATGTGTCTGCTTTTTAATACGCTGCCTAGTTTGGTCATAGCTTTTCTTCCAAGGAGCAAGCGTCTTTTAATTTTATGGGTGCATTCACCATCTGCAGTGATTTTGGAGCCCCCAACAAAATAAAGTCTGTCACAGTATCCATTGTTCCCCATCTATTTGCCATTAAGTGATGGGACCAGATGCCATGACCTTAGTTTTCTGAATGTTGCGTTTTAAGCCAATTTTTTCTTCCTTGGTGATCCTCATTCTTTTGCCTCCCCAAGCTGCTGGATTCTCCTCACCCGGATCTTGTGTTTAGAAAGAGTTCCCATGGACAGGCTCTCTGATTAGTGGCCCTCCCAATAAGTGGTGGTGGTGGTGGTGTGTGTGTAACTGAAGAACTAGATTAACTGAGGTGTGTTGTTTCCCCACCCCCTCTCTGTGTGACTAACATGAATGGAAATACAAGGGAGGGAAGCAAATTCAAAGTGCTTTCCAAAAAGCCTGAAAGTGAAGGCGGGAGTTGAGAGAGGCCACTGAGTTCTGGAACACGCGTCTGATGGCAAATGAGCAGCAAATGAATTTCTCTGGGGGCGCTGGGATGAGCTCTGGACCCACCTGTTACAGGGAACTCTGACTGAGGTCTTTAAGGATCATGAAGGCATTTTGAGCCCAGATCCTTTTTGAGCCCTACAGCGAGGCTTCCGACTCACCACTAGATGGCGGAAGAGCCGTGGCTCTCCGCAAGCGGGGCCAGAACCCGATCGATCCTAGGTTCCTCTGAGGTGCTGGGCGGCTCACGGTAGCTCACGGAGTTCCACCTGGTAAGGCACAAACGCTTCTGTCCGTGGATTACTGAATTCCGTCTTAATATCCCCCAGGACTAACCTAAGCAGTTTTTGCTCTATTCTTTGACCCCAGTCATAGGTTTGAAAAAATGATTCTTTCGTTCCCTGGGCTCCAGAAAGGGGAAAAAAAAAAATAATGTGTCCTCATTGAAAACTGATTTGCTTAATAATCATATTTTCTTTGCTTATGGACAACATGGAGCCAGAGGGACTTGGGTTTGAGCTTTGGCTCTCATTCTCTGGGCAATCTTTTCTAGGCTCCAGTTTTTTGTTTGTTTGTTTTCCGACTAAAAGGAAATGAACCATCCCTGCCTGATGGGGTTGTCCAAGCAAGGTGTTACAAGGATGGAGCATGTCAAGCACAGAGCCCAGCACTTAGTAGGCATTTTCCATCCCACTTCTTTTCAGGGAGCAGGGGCCCTATTCTCCTCCCCTTCACTGTTCTTGTTGTTTAGTTGCTAAGTTGTGTCTGACTCTTTTGTGACTCCATGGACTGTGACCCACTCCAGTGTTCTTGCCTGGAGAATCCCAGGGACGGGGAGCCTGGTGGGCTGCCATCTATGGGGTCGCACAGGGTCGGACACAACTGAAGCGACTTAGCAGCAGCAGCAGCAGGACTGTGACCCACCAGGCTCCTCTGTCCATGGGATTTCCCAGGCCAGAATATTGGAGGTGGTTGCCATTTCCTCTCCAGGGGATCTTCCCAGCCCAGGGATCAAATCTGTGTCTCCTGCATTGGCAGGCGGATTCTTTACTGCAGAGCCACCTGGGAAGCCCCTTCACCATACTCCCTAGCTATATCAGTGCCTGGAGTGTGGATGGCAGGCATTGTGAACAGTGGACAAGCTAGTTCATGAATAGGACTTACCTTGATTTTAATCCAATAGCCTCCTATAACTGAAATACAAGGTTTTGTGCAGGATTCAGAAGATTACATCATAGCACTCCTGCCTACAGATGCTAACTCTCTGATTAAAGGAGACCAAATTAACCAAAACACATTTAAGAGTGAACACAGAAGCTAATAAATGAACAATGATTCAGAATGTATGATACAGACTGGTTATAAATAAGTTTATAGTTCCTCCAATAGGGCTCAGTTTCTCAAATTTGGCCGTTCACAGTGTCAGTTTACATTTTCCCTATTTGTCAATAGGAGGCTGTTTGTCAGAGCCTGAACATTTTGATGGGGAGGACGATGACTTACTTTGCAGCAGGGACATGATATCTAGAGAGCCGACTCAGCTGAGAATCCAGTGGGTGTCATGACAACACCATGGGAATGGGATGGAAGTTCCTGGAGACCGATAAAGGAGTCAGAAAAGGGAAGTGAGAGGGTGTCAAAGGCAACAGTTAGCCATTGTACTATTTGACTGATGATTTCTTCTGAGTATGAATCAAGTCACAGAGTTTAAATCCGGAAGCTACCTTAAAAGTGTCTGGCTTGATTTCCAAAATGATGTTTGCTGTTCAGTGGCTGAGTCTTTGCAACCTCATGGGCTGTAGCAGGCCAAGCTCCTCTGTCCTCCACTGTGTTCCAGAGTGAGTGTTGGGGCTTCCCTGGTGGCTCAGATGGTAAAGAATCTGGTGCAATGTGGGAGACCAGGGTTCGATCCCTGGGTTGGGAAGATCACTTGGAGAAGGGAATGGCCACCCATTCTAGTATTCTTGCTTGGAGATTCCCATGGACAGAGGAGCCTGGGGTCTACAGTCCATGGGATCGTGTCCCACTCTGTGACTTCATGGACTATAGTACACCAGGCTGCTCTGTCCTTCACTATCTCCCAGAGTTAGCTCAGATTCAATAGGAGCCTTTATATGATATCTCTACTCAGTTCAGTTCAGTTGCTTGGTCCTGTCCAACACTTTGAGACCCCATGGCTGCAGCATGCCAGGCCTTCCTGTCCATCAACAACTCCCGGAGGTGAACACCAAACTCATGTTCATTGAGTCAGAGATGCCATCCAACCGTCTCATCCTCTGTCATCCCCTTCTCCTCCTGCCCTCAATCTTTTCCAACATCAGGTGAGGGTGAAGTCACTCAGTTGTGTCTGACTCTTTGCGACCCCGTGGACTGTAACCTACTAGGCTTCTCTGTCTATGGGATTCTCCAGGCAAGAATACTGGAGTGGATTGCCATTTCCTTCTCCAGGGGATCTTTCCGACCCAGGGATCGAACCCGGGACTCCCGCATTGGGGGCAGATGCTTTAACCTCTGAGCCACCAGGGAAGCCCTTTTCCAACATCAGGGCCTTTTCAAATGAGTCAGTTCTTTGCATCAGGTGGCCAAAGTATTGGAGTTTCAGCTTCAGCATCAGTCCTTCCAATGAACAGGACTGATCTTCTTTAGGATGGATTGGTTGGATCTCCTTGCAGTCCAAGGGACTCTCAAGAGTCTTCTCCAACACCACAGTTCAAAAGTATCAATTCTTCAGTGCTCAGCTTTCTTTATGGTCCAACTCTCACATCCATATGTGACCACTGGAAAAACCATAGCTTTGACTACACGGACATTTGTTGGCAAAGTAATGTCTCTGCTTTTCAATATGCTGTCTAGGTTGCTCATAACTTTTCTTCCAAGGATTAAGTGTCTTTTAATTTCATGGCTGCATTCACTATCTGCAGTGATTTTGGAGCTCCACCCCCACCCCCCCCCCCTGCCCAAAATAAAGTCTGTCACTGTATCCATTGTTTCCCCATCTATTTGCCATGAAGTGATGGGACCAGATGCCATGATCTTAGTTTTCTGAATGTTGAGCTTTAAGCCAACTTTTTCACTCTCCTCTTTCACTTTCATCAAGAGGCTCTTTAGTTCTTCACTCTTTGCCATAAGAGTGGTGTCATCTGAATATATGAGGTTATTGATATTTCTCCTGGCAATCTTGATTCCAGCTTGTGCTTCTTCCAGCCCAGCGTTTCTCATGATGTATTCTGCACAGAAATTAAATAAGCAGGGTGACAATGTACAGCCTTAACATACTCCTTTTCCTATTTGGAACCAGTCTGTTGTTCCATGACCAGTTCTAACTGTTGCTTCCTGACCTGCATACAGATTTCTCAAGAGGCAGGTCAGGCAGTCTGGTATTCTCATCTCTTTCAGAATTTTCCACAGTTTATTGTGATCCACACAGTCAAAGGCTTTGGCATAGTCAATAAAGCAGAAATAGATGTTTTTCTGGAACCCTCTATCTAGCTTTTTCCTTGATTCAGCAGATGTTGGCAATTTGATCTCTGGTTCCTCTGCCTTTCCTAAATCCAGCTTGAACATCTGAAAGTTCTTGGTTCACATATTGCTGAAGACTGGTTTGGAGAATTTTGAGCATTACTTTACTAGTGTGTGAGATGAGTGCAATTGTGCGGTAGTTTGAGCATTCTTTGGCATTGCCTTTCTTAGGGATTGGAATGAAAAGTGACCTTTTCCAGTCCTGTGGCCACTGGTGAGTTTTCCAAATTTGCTGACATATTGAGTGCAGCACTTAAACAGCATCATCTTATAGGATTTGAATTGGCTCAACTGGAATTTCATCACCTCCACTAACTTTGTTCATAGTGATGCTTCCTAAGGCCCACTTGACTTCACATTCCAAGATGTCTGGCTCTAAGTGAGTGATCACACCATCGTGATTATCTTGCTCATGAAGATCTTTTGTACAGTTCTTCTGTGTATTCTTGCTACCTCTTCTTAATATCTCCTGCTTCTGTTAGGTCCATACCATTTCTGTCCTTTATCGAGCCCATCTTTGCATGAAATGTTCCCTTGGTATCTCTAATTTTCTGGAAGAGATCTCTACTCTTTCCATTCTATTGTTTCCCTCCATTTCTTTGCATTGATCACTGAAGAAGGCTTTCTTATCTCTCCTTGCTATTCTTTGAAACTCTGCATTGAAATGAGTATATCTTTCCTTTTCTCCTTTGCTGTTGGCTTCTCTTCTTTTCACCTCTATTTGTAAGGCCTCCTCAGACAACCATTTTGCTTTTTGCATTTCTTTTTCTTGGGGATGATCTTGATTCCTCCATCCATAGTTCATTAGGCACTCTGTCTGTCAGATCTAGTCCCTTAAACCTGTTTCTCACTTCCACTGTATAATCGTAAGGGATTTGATTTAGGTCATACCTAAATGGTCTAGTGGTTTTCCCTACTTTCTTCAATTTAAGTCTGAATTTGGCAATAAGGAGTTCATGATCTGAGCCACAGTCAGCTTCCAGTCTTGTTTTTGCTGACTGTACACAGCTTCTCCATCTTTGGCTGCAAAGAATATAATCAATCCAATTTCTGTGTTGAGCATCTGGTTTATCCATGTGTAGAGTCTTCTCTTGTGTTCTTGTGTGAGCGGCTGACAGGAGATACCCTACGTCCAAGGTCAGAGAAACCCCAGTAAGATGGTAGGTGCTGAGAGATGGCATTAGGGGGCAGACAGACTGAAAACCACAATCACAGAAAACTATCTTTGACTAGAAACATTCAAATCACTACTTAAACAGTTCTAGGCACAGGGAACTCGCTGCCTTGGAAGAAAGCCACTTCTTCATTAGACAGTTCTGCTTGTAATTATTAGCTCAAAACCTTTCTCCAGCTCTCACACACAGCTGCTGATTTTGCTCTGGAGCCGCGCAGATTACCTTGCCTCCTCTTTCAGAGGTGAGTTCTGCAACTTGCCAAGAGCCGCTGTCAATCCCATGGCCCTTAACTTTTTCTCTCCACTGCTTTCAGACATTTGCAAATGACCCTCCTAACTCTGCTAGACCACAAACTCCCTGGAGTTGAGGCTGCAGGCCACTGCAGTTCAGTTCAGCTCAGTTGCTCAGTCGTGTCCGACTCTTTGTGACCCCATGAATCGTAGCATACCAGGCTTCCCTGTCCATCACCATCTATCAGAGTTCACTCAGACTCACGTCCATCGAGTCTGTGATGCCATCCAGCCATCTCATCCTCAGTCGTCCCCTTCTCCTCCTGCCCCCAATCCCTCCTAGCATCAGAGTCTTTTCCAATGAGTCAACTCTTCGCATGAGGTGGCCAAAGTACTGGAGTTTCAGCTTTAGTATCATTCCTTCCAAAGAAATCCCAGGGTTGATCTCCTTCAGAATGGACTGGTTGGGACTCTCAAGAGTCTTCCCCAACACCACAGTTCAAAAGCATCAATTCTTCGGCGCTCAGCCTTCTTCATAGTCCAACTCTCACATCCATATATGACCACTGGAAAAACCATAGTAATGTCGACAGGGAGGCCATTTTGTGCCTTGGTTTCCCCTGCTATGCCTTGACACAGCACTAGGTGGTGCCATGCCCAGGTTCCCATTCTAGTGCTCCAGGCTAACATGAAGATTGCCCACTTCCCCTAAGAAGTAATCAGTGCCAGCCCCATCATGCCTCATATCCTTGGTTTCCTCACGGGTCATGAGAAGTCCAAATCCCAGCCTCTGCAGTGATTCAGCATCACCCTGACCCTGGCTGCATCCTGCTATGTAGGTACCCATGTAGACAGCCTGGTGAGTTCCCTGGTGGCTCAGTGGTAAAAATTTGCCTGTCAGTGCAGGAGAGACAGGTTCCATCACTGGGTCAGAAAGATCCCCTGGAGGAGGAAATGTCAACCCACTCCAGTATTGTGGCCTGGGTAATCCCATGGACAGAGGAGCCTGGTGGAATACAGTCTGTGGGGTCACAGAGAGTCAGACACGACTGAGCGACTATCAACAACATATGAACAGCCCACGTTTTGCCATCCAGATTCATGGGATCGCAAAGAGTGGGACACGACTGAGCGACTAAACTGAACCCTGTCTTCCTCTTGATGACAGCATCGCAGTCTTCCTCTGAAGAACCATTCCATTGCTCACCAACATGAGGTTCTAGTGGGTTCTGTCTACCGGAGGTGGGCAGTGGACCCAGGACCATGGCCACTTAGAGATGCCCCCATGTTAACCATCATGTATGGCTCAGGTTGGGATTTCACTGGTGTGGAAGGGAAGAAGCAGGCGGTGAGGACCACATCCACCTGGAGATGTTGGGCAGCCATCTGCTTGCTGGTTGGGGAGAGGCTGCCTGGGAATAGAGCCAACACAGAGGAGAGAGAGAAGCTGAGAGACTGAAGGGATGCGCCAGACTCACAGAAGACTGTGAACTTAATCAATAAAGGTGGTGTGTGTGTGTTCAGTTGCTCAGTTGTGTCCGACTCTTTGCGACCCCATAGCCCACCAGGCTCCTCTGTCTATGGGATTCTCCAGGCAAGAATACTGGAGTGGGTTGCCATTTCCTTCTCTAGGGGATCATCCCAATCCAGGGATTGAACCCACGTCTTCTGCATTGAAAGTGGATTCTTTACTGCCAAGCTAGCAGGGATAAAGGTTGAGCATGGTATAATTGCTTCACCGCCTGGCTGTTCGCTCATATCTCTCTCTCTCCTTTTCTTTTTTTTCTTCTTCTCTATCCAACACCTCCATCTGTCTCTCACCCTCTCTTGCTCACCCCACCCTCTTCAAGTCTCCCTATTCCCTGAGACATAACTATATTGAAATTAGGCCAGTCAGTAACCCTACAATGGCCTCTAAGCATTCAAGGCAAAAGTATTGCATGTTTCTTTAAATTAAGGGCTAGAAATGATTAAGCTTAGTGAGGAAGGTATAGTGAGAGCAAAGACGGGATGAAAACCAGACCTCTTGGCCAAACACTTAGGCAAGCTGTGAATGCAAAGGAAAGGTTCTTGAAGGAAATTAAAACTGGTATTTCACTGAATATATGAATGATAGGAGAGCAAAACAGTGTTACTGCTGGTATGGAGAGAGTTTCAATAGTCTGGAGAGGTGACCAAACCAGCCACAACATTCCCTTAACCAGAGTCTTATCTACAGCATGAGTTGCAGCAAACTCTGGGAGATGGTGAAGGACAGGGAAGCCTGGCGTGCTGCAGTCCATGGGGTCATGGAAAGTCAGATATGACTTAGTGACCGAACAACAGCAGCAGTCCAGAGCAAGGCCCCAGTTCTCTTCAGTTCTATAAAGGTTGAGAGGTAAGGAGGCTGCAGAAGAAAAGCTCAAAGGTAGCAGAGGTTGGCTTATGAGGTTTAAGAAAAGAAGCTGTTTTTATAGCACAAAAGTACAAGGTGACGCAGCTAGGGCTGGTGTAGAAGCGACAGCGAGTTATCCAGAAGATCTAGCTAAGATGACTAATGAAGGTGGCTCCACTAAAAACAGATTATCCTTGTAGACAAAACAGGCCCATATGGGAAGAAGATGTCATCCGAGGTTTTCAAGGCTAGAGAGGAGAAGTCAGTGCCTGGTTCCTAAGCTTCAAAGGACAAGCTGCCTCTCTTGTTAGGGGGCTAACGCAGCTGGTGACATTAAGCTGAATCCAGTGCTCACTAACCATTCCAAAAAAGTGCTAAACTGACTCCGCCTGTGCACTATAAATAGAACGACAAAGCCAGGATGACAGCACATTTGTGTACAACATGGTTTACAAAACTCTAAGTCCACTGTCGAGACTTGCTGCTCAGGACAACGTTGCTGCTTACTGTCAACGCACCTGGTCCCTCAAGAGCTGTGATGGACGTGGACAGTGAGATTAGTGTTGCTTCTAGGCCTGCTAATACAGCATTCATTCTGTAGCTCAAGAATCAAGGGTTCATTGTGACTTTCAAGTCTTATTATTTAAGAAATAGATGTTGAAAAGCTATCACTGCTGTAGAGAGTGATTCCTCTGATGGATCCGGGCAAAGGCAATTGAAAACCTTCTAGAGAGGATTTCCCATTCTAGATGCCATTCAGAACATTAGGGGACACCCCTTGCTGTCCAGTGGTTCAGACTTCACCTTCAAAAATGCAGGGCATGTGGGTTTAATCCCTGGTTGGGAGGCTGAGATCCCACATGCTTGATGACCAAAAACCAAAGCATAAGGCAAAGCAATATTATAACAAATTCAATGAAGACTTTTTAAATGGTCCAAATAAGAAAGAAAGAAAGAAAAGAAATTATGATTCATGAGACAAGGGCAAAATATCAACATTAACAAGAGTTTGGAATAAGCTGATTCCAAACCTCATGGATGACTTTGAGGGGCTCAAGACTTCTGTAGCACAGTAACTGCCAAGGTGGTGGAAATAGCAGGAGAATGAGAAATGAAGCCTGAAGATGGGACTAAATTGCTGCAATCTCATGATAAAACTTTAATGGACAACAAGTTGCTTATCAGTGTGTGAAGAAAGTAGTTTCTTGAGATGGAATCTACCCCTGGGGAAGATGCTACGGTTTTTGAAATGATAACAAAGACTGAGAACATTACATAAGTTTAGTTGATAAAGCAGCAGCCAGGTTTGAGACAATTGACTCCAATTTTGAAAGAACTGTGGGAAAATGCTATCAAACAGCATTGCATGCTACAGAAAAATCATTTGTGAAAGGAAGAATCAGTTGATGTGGCCCACTTCATGTGGTCTTATTCTTAAAGAAATAGTCACAATTACCCCCACCCCCTTCCCCCAGCAACCACCACCCTGATCGGTCAACAGCCATTAACAACGGGGCCTCTACCAGCAAAATGACAACTCAGATCGTTAGTATTTTCTAGCAATAAAATATTTTAAATTAGGGTTTCCCAGTGGTAAAGAATCTGCCTCAAATTCAGGAGATTCGGCAGACACAGATTTGTTCCCTGGGTCAGGAAGATCCCCTTGAGAAGGGCATGGCAACCTACTCCAGTATTGTTGCCTGGAGAATTCCATGGAGAGGAGCCTGGCAGTCTACAGCCCATGAGGTTGCAAAGAGTTGGACATGGCTGAAGCAGCTGAGAACACATGGACATTTTAAGAGTGTGTACACTTCTTTCTTTGACAGTGATATTATTGCACACTTAATAGACTACAGTGTAGTGTATAGATACTGTGTGCTATACAGCTTGTATGTTGTAAAAACACAACTTTTATACCTGGAAACCAGAAAAGTTCATGTCACTTACTTTATTGCAATATTCAGTTTATTGCAGTGGTCTGAAATTGAACCCGCAATATCTCTGAGGTCTGCCTGTATATGAGCAAATAAATTCTCTTAATTAATTAATTTAATTAATCTTCATTAATTAATCTGGTTTGAGTTGGATCTCTGATATTTGCAACTGAAAAGCTATAATATAATTACAACCAACCTGACACACCCTTCCTCTCTGGGGACACATTTTCATTGTGCCCTCTTAGAACACTTGTTGAGTGCTCTGCACGGTCCCCTGTATTCTCACCTCTTCCCTGAATGCCTCTTCCGCCTCCTTCCATTGGGTGAAATGTGGCTCTCTCTCCTGTCCCTGGTCCCCACTCCCCATCCCCCACAATGCTCTCAGAAGACAGTCCATTCCGCCCCTCCTCATCTTCAGGTACCTCAGGGCATGAACTGAACAGGAGCTCTCCTTGCTTTCTGTCGCCATTTTAAAACCTCTTCTCTTTTTTCCTACTTGAAACTCTCCGGTTCTTTCAGGCTCAGTCTCCACCAGTCCTAACTGCTGTACCTGGCAGCTTGCCGTCACCGCCACACACTCACAGGGGCTTCAGCTCCAGGCTCCCTCAGGGACTTTCTCTTTGGTCCCCTCCTGGCCACCATTTTCAGCGACCTCAACTTCCACATGAATGATTCTCCTAACTCTCTGGTCTCCATCACCTCAGTCACCTTAGACCTCCCAATCATCAGTAATCAGAACACATCCCAGACCTCAAATTTATAACCCACTATCATCTTTTATCCTTACAGCTAGCATACTTTAGTACCTCTAACGCAATAATTCTTTGAGCTTCTCACTGCCAATTCATGTGGTCCCCATATTCTGGATTCTACGGTCCATTATGCTAGTAACTCCCCTGAAAATACACTAAATCTTTTGTCTGTCTTGTTTTCTATTATCCTTACTATGCTGTATTTTTATATGGGTTTTTATATTATTTTTATCATTATAAAATTATATTGTTTAAATGGTTTTTATTAATATAATATTGATTATATTATTTAATTACATTATAATATTATTCATTATTAATAATAATATTTTATAACTCCAGTACTTTGGCCACCTCATCTGAAGAGTTGACTCATTGGAAAAGACTCTGATTCTGGGAGGGATTGGGGGCAGGAGGAGAAGGGGACGACAGAGGATGAGATGGCTGGATGGCATCACGGACTCAATGGATGTGAGTCTGAGTGAACTCTGGGAGTCTGAGTGAACAGGGAGGCCTGGCGCGCTGTGAATCATGGGGTCACAAAGAGTCAGACACGACTGAGCGACTGAACTGAACTGAAATATTTATATTATTTTATATGTGTTTTTGCATTATTTACACTGGAAACTATGTTTCCCAGAATCCCTTTGAACAGTTCAGAGTTAGAGCTGATCAAAAGCAAAGCTGTATAAGAATTGGGAGGCAAAGTGAAAGAGCAGTTGTAACACCCTGAAGGCAGTTGTCAGTTAGAGGCAGACACAAGAGTGCCAGAGGTTCGCTCTGGGTCTCTTCTTCCCAACTGCTGGCCCTGATGTCCAACAGTGACGCCAGGACGCCCGGGACACATTGGTGTGAACTCCAAAGCTATAGCCACAGAGAACCAACAATTGTGTATGGACTTCTCTCTCAGCCCCCTTTGTACTCTGACTACAGAAGCTGGATGTGGCTAGCTTACAGAAAGCCTGCCAATGTCTACATGTCACCAGAGCCAGAGCTGGTTAGTGGCTTTTCTCTCATCCTTCAGCTCCAAATTTGGACATTTCTTCCCCAGCTCCTCCTACAGTTGTGTAAGGTCTAATTACTGTAATAAGCTCCTATTCCACAGTGTTTACTTAGCTCAGTCCCAATGACCCACTTTCTCTGAGCTCGCCCCAGAGATGCTGAATATTTGCTGGAGAAAACACATAGTCCTACTGACTGGTTTCACTGGAATTCATGACCACATAGTAGTCACCTGGCTTTTGTCTGTCCAGCATCCTCTCCCTCTTCTTTGTGTAATCACATCACAGATTTCCTGGACAAAGTAGCTGTCCCTCATTGAACAGTCTTGATAAGACTTTTATTAAATCATTGTTCTTGGCTTCCATCTGGCCAATCAGATGCTCTCTCCTTGGGATTTCAATGTGGGGAGAATGGAACTTATTTATCCCAATTGTTGCATTCTACAATTGCCGTCTGTGTGTTCTTGCTCTTGAGATTCCCCAGTGCTAAGCTAGTCCCTGGTGCTCTAGCCCTTCTTTTTCTAGGACCACGTGAACTCTCTCATTCTTCCAACAGATTTTTTTACTTAACTTAGTAACAGCCGATTTCTGAGGCTTGCACAGACCTCAGATGGGTACCCCACTCTACCCAACAATCCTGCTAACTTTCCCCAGTCAACATATATTCTCATATTCCAAGGAATTTATTCCACATCATTTTATCTCTTCTTAAACCCGTGTTCTGCTCCGCTCAACTTCAGTCTCATACTTCACTAGGGAAAGGGAAGTATTTGACATCTTCCTATCACCAAATCTACAGACCTATTGGGAGCTAAACTCATATTTTCTGGTTTCTTTCCAGTTACAAGGCTGTCCTTATAAGTATTCTAAATCTCTCTGCTCGAATCAAAGGCCAAGTCCTCCACCTGTGCTTTGGACCCATCTCCACTTACCATCTCGCAGATTATAAGCCTGAGTTTATCAATCTTCCCTCGCTCCTGATCATCGCTTCCCCTTCCTCTACTGGATATTTCCCATAAACATACAATTGTGTCTTCCCATCTTTTAAAATATAGTTGATCCTCGAACAACATGGAGGCTAAGGGTGTGGACCATCTTTGCATTCAAAAATCTGAGTATAATTTACAATCAGTGCTTGGTATCCATACTTCCTTCGTATCTTGGATTCAGCCAACTGGGGATTGTGCGGTACTGTAATATTTACTATTGAAAAGTATCCCATGTAATCTGACCCACACAGGTCAAACCCATGTTGTTCAAGGGTCAACTGTATATCCTTCCTTGACTCTATGCATATCATTCCATTCTCTGCTCCCTGTTCATGGCCAAACTTAGAGAGAAAGTTGTTTCTGCTTTATCACATCTCATTCTCTCTGAAAGCTTCTCCTACCTGGGTTTCCATTTTGAGCACTCCAGTGAAAGCGACTCTTGTGTTCTGGTCACAAATGACATCCATCTTGCCGAATTCTGCAGTTGCTTCTCTGTTCTCCTGTTCCTTTACCTCCCACTTGCACTCAACACAATCAGTCTTTCCCTCATATCCTAAATTTTCTCTGTTTCTGTGATATGCCACACTCTTTTATTTGGAGGGGGTGGGCGGTGGTACTGTGGCATGTACCACAGTGTGGCATGTGGGAACTTAGTTCCCTGACCAGGGATCAAACTTTTGCCTCCTGCCTTGGGAGCAAAGTCGTCACCAAAGAACTGCCAGGGAAGTCCCCCAGACTCTTGATCTTCCTCTGCCTCATAGATTGCTCTAGAGATTATATGCAACACTCCACATTCCCCCTATATTTCAGTGTTTGGCACACTGTAATTATTTTGCTAATTTTTTCATAAGTTCGCTTATTTTCAGTCTTTCTCTATATTCACACCAGAATATAAAGCGCTTTGGAACAGGAATTTAATTCTTATTGTCTGTGTTCTTCAATTGGCACATGGTAGGAACTAAATGAATGTTTTTTGAAAGAAATCATGTCATGTTTCCCAGACCTTTTATCATCCAGGTCACCTTTCTCTCTGTGCCCTCAAGCTGGTCACTATTCCCTCTAAAAATGTGGCCCAATTTGGAGGCCCATATGAGTCCAATTACTTTGTTTTTGTTTTTTTAAGATTCTTTAAAAATGTGGACCATTTTTAAAGTCTTTATTGAGTTTATTATAGTGTTGCTTCTGTTTCATGCTTTGGTTTTTTGGCCACAAGGCATGTGGCATTGGGACCAGGGATCAAACCAGCATCCCCTGCATTGAAAAGCAAAGTCTTAACCACTGGGCCACCAGGCAAGTCCCAAGCATAATTGGTTTGGACCCTGACAAAGATGTATCCCTTGACCTAATTCTAGTCTGGTTCCTGTGAACCCTCTTCTCAACCAGGCCCTGACTTTTGGACTTCTGTGTTCATCTCTGCTTAGTCTAGGCTTAGAAAGAATTCTGCTGTGTCAGTTTAGAGAAAATCACACTTCCTTGATTTCTGAGCAAATTCCTTATTCCCCACACTCAGTATCTTACCACCCTGGCCTGCCTGTAGCAAAAATCCTGTTGACTTAGTTTAGGCAGGGCTCCCCCTTACCTCTGAAGTTTCTTCTTAGTAATTTTCCATCAGACGACCCCATTCCTTGGCTGTAAATCTCCACTGGCCCTTGTTGTATTTGGAGTTGAGCCCAATGTTGCTCCCCTACTATCAAGCCCCCTTGTAGTATTCCCCTTGAATAAAGTCTGCCTTATCCTCTTCTCTTGTTTTTAATTAATTTTTATTGGAGTATAGTTGCTTCATAATGTATCAGTTTCTGCTGTACAGCAGAATGAATCAGCTGTATATATACTTTGTTGTTGCTTATTTCTTGTCATGTCTGACTCTTTGCAACCCTTTGGACTGTAGCCCATGTGTCTTATGCACACCTAGTTTTTAAATAACATGAAAAATAAGAATGTTTTCAGAAGGAAAACAATCCAGTTGTATCACATGTGGAAGCAGCATCAAGGCTTTTGGATTTTAGACCTTCATTCTTATCTCTGATACCTACTAGGTCTATGAACTTGCACTAGATGCTGAAATTCTCTTGGGCGTACTGTATCTCACCTGTAAAATGGGGATGTGAGTGATTCTGGATCCAGTTACAGGGTGCTGGAGGAGTGAACCCCTTGAGGTACAATAAGATCTGTCCAGTTCATAGTTCTGTGGCTCCCACTGGGATGGGGTCTTCCTCATGAAAGGAGTGGCCTTTTGGCATCTGCTCTAGTGTCATTTATAATAATGAAGCACTGGGGGTAGGGGTGGGGATTCCAGTAACCACCAAAAAGATATAAACTATGATACAGACACAGTGGGCCATTGTGAAAAATGGGCCACTTTGCAATAACTAAAAATCATGTTTTAGAAGGATTTTTATTTTAATTATTTATTTTCATTTTAAAATCTTTTGGCTGCACTGTGTAGCATGTGGAATCCTAGTTCCCTGACCGGGATTGAACCCACACCCCCTGCATTGGCAGCATGGAGTCTTAACATTGAACCACCAGGAAAGTCCCCTAGAAGCATTTTTTAAAGATGTAAGGAAAAAAGTGAAAGTAAATGAAAAATATGATTTATGTATATAAAATTATCCCAGAATAATGTGAAGGGAAGTATATGGAAATGTCAAAAGAGGTGATTTGGTGTGTTAAGATTATTATTTTTCCCATTGATTTTACTTAGCTCTACATTTTAAGATTTTTATATGTGTATATATTATATATTCTGCAAGAACAAAACCAGAAAACATTTTGATAGGCCTAATATACATATAAAAAGTCATAACCATTTATGCATTTTAACTATACTAATTCCATTTTAGGGATTCAGTCTAAGGAAATAATTTAAATTATAGAATATACTGCATTCAAACATGTTAATATTATTTTTTTCATAATAGTGTAAAATTGGAAACAGCCTAATAATGTAAGTGATTAGCTACATTAGATGAGAACTCATCATCTATCAGAAATCAAAGGCAGACTTTTTTTTCCCCACAGCACTTTTTAAAAATTGGAGTATAGTTGATTTACAATGTGGTATTAACTTTCAGATGTCCAGCAAAGTGATTCAGATATATATATATTCTTTTTCAGATTATTTTCCCTTATAGGTTATTACAAAATATTGAGTATAGTTGTTTTGCTATAGAGTAGGTCTTTGTTGATTATCTATTTTATATATAGTACTGTGTGTGTTAATCCCAAACTAACTGCTAATTTCATAATGGCCCCAAATGAAACAACTTTCAATGGGTAAGTTAAATACATGTGGTCAAAGGCAGACTTTTAAATCGTGTATATAAAGTCTACCATCACAAAAGATTATGAAGTAATATTCAGTGAGAAAGTAGAATAAAATTATATTCTTATTACATTCTTATTATATTCTTATTACAACAAGATAATTTTTACAAAGCAAAAATAAAGCACTAAAAATCTAGACTATAGGAGATGATCATTTTGGGTGGTGAGATTATAACTGTAAATGGTATCTTGACTTTCATATGCTTTCCAAATAAAAGCATGTATTATGTGTGCACATATTTTAAAAATTAAAAACCCAACTATTTTAAAACAAAAATTATCTGCTCTAGGGGACGGAGACTGACAACTGAGCATATCTCTTTCTGGGTGGCTCCCGGAGTTGGGTGGAGAAAAAGTAATAATCTGCTGTCCTTATTCCAAGAGCCCGAGGCCCCACCCCCAGAGCAGGGGCTCCCTGGCCCCAGCCTCTCACTGCCAGATGGTACACATTCTCTCCTAGCCACACACAGACTGGGCCATGAAGGTCCAGCCCAGGATGTGGGTCTTTCCCGCGACTGCCTGAAACCCTTAGTGATGGGGAGGGTGCCGTCTATCACTCATTCCCCAGCCTGCTCCAGCCAGAAAAATCCCCCTTCCATCATCGTCACCCCCCCCTGCTCTTCCTCCTTCCGGAACCATGTTGATGCTAATGGATGCTGTATCTTACCGAGTTCCTTCGACACAACAGTCACATCATGTAGAACATTTTAGTGAATCCACAGCGAGGTCTGTACCCACCTTGAGAGATATGAACAGGTACCTTCATTTTGGGCTTCCCAGGTGGCTCAGTAGTAAAGAATCTGCCTGCCAAATAGGAGACGGGATTTCGATCTCTGTCAAGAAGATCCCCTGGAGAAGGAAAAGGCAACCCACTCCAGTATTCTTGCCTGGGAAATCCCATGCACAGAGGGGCCTGGTGGGCTACAGTCCATGGGGTCACAAAGAGTCGAACACAACTTAGTGTCTAAACAACAACAACAAATCCTCACTCCTGATCTCAGGAGATTCAGAGAGAGAGGAAGCCATCTCCTTAAGGTCACACAGCTACTGAAGGGCAGATCCATTTGGTTATTAATACTGCTTCCAGTCTGTGCCCTTAACCAACGTCTCTATGCAGGCTGAACACCCAGCCGGTGCTCTCAGCTATACTGTCTCTCCTCCTCCTGCAAGGGCTACCCCACTATTTTCACTGGTGATGGCTTTCTTTTCTTATGTCCTTCTCCAGTCATCCTTCCTCCTCCAACTTCCTGAGATCAGAGGCAGCAATTTCAGTAGCCTATGTGTGTGTGTGTGTGTGTGTGTGTGTGTAGTGTGTGTGTGTGTGTATGTGTGTGTGTATCATAGTTTCTTTCCTACTACAGCCCCCACAATGGTACTTACATAATGAAACTGAAGCTTCATAATAAAAGTTCATAAAGCTCCAGTGAACAACTTTAAACTTAAAATGCTCACAGCCTAAAAGTTGAGAGTTATGTTTATTCAGTGGGAATTTTTATGACTTAAGCCCAGGAGACAGCATCTCAAGTAACCCTGAGAGAACTGCTCAAGGAGATGAGTTGGAGAGGGGGAAGGCGAGGAGCCACGTTATATAGAAGTTTTGCAACAAAGGGCAGGTAATCTGAACATCAAAAGATTATTGCTAGTTAAAGAAAACCAGATAACCCAAGTTAAGGAACTGAGTGCTTTTCTATGTATGGGAAGATGCAAGAGTCTAAGTTCACTGAAATCATTCTTTTGAAATGTGCCTTAGTTATCTGGGGCCAGAATCCCGAGTTTCCTTGGGGCTCACTGTGGCTGCAGTCTGATGATTGCTAGATGGCAATCCTTTCTGAGTTCCCTCTGGGCTTACCAGCTCACCATCCATGGTGAGCTGCAATTGCTGATTGTACTTTTGCCTGGAAAATCCCATGGACAGAGGATCCTGGTAGGCTGCAGTCCACGGGGTCGCTAAGAGTTGGGCACGACTGAGGGACTTCACTTTCACTTTTCACTTTCATGCATTGGAGAAGGAAATGGCAACCCACTCCAGTGTTCTTGCCTGGAGAATCCCAGAGACAGAGGAGCCTAGTGGGCTGCCTTCTATGGGGTCGCACAGAATCGGACACAACTGAGGCGACTTAGCAATAGCAGCGGCAGTGACATACTTCATGTACTGATTTAGTAGGAATTATTCCATTTCTCCGTTTCCCTGGTGGCTCCACAATAAAGAATCTGTCTGCCGTTACAGAAGACACAGAGTCGATCCTTGGGTCAGGAAGATCCCCTGGAGGTGGAAATGGCAACCGACTCCAGTATTCTTGCCTGGAAAATCCCATGGATGGAGGAGCCTGGCAGACTACAGTCCACTGGGTCAGAGAGAGTCAACATAGCTTAGTGACACATTTGTGCTAAGTCTCTTCACTCACTTTGTGACCCCATGGACTGTAGCCTGCCAGGTTCCTCTGTCCATGGGATTCTCCAGGCTAGAATACTGGAGTGGGTTGCCATGTCCTTCTCCAGGGCATCTTCCCGACCCAGGGATCAAACCTGCATCTCTCACATCTCCTGCATTGGCAAGCAGGTTCTTTACCACTAGCATCACCTGGGAAGCCCCTGGCTTAGCAATAAACCACAATAACTGAGTGTAACTAAACAACAATTGAGTGTATCAGGCTTATTTAATCTTATTAACTCTTCCAACCATTTGGAGTAAGAATTATCATCTGCATTTCATAGTTGAAAAAGTGGAGGCTTAGAAAAGTCAAGAAACTTGTCCACCATCACCTAGCTGGTGAGGGGCTCCTGGCACCCCCACCACACTTGCCTACATGGGCCAGCTTTACACGGCTCACTCTTGACAATTTTTCTTCAACCAGTCTGGTGGCCCATCCATCAGTCCTCACAAATCAGCCAGTGTCTACAAACCCTACTCTGGACCTGGGTCCCTGAAGGGACTCAAAAAGCAGGCAAAACATAGCCCCTGCCATGGACTTACTGAGGAGACAGGACAAAGACGTATAGAAACTGGACTTCCCTGTGGTCCAGTGGCTAGGGCTCCATGCTCCCAATCCAGGGGTCTGGCAACTAGATGCCATGTGCCCCAGCTAAGACCCAGTGCAACCAATAATAAATATATTTTTGAAAAGAAGAAAATAAAAAAGACACACAGAAACTTAACACACAACCCCTGGGTGACCCCTGCCAAGCCACTTCCCTCCTCTGAGCCTCAGTCTCCTTATCTGCACAATGAGGGCGTTGCACTGGAAGGCTGCAAGTACACAGTCTTTCCCATCTATGATCACCTGAGTGTAACCCATTTAATTACAAGGTGGGGATGCTGAGGCCCAGGGATTAGGGCTGTCCCAGAAACGAGTGGAACAAAGCCAGAAAATAAAACCACAAGATTTGACCCTTGGAGAAACTGGCTTTGTTGCTAAGAATAGGACAAACACTCAAGAATGAGCCCAGTGGGGGCCCTGTGAGGAGAGAAGGGGTGCATTTATTGCTCCGTCCTTTTGTATCTGACAAAGCGGGGAGAGTGTCTCCCTGGTGTGGATTTCCCCTTAGTGTTTGAGCACTCAAGGAAAAGTAAGCTGGTTGCTTTCAATCCTTTCATTTCCAGGGGACCTCAAGGTGCCCAGAGAGCAGAAAGGCTACAAAGTGAGTCACTTCTAAGCCTTTCTGTTAGGAACAAGAAAGAATGCTTAGTGTGGAGGAGGGAAGGGAGTTAGGAGATGAGGAGCTGAAGCAATTTGGAGGCTGCCTTTCCTTCAGGGCGTCAGATCGGGGTAGGAACACACGCAGCTCCCAGAGTGGTTGCTCTCCGGGCCAACCTACTCCAGGTGTCGGAGTGTCACCCAAGATTTCCACTGCTAGTCCAGCCCTGTCTTCAGTACCAGACCAGGACACTCAGACTGTAATTACGGCTCCACCATCAGAGGTTTATCTTTGCTCCATCTCTTTAAGAAGGTGCCTATAAATCACAGTGTAGGTAAGGTTAGATCAGGATTGTGGCAGGCTCAATGATGGCTCCCTAAAAGATCCACTGGGCTTCTCAGGGAATGCTTGTCAACACAGAGGATGTGGGTTCGATCCCTGGGTCGGGAAAATCCCCTGGAGAAGAAAATGGCTATCTACTCCAGTACTCCTGCCTGGGAGAATCCCATGGACAGAGGAGCCTGGCGGACTACAGTCCATGGGGTCGCAAAGAGTTGGACACTAAACAACAATTTAAAATATATCTTTTAGATATAATTTACAGTAATTCATTGTAAGCAGAAAGCTTGATTGCGTCTCTTTGCTGGTTCTTGGATATCTGGATTAAAAATTCATTTTAAAGGAACCTCCCTGGCAGCCCAGTGGTTAAGATTCCATGCTTCCTTTGCAAACAATGCAAGTCCCATTCTACTCAGGAAGCTAAGATCCCACATACAGAGTGGTACCACCAAATAAGTATAAAAATATTTTTAAAATACAAGTTATCTTAAGTTAGTGGTGAAAGCCCAGACTATAATGGAACCAGACTTGGCAAGGCCTAATTTTATATTGGTGATATGAAACTTTTGCTTTTGTATTTGAAAATTAGTTTTAAAATCTCTATGTCAGATGTGTACTGATTGAGACTACCCTTCCTTCAGTGCATCTAGGAAGGAAGTATACTTTAGTATACCCACTCTAGTATTCTTGCCTGGAAAATTCCATGGACAGAGGAGCCTGCAGGGTTACAGTCCATGGAGTTGCAAAGAATCAGACATGACTGAGCAACTGAATATGAATGCATGCATGCTTTAGTATACAGGACACAAAGACTAATATATTTACTAGGAAAGGAGAAACAATTAGCAAGTTAATTCCTCTTACCTGTGTGTCTGCTTTCATCCAAGTGAAGAATTATTCGTTCCATTCTGTCCAAAATGGGGGCATCTACATAGAAATATGTATCTTTTTAGGCACGAACTCATCAACTTCATATACATCATATAAACAGCTCACAATTCTAGGTCTTCTAACAAGGCAAATACACTAACCATTAGCTTTGGAACCAGATGTGCAAATAAAAACAAAATGCACGATTTGCTTATCATTCTTCCCTGAGAAGGAGGTAGCATGTGGATTTCAGTTTTGCAGTATGTCTTGAATACATTTGTGCTTTACACATAATTATTATTCACAAGCATGATGTTTATCACACATGATGGGAATTATCACTGACTCTACAAATCACTACCTGGAATAATGACTGTTTTGATTGTAATTCTTCTGCCGAAGAGCAAAGGTTTGAACAGTAGCATACAAAAATCTAACCAGCTCAGGCTAAGGTGCAAGACATGCTCTAGGAGGGAAGAAACTTTGTATCCTATTATAAGATCATCACTAAAGGAATGTTGCCTATAAATTTAAGTCATGCACAAAGACTGCAGGAATCCTTCCCCCAGGTAATGAGCATTAAGCTAAAATACTTTTGTTTAGCTCACAGGAAACATACTGACCAGGCCCATCTGTGAATAGCTATAGGAAGGAAGAAATTAACACATTTCCACCAAAGTCTGGCTGGAAGGAGGTCTTTACTTCCTCCCCTTTGAGTATAAAAGAAGTCTGAATTCTAACAGAGAAGAGTGTTTTTGGGGACACTAGTCCATCTTCTCCAACTGCTGGCTTTCTGAATAAAGTCACTAACTTTCCTTGCCCTAACAACTCATATCTTGATTTACTGTCCTATCTTACTGTCATGTGAGTGTATGTTCCTCGATTCTTTGTCTTGTCACAACAAAGATTTGGAGTGACGGACATTAAAGCCCCCTCGGCGTGTCACAGCTCTCAGGTCTTGGATAGACCGTGTTATAGCTCTCAGGTCTCGAATGGACCGTGTTATCGCTCTTAGACAAATCAGTGTTACAGCTCTATTTTATTTAGAAGACAGCAGGAAAATCTATCTTCGAGGCATGAGGGCATGTCGATCTAAAGACATGAGGAGAAGAGTGCCCCTGGCTCTGGCTCTTCTATTTATATGTTTCTCTCTCCCTGGGCCTGTCCTATGTAAGTTGGGCCAGCCAGGAGTGTTGTTTGTTTTTACCTGAGGTCCTCACTCCGGTCCTCGGACCTTCTTTTGTTTCATTTTCGCGGGCTTTTCCCTTCCTTGTCTTGTAGCCACTGCCACTTTGGACTCCTTTTCCCTGTTCTGCCTGCCTAACGTTACCATGAGCAGGAGGAGCCTGGACTCAGTGTTAACAGTGTTGTCATTAGGTATTAACTCACTTGCTCTCCAAAGCAGCTAGTAAATGTTTACTAGGGCTCATTGCATGAGTCAAATGACAGAGCATGGACAATCACTAGATACTGAGAATGGTCTTTACCATTATTTCCTGGTGACAGGACTGTTGGCTTTGTGGAGGTACCAAGATGGGGCTCAAAGAAGTATCATCTGTTCTACCCTAAAGAAGACAATAAAAACCTAAATACGAAACACAGAATATAAATCGTTAACCAGTTCTGTTAATGAGCTAGTTAAAATCGTTAACTAATTCTGACATAGAATTGGAAGAGCAACCAGAGACATCAGTGAAGGCATAAACTGGACCTCCAAAGAGGAAAGATTAACATGCATACACTACTATGTCTAAAATAGTAGGGAAGCCTTGTGTGCTTGTGTCATCCCAGTGCACTAGCCCTGAGCATCCTGTATCATGCAACGAGCCTGGGCTGGCAATTCATTTCACATATGATATTATACATGTTTCAATACCATTCTCCCAAATCATCCCACTCTCTCCCTTTCCCACAGAGTCCAAAAGACTGTTCTGTACATCTGTGTCTCTTTTGCTATCTCGCATACAGGGTTATCAGTATCATCTTTCTAAATTCCATATATATGTGTTAGTATACTGTATCGGTGTTTTTCTTTCTGGCTTATTTCACTCCAGGCATGGTTCTGAGTGTCATCCTGTAGTTCCTTCTTTCCAAGGCAAAGGATCACCCCTACAGCATGTTCTTTTTCAGGCTGGTACTCACATACAAGGGGTGCATTTTAGGATTTGGTCCTGAATGGGGGTTCTTTGAGGTTCGTGGTAATTTAGGATGAGTGTCCTCAAAGACTGTTTCATATAGTACGATTCAAAACTTGTTGTCTGACCTGTCCTAGGTCAGTTTCAGTCCATAAAGCGTTTTTCCTGGGCTGGGTCCTCTCTGGACTGGGGGAGCCCAGGACCACATCTCACTCTTCTGTTATATCCTCCTCCCTGTCTTGCCCAGTGACAGGCCTAGAAGGATATACCCTAAACCTGAACCAAATTACAAAGTTAAATGGATGCCAGTAGAAGGATTTCATGGGACTCGATTTTTTATTTATTGATGGCTGCACTGGGTCTTCATGGCTGCCCGTGAGCTTTCTCTAGTTGTGAGTAGGGGCTAGTCTCTAGCTGTAGTTCACGGGCTTCTTACTGCGGTGGCTTCTCTTGTTGCAGAGCACTGGCTCTGTGTACCTGGGCTTCAGAATTATGATGCATGGACTTAGCTGCTCTGTGGCATATGGGATCTTCCCGGACCAGGGATCAAGCTCATGTCCTCTGCTTTGGCAGGCAGATTCTTAACTAGACCACCAGGGAAGCCATTGTTGGAATTTTTAATAGCAGCCTATGAACTTGAGAAGCTAGGGAGTAAGGGAGAATGAGTCTTCCTACTATTCACATTGTCAGAGTTGCTCTCCTTCCGTAGACTTGCCTTGAAATCATGGTCAAACAGACTGAGGATGTCTCTAAAGCTGCCAGGACCATATCTGAAGTTTCAGTGGCAATGAGCCACTGATTGCTTTTTTTGCCTCCATTCCACCTGGGGAAAAATCCTTCAAGTTCACTTTACTCTGAGGCCAATGGACAGATATGTGAAGGCCCTCCAGGCCATGTGGGCTGCTGGACGTGGACAAGGACGTGGACAACTGAGCATCTCAGAGCTGAATACATGGAAGACAGTCCAGGCTGGCTTTGTCCTCACACACAGCGCAGGACAAGGCAGAGACTGCCCACCCAGCTGCAGCCTCCTGTGTGGGGATCGCTGAGCTGGGGGCTATTGCCTCCACTGCAGACCTGGAAGCGGTGAGTGTGACAGCCATAGCAAGCTGCTCTGACATTCAAGTCTGAACAGGCATAGGTGGGAAGACCAAACCACCTTCCGGAAGCAGGGACACCTTCCTAACCCTTTGTTGGCATTTGCCTCTTGTAGGTGGGCACTGGGGCTTCTCTGGTGGCTGAGTGGGTAAAGAATCTGCCTGCCAATGCAGAAAATGCATGGATTTGATCCTTGGGTCAGGGAGATCCCCTGGAGAAGGGCATGACAACCACGCCAGTCTTCTTGCCTGGGAAATCCCATGGATAGAGGAGCCTGGCGGACTACAGTTCATGGAGTCACAAAAGAGTCGGGCATGACTGAGCGACTAAACAACAACAACAGCAACAGACAGGGCACTGCCCTGGGAGGGGCACATGCCTTGGATCATATAGTGGGAGCCAGCGAGGGACCCTTGGCCTGTGGCTCTAACTCCCAACTTTGCCCAGAGGACCACCCTGCCCTAACCCTACTGGCTGTCACTTGTGCCATCATCAGATCTAACTTCTCTTCTAGAAAGTACTATTCTCCTATTCTTCCTTTTTTTTTTTTCTTTCCTGTCCTTGTGGCAATTTGTTTTTGTTTGTTCCTTGTTCATTTTGTTCCAGACACACTGGTTGGGGAAGTAGCCTGGGAGGCCCAGAATCTCTGGGCTATGGGTGGGCTGCTATCTCTGGTGCACAAGTCTCTCTGCAGGGCCCGCCCCTCCCTCGCAGCTGGCAGCTGCAGTGGGGAGATGCCTGCAGTCTGGAATCTGCAGTGGCCCAGCTGAGGGCTGGCTCCCTGCCCCCTGCAGATGGCCAGGATGACGCCTTGGCCGTGTCAGGCATCCCCCATGTCACCCCACACATGCGGGGCCCCGAAGACTGTTTCTTCTCTCCTTCTGAGGCTTCTTTTGCTGCTCTTTGGTCGAGCATGAAAGGCTTGGTGATTGCACCCTGTTATCATGTGACAGTCATTTACAGCCTCAAGCTCTAAGTCAGCGGTCAGGAATGAACCCAAAAGAAGGCATCACTGGGGAGAACTGACCACACTGCTCTAGCTTGGGCCAGGCAGGCAGAGGTGTACATGGAGCCCAAGAGCCTTCCCCTTGGTCTTCTGTGCCTGTTTCCCCATTTGAACCAACATCCTCAAATGACAGAGGATGAGATGGTTGGATGGCATCACCAACTCAAAGCACATGAGTTTGAGCAAACTCCAGGAGACAGTGAAGGGCAGGGAAGCCTGGCATGCTGCAGTCCTTGGGATCACAGAGTCCATGGGGTGACATGATTAAGAGACTGAACAACAACTCAAACAACTTATTGCTCTCACAGCAGAATACTTGGAAAAACCTAAAAACATAAAGAAAAAAATCACCCACAATTCTCCCATTAATATCTTTCTGTTTTCATCTACTTTGCATAACTGAAACACCCTGCTTATACAGTTATGTATCCTGCTTTTCAACAATGTGTCCAGTCACTCAGTCTGACTGACTGTCAGTCTGTCTGACTCTTTGTGACTCCATGGACTGTAGCCCGCCAGTCCTCTGTCCATGGGATTTCCCAGGCAAGAATACTGGAGTGGGTTGCCATTTCCTTCTCTGGAGGATCTTCCTGATCCAGGAATCCAACCTGTGTTCCTGTATAACAGGCAGATTCTTCACCACTGAGCCCCTTGGGAAGCCCGTTTTAAACAATAATCTTTCCATAATGAACAAATCACTCATGTTCATTACACAACATTCAGAAAATTCAAACACAAATAATAAAAATGACTTTTCATTGCTCCTTTGAGAAATAACAAGCAGTAATATTTTCATGTTGTCTTAAAAAAATTTTTTTTTAACTTTATTTTTCAACTTTTTTAGCCACACCTTACCTGTGCTAATCCAAACACCCAATTCTTCCCTCCCCACCCTCACCCCACCTCCTTGGCAACCACAAGTCTGTTCTCTCTGCCTGTGAGTCTGTGTCTGTTTCATAGATAAGTTCATTTGTGTAACAGCTTAGATTTCACACGTAAGTGATACCTCATGGCATTTGTCTTTCTCTTTCTGACCTACTTAGTATGATAATCTCTAGGTCCATCCATGTTGCTGCAAATGGCATGAATAGCATTCCATTTCATATGTGCACATCTTCTTTATCTATCATCTGTCAATGGACATTTAACTTGTTTCCATGTCTTGGCTTTTGTGACTAGCGCTGCTATGAACATAGGGGTGCGTGTATCTTTTCAAATTATGGTTTTGTCCAGACATGCCTAGGAGTGAGATTGTTGGATTATATGGCAACTCCATTTTTAGCTTTTTGAGAAAACTCCATACTGTTTTCCATAGTGGCTATACCAATTTACATTCCCACCCACAGTGCAGGAGGGTTCCCTTTTCTCCACACACTCTCCAGCATTTGCTCTTTGTAGAATTTTTAATGATGGCCATGCTGCCTGGTGTAAGGTAGCACCTCATTGTAGTTTTGACTTGCATTTCTCTAATAATTAGAGATGTTGAGCATCTTTTCATGTGCCTGTTGGCCATCTATATGTCTTCTTCAGAGAAATGTCTAGATATTCTACCCATTTTTCAATTGGGTTGTTTTTTTCTTTGTTGCATTGTATGGGCTTAATTATGGCAACCCACTCCAGTACTCTTGTCTGGAAAATTCCATGGATGGAGGAGCCTGTTGGGCTGCAGTCCATGGAGTCGCTAAGAGTCGAATATGACTGAGCAACTTCACTTTCACTTTTCACTTTCATGCATTGGAGAAGGAAATGGCAACCCACTCCAGTGTTCTTGCCTGGAGAATCCCAGGGACAGGGAAGCCTGGTGGGCTGCCATCTATGGGGTCGCACAGAGTCGGACACGACTGAAGTGACTTAGCAGCAGCAGCAGCAGCAGCAGCATGGGCTTAATTGTGCATTGCTGGTGGCTCAGCAGTAAAAGAATCCACCTGCAATGCAGGAGCTTCAGGAGATATGGGTTTGATCCCTGGATCGGGAAGATCCCCTGGAGAAGGAAATGGCAACCCACTCCAGTATTCTTGCTTGGAGAATTCCATGGACAGAGGAGCCTGGAAGGCTACAATCCATAGGGTCACAAAAAGTTGGACATGACTGAAGCAACTTAGCAAGTATGCATATGCATGAGCTTAATTAGCTTGGCTTTTAGATGAGAAAGTTGAGGCACAGAGAGGTTAAGTGCTTTGCCTAAGATCACAGAGATAAGAAGTGGTGGAGCTGGTATTCCCAGCCAGTTGGTTTCCAACTCTCTGCATATAATCCTCTCTCTCTGTTTTTTAAAGATTTTTTTAATGTGGATCATTTTTAAAGTCTTTATTGAATCTGTTACAATATTGCTTCTGTTTTAGGCTGTGGTCTTTGGCTGCAAGGCATGTGGGATTTTAGCTCCCCAATCAGGGATCAAGCCTGCACCCCCCCCGTTGAAAGGTGAAGTGCTAACCACTGGACCACCAGGAAAGCCCCTATAACTCTCTAACGAAGCCAGTCCAGCTGAGTGCAGGCAACTGGGAAACTGAGCATAGTGGTAGGGTAAGTATGAACCATAATTTTAGTGCATTCATAGAGTCCCACGTCATGGGTAATAGGCACCTGGCCCATGTGTATTTTTGAGGGAGCTCATTAGCCTTCAGAGTCTGCACAGAAATAATTATTCAAAACGAGATGTTATCTGGGACTTGCCTGGTGGTCCAGTGATTAAGACTCGCCACTTTCAATCCAGGGGTTGTGGGTGCAATCCCTGGTGGTGAAACTAAGATCCCATAAGCCACCCAGTGCAGCCAAGAAGTGAAAAAAATAAAAACAACAAAAAAATGAGATGTTACCTTTTAGAGGGACACTCTACATTTAGGAATAAAATGATGTGACGTGTTTGCTTCCAGATAATCCTGGTTGGGAGCAGGGTGGGGTTGCACAATGAACACATGGGGTGTAAGTGATACAAAATCAGCTGTGAGTTGAATTTGTTGAAGTTGAGTGGTAGATCTATGAGGGCTCTTTCTTCTCTTGAATTTGCTGAAAATTTGCCATGCTAAAATATTTTTTAAAATCTCAGATCAGGGACTTCCCTGGCGGTCCAGTGTTTAAGATTTCTTGCCTTTCAATGCAGGGGGTGCAGGTTCAATCACTGATTGGGGAGCTAAGATTCTGTATGCTTAATGGTCAAAAAATAAAAACACTAAAAATAGCAATACTGTAACAACGTGCTGCAGTCTACCAGCTGGAAAAGAATGGGACAGGACTTAGAGACTGAACAACAACTGTAACAAATTTAATAAAAAAGACTTTAAAAATGGTCCACATCAAAAACGCTTTAAAAAAAAAGAATCTCAAACCATTAGATAGCTCAAGAATGACCTTTGAAGGGATCCCTGGGTCAGGAAGATCCCCTGGAGAAGGAAATGGCAACCCACTCCAGTACTCTTGCCTGGAAAATCCCATCCTTATATGGTGGCAAACATTCCGATAAAACCGGCAGCTGTGTGTTTTTTCAGTGACTTTACTTGCCAGGAAGACTAGCAGTGTATGACACGTATGTAACATATTCCAAGCTGGATTTTACCTTCTAAGAGATTTGATTGACAGAAAGCAGAGGTAGGATGGGCTTGGCCCACAGACAATAAACTAGTGGAATAAAGGTCTGTGCGCTCTTGTTCAGGGAAGATCCTAGGTCTCTTAGGACCACATGCTCATGCTCTGCCAATGGAAGTTCAGTGAGGTTCCACCGTCCCCTCCTCCCTCAGGCATCCGGCTTCCTCCCTGCTTTGAAAGCCAGTGTTTAGTTTCTGACGTCACTCACGATGCTGTATGCTAGGATTCTGGGCAACACAGAAAGTTGAGATCCAGAGCACTGTAATTACACCTCTTCCTGGATTTCAAGTAGGGCCGATCTGTGAATATGCCAGATTTTTCCAGGTCTGGAGGCAGCAGGCCAGGGCCAATCACAGCCGGCTAGTGAGGCTGCCAGCTTCCTGCTCTGCCACCACTGCAGTGGCTTGTGAGCCCCAGGGCCAGAGCTCAATGGCAGGGTCACTACAGCCGCCTTCCTGCCCACACCTGCGCAGTCGGCTTGGGGTGCTGACGGCACAGCTCCACAGGGGAGAGAAATGGAAAGGTGAGCCCAAGGTGGGCATCTCTGGAGTCAGGTTCTCTGTGGATTTGTGAAAAGTGGCCAGGAGGGCCTGATTAAGGCTCTGCAGGACTCAAAGGGTACCAGACTCAGAATAACTGGGGTCCCAAGTAGTAATTTCCATTTTGTACAGAAAGGCGCACACGTTGGCGTAGATAAGGCAGAGATTTAAGCTCTCCTTGCTTCCAGTCAGTCCTGAGAGGAAAGACTGAAAGGTGGCAAAAACTCAGTTTTCAAAAGCTGACTGCCTGGGCAGAGACCTATGCCCGGAGTAAGGCACCCCCACAAGTGAGGCATCCAGGGGGTTCTTCATTGGTGGGCAAACACCGGCTTTCTGGGGGCACTGAAGTTTTCATAGCTCCCCACATTCCACAACATGGACTCTCCCCGCTTTTACGTGGGAAGACCATTCCCCACCCCCTTATTCTTGGCTTTAAAGACTTCTCCCAATTTCACTAAAGTCTGTTAAGAGTTCATTTTTTTAATATAAATTTATTTATTTTAATTGGAGGCTAATTACTTTACAGTATTGTATTGGTTTTGCCATACATCAACATGAATTCGCCACAGGTATACACGTGTTCCCCATCCTGAACCCCCTCCCTCCTCCCTCCCCATACCATCCCTCTGGGTTGTCTCAGTGCACCAGCCCCGAGCAACCTGTATCATGCATCAAACTTGGACTGGCGATTCGTTTCATATATGATATTATACATGTTTCAATGCCATTATCCCAAATCATCGCACCCTCACCCTCTCCGACAGAGTCCAAAAGACTGTTCTATACATCTGTGTCTCTTTTGCTGTCTTGCATACAGGGTTATTGTTCAGTTCAGTTCAGTTGCTCAGTCGTGTCCGACTCTTTGCAACCCCATGAATCGCAGCACGCCAGACCTCCCTGTCCATCACCAACTCCCGGAGTTCACTCAGATTCACGTCCATTGAGTCAGTGATGCCATCCAGCCATCTCATCCTCTGTTGTCCCCTTCTCCGCCTGCCCCCAATCCCTCCCAGCATCAGAGTCTTTTCCAATGAGTCAACTCTTCGCATGAGGTGGCCAAAGTACTGGAGTTTCAGCTTTAGCATCATTCCTTCCAAAGAAATCCCAGGGTTGATCTCCTTCAGAATGGACTGGTTGGATCTCCTTGCAGTCCAAGGGACTCTCAAGAGTCTTCTCCAACACCACAGTTCAAAAGCATCAATTCTTTGGCATTCAGCCTTCTTCACAGTCCAACTCTCACATCCATACATGACCACAAGAAAAACCATAGCATTGACTAGACGGACCTTAGTCAGCAAAGTAATGTCCCTGCTTTTGAATATGCTATCTAGGTTGGTCATAACTTTTCTTCCAAGGAGCAAGAGTTTTTAATTTCATGGCTTCAGTCACTATCTGCAGTGATTTTGGAGCCCCTCAAAATAAAGTCTGACACTGTTTCCACTGTTTCCCCTTCTATTTCCCATGAAGTGATGGGACCGGATGCCATGATTTTCATTTTCTGAATGTTGAGCTTTAAGCCAACTTTTTCACTCGCCTCTTTTACTTTCATCAAGAGGCTTTTAGTTCCTCTTCGCTTTCTGCCATAAGGTTGGTGTCATCTGCATATCTGAGGTTATTGATATTTCTCCTGGCAATCTTGATTCTAGCTTGTGTTTCTTCCAGTCCAGCGTTTCTCATGATGTACTCTGCACAGAAGTTAAATAAGCAGGGTGACAATATATAGCCTTGATGTACTCCTTTTCCTATTTGAAACCAGTCTGCTGTTCCATGTCTAGTTCTAACTGTTGCTTCCTGACCTGCATACAGATTTCTCAACCATCTTTCTAAATTCCATATATATGCGTTAGCATACTGTATTGGTGTTTTTCTTTCTGGCTTACTTCACTCTGTATAATAGGCTCCAGTTTCACCCACCTCATTAGAACTGATTCACATGTATTCTTTTTAATGACTGAGTAATGCTCCATTTTGAGATGCAGATGTAGAGAACAAATGTAGGGATTCCAAGGAGGAAGGGGTAGTGGTGAGATGAATTAGGAGGTTGGGACTGACATACATACACTAATTTACATAAAACTGGATAGCACAGGGAACTCTACTCAGTGCTCTGTGGTGATCTAAATGAGAAGGAAATCCCCAAAAGAGGGGATGTGTGTATACATACAGCTGATTCACTTTGTTGTGCAGTAGAAACTAACACAGGCTTCCAGGTGATGCAATGGTAAAGAATCTGCCTTCCAATGCAGGGGACAAAAGAGATGTGGGTTTGATCCTGGAGTCGGGAAGATCCCCTGGAGAAGGGAATGGCAACCTGCTCCAGATTCTTGCCTGGGAAATCCCACGGACAGAGGAGTCTGGCCGGCTACAATCCATGGGTTCTAGAAGAGTCGGACAGAACTGAGCACTCACACGCACAGAAACCAACACAACATTGTAAGCAACTATATGCCAATAAAATTTAAAGAGAAAAGTTCATTTCACCTGTGAAATCTGTTCTCTTGCTTAGGTAAAAAGGACCAGGGAAAGACCTTATTTTTCCCGAACAACTGGCTGAACAACTGAAGCATGAGTCTTGTTATCTTAAACCTGAATATAACCTGAGGTGTATCCATTTGAAAAAAATGCCAAGTAAGGAATGAAGTTCTCCCAACTTAATGCACTGGTCAGGTGCAGTCTGGAGAATTCTGTTAACTTCTGCCTTTCACCTTTAAAAGAAATGCTGTCTATTTTATACTTCCAGAGGAGAGACCAGGATGTGGAGAGATCAAGAACTCTGTTGCAAAAGGATGGGTCAGCAATCACAAGTCCAGGGAAGATAAAACTGGAGGGGACAGGAGAGCCAAGTCCAAAGGAGTGAAGGCCAAGGTTGGCTCAGAAAGGCAGAATCAGGGCAAAGGGTTAAGGAGAGGAATGCTGGAAGACAGATTTTTACTTTCTAGCAGCAAGAACCTTCTAATCATTAGGCTGTTTAAACATGAGATGAGCTTGATGAGTCAGGGCCTGGTCAGGCAGCAACCAAGCAGAGGCTGGACAGCCACTCCTAGGAGCAGTGCTGCAGGGGGATTCCTGCATTGGGCAGGAAATGAACACCAAGATTCTGTTCTTTTGTAACTCTCTGAAATGTCAGTCCTATACATCATAAATTAGGGGACATATAAAAAATTTCAGTGGCTTTTTAAAAACATAGAGAGTTTTTGTTTATAGAAATGAAAACTGAATGATGATCAAAAAATGAAAACCATAGGTCATTTTTTCAGGCTCCTTGCAGCACTTTGATTTCCTGTGTCTTTGTGTTCTTCTTAATCTCAGACTCTGTTTTCTTTCTTTTACTTCTACCCATATGTCCTTACATTCTCTTTATCTCTCCTTTTACACAGAAGGTTTTCATTTATGCCATGGGTGGTAGGTCTTTGGAACATATTAGAGGAATTTAAAGTCTGGTTACTTGGAAATTGTTTGAGCGAAAAATCTATAATATCTTACCTAACCTGGTAACTGTTATACCTCTTCTCTCTTCTCCAACCACATGTTTTGGTCAGGGCTATTTGGGTTTCAGAAAAATCATTAATGCTGATAATATTACAAGTAAAGGGGAAAAAAAGGAGAATTGCCAGAATGATTCTGGAGGAATATGCACCAAGGACAACCAAACTAATCTTGACACAAAAAAGAAAAAAAGAAAGAAAAGAAATAATTAGAACTTTCTACAATACTAGAATTGCCTACACTGTAATTACAATAATTAACATGACGCTGGCAACACAATACACATCAATTAAACAGAGAAGGCCAGAAAGAGACTCAGTAAATGTAGAATTAAAGTTCCATTTAAAAACCGCTTAAGAAAAAGAGGTGACTTTCATGAAATGACTAACTCTTTGGAGAAAAAGAGAGTCCCCCAAATTTCAAAAATAAACCATGGAAATGGACGTGACTTAGCAACTGAACAAGGTGTCAAAACCACAATAAGCCATATAGGTAAATGGCAAAACAAAAACGAAAGTATTACCAACATACATGAAAAAGACTTAATGTCATAACATATGAAAAGTTACTAATCAATAAGAAAAAGAGGAATGTCTCAATGGAGGACAGAGTAAACCACAATTCAGTAAATCAACTCAGAAGAAACTCAAGTGTCCAATGAACATGAAGCAGTTGAATCTTGGACTGATGGCAAATTAAAGCTGTGAGGTGCTATTTTTTAAATCTATCCAGTGGACAACATACTTTTGTTTAATGTGAATGTTTAGCGTTGGCTTCAGTTTCATACAGGCTTCTCATACTGAAGTGTGTGTGAAATGATGTAGATTTTTGATAGTATGCTTGGCAACACATCTCAAAAGCCTTGAAAATATTCAGCCTCTTTGACAAAGGAAGTTCACATATGAGAATATTTTTCTGAAGAATTCCTTAGGGGTATATGCTAGGGTTCAGTTGTAGGCATGTTTGCATTGAGCAGAGACTAGAACCAATCTAACTATCTAACAATAGTGACTCAGTAGTGACCATTTAATCAATTTTGACATGTCCTGTGTAGCCATTAAAAATATTATGGAAGACAATAAACGCTGGAGAGGGTATGGAGAAAAGGGCACCCTCCTACACTGTTGGTGGGAATGCATATTGGCACAGCTACTTTGGGAACCAATACAGAGGTTTCTCAAAAACTAAAAATAGGGTGGCCATATGATCCTGCAATCCCACTGCTAGGCATATATCTGTACGAAAACCATAACTCAAAAATATACACGCACCCCCTATGTTCATAGCAGCACTGTACACAATAGTAAAGACACAGAAACTACCTAATTGTCTGTCGACAGGTGAATGTATAAAAAGATGTGGTACATATATACAGTGGATCGTCCTAACTCTGGGACTGAACC
This sequence comes from Nanger dama, assembly GCA_917880005.1. NCBI lineage: Eukaryota > Metazoa > Chordata > Mammalia > Artiodactyla > Bovidae > Nanger > Nanger dama. Next base: position 4,127,120 of record CAKJTW010000078.1, on the reverse strand, counting down.
TGGGTCTCCTGCATTGCAGGTGGATTCTTTACTGTCTGAGCCACCAGGGAAACCTCTATACAATACAATACTATTCAGCTATTAAAAAGAATGAAATAATGCCATTTGAGCAACATAGAGGGACCTAGAGATCACACTAAGTGAGATAAGTCAGAAAGAGAAAGACAAATACATATGATATCATTTATATGTGGAGTCTAAAATACAACACAAATGAACATATCTATAAAACAAAACAGACCCACAGAGAGAACAAACTTGTGGTTGCCAAGGGGAAGAGAGTGTGTGGGGGTGATGGATTAACAGTTTGGAATTAGCAGTGCAAGCTGTCACATGTAGGAGGGATAAACAACAAGGACCTACTGTATAGCACAAGGAACCATTAATATATTCAATATCCTGTGATAAACCATGGAAAAGAATATGCAAAATAATGTATATATGTGCATAACTGAGTCACTTTGTTGTACAGCAGAAGTGAATATAACATTGTTAGTCAACTATACTTCAATAAATTCTTTTTAAATGTTGTAGAAGAATATTTCACCACATGGAAAGGTGTTCAAGGTGTCTATTTCTGTTGCTGTTGTTACAACAACTCTTTTGTTCTAGTTAGTTTGTTCTTTCTTTAATGGTGTACATTTTGAGTAAAAGAAGGAGATTTGGAGCTGGAGCAGAAATGTGGCTCCACGGTGGCTTGGTGTCCCAAACCATTCTCCTGGACACAACCCGGGAGCACTCGGCCTCTGGTCTGAAGAACTCCTGGCCACGCTCTGCATTTTGTGTGCTCCATGTTGGTGTACATGGCACACCAGGGCTGGAAGAATGGACTGAGTGAAATATAGCAGCCCAGTCCTCCTGGGAACTTCTCCCTGTCACGTGACTTCTGTTCCACGTCCTCCAGGCCTGGAGCTGTGCGAGGTCCTGGACTGTTAATCAAGTTAAATCCAAGAACTGTCCCATCCTCCAGTTTACAGTAAACATGCCATCAGGCACGAGCGCCCAAGAGCTGGACAGCAATTCCAGGGCAGGCACTGGGGAGCCAGCATCTTTGGGGGAGACTTGTTTTCCCTCCCTCCTCACCCCTCTCCTCTTCTCCCCACCCTCCTCCTTTCTCTCTTCCTTCCAATCTCCTTCCTTATCCTCCTCTAGGGATAGGCCTGAGGCTAATACACTTGGGAGAGGAGAGCCTCTTTGAAAAAACAAGTGCAAAATTACAAAATCAGATTCAAGTACAGGACCTTGAAAAGGTTCTGTGTAAGTGAGAGGCCGGAACTTAAGCTTCATAGTTGCTGTTGTTCAATCACCAAGTCGTGTCCAACTCTTTGTCACCCCACAGACTGCAGCACACCAGGCCTCCCTGTCCCTCACCAGCCCCCTGAGTTTGCAATACTGTTCTTTACAGCATTGGATTTTACTTCCGTCACCAGATATATCCACAAATGGGTGTCATTTCCACTTTGGTCCAGCCAATTCATTCTTTCTGGAGCTAATAGTAATTGTCTTCCACTCTTCCCCCAGGAGCACGTTGGACACCTTCTGGCCTGGGGGGCTCATCGTTTGGTGTCATATCTTTTTGCCTTTTATACAGTTCATGAGGTTCTCACGGCAAGGATTCTGGAATGTTTTGCCATTCCCTCTGGCAGTGGACCATGTTTTGTCAAAATTCTCCACTATGACCTGTCAGTCTTGGGTGGCCCTACACAGCATGGCTCATAGCTTCACTGAGTTACACAAGGCAGTGATTTCATGGTAAATCCACCTTTAATTCTGAATTTGGTTTTTATCACTCACATGTATTTCCTTTCAGTTTATACTGTTTATGTATTCCTGCTGCGGCCGCTGTCTGAACTACATTGAATATTGTTTTTCATATTGTTGAGCTTTATATAAATGGTATTCTCCATGACATTTTTATGCAGCTTGTTTTTCTTACTCAGTGGTACATTTTGGAAGTTTGTCCATGTTGATATGAACAACTTCAGTTTCTTTTAATTGCTATATTCCATTGTGTGATTCTCAGATTGTACCTACTCTTTCCTGCTGCAGTTTTTCGGTAAAAGTGGCAGGATATGTATATAGATATAGATATATATGCAAGTCGTAAACAAACATACAAACACACTGATGAGCAGGTAAATCAGTGTCATTTTGTTGTAAGACTAGGTTAGAACTAGGTAAGAAAAAAAAACCCATGATTTAAAAAAGAATTCAGGAACAATCCTAGGAAACTGGTATACAATATAGATGCATTTCAATTCAATAGAGAAAAATGGACTATTTAATAAACAGTATTGAAAGAATTGGATATATATAGATAAAATAAATAAAAGCACAAAATTACAGTTTAGATGAATTAAAAACTTCAACCTTCAAAAATACAAATTATAAAATATTAGGGAAAAATGTATAGCAAAATATCATTATGATCCCAGGGAGAAGGAACCTTAAATAAGTCATGGAAAGCAAAACTCACACAGTAAAAGGCCTAACAATTTAAATCAAATTAATGAATAAATGTTATCTAAAGTATAAAAACAGGATCTGAAAAATAAGATACCCCAACATAGTAAACAAACATGATATCAACCACCAGGCTACGCCGTCCCTGGGATTCTCCAAGCAGGAACACTGGAGTGGGTTGCCATTTCCTTCTCCAATGCATAAAAGTGAAAAGTGAAAGTGAAGTCACTCAGTCTTGTCCGACTCTTAGCGACCCCATGGACTGCAGCCCACCAGGCTCCTCCGTCAATGGGATTTTCCAGGCAAGAGTACTGGAGTGGGATGCCATTGCCTTCTCTGAGAGAAGCAACAAGGACTTACTATATAACACAGGGAATTATATTCAATATCTTGAGATAACATATAATGGAAGAGAAAAAAAGAATATATATATTTATATATTGGGATGCTTGGTTACTGAGTCCTGTCTGACTTTTTTCAGACCCTAAGGATTATAGCTTGCCACTCTTCTCGGTCCATGGGATTTCCCAGGCAAGAGTACTGGAGTAGGTTGTCACTTCCTATCCAGGGGGTCTTCCTGACCCAGGGTGGAACCCATGCCTCCTGCATTAGCAGGCAGGTTTTTTACCACTGAGCCAGCAGGGAAATGCATATATATATATATATATGTAATATACATATATAATATGTATATACACAAATATGTGTAGCGAAATCACTTTGCTGTATATTTGAAACTAACACAACATTGCAAATCAACTATATTTCAAAAAAATTTAATAAAACCAGACATCCCAAACAACATGAAAGGCAAGCTGAAGACTAGGAGAAAATTTGCAACTTATATAACAAAGAATATGTATAACATATATGTAGGAAAACAAACAAACACCCTTTAGAAAATGAGCAAAGGATATGAATAAGCAATTCATAAAAGAGGAAAAACATGTAAGAAGATGCTTGAACACAGTTTTCATCAGGCGTTTACTAATGAAAACATTGAAGAGATACCATTTTATGCCTAATATACTGAGCATTTTGAAATGTCTGGTAGGTGAAGCATTATTGAGACTGCTGAGAAGTGGAACTTCTAGATTCTGTTTTCATACTTCAAGATGGTGGAGCCACTTGAGAGGCAATGTGGGCATAGCCTTGGATCCACAATTTCCTCTTGTAGGAATCTGGAGTCTTGAGACACAGAAAAGACACATAGGACATTTATTGCAATGTTGTTGGATGTAGTGAAAAATTGTTAACAATCCTAAATATCCACTAGGGCTTCTCTGGTAGTTCAGGTGATAAAGAATCTGCCTGCAATACAGGAGAGCCAGGTTCAATCCTGGGGTCAGGAAGATCCCCTGGTGAAGGGAATGGCTACCCATTCCAGAAATATTGCCTGGAAAATTCCAACGACAGAGGAGCCTGGCAGGTTGCAGTCCATGGGATTGCAAAGAATCAGATACAGCTGAGTGATTAACACTTTCAAGTATCCACTAAAAAGAGAGAGGATAATAAATAAAATACAGTATAGTAATACAATGGAATACTACTCAGCAGTTAAAAGAAATTCACTTGGTCAATATAGCAACACAATTAGATTCCAAAAATACTGCTAAATTATAAATTCACACCTATAGTATAATGCCTCTTATGTAAACACGGCACACAAATACATCAATATACAATGATAAGGTTCTGGAGGGCCTCCCACGTGGAGCTAGTGGTTAAGAACTTGCATGCCAATGCAGGAAACATAGGAGACCTGGGTTTGATCCCTGGGTTGGGACGATCCCCTGGAAGAGGCCATGGCAGCCCACAGGTGTATTCTTGCCTGGAGGATCCCATTGACAGAAGAGCCTGGTGGGTTATAGTCCATGGGGTTAAAAAGAGTTGGACAGGACCTAGTGACTAAACAACAACAATATATATTTTTTTCCCTATAATTTTCACAGTATTTGCAATAGGAAACCAGTTATTTGTCAAGGATTGTTGAAAGTTCAAAAATTCTTAAAAGGTTAGCTTTAAAAGTGAAAGTGAAGTCGCTCAGTCGTGTCCGACTCTGCGACCCCATGGACTGTAGCCTACCAGGCTCCTCCCTCCATGGGATTTTCCAGGCCAGAGTACTGGAGTGGGTTGCCATTTCCTTCTCCAGGGGATCTTCCCAACACAGGGATCGAACCTGGTTCTCCCTCATTCCAGGCAGACGCTTTAACCTCTGAGCCAGGTTACTTTTAAATGCACCCTCCTTTCTTCCCCCACCAACTTAAATACATAGCACGTGTTTGGGAAGACTGGCATGTTTTATTGCAAAATTAGGTACATTCCTCAAACTGTGGAAGTAGAGAAAAAGGTTCTGGGAATTATTTAGCTTAGTTTAGGGGGATCAGGGGAAATAGCTCTTATTTTTAACTCACCGATGTTCCATTAACCAGGACACTCCAGAGACTTAAGATTTACTGACAATCAATGTTTAACCATGGTTAAATTTAGCTACTTTCTGGGGATGAAACTTCTCAAATAGCTGAGAGATTTTCATCTCTTTTACATTTTTACATTGTAATGATCTGAAGTAGAAAAATGTCTAGAATGTTTTAGGTACTTCTCTGCCTTCTTCAACAGAAAAGAGTATCGAGTTTCAGTTTTTCCAACTTTGCTATTTCTAAAGGATCTGTCTTATAGAAACACTGTCTTTCCTGCTAAGGCTTTAGAAGTCAACTTCTTGGAATTGTTTGTAAAATAATCAGTGTATGGGGCTCACACGAAAAGGACTGGCTCAGATAAAAGAGCATACAAACTTCATGGCATCTATTTTGGCTTTTTCACAATCCTCCTTTTCCCCTCCTCTTCTTTCTGGTTTTCAGGGACGTTCTGAAAGTGCTGGCTGCAAGCCTGGAAGGTGATACAGGTAGAGAAGAAAGAACAGGATTATTTCTTGTGAAACAGTGATCTCTATCAAGATCAAAGCTTTAGCTATTGGCACAGGGCTCTTGCCACAGAACTGAGCTACCAATAGATGAAAAGCATGCATGTGCTAAGTTGCTTCAGTTGTGTCCGACTCTTTGCAACCATATGGACTGTAGCCTGCCAGGCTTCTCTGCCCATGGGATTCTCCAGGCAAGAATACTGGAGTGGGTTGTCATGCCCTCCTCCAGGGGATCTTCCCAACCCAGGGATCGAATAATTCTAAATGAAGACAAAAACCATAACCTTATAGCAATTGTACAGCATCTGCTAGAAAATTTTGTGATCTTATACAAGAATTTCCCAAGATACAGCAGGTGATTGATTATTAATGAAATCTTTGTAAGTAACAGCCTTATACATACATACAAGTGTTGTGCTCAGTCGTGTCCAACTCTTTGTGACCCTGTGGAGTGTAAACCAAGGAGCCTTGCTCCTTTGTCCATGGGATTTTCTAGGCAAAAATACTGGAGAGGGTTGCCATTTCTTTCGTTAAGGGGGTCCTCCCAACCCAGGGATTGAACCTGCATCTCCTGAGTCTCCTGCGTTGCAGGCAGATTCTTTACTCACTGAGCCACCTGGGAATAGCCTTGTCCATCTGAGTAAGGTGGGGGTCCAAGAGGGTTCATACAGAGCTAGATCTATAATCTCAGGCCTACTGTTTGTAAAACCAGAAAGGGGAAAGGAACAGAGGGTATGAAATAGAGCTACAAACCTCAAGAATCACAGATAAGGTCTTTTCTTATGCACATGTCATGTTCTTCATTTTTCCTCCTATTGCAATAATCAGGCAGCAACACAGAGAAGTGATGATTCAGAACTACATTCCAAGAATCTGAGTCAGGAAGTTAGGGGCTCATTTGATGTTATCAGTTAGCTGAGGGTGGTAGTGACCAAATCTAATAAAAACACAAAGGACAGAAGTTTCAAATTTCTTTCAGAAGGATTGTGCTCACTCTAAAGAGTACAGGACCTGTACAAATTGCTCCTGCCATGTGTTCATGTGAGATAAACTCACAGAATACTGTAGCAGAGAGATGGCCTGCTGTTCAGGTATCTCACACAGAGATACGATGTTTATCGCTAGCAGACATAGAGCAGATGGTGGCTCCGAGTGAGTTGATGTTGTTACTCTGAAGATTCAAAGAGGATGGAGATGAAAGCATAGGAGTTAGGGATAGATGGGCTGTCTCTCCCATCTCCCTTTGCCTCAGTCCTTTTTCAGGAAACGAGGAAGCTCATCCTTTCCCAGCCTTAGAAAAGACAAAAATGAATGATGCCTGTGGAAGTGCTTAGAGTTACTTGGAAACAAATGTGACTGTGTTAAAATGACGTATCATATTGTCTCTCCTTGGGCTCCCCTTGGTGGTTCAGTAGTAAAGAATCTGCCTGCCAGTCCAGGAGACACGTGTTTGATTCCTGGCTCAGGAAGATCCCTTGAGAAGGGAATGGTAACTCACTCCAGTATTCTTGCCTGGGAAATCCCATGGACAGAAGAGCCTGTCAGGCTAAAGTCCATGGGGTCGCAAAGAGTCAGACACAACAGAGCAACTAAACAATTGTCTCTCTCAAGAGACCTAATCCTTGTAAGGGAACAGGAGAAAGTTCTTTGGTTTATCAACTGTTCCCCTTTAGGGTAAGCTCAGTCTGAAGGTTTGTTCCCATTCTAGGAGAGTCAGAACAACCACAACCTTGGGGGATATTGTGAATATGCCTGAACTCCTAGAATATGAGTCCTGGAAAGGGTCTGAAGATCACTTCCCTCATTGCATAGACACAGAAATGAAGGCCCAGAGAGGTGAACGGGCTTCTCTGAGGTCACATGGCTTTTTTCAAACACATGGCTTCAGTTGAGGAGCCCAGAACCCTTTTCACAGACTTTCTCAAAGTGGGGTCCTCTGAGATTGCATGTCAGAATCACCTGACATGTATATGGGGGCACCAGGGAGGTATTGGTGAAGACAGCTGATTATATAAATGCACACCCCCTGACCTGAATCACAAGCTTTGGGAGCAAGTGCCTGAGACTCTGTACTTTAGGATGAAACCATTCTTTTTATTTTTTGGCTGCACTGAGTCTTCACTGCTCCACGTGGGCCTTCTCTAGCTGTGGCAGGCAGGGGCCACTCTCGCTGCCGTGTGTGGGCTTCTCTTTGCGGTGGCTTCTCTTGTTGTGGAGCATGGATTCTAGGCGCATGGGCCTCAGTAGCTGCGGTGCATGGGGTTAGTTGCTCCACGGCAAGTGGGATCTTCTTGGACTAGGGATTGAATCTGTGTTCCCTGCACTGGCAAGTGGATTCTTAAGGATGTCAAGGATGGGAAGTCAAGGGAAGGATGAAGGAAGTCAAGGATGAGGCGATTCGTACACAGCTCTGTTTTGTTTCAACAATACCTCGAAGTGTTGCTTCTAAATTGCCTGTGTAAGATGGCCACCCTTAAGGAATCATCTCCTAGAGAATATGGAAAGAACACACATTATTAGTTGCCACTGGACAAAGTCATGTCCTCAGTTAGCTACGTTGTATGACAGTCAGCCTTCTGTAGGGCACCATCATCTCCTTGAATGTTCTGAACAATCAAAGCACATTTGGGAAACAAACACAGCTCATGTGGTGCCTTTAAGAGCCTCTCTTTGCCTGGGTTTGGGGATGGAGTGTGCTCTCCTTTGCAGGTCACTCCCAGCTTATCTTACTGTCCCCGCCACCTCTCTGAGACGTCTGGTTTCATACAAGTGTCTCTGGCCTGAAAGTAGATAGCTTCTGATACCGGGCTGAACCCACCCTTCCCTTAATCAACACAGAGTGACTTGTCAGGTCCATGAGAGATAAATAAAGCTGAGATCGTCCCTGGAGAAGCCTCTTGGGAGGTTAAATAGGGTATGTAAACAAGTGATGGAGTTGCCAGCAGCTTCCACGTAATGCCCATGAAGGGCTCTTTGCACAAGGACATCAGCTGGGCTGGGCATGTCCAAGCAGAGTTCATCTGAAAGAGATGAGAACCTCTGATCCTAGCTGGGTCCCTGGTTACTCCATAATGGCTCAAGGTTAGGGAGGATCTGTGTCTTGTGTGTTCACGCACTGGACTTCTCCCTTCTTGCCTCCCAACAGGTCCTTACCGGGCTCCAGAGTGCCCAGCTGTATTACTTTCTCCTCTGCCCAGGCAGCAACATCAAAGATGGAGCCAGATTTCAAGAGAGGCCCCATCGTAGAGAAGCACTCATTAAAAGACAGCCTTCATGTCAGCAAAATCCCAGGGTGTAACAAAGAGAACTGCAGAACTTCCCTTTGATCTGCACCTATTTTTTTAAAAAGGTCGTTTTTAGGTTTGCGAAGAGGTCAGTAAGGGTTGATATTTGAATTTCTCTGAAATTTGCTCTAGAAAACAAAACCAGAGGCTCCAAGGAAGCAGGGGCCTGGTGTTCCCCAAAACTCAACTCAGTGTCTAGCAGCTAAGACAGTGTTCAAAAATGTGTCAGATAATAAGCCACTATCTGGAGGTGGGACTTCCCTGGTGGCTCAGTGGCAGAGAATCCACCAGCCAATGCAAGAGACACAGGTTCTATCCCTAGGTTGGGAAGATCCCCTGGAGAAGGAAATGGCTACCCACTCTAGTGTTCTTGCCTGGAGAATAGCATGGACAGAGAAGCCTGGCAGACTACAGTCCATGGGGCCACAAAAGAGTCAGATGTGGCTGAGTGATCAAACAACAACAATCTGAGGGTGACCACTGGAGGCACAGCCACTTCCTGCTAAATGGCATTCATTGACACCCGGTGACTGAACACACAGTCCAGGGTACAAGCTGCAGGCTTCTAGATTCAGCAGCCCTGCTTTTCTTGGTGTCTCGAGAGTATTTTAATGATCAGGGGCTGATTTGTATTTATTAAGCTCCCCAAATTGATATGTGGGACTGAAATGCCAAGTTACCCAGGAATCACAGTGAGAAATAAATGTGCCGGGGCCTCACATGTCCTTTTTGGTGAGCTAATTCTCCTAGAAACCAAAGGGTGACCAGATGGTGACCTAGTGAGCAGACAACCAGGGAGACCAAATGAATCAGATTTCTCAGGGCAACAAGATAAGTAACAGGATTTTACACAACTGCCCAGCCAAAGGCAGGCTTCCCTGGTGGCTCAGAGGTAAAGAATCCACCTGCAAATCCAGGAGACACGAGTTCGATCCCTGGCTTGGGAAGATCCCCCGGTGAAGGGAAATGGTAACCCACTCCAGTATTCTTGCCTGGGAAAACCTATGGACAGAGGAGCCTGGCAGGGGATCACAAAAGGGTCGGGCATGACTTTGCAACTAAACAACAACAATAAAACCAGCTATAGGTACCAAAATATAATCCTGCCATCAGCGCTCACGACTCCAATGTGTCCTGGTTTCTGGAGGGCTGTTACAGGAGGGAACATTGAGGCTTTGCAAAGGGTGCCTCTTCCTACCTCTCTGCACAGACAGGAAACCTCTGCTGAGGTTTCCATCTCTGACTCTTCTTTCACTTCAGATTTCAAGACCATTTCTGAACAGCCCATTGTTTTATTCCCCCAGTTTTATTGAAATGTAATTGACACACAGTTCTGTGTGAGTGTTAAGCTATATGCTTAATGACTTGAAGTATGTATATTGCAAAATGTTACCACGATAAGTTTAGTTAACATCCATCACCTCATACAATACAAAATATTTTTTACTCCTGATGAGAGCATTAAGGATCTATATCTCTTACTAACTTTCATATATACTATACAGTGGTGTTAATTGTAGTCATCACATGGTACATTAATCCCCAGGACTTATTTATCTTGTAACTGGAAGTTTGTACCTTTTGAGTCCATCCAATTCCCCTCTCCCCTCTACCTCCCAGAAACAAAAATCTGTTCTCTTTTCCTGAGTTAGGTTTTCTTAGAGTCTATATCTATATGAGATCATGTGATATTCGTCTTTTTCTATTTACTTACAGGTGGTGCTAGTGGTAAAGAACTCGCCTGCCTATGCAAATGTAAGAGACCCGGGTTCATTCCCCTGGAGAAGGAAATGGCAACCCACTCCAGTATTCTTGCCTAGAGAATCTCTTTGACAGAGGAGCCTGGTGGGCTATAGTCCACTGGGTCATACAGAGTCAGGTTTGCAAAATGTTGGATACGACCAAGTGACTTAGCACCCACACATGCAATGCATTTACTTAGCAGAATGCCTTCAAGGTCCATTCTTTTTTTTTTTTTTCCTTTAATTGGAAAATTGTTACTTTCAATCCATTATCAGTCATATTTTGGGAACCTGGGCATCGTCCCCTCTCTTTCAGGTGACAGCCCACCTCTGATGTGAGCAGACTTTGGACTTATAACACCCAGAAGGAAGCTAAAGTTCCCTCCTTGCCAAAGTGGTGAAGGGTATTGTTCTGTAGCCACCCCATGCCCCCCCCAAGTACTGGCATGCATGCTCAGTCGTGTCTGACTCTTTGCAACTCCATGAATTGTCACCTACTAGGCTCCTCTGTCCAAGGAATTTTCCAGGCAAGAATACTGGAGTGGGTTGCCACTTCCTTCTCCAGGGGATCTTCCCCACCCAGGAAGATAATCTGAATCTCTTGCATTAGCAGGTGGATTCTTTACCACTGTGCCACCTAGGAAGCCCCCAGAAATAACTGACAACAGTTATAAATCATATTTCTAGATAGAAGATCAATTTAGGGATTTTGTTTGTTTGTTTCACCTTTTCCTCCCTCTAGCCTCTCATTGCCATGGGTATATTACGAAGAGCTTAGATGGATGTTGGTCAAAACCTCTAAAGTCAACTAAGGAGGCCACTGTTACTGAGAAATTCACTAGCATGGACTGTCTGATCTTCCTGAGGAGTCTCTGGTTTCTTTTGGGAACAGAAATCTTCAATCTGTGAGATCCAGCACATGGCAACAGAGAAACCACCACCCAGAAGTCACAGGCAGCAGAAGACCATAGAATCAGAAGGAAGTGATCAGAGAGCACCCAGGACTGTGGTCAGCGCTTCCAGGCACTGGATGTTTGTTGACTGACTGTCTGAAGGACTGAATGACTACTTGAGTAACCCAACCTCCTCATTACACAGAGGGAGGAAACTGAAGCCACAGCGGATGTTGATTTGCTGAGTCACATAGCATAGCAATGGCACCTGGGACTGGCTTGTAGGGAACCTGAGTCTCAGCTCTGTGCTCGTGTTATCACAATGACGGCAACCGGAAAAATTAAGGAGAGCTGGGGTGGAGTGAAGGAAATAAGGAATCATAAAAGAGTAAAATGACTTAAAATACAGGCATACCTTTATTGCACTTCGCTTTATCATGCTTCGCAGATATTGTGGTTTTTTTTTTTTTTAAATGAATTGAAGGTTTGTGGCCACCCTGCAAAGTCAGATGATGGTTTGTAGTTTTGACATAATGTTATGTGTATGCACTCATGATGTCCAACTCTTTGCAACTCCATAGATTGTAGCTAGTCAGGCTCCTCTGACCACGGAATCCTCCAGGTGAGAATACTGGAGTGGGTTGCCATTTCCTACTCCAGGGGATCTTCCCAACCCATGGATCACCTTCATAGTTAATAGACTACAGTATAGTATGGACATAACTTTTAAAAATTAAAATATATTGGAGTATAGTTGATTTACAGTGTTATATTAGTTTCAGGTGTATAGCAAAGCAAATCAGTTAGGAATATACATGTATCCAGTTTTTTAGATTCTCTTCCCAAGCAGGCCATTAAGGAGTGTTGAGTAGACTTCCTGAAACGTGCCTGGTCTAAACTGAGATGTGCTGTGAGTATGAAATATACACTGATTTCAAGGACAATATGAAAAAAGGGTAAATGAGCTTGTGGCACAGTATTAAAGAATCTCCCTGCCAATGCAGAAGATGCAGGAGACACGGGTTCTATTGCTGGGTTGGGAAGATCCCTGGAGTAGGAAATGGCAACCCACTCCAGTATTTTTGCCTGGAAAATCTCATGGACAGAGGAGCCTGGTGGGCTATAGCAGACATGACTGAGCAACTGAGCATGCATGCCTGAAAAAGAATATAAAATATCTCATCATAAATATATTGAATAAATTGGAATAAACAACATATATTACTAACATTCATTTCTCTGTTTCTTTGACCATTTTTAATGTGGCAACCAGAAAATTTTAAATTACATTCATGGCACTGTATTTCTATTGGGCAGCGCTGGTTGACTCTGCTTCAAAGCATTTAAAGACCATCTCAAATACAGAGTGCAATGCTCATAAAATTAAAATGGGCATTGAGTGTATGGAAGAGGTTGTGTTCTCCAGCCATTATTTTCAATCACCTTTAAAGTAAAGAAACATAGAGGTGGCAACATGGGAAATTGTAATGGAAATAACAAGGTAGCCTGCTTATTAATCAGAGAAATTGACCCTGAAAGACAATAATGATGCAGTCAGTGTTGGTTCAGGTTTTATGCCTCTCATAGGACATGTTGACCTTCTTAACATCCTCAGAAGCTGTTGGGGGCATTTGATGCCCCCAGGGAGGAGGAATAAAGAGTAGGGAGGCAGCATGGAGTTACTGGAAGACCTGGCTAGTTCAGTGCAGCCTCATATAAGTCACCAAGCCTCTAGGTTTCATCCTCGGTGCAGTCGTTGTACTATACAACAGTGCTGTCTCTGGAGTCCCCATCCTCAGCCTTAGAACCCGGAAAGGCTTGAGAACAAGACTGGAGATCTCTATGCCTCCATTTCCTGTTTATAAGACAGAGACTAGGACAGTGCTTCCTTACAGACTGATAGGGACTCAACAAGAGAATTCATGCCTAGTAAACGCCTCCAAAATGTTAAAAACAAATAAAAACTTACGAACTGAAAAGGATCTTAAGGGCCACTCAGTCCAACTCCCACCCAAACTCATTAGTGCCCATGCATTTCCCCTCATATCTGGCCTCCTTTGTTTACTGCCAATGGTGGGAATCCTATCATCTTATAGCTCAGACCTTGTTTGTTTGTCTTTAAATTTTATTTTATTGTGATGAAGTAGCATAATGTTACCATTTTAATCATTTTACAGTGTACAGTTATATGGCATTGAGTACATTTCCTTGTTGTTATATGAACTTCCCACCATCTAGCGCCAATACTTTTCATTATCTGAAACAGAAACTGTACCTATTAAACAATAACTCCTCATTCTCTTGTGCCCCCAGACTCTGGTAACCATCGTTGTTTCTGTCTCTATCAATCTGACTACTTTAGGTATCTCAAGTAGATGGAACCTCATAGCATTTGTTCTTCTGTGTCTGGCTTATTTCACTTAGTGTAATGTCTTTAAGAGTCATCTACCCTGTAGCATGTGTCAGAGTTTCTCTCCTTTTTAAAGTTGTATAATATTCCACGGTATGTGCATACCACATTTTGTTTATCCATTCATCTGTTGATGGACACTCAAGATTTTTTTTTTTAGACTGTTTTGAAGTGGATCATTTTTAAAGACTTTATTGAATTTGTTACAGAATTGCTTTTGTCTTATGTTTTAGTTTTTTGGCCGTGAAGCATGTGGGATCTTAACTCCCTGACCAGGGATCGAACCTGCACCCCCTGTATTTGAAGGGGGAGTCTTAATCACTGGACTGCCATGGAAGTCCTGACCCTCAGGTTTTGAATGTCTCTGACTATCAAGTTCTGCCACCAAGTAAGCTCAGTCCTCAGTCGTGCCTTCCTGTGACTTAAACCCATCTACCCAGGTCTGCCCTTCAGTGAAAGCATCAGACTGGTTCCCTGCCCACAAAAACCCCTGGATGTGAACCACCACCTCCTCAAAGACTGAGCAATGTTTCCTAATTTCCAGACCTTCTGCCATTGTGGTTTAAGTCTTCGGATCCACTTAAGTACTTTGGACTGCAAGGACATCAAACCAGTCAATCCTAAAGGAAATCAACCCCTGAAGGACTGCCAATGGAAGGACTGTTGCTGACGTTGAAGCTTCAATACTTTAGGCACCTGATGCAAAGAGCCAACTCATTGGAAAACACCCTGATGCTGAGAAAGATTGAAGGCAAAAGGAGAAGGGGAGCAACAGAGGATGAAATGGTTAGATAGCATCACCAACTCAATGGACATGAATTTGAGCAAACTCTGGGAGATGGTAAGGACAGAGAATCCTGGCATGCTGCAGTCCAAGTGGTCACAGAGAGTCAGACATGGCTTAGTTACTGAACAACAACACTGATATAGAGGGGCTTCCCCGGTGGCACCATGGTAAGAATCTGCCTGCCAATGAAGGAATGTAAGAGACATGGTTTCGATCCCTGGGTCAGGAAGATCCCCGAGTAAGAATGGCAAGCCACTCCAGTATTCTTGCATGGGAAATCTCATGGACAGAGGAGCCTGGAGGGCTACAGTCCATAGGGTCACAAAGAGTCGGGTATGGCTTAGTGACTGAGCATGCATTCACGAAACTTCCTGATTTCGTGTTCAAAAAGAATCGCCCTAAACACATATATGTAGGAAGCTTCTCATATTCAGAAGGAATGACCATAAGCTGAACTGACATACACTCTGCTGCTGCTAAGTCGCTTCAGTCGTGTCCGACTCTGTGCGACCCCAGAGACAGCAGCCCACCAGGCTCCCCTGTCCCTGGGATTCTCCAGGCAAGTACTCCAGGATTAACTTCCCTTTCCTTGACCCTTTACTCACACAGCTGAAGAATGCGTTGCCTTTTCTTGGCAGCCTTATTTCACCAATTCATTTATTGAACAAGTTTAATTGGTTGGCTCGTAAAGGTGAGGCAATTCAGTTAGTAGTTTAGAGCTTGAACTCGGAGGTCAGATTTCCTAGGTCAGAATCCGAGATCCATCCTTTACAATGAGTCATTGGACTTCAACTTCTCAGGGCCTTGCTTCCTTATCTATAAAATAATAATAATAGTAACAGAATCGGCCTCACTGAGTGGTTGTGAGGATTACATGAATTAGTGCCCAAACATGGGAAGTGTGCCCGGCACTCAATAAATGTGCTATTTCTCTGCAGAGGGCACTGTGCCGGGTGCTGGGGGTAAGCAGTCAGCCAGGCGGACCAGCTCTGGACTCTTTGTGGTTCTCAGTCTAACAAAATGGTCAGACAAGCTAACCATTACATGACAACCAGAATTTATTCATGGTTTGTTAAAGATATGTTTTTAAGTAGAAAAACATCTACTACACTACAGGGTATGAAGTCTTATGAAAAGATTGCAGGGTGAGGTGAGGGGCACAGTAGGGGGCACCTAACTCACCCCCACTTATTCACTTGCTCACTAAGAATAAATTCTTATTTGTGCAGCCTCTATGAAGAAGTTATGGAGATTCCTCAGAAAACTAAAAACAGTGTTGCCATATGATTCAGCAATCCCATATATTCTGGGCATATATTCTGAGAAAACCATAATTTGAAAAGATATATGCACCCCAATGTTCATTGCAGTACTATTTACAATAACCAGGATGTGGAAGCAACCTAAATGTCCATCAACAGATGAATGGATAAAGAAGATGTGATACATATATATATGTATATATACACACACAATATACACATATCATGAGTGAGTGAGTGAGTGAGTGAAGTTGCTCAGTCGTGTCCGACTCTTTGCAACCCCGTGGACTGTAGCCTACCAGGCTTCTCCATCCATGGGATTCTCCAGGCAAGAATACTGGAGTGGGTTACCATTTCCTTCTCCAGGGGATCTTCCCAACCCAGGGATTGAACCCGGGTCTCCCACATTGGAGGCAGATGCTTTAACCTCTGAGCCACCAGGGAAGCCTATCATATATATATATACACACACAAAATGGAATACTAGTCAGCTATAAAAAAAATGAAGTCATGCCATTTGCAGCAACATGGATGGGTCTACAGAAAATCAGACTAAATGAAGTAAGTCAGAAAGAGAAAGACAAATACCATAGGACATCACTTATACGTGTGATCTAAAATACAACACCAATGAGCTTACCTACTAAACAAAAACAGACTCACAGAGAGAACAGACTTGTGGCTGCCAGGAGGGAGGGGTTGTGGGGGAAGGATGGATTGGGAGCTTGGAGTTAGCAGCACAAGCTATTATATATATGTACATCTGAATCACTTGGTTGTGTACCAGAAACTAACACAACATTGTAAGTCAACTATATATCAATAAAATAAATATTTTTTAAAAAGCAAAAACTATACTTATTGAGTTCCTACTAGTATTAGGTATGACTGCTGATTCTGGGAAGTATCTATGAACAAAACAGAAATCTCTCTTCTGGGAAGCTTACATTCTACTGATAGGAGACAGACAACAACGCAATAAATGCAACCATAAATAATAATAATTAGTCTGCACATGAGTAAATAATAAACACACCTCTACTGTCTGTTGGAGGCAGAGGAGGATGATTCTTGATAAATTGTACATGAGTGACAGGACTTTGGGATGACTCCAGAGCTTTCAGCTTGAGAACTAAAAGCAAAGCTGTGAGGTCAGGATGCTTCCCTGAGGAAGTGGCATCTAACTGGGGACTGAAAGGACAAACAGCCACCATCCAAGTGAAGAGAGGCAGGAAAAAAATCCAGGCAGCTGTAGCTTGTCCTCAGCAGACAGGCAACTCCAGTATCATGTAAAGTCATATCAGCCCAGGAGGACTCTGTCCTGCCTTGTATGTCCACAAGGCTCAGGATTTAAGGGTACAATTTTATGTTTTTACAGATTTAAAACACAACCTTGACTTTCAGCCTTCCAAGCAGCTACTCCTCCCAGTATTGTGTCTTCTAAGGGGTTGATAAGTTTGCAGTCCATGACTTTTTCCAGTAGTTGATAAAAAATAATAGTTGAACCGAACTTGGTCAAGGACAGCACACTCTGTCACACCTTTCTTGCTTATATTAGCCCTATTAATCAACCTCCCTGGGTAGGACAGCTTACAAATCAATCCAACCATAAGATAATGTTACATGGCCCGCATTTCTCCATCTAATTCTACAATAACAGCCCTAAGGGTCAAATGAGATAAGATATGAGAAAGTCCTTAAAAGTTCTCCACAACTGCTAAGTGGTTCTATGAATGGTAACTATCATTGGCCGGAGGGGGGAAAAAAGGGACGGGGGGCGGGAAAGAAAGAAAGGGAGGGGAGGGAAGGAGGGAGGGAGGAAGGAGGGAGGGAAAGAAGGAAGGAAGAATGAAAGGAAGGAATAAAGAAAACTCTCCCGGAGTTGAACAAGCTGCCATTGCTTAGCATGACTTGGACACCAAACTTCTGGGAATGGAGAAACATGGATATTAAATGAGCACACTGCTGCCACAGCCCAGGCGATTAAATGACAGCAGGCCTCTCTGTATTTCCCTCTGGATAAACGTGCAACATTGTAAAAAACCTCACACCTGATTGAGTGCACAGCCTTTTAAAAGAAACATGCTTTACTCACGCCAAACTGATACGTTTTGAGAGAAGGCTATAGCTCTTGAAGTGACTTCTGTGAACATGACGCAAATGGTGAGAATCTGAATTGGTCCTTTTTATGATCTTACGGCGGCTTCCCTCATGGCTCAGTGGTAAAGAATCTGTCTGCAATGCAGGGGACGCAAGAGGCGTGGGTTCAATCCCTGGGTCAGGAAAATCCCCAGAAGGAGGAAATGGTAAGCCACTCCAGTATTCTTGCCTGGAAAATCTCATGGACAGAGGAGCCTGGCAGGCTATAGTCCATAGGGTTGCAAAGAGTTGGACACAAATTGAGCGACTGAACAAGCAAGTAAGCAATTATCATATGGAAAAGAAGTCGGTTAAATCAGAGGTCTCCTATCTCTAGAATCCAGTGCCTGATGATATGAGGTGGAGCTGATGTAATAATCATAGAAATAAAGTGCACAACATATGTAATGTGCTTAAATCATCCCCAAACTACCCTCCATCCTGCCCCCAAGCCCGTGGAAAAGTTGTCTTCCATGAAACTGGTCCCTGGTGCCAAAAATGTTGGGGACTGCTGTTAAATGTAGCAAGTCATGTTCATGCCCTCATTAAATATACTTGCATGTATCAAAAACATTTTGATAAAAATGTTACAGACTTGCATTTTTGAAAAAAAAAGAAAAGAAAAGAACACTTAAAAGCAAAATTAACTGCTGGTTAAGAGACAGCAGTTAATGGACATTAGCATACTATGAAAAATGTCCATGGCCACAGTAGGAGCTGACAAACACTTGTCAAACACAAATAGAGAAATGACATTTCTGAATATATATATTGTTGCTGTTGTTTAGTCTCTAAATTGTGTCTGACTCTTTTCTCAGGCAAGAATACTGGAGTGAGTAACAATTTCCTTCTCCAGAGAATCTTCCCAACGCAGGGATTGACTCTTCATCGCCTGCACTGCAGGCAGATTCTTAATAACTGAGCTGTCAGAGAAGCCCCCAATATATTTATAAATATATATACACACATATATATACACATACATATAAAGCATGCTTTATATTTCTTTTTTAATCCTCAGTTCAGTCGCTCAGTCGTGTCCAACTCTTTGCGACCCCATGAATCACAGCACACCAGGCCTCCCTGTCCATCACCATCTCCCGGAGTTCACTCAGACTCACGTTCATCGAGTCAGTGATGCCATCCAGCCATCTCATCCTCTGTTGTCCCCTTCTCCTCCTGACTCCAATCCCTCCCAGCACCATAGTCTTCTCCAATGAGCCAACTCTTAGCATAAGGTGGCCAAAGTAATGGAGTTTCAGCTTTGCCATCATTCCTTCCAAAGAAATCCCAGGGATGATCTCCTTCAGAATGGACTGGTTGGATATCCTTGCAGTCCAAGGGACTCTCAAGAGTCTTCTCCAACACCATAGTTCAAAAGCATCAATTCTTCAGCACTCAGCCTTCTTCATAGTTCAACTCTCACATCCATACATGACCATTGGAAAAACCATAGCCTTGACTAGACGGACCTTAGTCGGCAAAGTAATGTCTCTGCTTTTCAATATGCTATCTAGGTTGGTCATAACTTTTCTTCCAAGGAGTAAGCGTCTTTTTAATTTCATGGCTGCAGTCACCATCTGCAGTGATTTTGGAGCCCCCCCAAACTAAAGTCTGACACTGTTTCCACTGTTTCCCCGTCTATTTCCCATGAAGTGATGGGACCGGATGCCATGATCTTCGTTTTCTGAATGTTGAGCTTAATGTGTCCATTTTACACTTGAGAAACTAGACCCAGAGATGCTAAGTAATTTTTCCAAGGACACACAGCTAGGTAGTAAGTGATACTTCAGGACTTCTGAGTTCAAAGTTCACCTTTTCTGCTATGCTCTGTTTCCTCCTCGACTGAGTAAACACAAGCCAGTTACTCCCCTGTTATGTGTGGGAATCTGTGCTAGGTTCTGGGTCTATAAAGGAGCATAAACCAGAGACTCCGCTTCCCAGGACCTAGGACCTAGATGGGGGACTAAGGTGTGTACTGCAACAAACTACAGTACAAGGAAGTAAGTGATCAATGTCCTGTAGGTGAGGTGAGTGCACACTCCTAGAGAAGTTCCGTGAAGAAAGCTGTGCGGGAGCTGTCAGGTTCAGGGAGGCTTCCTGGAAGAGGTGATTTTTATTAATTCATTTGTATTTATTCAGTCAGAGCCTACTTTGTGCCAGGTGTGGTGTTAGACACAGAGGACAGAGCTGTGAAGATGTGATATCCAGTGTCTGTTTCCTTGGAAACTTACAGTGTGTGTGTGTGTGTGTGTGTGTGTGTGTGTGAGAGAGAGAGAGAGAGAGAGAGAGAGAGAGAGAGAGAGAGAGAGAGCAGGAAACAGAATAATCAAATAAGATAATTTAAGAAAGTAATCAGTGCTATACATTTTTAAAAAATGATCATGAGGCTCCTGGGTGGTCCCGTGGTTAAAGAATCTACCTGCCAATGAGGGAACACTGATTCTATCCCTGGTCTGGGAAGATCACACATGCCGCTGGACCACTAAGCCCACGTGCCACAGCTGCCGAGACCATGCTCTAGAGCCCATGCACTGCAACAGAGAGTAGCCTCCACTCACCGGAACCAGATAAAACCTGAGCAAAAGCAAAGACGACCCAGGGCAGCCAAAACAAAAACAAATAAATGGAAAAGAATCAACATTTTAAAAATGAGATTGTGGGACAGGTTTACATTGTTCTTTCTGAGGAAATGACCTTAGAGTTAAAATTGAAAGACCAGAATCTGTCCACAGGAAGAACAGGCCCTGGAGGTTCCAGATATGGGAATATCAGTTCCTAAAGAGCTCTTCCTGGAGAAGGCGATGGCACCCCACTCCAGTACTCTTGCCTGGAAAATCCCATGGACAGAGGAGCCTGGTAGGCTGCAGTCCATGGGGTCTCAAAGATTTGGACACGACTCAGTGACTTCACTTTCACTTTTTACTTTCATGCATTGGAGAACGAAATGGCAACCCATTCCAGTGTTCTTGCCTGCAGAATCCCGGGGAAGGGGGAGCCTGGTGGGCTGCCATCTATGGGGTCGCACAGAGTCGGGCACAACTGAAGTGACTTAGCAGCAAAGAGCTCCTCTGCTATGCCCAGCCATCTGGAAATATGCCAACTATGCTTCCTGGAGGATCATGAACACCAAATCCTTTACCTTTCCCAAAATTTTTTTAACAAATTATTTATTTTATTTTTGGCTGTGCTGGGTCTTTGCTGCTGTGTGGGCTTTTCTCTAGTTGCAGAGAGCAGGGCCTACTCTCTAGCTGTGGTGCCCCGGCTTCTCAATGTGGTGGATTCTCTTATTACAGAGCACGGGCTCTAGAGCGCCAGGTTCAGTGGTTGCAGGGCATGGGCTCAGAAGTTGTGGACCCCGGGCTCTAGAGCATAGTAGTGTCGCACAGGCTCTGTGGCTCCATCTGGGATCTTCCTGGACCAGGGATCAAGCCTGTGTTTCCTGCATGGGCATGGGGATTCTTTACCTCTGAACCACCATGGAAGCCCAACAAATTCTTAATGATGGTAGGGCTGGGTTTGAAACTGCCCTGTGGAATCTGGCAAATATGGCCGTGTGCTAATGTGCTGTGTCACGTCAACATGACTAGAGAGGAGCATTGATGACTATTGATTTTTACCGAACAGGCATCTCAGATAAGACTAATGACAGCAATAAAGGAGTCTTATCAGCTTCCAGGTTTATTTCAAAAGCAGGTAAACGAAAAAGTACTGAATTGAACACCTGGGTTTTTATCCCAGTTGTGCCACTATCCACTCCTATGTCCATGGACAAGTTATTTTACCTGTTAGATTTCTTTGGTCACTTGTGGGTTGGGTTTATGTTGTTGTTTAGTCACTAAGTTCTGTCCGACTCTTTGCAACCCCATGGGTTTATAGGCTTTGTCATATTCCAGGTCTCTTCTATTTCTCAGGCTTTGCAAATCCACACTCCCAAGAAAAGTGTTGCACCTTCCTTTAGCATTTGTGACATGTGCTTTGGAAGAAAAACAAATGTCCCTTTTCCTCTCTTCTCCACCAACTTTCTGTGTTCAGAGCCTTGGGAGCTATAGTACAACATAGTTTAACTTCTTGGAGATCACAGATACATGCAGAATTTCAATGTTATTTTATAGGAATATGGACTTCCTTTGAAGGAAATGCTTATTCCTGCAATAAATATTGATTGTTCACTCAATTTACATCCTCAGGGAACTTAAGACCATATAACTGTAAGAATAAATGGAAGGTTGAGAGAGCCATGAAGGGACGCATGAAGAGTGGTGGGGTTCAGCTCACTTCTGAGGGTCAGAGAAGGCTTCCTGGAAGGGGAAGCATCTGAACTGAGAAATGAGCACCTTTGACAGGTAGAGACCTGAAGAGCCCTCCCTTTGGAGGGTGTAGGACCACGGGTTTAGGGAGGATGTTTAGGGATGGGTACTTCCGAAAATATTCCTGCCTGGAGAATTCCATGGACAGAGGAGACTGGCAGGCTACAGTCCATGGGTTGCAAAGGATTGGACACGACTGAGTGACAAACACTTTCTCTTTTCAGGGATGGAAAAGCAAGCTCTGGCTAGAAGTACAGTGACCATATCCGAGTTTCTCCAAAGCTACCTTTTTCTGTCCTGGTGGACTTCTCACAGATGCGCCTTGTCACTCAAAAAGTATCCCAGTTTGGATGATAAATTATATAGTCACTGTAGCTGTAAGTGACATTTTCTCAGAGGCCTGATCTTCCCCTGGTTGAAAGGATCCAAAAGAAGAAGAGTCAGGAATGACTGAACTTGAAGATCTGTCACCTGATAAAACAGAAGTAAAATGTACAGGAAAAGGTAGCATTAGAAGGAGTTTCCAAGTAGGAGGAAAGATTATGAATTCAGTTTTAGATCTGAAAGATTCAGCTGGAGAGCAATTAGCACCTCATTGGGTCCAGCGCCTCCTCTCGCAGATCAAAGGATTGGGGGCAAAGAATCTGAGTCAGGACTGGGACCCAGGTATCTCCCACCTCGGTCTGTAGCTCTAGTCTCTCTACCTCCCTGTCCTGAGCTCAGTAGTGCCCCTCCAACATGCATGTCTGCTGAGAACCTGTGGTCTTATTTAGAAATATCTTTGCGAATACAATCAAGTTAAGATGAAATCATCCTGGTGTGGCATGGGCCCCTAATCCAATATGGCTGGTGTTCTAACAAAAAAGAGGGAAATGGGGACTTCCCCAGTGTCCAGTGGTTAAGAATCCGCCTTCCAATGCAGGGGATGCAAACTCTGTCCCTGGTTAGGGAACTAAGATCCCATATGCTGCAGAGCAACTAAGCCCATGTGCCACAACTACTGAGCCTACACGCCGTAACTAGAGAACCTCTGTCCTGCAATGAAAGTTTTGCATGACACAACAAAGATCCTCTGTGCTGCAACTAAGATCTGATGCAGCCAAATAAATAAATTAAATTAATAAATATAGAAAAAAAAAAGGAGAAGGAAATGTGCGTGTAGACATGGAGACAAATAGGGATGTGACAACGGAGGAAGAGACTGGAATGACGCATCTAAAGCCATGGAATGTCGAGGATTTCCAGGGAGCCACAGGAAGCTAGGAACAGGCCAGGAAGGATACTTCCTTAGACTCTTTGGAAGGAGCATGGCCCTGCTAATGCCTTCACCTTGGACTTCTAGCCTCCCGGAGCTATGAGACAGTATGATGCTGTTGTTTCAATCTGCCCATTTAGGGTGTTTTGTGATGATGGCCCTAGGACTCTGCTCCATTGTCTGAGCTTCAGGTGGAGCTAGGTGTCTTAAAACTCAATATTAAAAAAACTAAGATCATGGCATCCAGTTCTATCACTTCATGGCAAATAGATGGAGAACAATGGAAACAGTGACAGACTTTATTTTCTTGGACCCCAAAATCACTGCAGATGGTAACCACAGCCATGAAATTAAAAGACGCTTGCTCCTTGACTATGACTAACCTAGACACCATATTAAAAAGCAGAGACATTACTTTACTGACAAAGGTCCATATAGTCAAAGCTATGGTTTTCCCAGTAGTCATGTATGGATGTGAGAGTTGGACCATAGAGAAAGCTGAGCACTAAAGAATTGATGCTTTTGAACTGTAATGCTGGAGAAGATTCTTGAGAGTCCCTTGGACTGCAAGGAGCTCAAACCAGTCAATCCTAAAGGAAACCAGTCCTGAATATTAATTGGAAGGACTGATGCTGAAGCTGAAGCTCCAATATTTTGGTCATCTGATGTGAAGAACTGACTCATTGGAAAACACCCATCACCAACTCAATGGACATGAGTTTGAGCAAGTTTCAGGAGTTGGTGATGGACAGGGAAGCCTGGCATACTGCAGTCCATGGGGTTGCAAAGAGTTGGACACTACTGAGAGACTGAACTGACTGAGTTATCTGGGAGACTCAAGAAGATATGGGACTGGAGTGCAGAGAAATGGTCAGGAATTGAAAACCCAGCCAGGGTTGGGAATAGGAAAATGGAAATTTAAGCAAGGACCAAAGGGAAGATAAGGGGCAGACCACCTAACCTGCCTCTTGAGAAATCTGTATGCAGGTCAGGAAGCAACAGTTAGAACTGGACATGGAACAACAGACTGGTTCCAAATAGGAAAAGGAGTATGTCAAGGCTGTATATTGTCACCCTACTTATTTAACTTATATGCAGAGTACATCATGAGAAACACTGGACTGGAAGAAACACAAGCTGGAATCAAGATTGCTGGGAGAAATATCAATAACCTCAGATATGCAGAGGACACCACTCTTATGGCAGAAAGTGAAGAGGAGCTAAAAAGCCTCTTGATGAAAGTGAAAGAGGAGAGTGAAAAAAGTTGGCTTAAAGCTCAGAAAACGAAGATTATGGCATCCGGTCCCATCACTTCATGGGAAATAGATGGGGAAACAGTGGAAACAGTGTCAGACTTTATTTTTGGGGCTCCAAAATCACTTCAGATGGTGACCGCAGCCATGAAATTAGAAGACACTCCTTGGAAGAAAAGTTATGACCCACCTAGATAGCATATTGAAAAGCAGAGACATTACTTTGCCGACTAAGGTCCGTCTAGTCAAGGCTCTGATTTTTCCAGTGGTCATGTATGGATGTGAGAGTTGGACTGTGAAGAAGGCTGAGTGTCAAAGAATTGATGCTTTTGACCTGTGGTATTGGAGAAGACTCTTGAGAGTCCTTTGGACTGCAAGGAGATCCAACCAGTCCATTCTGAAGGAAATCAGCCCTGGGATTTCTTTGGAAGGAATGATGCTAAAGCTGAAACTCCAGTACTTTGGCCACCTCATGTGAAGAGTTGACTCACTGGAAAAGACTCTGATGCTGGGAGGGATTGGGGGCAGGAGAAGGGGACGACAGAGGATGAGATGGCTGGATGGCATCATGGACTCGATAGACGCCGAGTCTGAGTAAACTCCGGGAGTTGGTGATGGACAGGGGAGGCCTGGCGTGCTGCGATTCATGGGGTCGCAGAGTTGGACACGACTGAGCGACTGAGTGACTGAACTGAACTCAGGGCATCCTATGGGGAGGAAGGAAAGGCGAAGAAAGAGGCAGAGAGCATTGTTAGAAGGGCAGGAAGAGAGCGGAAGTAAGGGAGGAATTCCAGGGGAGGCCAGGTCGAGAGGTTTGTGCTGGGAGAGACGGGCTGATCTGGAAGTGTGGTCATGGGTGACATTTTCAAGAGCTTCTTTAGAAAGGTGCAGGAGATAGAAACCACAGGAAGTCTTCAGGAGTCTAGTGAAGGAGGGGTAGCCGGGCGATCATTCTTTTGGGGACTTCAGGATAGAGGAGTAAAATAGGGCAATAGTTTAAGGTGTGGAGCCAGAAAGTGGGATTTTGTTAGGCTACAAAGGACTCAGTATATTTGTGGGAAAAGGCTGAGGAGAGGGAAAGATTACAGGTGCAACCTCTTTTGGTGGGTGGCCATGCAGGGCTCAAGGTCACATGCAAACACACTGTTCTGGCACACCCTACCCAAAACTGAGCCAATACTTTGCTTCCACTGGGGCCTCAGGGCTCTTCTGCCCCCTGCTCCCCTTCCACCCCGGGGCCTGAGACATCCACTAGATGATGGGCTCTTGAGTGAGAGTGGAAATGACCACAGTGCAAATACCATGATGTGAGGAGGGGGCAACTGGCATCTTTGAGCCTCATCCATGAAAGTGCAGGGGGCAGCTGCTAGGGAGGATGGCACAGGCATCCATAGGACGGGGAGTCTGTGGACACCACCATGTATCACAGCAAGGAGTTCCAGCCTTATCACAAGGGGCTTAAGGAGCAGGGTCTGTGACAAACTGGCAGGCTCCTGGGAGATTGCTATTGTTCAGTCACTCAAGTCGTATCCAACCTGTGACCCCATGGACTGCAGCATACCAGGCTTCTCTCTCCTTCACTGTCCAGTGGAGCTGGGCAACACTCTTGTCTTAATTCCCTGATTAAACCACTAGCTCCGACCCTTTCTTGTCACCATCCTTTATAAAAGGAAGACCAGTAAACTGAGGCAGCTGTGTCTTCTGTGCCTGGAGGCTTGCCCCCACCCCTTTCTTATTTGGTGGGAGGGCTCTAGAACAAGGCTAGTTTTTTGTCTCCATTTCCTCTTTGGTCTCAAGAGGAGACACATCCCTAAGGATGAAACGCAGATAGAGCTTTTAGGACAGTCCTTGCTTCCTCTGCAAGGACAGTGATGTCCTTGGGAAAGCAAGGGCTTCAGGGATTACAGGTGTGTAAATGAGTGAGGGATCCTGCATGTCTAGTGGCCCTCTCAGCCCTCCCAACATAAATCCTTGACTTAAAAATAAGGAAAATATGGAGAAGTGCACATTGCAAAACAACAACAAAAAAGCAAAATGCACAGCCATCCCAGGTACCCAGCACACTATGCCCTAGGAGACATCACACCATGCAGTTCCTCCATGCACCCCTCCCCTGCCTCCCGCCCCTGGTAGAGGAATTCTAGAGCCCCAGGGGAAGACACTGCACTGACTAAATTCTGGGCAGAGTGTTAATATATACGTATGTTGCATGAGTGGGTAGGCAGATGACAAGACTTGAGTAATTACTGTGAGAAAAGCAAGATTTTGGAGAAAGCCTGAATGTCTTCCCTGTGTAGCATTAACTCCTTTCTGTCTTCCTTCTTCTAAACACTCTCAAATTATATATAATTCACTGTAGGCCTTGCATTTTTTTGTTTCTGTATTTTGTTCACTGTGTGTCAATTTTAAAGGAAATCAACACTGAATATTCACTGGAAGGACTGATGGTGAAGTTGAAGCTCTAATACTTTGGCCACCTGATGTGATGAGCCAAGTCACTGGAAAAGACTCTGATGCTGGGAAAGATAGAGGGCAGGAGGCGAAGGGGATGACAGAAGATGAGATGGTTGGATGGCATCACCGACTCAGTGGACATGAGTCTGAGCAAACTCTGGGAGAGTGAAGGACTTGGAAGCCTGGTGTACTGCAGTCCATGGGGTCCCAAAGAGTCAGCCATGACTTAGCCACTGAATAACATGTTAATCAGCAATGGTCATCATCAGAAGGTGAAGAAGCAAGCCAACCAAAAGGGCCAGAGTCACACACCCGGTCAGAGGTGGAACCCAAGCTTGAACATGTCTGTGATTCCAACTCAAGTGCTATTCCCCCTACATTCTCTGTGGCCTCCTGCTTCTAAGTGGACTCCCAGTTGGGTGAAGGCAGCTGGGAACCAAAGACATCTTCAGAACTTCAATGTTCAGGAACTTTACCTAAGATTCAGCTGGAACCAGCAAGTCATCCGAGTCTCCCGGTTCACCCCGCAGGGCAGGATCACTGCTCTGTCCCTGCATCCCTGTGACGTTCCTTTCTCGTTGGCAGTGGGGCCAGAGCATTGGGCCACGGTGTCTGGGGATATCATCCGCCTCCCAGCAGGCCTTCCACAGAGGTTGAGCACCAGGGCTGGCCACTGTATTCTGACATCCAGAGATACCTCCCTCTTTATGATGCTCATTTGTTACTGTACAGAATATTGCTGAATGGGAAACCTAGGCGGGGTCTACAGAGATGACTCTCGACTCACTACTTGTAACTGGCTTCCTAAGGGAAGCCCCACTGAATCCTCAAAGGTGTAGGAGGCCACCTATGGAAGCTATGTTGCTGCCACCTTCCCTGCTGCCACTCCCACTGCCAAAACTGCCTTTCAGCATCCATGAACTTGGGGTCCAGACACTGCGATGCTCTTGTAATAGGCAAGCCACTGCCCACCCCCAACTGCTCCTGACCCAAGGGTCTAGGATTTCGCTAGGCAGCATACAACAGCAAAACAGTAGGATGGTGGTCTCTATCTGCCTTCCACCTCCCAGAACTCTCTGGTTCAGCTGTCAGAATTTAAGTCATATCTAGACTCCTACTGGTGTTGGAGAAGACTCTTGAGAGTCCCTTGGACTGCAAGGAGATCCAACCAGTCCATTCTAAAGGAGATCAGTCTAGGGTGTTCATCGGAAGGACTGATGCTAAAGCTGAAACTCCAGTACTTTGGCCACCTCATGCGAAGAGTTGACTCATTGGAAAAGACCCTGATGCTGGGAGGGATTGGGGGCAGGAGGAAAAGGGGACAACAGAGGATGAGATAGCTGGATGGTATCACCAACTCCATGGACATGAGTTTGAGTGATCTCCAGCAGTTGGTGATGGACAGGAGGCCTGGAGTGCTGCAATTCATGGGGTCGCAAAGAATCGGACAAGACTGAGTGACTGAAGTGAACTGAACTGAGACTCTGACTGCAAGAAATGTGGTTTAAATTTTCTAGCCACTACAGTACAAGGAGAAGTTTAAGGTATTGAGGGCCAAACCACTATAACTACCATATTTGGTGAGAAAAAATATTGAATATTCATAATAAATATTTTGAAGACTTTCTAAATGCTTTGGCTTAACATTTAATGAAATTATTAAAAAATTGTATGTCTCTGAAGATTATGAGGATGTTCACAAATGCCAAGAGTCCTTTTAGCATCTATGGGCTGACTTTTCTCCACCAATCAAAGTTCAGGGGTTTTCTCATCCATCGAGAGATTAGATCCTACAAAGAATGATCCACTTTCATTCTGTTTATTTTTTTCAATTACAGAAACAATACAAGCATTGTTTGTCTGAAAAATATAGCAAACATAACTGTAATCCTACATCATTATCACAATAACCACTTCACTCTTTTTATATGTATATTTACATCTTGGTGAATGTAGTGTTCATAGAATTCCACTTTGTTTTCTTACTTAGAACTACATCATAATTATTTCCCATGTTGTTACATAACCAAAATTTAATGGCCCCATAATATTTCACTAATACAGGTATCATAATTGCTCAGCTGTTCCTCTCTAGTTGAACCCTTAGCTTGTTTCCAGTTATTTATTACTATGAACAATGCTTTGAAGAGCATCATGTATTTTCAGAGTGTTGGTCACTCAAGTGAGATGATGAGTTAATACGTACTGGTTAAAGGGTATCTATTTTTAAATGAGTATCAATAGGTTTTGACCAATATTTCTTGAAAATCACCTTTAGCAAAAGCAGGGAAATGTTTCCAGGAATGACTAATTGCAGAGCTTGTTTCTACCTGTCCCATCGTTAGCACTTTTCTTGGGAGCAACTATTGGCAGCTACTGAAAATTCAGAAACAGTGCCGTAGGTCTGGAAGCCTCTATTGACATTGTTCACATCACTGAATCTGAAATCCCAGGGAGCTGTCTAGGTGACTGTGACTCGAATCTTGGGACCAGGGTGAGGCCAAGGAGGAGATACAGCATCCTCAGGGTCTCCCCCACCCTTTCATATCTCCAGGAACAGCTTTCCTGACTAGAAGTCTTCTCCGGATAAGGTGCAGTAAAAGTTGATCAGCTCAAGCCAGATCTCAAGCCGAGAACATGCACATTCAGACGCACATTTCAGGGAGCCTTAGATAGAGACACAGGTTACTCCCCTAATTTTTGATTCCTCCCTCTCCCTCCCAGATGGAGAAGACATTATTATTTAGGTTACAATAAAGCAACCTGGGTTACACTTTATTTAAGAAGATATTTAATAGCTTGGGATGAGTTTATGAACTAGAAGACCGGAGTCTTTAAAAACTATACATGCGCACTCAGTTGCTCAGTTGTGTCTGACTCTTTGTGACCCCATGGACTGTAGCCCTCCAGGCTCCTCTGTCTATGGGATTTACCAGGCAAGAATACTGGAGTGAGTTTCCTTCCTTCTCCAGGGGATCTTCTTGACCCAGGGATGGAACTCGGGTCTCCTGCTTGGCAGGTGGACTCTTCACCACCAGGGAAACCAGGCAGATGCAATACTGCAATAGGTTACTCTCTTCCTCACTTTTCTATTGTCATGCCAGGCTTTTAAAGCCCTTCCTGCCCCAGGAAAACGTGCTGAAGGTGCCCATTCAGAAGGGCTTCATCCTGGTGACCACTTATCGTCTTCACCAGTCCAGGGCTGTGTGGCTTTAGCCCCTTTGTGAGAATAAGGAGGAATAAACTTTATGAATCACGTGTTTTCTTTTGAGAAAGAAAAACTTTAGTGTCCGAGTCAACGAAGCAGCCTGGGGCAGGATCTCCAGATTTCACTTTGTTCCCTCCATGATACATGCTCTTGTGCTGCAGAAAAGGAGGTGCATCTCTCGTATCGCACAGTGGGTCCTCAATTCTGGAATTCCATCCACCCCCACGTGCGCCCCCATTCCTCCTCCAGCCACAATAATTGCCCTATAAATGACATTCGCAGTAATTTCCCTGCTCCAGGCCCGAGGAATGCCAAAGCTTGCTGAGCATTACTGTTCGCAACAAAACCCCGGGCTCTGTGGGTAGATTGGCCGCTGTTCCGGATCCCCTTCCAGCCTCAAGCACTTCCCCCTCTGCGATCCGGGTAACCCTTCCCAGCAGCTGCCCCCTGGCCTGCTCCAAGCCAGGCAGCACCACCCCACCAGGAGGTAAGACGACTTCCCGGGACACCCCATGTCCTCCTCTCGCCCCCCGTCCGGTAGCTTGGAAATTTGCACTGGACCGTTACGTCACACAGGGAGGCGGGTCCCCACTATCCTGCACACCAATGGCGCGGCCGGAGCCCGTCTCTTCTTTTTCAGTGATTGGTGTCTCGGGCCCCTCTGCTCCACCCCCAGCCCGCCATGGCGTCAGGCCCCGCAGCACCGGGGAGGTGGTTCCCACTTTAAAGAAGTGAAGTTTTTCGCCCCCTCCCCCGCCCCGCCCGCCTCCTGCAGCCTCCGCGCCGCGCGGAGCCGGCGAATGGAGCTACGCCGCGGCGGCGTAGGGAGCCAGGCTGGGGCGCGCAGGATGGATGGGGACAGCCGAGATGGCGGCGGCGGCGGCTGCAAGGACGCCGGGTCGGAGGACTATGAAAACCTGCCGACCAGCGCCTCCTTATCCACCCACATGACAGCCGGAGCGATGGCCGGGATCCTGGAGCACTCGGTCATGTACCCGGTAGACTCAGTGAAGGTGAGGCTCCAGGAGACTTTAGAGAAGGAGCGAGCGCACTCGTGTGCTTATGCATCTCGCGCGGGAGCCGTCTGGAAGCAGCCCTCCGCAACCGCGCTCTCCTTAGCGCCTCGGCGCCCCCGGATCTCTTGGGTCCCACCAGGAGCTGGCGCGCGCAGCCGGGGCGCCTGGGAGTGCGCCGCGTAGCTCCTTCCGCTGAGCGCTTGGGCCCCTGGGGGCACCACCCCCTCCCCGCCGCGCCCACGAGGGTGCCCCAGCCGGCGCCCCGTTTCGCCGCTCCCGCCGAGTTCCAGGCCCAGGCTGCTGGCGGCGCTGCCGCCGGCGAGGAGAAGGGGAGAGCACCGCTGGCCGCGGCGGGGCTCAAGACGGAGCCCGCCGGTATGGCTTTGAGCAGTTTTACCACGTCTGGCCACGCGATCGGAGGGTTTGCGGTCCCGGCTAGTCGCGGCTCCCACTGGCATGCTCGGTGTCCGAGCCGCGGCGAGTGGCGTCAGCTGGCTTGCCGGGTAATCGGGGCTCCCACACAGGTGCGCCGTCCCCGAGGGGCTCGCCACCGGGAGCGCACCCACACTCGCGCCGAGAAACGTGGCCCCGACCCGGCTGGCCCGGCCGCCCGCCCTTTGGCAGCCGAGCAGCTGAGAGGCAGTGAGACTTACACTGACATTTGCCTTCTCATTTTGTTGCAGGGAGGCGGGCAGGCAGGGAGAGCGCGTGCTATGTAGCCTTTCTTATGGGTTGTGTAATAGCCTTTCAGTTTGCCCCGCGCTTCCCGGGTAGTTTTAAATGCAGTGCTGTCAGGAGGTAGCTTTAACCAGGCGAATTTTTGCCTGAGCTGCACTGTCAGCTTGTTCAGGATACAGAATGACCGGGGATAGAGTGCTACGGGGAAGTGATACTATTACTGATACATTGCAGTTCTGTAGGCAGAACTCATCTAATTCGTACAGCAGCCGTGGAAATTAACATGAAGAAACTGAGGCACAGAGCTGTGAACTGGATTAGCCTGTCAGGGCTCATGCACGACCGGTATCCTCCGACTCCAGCCCCGGTGTGCTTCGGAAATTTGGGGACTTCTCTAGGTGGCAGTTATCTTGGAAGGCAGATCCAACAGAGTTTCCCAACTAGCGTCTGTATCTTGTTTCTGATGCTGGCCGCACATGAGCGGTGGGAAGGCCAGAATGTCTAATGCAGAGGGTTTTCCCTGCTCTGAGCAGTTCTTAGCGCTGGCAGTCAGTGGCTGGACAGACACCGGTCCAGAGAGAAGGCCATGGGCATTCACATTAAGGTGAGCCCCAAGTCTTATGTTGTGCTGCTGGGTCTGAGTCATCATCACCCCTCTGCTCTCTGGCATGCCAGAGGGAGATTAAAGGAGCAGTCCTTGCCTGCCAGGGTTATGAAGCCCACAGGGAGGTTTTTTTCTCTTAGGTTTTCAGAGTCACTCCAAGAAAGACCCTGGACGGACACCAGGTGGCATTTGTATAGGAAATAATCCTTCACATGTAATAAAAAGTCCCCATATTTGAAGTTGTTGTCTCAAGTGCCTTAGACAGAGTGTGGGAAGGTTAGGAGCCGGGAGATGTCATTTGAGCAGGCATGAGCAGTCAAAGAACTAGACCACTTCTGAGGCTCTTGACCTCTGCTGTGAGTTTGGTTCAAGGCATCATTGGAGCTTGTTTTTAGGGTTAGTTATGTAGCATGACACTCTCGGTGCGTGGTAAGTCGCTCAGTCGTGTCTGACTGTTTTGCGACTGTATGGACTGTAACCCATCAGGCTTCTTTGTCTGTGGGTTCTCCAGGCAAGAGTACTGGAGTGGGCTTCTGTTCGCTTCTCCAGGGCATCTTCCCTGACCCAGGGATCTAGGTCTCTTGGATTGCCTGCATGGCAGGTGGATTCTTTCCTGCTGAGCCACTGGGGAAGCCCCTAAGAGGGCTTAGTTGCATGTGTTTGAATTGTGTGATCTATGTTTAGTCTCTTCCCTGCCCCTCCTTCTGCTCTCTAGGTGTTGGTATGTTTTGATCCACTTGTTACTATGTACTTAGTATTGCTTTCTGTAGCAATTTTCACTTATGGACAGGTTAATGTCGTGTGTGTGGTTGAAGGAGCTGGTTTAGCTGTCCCGGGCAAGTCATTCTGTGGAACTTAACTGTAAAATGAAGGCTTGGGGGACCTTCCTTGGTGGTCCAATGGTTAACTGCACTTCTGACGTAGGGGGCATGAGTTCGATCCTTGGTTGGTGAACTAAGATCCCACATGCTGTGTGGTGCAGCCAAAAAATAAAATAAAATTTTAAAAATAATAAATAAAACACAGGTTTGGGTTAGCTAACCAGGAACAGTTTCTAGATTCTGGGATTATAATCCTGGCTCTGAAGAAAGACCCTTGGGGGTTCTGGGTTTTGAGCATCCCGATTTGGCTTTAAAGTACCTCTTGGTGGTTTTTTTTTTTTTTTTTTTGCTACAGTTTCCTTGGATTACTCTTTTCATTTCGCAGTGGGGGCTAAAAGGCACAGAGAGAGTTAAGTGGCATGGGCCCCGCTGTGTGACCCCAGCAAGGCTGCAACAGAGGTGTGCTAAAACCAACATAAGTGTTGGTGTCCAACATGAGATGTCAGGGACCATCCATGCTTCAGACAGGGAAATGCTCCACCTGGGGAAGCCTTCACTGTGTTCTTCTTAAATAACAGGGA
The DNA here is from genome assembly GCA_917880005.1 of Nanger dama. Taxonomy (NCBI): domain Eukaryota; kingdom Metazoa; phylum Chordata; class Mammalia; order Artiodactyla; family Bovidae; genus Nanger; species Nanger dama. The sequence goes on along the minus strand of CAKJTW010000078.1, from coordinate 4,093,037 downwards.
TGGTGGAGACTGTGAGTAACTGAGTCAGGAGCCCTGGGTTGGGGTTCAGGCCCAGCCCCTAACTTGCTTCATTCTTTAGGCACTGTTCTGTCACTAGTGAAATGGGGGCTATGGACCAGTTAATATTTCCTATTTTTCACCTGTCCCCCTTTCTATGAACACAGAATACTCATTGTCTTCTTTTTATGTTACTTGCAATTTGAAATAATTAATTATACTTGAAGCCCAATCAATGTAAATTGTATCTTGAAAGGAAAAAAAGGTGTTTTTTGTTTTTTGTTTTTGTATTTTATAAGGCACACATTTTTAACCTTGATCTTGTAAAGTTCAGTGAGAGTGTTGGATGGGCTTGTGTTTTCCAGTTTTTCTCTCCTGTATGGTGTGTGGACTATGGTGCTCAGAACTGGTCACTTTCAATTCTGAGCCCAGCAAGCTGCTCTGCTGTGCCTTACGTGTGGAAAGTCAGCCTAGCTAATACTTCACACTGTAATATTGTATATACTTTTCTGTGAAATCCCCTCCACTCAATATCACCTTAATGACTTGCATTTTTTCAAAATGGGTGGTGACCATTAGTGGGAGAAACATTCTTACAAAGCCAGGTTGGTGAGAGCCCAAAATATTAATACAGGCACGTGTGGCATGCAGTAAGAAGTACTGTTGCTCTGTGACAGTCTGAGTTGAGTATATGTGTTCCCTGAGTGGCTGTGCAAAGTGTACCTCTGGCTAGGCCAAAAGTCTGAGAAAACACTGAACCTCATCATCACTAACACCTCTCGAGTTCCAGCAGTCAACAGCCTGTGATTCTTAAGTGGGGATTTAGAAGACTTTTGGCAACTTTCCCCTCCTTTCTGTGTCTTCCTTTCTCCCTTGGCCCCACGGTAGTGCCATATGACTGCTTACTCATCTGTAAAGGGACAGGCTGCCAGGACCTCGCAGTGGTCCCAAGGGAGGGAGCGAGGGGACCCTGTAGGGCTGTCACCCAGAGGTCGCCATGACTTGTTCCATTCCAGCTAGGGGTTTGCAGCAGCTCTGCCATACGCCTCTCTCTCCCTGGTGCTCCAGAGGGCCCAGTGGTGTGGTCGCCCTAGACCAGCACTTGGGGTGGACGTGAGAACCCCTGGTCCGGAGCACTCAGGACTGTGGGGAGAATGCCAGGTGGGTGGAGGAGGAAATTCCAACCAGATTAGGCACACCGCTCTCCGACCGTGCCCGTGTCTCGCGGTGGCGAAAGCAGGGGCAGAAGGAAACAGGAAAGATTTGAAGCGAGAGAACTTCCGCTGACCCTTCTCCTGCTTTGCTTGTCAGGGAAACGCAGTCCCTTTAAGCTCTGCTGGGGAAGCCCTCCTGCCCCGCTAGGGTGCAGCCGGATGGCAGGGCACTGACAGCCGGCCGAGCTGGCTGAGTCTAAGCCTTCTCTCTAGGAGCTGGTGGGTGCCGAGCCAGTTGGAAGCCTTGCTTGGCCTCGGGGGTTTCTGTCCCTGGCAGTGCTGAGCTCCGAGGAGCAGCAGCAGCGAGGCAGGCAGGTGCCAGGCAGCTCAACGTTCCTCCACCTCTGGCTTTGCTCATCTTGGTCTCCCGCAGTGCCAAGCAGACTGCTAGGGTCCTCAGTACAGGACGGGGTGACGAAGGCAGCTGCCAGCATCTCTCCCACCCACTCCAGTGCTTTCAAAACCACATACAGCCCAGGAGATGCCACTCTGCTTCCAAAGAGTGTGAAATCCCAAGTTGCTCTCGTTTCTTGCGACAAAAGTACAGTGATTTTTGTCTCCTTCCGATCCCGCCTGCCCTTCTTCTCCATCCTCCTTTAGTGGGAAGGAGCACTTTTCTGTAAGGTGGATCTGGGAGTGGCATGGAGTCCAGCGAGGAATGCTTCTTGAACTTCTGTACTGTTGTTGGTTTCATGAATGCCCAGGCCACCTGCTGATGCCCAGGCCTGGGTCTGCTGAAGGAGTGGGGGCAGGGATCTGGTCCCAGAGACAGCGCTTGGCCCTCACGTGGCCACTTTCCTGCCTGCCGCTGGCCCCCTCTGTCCGGAAATGGGGGAGGGCAAGGCCAGGGCAGAGGGCTTGGAGGGGATAGCCCTTGAGATTACAGCGGGCAGCCAAGGCGGCCTCAGATCTTCAATAGGGGGAGGCACTGGGGCTAATTTGGAGGGGGGTTCAATTACATTTTTCAAATCATGCCTTGGGGCGCACAAGGGGTAGGGGGCGTGCCCTTGAGGTAGGGGGCTTGTCACGTGAGGCAGAGGGCATTGCTTTGTGGAGTGGGCATCCTGTGCCTTTCCTGGTTGCCCTGGGCACGTCTTAGCCACCTGTGGCCCTTTCATTGATTAAGGCCTTTGTCCCCTTGATCTTTAGGGTGGTGACCAGTCTCCAAACTCGAGTCCTGCTTTCCTTTGTTTACGGGCTTGGGGTCTGGACCCCTCTGGCATTCCCTGATGGCCTGGATGAACTGGCTTGCTTGTGTTCAAGGAAGCCTTTCGCGGTCTCTCTTGAACCCCCGAACTTTCTGGCTTTTTTCCTGTCTCCCCTGGTCCCCAGGCTTCCTTGCCCAGAGAGTTTTCTTTTTGTTTTTGAATCTTCCTTGTGAGTTCTGCTTCGCCCCAAAGCCTGCCCACCTCTCCCAGCCAACACCTTGGAATGTTCACTGCCACCATTTTTCACAGGAAGCTTCCTCCAATCACTTTAACTGCAAACGTGCCCTCAGAGTCCTTCTGAGGCTGAATTCTCACCGGCAGAGAATTGGCTTGGGGCAGTTTAGATCCCAGGCTTTTGACTTACCGGTTGGGAGGGACTCTTAGCTTTTCGGAATTCTAGTAGTTTCCTTATCTATGAAATGCAGAAGCTAATTTTCTTCCTGCTCTTTCTTTCCTGAACCAACTTTCCCTGGCTTCCTTCTTTATTTTACCCCTGGACCCTGTGGATATTCCTTGTAATTGACTCCTTCACATCTTCACTGAATGTTCCTTCCTCCTCCCTGAGCCGATAGACACCCGGCGCTTCTCCTGAGGCCTCTCCCTGACGCCTCGCAGGTAGAGATGATTCTCATTAGTTTAAACCAGGCACCTTGGGGCTGCGACCCTCCCCGTATCAGGCTCTCCTTTCCCTTTGAGGCTCCTGCCATCCACTTCCAACCAGCGTCTGTCGCTCTTCTCCCTGTGTTACCACTTACCTTCTTCTCCACTGGGATGGCGGGGTGGGTAGGAGGAGGGACTCTTGAGCCAGACTGTGGTCCTGTTTCCCACTTGGGTGTGACCTGGGGCAAATATCTTCACCTCTCTGCCCAGTTTCTCCATTTATAAAAGAAGGAAAAAATGGTACTGATGTCCTGGGTATCTATGAGGGTTAAGTCCTTACAGCACTTATCATTACCTCCTGTTAGGACTGTCCTCTGGGTGGGACCTTTCAGCTTCAGTACCATCATCAACAACAATGTGATCCAGCCACTTTCCCTCATCCTCTGGATGTTGACATCTGGCTCACAGACTGTTCGTCCATCCTGAATTCTGTTATCATCCTGAGAGTGTTCCATTTTGATCACCACCTGACTAACATCCAAATGCCTCCTTTCTTTTTTTTTTTTCCTTCCACTGCACATTGTGTGGAACTTCCCCAACCAGGGATCGAAACTATGTCCCCTACATCGGAAGCACAGAGCACCAGGGAAGTCCCAGATCCCTCTATTCTTTATGCCACTCAGGTCCATGGCTGTTACTTCTAAGGGCCTTGTCCTGAACCTTTCTACCCCTGAAATCGTGCATTCAGACATCTCAGAGTCTGGCCACAGCTTTCTCATGGTCACACTGTGTGAAGACTCTCACCTCTTCTCTGTCTCATCTCATCGCATCCCTGCCTTCCTCATCCAGCCTGGCCCCCACAGCCCATCACTGCAGCCACTCCCCAGCCCATAGTTTCTTTGCCTTTGGATCTTCCGACACCTGCCTGCCCACATCTGATCCCCAACAACCCACTGCCCACAGGGAAGCCCAGCCCTTCGGGAGAAACCCTCACATTGCGTCCACTGTTGCCCTGTGTGCCAAGCGCTTGGGGCCCCAGCCTGGCCTTCCCTGTGCTTCTGGTCAGTCGGCTTCCATCCTACTCAGCAGCTGCTTCAGACCACCTTGCTTCTCAGACTCTCACCCTTCCACTTTTTCAGCCTGTGTGGCATCTTGCTCTCTGTTCCTAGAGGAACTCGGACTCCATCCAATTCTTCTTCCTCTAACTGTCCTTCCTACTAGCCTGCCAACCCCCTGCCCCTTCTCCCTATTGTAAAGTAAGAGGGTCCTTCCTTCTTCTAAGGAGAATCAGTGGGTGTAGCAACCACCGATGTACACCTGGGTTTGAATCCTGACTCTTCACCTGGGCCATCTTACTTGACCTCTCTAAGCTCAGTTTCCTTGTCTACAGACTGGGAATATGAATCCCAAGACCCAGATTCTTTTTATTGAAAGAATCAAGTGGGCATGACGTATGTAAAGCTTTTGCTGCAGTGTCTGGTCCCTAAGTTCTCAAGGTCACGGTCATAGTTATTTTGGTTTTCTTGTCTCTTGAGTAACCCAGTTCCAGTATCTTGGCCTCTACCCCACCCCCATCTCCAGCCATTCGTTCCTTCTTAAGAGCATTTCTGAATCCATACTTGTCTCATCTTAAATAACAAACCAACCTCAGGTAGCTCACCTTGACCCCATGTGCCCCCGAGAGCTTTTTCTCCTTAAAATAACAGATGTTGGGAAAGGATGGCTGACACTCAGTTTCTACCTCCTCCCCTTGGCACCTCCCCCTCCCCCCAGACCTCTGGCATTTTGCATCTATTTAGTCACTGTCTCCTGCAATTTGTTTAGATTCCTGTCTACTGAGTTGGTGATGCTCTCTAACCATCTCATCCTCTGCTGCCCCCTTCTCCTTTTGCCTTCAATCTTTCTCAACATCAGGGTCTCTTCCAGTGAGTCGGCTCTTTGTGTTAGGTGGCCAAAGTATTGGAGCTTCAGCTTCAGCATCAGTACTTTCCAGTGAATATTCAGGGTTGATTTCCTTTGCACCCACCACTCTGCTGAAACCCTACTAGGCTACCAGCAATTTCCTGGCTAATAAATTCAGCTACCCTTTTCCCGGTCTCTCTTGATGACAGGCAGCCTCCTGGTCTTCCTCACAGTTCTGTCCTCCACCTTCTTTTTGTCTCTCGGGACACATCTCTTTTTCTCCCTGGGTGCTGATAACTCATGGGTTGCACATCTGTGTCTCTCGTCGGGTCTGTCTGGGAGCTGGATATCTTGTTGCCTTGGAGACATGTCCAATTGGCTGCCTCAGTGTCCATCATGGACATCCTGCCCTCTCCTCTGGTCTTCCCTTTGGCCTGGGCCCCCTTCCTCAGAAGGTTGGGGATGGTCTTCAGCATTTCCCTCGTCTCTGCCCCCCTTCCCCCTCTCTCCATATGCTTCCAAGACCTGTCCACTCCTGCGTCTGTGATACTCCTTAAATCTGTTTTCTTCTCCCTCCTGCTGGTTCAGGGGACTCTGCTGCTGTCTCCTTTACATTGCAGTTTTCCCTGATCACAGAGTCACAGTTGGATAAACCCACCCTTTCTCTCCCCTCCTTTTTGCTCGCATTCCCCACTGCCCAGACCTACTTTTCTCCACAGCATGTGTTACCCTGTAACCCACAATACCATTAACTTATATGTATTATTTACATAGTTTAGTATTTTTGTCATAGTTATAATATGATCTCCATCTTTCACAGTCTGTCTTCCCTCATTCGAATGTCAGCTCCCAAAGGGCAGGAATTTTTGTCTCCTTTGTTCTCTTGGGTGTTCTCTGCCAGAAACAGTTCCGGGCACATAGTAGGTGCTCAGTTAAGTATTTGTTGAATGAATGCCCATAAATCCTTCTTAGCTGATCCTGCTCATCCCCAGTTTTCTCTCCTTAAACAGGGAAGAGTAATCATACTCATCCTACCTACCTTTCAGATCTACTTAATCGAATCTTGGAAGAAAATGCAACCAGGTTTGTAGTGATCACAGTTTATAAAGCTTAAAGCTCTCTGCAGGTGCCAGGCCATGGTATTTATTATCAAATGAGGATCATGTTAAAGGGGCAGAGCTAGCTGATTGGAACTGAAAATCCAGCTGTTTTCCATGGTGCAGCAGAGCCTGAGAGGGGCCTGAGGGGGTCAAGCTGCAGCCCCACTGTCTCAGTTCACTTCCGGTAGTGTGTCTCTCCGCATGACACCACATGGCTGTCCCCATTGCCTTCACAATAAACCTGTACTACCTTGAGTGGCATGCTGAGACCCAGACCCTCTCCCCCTCGGACTTACTCTCCAGAGACACGTAAAGGTTTTCTGTGACTCTTAGTTGAATGAATCAGTTGTTTTAAAGAGATGTGAGGTGGGGGTGGGGGAAGTGCTTTAAAACCTGCTATTAAACAAGTGCTAGTTTTTATTTTGTTTTGCTTAGCATTGTTTGGGATCCCTACTGTCCTTGGCCACACAGACTCTCTCAGCCCCTTTGTCTGTCTGTTTTCTGTGGTGGAACCCACAAGCCCCCAATGAGGCTGTTTATTCATCTGGCCACCCACTTCATTTGTGCACACTGACTGTGGGCCCTCCTTACCCCGGCAACCAAAATAAGTCCTGGCTCCTATTTCCAGAGCCTGCTCCCTGTAATTAGACCCTGAGCTTAGGTGATGAGACCGGCTCGCTTTGGGGAGAAGAATGACCCAACTTGATATTGACTTCCATATGGGTGCGAGGGCCGGGGTGTGTGAACTCCAGAAGGGCTCAGGCTGCCATCTTGAAATTCTGGGGTTGGCAGGGCAGTGTCACTGGGGGCTCTTTGCTGGGCACTCTTGACTTGGCTCCTTCCCCTCTGGGAAACAGTGGCCTTCAGTTTTACTGTGCCCCACCCTCCACCACACACATACATCCTCTTCCTCACCCCTGCGGTTAGTCATTCTGGAAGCTGAAATTGGCTCCCAGAAGGTAACTTTGAGAACCACCCCCTCTGCCCCGCCCCCGCCCGCCCAGCAATCCCAGCCTGCCGGGAAGGGCCGTTGTCTGGTCACTGAGAAGTGTTTTGGTTTCACATTCGTGCTTTCTCTCTGAAGAGAAAACAAAACATGTTGAAATAGAGCGAAATCCCAGCAGCAGCTTGGTTGAAGCAAAAGTTGCATAACAGGTTTAGGAAATGTCTGGCCACCGTGGGTCAGGTGGAGGGACTGCCACTTGGTGTCCCCGAGAGGACGTCCTCCGGAGCCACCAGCCTCCGGATCCATCACACACAAAATCCTGTGAGCGACTCAGAAAGATGCTGTCCCCTGAGGTCTGGTGGCAGAGGCCCCTGATGGATCTCTCAGTGTGGCCTCAGCCTTTGTTCCCTGGAGATGCTGCTGTAGGCAGGCGTTGGGGAGGGGGGCATGTGTGTCAGACTTGTGCTGGTGTTGGGACCCCTGGAAAGGGCACTAGGCCCTGGAGGGGTCAGGCCCCATGAAGTTAAGTCCCCATCCTGCCACTCATCTGCTTGGAAACCTGGATGAGTTATTTCTCTGGCTTGGTGTCTCCGTGTCTCATAGACTATTATTAGTCGCCTGGACTGACATCATCTGTTTACCTACTGGACGGGGCTGTTGAGTAGCCCAGGTGGGATCACGTTTTCAGGTGGCTTGTCTCAGTCGTGTCCACCTCTTTGTGACCCCATGGACTCTAGCCCATTAGCCTCCTCTGTCCATAGATTTCTCCCGGCAAGAATTTTGGAGGGAATAGCCATTTCCTTCTCCAGGGGATCTTCCTGACCCAGGGATCAAACCTGAGTCTCCTGCATTGCAGGCAGATTCTTTATCCTCTGAGACAGCAGGTAAAGCTCAAACCTCAGCAGGCCCCACTAATGACAGATTGTATCAGAGGTAATATGCTGAATGATTAAGGGCCTTTCAGGTTAACAGCATGGGCCCTGAGTCCAGACTGCCTGGCTGGTGCCTGGACAAATTGCTGAAACCTTTCTGTGCCTTATTTTTCTCATCTGTGAAATGGGAATAAAACACTACACACCTCATAGTGTGTTGCTATGAGGATGAATTATGCTACAACTAGACTGTTAAGAATAGTGTCAGTGGTAAGTGGTAAGCTCTCACTTTCTATTAGCTCCTATTATCATTTCTGAAAGTGTTATTACTTTTTTAGACTGATTTTTTTAAAATCCATTTTTATTTGCATTGGATCTTAATTGACGCCCACGGGATCTTCGCTGCATCAGGCAGGATCTTTTGTTGCTGTGCATGGGCTCTCTAGTTGTGGCAGATGGCCTCAGTAGTTGTGCGGCACACGGGCTTAGTTGCTCCACATGTGGAATCCTTATTCCTTGACTAGGGATCATACCCACGTCCCCTGCATTGCAAGGTGAATTCTTAACCACTGGACCACCCCAGAATGTGTTATTGCTTGAATGCTTGGTTATGCTTGTATGTTGCTGTTGTAACTCTATATTGCATTATTTTTGTGTTGTTTTAACCTGTATTCTGTCACTTGATCCTCTTAGCTCTTCTCTGAAGATAGGAAAAGGTACCCACGGTCTCTCATTTCATAAATGAGAAAACTAAGCTTCAGAACAATAACATGGCCTGGAACTTGCGGCTCTTTCTGCTATACCAGCACTGAAGGTACTGGTACAGACCTTTATACCATTGACAAAGTATAAAGCTCCCTGCAGGTGCCAGGCCATGGTATTTATTACCAAACAGATCCTGTTAAAGGCAAGTTGAGGAAAGGAATCAGGTAGGAGCAAGCATGTGAAGTGCTAAGATGTAGACTCATGTTAATGATGGCAGAGCCGTTGAGCTGGGTTCTGAGAGGAGACTTTGGAGTCCCAGCTGCATTTTTGGGAGGGAGAAACTGGAGCTGAGGAAGCTCTGGCAAAAGTCATAGTCTGGCATGGAACTCGGAGCTCTAACATGTAGGTGGGAGTTCCTTGGTCACCTGTTCCAATATGTAGGGCAAGGGATGATCACAAATGGTTATTGCCATAGGATATATTTTTGGTTCTCTCTGGCTTCTTTCTCTGGAGCAAACTGCAGCTGCTATGGCACATTCTCATTTTAGCAGTGAGTCAAAGTTGGACTCAGTATTGTAACTTGATTTTGGATTAGCTTAAGGATTCCTTTCCAAAAGACAGCCTAAAAATGGCCTATGGAAAGAGTACTACATCATAGTTCCTTGGTCTGCTAGGGCTGCAGTTTTCTCATCTCAGACAAGGAAGAGTAACAATGCCCGCTGCACCTCCCTTTCAGTTCTACTTAATACATGTGGTAAGAAAATACAGCCTGTTTTGCAGTCAACAGACCTTTATACCATTTACAAAGTATAAAGCTCTCTGCAGGTGCCAGGCTGTGGTATTTATTATCAAACTGGGATCCTGTTAACGGGGTAGGTTTAGCGAGTTGGAATGGAAAACACAGGCTCTGGTTCCAGCCAGTGCAGGATTCGCTGCAGCTGCACGGCCTTGGGCACTTAGCCTCTCTCCTTACCTTCTGTGTCTCCCATTTGTTGAATAAAGACCATGGTGGCCGTCTGCCACCACCTGTTTCGCTGGGTAATCAGGAAGAGCCAATTATACTCTGGGGGCATGCTCAGAAATACATTTAAAATTGATGATGTCAGACCAGAGATGAGAGGCCTGCATACAACTTCTGTGATTAAGGACAGTGATTAAGGATTCCTCCAGGGCGTGGGAGCCCCTCCCTTTCATCTCCATGGGGTTATCACCTTAGAGGCTCCATTTCATTTTGCAGGTGAGTCTGTCCCCTTGAGTGGCAGGCAGGTGAGGTTGGGGACTGAGAAAGGTGGCCGATCATCCTGAAGCACAACTCTCTGTATCTACTGATACCCTTAACTACCTTGGTCCCTTGCTGCTCTGTGTCCTATGGTTACTCATGGCCACTGATTATTGAAAGTAAGAAGGGAAGGAGGTAGAGCACAGATGCCTTTGTTCTGGGGTCCCTGGTCCTCCTTTCCTCACCCTGCCCACAGGGAGGGGGTTTTGCTGGCATGTTGCCTTGCTCTGGGCCTGGCAGATGGTGTGGAAGGTGGATGTGAGGGTGGGTGCTGGCAGCTGCAGGAAGCTTGCCAGCCAACTTGCTAGGAATGGAAACATGCAGGGCCCTGCCTCTGACTTGCATTGGGGTGCTCTGCTCCCCTGGAATAAAGGCTGTATTCCATGGGTGTCCCAGGGCTGTCTCCAGCCTGAGTTAGAGGAACGAGTGATTGCCTGATGATCAGATCTCAGAAGCCGCACTGAAGAAATAAGGGGAAACCTTTCTAAGGGAAAGAAGATGCTGGTGTGTATGTGTACATGAGTGAGAAAGTCTAAAGACGAGCCCAGGGCATGTCATGGACTGTAGAACCAGCTCTCTTCCCTTAGTCACTGTTTCCATGGTTTGTTTGCTAGTGTTGGCTTGCATAAGCCTGATTCATGGAATTTCTCTACCGAGAAAGAGTTAAAAGGCATGTGTAAAAGTGCAGCATCATCCCCTAGTCTTCATTTTAATGACAAAATTAATTCAAAACTGGGAGCGTGTGGGTGTGACTACATGTGCCAAGCACTGGAAGCCTGGAGGCTTCTTGCCTGTGAGGTCTGTCCCCACAGAGGTCCCCTGTCTGCCAGGAGGACAGAAGTATCATTGCATTATTCCTGGAGGGGAGTGATGAGTCTCTTCTCACAGAAACCAAACCTTGTCAAGAGTGATCAGGAAAAGGGCCCTGGAAGAAATAGTATATCAACATCTGTATCTAGACCAAAGGCGATATAGATGGTAGGACAGAACTGTACAATTCCTTCTCCCCTGGAGTGACACAGCCTGTCTCCAGGGTGCCTGGCCATCCCCAGGACACCTGTACCCTCCCCATCACTCTGATTTTGGGTTTCTGCTCTGAGCATTCTGCCCATAGAATCAGGCGAGGAAGTTTTTGTGTTGCGGTGAGGGGTGGGGTTCACACCAGGGCCTGCCCCCATTCTGAAATTCCTTCTTCTTCCCTGCCCCACCCCCCCCCACCCGCATTCTGAATTTTAATTCACTGTTCTACCACCAAGTGACTGCTTGGCAGCATACAGGGAGGCCCAGCCTCCCCTGGTGGGGACTTTCCCTGCAGAGCTGAGGACCAGAGGAGTCAATAACACAGAGGAAAGGAGGAAAGCTGTCATGTCACAAGCATTTCTGCTCATAATCGGCTCCTAACTGATGGGTGACATGAGTGGCAAATGCCAGCTGGAGCAGCAGCCAGGCAAGTAGCTAAAAATTAAATACAGTCACGTGATTTGGTGAGGTTTAGGGTTTGCCTGAGTAACCTTTTCAGGCCCAGATCACAGTTTAGAGGGTGATGAGAGAAACGTGGCAATGACAGAAGTTAATCTCGAGCCCCCATACGGGGACCTGTGATGGATACTCAGATTCCTGCCTCATTCCTTGTTACTTCCTTTTAATGACATTAAAAATTTTTTATTCATTTATTTTTGGCTTTGCTGAGTCTTCGCTGCTGCATGGGCTTTTCTCTGGTCACAGCAAGTGTGGGCTGCTCTCTAATTGCAGTGCTTGGGCTTCTCATTGCAAGGCTTCTCTTTTTGCAGAGCACAGGCTTTAGGCTCACAGGCTTCAGTGGTTGTGGCTCCTCGGCTCTAGAGCACAGGCTCAGTAGTTACAGCACACTGGCTCAGTTGTTTCACTGCATGTGGAATCCTCTAGGACCAGGGATCGAACCTGAGTCTCCTGCATTGGCAGGCAGATTCTTTACTGCTGATCCACCAGGGTCGCCCCCTCCTTGTCACTTTTTATTTTTATTTTATTTTATTTTTTTAATTTTTTAATTAAATTTATTTATTTTTTTAATTATAATACTGTATTTGTTTTGCCATACATTGACACGAATCAGCCATAGGTGAACACAATCGCCCAATGCCGAAGCCCCCTCCCACCTCCCACCCCACATCCTCTACCTGAATCATCCTGTGCATCAGCCCCATGCATCCTGCATCCTTGTCACTTTTTAAAGGCAGCTGAATAGTTGGACTTTTTTTCCCCCTGCCCTCTCTTTTCTTTGAGTCCTTCTGTCTCTGGTGGACCCTTCTCTAAATGCAGAGAGTTCAGTTCCAGGGGCTTGTCCCTCCACCTCCAGTGATTCTGATAAAGGCTGGAAGCTGCTGGCTCTTGAGGATTTTCCTTCTGGTGCCCGTATCAGTCCAGGTTAAGAGAGAAACACTCCTGGATCTCCCAGCTTCTAAAAACCGAGTCCTGTTTCTCCACAAGACCAGTCCTGTGACACGGGCAAGAACTGACCGACCCCCAACGCCAGCCTTCTCTTTCTGTGTCTGTGGATTTCCCTGGCATCTGAGAATCTGCTCGGTGTTTTGAAGGAGGACGTGCGTGGGCCTTTTTCAGTGTTGCTTAACAATGCCGAGCTGTTCCCCAGGAGAAACAGTTGGGGTAGAAGCAAAAGTTGGATCTGCTGGACATTAAACCACAGAAGATGCCCTGCTGGAATAGGGGCTGTCAGTGAAAGGGTTAATAACCTAAAGTGAGCAAGAAAGACTAGAGAACTCTCTTTTAGTGTCAGTGTGTTGAAAAACTCTTTTCCCTAGAATCTTGGCTTCTCAGACAATCACTGAATTAATCAGTGTATTTATGCCAAGAAGTGTGAAGCGTTAAATAAATTTATTTAGAAAATGACTGAAGATTTATAATTATTCCTCAGAGCAGCAAGAATATCAGCTTTACTCAGTCAGAAAGAGCAAGACAAATATCATATGATGTCACTTGTGGAATCTAAAAAAAATGTTACAGATGAACTTATTTACAAAACAGAAACAAACTCAATGACAAAGAAAGCAAATTTACAGTTACCAAAGGGGAAGGGGGATGGGGAAGGGATAAATTAGGAGTTTGGGATTAACAGATACACACTACTATATATAAAACAGATAAACAACAGGAACCTACTGCATTGCACAGGAAACTATATTCAATACGTTATAATAACCTATAATGGAAAAGAATCTGAAAAAGTATTATATATATATATATGAATCACTTTGCTATACACCTGAAATTAAATAGCATTGTAAATCAGCTATAATTCAATTTTAAGAAATACCTAAAGCAAGATGAAAAAGACATTGATTAAAAAGAAAGAATGTCAGTTTTAGCAATTTTTCTTTGTAAAAACAACAGAATAATAATAAGGAATACATTGACAAGTTAGAGTGGCTCCTAGTTCCTTCTGTGCCTCCAGGAAAGTCTTTTGAGGTTCAGGAGGAGGTAGAGAAGGAGTTGACACTGCAGTTTGTCACCATGGGATCTGTTATCCTTGGAGTTAGTGCTGTTCCCTCCACTGGCATCTGTGATTGGGCCAGCCGGTGACACTTCCCCTGACCTGGTGTAAAAATTCTCACTTTAACCTTCCCTTGAATGTCTCTTCCAGGGTCTTTTGAGTTTTCTGATAATCTAATCATAAGAAAATTTCTGAAATTCCCTTTCAGAACCTAAAAAAACAGAGTTAACTACAGAGCTGGGCTTTTACTAGAAGTGGCTTTTAAATTGAAAACAGATTTCTGATCCTCTCTGAGCAGCCAGAGTTGAAGGGACAGGAAGAACCTTTGCCAACTGAGAGCTTGAGTATGGAGGGCAGGGAATGAAAGGAGGAAAAACACAGCAAAATGGATCCTTTCTCTGGAGACACACACAGAACATTAAATTTGCATTTTAGGGTGACTTATAATTAGCTTGTGATAACCAGAAGCCCACCAGCGGAGTGACTCTTAGAAAGCATTTCAGTTGTCTGAGTCTCTGTTCATCTGTAAAATGGGAAAATGGAACTAGAAACTATGTGGTTTCTTAGGAGGCTTCTAGTTCTTAAAGTTCTACTCTTTGTTTGCTTGGGCTGTATAACTCTGGGCACTGTCCTTTGATTTGGAATGTAAAGTATAGATTTACAAGCACTTCGGCTTGAAGGAGGAAGCTAGGAAGACGACCCCCCCCACACCCCGACACACACACCCTGGAATTCTACCAGGGAGCTAGCAGGGAAAGAACTAGATGCCCAAATACTTTTGGGGGACCTTGTTTCCTAGAGTGTCTGCCAAGAAATGGTAGTCTGTTTAATTTACTTGAAACCTTTGACTGCAACACTAGAAGACTGTGAACTGTTCATTCAGACAATTCTAGAAATGCTGAAGGGCCACAGTCCCACCGTGGAATCAAGGGGGGAGCCATGTAGCCGATGCTTCTGGAAGGCTCTGTTTATAGCTCTCTGACTCCTTCCTGCCTGGGCCGTTTTATGAGCTCACTACCAGGAAGCTGAGTCATCGAGGGGTCAGCCGGCACAGCCACGGTCACCCAGCTTTGCCAGCAGCAAGGATGGGTGAGCCCAGACAGCCAGGGCATTTTGGGTGAACTTTGGTGGGAATGACAGGATGAAGGGGCCACTCCTTACCTTGGAAGGCTTGCTGCTGCCACTCCCATCACAGTGACGGGAACACCATCATTCCCCGTGGCTTGTGTTCAGGTCAGAACCAAAGAGACTGAAACATTGCATAGAGGGTCAGCTGACTGTCCTCTTTTCAGGGCACAGCACAAGCTGCGCTGTGCTCCTGATACCCAGCTGGCTGCAGTGACATCACCTTCCTCGGGGCCTCTGTTCACATCCCACCTGCTGGTACCTGCATCCCGAGATGGCCGCCTTCTTCTCCCGTGCTTCTTTCTGCGTGACTCCCCCAGGTTTCCGGTCACTGCTTCAAAGTTGCTTCTGGGACCCTCGAATCTAAACTCGATCCCTGCCTTTGCTGTCATAGCATCTTTACCTTGTCCTTTACTTCAGGATGGTTTGTTGTTGTCATTCAGTTGCTCAGTTGTGTCCGACTCTTTGCAGCCCCATGGACTGCAGCACTCTAGGCTTCCCTGCCCTTCCCTATCTCCTGGAGTTTGCTCAAACTCATGTCCATTGAGTTGATGATGTCATCCAACCATTTCATCCTCTGTCACCCCCTCAATTTGTAACTTTTTATTTGTGTGATTTTGGGTTTGTTCTTTCCCTCCCTCCTGGACTATAACCTCCTTGAAGGCAGGGTCTCTCTGCCTACCCCAAGCATCCCCAGCTCCCGCAGCAGCACACTGTTTGTTGTTGGGACAATCTGTTGGTAGAATGACCCTGTTTTACCAACACGAGACTCCTGTGGTCTGGCCCCTCACTTTCATCCCCAGCACCCATTTATCTCTCCTCCCTTCTGGAAACCCTTCTTGTCATTCGACTTTGGTCCAGGATGAGGGTTTTCACTGGTATGAAATCTCATCCAAGAACAAATGTTCTTGCCATTCTCTTCGGCATCCAGGGAAACAAAAATAGCTCTCCTCGAACTTAGAAAATAGTTTGTCTGTGCAGAAAGTAGTACGTGCAAGTGGATTTTGGAGACTGAAAGGTGAGTGTTCAGGATGTTACCTTTGGCATCTTTCCTTTGAGACCTTTAGCACATCAGGCCTGGTGGTTCTGGTCTTTTGTCCTCTTTCTCTGTTTTTGTCTGGTAGGAAGGGTGTGTGAAGAAACAGGAGAACATCTCCTCCAGCTGTGACCTGGCCCCGCCTGCACGTAAATCATTCAGCTTTACGGGGCTGATTTGACAGCAGTGGTTGTGGGAAATCAGGCTTCAGTAACGTCTGGAAAATTTCCCTGCAGCCCGTCCTTCGCCCTCTGGTGTTCCCCTCGACTCTGGAGCTTGGCTCTCACGGGGCTCATATCCTGGGCTCTTATCCTGTGTGTTAGGCCCCAGAAAACATGAAATGTCTTGCTCCATGGGACATAGATGCTCAGCAAGCAGATGGCGTTTGAGGAGGAGAGTGCATCTGGGCCTTAAAATGCCTGCTTTGTGAATGAAATACAGTGTACCTCAGAGCCCTCCTCTACTGATTATGTATTATTATTGTTTATTTATTTTTGGCTGTGCTGGGCCTCTGTTGATGTGCAGGCTTCTCTCTAGTTGCGGTGAGCGGGGGCTACTCTCATTGCAGTGACTTCTCTTGTTGCGGAGCACAGGCTCAATAGTCATAGTCCACAGGCTTAGTTGCCCCGTGGCATGTGGGATCCTCCAGGACCAGGGATTGAACCCATGTCTCCTGCACTGGCAGACAGATTCTTTACCACTGAGCCACCAGGGAAGCCCCTCAGTTCTTGAGTGTCTGTTGCAATGAAGCACAGTGCTGGGGCACAGAGACCACAGCATCTGAGGCTGCCTCTTCCTTTGTGTTTCTCTCAGACTTTAATAGGAGGCAGGCATGCAGATGCATCACCTGATATAATTAGTAGTAGAGGAATGAGCAAGAGAAGGCTGGCGACAGGGTAGCTTTGAAAGGTTTTTTTCCTGTGGATAATAGGCTAATCGTGAGGCTTCCTCTGGAAGGTGTGGTCTCTGTGGAAGGGTGTGGAAGCCGGTCTTGCAGAAGCTGGCAGGACCACTCTTGACTGGGGAACCGTGCATGGAGCTTGTGAGATACCCGGCTCTCTGAGTCTGTCCAGGGTGGATCCAGGAGAGGAGTCACCCACAGCCCTGAGTCGGCCACCTCTGCTCCCTGGCTCTGAAGGCAGGGCAGGAACTGCCTGCGTGGTCACCCAGTCTCTCAGATACAAACGTGCGGCTGGGTTTTTGGCAGCTACCGCCACACCTGAACAGGTGGGATGCTGCTTCCTGGCGTAATGGCCTTGGGCTGGGACAGGCCTGTGTGTAAGCACTGCGTCTTTTCCCCAGGCTGACCCCCAGCCTGTGGAAAAGGGTGAGCATCCCAGCTCTGCATCTTAAGCCTTTCTGTTGTGTGTGTGTGTTTAGTTGCTCAGTTGTGTCTGACTCTTTGCGACCCCCATGGAGTGGAGCCCACCAGGCTCCTCTGTCCATGGGATTCTCCAGGCAAGAATGTAGGGGTGGATTACCATGCCCTCCTCCAGGGGATCTTCCCAACCCAGAGATGGAATCCATGTCTCTTGCATCTTCTCCATTGGCAGGCAGATTTTTACCACAGTGCCACCTGGGAAGCCCCAAAGCCTTTCTGTCTTCCGTCAAAGCTTCTGCCTTTGTTCCATCTTGGATGGAATTTCCAGGTACTTCCTCTAGGCTGGGAATGTTACTGTGTCCATGGGGATTACATGGTGTGTTTGAGACTCCTGACTGCCTTCACCAAACAGATAAACAATCCCCAAACTGCTCTCCCAGGTGTTCAAGGAAACCTCAGGAAACTATTGGATTGTGGCCAGACTTCAGACTATGATTTCAGAAATGCATGTGGGTGAGCTATTGATTAGATTGTTAGTGTTTATAAATTGTGGTTATTAGAAAAATCATTTTTAATTTAAACACGTCTTAAAATTAAAAAAATTAAAAGGCTTCCCTGGTGGCTCAGAGGTTAAAGCGTCTACCTCTAATGCGGGAGACCCAGGTTCGATCCCTGGCTCGGGAAGATCCCCTGGAGAAGGAAATGGCAATCCACTCCAGTATTCTTGCCTGGAGAATCCCATGGACAGAGAAGCCTAGTGGGTTACAGTCCACGGGGTCGCAAAGAGTCGGACACGACTGAGCGACTTCACCTTCACCTTAAAACTTAAAAAGTTGTGGTTAAAATACACATAAAACTTGCCATCTTAGCCTTTTTTCAGTGTGCATTTCACTACTGTGGTATATCGACATTATTGTACAACCATCATCCCCATCCACCTCCAGAACTTTTCTCATCTTTGCAGACTGAAACTGTCCCCATTAAACAGCATCTCCTCATTGTCCCCAGCCCCCTGGCAACCACTGTTCTACTTTCTGTCACTTTGCATTTGACTATTCCAGATGCCGCATCTAAGTGCAGTCATGCAGTGTTTGTCTTTTTGTGACCAGTTTATTTCACTTAGTATCATGTCTTTGACGTTCATCTGTGTTGCAGCACAGGTCAGAATTTCTTTCCTTCTTGAGGCTGAATAGTATACCATTGCATGGATAATATCACCTTTTGTTTATTCATTCATTCATGGATGGGCACTTGGGTTGCTTCCAGTTTTTGGCTATTTTGAAGAATACTGCTGTGAACCTGTGTGTGTGTGTGTGTGTGTGTGTGTGTGTGTGTGTGTGTATATATATATGTCTTTGGGACTCGGCTTTCAGTTCTTCTGGATCTATACCCAGAGGTGGGATGGCTGGATCATGTGGTAGTTCTATTTTTAATTATTTAAGGAACTTCCATACTGTTTTCCATAGGGGCTGCACCTTTTTACACTCCCACTGACAATGCACGTGGTTTCTAATCTCTGCTGGAATTCTTTTTTTTTTTTAAATACAGTGTTTTAAACTTTTGTTTGTCTATTTTTTGTTTTTGGCAGTTCTGGGTCTTCAGTGCTTTGTGTGAGCTTTCTCTAGTAGTGGCGAGGGGAGCTCCTCTTTGTTTTGGTGCACAGGCTTCTCATTACAGTGGCTTCTCTTACTGCAGAGCATAGAGTGTTTGGGCTCAGTAGTTGTGGTGCGTGTGCTTAGTTGCTTCGAGGCATGTGGAATCTTCCCCGGACCAAGGATGGAACCCGTGTCTCCTCCATTGGCAGGTGGATTCTTATCCACTGTGTCACCAGGGAAGTCCAATACAAGTGTTTTTAACCCGCGGTTTTATAGTATAGATGTATAGTATATATAACATAACGTACATTTACTGGTGGCTCAGTGATAAAGAATCTGCCTGCCAATGCAGGAGATGCAAAAGATGCGGGTTCAATCCCTGGATCAGAAAGATCCCCTGGAGAAGAAAATGGTAACCCACTCCAGTATCTTGTCTCAAAAACCTCATGGACAGAGGAGCTTGGTGGGCTACAGTCCATGGGGTTGCAAAGAATTGGAAACAACTTAGCAACTGAGCACACAAGCACGCCATCAAATTAAACACTTCCCCCCCAAGCATTTGTTTTCCAAAGGAATCTTTAGTGGCTTTATAGATTTAGAATGTTAGAAGTCAAAAAGAGACTTAGAGATTCTAAGACTTAGAGACTCTAAGACTTAAGATCGCTAAGACTTAGGGATCATCTAAGATCAGACTATTAGAGATCATCTATTGACTCTATTCACTGGTTGTGTGTACGTCCTAAGTCAACTTTAGTCATGTCCGACTCTGTGCGACCCTAGGGACTGTAGCCCACCAGGCTTCTCTGTCCATGGGATTCTCCAGGCAAGAGTACTGGCAGGGGTTGCCATGCCTTCCTCCAGGGGATCTTCTTGACCCAGGGATTGAACTCATGTCTGTCTGTCTCCTACATTGATAGGTGGGTTCTTTACCACTAGGACCACTGGGGAAGCCCATTCATTAGACAAGAATTTGCAATTGTAATGGATGGGTGACTAGACAGAGGAAATCTCCACATCTCGAGTTTACCTGCTGGTGGGAATTCCTGTGGATACCCAGCCAGGGGTTCCCTGGGGACTTGTTGGCAAAGCTGGATGGCAATTGAGGTTTTCTGACTCTCATCTCAGACTCTCTCCTTTCTGTGTGAGAACATTTAGGGGGATAGCCCTTGTTTGGGAAAGTGAGACATTCTTGGAAATATCTGTGCCCGGTAGTACCATGTGGATTTATTTATACCCAGAATCTGAGGGGCCTAAGAGCCTGCCCCACCTATGGGTAGAGCACAGTGGAGGGAGCAGACGCCTTGTGCCCAGTCCTGTAGCTCCGTGTGGCCCTGCCTGCCTGTTTCTTTGCAGCTCAGAGGGTGGCAGGTGCTTGAGCGCTGGGGAGGACCTTCACCCTGTGGTGACCGTGCAGGAATGGGTGCCAGTCAGCAGTGTCAGGGAACCTTGGCACTTAAGGGCCTTACCCTGGCAGGGGCCCTGGACTTCAGCACCAGTTAAAGGTCTGAATTGTCCTGGGCTCTTAGTGAACTTTCTGTAGCTCTTTCATCTTGGGCCCTTTGCACTAGTGTAAGCTGACACTAGCTTTTCCCTCCCTCCTCTCTGACTCTCCAAGTTTCCTTCCTTATATAATCAGGATTAATGTAAGCAGCAGGTTCCATCCATTTAGAACTGGGGAGCAAAGGAAAGTGAATGTGGAAAGGGAGTAGGTGGGAAGGACTGAGACCCTTAGAGGCTTCTATGTGCAAATCCTCTCACTTTCCTGGGCTTCAGATTCTCTTCTGTTAAGAGAGGCAGCGAGAACTTAAGGGCTGCTGGTCATTCTCAACAATGGCTCAGGTCATCTCATCCAAATAGGCAATGATTTGTGGGGTGTTGCTTCCAACCAGGGTGGATTCTGGGGGCATCCTTCTCTAGGAGGTGGTCATCTTGTGAAGGAAATCAGGTACAAATGACATCTTCCTGGAAATTTGCTATTTATCTCCTTCCCACCACCACCAAATTGGGAATTCCCTGGTGGCTCAGGAAATCTGCCTACAATGCAGGATACCTGGGTTCAATCCTGGTTGGGAAGACTCCCTGGAGAAGGAAATAGCTACCCCCTCCAATATTCTTGCCTGGAGAATTCCATGGACAGAGGAGCCTGGCGGGCTACAGTCTATGGCGCAGAGAGTCAGATGCGACTAAGTGACTAAGACCCCCACCAAAAAGAACCAAAAATGTAAATAAAAGCCCCAGCAGCTGGGTGCCAGACCCCAGGCAAAAGGCTTTTCATTCACTGTACTTTTTAATCTTCACAGAGACTAGAAGGTGGCTGCTGCAATGAGCTCCATTTCCAGAGAAGGAAACAGGGTGGGAGGGATTGAGTAACTTGCCAAAGGTGCACAGGTGGGAGGAGGAAGCTGCTGGGCTGGGATGTAGGTCACGTGGGGCTCCAGAGCCTGTTCCATTGGTCTTTGAGGGTCTGAACTCCATTGGAAACTACAGGGCCACCTCCCCTTTGTCCAGCCTCTTTGTTCGGAGGGGGTTAGAGTGGGGATTCCATTGCTATTGCTGTATTGCTTTTTAAAAAAATTTGTTTATTTATTTTTGGCTGTGCTGGGTCTTTGTGGCTGCTCGAAGGCTTTCTCCAGTGGCAGTGAGTGGGGGTACTTTGCAGTTTCGGTGAGCAGGCTTCCCTTGTTGCAGAGTGTGGGCTCTAGAGCACAAGCTCAGTAGTTGTACTGCACAGGCTTAGCTGTTCCGTGGCATATGGATTCTTCCCAGAAGGGGGCTCAACCTGTGTCCTCGGCGTTGGCAGGCAAATTTCTTGCCACTGGACCACCAGGAAAGCCCCCAGCCCTTTAATTTTACTTATTTTACCACACGGTATGGCATGCAGGATCTTAGTTCTGGACCAGGGATCAAACCTGTGCCCCCTGCAGTGGAAGTTCAGAGTCCTAACCACTGGTCTAGGAAAGTGCCCTGTCCCTTTATTGTGAGGTTGTAGGAACTGTGGCCTGGAGTCCTCAGTGCCTTGTGGCTGGTAGCTTCCTTCTGGGACCCTGGGCTCTGTTGTTTAATTTCTGGCCTATCTGATTCTGTAGTCTTAATGATTCAGTTCAAGCCTGTGATGAACATCCTTTGTGCCAAACAGCCATTTATGACCAAGCAGGGAAAAATACCCACATCTCCTATCTAGGCAAGATTAAGGTAGTTTGGGTGGTGGTTCTTAATGATATTTCAAAGACATTTGTATTAACATAGGTGATTCCATACTTGCTGGATCCCTTTTACAAAAACTTTTAGTAATGGTCACATTTACCAAGCATCTCCTCTACTGTGCTAGGTGGTTAATGTGCTTTTTCTGTTGTTCAGTTGCTTAGTCATGTCCGACTCTTTACAACCCCAAGGACTACAGCACACCAGGCTTCCCTGTCCTTCACTATCTCCAGTAGTTTGCTCAAACTTATGTCCATTGAGTTGATGATGCCATCCAACCATCTCATCCTCTGTCACTCCCTTCTCCTCCTGCCCTCAATCTTTCCCAGCATCAGGGTCTTTTCCAAAGAGTCAGCTCTTTGCATCACATGGCCAAGTACTGGAGCTTCAGCATCAGTCCTTCCAGTGAATACTCAGGGTGGATTTCCTGCTGTCTAAGGGACTCTCAAGAGTCTTCTTCTACATCACAATTCAAAAGCATCAATTCTTTGGTGCTCAGCCTTCTTTATGGTTCAACTCTCACATCTGTACATGACTATTGGAAAAACCATAGCTTTGACTAGACGGAACTTTGTCAGCAAAGTGATGTCCACAAAGTAATGTACTTATTATATTTTCTCATTTGGACTTCCTAGGCGGAGCTAGTGGTAAAGAATTTGCCTTTGCAGGAAACACAAGAGACATGAGTTTGTTATTCATTTCCAGAAGCATATTAAGTAGAGATTTTCTCCCATGAGGCCACTGAAAGGCAAAGAATTTTAGTAACTTCGCCAAATGTGTGCAGCTCAAAATTAGGGCAGTGGTTGAAGATGGGGCCATTACTGTGTCCCCAGATCCTAAGAACGGAGTCTGGCATGTTTTCAGGGCTCAGTATGTGATGGGTGACTGAATGGATGAACTTCAGACCCCAGGCACTGTCTGATTGAATGAAATTTCTTTGAGATTCCCCGATTGGGATTTTTATAGGAAAATAACAGTTGAAGGAGGGTCAGGTGGGCAGGATCTGGGAATTGGAGAGCTGTCCAGTCCTGGCCCAGTGGTGATCACCTCTAGTACCATAGGCAAGTCACACGTCGTTTTCCCCATCAGCCAGGCAGTGTTGTGTGAGCTGCATGGGTGCGACAGGAGAACTCTGAAATCAAATGGAAACCCAGAGGAAATCCCCTCCCCACCCCTGTCATGCAGAACTGGTGACGGCTGAGCTTTGGGGGCTGAAGTAGGGAGTGGGACTGTCTGGACTCTGCTTCTTCCACACACAGTCAATATGCTGGTGCTCTGAGTGTGGGGGAGGGGCGTGGTCATGTGCTCCCAGGTCACTTCCATGGGGACACTTGTATTAAACTTCTTCTTCAGTGCGCAGTGGTGGCTTAGCAAATTTGCCCGGATGCCAGGAAGACAGAACACTTGGGCGAACGAGGTGTTTTTCCAGTTCTGCCCCTGATGTCTTGTCCTCATTTGTGGGTGGGGTGTTTTTAAGCCAATGACATAGACAAGGCCACTGAATCTAGGGAGGCCTCTGGGAGGCTAGGTGAGTGAAATTCTTCCTTGCAAGCAGCCTGGCCACTGGAGCATTTCGTCTCGCGTGTTTTTGAATCCCGACCGAGTGCCAGACATTCATTGTCGGTTAGGGTGTCTTTCCAGCCCACAGCCTGAATGGACAGGTGATTCAGGGTCTTTTCCAGGAGAGAGGTGAGTTCATGTTGAACCAGCTGCTAGTACCCAGTTCTCTGTGAGCCTAGTGGTGAGGCTGACGGCCAGAGTTGGAGAAGAATGATGCTGTGTGACCTCCAAGGGACCAGGTTCTGACGGCCTGTAAGTACCACCTGGATATAGAGCCCTCCACCCCTCTACCCTCTGCCCCTGGGTTCCACATCAAGGATTTAGGTGGACTTCGTGGACTTCCGCATCAAGGATTTAGGTGTCTTTGAGGCATCAAAGCTACTCGATCTTTAAAAGGTTGTGTACCTGAGCTGGTGTACATGTGACTTAGCACAGTTGTAGAAGTGGGGTGGCATCCCTGGTGGCTTAGATGGTAAAAAATCTGTATGCTGTGTGGGACACCCGAGTTCAGTCCCTGGGTTGGGAAGATCCCCTGGAGGAGGGCATAGCAACCCACTCCAGTATTCTTGTCTGGAGAATCCCCATGGACAGAGGAGCCTGGTGGGCTACAGTCCTTGGGGTCACAAAGAGTCAGACACTACTGAGCAACTAAGCACAGCACAGCACAGAAGCAGGGCACATCAGAGATGAGGGAGAAGCTGCAGGTTATAAGTGACCTTTTCAGTCCACATTTTCATGAGGTGGGCGTCGTGTAGCTTGGTGGTTAAGGGCATGGTTCTAGAGCCAGTCCATCTGACTTCCAGTCCTTTCTGTACTCTGTGACCTTGGGGCCAGTCACTTATCCTACTGTGCCTCAGTTTCTTTGTCTCCAAAATGGGTAGAGTTAGCTGGTAATGTGACTGCTTAATTATTATAATTATTTATGTATAGAGGCATTGGGGCTCAGAGACGGCGGTTTGCCTAAGGCCACACAGCCCTTCAGGGCTTCCCTGGTGGTTCAGTGGTAAAGAACCCACCTGCCAACGCAGGAGACATGAGTGCCATCTCTGGGTCAGGAAGATCCACTGCAGAAGGAAATGGCAACCCCTTGTAGTAGTATTGCCTGGAAAATACCAGAAACAAAGGAGCCTGGCGGGCTACAGTCCATGGGGTTGCAAAGAGTCGGACATGACGGAGCAACTAAACAGCAACAGCATAGCCCTTCCTGCCGCATGTGGGGCTTGAACACAGGAACCCAGCCCTGACTTGTCTTACTAGAGCCAGGCGAGGTGGGTCGCGGTGACCAGTGGTCCAGACTTCCCCTGCACCCAGTGCTCCCTGCAACCCCATCTGTTTCCCAGTGAGATCTTCAATCCCACCCATGGAATTCCAACCCTGTCACCTGTAATCTTGGGAATTTGGCTTTCTCTGGAGCAGAGGTAATTTAATCCTTTGGGCGGGCCACCAACTAGGTGTTCCGAGCGTGTCCTAGGTACACTGGATCTGAGCCAGGTACAGATTATTCCATCCCTCCCTTCTGCTATAGAATTTTCTTGAGAAAGGGAAGAAGCAGGTTTGTCTCCCAAGATAAAGGTATGCGGGAATGGCATCCTTGGAGCCACCAGCGAGGCTGTGCTGTGAACTGCTGTCTGGGGGTGGAGAGGGAGACCTCCGTGGCTGTGCAATTACAGTGGCCTTGCAGCCTGTAACACGACGCGGGACCCGCTGGAGAGGGCTTCTGAGCCCGGTGCCTTCTCTCAGATGTGGCAGGTCCCAGCTGGCTTGCCTTCTGTGTGACTCTTGTGTCAAATGAGGGACGTAACCATGGAAAACACTTGACTGGAAAGTAAATTCCAAACACCTTAGCAAGCTCTTCAGGCAGGGCCTCCCCTAGTCCAGCCCCGAGCTGCCTTTTCTCCCAGCCAGCAAAGGTGGTGGTGGTGTTTAGTTGCTAACTCTCGTCTGACTCTTTTTCGACCCCATGGACTGCAGCCCACCAGGCTCCTCTGTCCATGGAGCTCTCCAGGCAAGAATACTGGCGTGGGTTGCCATTCCCTTCTCCAGGGGATCTTCCTGGACCAAGGATGGAATCTGAGTCTCCTGCATTGGCAGGTGGATTCTTTACTGCTGAGTCATCCAGGAAGCCCCAGCAAACGTGTATTCATCCATCATCTAGGGTTCAGCCACTCTCCTGAGTTCCACGCTCCTTCTCCATCCACATCTTACTGCTGCATCCCCTGACACATGCCCTCTGGCCAGGCCCACCTCCATTTCCCAGACCCACTAGCCCATTCACAGCTCCCTCAGCTAGAATATTCTCTTTCTCTGCTCTGTTTACATTTTGTTTTTTTTTTTCAATCAAAGTGACACCTACGGGTAAGTCAAAAAATAAAGAGTGTGAAAGAGATTACAACGACAGGTCCATTTCTTGCCAGTGTGAATACAATCCTTCTCTCCAGGTGAAGCTCAACTAACCCCTCTTCTGCCACCCTTTCTGGGTCGAAGGTGTTCTGGGGTTTGTGGCCTGTTACCAAGAGAAGTAGTGTTTGGTGCTGTGGCTTTTTCACTGGGAGGCCAAGGAGGAACTTGGTTTGGGTTGTCTTGGTGGAATTTGTGTATTTCTACCAAATACATCAGGGGAGCGCTTCAGTTAGTCCTGTTTTGTTTTGTTTTATTTGAAGTACAGTTGACTTACAACATTGTGTTAGTTTACTGTGTAATTTACAATATTGTGTTAGTTTCAGGTGTACAGCAATATATATATATTTTTTTTCAGATTTGTTTCCATTATAGGTTATTATATTATTCCCTGTGTTATACAGTAGGTCTTTGTTGTTTATCTATTTTATATATAGTAGTGTGCATCTGTTAATCCCAAACTCCTAATTTATCTCCTCCACTTTCCCCTTTGGGAACCATAGGTTTGTTTTCTATGTCTGTGAGTCTGTTTCTATTTTATAAGTCAATTCATCCGTATTATTTTTTAGGTTCCACATGTAAGTGGTATCATTGCTTAATCCTTTTGTCGCTAGAAATACCAGCACCTCTTAAGTACACTTCCAGTGGGCCTGAAACTTGCAGGACTGTGTTCTGACAATGTGTGTGAATGACAGATGACCGGGGTCCTTTGCAGTCCAGGCCCTGAACTGTAGAGGCAGCAGATAATCTGGAGCATATGAGGCTGGTTGGTCTGATGAAAAGAGCAAGTGTGCCTTTGGTGAACATTGGGCCCCATGGGAAATAAGTGAAAAGGCAGCTTGGGCCTGAAGGTTTCCTCCCTATGTGTGAACCCACCCTCCTCCCACATTGGAGCCACCTGAAACTCTGGGAGGCTGGGCCTTCCTATAGGCGAGGCAAGGACAGTGATGCCTGATTTAGCCGGAAACGTGTTCCCACCACCTCTCACCTCATTTTTGTTCACCTTTTCTACCTGGTTTTCCAATGAGCTGGACCTTTGGCTGCTCTCGTGTTGTTGTTGTTCACTTGTTAAGTTGTGTCTGACTCTTTGTGACCCCATGGACTGCAACTTTCCAGGTTCCTCTGTCCTTCACTATCTCCCGGAGTTTGCTCAAACTCATGTCCATTGAGTCAGTGATGCTATCCAACCATCTCATCTTTGCTGCACCTTTCTCCTTTATTCCCAGCATCAGAGACTTTTTCCTGATGAGTTGGCTCTTTGCATCAGGTAGCCAAGGTATTGGAGCTTCAGCTTCAGTGTCAGTCCTTCTCTGAATAATGAATATTCAGGGTTGATTTCCTTTAGGATTGACTTGTTTAATCTCCTTGCTGTCCACGGGACTCTCAGGAGTCTTCTTCAGCACCGCAGTTTCAAAGCATCAGTTCTTCTTTGCTCAGATTTCTTTATGGTCCAACTCTCACATTCGAACATGCCTACTAGAAAATCCGTCGCTTTGACTGTATGGACTTTCATCAGCAAAATGATGTCTCCCATGTAAGGGTTCTCAACAGAGGCTTTCAGAATGCAAATGCCTGGGCCTCCCCATACATCAACCCCCACATGCTTCTGATATGCATTCTCCCAACAGCCCCCATTTTTTGCAGGGTGTGGGAAGCAAGGAAGGGCTGCTTTAGAGGCGTCATTTTTCTCTTTCTGGTTCCTAAGTTTTCCTTTTGATTAAAAAAAAAAACAGAAACAAAGTATTTTCTCCTATGTATCCACTTTTGCCAACTTGGGAGACATAAAAGGCACCATTTGGAATTTTGAACTTGGAAATATAACCCAGGTTCAATCCTCGGTTGGGAAGATTCCACTAGAGGAGGGCATGGCAACCCTCTCCAGTGTTCTTGCCTGGACAATCCCATGGACAGAGGAGCCTGGTGGGCTACAGTCCATAGAGTCGCAAAGAGTAGGACACGGCTGAAGTGACTTAGCACACAGGTACGCACTTCAGATAATCAGGCATTAAGCCCTGGAGGTTGGGGACCCTGGTCTTACAGGATTTTCTGTGTTGCTCCAATCCTGGTTCATGTGTGGGGAGTGATGCTGGCAGTATCCTCATGCCTGAGTTTTTATGATTTCTGCACATGTTTTCAAAGGGCCAGAGTGTGACTGTAGGAAGCATCACCAGAAGTCCATCCCCTGTAATGAATATAATGAGGCCACAGGTTCCGTCCGAGTCAGGATGTTGCTGTTTTGAAATCAAGTGCTGAAAGTTTTACTGTGCGTTGGTTCCCTTGATGTGGTTTGGGTTTCTTCATCTGCTATACATGCCTCCTAAGGATTCTGGAAGGCGAGATAGGGCTTTCAAGCCCTCGATGAGGTCTGTGGCTTTGCTCTGGAAGACAATCCTTTCCCCACAAAAAGAAAAGCTAAAAAATTTAGAAAGTGCCCCAAAAGCCTTTCCCTCCTGGCCTGCGTGGGAACCAGCTCTTGGCTGCAGTCTCTGGCCCAGGCAGCTGTGCAAGGGGGCTGGGGCGTCCACAGCAGATAGATCCCACACACGGTGCTGTGGATGGACCGTGGGTAGAAATGGGCTGCAGGGGGGAGGCCTTGCACACATGGGTGGGTGGCTGAAGGGCTTAGAAAACAGAGAGAGGGCTGGGGGTGGGTCCCGAAAGTCCAGCTTTGTGATTTGTTGAAGACGTCAGTGCTACTTGGAAACATTTGGCAGATGGGAGGGAATTAAACTCACCAACTTTATATCTAATGCTGAAACAGCCACCGGGTGGCTGATGCTAACATTGTTTGGCATTCTCCTAGCACTTCCTGAGTGCTTAAACCTTCTATCCTTTTCCTGGAAGGGATCTGGAGTGGAGATTCCTGAGTGACCTTCTGGAGTGCAGCCCTCGTTCCTTTATGGGAGCAGTGCCCACTCATCATGTTTGTTTATTCATACCATGAACTTGGAGCCCTGTGCACGCCCCTCCCTGCCTGCCTCCCTATAATACCTGCCTCTGAGGAGGAGCATGGCAACTGCATTTGAATAGATGGATGGATAGATTTCCCATTATCTTTTTCTGGTCTTGGAAGTGCTGCATGTTAGGGGAAGTTTTCTTATTACTTGGTTTTTATTTCTGAGGGATTCAGAAAGAAAGGTTGGGAATCCCCAGCTGTGTCCATGTCAGGTGGAGGACAGTGGCCCAGAGATGCTGTGGAAGCTGGGGCCACGCTGGGCTGTCTTTGTGGGATGTGCAGGGAGGTCTGAGGGCTCCCTCCTGGGCCCAGCGTGTCCCCTTCTTTTCTGGGGGACACAGATCTGTGACTCTTGGGCAAATCCCTCTCCCATTCTAGGCCACAGTCTCCCAGCAGAAAAGGCAGGTGCTGAGCCAGCTCTGCTCTCCACCTAGCACCTGAAGCCCATGTTATACGATCCTTGGAGCTCACCTGGGACAGAACACACATTTTCCACTCCCTCCCTGCCCTCTCTATAAGCTAACAGGCCTGCAAGGAGGGTTTGTCCTGTTCTGTATTCTTGGCGGAGAATTTGAGGAAGGGGCTTGTCCCCTCCATTGCAGTCTTGCTGGCTGTGATGGAGCTCGTTCAGTGAATACAGTGTTTATATCATTGATGTGAACCTTCCTGTAGAACTGACATTCTAGTCCTTGGGACTGTGGAGGATTCAGACAGTGGATGGGGCCAGGCGGGGAGGGGTACTTGATTAGATCAGATGCAGTGAATGGCAAAACCAGTCTAATCTTGGGTGCATGCTGAGTCTCATCCAACTCTTTGGGAGCCTATGGGCTGTAGCCCGCCAGTCTCCTCTGTCCTTGGGATTCTCCAGGCAAGAATACTGGAGGGGCTTGCCATGCCCTTCTCCAGGGGATCTTCCCAACCCAGGGATCGAACCTGTGTCTCCTGCATCTCCTGCATTGCAGGCGGGTTCTTTACCCACTGAGCCACCTTGGGACCCCAGGCACTGCCCTCCATTCTGCCCTTTTGAGAGGAAAAGCAGTATGCAGATTGACATGAAGTAAGGCTCCATCCCAAGCAGCACAGGGCTCATCCTGCTCATTTGTCCCCTATCCCCCTTCTCAGGTCTGGTCTTCCAAGCTGTTCCCTGCTGCCTACTCTCTGCAGGGGCTCCCCAGGGATCCTGTAACCCCTCAAGTGAGCTCTGCACTTCCTGCTTCCAGGGTGTGTGCCCTTGGCCACAGCTGTGTTTCCTCAAGCATATTCTGCAAGGTGTAACCCATCATTCAGAGAGAAGAGGCTTCCATGGCCAAAGACAGATGTTGAAGTGACTTGAAACAAAGCTCCACAGTCGACTTTCCTGCAGAACTTCCCAGAGTCCTGGATGCACTAATGTACATTATGAATTTCCAAGAGAGGAGAATTAAATTGCAAAGGATGGGTGTTTATGATATGGACATAGGAGAGCTGGACAGCTAGGCAGAAATTGAAACCTCAGGATGGGAATGGCAGTTGGTGAAATTGTTTCTTTCTTTCTTTTTTTTTTTTCATTCTAATTTCTGCCCTCTCTCTGTGCCTCTTCATTCATTCATTTTGTTTTTCCTTCTAGTCACCCTTACACCCTGTGTTAAGTACGTTTATATTGTTGTGCTCCCATCACCACTGTTCATCCACAGAACTCTATATCTTGCAAAACCCCAAATCCTACCTTTTAAACAATAACTCCCCACATCTGCTCCCCCTCAGCTCCTGACAGATCATCATTCTGCTATCTGTATCTATGAATTAGAGGTCTCTAGGACCTCAATAACCTCAGATAAGCAGATGACACCACCCTTATGGCAGAAAGTGAAGAGGAACTAAAAAGCCTCTTAATGAAAGTGAAAGAGAAGAGTGAAAAAGTTGGCTTGAAGCTCAACATTCAGAAAACGAAAATCATGGCATCTGGTCCCATCACTTCATGGCAAATAGATGGGGAAACAGTGGAAACAGTATCAGACTTTATTTTGGGGGCTCCAAAATCACTGCAGATGGTGAGTGCAGCCATGAAATTAGAAGACGCTTACTCCTTGGAAGAAAAGTTATGACCAACCTAGATAGACATTACTTTGCCAACAAAGGTCCGTCTAGTCAAGGCTATGGTTTTCCAGTGGTCATGTATGAATGTGAGAGTTAGACTGTGAAGAAAGCTGAGCACCGAAGAATTGATGCTTTTGAACTGTGGTGTTGGAGAAGACTCTTGAGAGTCCCTTGGACTGCAAGGAGATCCAACCAGTCCATACTAAAGGAGATAACTCTGGGATTTCTTTGGAGGGAATGATGCTAAAGCAGAAACTCCAGTACTTTGGCCACTTCATGCGAAGAGTTGACTCGTTGGAAAAGATCCTGATACTGGGAGGGATTGGGGGCAGGAGGAGAAGGGGACGACCAAGGATGAAATGGCTGGATGGCATCATGGACTCGATGGATGTGAGTCTGGGTGAACTCCAGGACTTGGTGATGGACAGGGAGGCCTGGCGTGCTGCGATTCATGGAGTCGCAAAGAGTCGGACACGACTGAGTGGCTGAACTGAACTGAACTGAACTGAGGACCTCATGTAAGTGGACTCGTGCACTGTTTGTCTCTCTGTGACTGCTTATCTCACTTGGCATCGTGTCTTCAGAGCTCACCCATGTAGTAGCGTGTGTCAGGTTTTCCAGGTGATGCCAGGAGTGAAGACTCTGTCTGCCAGTGCAGGAGACGCTAGAGACATAGGTTTGATCCCTGGATTGGGAAGATCCCCTGGAGGAGGGCATGGCAACCCACTCCAGTATTCTTGCCTGGAGAATCCAAGGAGAGAGGAGCCTGGGGGGGTGGGGGGCTACAGTCTGTGGGGTTGCAGAGAGTCGGACACGACAGATTGAGCACAGTAGCACATGTGACAATTTCCTTCTTTTTAAGATGAATAAAATTCCACTGTGTGGGTGGATCACATTCTGTTTATCCATTCATCCATTGTTGGACACTTGGGTGGTTCCCTCTCAGTCCTAACTTTTTCTCCTTCTCTGGCTGACAGGTAGATAGAAAATGCTGTGTCCTCATTTGTACATTTTATAGGCAGAGTCACCGAAAAAGAAAAAAAAAAGGTTACATTGATTATCTCCTCTTTGGCTTCAGTCCCTGCCACCTCACTTTCTGCTGCCCACCTTGAGCTTCTCTCAGTCTGTCTTCTGAGATTGCTTCCCTAATCTTATGTAAATGGTGCACAAGATGACTCCTGCTCTCTCTTCTGAACTCCTGACAGTCCTTGTCATTCTTCCCTTTGCCCATTTATTTCCTCGCTCTCTCCTGGTACCTGACACTGAGTGGGTGACCCCTGCAGGCAGATTGGAAAACTGAAGGTGCCACAGGACTTAGGAGGCACTGGAT
Source organism: Nanger dama (assembly GCA_917880005.1). Classification (NCBI taxonomy): domain Eukaryota; kingdom Metazoa; phylum Chordata; class Mammalia; order Artiodactyla; family Bovidae; genus Nanger; species Nanger dama. The sequence continues at coordinate 4,061,130 of CAKJTW010000078.1, read as the reverse complement.
TCAAGCCTGGCTGTGGAGGTTGACATGGGAGGAGAGGGGGCTTCTCTGGGTCCTCAGTGCTCACAGGCCACTTGCTTCTGTTCTGGGTATGGCTTATTGAATGTGGCCTCTCTTTGAGTAGGTCAACACCTGAGGATAGAGAAGTCCAATGAGTGTGCAGACACCCAGCTGGCCTTTATAGGACGATGGTTGAACCCACCTGCCAATGCAGGAGATGCTGTTTCGATCCATGGTCAGAAAGATTCCCTGGAGAAGGAAATGGCAACCTACTCCAGTATTCTTGCCTGGGAAATCGCATGGACAGAGCCTGGTGGACTAGGGTTGCAAAGAGTCAGACACGACTTAACACACACACACACACACACACACACACACACACGTGATGAAACTGAATCACCTTGTTGCACACCTGAAACTAACCTCACGTTGTAAATCAACTACACTTCAATTTAAAAAGTTTTGAGTCAATTCATGTTGGGGTGATGCCCAGATATTTCTAGACATTTCCCAGGTGATTTTGATAATTAGCCACTGTTCTCATCCCCCCTTTGTTTCCCAGTTGAAGACTCTGGGGACCAGAGAGACAGATGCCACAGCCAAGGCCACTGGCCTGGGACCAGGATCCCTTCTCTTGGCTCCTGACTGCAGTGCTGTGTTTTCTCACACGGCCACACCCTTGCTTGCCAGGGTCTGCTGGGGCTGAGAAAGTCCATCCTCCAGAGGCTGGTCTTGCCACCCAGGCTAGAAATCGTGAGGGGAGGAGGCTGGGGCCGCTGCTGCACACCTTCCCCAAGGCGGGTCTCTCCTCTGAGAGTGGGCATGGCAGGAGCCATTCTTACTGACAGGCTCCAGCTAGGTCCCCAGGGACAGGCTGCATCCGCTCCCTTGTGGTCCAGAGGCTCACACTCTGGGCTTGAGAAATGCAGCCAAAGAGCATTTTTCATTAGTGAGGAAAGCTCTAGATATAAAGGGTTATGGGAGGGCCAGGTAATTCCGGGAAAGTGTGCTTATATTTAGGGGCAGCAAGAGATACAGTACTGCTTTACCCTCCTTGGTATCTGAAGTTGTAGGTGTGTTTGTTTGCTTATCTGTACATTTAACAAATATTTATTGCCCCCCTACCCCCACAGGTGGTGCTAGTGGTAAAAAACCAACCTGTTAATGCAGGTGATAGGGGTTTAATCCCTAGTTTGGGAAGATCCCTTGGAGAAGGAAATGCCAACCCACTCCAGTATTCTTACCTGGAGAATCCCATGGACAGAGCAGCCTGGTGGGCCACAGGCCACGGGGCCACAAAGAGTCAGACACAACTTAGTGACTAAACTATATATTAGTTTATATTGACAATAACTAAATAAATATATATATATATGTATAAAACTGAAATGACTTAGCACGCATGCACTCCATGATTAGACACTATAATAGGCGTTAGAGTGTTCTGTGACTCAGACACACCCGCCTCCATGGAACTTTCTAGAACTCCATGGAATGTTCTGGAAGTGTATGTACAAGAACTATATTACTTAGCCTCTTGAACAAATCCCTTATTGTCATTAACCAGAAGGATAGGAATATGCATTTAATTTTCTCAGCCATTCTCTAGAAAGAGGAAGCTGAGGCTTAGAGAGGTTATCTGTCTTATCCAGGGTCATACCATAAATGATAAGATCAGTTCTGTCCGATAGCAGAGCTTGCCTTCTGGGCCACCTGGTTGTACCACCTCCTGCCTCAGGCTCCTGGTTTTTATCAGAGCAGTGATCAGAAAAGGCCATGGGAAGTAGGAAGCTTCATTTGCTGTAAAACTTAAGAAATTTCAAATACCCTTTAGAATTGAATGCTAGAGAATCTCTGCCTTCCCTGAAACGCCATGTCTTCCTCTTCTAGGGACGGCACTTTGCATTTCATGTACAGTGTTGGCTCCCGCCCCCAGTGCACTTTAGAGCAAAGCCTGGGTTCTGAGTCAGCTCCCGCCTTGGTTGGCACACTCTCCCACTTCTTTCGTCTTCTTTGTCTATAGTGTGCCCACCATTATTGCATGTGTGTGTGTAATCTCAGTTGTGTCTGACTCTTTGCGAGCCTATGGACTGTAGCCCGTCAGGCTCCTCTGTCCATGAGATTTCTCAGGCAAGAATACTGGAGTGGGTTGCTATTTCTGTCTTCAGGGGATCTTTCCAACTCAGGGATCGAACCTGAGTCTCCTTCATTGGCAGGCAGATTCTTTACCAACTGCACCACCTGGGAAGCCTTTTGAAATGAGTTGGAGTAAAAAACTCAGTTAAAAAGATACAGAGATACTGACCCTGTCTATTCTACCCTGGGAATGTGGGGCCTAAGTCTGGTGGCTTCTTCTGATTGGTTCAGGGGCATTTTCACTAGTCTGTGGTAGAAAAAAGGAGAGGGAACTAATATTTATTAAAGCTAAATTTAACTTAAAGACCAATTTAGTAATCAGAAGTAGTCTTGACTTTTTTTTTTTTTTTTGAAGCGTTTAAAATTGTCTTGGGACTTTCCTAGCAGTCCAGTGGTTACAACTTTGCACTTACACTGGAGAGAGCAAGGGTTCAGTCCTTGGTCAGGAAACTAAGATCCCTCAGGCCATGCAGCATAGCCAGAAAAAAAAGAGTTCTCTCTTTTAGGAAATGATTATCAAACAGGGCAGTGGTGCCTGTTGCTTATATTGCTATTATATTTATATCCTTTCTTGGCAAAATGAAAATTTGCCTATGGTGTGCCCATTTTCTTTGTGGTTTTACTAGCTGGCAGAACCTGTGTCTGAAAATGACCACCAGTTTGGTTTTCACGTTGTTCCTCTGAGCCCCGGGGTTCCTGGAGGTGGGGGGCATTGCAGATTTCGGCTTGGGGAGTGAGAGGAGGGCGCAGAGCATTTTGTCTCATTTACAATCAGAGGCTCTTCTGTTTTATAGATTAGTTTCTGTATGATTTTGTCTGGAGGTTGAAGAGTTTTCCTACCAAAGTTTGGAGATGCTCTAGTCTAGACTGTGCGTGTGATTGGGGGAGAGGAGTAAGGGAGAGAATGCTGCTTTTGCAGGACTGAGCCAGTGATCTTTGTCCATAAATATTTCTTACCTGCTGTATTGGTTAGGGCTCTTCAGAGAAACAAAGCCAATAGGGGGTGTGTGTGTGTGTGTGTGTGTGTGTGTGTGTGTGTGTGTGTGAGAGTTGGTTCACGTGATTGTGGAGACTGGCAAGTACAAAATCAGTGGGACAGGCCAGCTGGGGACTCAGGGATGTGTTGATGTTATAACCAAAGATTAGAAGCAAAATTCTTTCTTCCTGGGGGACATGAGGGTTTGGTCTTTTTACCCTCTTCAGGCCATCACCTGATTGAGTGAGGCCCACCCATGCAGTGGCAGGTAATCTGCTTTATTCAGAGTGTGCTGTGCTAAGTCACATGAGTCGTGTCCGACTCTGTGTGACCCCATAGACGGCAGCCCGCCAGGCTCCCTCCCCCATCCCTGGGATTCTCCAGGCAAGAACACTGGAGTGGGTTGCCATTTCCTTCTCCAGTGCATGAAAGTAAAAATGAAGGTGAAGTCGCTCAGTCGTGTCTGACTCTTAGCGATCCCATGGACTGCAGCCTGCCAGGCTCCTCCGTCCATGGGACTTTCCAGGCAGGAGTGCTGGAGTGGGTCACCAGTGCCTTCTCTCTACTCAGAGTCTGCTGACTTCAAATGTTAATCTCATCCATAAACTGATGCTAATCTCATCTATAAAATGTTGCTTCACAGCAGCATGTTTGACTGTAGTTGGAGCCAGCCTGAGTACTATGACCTTGTCAGGTTGTTGACATATAAGATTAACCATCACACCTACTCAAGTGCCTGGGGAGTGTGATGACAGAGATGGGGAAGGCTGGTCTCTGCCTCCGGAAGGCAAGACTATACTTAGGAAAAAACATATTATTGACCAGTGTGATGTGAGAGAGAGTTGGTTCACAAGATTGTGGAGACTGGCAAGTACAAAGTCAGTGGGACAGGGCAGCTGGGGACCCAGGGAGGAGTTGATGTTATAACATGTATTAATTCCACAGGCATTAGTTTTTGTAAAAATCCCCTAGTCTTTAACGTGTTAAGAACATGACCATATATTTCAGTGCTAACTTGTAATGATGAAATGTAAAAAGTATTTAGAGGAGATGAGGGGGTGAGGGATGGAGCATTCCAAGGAGATTTATGGTTGAGGCTGAACAGGAACTTTAACAACACAGAGGACTCAGATAAGTGAGGACACAGAAATCTTGAGAAACAAGTGGGGACCCTTGGATAATAATACTTCTATTTGACTAGGCCTCTGAGTTTATCACCACCTTCCCTGGTGGCTCAGATGGTAAAGCATCTCCCCACAACGCAGGGGACCAGAGTCCAATCCCTGAATCTCTCAAGGAAGATCCCCTGGAGAAGGAAATGGCTACCCACTCCAGTACTCTTATCTGGGAAATCCCATGGACAGAGGAGCCTGGTGGTCTACAGTCCATGGAGTTGCAAAGAGTTGGACATGACCAAGCTACTAACAGAGCTGAATTTCTTAAGAGTTTTCAGACCCATTGTTTCATTTGATGCTTGCAGCAATCCTGTTTTTTTCACTGAGGCTCCCAAGGCCCAGAGAGGTTAAGGGATTCATCAGAAGTCACACAGCTTGCCTGGAGGAGGGCATGGCAACCCACTCTGGTATTCTTGCCTGGAGAATCCCAGAGATGGAGGAGCCTGGTGGGCTACAGTCCATGAGGTCACAAAGAGTCGGACACAACTGAAGTAACTTGACATGCACGAACTCACACAGCTTGCCAGTGTCTGGGCGCATCTTTCTACTCCAAATCCTGCCCCTCATCGTTTACTTGCTTTGCTGGGTATAATGAAATCCATGTGAGTGTGTGTATGTGGGTGTGTGTGAGTGCATGTGTATGTGTGTGTAGAGGCAGAGGATTACTCCAGGAAGGAGAAGAATAAAAGTTAACTTCACTCAGAAATCCTGTGAAACTATAAAAAAAAGACCTGTTTTTCTTTCCCTGTCTCCCTGGATCTTCCTTTCCCTGTTGACCAGCTTCATTAATCTCCCTCTTTCCTTTTGTCGCCCTCCCCCAGACACGAATGCAGAGTCTGAATCCAGATCCCAAAGCCCATTACACAAGTGTCTACGGAGCCCTCAAGAAAATCATACGGACTGAAGGCTTCTGGAGACCCTTGCGAGGCCTCAACGTGATGATGATGGGCGCGGGGCCAGCCCACGCCATGTATTTTGCCTGCTACGAAAACATGAAAAGGACTTTAAATGCCGTTTTCCACCACCAGGGGAACAGCCACCTAGCCAACGGTATTTGCAAGCATTTGTCTGGAGTTAGAAAGGTCTCTCATTCAACAGACCCTTCCCCAGGGTTCTCCTCCCTGTGACCCAGCTGCCTGACGCCTCATCTCCGCCACGCTTGCTTACGAACCAAGGACTTATGTGTGTGCACACACACCCAGACATATGCGCACACACCCACACAGACACACACACACACGCACGCGCGCTTTTTTTTTCTTTCCCCTCCTTCGCTTTCTGAAGCCTGGGGAGAATCAGTGACAGAGGTGTTTCATTGTTGAGTGGGTTTTGCCTTTTGCCTTTTTTTTTTTTTTTTAACATTCAAAAGCAATTAATGATCAGATCTAGGGGAAAAAAACACACCCTGAATAGGAACAAAACTTTTGAATGCTGGATTCCAAAAAAAAAAAAGTTATGTGGACAGCTTCTTTGAGACTATTTAAAAACTGACCCAACAGGTCTCTACAGCATCAAGATCTAACTAAGCTTTACAAGGTCAAGAAGTTTTATGGCTGACGAAGGATTTGCTCCTGCGCAAGGACCTTTCCTCCTAAACTTCGGGGATCTGGGAATTTCACCCCCAGTCTCTTCCGTTTGTTGCATCTCTCTGCAAGCAAGGGCTGAAATAGTTTTGTTTTGAGGGAGGCAGGCGGGCGGTGGGGTGGAAGGGGAGTGAGTTGGCCACAGGCAACTGTTACGTAGGCTTGGCTTACTGGGTTCGACTCCTGTGGGTTTGGTTCTGGTTGGTTTCTGTTTGGGTCTGGAGTGTGACTGTGTCTGGTGGCACCAGGAGTCTTTAACAAATTTGTTTTTCAGCAGCGGAGAGGTAGATGTAACTGGCAGAGCAACTTTTTTACCACCTTCTCCAAAGCATCGTTCCTATCAGCAAACCTTGGTAAAAATGACTCCATCTGGCTGGTTTGCAGACATTTATTTTGCTTTTTAAAAACTGGCCCCACTTCCATTTGTCCAAACGGTCACAAAGATCTGCAGTCTTGCTATCTCCAAGTTCATGGTCTCAGGGCCCCCGCTTTTGCTAAAACTGCCTCTAGCTCCTTGGCGCCTGGACCCCTTGGAGGCGAGTTTATGTTTATGTCAAGGTCTGCCCAGCGCAGTTGCCGCTTCACTGTGGTGTGCTCTGGTTGCATTCTGATCTTTCTGCAGATAATCCTACGTGTGTGTGGAGGAGGGAGGGGGGTTACATAAGCAATTCTGCAGCTTTAGCCTGTGTCCTTCATTTCTCCCACTCTCCAGCGGTTGTCTTGATTATTGGGCAGTGTGACCTACAGAGAGAGGAAACCCAGAGTCAAAAGCAAAATTCCAGGCCGGAATCTGGCTTTTGAAGCCAGGCCAGAGGAGACCTGGGCTTGGTTGTCCCTGAGACATGAGACATGGCCGTCCCTGAGACATGTCATCGCTTTGCAAACTAACCCGGGTAATCTGCCCTCGGCAGGTCTTCTGAGCCTTTTCCCCTTGGCCATTTGCTTTAAAAAAAAACAAACAAACAAACAAAAAACCTGGATTTTACTAAGGAATTTTCGTAAAGCTGTCTTTTTTTCCCCCTCCTGTGTGTATGTCGTTGTTGTTTAATTGGTAAATCATGTCCCACTCTGTGACCCCATGGACTGTAGCTCACCAGTCTCCTCTTTCCATGGGATTCTCCAGGCAAGAATACTGGAGTGGGTTGCTGTTTCCCCCTCTAGGGGATATTCCCCACCCAGGGATTGACCTGGTGTCTCCTGCATTGCAGGTTGATTCTTTACCACTGGGAAGTCACCTGGAAGCCCCTATGCTTGTATACATGATATCTCCTTCGATTGCCCCAGTCTAAGGGCAGAGTGAGTTACTCTGTAGACAAAGGCCAGGGGTGAGAACGAATTAAAATTTCAGTGGTGGAAAAAGCCACCAAAGTGTGGTTTCTGGTAACATCCTGTGTTGGCAAGTCTAGCCTTTTCCTAGGGAAAATGAGGTTTCTGCCGAATTGAAATGTGAGTAATGGTGCTGTGTTACCTTCCCCATTTTCATCCAGGATTTTCCATGATTGCTTTAGGATTTCAAGAGTCGGTGCTCACCTGGGTGGACGGGTAGTGATTTTTGCTTCTTGGAAAGCCAGGTCCAGGGTTCTGTCTGACTTTAGGTTCCAGGAACTTCCTGAGAAGCCCCGGTCCCAGAGGGTAATTTTCTGGAGTTTGTTTTACAGGGATAGCTGGGAGCATGGCCACCCTGCTTCACGACGCAGTCATGAATCCAGCAGAAGGTAATGTGTCACGGTCCCAGGGAGAGGCAGCAGGGCCTGTGCAGAGGGGCAGGAGCAGAAGTGGGGGCGGGACAGCAGGTTGGGCAAGGGGACTCCTGGCCCCCAGTCAGAAGACGCCAGGAGAATTCTTAACCATGTTCTGAAAGGCCTCGAGAAGGGACGTGAGTGTTTAAGCTCTGGGATTCTTATTCGCTTAAACAGAATTTCTCAGGGTGGGATCCGTGGATGAGTAGCATCTGTGCCTCCTGGGAGCATGTTAAAATGCTGATTCACAGATCCCACTCCAGACCTACTAAGTCAGTAGAGCTGCTTAACAAGTTCTCCTGGTGGTTCTTTTATATGCTGTTATACTACTCTGAAACCTGTGTGTTCACATGTGCACACACACAAACACACACCCTGCTGGCCTTTGTTCACTGTTACCAAGCGTAGACAGATTTAGAAGAAACTTGTCAGAGGTCATCCATTAGGGGTTATGTTCAGTTTGCTTTGTTAAGAGACATTTGAAATTATTACAGAAAATTTCCAACAGGCAGATGTAGGGAGAAGAGTGTGGTGAACCCTGCCTCCTGCCATGTATGCATCATTCTACTTTATACGTTAACATTTGGCCACTTTATTGTAGCGGTCTCCTCTCACGTTACCTTTTTTTTCCCCCTTCGAATTTTGGGAGCATTATAAAACAATTCTTAGCTGTGCAGATGAGTTCTGTTGGCTTTTCTATAGCCTCATATCCTTAGCCAGCTCGGGTCTGAGTAGGGAGGGGTTTTGGACCTGGTGCTGAGCATAGTTTCAGCTGGGTTAGTCTCTCTGTAAGATGTGGGCTTCTCTCCTGCTTCCTTCCTCATCTGAAAACAGTCCCTTGCCAGAAGGGAGAATCAGAGGTTAAAAAGTGCAGCATCTTAAGTATTGTAAGTTTGGTTTTGTCTTTTAAAGTTACAGTTTATCTGCTCTTGGCTGCCTCCCATGCCCCATCAGACAGGAAACATGTTCTGACCTTTCAGGACATGAGGGGTCAGATGGGGAGGCAGGCTGCTGCTTCTGTGGGTTTAAGGTGATTCATAGTCAATGACCAGTTAGTTAGCCCATGTCAACTGGGCAAGAGGAGATTAAAAAAAAAAAATAAGTTCAACGCTCCCCTTTTCTCCTTGACATTATATCTTTATTCCTTTAGAATTAAAGCACACCGTATGTGTTTATCTTGCAGTTTTTGGAGACAATTAAAATTCTGAGCCTAAAGGGATCGCAGTATTTGTCCTTTGAACCACCAGTTACTTTTGTATTAACAGAGCCTAAGTCCTCATTGGAGTTTGTCATCGAACTTGGGCTAACATCATTCAAGTGTCTCTTTCAAGAGCACTGAGACCCGGAAGCTAAAAACGCTGTCAGTGGAGTGGAGACCACTGAGAATAAAAGACAGGCCACGTGTCCAGTAGACATAGTGGGACAGAGGAGGGTAAAGGAGCCAGGAAGCAGGATTGAAATCCCCCGGCGTGTGTGATGGCCAAGGCAGCCAGGGCCTGGGGGATCCGCTCGGGGAATCTGAGTGGCTGCCTGGCGTGGGGGCTACCTGCACCAAGAGGCAGGCAGGAGAGACATCAAGAAAGCCACCTCCTGGCTCCTGGCACTGGGTCCTGGAGGCATGTGTTGAAACCGGGATGGTGCGGAGCTGGCCCCTGGCGGTTTCTCGGGCTGGGGCTGGGTGTGTGTGCTAGCTGTCCATGCCCTGTTACCCGTGTCTAAACTTGCTTGTTTCTCTTTATGGCTTGGCTTCCCATCTCACTCCCGACCCGGGGTGGGGCCAAACCCAACCCCCGCGGCCCGACCACAGTCGTGAAGCAACGCATGCAGATGTACAACTCTCCGCACCGGTCGGCCCTCAGCTGCATCCGGACAGTGTGGGGGACGGAGGGCTTGGGGGCCTTCTATCGGAGTTACACCACGCAGCTGACCATGAACATTCCCTTCCAGTCCATCCACTTCATCACCTACGAGTTCCTGCAGGAGCAGATCAACCCCTACCGGGGCTACAACCCCACAGTCCCACATCATCTCAGGCGGGCTGGCCGGGCCCCTGGCCGCCGCCGCCACCACCCCCCTGGACGTCTGTAAGACCCTCCTCAACACTCAGGAGAACATGGCCCTCAATCTGGCCAACATCAGCGGCCGGCTATCGGGCATGGCCAATGCCTTCCGGACGGTGTACCAGCTCAACGGCCTGCCCGGGTACTTCAAAGGTGTGCAGGCCCGGGTCATCTACCAGATGCCATCCACTGCCATCTCCTGGTCCGTCTATGAGTTCTTCAAGTACTTCCTCACCAAACACAAGCTGGAGAATCGAACTCCCTACTAAAGGAACGGGCTGTGGGAAGCCACACCGGCGTCTTTGATTGTGCAAAGGCTTTCTCCTGCCTGCGCCCACTCCCCTGCCCTCACACCAAGATTACTGGGGCATGGGGTTGGCAGGAGGGGACTTCCGTGCACCCTGACCCCTTCTTAGAAGGAGGAGAGCACAGGACAGCTGCTTACCTGATGGCCATCCTCCGGGACATACCAGGTGATAGCAGATGGGGGCAAGACCAGCAGGGGAGTGAGAAAATGCTATTTCTCTTCCTCCCCCCACCCCGAGAGCGATGTAGCTTTTCCCTCAGTGTAGCATCTCCTCCCCTAGAATCGTCCATAGATCACACAGGAGGGAAGAACGTGTGCAGTGACTGAAAACATTAAAGAGGAAACAAAAAGTTATGTATATAAAAGTTCCAGTACACAGTATAAAATAGATGGATAATGTTTATCCTTTATTTTTCTATGTAGAAGTTTTTGAATTTGAGTGTGTGCCTGTGTGTGTGTACAAGCAAGTGTTACAGCTGGGAATATAAAGCTGTTTAAAAAAAATAGTAAGAGGGCTGAATTTTTCCATTAGGTTAAGTCACAGGGCACCAAAGTAGTACATTGCTCCATGTGGCCTAAAATTGTGTTGAGCTCCCCATGGAAGTTCCACTTGAATGTAAAATAATAAGTAATAAGGTTTATATTTTGAATTTCTCTTTTCATAGGGGAAAAAGGTACGTTGAAAAAAAAATAATACTTCTAGCTACTTTTTTAAAAATCCTTATTCAATCAGTCACCGTCTGTGCCTTTTCCCTTTGTGTTTTGCTGGAAATTCCAGGACCAAAGATCTGACCCTGGGGCTTTTCCTCTAGCTGTGAGCTCATCCCCTGCCACACACACACATACTGAGTGTCAAGCATGGCTCATTCTGGAGTACAGTGGCCCCCAGTGGAATTAGGGTGGCTGGTCTTACTAAAACCATTTCCTTCCCTTGTGGGTGACGTGAATGTATGCCTCTCAGGGCTAGCTCTTAGAAGCCCTTAAAATGCCAGTGCTTGGCTACTTGTTGGGCAGGCAAATGGGATCAATCCTACCTTGATCCTTGGACTTCATTCTCCATCCACCTTTTAACCCAGGCACTTCAGGTATTCTTGTCTGTGTGTGTGTTGGACTCAGTCCTGATCTGTGATTCCCTGTGCAGTTTTAGGGATTTTAAGAAACACAGGCAGTGTATCTGTGACATTTATCTGTTTCCCCTGCCCATCATGAATGTCTCCTTAAAAGCCTCTCACCGCCCAGGTTCCCCTAGCAGCTGCTGAAAGGACCTGGGCGGATGCCTCTTGAACCGTCTTCAACCTGGTGTGGTACACGCCACCTGGGGACATGCCGTCTTGTTTTCTGAAATGGCACATCTGGAGCCAAATTAGCCCTGAGAGCAAATGCAAGCCTGTTTCCTTCAGCTACGCCTTCCCAGGCCTCTCTCCAAGACCCAGTGGCTTCGCAGTTTTCTTTTAAAATGAGTAGGAAGCAAGTGTGTGTTTTCATTCTGACCCAGCCTGGTCCTGACCTTGACCTTTGGCCTGCTTCACCTTGGGCAGGGTCCATGTTGTGCATTGTCACCGGGCTCAGACCCGGGCTCCTTGGGGTGCTCTCATTCTCAGGAAGAACTCGGGCGGTCCTGGGACATCAGCATCTTGAGACCTTGCACACGGTGCCTCCCAGGATAGTTTGCAGGTTACAGACAGCAGAGACCCACGTCAGACAGCTCCCACATGTGCCTGATGAACAGGGTCTTCTCCTGGGCTGGGAGGTTTGACTGCTGACCTGCCCCCTCTCAGAGGTAGCCCCCACCCCCATCTCCGCAGTGGAAGTCTGTGGCAACACGCTTCCATCCCACTCAGGGATGCAAAATGCCCACGGAGATCAAGCTGCTGGGGGAAGTGTTTACGTCTCTCCAAACATACCCCTAAACATACTCTCTGTTAGTGTTAACGCTAGGCAAATGGAAGAAAGACCAGGTTGAATTCTGAAATAATTAGTCTCTCCTTGTCCACTTCATACACAACCGTGCTGCAGAATATTCCTTATTTCTTAAGGATGAGTGTGCCTATTGAATACAAATGTACTGCTGCTGCTTAACCTGTGAGATGCATGGTGTATGTTACTGTGGTGGGCCAGTGTTGTTTCTCAAATGCCCATCATAAATACCATGGTTTCTGCCTCTCAAGTCATCGCCAACTCTCGGAAGAAGAGGAGAAATGTGTGTTTCTGTGTGGGGGTGTTTCTGATGTGCTGCTACAGTTGTGACACTGGAGCTATGGAAAATAAAGCCTTGATCTTTGAAGTGTCGTGGGTTCTGTGGTAGGGAAGTGGACGTGAGAGGGAAGTGGATGGAGAAAAGGAACCTAACTCATGGGGCTTGTGCCTCCTGTAGTCTCGTGCATTAAAGACCAGGATCTATGGCTTGGATGGAGAGTACCCTTCAGCCCACTTAATCAAAACTGAAGCATGTGGCCGCCTCGGCCAGCCCAGGATGATGATGTGAGAGGCCCAGGGCATGGCTGGGAGCCTCCTTGGGTTTTGCTCAGTTCTGCTGGGGAGGGCGGCAGCTCTCCTATCTTTGTGGGACCATGAGGGTGAGAGGCTGTTGGTACCTGCGATGACCAACCCTCCTGCCTGCTACGTTCATGCCTGTCTTCTCTGGCTCTCTCTCTCCCTTCTTCCCTTTGGGCGTGTGCTAAGTCACTTCAGTTGTGTTTGACTCTGCGACTGTAGCCCACCAGGCTCTTCTGTCCATGGGATTCTCCAGGCAATAATGCTGGAGTGGATTGCCATGCCCTTCTCTAGGGGATCTTCCCAACCCAGGGATCAAACCTGCGTCTCTTTCTCCTGCATTGCAGGCAGATTCTTTACCAACTGTGCTATCCCTGGGGCTTCTGATTCCTTTCTAAATCCCACTTCTACCTGGTTCAGCTGCTTTCCCTCTGAGTGCCATCCTAATGTTCGTGACAGTATTCCAATAGCCATCTAATATACATCTAGCTGGACAAATACTCAAAAATGCCTATCCCAGGCTTGTTCATGAAAGTCAAATCTGGAAGCACACTGGATATCAGTCAAGAAGTTAAATGACTGGGGACTTCCCTGATGGTTCCCTGATGGTTAAGACTTCGCCTTCCAAGGTAGGGAGTGCAGGTTTGATCCCTGATTGGTGAGCTAAGATCCCACATGTCTCATGGCCAAAAAAACAAAAGGTAAAGCAGAAGCAATCTCGTAACAAATTCAATAAACTTTAAAAAAAAAAAGGGAGTTAAATGACTTATAGAGCGCCTGAACTCTCCTGGTATTCTAGTGGGAAGGAAGGAATTTGCACCAGGGATCCCAGATCAGATACATTGTTAAAAAACTTGGACTTTCCAATACATTAATAAAATTTGAGAATACATCCAAGCTTAGTCATTTCTCTAGTGAAAGTGTTAGTCATGTCCAAGTCTTTGCGACCACTATCCATGGAATTCTCCAGGCAAGAATACCAGAATGAGTTGCCATTCCCTTCTCCAGGATCTTCCCGATCCAAAGATCAAACCCAGGTCTCCTGCCCTGCAGGCAGATTCATTACTCTCTGAGGCACCAGGGAAGCCCAGTCATTTCTCTAACCTTACCTCCTAAAAGTAACATTATTTTGGGGACATGTGAGCCCCCTTTTGTGAAGGGGTGGATATGTGGTGACTCATCCACAGTTTAGAATTCCACGGTTATCTGTTGACATGGCTTCTGTAAGAAGCTCTTTACTCGTTTTGTTTACTGGTGGCAGCCGTAACCTTTCACTTACCACAGCGTGTGGGCCATCCGAGAAAAACTACTAGAGGATAGAGGACACGCGTCACCTTAGGAAGGACAGTCCAGCCCATCACTGCAGTCATCTGAACCTCCTATGTGAAGAAAAATTATAAATTCAAGATCATAGTGGAGATTTGGGGGTCTCCATCCCAAGGCAATTGAAGCTTGGGTCTTGCCTTAAATTTCTTGTGAATTTCTGTTGTCAAGGGCTCACTGCTGAAAGCTCGTACTACAAAGCAGAACACCCATGAAGCTCGGGCGATGGATGTGAACGCTCGGTTCTTTGTCACCGTCAGCCTGACCCTTGGCTGTCGTTAAGAGAATTGCTCACTCAGTCATGTCTGACTCTGTGACACCATGGCCTGTAGCCCACCAGGCTTCTCTGTCCATGGGATTTCCCCAGGCAAAAATACTGGAGTGGGTTGCCATTTCCTTCTTCAGGGGATCTTCCTGACCCAAGGATCGAACCTGAGTCTCTTGCATTGCGGGCAGATTCTTTACCACAGAGTCACCTGGGAAACCCCGTACTACACTTGATCTTAACCAAAAGGTTTTGGGAGCCTTTGTCCTCATCATTTATGTGTGTGTGTGAGTAGATTCTGGCTTCTGCTGAATGTTGAGAATATTCTCTTGAAGGATGCTTCTGGCATTGGTTGACAGGTGACAGATGTGTATCTCAACATTCAAGTTTTGAACTTCATGCAATCAGGTGAGTGAGACAGGACCACAAATCCTCTCCCTTTGCCTGGTTGAATCTGTATAAAGTTTGGAATAAAATACATTTTAATAAAAGTAAGTATGGTTACCTATATGCCATTTTTTCCTGTAGGACTGGACTTCACAAGGTTTTAATGGATGTTGCTTTATAGTACCCACTTTCAATAATGAGAGTCCAAGACAACTGAAATTACCTGGAACTCAAAGCAATGTCTAAATTTCAACTGCCTTGGGTCTAGGACTAAAAGAACATCACCAGTCTGGAAGCTGTTGACACTCAAGTGCTAGCAGCTTCTTTTGGTTCTTCCTGATTTTCTAGCATCTCCAGTGGTCTTATCCATGGTTTAATTTAGATAGCTAGGAAAAACCTAAACAGCATAATAAAACCAGAGACATCATTTTGCTGTCAAAAAGCCATCTAGTTAAAGCTATGGTTTTTCCAGTAGTCATGTACGGATGTGAGAGTTGGACTATAAAGAAAGCTAAGCAAAGAAGAATCGATGCTTTCGAACTGTGGTGCTAGAGAAGACTCTTGAGAGTCCCTTGGACTGCAAGGAGATCAAACCAGTCAATCCTAAAGGAAATCAACCCTGAATCTTCATTGGAAGGACTGATGTTGAAGCTGAAGCTATAAAACTTTGGCCACCTAATGCTAAGAGCTGATTCACTGGAAAAGACCCTGATGCTGGGAAAGACTGAGGGTGGGATGAGAAGGGGACGACAGATGGTTGGATGGCATCACCAACTCATGGACATGAATTTGAACAAACTCCACGAGATTTCAAGGACAGGAAAGCCTGGTGTGCTACAGTCCATAGGGTTGCAAAGAGTCAAACAAAACTGAGCAACTGAACACAACAAAAAAATAAGGAAAGTGTTTAGTCAGTCTGGTGGCTTAGCTGCTAAAGAATCCACCTGCCAGTGTAGGAGATACAAGAGATGGAGGTTTGATCCATGAGTCAGGAAGATACCCTGGAGAAGGAAATGGCAACCCGCTCCAGTATTCTTGCCTGGAAAATCCCTTGGACAGAGGAGCCTGGAGGGCTGCAGTCTGTAGGGTCACAAAGAGTCAGACATAGCTGAGCGCACATGTACGCGCACACACAGTCTTTAGGCAGGGGCCAGGGGCTGAGTGCCAATTAGACGAATCCTCATGTTTTCCCTCAAGCATTTAATAGTAAATTACACACTAAGAGGATCATGATTAATGGTCCTGAGATGACAATCGTACTGGGAACAACAGCCAGGAACAAAGAATGTTCTTGATGGAAATACCGGGCAAAACTCTGAACCTGTTAGTCATTGTTATAGAAAAAGTCCTTTCACACAGCTTGGAACATGGGGTTCTAAGCCTCATGGTGTTCCATTAAGCGAGGGTTGCTGAAAGCACTCATTCACAGAAGGTCTTGGATGCTTACTCTCATGCTTCACTCGATCCAGCTTCCTATTTTGAAGCGATTATTTTTGCTGACTTGACTTAGGCCAAAAATCTTAGTTTATTGATGCTATCTTGTAGTTCCACCTTGACCTCTGTAATTCTTTTGTTTTTATGATCAGCAAGTTTCTGAAAGCCAAATTTGAAAAGCATGTAATTACCTCGTACTGAATACTAATACAAGAATAATTTTTATTGCTGGTATAATGAGGTAATTTATTTGCTCTGGTTCATTTTAACCATTGAATCATAGTAGATGAGTGCACTTCAAAGACCTGGACACTGTCCTGTGTGTGTGTTAGTCACTCAGTCGTGTCTGTCTCTTTGCGACCCAATGGACTGTAGCCGAACAGGCTCCTCTGTCCATGGCATTCTCCAGTCAAGAATTTTGGAGTGGGTTGCCATTTCCGTCTCCAGGAGATCTTCCCAATCCAAGAATGGAATCTGAGTCTCCTGCATCGGAGGCAGTTTCTTTACTGTCTGAGCCATCCTGGTGGGTACTAACTAGCTGGGCAATCTTGAGTGACCTTGGACATATCATTTAATCTCTCTGGGCTAGTTTTCTCACCTGTAACATGAAAGGGTTGGGTCAGATGACCTGTAATAGTTCCTCCAGCTGCAATAGCCTGTGTTCTTCTAATCCAGGCTCTATTCAGTGTCAAAGTCTGTAATTAAAGTATGATGACATGTTTTTTATGTGAGATGACAAGGAGACTCTTCGCAGGCCTTTTAGCCTACCTGCCAGAAAGAATCATTATTTTTTTTTGCTTTACTGAGACTCACATCTCACCTCCTAAACTACTCTACAAACGAAATATAAAAATCAGGAGCTCAGTAGAGGAGAATGATGGATGTAAATGTATTTCACACCTTTGTTTTTACTGTGTCTGATGGCTGATGTAAATGTATTTCACACCTTTGTTTTTTCTGTGTCTGATGGCTGCATCTCTATGCAGTGGTAATTGGATGATTTGCCTGTGTCATTCTAAATTCTGAGTGAGGGCTGTTGTCTGTGTTGAACTCCAGGTCAGCTGCCTGAAAGAAAATAGGTCACCTTGAGAGCCTACAGCTTCGGGAACGTGATACCAGCAAACCCTTGTTTTCACGTTGTACATCGCTACAGGAAGAAGTCAATGAGGTCCTCCTGTGGCATTTTTAATTGTAGAGTCTATTATGTCTAAACTGTTGAAAATTACATACTTTAATTTTTAGAACAATTTTTGGCTCACAATAGAATCGAGGTACAGAGAATTCTCATACCTGCTGACCCTCTATATACGCACAGTCCCTGCCATGATCAACATCCCCACCGGAGTTGTACATTTGTTACAGCTGATGAACTTACATTGACATGTGGGGCTCACTCTTTTTCTTGGAGCATAATTGCTCTACCACGTTGTGTTAGTGTCTGCTGTACACGGAAGTGAATCAGTTATTTGTATACATATATCCCCTCCCCCACCCCCATCCCACCCCCTCTAGGTCACCACAGAGCACTGAGCTGAGTTCCCGTTGCTACACAGCAGCTTCCCACTAGCTGTCTATTTTATACCTGGTAGCGTATATATGTCAATGCTAATCTCCCAGTTTGTTCCACCCTTCCGTTCTTCCCCTGTGTCCACATGTTCATTCTCTGTGTCTGCCTCTCTGTTCCTGCCCTGCAAATAGATTAATCTGTACCATTATTCGACATTCCACATATACGCATTGCTGCTGCTGCTAAGTTGCTTCAGACGTGTCCGACTCCGTGCAACCCCATAGACAGCAGCCCACCAGGCTCCTCCATCCCTGGGATTCTCTAGGCAAGAGTGCTGGAGTGGGCTCCCATTTCCTTCTCCAGGAACATATGTGCATTAATATATGATACTTGTTTTTCTCTTTCTGACTTTACTCTATATGACAGACTCTAGATCCATCCACCTCTCTACTAATGACCCAATTACATTCCTTTTATGACCGAGTAATATTCCATTATAGAAACCCTCTTGCACTGTTGGTGGGGATGTGAATTGGTACAGCCACTATGGAGAACAGTATAGAGGTTCCTTTAAAAAAATAAAAATAGGGTTCCTTCCTGGTGTTGTGTACATTTTATGGGTTTGAACAAACGTGCAATGACGTATGTCACTGTTACAGTTTCACTGCCCTAAAAATCCTGTGTGCTCTTCTGTTCTTCCCTACTTCCCTCTAACTCCTGCAACCATTTGATCAGTTTGCTCCTCCATAGTTAATGACTTTTTCAGAATGTCATATAGCTGGAATTTTCAGAGTGGCTTCTTTTCAATGTATTTTAATTTTCCTCTATGTCTTTTCATGGCTTGATAGCTCATTTATTTTTAGTATGGAATAATATTCCATTTTCTGATTGTGCCAGTTTTTTTAAAATTTATGTTTAATTGGAGGATAATTGCTTTACAATGTTGTGTTGGTTCCCGCCCTATAGCAACGTTAATCAGCCCTAAGTATCAGCCATAAGCTCCCCCCCCCCATCCTACTCCTCTAGGTTTTCACCAGGTTGAGCTCCCTATATTATACAGCAACTTCCCACTAGCTATCTATTCTATATATGGTGATATATACATTTCAATGTTACTCTCCAATTTGTCCCACATTCTCCTTCCTCTGCTGTGTTCACAAGTCTATTCCAGTTATTTATTTATTTTTTAATTCACTCACCTACTGAATGAAAAGTTGGTTGCTTCCAAGTTTTGGCAATTATGAACAAAGCTGTTAAACACAGGGAGCCCAGTCTGGCGCTCTGTGATAACTTCAAAGGGTGAGATGGGGGCAGGAGAGGGAGGCATGAGAGGGAGGCGATATATGTATACCTGCGGCTCATTCGCATTGTTGTATGGCAGAAACCAACACAATATTGTAAAAATCAAAGAACAAACAAATTGAATAAAGCTGTTATAAACATCTGTGGGCTTTTTTTTTCCTTTGAGGACATAGTTTTCAACTTCTTTGGGTTGAAAGAAATGTGATTATCAAATTATATGGTAAGATTATTTTAGTTTTGTAAAAACTGCCAAGCTGTCTTTCAAAGGGGCTACCATTTTGCATTCCCATCACAAGCAAAAATCAGTATTAATTGTGTTTTGCAAATCACTATTGAGTTTGGAATGCCGTAGGGTAGGAGTTCCCAACTTCTGGAATCTAATGCCTGATGATCTGAGATGGAACTGATGTAATAAAAATAGAAATAAAGTGCACAATAAATGTAATGCACTTGAATCATCTCAAAACACATCCCCAACCCCAGTCTACAGAAGAATTGTCTTCCATGAAACTGGTCCCTGGTGCCAAAAGGTTGGGGACTGCTGCCTTAGGGGTTAATCAACACCAGATTTAGGGTGAAATGGCAACCAGTTCTGTAAATTAGAGTGGAGGAAGGGGTTGTTCAAGAAGATTGTAAATTTCATGTGTGAATTAAGGATTTTATCTGTAAGGATGTCATCAATCAGTTCAGTCGCTCAGTCGTGTCCAACTCTTTGTGACCCCATGGACTGCAGCACACCAGGCCTCCCTGTCCATCACCAACTCCAGAGTTTACCCAAACTCATGTCCATTGAGTTGGTGATGCCATCCAACCATCTCATCCTCTGTCGTCCCCTTCTCCTGCCTTCAATCTTTCCCAGCATCAGGGTCTTTTCAAATGAGTCAGTTCTTTGCATCGGGTGGCCAGAGTACTGGAATTTCAGCTTCACCATCAGTCCTTCCAATGAATATTCAGGACTGATTTCCTTTTCGATGGACTGGTTGGATCTGCTTGCAGTCCAAGGGAGTCTTCTTCAACACCACAGTTTAAAAGCATCAATTATTTGGTGCTCAGCTTTTTATAGTCCAACTCTCACATCCATACATGACTACTGGAAAAACCATAGCTTTGACTAGATGGTCCTTTGTTGGCAAAGTAATGTCTCTGGTTTTTAATATGCTGTCTAGGTTAATCATAACTTTTCTTCCAAGGAGTAAGCATCTTTAATTTCATGGCTGCAGTTACCATCTGCAGTAATTTTGGAGCCCCCCAAAACAGCCCCTCCCTGTTTCCACTGTTTACCCATCTATTTGCCATGAAGTGATAGGACCAGATGCCATAATCTTAGTTTTCTGAATGTTGAGTTTTAAGCCAACTTTTTCACTCTCCTCTTTCACTTTCATCAAGAGGCTCTTTGGTTCTTCTTCACTTTCTGCCATAAGGGTGGTGTCATCTGCATGTCTGAGGTTATTGATATTTCTCCCGGCAATCTTGATTCCACCTTGTGCTTTCTCCAGCCCAGCGTTTCTCATGATGTACTCTGCATATAAGTTAAATAAGTGGAGTGACAATATACAGCCTTGACGTACTTCTTTCCCTATTTGGAACCAGTCTGTTGTTCGATGTCTAGTTCTACCTGTTGCTTCTTGACCCGCATACAGGTTTCTCAAGAGGCAGGTCAGATGATCTGGTATTCCAGTCTCCTTAAGAATTTTCCAGAGTTTATTTTGGTCCACACAGTCGAAGGCTTTGGCATAGTCAATAAAGCAGAAGTAGATGTTTTTCTGGAACTCTCTTGCTTTTTCGGTGATCCAAAGGATTTTGGCAATTTGATCTCCGGTTCCTCTGCCTTTTCTAAAACCAGCTTGAACATCTGGAAATTCACGGTTCACATAAGGATGTCACAGATTAGAGCAAAAAGTGTTTGAGAATTAGTGTAGGAACATACTGTCTCCACGTGGATAGACCATGTTACTTATGGATGTAATTCTATAGTATTAATATTTGATTCTCAGAACAATCTTTATTTTTTGCTGAATTTCTATTTCTGACCACAAGGTGGCATCTGATTTTCATTAATACACAAGGCACATCTCATCTCTCACCCTTCAAACTGGAAAACCACATTTGTCTCAGCTTCTGGACTCTATAGGTACCAGAATTTTTTCAAATGGCAGCATTTCCAAAGGATATTGCATTCCGGTGGGTTTCTATAGGAGTCAAACTAAATCTTTTGTATCTGTAAGTCAGATCTATATCAAAGCATGCTTATGAATATTTTATTTTTTGATCACTGTGTTGAAGATACTTCATAGCCTGGGAACGTTTCCCATATGTTTCTTTACCTTATGCCCAATGGTGGAAACATGAATTATTTTGATATGTGCTTATTATATGCTACATGCTGTTTTGTTTGGGAGTGAGAGAGTACAGAGAAGTCTTTACTCAGAGATCTAACTTGCAAGATGGGTCTATACAAGGTACATGTATGAAACAACCTTGAAGGAAAAACTCTCAAGGCAGATTGTCTAATTTGAAGACCATTATGATGAGTAAGGTCTCTAGATCTGTGAGGTAAGTGAGGAAGTGTGATGGGTTGGCCATTGTGTTACCTGCACCTTTCACAGTACCTGCAGGAGTCATGACTCAGCTGAAAACTGTGGACTTCGGGGACACAAGTGTATGCCTGCTAAGTTTCTCAGTCATGTCTGACTCTTTGCAACCCCGTGGGTACTCTCTGTCCATGGGGATTCTCCAGGCAAGAACACAGGAATGGGTTGCCAAGCCCTCCTCCAGGGGATCTTCCCAGCCCAGGGATGGAGCACATCTCAGTTCTCTCCACTGGCAGGTGGGTTCTTTACCACTAGCGCCACCTGGGAAGCCCTTGGGGCCATGAGTCCAGCTTGCTAATGGTGGGCCCTTGGACAAGTCGCTATGACTGTGCTCTATGGTTTCTGTCTGTTATGTTAGGTGAGGATGATAATTAAAAGCTTAAAAAGACTGTTGTAAAGATCGAGTGAATAATATAAATGAAACCAACTGCCAGTGGGTGTTAGGGGCCCTGAGTTTCTCCTCTATACAACCATGTACAAACGTCTTGAGCTGTGTGTACTAAGGATTTGGCTTAGAGGTATCATTCCTGTGTTCCCTTGTGCAAAGCCATTGTATCTGTTAAGCACTGTAGATTCAGCACCTTAGGAGAGCCAGCTTTACAGAGAACAGTGGGACTGTCTGGAAAACAAAAAGAAATGTATTGATTTCCGAAAATGAAACCAAAGAATCAACATCAATGGACATTTCATTAAATATCTATAAAATATTCTATCAACTTAAATGCTCCAAGCTCTTAAGTCACCATGTAGAAATTATATTTAACATGGATGTGAGTATATTAAAACTTTTGAAATGAAGACTTAGGGACACAGGCATAAAATATTCTTAAAAGTTTCTACTCCTATGGCTGGTGTAGTCATGGGATCCTTAAGGATGAACCTAGCTTGGCAAGACAGATGAGGCAGAGTTGGTCTGGGGGCATTTATCAGTCCTCCTGTTACCGTCTCGCAATGTGTAGATCAGATAGCATTGGGTGAGCCTGACAGAGGATGAAGAATGGATTGGAAAAAGGGTTTGGTGGATTCTTTCTCATTAGTGGATACTTCTTGGCTTCTCGGTCATAAGGCAATTAACCATTTGTATTTGACTTATGCTTTATTTTGAAAACCTAGCAGTATCCATCGATCCTTTCCATTTGCACTGAGAGCCCCAGAAAAAGAAAAGCTCTTGGTATATGTTGGCAATATGAGAGGACATTCATGCTATAAGCTGTTTCTTCTTATTTACTAAACGCATGCTTTATTGAAGAATATCCAGTCTTCCCTGGTAGCTCAGTGGTAAGGAATCCACCTGCCAGTGCTGCAGACATGGGTTTGATCCCTGGTCTAGGAGGATCCCATCTGCCATGGGGCGGCTAAGCCCATGTACCACAACTACTGGGCCCATGCTCTACAGCCCATGCCCTGCAACAAGAGGAGCTGCAGCAATGAGTAGCCCACACACTGCAACTAAAGAGCAGCCCATGCTTGTTGCAGCTAGAGGAAAGCCCTTGAAGCAGCAAAGACCCAGCATAGCCAGAAAGAGATTAATTAATTTAAAAAGGAATATCTTCCCCTTGGGTCGAGTTGTGCACTACCTTCTCCTTCTGTAAAGGTGGGGAGTGCTGGATGGAACTGAGAAAAGCAGAAGCATCTGTGTGCCATAGGAAGAGGAAGAAATGCTTCATCAAGAGCTTGGAGCTCCCAGGAGTGGTTTTAATATCCAGCAATTGAGTTCAAGCTTTTGCCTCCCAGAATCACTGCATTAAAGCTTGGGTAATTTAACCAGCAGGCAATGCAGGTTCAGTCCCTGGATCAGGAAGATCCCCTAGAGAAGCAAGTGGCAACCCACTCCAGTATTCTTGCTTAGGAAATCCCATAGACAGAGAAGCCTGTCAGGCTACAGTCCATGGGGACACAAAAGAGTTGGACACACCTTAGCAACTGAACAACAACAATTTAAGGAACCCAAGAGAGTGACTACTAGGCTGCTCACCAGACAAAAACCCCACTATATTCCAATAAAGATTTATTTGCCAGAGAAATTGGCACGTGTGTGTGTATGTGTGTGTGTGTGTGTGTGTGTGTGTGTGTATGTGGCAGGAGGGGGTGGATTAGCTCCTTTGCCAAAGGAGCCCTCAATGTATAGAAGCCACACTGGTTTGCTTTATAGAGAGAGGATGTTTATACACTTAGACATCTATTATGCTCTGCCAGTGATAACAGTGAGATATGTATCCATTGTTTTTCCAGGAAGTTATTGAGCAAAGCAAGGAACAGGGTCCTAGGAGGCGCTAAGGCACAGCTACCTGTGAGTTTTTGAAAGACTACTGAACCTGTAACACAGCTCAGGAAAGTGAGGCCCGAGGAAAGGTGACCAGGATGTGCAAACTGAAGAGCAGGGCACCTGAGCTAACTGTGGAGAAGGAGCAGCCAGAACACGCTGCACAGAGTTCACCTGGCTTGTTGAACAGGAGTCATGGCTGTCATACATCACTAAGCACCAGGTTGATACAAAGGCGACTTCCTCCTTCTTGTGATGCTGTTGCTTGCCCTTGACATCAGGACTGGCAGGGTGAGAGAATAGAGATGGCCATAATTCAGCTGAATGGGGCTCAGGACCCAGTGATCTTCAGCTAAGAGCACAGACTAAGAAATGGCAAGTCGTGGTGCAACCAGGCACCTGAGCCCTGCCTCCCAGTGTCCTCCATACTAAGTCAGAGGATGTGGGTGTCTCCAGGGGCTGGTCCCAGGGACTTGAACTGCCTAAGAGTGCTCTCACTTTTTCTTCCAGTTGTCCTGGAGAGGCTGTGAGACTAACTTACCTAGTCTGCCCTTGGTTAGAACTGCAGGAAGGAAGACTATCCTGGAGGATCAACAGAGTTGCAGAGCCACCTCACTTTAAGTGATGGTGATGATGGAGTTCAAAACTCTGGTTTACATAGAGAACATCGAGTATCAGATGTACTAAGTTTATTTCACAAAAGGATGTACACTAAGATTTTTTTTAAAAGCAAGGTCCTTTGGTAAATTGTTAAATATTGAAATATGCAGGAGTCCCATTTGTACTCAGTTTTTAGAAATATGGATGTTGACTTAAGGAAGGGATATGTGAAAGTGAAGAAATTAACAGACTAATGAATTTTTTTAAATTATAAATTTACATTGAGAATAATGAACTTGTTTGGTGTTCAGTTTTGAGTTTTGAGAAATGCATAGAGTCATGTCACCGTCACGATCAAGGTACAGAGTAATTCTGTCACTCCCATGAACCTTCTTGTGCTTCCATTTCACAGTCAATTTTTTTCCACCAACCCTAAACCTTGAGAAACTGCTCCACCACTATAGTTTTGAGTTTTGCAGAAGGTCATAAAAATTGTAGAACGTTGTCTGTTGTATGGATGCACCTCAGCTTGTTTATCCATTCACCAGTTAAAGGACATTTGAATTATTTCTAGTTCGGTGATTATGAATAAAACTGCTAAACATATGCATACAAGTTTTTGTATAAACATAAATTTTTATTTCTCTGAGGTAAATATTTAGGAATGGGATTGTTGAGTTATACGGTCAGTGTATATTTATCTTTATAGGAAAAATAGCTTTCTTTCTGCCAAATAGCTTTCTAAAATGGCTATATTGTTTGCATTCTTACCAGCAACATATGAGAATTCCAGTGGCACTAACCGATATAAAATAATTTTTGCTCTTACTGATCACACATATTTTCAAGAATTGAAGACAAGAAAAATAGATTTTTATTCGAAGTTTTAGAATTTCTGTTGTTCATCTTTCCTCATTCCTGAAGTTCTATGTTTTCCTTTGGTATCATTTCTTTTCAGCCTCAAGACCTTCCTTTAGCGTTTCTTTTAGAACAGATTCTCTGGCAATAAATTCCTACTTTTTCTTCATCTGAACATGCCTTGTGGAGTATATTTTGCCTTGTGGAGTATATTCAGTGGATTTAAAGTATGGGCTGACAACTCTTTCAGCTTGTTATAGGTGGCTGTTCCATTGTCTCCTAACCTCTGTGGATCTTAATGAGAAATCTTTAGTCATTTGACTGATGTCTCATACATGTAATGTGTCAGTTTTGTCTGACTGTGTTCAAGA
This sequence comes from Nanger dama, assembly GCA_917880005.1. Classification (NCBI taxonomy): domain Eukaryota; kingdom Metazoa; phylum Chordata; class Mammalia; order Artiodactyla; family Bovidae; genus Nanger; species Nanger dama. The sequence continues at coordinate 4,035,763 of CAKJTW010000078.1, read as the reverse complement.
TTTTTTTCTTCCTATATGTTTTCCATCAATTTAGTTATGATGTTTTGGTTTTCACTGAGTTTGTCTTGCTTGGGATTCACTGATATTCCTGACTATGTAAATCTCTATCTTTCACAAAATTTGAAAAGTTTTTACTCTTATTTCATCAAATATCATTTCTGTACCAATATCTCTCTTCTCATTTTGGGACTTAAAGACATCAGTGTTAAACGTCCAACATCATACCACAAGTCCCTAAAGCTCAATTTGTTTGTTTGTTTGAAAACTTGTTTTTCCTCTCTTCTTCAGACTGGAAAAGCCACTATTGATCTACCCTCATATTCACTTTTTTTTTTCATCTTCATTCTACTACTGAACTCAGGCAGTGAATTCTTAATTTCAGATATATTTTTAGTTCTACATGTTCAATCTTTGCTTTTAAGTTTTCTCTTCTTTGATGAGAATGTCTATGTTTATATTGTCAAAAGTATATGCCTATATCTCATGGAGTATGTTTATAATACCGCTTTAAAGTCTTTGCTTGATCATTCCAACATCTAGGTATTGACAGGATTGACATCTGATAATTGTCTCTTGAGAAGTGGCCACCTTTTCCTAGTTGTTGGCTTGCTGAGTAATTTTAGATTGTATATTATGTAGTCAAAATCCAAGTCCTATGAAAATCCTTTGGAGAATGTTTGTTCTTTTTATTCTTTTGTGTGTGTGTGTTTTTAAGATTTTTGATGTGGACCATTTTTAAAGTCTTTATTGAATTCGTTATAATATTGCTTCTGTTCTTAAGTTCTGGTTTCTGGCCCCAAGTCATATGGGATTTTAGCTCCCCAGTCAGGAATTGAATCCACACCCTCTGCATTAGAAGGCAAAGTCTTAAACACAGGATCACCAGGGAAGTCCCAGTATTCTTTTTAAAAATTATTTATTTATTTAGAACGCACTGGGTCTTTGTTGCTCGGCTTGGGCTTTCTCCAGTTGCAGTGCGGACGCTTCTCACTGTGGTGGCTTCTCCTGTAGCAGAGCACAGCTGTAAGGTACACAGGTTTCAGTAGTTACAGCATAAGGGCTTGGTTGTTGTGGTGCCTGGACTTAGTTTTTCTTGGCACGTAGAATCTTCCCCAACCAGGGATAGAACCCATTACCCCTGCACTGGCAGGTGAATCCTTAACCATTGGACCGTTGGGAAAGTGCCCAGTATCCTTTCTAAAGGAGACAAAACTGTCACTATTAAAAAACATCATGTAAACACAATGGTTTAGCTATTAACCCAAGAAAAGTAGCTAACAATTCAGCAGAATAAAGAATGAATGAATTAAAATATGAAGTTGTCCCCAAAGCACAGAACCTTAAAAGCCAGATCAATGTAACAGTATAGAGAACCCACAAATAAACCCAAGTATGAGAAAAGTTTCATATATAATAAAGGTAAAAATCACATACCAGGAGATAAAGGAAGAATCGCAAATCTACTTGGAAATTTTCATTTAAAAGGAAAAAATTAAATTATATCCCTACCTCACACTCTGTATGGTATACCAAAAATATTCAAAGGATTAAATAATTCAGTGTAAAGATGAAACCAAAAATAACCTTTAAAGTCAAGGATTATTTTCTGCAAAAATTGAAAATATAAAGCAAAAAGGTGAATAGAGTTGACTACATGAAAAATTTTAATATATGTATTAAAAACACACAAGATTGTTAGGGGTAAATGGGAACTCCGTGTTACCTTTGCAACTTTTATGTAAACCTAAAACAATTCCAAAATAAGTCACCAAAAATGTCACACACATACACACACTCAGACACACAATATTTATCATAATTATGAATCTATATATCCTTTTCCACTTTGGGGAATTTATTTTCCAAATATACTTGCACATGTACAATGTAACCATTGTCACAAACCCCTGGTTCAGTTCTTGTCACATTATTTGCAATAGCAAAATATTGTATACAATCTACATAGCAATTACAAGGAACGGGATTTCCCTGGTATCTTGTGGTTAATGCTCTGAGCTCCGATGCAATGGGCTTGGATTTGATCCCTGGCTGAGGAACTAAGATCCTACATGCCATGTATCACAGTCAAAAAGAAAGGAATTATAAGGAACTACTTTAAAAATGATGCAATGAAATGCCACCTATCTATTTAAATAATAAGAAAACTTCTGATATGGAAGAGTGTCAAAGAAAACCATTTTTAAAGTTAAAAACACACAGAAATAACAAAATAAGTGAAGAAAAACCCCAAACAAGGCAAAGTTTTATGTTAGTTGAGGTGTGAAAGATGAGGTGAGAAAACCTATTGATATTGCTTATCTGTTCAAAAAGAAACTCTAGAAGGAGAGCCTGCCATTAGGGCCATGCTCTGTCTATCTTTGATGCTGGGTGTTGTTCTGGAGTATGTTTCTAGGTAGAGGGTTGCTTCTAGATGCACTGGAGCTTATATTTCAATTTAATTAATTAAAATGGATGCTGCATCTACATGGTACAGACATTAAAGACATAACTTTTCAGGGTGAATGCTAATAACATGATGGTACTAGGATACTGACAGCAACTGGACGATGAAGGACAGGAGTGGGAAGGTGAGATTTTACAGAAATAACTGAAGTAAAAAGTAACAGCTCTAATGGCAGATTCTCAAACATCTGGCATGGGCACATGTGAAGAAATATTATTTTTAAGTCCTGGGACTTTCCCTTAGTCCACAGAATCTCTGATCACATCAATACCCATTTGTTCCTCCTTCCTGAAGGTTCTACTTTCACTTCTGCAATAGGTTAGTTATTTCAGATGCCATCAGAAGCAGAAACTCCAGAAGTGATGAAATTCTTCTCCAAGGCTTGCTGATGAGCAGTCCCACCACGAGCCAGCCGTCTACTTCTCCTAAGAAGCCACTTAAGATGTGAGCAGTCATCTGGGATTCCCAGCTGTCCAGATATGAATTGTGGTCCTTGTAAACTCACTATCCAGTCACATACACACACTGTGCTTCCCAAGAACCACTATCTGGTGTTGAGTGTGTGTGTTGTTGATGTTCAGCCACTAAGTCATGTCTAACTCTTGGCGACCCCATGGACTATAGCCCTCCAGGCTCCTCTGTCCATGGAGTTCTCCAGGTGAGAATACTAGAGTAGGTTACCATTTCCTTCTCCAGGGGATCTTCCCAACCCAGGGATCGAACCCACGTCTCCTGCACGGGCAGGTGGATTCTTTACCAATGAGCCACCATGAAGACCTACAACACCTTCTAGCTTGTGTGTGTATGGTAGAGTTATCATATTTGCACCAAAGCAGTATTTATTTGACTGAATCTTCTCAAAACTGGATAATCCAACCCCTCATATCTTTCTTGGGTCCTCTGGAGTTTGAGTCGCATACGGGCTCAGGAACGTTTATCTGGATTTGCCCACCTTGTCCTTGTTTTTACTGTCTCCGAGAATTCTGTCTCCAGAGTCCTGTGGTGCCACTGGGTCTCTAGAGCTAGCAGTGACTTTAGGTTCTCGTGACTTTGTTACCCTTCCATTCTGTGCTCCAACAGGTGAAGGCAAAGTGTGGAATTTGCCTCTGCCTTTACAACCTGGAACTGAGGGCACTGGAAAGCTCTGTGCTTCATGTGAGCAACTGGGATTCTGAGCAACCCCAGGCTTCCAGCATCAACCTCTAGAGACTGGTCAAGAGAATAATCCCAATGCATAGCTTGCTGTATTTAAAACTGCCCACCCAAGGACTTCCCTGGTAGTCCAGTGGTTAGGAGTTTGCCTTCCAATGCAGGGAATGTGGGTTCAATCCCTGGTACGGGAACTAAGATCCCATATGTTGCAGGACAAGTAAGCCCACCCGCCACAACTACAGAGAAGTTCACACACTGCAATGAAGAGCCTAACGCCACAACTAAGACCCAACACAGTCAATGAATTAATTAATTAAAAACTACCCATCCCCCATTATTAGCCATTTCTCCCAAACAGTGCTATGATCCTCACCTCAACACACCCTAGCCTGATGATTTCTGTTTTTAATCCATCTACCTGCCAGGTGAGTCAAAGGCAAGCCTTTATTTTTATGTTTTCATTTTTATTGGAGGCTAGTTGATTTACAATTCTGTATTAGTTGCAGGTGTACAGCAAAATGAATCAATTATACATACATACATACATATCCACTCTTTTTAGATTCTTTTCCATATAGGCCATTACAGAATATTGTGTAGAGTTCCATGTGCTATGCAATAGGTCCTTATTAGTTATCCAGAAGTGATGATATATCAGTTCAGTTCAGTTCAGTCACTCAGTCGTGTCCAACTCTTTGCGACCCCCATGAATTGCAGCATGCCAGGCCTCCCTGTCCATCACCAACTCCCAGAGTTCACTCAGACTTGCGTCCATCGAGTCAGTGATGCCATCCAGCCATCTCATCCTCTGTCCCCTTCTCCTCCTGCCCCCAATCCCTCCCAGCATCAGAGCCTTTTCCAATGAGTCAACTCTTTGCATGAGGTGGCCAAAGTACTGGAGTTTCTGCTTTAGCATCATTCCTTCCAAAGAAATCCCAGGGCTGATCTCCTTCAGAATGGACTGGTTGGATCTCCTTGCAGCCCAAGGGACTCTCAAGAGTCTTCTCCAACATCACAATTCAAAAGTATCAATTCTTTGGCGCTCAGCTTTCTTCACAGTCCAACTCTCACATCCATACGTGACCACAGGAAAAACCATAGCCTCGACTAGATGGAGTCTGTCCCAGTCTCCTAGTTTATCCCTCCCCTCCCTCACCCCCTGGTAACCATTAGTTTGTTTTCCATATCTGTGACTCTGTTTTGTAGATAAGTTCATTTGTATCATTTTTAAGATTCCACATATAACAATATTGAATAATATTTGTCTTTATCTCTGACTTACTTCACTCAGTATGACAATCTCTAGTTCCACCCATGTTGCAAATGGCATTATTTTGTTCTCTTTATGGCTGAGTAATATTCCATTGTATATAGGTACCACATCTTCTTTATCCATTCCTCTAGAAGCTTGAAGAATCTTGCTCCTGAGGGCTGGGAGCCAGGCTCAGGGGTCATTGACCTGCTTCCCACGGGTATCTCAACATCACCGGATTTGCAATGAAAGCCTTCCCTCTGTGTCTCCGTAACACACACACACACACACACACACACACACACACACACACACCTGCAGCAGTTGTACATTTACAGAACTTACAAAAATGCAAACAGCTTCTAATAGCATTTAGATACATTAATGGGTGCCATCACCAATGCTTGGAATGTTTTTCTTGTTTTTTCCTCCTTATTGCTTATCTCTAGATTCAGGGCTGAACCCAGAAGTGGGGCTGCCCAGAGTAGGCCTGTTAATTGATGTCCTGTTACACTATTGTTCTTTAAATGTTTCTTTTAACATTTACATTTATGGAGAGGCTGATGGATGCCTGGGGGAAGACCAGAGAAGAGAAATGCCAGGGGTGCCCCAGCCTCTTTTAACATCTTTAACAATAGCAATTCTGCTCTCCTCAAAAACCTAAGCTAATCTGGCCCTGCCTTCTCAGAAGTTAAGTGGTTATATCTTGTTGTCTGGGGCTTCCCAGGAGGTTTAAGTGGTAAGAACCTGCCTGCTAATGTAATAAATGTAAGATGCTGGTTCAGTCCCTGAGTGGGGGAAGATTCCCTAGAAGAGGGCATGGCAACCCACTCCAGTATTTTTGCCTGATAATCCCATGGACAGAGGAGCCTGGCAGGCTACAGTCCACAGGGCTGCAAATAGCTGGACATGACTGAAATGACTTAGCATGCATGCAGACAAACATAGCCTCAGATTGACCCTGAGTCTACACCGTTTTACAGGTGCGCCCTTGGGTGAATCACAGTGCAGGCTGCTCAGCCTCCTCTCTGGGGATGCTCAGCTCTTGAGGAGCAGCTGCAGCCACAGCCCTGCGTTCACAGTTGAAAAACCTGCCATGTGTTCTCAGGAAATCCACCTGTCAAACATGGGATGGACTTGGAATTAACTAATATTTTCTGCAGTAGAATCTCCTGGTATTATTTGTAATCACTGTAATCATCTTAAAAATGTCTCTACTCTCTGCCTTTTCAAATCATACTAATCCTTTGAGCCACAGCTAAAATCCACTTTAAATAAATATATTGAGCATCTGCTGTGTGTTAAGTACTGGCTGGACCCTGGGGAAAGGCAGCTCTTTTACAAAGCTGCCACCCCTGACCTCAGACATACAGACGGGGGAGGGCCATAAATGAAAACATAAGTAATTGGGATTCGGGGTTTTAGAATATAAGAATTATATGTACAAGGTGACCTAATCTGGACATTTTTTCTCTCTTTTCTGGCAGCACTGCAGGGTATAGGGATCTTAGTTCCTCCATCAGGGATTGAACCTGCACCTCCTCCAGGGGATGTGCTAAGTCTTAACCTCTGGACCACAAGGGAAGTCCCAGTCTGGACATCTTTGAGAGCAAAAGGAGGGATCAATTAATATATAAGCAGGAACATCAGGTATAAACTGGGACTGTGGGACTTCCCTGGCAGTCAAGTGGCTAGGACTCCCTGCTCCCATCCCAATGCAGGGAGCTCGGGTTTGGCCCCTGCTCAGCGAACTGAGATCCCACATGCCAAAGGGTACGGCCATGAATAAATAAATTAGGACCGTCTCCAGCAAACTGGAATATAGGATAATCCTATTAGTTAATAAAATGTTATAAGAACTTGAAAAATAGAGTACAAACTCAGATTGAGAAGATGGTAGGAAGGCTAACTAGAGAATGCAACTTTTGAAATTAAATTTATTTTTTTAATATTTATTTATTTGACTGAACTGGGTCTTAGTTGTGGCGTGTGGGATCTAGTTCCCTGACCAGGGATCATACCTGAGCCTCCTGCACTGAGAGCCTGGAGTCTTAGTCACTGGACCACAAAGGAAGTTCCTGAAGTGGAATTTAAATAAATATGCTCATGGTTGTCAGATGGAGCCCTCTCAGGAGAGAGAACCCTGCAGGGACATACGTGGTGAATTCCAGGAATACATATAATGAATATTTCAGTGAAATCTGAATGCAGAGTATAAGGAATGACAGATGAATCAGGAAGGTTGGGCCAGGTTCTGATGGTGTGATGTCTTAATGTTTTACTAAGACTGTTGTTCAGTCTCTCAGTCGTGTCCAACTCTTTGCAACCCCTTGGACTACAGCACGCCAGGTTTCCCTGTCCTTCACCATCTCCCAGAGTTTGCTCAAACTCATGCCCATTGAATCAGTGATGCCATCCAACCATTTCACCCTTGAGATGTTTGGGCTTTAAAGTGCTGGTTACAAGGAGCCACCAAAGATTGTTGAGCATGAGAAGGAGCAGATAAATAAGGTGGAAGACAAATTAGTGATGTCAAAGGCTGGAGTTAGAGAAGGCAGTTAGAATATAGATCAATGGTCTAATGAGTATAAGGCCCATGAGAGTGAAAAGAGAAGGAATTTTGACCTAGACTAGAAGCCTTGGTTCAATTGAATATGAGGGAAAGTAGGAGAGGTCTCTGGACCAGCTACCGTTACTTGAATCAGTGAACTCTGGAGGAATTTGTTGAACCTGATGGAGGGATGAGCTGGTGAACTGTGCTTGGTGCTTCTGTTCAGAGACTGAAGGAGAAAAAACAGCCCAGTTGTCTCCATGGAGTCTCCATGGGGGCCCTGATGGGAGCTGCCCATGGGTGGCATGCTGAGAGATTGCAGTACAGCCCAGTCCAGGACCTTGAAGTGGTTCCAGGAACCAGAGGCATGAGCCTGAATAGCACAGGATTCTGTGGAGAACAGACCTCATTACTAGGAACTTCTGCCAGCTCTTGAGCACTGCAGCTAAGGACAGCTGCACACGGGAGAATGGAAGAAGCACTGTAATGGGCCGCAGGTGACAGGGCTCCCTGAAAAACAGCCAACAGGGACTGCTAGGGACACATTAGTCATCCACCCTCGTCTCAGCTTTCTCTGTCACTAGAAGACATTAAGGGTAGAAACAGTTGGATTTTTCACATGATCCACAATGATGAAGCAGTACATGTGGCGGATCAGAGGTCTAATTACTGTTGACCCCTGAGCCAGGCCTGATAGCATAAAGATGCCCCCACTCTCCCTAGCTAGTCCCGACATTGACTGAAAGTGTTGTTCAGTTGTTAAGTCAAGTCTGACTTGGCGACGTCATGGACTGCAGCACGCCAGTCTTCCCTGTCTTTCACTGTCTCCTGGAGTTTGCTCAAATTCATGTCCATTGAGTCAGTGATGCCATCCAAACATCTCATTCTCTGTCATCCCCTTCTCCTGCTTCCCTTCAATCTTTCCCAGCATCAGGGTCTTTTCCAGTGAGCTGGCTCTTCGTATCAGGTGGCCAAAGTATCAACACTTCACTTTAGCATCAGTCTTTACAATGAATATTCAGTGTTGATTTCCTTTAGGACTGACTGGTTTGATCTTCTTGCAGTCCAGTGGACTCTCAAAAATCTTCTCCAGCACCACAATTTGAAAGCATCAATTCTTTAGCACTCAGCCTTCTTTGTGTTTCAACTCTCACATTCCTACATGACTACTGGAAAAACCATAGCTTTGACTATATGGACTTTTGTTGGCAAATTGATATCTCTGGTTATTATTATGTTGTCTAAGTTTGTCATAGCTTTCCTTCCAAACAGCAAGTGTCTTTTCATTTCATGGCTATAGTCACCACCCACAGAGATGTGGATCCCAAGAAAATATACCTTCTTGCTGTGTTCTCACGTGGCAGGAGAGAGAGAAAGAAAAAGAGAGAGAGGGCCTCAGAGTACTGGTCTCTCTGCTTCTTCTTTTAAGAACATTTAGATAAGGTCATGAGTGGGGCCCCACCCTCATGACCTCATCTAAATCTAGTTACCTCCCAAAGCCCATCATATTGGAGGTTGTGTGAGTGACAGTCGCTCAGTTGTGTCCAACTCTTTTCAACCCCATGGACTTTGGCTCACCAGGCTCCCCTGTTCATGGAATTCTCCAGGCAAGAGTACTTGAGTGGGTTGCCATCTCCTTAGGGCTTCAGTATATGGATTTTCAGAGGACAAAAACATTTAGTCCATAGCACCTTGGAACTACTTTCAGCCTTATATCATCACTTACTGGAGAGAGAGAGGCAGCAGGGGTGAAGCCACTGGGGACATTATGGCTTCTGTGAAGAACTTCTCTTTAAAAAGAGCTCTCAACCAAACCATCACAATTAACCCCTATCTCAAGTGTGTCTCTTAATTGCACCAAAACATACTTTAAAATGGGCGGTTCTTATCCCTGGAATGTACGCTTTGGATTAGGATCAATTTTAGACATGTCATTTCTTCAGCTAAAGTGAAGGGAAAACAAATTTTATTTGATCTTCCTTAAGATCTTTCCTCTCTTACTTCTTCTCCTGCCATCAAATTCTTACCTCAGCTGAAAAGCCATGTTAAGTGCAAGGCAAATTCTTTATCTCTTTGCATAGAGATTAGAAATCTCTGGGTGATGGAAGTCTCAAGTGACTGACTGCTGCCAGTGTGAGATGTGTGACCGTATGAAGATGCTATGCTTTCTGGGTTTCAGTCCTTCATCTCTACAATCATAGGTTATTCTTGTTAGTGAAAATCATGGGTACAAAATCTACATGAAATTGGGAACAAATGTCCAAATTAAAGAGTGACAGGGACTGTATCTTGAAGAACCAAACTAAAAATCTTAAAAATAAGTTTACTTTGCATATAGAATATATTTTTAAAATTTAAACTGTTTTATTGTTAGAATGAACCAAGAATGATGTAAATGGTCATTCCCTTTGGAAGTGTTTGGTTTTCTGGCAAAACTGTTCACATAATACAATGGCCTTCACTTCTTGATTGAGTTTAATCCCACAATTACAAAGAGGTTAATTTTGGGGGAAAATATTCAAGAACTTCATTAATTTGTTCAAGGGCTTCTCTTAATTCAAAGTTACTCAGGTCATTCTTTTGGAAATAATTTTTATGTCTCCCTCTTTATGATTTTCTCTTCTTGCGTTAACCATTGTATTGCCAGCAGCTCTTCATTTATCAACTGTTTTGCATGTGATTGAGCAATTCAACACCAATTTGATTCAGTAAGATTTTTTAATTTTATTTTTCAACCAGTTAGCATTGTGGTTGGTATTTATAATGATCAGGGAAAGAGTAGACAACAGAGATGTTGACTCAAAGAGTAAAACTAAACACCAGCACTGAGGGAGGAGGGATGTTTGAGAGGGCACTCATTTTTAAGTGGAAAATCATTTAGTGAACATTTTCTGATTAAAACCACTTTTGCTTCCTTATATAGCTTGTAGCTTAGTCCCCTGGATGCTTCATGTTGGGACAATAAGGATCCACTATAGGTGTTAGAGGGCTTCCTAAGTGGCTCTAGTGATAAAGAACCCACCTGCCAATGCAGGAGACAGAAAAGATATGGGTTTAATCCCTGGGTCAGGAAGACCCTCTGGAGAAGGGGAAGACAACCCATTCCAGTATTCTTGCCTGCAGAATCCAATGGACAGAGGAGTCTGGCAGACTACAGTCCATAGGGTCATCAAGAGTCCAACACCACTGGGGCGATTTAGCACACACACACATAGGTTTTAAAATTTGAAACACATTATGGTCACTCCTCTTACATTTGACATGGTTAAGACAAAGTGGGAGTTGTATGAATAACACATCTTGCTTGCTTTTTAACCAAAAAGTACTAAATAATAAATATCATGTGATATTTCTTATATGTGGAATCTAAAAAGGGTACAAATGAACTTATCTACAAAACAGAAATAGAGTCATGGACATAGAAAACAAGCATGGCTACCAGGTAATAAGGAGAGGAGGGATAAATTGGGAGACTGGGATTAACAGATACATGCTACTATATGTAAAACAGATAACTAATAAGGACCTATTATATAGCACAGGTAGCCCTACTTAATACTCTATAAAAACCTATATGGAGAAAGAATCTAAAAGAAGAGCAGATATGTTTACATGTATAACTGATTCACTTTGCTGTACAGCAGAAACTAACATAAGATTGTAAATCAATTGTACTCCAAAATTTTTTTAAATAAATATTTAACATTTTTCTAAGACCTAGCTAGGAGCAATCAGCACCTACATGAATGTAAACTCCCTGAGACATTTTTCCATCTTGATAAATCCAGAAGTAAGAACTCAAGTTCTTGACACGGCAACATGCCCAACAATGCTAGTTGATTACACTAAGGTAGAAGCATGAGAGGGATTCTTTCACTAAATAGTTATGTTATCATGACAATCTTTTATTTTCCCAAAATCTCAACTGCGAAATGAAGAAAAGGGACTGAAAAACCTCCAAAACTCATATACAGTTCTAAGATTTTTTGATGCAGACCAATTTTTTTTTTTTTTTTTTGAGCTGAATTTTCACTGCGCACATGGGCTTTTCCTGGTTGTGGTGAGCAGGGGCTACTCTTTGTTGCGAGCACAGGCTCTAGGTACATACTTGGGCTCAGTAGTTGTGGTGCATGGACTCAGTTGCTCAAGGCATGTGGAATCTTTCAAGATGAGGCATGTAACTCATATCCCCTGCATTGGCAGGCATATTCTTATCCACTGAACCTCTAGGGAAGTCCTGATGTGGACCATTTTAAAGTCTGTTGAACTTGTTACAACACTGCTTCTGTTTTATATTTTGGTTTTTTAGCCAGGAGGCATGTGGGATCTTAGCTCCCTAGCCAGGGATCAAATCTGTATCCCCTGCCTTGAGAAGACTTAACCACTGTACTGCCAGGAAGTCCCAAGATTCTTAAGCTTAGAGTGAAAAGCAGCCCCCGTACCACTTCACAAAAGAAAAAGCCACCTGGCATCGAGGTGGCAGTGCTTTTCACTGAGTGGGGAGATTTGATACATACCCTGCACAAATAAAGTGCACATTTTAAGAATTTCTCAACACAAAAATGTGCAACTGCTTGCTCTTCTCAGACTGTCATTTGTCCTTGGAGGATGGCAAGGACTTAACGTCCTCAAGACTGGGGTGTCTTTTAGTATCTGCCCAAAGTTCAGGTCTAACCTAAAGTTTGCTTTGGCCATGACTCTATAGAGGTGTCAAGCCATTTCTAAGCAGGGGATAAATGGGAAGAAAGCTTTGTAAAACCTCTAATAACCCAGCTTGTTTGAAGGTTTGGTTGCATCATAGTTGATGGGCTAACAATCCTTGTCTTCCACTTGGATTGCTGAATGTTATTGACATGGGGAACATTTCCTCAATGCTTGTCATTTAACCAGCATGTTGCTGGAATAGGGAGTTTTGCTTTTAGACATTTTTGCATACTTTGATTATAGTATCTTGAAGTGTTTGGAGGGAAAGATTCTATAAGCTCTATTTTCTCTCCTTTGTAAAATGCTCCATTTGCACTTGTTACACATGATTTCTGGGCTTCCCAACTGGAGCAGTATTAAAGACTCTGCTTGCCAATGCAGGAGACGAAGGAGATGACGTTTCAATCCCTGGGTTGGGAAGATCCCCTAGAGAAGGGCATGACAACCCTCTCCAGTATTCTTGCCTGGAAAATCCCATGGACAGAGGAACCTGGTGGGCAACAGTCCATGGGGTCACAAAATCTGTATCTGTTAGTCCTTCAGTCTTGTCCGACTCTGTGACACCATGGGCTGTAGCCCACCAGATTCCTTTGTCCATGGGATTTCCAATGCAAGAATACTGGGGTGTGTTGCCATTTCCTTCTCCAGGGGATCTTCCCAAACCAAGGATTGAACCTAAACCTGAGTCTCTTAGTTCTCCTGCATTGGCAGGCTCTTCTTTACCACTACCACCACCTGGGAAGCCCTTGTTGAAGTATAACTGATTTACAATGTTGTGTTACTTTTACTGTGTAGCAAAGTGATTCAGTTATACATATACAGATCCCTAAAATCAACAATAATTTAAGTGCCTCTTAAAATGCACAAAACATTAACATCTTTCATTTGACACATCAGTTGAGCACCAGCTATGTGTCTGAATCTGGTTTGGGTTCTTTACCTAAACTACACTCGTGTGAAAGTGATACCATCAGTTTTACAATACAGATAAAAGTGATTGCATGAGAGGCAAAGAAGTATATGACTTGACCTCCTAAAGAAGCTTCAGTTTAGTTGAGAACACAACATTTGCACTTATGAAACAACGGCTAAATAAAAAAGATTATAGTAAGCATCAGCTTTCCAGAACTGTCAAAGGTTAACTCATCCTGGCAAAATAATCTAGTTTTCTGGGTATCTGAGAGATTGTCCCTTAAAACATAAGATAGTAGCGTTAAAGGAAATTAGTAATTATACTTAATTCCAAGACAATAGTTCTTTAAAAACCTACTGGAGTATTGTGTATAAAACAGCTTCTCTGTTGGGATCATTTGTTATTTTATTGTACCTATGGTTTTTCTATCCCCCCCTTGTAATTAGTTTGACAATGTACTTTTAAATTTACTGATGACAAACTAGCAAAGGTTTGAGAGCAAACGGACTGATTTTATTAGGTTTGGTTGTAAAACATGCAACAGGTTAACCCTAAGTAAGCCTATGGATTTCTTCCTTTGGGAAAATTCCCCAGTCTTTGAATGGAATACTCAGAGACCTTCTCCTCCTTGTTTCAAAACTCTTTATCTGATCCTTGCTTTTATTCTGGAAAACTGGGAAATCGAGAAAACTGAGGTGCTAGATAAATGAGGTACCTTGCATTTACTATATTGGATATGACTGAGCATTAACATGTGATGGACATGATTATTTAAGTTATAAATAGAAAGTAGATGAACAATCTCAAGCAATGTACTTTCCTCTGGAAAGTAAGGAATCATATTTATTGGAAGCATCTTAGGCATTATCAATCCTCATTTTTTGTAGTATTGAAGCCAAGAGAAGTTAAGTGACTTGTTCACTTTTGCAAGCTCACACAGGACCAGTTGTAAAATCTGGTCATTTGATCTTAGGTCCAGGTTTGGATTAGTTTTTGTCACAATAAATGAATACTTGTTTCTGAGTTGAATCAAAGAAAGTATATCTGAGGGCCAGGCCTCAGACATTTACTACACAACAGAAAGAAAGGAAGGGGAGAGCCCATGACCGCAACCACAAACCCCTGAACCTCACCTCCCCACACACTTCTCTAAACCCACTAAGGAGCCTGGAAGTTTGAGCTCCACCTTCTTTAGAGACTCTCCAGGAAAATCAGTGACCGACTCACATCTCTGGTGGTGGCAGGCCTGGACCTCTGGACCAGCCTTCCAGAGCTGACACCGTATAAGGAATCACTAGGCTAAAGAAAGAAGGGAAAGAGGAGCCTTAGAGAAACAGAGGGATTATGGAAGTTGCTTTTGAAAACAATTTTTAAAACTGCTTTATTAGGGTATAATATATATTAGATGAAATTCTTCTATTTTAAGTGTAGAGTTTGATAAATTTTGACAAATGTCACATAACCAGTTCCACTATCAAGTAATGTAATATTTCTATTACACCCCAAAGTTTCCTCATGCTCCTTTGCAGTCCATTCCCTTTTTCCATCCCAGGTCCAAACAGTCACTGACCTTCTTGTCACTGTAGCTTTGCCTTTTCTAGAATTCCGTATGAATGGAACCGTGCAGGTTGGAGTCTTATGTCTGACTTCTTCCATTAATGTGTTAATATGATGAAATATATGACTTGATTTTCAAATGCTAAATGAACATTGAATTCCTGGAATGAACTACAGTTGGTCATTGTGTATTTTTATCATTAAATTGATGGATTAAACTTGTTAATGCTTTGTAAAGGATTTTGTATCTATGTTCACGAGGGATATGAGTATACAGTTTCCTTCTAAAGTAATGCCTTGTAATGTTCTTGTCTGGTTTTGATAACAAGGTAATGCTAGCTTCATGCATTTTGAATTAGGAAGTATTTTCTCCTCCTCTATTTTCCGGATGACTTTGTGTAGAATTGATGTATGCATAACTGTGTATAAAAGAAATAACTAATGAGAATAGTATAGCACCGGAAACTCTGCTTGGTGCTCTGTGGTGACTTACATGTGAAGGAAGTCCAAGGAAGAGTGGATACATGTATATGTTTATGTGTAGCTGATTCACTGTGCTGTACAGCAGAAATTAACACAACATTGTAGAGCAACTGTAGTCCAATAAAAATACTAAGTCACTAAAAAAGACAATTATTGTTATATTAGGATGGTAGTGTTTTAAGGACTGGGTTCTCTGAGTGGGTCTTCCCTTTATGGTTTTGGATATTGTGTCAACACAGAATAAATAACAATGTCTTATGTGTGCTGTGCTAAGTCTCTTCAATCATGTCCCCATGGACTGTCATCCACCAGGCTCCCCTGTCCATGGGATTCTCCAGGCAAAAATACTGTAGTGGGTTGCTATGCCCTCCTCCAGGAGATCTTCCTGACTCAGGGATCGAATCCACGTCTCTTATGTCTCCTGCATTGGCAGGCAGTTTCTTTATCACTAGGGCCACCTGGGAAGCCCAAGAGGATCTTATAAAAAGCCAAAACAAAGTGATTTTCAATATTTTCACTACCGATGACCCATTTTATTTTTTTCTCCCTTCTATAAGGCAAGGTTTAAGAGCTATCTTATACATCAATTATTTTAATTAATAAAAGTTAATCTGAGACATGCCACAGCCAATTAGAATTCCTGGTTAGCATAAACTATCTGGTTGGATTTCATATAATTTCACTAAAAGAAAAAGTCATAATAAGCACTTATCAAGAACTGATTGTGTGCAAGGCACTGATCTAAGTACCTTCCTTGCATCAAATCAGGTAAGCTTCACAACCATCATGCGAAGTACACACTGTGGTCATCATTACTTTGCTAATGAGGAAACCGAAGTTCAAAGAGGATGAGTGGATAGGACAAAGCTCCACAGCTAGTGAGCTGTGCTGCACTGAAGTTAAGGCAGTCTGACTCCAGATTCTAAACTCTGAAACCTTCATAATGCAGAGTTGACACTTGAATGGGATCATGTGGTTACCTGAATATAAATAAATGCATGATTATCTTAGGCTTCCTGAAGTAATAAAAATAGCACACAGACATCTATTACTGCTTTGAGGTCATCTAAGCAGAAGTCTCTGCTTTAAAATTTAGATACCGATTAGTATCCTGAGCTTTGCTTCGGATGACTGGGTGCATACTTCACAGCATCTTTAAGGAACCCAAAGAACACTAAGAGACAACCTTGATGTGGTAACTGGTAATAAACAGAAATGGGGCAAACTTCCCCACTGTTCTCGTAACCTAACCAGAATTTTGTTTGAAAATGACTGGCCTTATTTTATAGATTCCACATGTATGTGTTAATACATGATTATTTGTTTTTCTGACTTCTCTCTGTTTGACACTCTCTAGCTCCATTCACGTCTCTACAAATGACCTAATTTTGTTTCATTTATGGGTGAGTAATATTCCATTGTATATATGTATCACATCTTCTTTATTCATTCCTCTGTTGATGGTCTTATTTGCAAAAACAGAAACAGAGACATAGGCATAGAGAGTAAATATACGGACACCAAGAGGAAAGGGGAGGTGGGAGCAACTGGAAGATTGGGATTAACGCATTTACACTATTGAAACTTTGTATAAAACAGATAACTAATGATAATCGACTGTATAGCACAGGGAATTCTACTTAATGCACTGTGGTGACCCGAATGAGAAGGAAGTCCAAAAGGGAAGGGATATATGCATGTGTGTGCTAAATTGCTTCAGTTGTGTCTGACTCTGCGACCATGTAGACTGTAGCCCACCAGGCTCCCTCTGTCCATGGGGATTCTCCAGGTAAGAATGCTGGAATGGGTTGTCAATCTCACCCCCAGAGGATCTTCCTGACTCAGATCAAAGCTGCATCTCTTATGTTTTCTGCATTGGCAGATGGGTTCTTTACCACTAGCGCCACCTGGGAACCCCAGATATATCTCTGCTGCTGCTGCTAAGTTGCTTCAGTTGTGTCCGAGTCTGTGCTACCCCATAGACAGCAGCCCACCAGGCTCCCCTGTCCCTGAGATTCTCCAGGCAAGAACACTGGAGTCGGTTGCCATTTCCTTCTCCAATGCATGAAAGTGAAAAGTGAAAATGAAGTTGCTCAGTCATGTCCGACTCTTAGCGACCCCATGGACTGCAGCCTACCAGGTTCCTCCGTCCATGGGATTTTCCAGGCAAGAGTACTGGAGTAGGGTGCCAGTGACTTCTCCAGGGGGAACAGTATGAAGATTCCTTAAAAAAATAAACGTAAAGTTATCATATGAACCAGCAATCCCACTCCTGGGCATATATCCCAAACTGATGAACATTCTAATTCAAAAAGATATATGCATCCCAGTGTTTATGGTGGCACTATTTACAATAGCCAAGATGTGGAAACAACCTAAATAACCACCAACAGATAATGGATAAAGAAGATGTGGTATATAAATATAATGGAATATTACTGTCATAAAAAAGAATGAAATAATGCCATTTGCTGTGACATAAATAGACCTAGAGATTATCATACTAATGAAGTAAATCAGACAGACATATATAATCACTTATGTCTACGTATGGCCAATCCATTTTGCTGTAGCAGTAGAATCTAATACGACATTGTAAAGCAACTTACTCCAATAAAAATTAATTTAAAAAAAGAACTGGGCTTGTTTAAAAGAGAAACACCTCACCCAATGGTCTATTAACCTGCAAATATGTATTTAGGGATATTTGAAGTTCTATTTACCTAATCATTACTAATGGCTACTTTGGAACTATGACAGCTCAACGTGTAAATATGGCTCTTAGACATTTCTCAAGGTATGATACTGGCCCAGTCGACCAGAACAACTTCTTAAGAGAACAGGATTTCCTTGAAGCAAAATCTGAATATCAAACAGAGCTCAGAAGGCTTTAGGAGTTTCTTAGTGGGTCATTTTGAACTGCTTTTCCTCGAGCTAAATGCCAAAATTTACCAGGAAATTTGGGTCCCACTAAGAAGAGTTGACTCATTGGAAAAGACTCTAATGCTGGGAGGGATTGGGGGCAGGAGGAGAAGGGGACGACAGAGGATGAGTTGGCTGGATGGCATCACTGACTCGATGGACGTGAGACTCAGTGAACTCTGGGAGTTGGTGATGGACAGGGAGGCCTGGCGCACTGCAATTCATGGGGTCGCAAAGAGTCGGACATGACTGAGCGACTGAACTGAACTGAACTGAAGATCTGATCATTGACAAACATGAAAGTCAAACACTGATTTTTAGAAAATGAAAACAGGGTCAGCACAATTCTTTATGGGCAATAAATAGATAATAAGCAAAGAGACGTAATTCAAAAAGAGTCTGTGCAGCCAAACCAAATAGACCAGGTAGCAAAGTTATGATAGTATTGATTACTAAATAGTACACTAGAAATTGCTGATATTGTTCAGAGGGAACACAGATGTTATTTCAATATATTATAGTGTACTGAGAAATGATTAGCTTGTCTGGTGATGCTCACCACTGACATTTCTGGGGATCCTAACATCTTCCAAAGAATCACCTGCCCTTCTCTGCTGTGCCAATGAGGCATAGTTTCCATGGCCCTGCTCTGATCCCATGCTAGTTGGACCATATTCAACAAAGTGGAGATTCCCAGGTGGTGCAGTGGTAAAGAATCCGCCTGCCAATGCAGGAAATGCAAGAGATGCAGGTTCAGTCTCTGGGTCAGGAAGATCCCCTGGAGTAGGAAATGGCAACCTACTCCAGTATTCTTGCCTGGGAAATCCCATGGACAGAGGAGCCTGGCAGACTACAGTCCATGAGGTCTCAAAGAGTTGGACACAACCTAGCAGGCATGTGCGCAAAGTACCACAAACTGGGAACCTTAAAACAGAATTTTTTTCTGTTATGTTTTGGAGGCCGTAAGTGTGAAATCAATGAGCAGGGCTGTGCTCTGTCTGAAATCTGCAGGGGAGGAGGGTTTCCCTAACTCTTCCAGCTCCTTGTGTTGCCGACAGTCCTTGGGCATCCTTAGATTCAGATGCATCACTCCAGTCTCTGCCTCTGTCATCTCATGGCCTTCTCTCCTCAGGTGTGTGTGTATGGGTGTGTGTGTATGTGTATGGGGGTGTGTGTGTGTGTATGGGTGTGTGTGTATGGGTGTGTGTGTGTGTATGGATGTGTGTGTGTGTGATTACATGGTCTTCCCAGCCTGAATCTCCCTCTGCCCTTCTGATAAGGACACCAGTCATGTTATATTAAGGATCCACCCTAATCCAGTATGTCCTTAACGAATTACATCCTCAAAACCCCTGTTTCCACTTGTCCCTGTACCTCTCATCTATTCCTTACCATATATTCTCTCCAATCATTGGCTGGTACTATTCTCTGTATGTCTTGCGTCCCCTAATTTTACTGTAAACTCTTTGGTAAATAATTTTTACTCAAACTCTACAAAGCCCTGGAAATAGTGACATGATATCAGTGGCACCTTCTAGTCTTAGAGCAACTTTATACTTTTCAAAATCCTTTCCTATACATCATCAAACATGATTCTGTCAATATCCCTGTGGATAGCTGGCATTATCCTAGTTTTACGTCCACGGGAATTAAGATGCACAGAGGGGTAGCGAGACATGTGGCTTGGGCTCAGCCAAAGCGCCTTCTGTTGAAAAATGTCTCTCCCTCCCCCTCATTCCCTATAAATTGATTTTTAATGCATCAACAGTCTCTTTGGGGAAAAAAAAACACCTCTCCTTGGACATTGCAAAGCAGCCGAGCCCATGTTCCACAGCTACTGAGCCTGTGCTCTAGAGGCAGGGAGCTGCAGCCACTGAGTCCATGTCCCACAACTGCTGAAGCCCAAGTACTCAAGAGCCTGTGTCTACAAGAAGGGAAGTTGCCACGATGAGAAGTCCGTGCACCGCAGCTAGAGAGCAGCCCTGGCTCGCCACACGTAGAGAAAAGTCCTGGCAGCAACGAAGACCCAGCACAGCCAAAAGGAAATAAATAGAATTATAAATATAATTCTCCGTACTCTGAAGGCAAAGGGAGAAAGAAAATGAGATATGTATAAACCCAAGGTCTCCCTGTTCCACTGGCACAGCAGTTGGAAGAAAGTCGCAAAGCCACCCAACCAACCCTCCTTCTGTTTTCTTGAGCAGCTCCCACCCTTTTCCTCCAGCATAACAATGGGAAACCTCAACTTTTCTTAGACTTCTAACCCCATCCCCTACCCTCTCAGTCTAAGAAGTAGCTGCTCCTTCTCTGGTTTTTGTCTTAATAATAAGTATTTGAATAGGAAAAGGAATACGCCAAGACTATATATTGTCACCCTGCTTATTTAACTTGTATGCAGAGTACATCATGAGAAACACTGGGCTGGAGGAAACACAAGCTGGAATCAAGATTGCCAAGAGAAATATCAATAACTTCAGATATGCAGATGACACCACCCTTATGGCAGAAAGTGAAGAAGAACTAAAGAGCCTCTTGATGAAAGTGAAAGAGGAGAGTGAAAAAGTTGGCTTAAAGCTCAACATTCAGAAAACGAAGATCATGGCATCTGGTCCCATCACTTCATGGCAAATAGATGGGGAAACAGTGGAAACAGTGGCTGACTTTATTTTTCTGGGCTCCAAAATCACTGCAGAGGGTGACTGCAACCATAAAATTAAAAGACGTTTACTCCTTGGAAGGAAAGTTATGACCAACCTAGATCACATATTAAAAAGCAGAGACATTACTTTGCCAACAAAGTCTGTCTAGTCAAGACTATGGTTTTTCCAGTGGTCATGTATGTATGTGAGAGTCGGACTGTGAAGAAAGCTGAGCGCCAAAGAATTGATGCTTTTGAACTGTGGGGCTGGAGAAGACTCGAGAGTCCTTTGGACTGCAAGATCCACCCAGTCCATCCTAAAGGAGATCAGTCCTGGGTGTTCATTGGAAGGACTGATGTTGAAGCTGAAACTCCAATACTTTGGCCACCTGATGGGAAGAGCTGACTCATCGGAAAAGACTCTGATGCTGGCAAAGATTGAGGGCAGGAGGAGAAGGGAATGACAGAGGATGAGATGGCTGGATGGCATCACCGACTCGATGGACATGGGTTTGGGTAAACTCCAGGGGCTTGGTGGTGGATAGGGAGGCCTGGCGTGTTGCGGTTCATGGGGTTGCAAGAGTCGGACACGACTGAGCAACTGAACTGAACTGAATAAGTATCCAATGGGAGCTCCTTCAGCATCCTCCACCTACCCTGCAAATGGCTAGAGGTGGGCAGGGTAGAAGAAAGGAGATGGGTGTGAGCAGGAACAGGAGCCAGTGGCCTCCTGAGGGTGCACAAGTACTAGATACAGGTCCCCAGTCTCCTGACTCAGGGATGAGCAGGATGGAGGGCAGAAAGAGGAGCCCTGGCTCAGGAAGAG
Organism: Nanger dama; assembly: GCA_917880005.1. Lineage (NCBI taxonomy): Eukaryota > Metazoa > Chordata > Mammalia > Artiodactyla > Bovidae > Nanger > Nanger dama. Next base: position 4,014,301 of record CAKJTW010000078.1, on the reverse strand, counting down.
GCTCTCCTACTTAGAAAGCCTGCTGGGGCACCTGCTGCCTTTGTCTTTCACTTTCCTGGGACTCACAAAGGAGAGCCTGAAAAACTATAATCAGCTTACAGAAGACAAAGGGGTCCTTCTCTGGTGGCTCAGATGGTAAAGAATCTGCCTGTAATGCGGGAGATCCACATTCGATACCTGGGTTGGAAAGATCCCTGGGAGAAGGGAATGGCAACCCACTCCAGTATTCTTGACTGGAGAATTCCAGGGACAGAGGAGCCTGGTGGGCTACAGTCCATGGGGTTGTGAAGAGTCAGAAATAACTGAGTGCCTAACACTTTCTTTTCATTTTCTGGTGGGTTGGGGAGAAGTGGAGGGAGGAAGAGGAGAGACAGAGACAGAAAAAAAAAAAACGCCAAAGAGATAAATAGAAAATTCTAAATAGAAAAACTTAACAGATTTTTCCAAGTGGTAAGCTCAAATGTGGGAGAAGGCAATGGCACCCCACTCCAGTACTCTTGCCTGGAAAATCCCATGGACGAGGAGCCTGGTAGGCTGCAGTCCATGGGGTCGCTAAGAGTCGGACACGACTGAGTGACTTCACTCTCACTTTTCACTTTCATGCCTTGGAGAAGGAAATGGCAACCTACTCCAGTGTTCTTGCCTGGAGAATCCCAGGGATGGGGGAGCTTGGTGGGCTGCCGTCTATGGGGTCGCACAGAGTCGGACACGACTGAAGCGACTTAGCAGCAGCAGCAGCAAGCTCAAATGTGAGATGCTCTATTACTTCAAATGGATGCATAGTAACTAGGCTTTTTGACTCAGAATTCTCACTTTGATTCTTTTGCCTCATGACTTTCTGTTCTCATAGCTGGGCATCATCTGGCAGTGATTTAAAAGAGAGAGAGAGAAGTTATATCAACAATGGAACAATTAAAGTTGAAAGGCTCTCCAAGTTTAGAAGGACAATCTGTTTGCACAGGTGAAGAGTGCAAAGAAAATTTGGGGAGCAGGCTAAGAGGGTGGCTGAGGCCCTTAGAGGGAGCTTAAAACTCTAAATAAAAAGGTAAGTAGAAGAGTAAGATTTCAGGCAGTGAGATTCTGTCTGCCCTGCATGCCCACTCTCTGCGCATGCCTGTGCTCTGGGACATCCACAGGTAAACACATACACTCGAAGCTTCTCCAGCATTCCTAGACCTAGGGTCTAGCTGGAGTCTAAGGACTGGAGCTCTGAGTAGGATCAAGCAGGGGCAACTTTACTGCTGGGGGTTGCATAAAATCCCAGGATCCTCATTCAGAAGTGAATACAAAATCTTTAAAAATGTGCCACAAGCCTTGAGGATTCTAGAAGCCTTAAAACTCTAAAATTAATGAGGGATTCAGGCCATGGGTCCTTGTGCTGTGCTACTATGATAAAATAGATCAGAGATAAAAAGTTATGAGTCTGGGACTTCCCTGCCTGTCTAGTGATTGAAGACTTCACCTTCGAATTCAGGAGGTGCAGTTTCAATCCCTGGTTGGGAGTGAAGATCCCATATTTCTTGGGGCCAAAAGACCAAAACATAAAAAACAGAAGCAATATTGTAAAAAATCAGACAACGACTTTTATAATGATCCACATCAAATCATCTTAAAGAAACAAAAGGTTATTAGCCTGGAAAAGCCAGTTAAGGGCTGGAATCTAGAGAACTGAAGTGCCACCCATACCTTTTCCCTGAGTAAAGTGCTGTCCTGAGCATCTCCTCTCCAGTACTCCTGCCTGGAAAATCCCATGGACAGAGGAGCCTGGTAGGCTGCAGTCCATGGTGTCACTAAAAGTCGACCACGACTGAGCAACTTCACTTTCCCTTTTCACTTTCATGCATTGGAGAAGGAAATGGCAACCTACTCCAGTGTTCTTGCCTGGAGAATCCCAGGGACGGGGTTGCCTGGTGGGCTGCTGTCTATGGGGTTGCACAGAGTCAGGCATGACTGAAGCAACTTAGCAGCAGCAGCAGAGAATCTCCTTCTGAAAGTGTTTCTATGCTTCCAGACTCCAATGTGTATACAGATTACTTGGGATATTGATAACGGAAAGATTCTGATTGAGTAGTTCTAGGGCAGACCTTGAGATCTTGCTCTCATGGAAAGCAAGTAGTCTACACAATACCTTTGCATGAATTAGAAAGATGTACCCTTTTCTGAGCAGCCTGCAAGGGCTTTTGCAAAAAGAACCCTTCTCCCAAGGGCTTTTGCAAAAGAATCCTTCTCCCATGTGAACTGGCTAGTGATAAGTAGGTTGGATGTCAGCCCCTGCATTCTTTTGAACAGTACCTTTGAACAGTGCACAATCTGCCCAACTGTACAGGGCCGTCCTGAAACCTTATACGCAGCTGTCTCCTAGACTACCGCTGACAGCCCTGCTCATGGTCCATCGGGGATAGACTGCTACTCTTTCTCCTTAATGGCACTACTCAGCGAGTTCACCAAGTCATACTTCCTAGCTCTTATTCTTGCATAGGAGACTGCCAGAATGACACATGGGAATGAACTGATTCCTTCTCTTACTTAAGGAGAGTTTGGCCCTTTAAGCGTTCCTCACTCTCCAATGCTCACTCACTCAGCCTAGAGCCCTAAGCAGGGGCCATATCGTTGTTCCCCATTCACTGCTTCTGCTGGAGTCCTTGTATTTGAAGTTTTATACCTGATGGCATGTATTAATCCAGGATCTAAACAATCAAACTCCTGTGCCTATTTTCATATGTGATTATTATCTGGTTTGCTCAAGTCTTTTGTTTCTCATCAACTATAACTCTTTCTTTGTAGGGGATTGGACATAAAAGCAGAGAGCCAAGGACCTGAAATTTCACTAAGCTGTCTGTTTACCTTGGATGGCCGGATCCAGCGCAGTGCCGGACTCGGGAAAATTTGTCCTAGTCACGCCTCTGCCCACGTTGCCGTGTCCTGTCCTATTATTGGGGAGAAGTCAAAAATATTTGTCTACCAGTGTGGCCAAATTCTTTTCTTTATAGGCTCTTAAGGTCAGGTGAGGAGAACCAAGGAACCAGTTAGGAGGGGTATCCTAGCGAAAATAATCTCAGTTGCCCTGGGCTTTATTCAAAGCGTTTGGTGCTGGCTATTCACATATCTGGCTTCCCTGAAGGCTTAGCAGCAAAGAATCTGCCTGCAGTGCGAGAGATGCAGGAGACACAAGTTTGATTCCTGGGTAGGGAAGATCCCCTGGAGGAGGGGATGGCAACCCACTCTAATATTCTTGCCTGGAGAATCCCATGGACAGGGGGGGCTACAGACTACAGGGTTGCAAATAGTTGGACACAACTGAAGCAACTGAGCATGCACACACACATTCACATACCTCCGGAAAAGAAACTTTCGGCCAAGGACAGAAAATTCTAGCTTCTCTAAGTAGCAGATAATAGGAGCAATAAAGTAGGATATAAAGATCTCTGGCTAGCAATTTGAAAGTTTCTATTCTATTCTTTGATTTCCCTCGGTTAAATCTACGTGTATGTGTTAGTCTTCCCCGATAGCTCAGTTGGTGAAGACTCCGCCTGCAATGCCGGAGACCCCTGTTCGATTCCTGGGTCAGGAAGATCTGCCGGAGAAAGGATAGGCTCTCATGGACTGTATAGTCCATGGGGTCATAAAGAGTTGGACATGAGTGAGCGACTTTCACTGGCACGGGTTAGTCGCTCGGTCGTGTCTGACTCTTTGCAACCCCATGGACTGTAGCCCACCAGGCTCCTCTATCCATTGGATCCTCCAGACAAGAATACTGAGATGGGTTGCCACTGCGTAAGACAAGAATACTGAGATAGGTTGCCACTGCATACTCCAGGGGATCTTCAGGGAAGCAACAGAACTACATAATGTGGATGATTACCTCTAGTTTTTAAATTGTAAGAATCTATGAAGTTTGGTGGCTTTTGCTTTCTTTTCCTGTTAAAGTAAATTTATGAACTTAGAAAAAAAAAGTCTTGTATATTAAAAGACAGTGGAATGAATGTGTAATATGTTGAGGTGCCGCTTTCCTAGGGCCCTCTCTGCCAGACGGCCTCATCCCTTTACCAAAGCTTCGCTCTGTTGGAGTGCCTCTCCATCTAGCTCCCTCAGCTTCCTGTACCCTCCATGTCCTTTTTAGACTTCTCCTTGGGGAGAGCCACCCCAAGCTACTTCTACTCCTTTACTAAACTTCACAATTACCCATTCTGAGAGTTCCACGGGCTTCCTGCCAGGATCATGACTTACATAGACCCCATTTGTAAAAAGAGTCATTGAGAGCTGCTAACTTCTGCGGTGGTGGAGGCTGAGTCGCTAGGTCATGTCTGACTCTTTGCGACCCCATGTCCTCCCTTCCCCCCTTCTCCCCTGCAAGTAGGTGTGTGCTTAGTTGCTAAGTCGTGTCCAACTCTTTTGTAGCCCCATGGACTGCAGCTCCCCAGGCTCCTCTGTCCATGGGATTTCCCAGGCAAGAATACTGGAGTGGGTTGCCGTTTCCTTCTCCAGGCTTTCTTCTCGACCCAGGGATCAAACCCTTGTCTCCTGCACTGGCAAGTGGATTCTTTACCATTGAGCCACCTGGGAAGGCCCTTTGACTCAAATCCCCCACATGATCTGTAGCCACTATCTACTCCTCACCCCCATCCCGACTGCCATCCAGTATCTCCCTGATCACCGTGCTCTGCTATTTTCCCTCTTTGTCACTTTAATTCAGCCACAGAGGTCTCCTAGTTGTTCCACAGACTGCTGGACATTTTCCTGCTTAAAGCCTCATTTTGTTCTTTTCTCTTATCTGGATCACTCTTCTCCAAGATGGTTTCTTGGCAAAACTGCCCATCAAAACCCAACATTCTCATTCATCTTGCTCAACAGTCTCTCTCTCTCTTTTTTTTCATAGCAACAACTATCTTTGAATATGGTGTATGGTTTACTTATATATAGTGCTTATTGTTTATTGTTTTTACCATCGCCATTGCCCTGCCCAAGGCTAGTAGACTTTGTTTATTCACTGATGTATCCTAAACATCTAGAACACGTCTGAGACATCTTAGTGACTCCCTATATATTTGTTAATTGAATGAACTTTTATTTTTAAATTTTCTGTAATTGAGCAAAAGTAGATGCCAAATAACATGTAAGTATAAATAGGTATCATGAATACATGTGTATCCACTACTCAGCTTGATTTAAAAAATGACATAACCTTTACCTTTGAATTCTTTCTCTGCACCTTTCTGCATCGTTTCCTGTCTTCTTACCACCTTATCATTCTTTTGCTTGTCTTCATAGTTTCACGAAATATGTTAGCATCTGTAAACAACATTTTGTTCAGATTTATGTTTATTTGATGTATATATATTATATATACTTATCACTGATGGCTCAGATGGTAAAGAATCTGCCTGCAATGTGGGAGACCCAGGTTTGATCCCTGGGTGAGGAAGATCTTCTGGAGAAGGAAATGCCAACCCACTCCAGTATTTTTGCCTGGAGAATTCCATGACAGAGGAGCCTGGTGGGCTACAGTCCAAGGGGTCGAAAAGAATCAGATATGTCTGAGCGACTAACACTTTCATTTTTTATTCATATCATTAAAAAATGCCATAGGCATTCTTTTCTTTTTTACTTTTTCCATTAATGTTAATTTCTCTATTTTTTAAAATTATGGTAAGAACACTGACATGAAACCTAGTCTCTTAATAGATTTTAAATATGCGATACAATATGATTAACCACAAGCAAATGTTGCACAGCAGATCTCTAGAACTCATCCATCTTGTATAGCTGAAATTTACTTGCTTTTCTGGGTTAACATTATGTTCTTAAAGTTCAACTTTGTTTTGGCATATAACTGTAATTCCTCCCTTCTCTGCTACAAAGTACTTCATTATAAGACAATGCCATAATGTTTTAATAATAATACTGTTGATGAAGACTTGTGCACTTTCCACTGTTGTTGTTGTTGTTGTTTGCTATTGCAGAAATGCTACTCTGTCATTCTTTCATCTGTGTCCCCAGAGCTTGTGTGCAAGAGTTTCTCTAGCATAACAGACCTAGGAGTAAAACTGCTGCTGCTGCTGCTGCTAAGTCGCTTCAGTTGTGTCCGACTCTGTGCAACCCCATAGACGGCAGCCCACCAGGCTCCCCCATCCCTGGGATTCTCCAGGCAAGAACACTGGAGTGGGTTGCCATTTCCTTCTCCAATGCGTGAAAGTGAAATTGCTTAGTTGTGTCCAACTCTTAGCGACCCCATGGCTGAGTAATATGGTTTGTACATCTTTAGCATTACTGAGGATGTCAAATTGTTTTTCAAAGTAACCATACCAATTTGCCCAACTCCCAGTGTTCTGGTTGCTCACATCTTTGTAGAAACTTGATGTTGAAAGAATTTAAAATTTTTGCTAGTCTAATAGGTGAGAAATCTCTTATCACAGTTTAAATTTTCATTTCTCACTGATTATTTTCTCATGTTTATTGTTTGATCCCTGGGTTGGAAAAATCCCCTGGAGAAGGAAATGGCAACCCACTCCAGTATTCTTGCCTGGAAAATCCCATGGACTGAGGAGCCTGGTAGGCTACAGTCCATGGAGTCACATAGAGTCCGACACGACTGAGCAACTTCACTTTCACTTTCATGTTGGCTACTTGGCTTTTCTCTTCTATGACATGTCTGTTTGAATCTTTTGCCCATTTTCTGGATGATTTATGTTTTCCATAGTGTGTAGAAATTCTTTAAATATTCTTCATATATATGTACTATATATAATATCTTTTCTCAATTTGTGGTTTTAATGATATCCTTTAATTAATTTAAGCTCTCAATTTTACTGTAGTCTTTTATAGTTTGTAGCTTTGTTTCTTGTTTAAGAAATCCTTTCCTATCCCTACGTCATAAATATACTCTCTTACATAGGTCTCTGAAAGTGTTATAGTTTTGTCCTTCACATTTAAGTCTTGAACCTACATGGAATTGATTTTTGTGAATTGTGTGAGATAAAGGTCAATTTCAGTTTTTCTATATGGTATCTAATTTCCCCAGCAGATCCATTGGAAAAGACCCTGATGCTGGAAAAGATTGAGGGCAGGAGGAGAAGGGGGCGACAGAGGGGGAGATAGTTGGATGGCATCACTGAGTCAGTGGACATGAATCCGAGCAAACTCCTGCAAATAGTGAAGGACAGGGAAGCTTGACATGCTGTAGTCCGTGGGGTCACAAAGAGTTGGACACAACTGTGTGACTGAAAAGAGAAGAGAGCCCAAAGCTAAGTTTGCCCCTTCACTATTTTGATTCTGGGTCATAGTATGTTTGCAAAGACTAATTCTTTTTCTTTTTTTAATTAAAGTTTAGTTAATTCACAATGTTTTCTTTGAGTAGAGAAGTGATTCAGTTATATACATACACACACATATTCATATTCTTTTTCAAATTCTTTTACATTATTGGTTATTACAGGATTTTGAATATAGTTTCCTGTGCATATAATACATCCTTGTTGTTTATCTATTTTATTATAATGGTGTACATCTGTTAACCCCAATTCCTAATTTATCCGCCTCCCCTTTTCCTTGGACTTTCCAGGTGGCACCAGTGGTAAAAGAATCTGCCTGCCAAAGCAAGAGGCACAGGAGACAAAGTTTCAATCCTTGGGTTGGGAAGATCCCCTGGAGTAGGAGATGGCAACTAGCTCCAATGTCTTGCCTGGGAAATTCCATGGTCAGAGAAGCCTGATGGGCTACAGTCCACGGGGCCACAAAGAGTCAGATGTGATTGAGCACACAGCTTTTCCCTTGGGTAACTGTAAGTTTGTTTTCTATGTGCATAGACTAATTTCTTGATTATCAATGAAGATTTTATTGCCCTCTTTTTCATGCATGTGAAAGGAGCAGGATCCTGCATGGTGAGGGAACTGAACTCTGATGATCTAGGTCTTCTGGGCCAGAGCACTTCCCACTTTCTGAGGCTGACTGTCTTTAATCTGATATGCACGTGAGTGCACCCCAAGTGATGGCAGATCCAGACATAAAGGTTTAAACTGATTTTGACCCCAAGGAGACAGCAACCGAAACGTTCTCTGGGAGCAGCTGCTTTAGTGAGCTAGTTCATTTAGAGATTCATGCACAGCTGACCTGAACACCTGTACTCTAGTGTGTTAGAAGAAAGTAAAAGGATGGCAGTGGTTTATGCATATCAGTGCTTCCACTGGCAAAAGCCTGCTGGGTAGCTTGACCTAACTTTACCAGAGGAAGGTAGGACTTTCTCTGATGATCAGCCTCTCTGGTAGGGCTTCCTGGGTCCCCTCCTCATTTTCTCTTATTGGAAATGCAGCTCCGGGAAGGAGGTGTCTCTAAGGAAAGAATCAGAGCAGTTGTTATGCAGCTTATAGGTTCCAACTCATGGTTTTTAAACAAAAGTGTAAAATTCCTAGTAATTTCTCTGTTTGGGCTTGTCTTCATTCTTGTTAAAGTCTTCCTTTCCCGTGTTCCTTTGAAAAAGGGTTTATATGTACCGTGGCTTATGCTTTCAATGTCTCAGTTCTGCCAGGCAAATAAGACACTCTATCTCAATACATTCACTTGGAGAAAGATTTTATTAGGCAAATACAGTATTAAGTCACCTTTTCATCAGAACGCATACAAAGATGTTTGGCCTTTTGTCATTTTCCTCCTTTGCCAAAGGAAATGATCCTCTCACCTCCCTGAATTGTTCTTCGAGCGGGTTCATAGGAGGCAGATATCCTTAGGGGAGGAGATGTGTCATCTACTCAGAAGAAACTTTCAGGGTAGAGGCTTCTGGTTTTAATATTGTTGGCTGGAGCAGGCAGCATTTCTTTGGCTGTAAAACTGGGTACATTTAGAGACATAAACCTGGGGGAAAATTGAATCAGTGCCCTCGTGCATGATACACAGAGTTTGCTTCCGAAGTGAGATAGTCACTGTAAGAAAGAAAGAAAGAAAAATCTGAGATTCCAGTGTAGGTAATGAATGGGCAACCACATGAATATATCAAAGAGGTAAAGTTATTGCTCAGTCTTCTCTCAGTCTTTCCCAGAGACTCAGGCTGTGTGTTTTGATTATTTTTCCCCTTTAAACTTCTCTGGAAGTTCACTTAACATGATTTCCCTCAAATAAGATTATCATGGAAGCAAATAATCAGAGAGCAACATGACACAATTTTCTTCTGACTTTTGAAGCCTCTTGGGGCAGGCTCAGGCCCTGGTGACTCAGGTCAAGGTGGAATGGGGTTAAGAGGAAAGAAAGCAAGTTCTGGCTCTTGCTGTTTGTGCATGGAGACAGCAGAGCAGATGGGGAAAGACAGAGTCCCTTCTGAAGGTATGAGCTGATCCAGAAGACCTGTATGAAGTCTTGTGGCTTGTTGTGTTTCCGAAGTGCTCTCAGAGCCAAGAGAACAGTGGTCTGAAAGAAAAGGAGAGTGGTTAGGAACTGTGTGCCTAAGAGGGACCACGTTAACTTCGGTGGTCCTTCTTCCCACCCAGGGAACACACACCTTTTGCCTTGGGTAACCACAAGTTCGTATTCTATGTGTAGTTGGCTACCCCATCTGGTGGACTTTGCAGTAGGCAGTGGGGAAGATGTTTTGTTAATGGAATTCAGCCTAAAGCCTGGCCACTGTTTCTCCCAAGGGTAAAAGAACTCTCAAGAACACCCATAAGTTCCAACAGGCAAGCCCTCAGCACATTCATTTTGTTTACCTTGGTTGCTTTTCTCACTAAATGTTGCACCGTTGTTATTTTTCAAGAGGGCAACCATGAATAATCCTTGCCTCCTTGAACCCAGCAAAGGGATGGTATTACTGAGAGCAGGTGATCGTTTAGACAGGAATCGCAGAGTTCTCTCTGGAATAGACTGGACAGTAAATATTTTGGGCCTTCTGATTCGTATGGTGTCTTGCAACTCATCAAATAACTCAATTTGAAGAGAGAAAGCAGTCAATGTGGCTTTGTTCCAGTAAAACCTTAATATTTGAACTTCACATACATTTTATATGTAATTATACTGTGTTCTTCTTTTGCTATTTTTCAGCTATCTAAAACTGGTTAAACCATTCTTTGCATAAAGATCATGCACAGGCTGGATTTGCCCCATGGTCCGTGTAGGTTGTCGATTCCTGGTCTAAAGTAATGAAAATCAATATTTTGGAGTAAAAAAAATGCTTTATTTATTTTTAAAATTTACTCAGTTGAATTTTATTAATTATTTATTTTTGACTGTGCTGGATTTTCGTTGCTCTACATGGTCTTTCTCTAGTTGCGGCAAGCGGGTGCTACTCTTCATTGCAGTGGGCAGGCTTTTCATTGCAGTGGCTTCTCTTGTGGAGCATGGGCTCTAGGCATGCAGGCTTCAATAACTGTGGCTTGCAGGCTTTAGAGCAGAGGCTCAGTAGTTAAGGTATATAGTTAAGGTTTAGTTAATCTTTGACACATGGAATCTTTTTGGACCAGGGATCAATGTCCCCTACATTGGCAGGTGGATTCCTATTAACTGTACCAGCTGTTCAAATGGTCAACTGTATTGAATTATACAATAAGAAGTACCCATTAAAAATTTTGGTAGACTAGTTTTCAGAGCAATTTTAAGTTCACAGCAAAGTTGGGTGCGAAGTACACAGATTTCTTATATACCCCATGTCCATACTCATGCATGGCCTCTTTCACTGTGAACATCCTCCGCCAGACTGTGCATCTGTTACAATCAATGAACTTCTATTGACATATCATTGTTACTCAATGACCATACTTTACATTAGGATCAACTCTTGGTGAGGGTTTCCTGGTGGCTCAGAAAGTAAAGCGTCTGCCTGTAATGCAGGAGACCTGATTTTGATCCTTGGGTCGGGAAGATCCCCTGGAGAAGGAAATGGCAACCCACTCCAGTAATCTTGTCTGGAAAATCCCATGGACAGAGGAGCCTGGTAGGCTACAGTCCATAGGGTCACAAAGAGCTGGACACGACTGAGTGACTTCTCTTTCTCTTTTCTTTCTTGGTGACGGACATTCTATTGGTTTGGGCAAATGTATAATGACATGCATCTACCATTATAGCAGAGTAAAGAGTAGCTTCATTGCCCTAAAAATCTTCTGGCTCTACTATTCATCCATCCCTCCCCATTAAATGTACCAATTTAAAATTTACAGTTCAATGATGCATCTTCACTCAGTCATATCCAATTCTTCATGACCCCATGAACTGTAGCCCACCAGGTTCCTCTGTCTATAGAATTCTCCAGGTAAGAATACTAGAGTGGGTAGCCATTTCCTTCTCCAGGGGATCTACCCAAGCCAGAGACTGAACCTGAGTCTCCTGCAGTTCATAAGTATTGACAATTAATCCACTCATGTAACCAGACTGCTACAATATAGACCTTTCTAAAGCCTCATGAAGTTCCCTTGTACTCCTTCCTAGCCACTCTGCCATCACCTCTAACCTCAGATAAGAAATGGTCTGATTTTTGATGGGCCAAAGAACTAAATAGGCATTTCTCCAAAGAAGACATACGGATGGCTAACAAACACATGAAAAGATGCCATTTAATGGTTTAGACTTACCTTTTCTAAAAGTTGATATGTAGCATGTACTCTTTTGTGTCTGATTTCTTTCGCTTGGTGTGATGTTTCTGAGATTCATCCATGTTGTTACATGAAGCAACAGTAATTCTTTCCTTTCTAAGGCTGAATACTCTCCATTGTGTGGCTGTACCACATTTTGTTTATCCATTTTTCTATTTTTGGACTTCTGGGTTTTTTCTTCTTTATTTCCTATTATGAATAAAGCTGCTATGAACTTTGACATACAAGTCTTTGGGTTAAACATATATTTTCATGTATTTTGTCTAGATTCCTAAGAGTGGAATTGCTGCATCATATGATAAGTGTATATTATTTGACTTTATAAGAAACCACCAAATTTTCCACAGTAATTGTACCATTTTACATTCTCACCAAGAGAATTCTTGTTATTCCACATCCTCACCAGCACTAGTGGGGTTGCAGAGGTTTCAATTTGCATTTATCTGATGATGACAAGTAATGTTGAGCATCTTTTAATGAGTTTGTTGGGCATTTGCTTAACATCTTTGTGAACTGTCTGTTTACATTTTTGCGTATTTTAAGTTGAGTTGCCTTCTTATATAAGTTGTGAAGTCTATATATTTAGGTATGTATCCTTTGTGAGATATATGTATTGCAAATATTGTCTCCCAGTGTGTAGCTTGTCTTTTCATTTCTTGATACAGTCTTTTGATCAGCAGATGTTTTAAATTTGATAAAGTTATATTTATCAATTATTTTATGACTTGTTAGGGAAAATGCCCTTTCAATATTTAAAAATTCCATGGATGGATCCTCATATGATGATGGGTATATTTTAAGATCTATCATTTGAGAAAAACACATAAAACAAAGGCTACTCAAGTTTGTTTCTTTCGTAACAGCTTTACTGAGATATACTTCACACACTATATGATTTGCCAATTTAAAGTACAAAATTTAGGGACTTTCCTGGTGGTCCAGTGGTTAAGACTTCACATTCCAATGCAGAGCATGTGGGTTCCAGGCCTGATCGGGGAGTTGCTGCTGCTGCTAAGTCGCTTCAGTCGTGTCCGACTCTGTGCGACCCCATAGACAGCAGCCCACCAGGCTCCCCCACCCCTGGGTTTCTCCAGGCAAGAACACTGGAGTGGGTTGCCATTTCCTTCTCCAGTGCATGAAAGTGAAAAGTGAAGTTGCTCAGTCGTGTCCGACTCTTACCGACCCCATGGACTGCAGTCCACCAGGCTCCATGGGATTTTCCAGTCAAGAGTACTGGAGTGGGGTGTCATTGCCTTCTCCAGGTTGGGGAGCTAAGATCCCACAAACCTTATGGTCAAAAAACAAAACATAAAAAAACAGATGCAATATGGTAACAAATTCAATAAAGACTTTAAAAATGGTCCACATCAAAAAAATATTAAAAAAAAAAAATTCAGCGTCTTTTTATTATATTCACAGATATGTGTAACTGTAATCACAGTCAACTTTAGAACATTTCATCACCTCAAAAGAAATCCCATTCCCTTTAGTCATCACCCTTTCATCTCCCCATTGTTTTCCCCAGGCCTCGGCAACCACTAACCTACTTTTTTGTCTCTACAGGTTTCCCTGTTCTCAATATTTCATGTGAGTAGAATAATATAACAGATAGTTTGTGATTGGTTTCTTTCAAGTAACATAATGTCTTTAATATTCATCCATGTTATAGCATATATCAGTACTTCCTTTCCCTTTTATGGTTGTATAATGATGGCACATTGATGCACATGTCACACTTTGTTTTTACTTTCATTAGCAAATGGATTTTTGGGTTGTTTCCATTTTGTCTATTATTAACAATGCTTCTCTAAACATTTGTGAATAAGTTTTTGTTTGGACATTTGCTTTCATTTCTCTTGGGTATACAACTAGGAATAGAATTGTTGGATCATGTGGTAATGTTGTGTTTAATCATTTGAGGAACTGTCAGATCACTATATTAAGTGTCTGCACCATTTTAGTTTCCCACCAGCAGTGAGTGAGGGTTCTGGTTTTTCCACATTTTTGTCAACATTTGTTATTATCTGAGGGCCTCCCAGGCAGCTCAGTGGGAAAGACTCCACCTGCCAATGCGGGAGATGCAGGTTGACCCCTGGGTTGGGAAGATTCCCTGGAGGAGGAAATGGTGATCCACTTCAGTATTTTTGCCTGGGAAATCCCATGGACAGAGGAGCCTGGGGGGTTAGAGTCCATGGGAGCACAAAGAGTTGACAAGACTGAGCGACTAGCTGATATACACAGAGTGGATATGAAGAGATTCCACTGTAGTTTCGATTTATATTCTCCTGATGACTAAGGAGGTCAAACATCTCTTCGTTTATTGTCTGGTTTAATGGGCTCCAAAATCACTGCAGATGGTGACTGCAGCCATGAAACTAAAAGACACTTACTCCTTGGAAGGAAAGTTATGACCAACCTAGATAGCATATTAAAAACCAGAGACATTACTTCGCCAGCAAAGGTCTGTCTAGTCAAGGCTACGGTTTTTCCATTAGTCATGTATGGATGTGAGAGTTGGACTGTGAAGAAGGCTGAGCACCCAAGAATTGATGCTTTTGAAATGTGGTGTTGGAGAAGACTTGAGAGTCCCTTGGACTGCAAGGAGATACAACCAGTCCATTCTGAAGGAGATCAGTCCTGGATGTTCTTTGGAAAAAATGATGCTAAAGCTGAAACTCCAGTACTTTAGCCACCTCATGCGAAGAGTTGACTCATTGGAAAAGACTCTGATGCTGGGAGGGACTGAGGGCAGGAAGAGAAGGGGATGACAGAGAATGAGATGGCTGGATGGCATCACCGACTCGATGGACGTGAGTCTGAGTGAACTCCGGGAGATGGTGATGGACAGGGAGGCCTGGCGTGCTGTGATTCACGGGGTCGCAAAGAGTCGGACACGACTGAGTGATTGAACTGAACTGAACTGAAACCTTCCATTGATGAGTCTATTTGTTAATAGATCTTTTGCCTACTTAAAAAATTAGGGTTTCGTCTTTTATTACTGAATCATAAGAATTCTTTTATCATCTGGATAAAAGTCTTTTATATATGATTTTCACATATTTCCTCCTATTATGTGAATTGCCTTTTCACCTTCTTGATGCTGTCCTGTGAAGCACAAAAGCTTTTACTTTTGATGAGGCCCAATATATCTACTTTTTTCTTTATTTCTTGTGTTTTTTGTGTGTCATATCTAAGAACGCCATGCTAAATGCAAAGTCATGAAGATTTCCCCTTATGTTTTCTTTTAAGATTTTATAGTTTTAGTTCTTACATTATATTTTTGCTCCATTTTGTGTTATTTATGTTTATGATTAAGGATCTGATTTCATTCTTTTGCATGTGGCTATTCAGTTGTCCAGCACCAATTGTTGAAAAGACTGTTCTTTGCTCATTGAATGGTCTTGGCACCCTTGTCAAAAATCAGTGGAGCAGAGATGTATGGATTGGATTTCTGGACTCTCAATTCCGTTCTGTTGGTCTATGTGTCTGTTTTCATGCCAGTACCATATTGTCTTGATTACATTGCTTGTAGTGAGTTTTGAAATTGAAAAGTGTGAGTCTTTCTACTTTGTTCTTTTTTCAAGACTGTTTTGGCTCTTGATGGTCTCTTGCAATTCCATATGAATTTTGGAATCAGCCTTCCATTTTCTACAAAGAATCAGATAGGATTCTTATAGGGATTGCATTAAATCTGTAGATTAATTTGGGGAGCATTGCCATCCTAATAATGTTGAATCTTCTGATCTGTGAACACAAGATATTTCACTATTTATTTGAATTTCCTTTAATTTCTTTCAACAATGTTTTAAAGTTTGCAGAGTATAAATTTGCACTTCCTTTGTTAAATTTATTCCTTAGTATTTTAATTCTTTTTGCTGTTATTGTAATGGAATTGTCTCTGAAATTTTATTTTTTGGATTGTTCATTGTAAGTATATAGAAATACAATTGATTTTTATATATTGATTTTGTTTCCTGCAACATTGTTGAATTTATTAGTTTTAATACTTTTTAGTGTATCCCTTAGACTTTTCTATATATAAGATAATGTTATTCACAATAGAGATAGTTATATTAATCTTTATTTTCCAAACTGGACAACTTTTATTTCTTTTTTTTAACCTTGTTGTCCTGTGTGGGACCCCCAATGCAATGTTGAATAGAAGTAGTGAGGACAGATATCATTGTCTTATTCTTGATCTTAATAGAAAAGCATTCACTGTTTCACTATAAGTGTGGTCTTAGCTCTGTGTTTTTGCTCATGCCTCTTATCAGGTTGAGAAAGTTCCCTTCTGTTCCTAGTTGTTCAGTGTTTTTATCATGAAACAGTGTTGATTTTTTTAAAATGTCTTTTCTGCATTTATTAAGATGTTCATGTGATTTTTGTTTTTCACTCAAATTTTTAATATATTTGTATTATTAATAACAATGATATCTACATGATCAAGAAAAATTATTTCTTCAGTGTACAGACTGATTGGTTCACAATGTAGCCTGACAAGCTCCTTGGTCTATGGAATTCTCCAGGTAAGAATACTGGAGTGAATTGCCATTCCCTTCTTTGGGGGATCTTCCCCACCCAGGGATCAAACCCAAGTCTCTTGCATTGCAGGCAAATTCTTTATCTTCTGAACCACCAGGGAAGCCCATTAATAGAAATGGCATCCACACAGTCAGGAAACATTATTTCTTCACTGTACAGACTGGTTGGTTCACAACAGTGGATTCTTGGTTGTTTTGAAATGCTGCTGTAAATCTCAAATCCTGTAACCACAAATTCAGAAGTGAAGTGAAGTCGCTCAGTCGTGTCCGACTCTTTGAAATCCCATGGGCTGTAGTCTACCAGACTTCTCTGTCCATGGGATTTTCCAGGCAAGAATACTTGAGTGGGGTGCCATTCCCTTCTCCAGGGGATCTTCCTGACCCAGGGATCGAACCCAGGTCTCCTGCACTGCAGGCAGACGCTTTACCTTCTGAGCCGAAACAAATTCAGAACCACTTCTCAAATAACCAGATGTATTCCTAATAATGGGGGAGAGCTCAGTGCTCTACTTTGTGCTTCTTGTCAGTTTACATGGTGCTGCAGAGTCCTATAGTTAGAAGAGACTTAATTGCTTAAGCTGTATTCTGTTCAGTGCAGGAATCTCCTGTACAGTATCCCTAACACATGGTCCTCAGCTTGGAACACACTTAGTTAAGAAAGCAGATATTTTGGAAAAGGAGCAAAGGTCATTCAATTATAAAGCGTTGGTATCATTTTCACAAAGGCACAGGTTGGGTTTTCTGTATATAGTTACTTGATATACTCAGAGTCAGAAACTCAGAATTTCAGGCTTGGCCTCAACCTTGATTTGCTGTGTAATTCTAGTCAAGTCTCAGCTCCACTAAGCCTCAGTTTCTTTTCTCTGTTAAATAGTAATAAGAATGATAATAATGATGATGATAATAACATCTCATTAAGTATATGTATGCGTGCTCAGTTGCTTCAGCTGTATCTGACTCTTTGCAAGCCCATGGATCATAGCCCACCAGGCTCCTCTGTCCATAGGATTCTCCAGGGAAGAATACTGGAGTGGGTTGCCATTTCCTCCTCCAGGGGATCTTCTTGACCCAGGGATCAAACCTTCATGTGTTATACTTCTTCCATTGCCAGGCAGGTTCTTTACGACTAGCTCCATGTGGTAAGTGACTTTTTCATAGAAACTGGGAGGCTGAAAAGAGTAATTTATATGAAGACAAATAATATAAAATGATCTTCTAAATTCTAATTATTAGTATCAGGCTACTTTGGGATTAATGTCTTTAAAAGCTTGGCACTCAGTATACACATCAATTCTTTAAAATTTCAGAAGAGCAGAGCCCAAGAATTTGTTTTTTGTTAGTGTAGATGAAAAGTTCCATAGGTACTTGGGTTGGAGTTGAAACCTATGTAAGGGGAAAGGGTGTTGGCTGAAGAACTTAATGATAAGGGAGTATAAGTAGTTCAAGCTGGTTTTAGAAAAGACAGAAGAACAAGAGATCAAATTGCCAATATCTGCTGGATCATCGAAAAAGCAACAGAGTTCCAGAAAAACATCTGTTTCTGCTTTATTGACTATGCCAAAGACTTTGACTGTGTGGATTACAATAAACTCTGGACAATTCTGAAAGAGATGGGAATACCAGACCACCTGACCTGCCTCTTGAGAAACCTATATGCAGGTCAGGAAGCAACAGTTAGAACTGGACATGGAACAACAGACTGGTTCCATATAGGAAAAGGAGTACATCAAGGCTGTATATTGTCACTCTGCTTATTTAACTTCTATGCAGAGTACATCATGAAAAACACTGGGCTGGAAGAAGCACAAGCTGGAATCAAGATTTCCAGGAGAAATATCAATAACCTCAGATAGGCAGATGACACCACCCTTATGGCAGAAAGTGAAGAGGAACTAAAAGTCTCTCGATGAAAGTGAAAAGAGGAGAGTGAAAAAATTGGCTTAAAGCTCAACATTCAGAAAACTAAGATCATGGCATCTGGTCCCATCACTTCATGGCAAACAGATGGGGAAACAGTGGAAACAGTGTCAGACTTTATATTTTTGGGCTCCAAAATCACTGCAGATGGTGATTGCAGCCATGAAATTAAAAGACGCTTACTCCTTGGAAGAAAAGTTATGACCAACCTAGATAGTATATTGAAAAGCAGAGACATTACTTTCCCAACAAAAGTCTGTCTAGTCAAGGCTCTGATTTTTCCAGTGGTCATGTATGGATGTGAGAGTTGGACTGTGAAGAAAGCTGAGCACCGAAGAATTGATGCTTTTGAACTGTGGTGTTGGAGAAGACTCTTGAGAGTCCCTTGGACTACAAGTCCATCCCTTTAGGATGGACCACCCAGTCTGTCCTAAAGGAGATTAGTCCTGAGTGTTCATTGGAAGGACTGATGTTGAAGCTGAAACTCCAGTACTTTGGCCACCTCTTCCGAAGAGTTGACTCATTGGAAAAGACCCTGATGCTGGGAGGGATTGGGGGCAGGAGGAGAAGGGGACAACAGAGGATGAGATGGCTGAATGGCATCACCGACTTGATGGACATGAGTTTGAGTGAACTCTTGGAGTTGGTGATGGACAGGGGGGGCCTGGCGTGCTGTGATTCATGGGGTCGCAAAGAGTCGGACACAACTGAGCGACTGAACTGAACTGAACTGATGGAGCCGGATGGAGCACCTCAGACTCCAGTCCAGGACAGAGATTCCTCTATGAAACTCCTATGGGGCCTCCTCCACTCCTAGTATGTGGCAATATTACTACAAAGAAACCATCCCCCAAAAGCACTCACAGTGGCAACATTGCTTTGGCTGGTGCATTTCAAGTCTGGAAGTAAGATTATAAATAACATTCTGATACTAATAGAGAGTTAGTTTGGAAGACCAGTTTTGTAGATTGTTCCCTTATATTCAATAGCTGATTTCTCCTTGTACTGACCTTACTGAGAAGCTGACAAAGAGTGGAGGAGTCAACCCTTTCCTCCTAGAGCATGTAGCTTTGTTTTCCTGGTTCTTCTGCATCTGAGGACTTCATGTTGGCATTTGCTCTGAAGGAAAAGTAAGAGCTCTCAGAATATTTGTATTTCCCCAAGCAAACCATAAACCTCCAAATTTGTTTCTCACGTCTCCTTTCCTGTATATATGTATGTACGTATATGCTGCTGCTGCTAAGTCGCTTTAGTCGTGTCCAACTCTGTGTGACCCCATAGACGGCAGCCCACCAGGCTCCCCTGTCCCTGGGATTCTCCAGGCAAGAACACTGGAGAGTGGGTTGCCATTTCCTTCTCCAAATGCATGAAATGTATGTGTGTGTGTGTGTATATATATGTATATGTATGTGTGTGTGTGTGTGTGTATATATATATATATATATATATACATATATCTCAAATCTAAGTACCCATGGTTGTTGCTCAGTCGCTCAGTTGTGTCTGCTCTTCGTGACCGCACGGACTGCAGCACACCAGGCCTCCCCTGTCCTTTGCCATCTCCTGGAGTTTTCTCAAATTCAGGCCCATTGAGGCAGCGATGTCATTCAACCAACTCATCCTCTACTGTCCTCTTTTCCCTTTAGCCATAGGCTCCTATTCAATTTAGACCTTGGGCATGTAGCACCGTGAAAATATTTGAGGTAAAATCTCCCAGACAGGATCAGCCATCACTTGGTTTCCCCTTTCAGGTGCTGTGTTCTGAACGCAAGAGCAGAGGAAATCAGATGTGAACTATGGAGAGAGCCCCGCTTCTTTCCCAGTGCCCAGGGGAGGTTCCCTGTCCTGGGAAATGACTTCTTAGCGGGAGAAGAGGGCAGCAGAGAGCCCTTCTGATTGACCATCTGCAGCAGGAGCTGGTTTGAAAGCAGCAAAACAGTAGCAGTTGCTGGATTGATCCTGTCAGCTGGAACCCTTGCTGCCCTGAAGAGCTGAGGTTAGCAGTTGTGTTTGTTACTCTGTTGCTGTCCCGTCAAGCTGGAGAACAGTCCAGCATTAAAAGGACCTGGGTACGTGGGAGCTGAGAGCTCTTAACAGGCGCTGCACTTTTTCAAAGGAGGCACAAGTGTGTTGAAAGTGGAGCGCAGCCCTGCCAAGGTCCTTTGCCAGGGATGACAGATTGCATTGTCTGTTCTTTGCTACTTTGCTCTGATGGGGTAGTGGGCATCTCTGAGTCTGTGGGAGGTGCTGGGGCCTTGTAAATGTAACATTTCCTGGGAGCCCATGGCTCCCACCTTCTTTGCTGTTTTGTCTTGGTTTAAGGACCAAACCAGAGATGATTGTTTGGTTTTCTTTCCCAAACACTTGGAGTCCGGTAAGAACCCTTCAAAGAGTGTATATAGTTGAAGTACTTCCAGAATCTCCTGGGTCTGCCTGGCTGGCACAGCTGGTTGGAATCACAGAAACAAGAGCAAAGTGCAGGTCCTTTTCCTTGTGCTCCACTTAGCTTTGTGCTTTTCATGGCCATGGGCTACACCTGCTACCTCAAACCTGGTAAAATGTCATAGATGAATGAATGCAGATTAAATGTCTTAACACAGCACCCAACCAGTGGAAGACATTTAATCTATGTTTGCTCGATGAATGAAAACGAATCCATTAGAGAATCTTAGAATGACAACAATAAAATTGATTTTTGGGTTTCCCTGGTGGCTCAGTGGTAAAGAATCTCCCTGTCAATGGTGAAAACATGGGTTTGGTCCCTGATCTGGGAAGATCCCACATGCTGTGGAGCAACTAAGCCCAGGTGCCAAAACTACTGAACCTGAGTCCCCTCTAGAGCCTGGGAACCATGACTACTGAAGGCTGAGTGCCTAGAGTCCATGCTCTGCAACAAGAGAAGCCACTGCAATGAGAAGCCCACGGACCACCACAAAGAGTAGACTCTGTCCAATGCTACTAGAGAAAAGCCCACACAATGAAAAAAGGGCCCAGCACAGCCAAAAATAAATTATAAAGATAAATAAAATAAAGCAATCATTCTTAAAAAAAAAATCTCATTGCAAACCCAAGGTCACATAGTTTTTCTCCTATGTTTCTTTGGAAGTTGTTAGTATCGCCTTTTATATTTAGGTCTATGATCATTTTTGAGTTAATTTTTTGTGAAAAGTCTAAGTCTGTGCTTAGATGCTCTCATTTTGTTTTGCATATGGATGTCTAATTGTTGTAGCATCATTATTGAAAAGACTATCCTTTCTGCACTGAATTTCCTCTGATGCTTCTTTGTTAAAGATTAGTTGGTTATATTTGTGGGGGTCTATTTTTAGGCTTCCCTGGTGGCTCAGCGGTAAAGAATACACCTGCAATGCAGAAAATGCAAGAGTCACAGGCTCCTTCTGTGTACTGAGAGGATCCCCTGGAGAAGGAAGTGGCAACCCTCTCCAATATTCTTGCCTGGGAAATCTCATGGACAGTGGAGCCTGGCAGGCTGTAGTCCATGGGGTCAAAAGAGCTGGACATGACTTGAGGACTAAATCATCACCACCAGTAAGTCTTGAGGTCAAGTAGAGTCAATCCTTCAACTTTGTTCTTGATCAGTATCATGTCGGCTGTTCTGGGTATTTTGCCTTCTTGTGTTTCAAACCTCTTTGACTCTTTGTGTCCTAGCTCAGAGCCTTAAATAATCACAAGTTCTAAGTATATCGTTCACTATTTGTCTACCCCAGGGTACAGCTAAAGCCATTTTAATGTTGCTTGAAAAGATTCTTTTTTTTTTAAGTTGTCTTAAATTTTCCTTCTGAGACTTTCTCAACACTATAAATTTTGTATGTAATGCAAATGGATTATTATTAGTCCTAGGCACCAGAATTATTCTTAGAGAAAAATGTGCGTTGTTTGGGAGAAATATATGGAGGCATGAGACAAGACAACAGAAGTGGTGATAATGTTCTGAGCTTGAAACAGGGAGAGAACTCTCTCTGTTCTCAGGGAGACGGTCCAGAAAGAGGGAAAGAAAGAGAAAGGAAAAAGGAATTAGCAGCTTAAAGGAGGTCCACAGTCGGTGAAACAAGCAGTAGAAATTCCACAATTTAAGATTATGGACTTTCAGTGTTAAATTGAGCTTCCCTGTAGCTCAGCTGGTAAAGAACCCACCTGTAATGCAGGAGACCCCGATTCGATTCCTGGATAGGGAAGATCTGCCGAAGAAGGGATAGGCTACCCACTCTAGTATTCTTGAGCTTCCCTGGTGGCTCAGCTGGTAAGAAATCCACCTGCAGTGCAGGAGACCTGGGTTTGATTCCTGGGTTGGGAAGATCCCCTGGAGAAGGGGAACGGCTACCCACTCCCATTCTCACTGGCCTGGAGAATTCTATGGACTGTATAGTCCATGGGGTAATTTGAAAATCTTCACGCTGCTATGGTGTAACACCTATTTTTGTCTCTCATCACCTCATTTTTAGTGAAGTTGACCACACTTATGAATACTTTGAGTGAAAAGCTCTATTTTGTTTTAGGAATTCAAGAATTTAAGTTTTGCTTCTGTAGTGAAGAACAGAGATAGCAAATGTGGAAACTGAAAATAATATGAATCCACCTAGAAATTAGTAACTATCTTACTGAATGTTCCGGATTTTGATGGGGCAAGAATGAAAGTTTAAGCTAAGCCTATGCAGCTCTCAAGGGCCAGGAGACCCTGACTAAGCTAGCATTGGCATTATACATATTACAGTAAAGGCTCCTTATAATTCTCAAACTACTCTAATAGTATTTTTTCTTTGACTCCATCAACAGTCATGTAAAGGGAATCTTTTCTTTAGATTGTATAAATTTAACTCAACCTACATTAAACTGGACATTGTGACAAATTACTGACAATCTGCTTGTATGACATCCTATGAAAGTTAAAAGTGCAAGTGTTAGTGGCTCAGTCATGTCCGACTCTTTGAACTATAGGCCCATGAACTATAGGCCCAGTCTGCCACACTCCTCTGTCCATGGAATTCTCTGGGCAAGAATACTGGAGTGGGTTGCCATTCCCTTCTCCAGGGAATCTTCCTGACCCAGGGATCAAACCCAGGTCTCCTGCATTGCAGGCAGATTCCTCACCATTTGAGCTGCCAGGGAAGTCCATGACACGTTATATGCAAGCTTAATTTTTACGTTTTAATGCATTCAAACATACAGTAGTAGGAAAGGCATAAGAGCTTCAAAATGGAAGAGAAGTCATTGACTGTAGACTGACAGAGCTGGAAGAAAAGTTAGGGACTATCTTATCAGATGAAGAAGTTAAGGTAAAGAGAATGAATAGTTTTCCCACGGTCACACAACTTTTGAGCAGTAGGTTTACTGGATCAATTTGAAGAGAAAGTCCTTTTTTCTCTGCTACAGGAATTACAGTGGACCACCTCCCCATAGTACTTAAAGATCCTAACTTGGCCTTGGAAGACAACTTGACCAAATCAAGAATGTTTATGTCTTTAGATCCTTGCCTCTATTTCATAAAATAATATTGGAGGTGGGAAGGGAGGGAAGGCTCAAGAGAGAAGGGATATATATATATATATATATATATATATATATGATGACTGATTTGCATTGATGTATAACAGAGATCACCACAACATTGTAAAGCAATTATCTGCCAATAAAAAATATATAAATAAAATAATACTGGAGAAAAAAATGATCTACATGATCATAAAACACTGAACTTTAGTTTTTTCAGAAGTACCCCCTCTCTGAGTCCAGATTTTGGAGGACATTGATGAATGAGGTGCTGGCAGACAGTGAAGCAGTTAGGTAGGCTTTTTCCCACTTACTATGTCTCCCAGGACTGAAGATAGTCAACTGGAAACCAATCAATATGTTTCACTTTTGTTTTCTGTATAAATAGTTGTCTTATCTGAAATGACCTTTTCCAAGAGCTAATAGCCATAAATTTTTGCAGCTGGATATGTTTAGAAATGCCTCTTAGCTATTTTTGTTGATTTATTTTCTTTGTCTGTATTTGTGCAGTCCAGCTTTGGGCCTGGAAGCACGCAGCCCTGGGCACTAGACCTTCACCTCAAATGATGTAAACTCAGGGAACACAGTCTCTCTCCTGTGGGAAAGACCCCATTTGGAATCCCATAGGGTTATAGCTCAGCCCAGGAGAAATTACTACATGTTGGAGAATCATCTTCAGTTCCCTTCGTGGTAACTTTGGTCTGCTTCTTATCTACCTATCTACATATCTATCTATCTTTAAATCTCTCTATCTATAACTCCAATGTCCAATAATACAGTGGCTATACACTGAAGTGAAAGTCACTCAGTCGTGTCTGACTCCATGGACTCCACAGACCCCATGGACTGTAGCCTGCCAGGCTTCTCTGTCCATGGGATTCTTCAGGCAAGAATACTGGAGTGGGTAGCTGTTCCCTTCTCCTGGGGATCTTCTCAACCCTGGGATCAAACCCTGGTCTCCTGCATTGCAGGTGGATTCTTTACCATTTGAGCCACTGCCTGCCAGTGCAGGGGACACATGTTTGATCCTCGATCTGGAAAGATCCCACATGTCATGGAGAAACTAAGTCCATGTGCTCCCTAACAAGAGAAACCAGTGTGATGAGAAGCCTGTGCACTGTAGCTAGAGAAAGCCTGAGCAGCAATGAAGACCCAGCACAGCCAAAAATAAAGTAAATAAATTTAAAAAATTATTTTTAACAAGGGCCACAAAAATGAAAAGGCAGATAGTATTTGCTATGTCACTTCATGGAAAAGCATATGTAAGATATGTTAAGTGACCATTGCATATAATTATGGTATGCACATTTTATTTATACATTTGATTAAAAATTGGACAATTTTCTCAAAAGAAGAAAGTGAGCTGACACATCTATTTTTTAAAGTCTTTATTGAATTTGTTATAATATTTTTTTCTGCTTTATATTTTAGTTTTGGGGGCATGTGGGATTTTAATTTCCCATTCAGGGTTTGAACTCACATCCCTGAACTGGAAGGCAAAGTCTTAACCACCAGACCACCAGGGAAGTCCCTGAGCTAACAATTCTTGATGACCTAATACATGCTGAGTTATCTCACTTAATGCTTAGAATAACCCTGTAAAAGGCATTATTGCCTCCATTTAAAGATGAAGAATCTGAGTCTCATCAAGGTCAAATAACTTGCCAAAGGTGAGATAGCTAATATAAAGGTACAGCCAGTGCTCCAGGTCAGTCCTAAAGCTAAAATCCATGTTGTTTTTACTATGCCATGCTGCACTGAGCGAAACCAATCAATTATTGATTTAGGTAAAGAGCTTAGAATTATGAACTTTTTTGGTTAAAAATTAAAATAAAAATAAATACAAAGATATTTTTGCTCTCTGTGTTCGCTGAGTAACTGATTTCTGAGTGAGGGAGGGAAACAAGAGTGGTAGCATGGAGGGAAATCATCATCCATCTGTCTTTTTACTGTTACCCCTTTCTGAACATCCATTTCCAGGCAACAATATACAGGCTCTGAGGTCTAAAGTCAAAAGGCTTCTATGAAAAGAATGCAACCTTTTAAGTCCTAAACATAAGACAGAGCAATAAAGCAATCAGTATGGTCAGGACTAAACTTAGATGCAATTTAGAAATAGAACTTTTTTTCTTTTTAAACCTTCAGCATTCTTTCCCCTCTCTTTTATAGTGATCCATTTTCAGTATCACAAGCTGCCTCTATTGAAATTAATAAACTTATTTCAGACTTCTGAGTGGTTCCCTGAAGATAATTTGGTTTTAGAAGCTGCTATAGATCCCACTGGGCTTGTCAGGTAACACTAGTGATAAAGAACCCACCTGCCAATGCAGGAGACATGAGATATGTGGGCTTTGATCCCTGGGTCAGGAAGATCCCCTGGAGGAGGGCATGGCAACCCACTCCAGGATTCTTGCCTGGAGAATCCCCATTGACAGAGGAACCTGGCAGGCTACAGTCCTTAGGGTCACAAAGAGTCAGGCACGACTGAATCAACTTAGCATGCATGCACATAGATTCCACCAGCAACCCTAATGAGTGAGGAGCATGCGTCGTAAGTTTTGAATAATAGGTTGACTCTAGGAAGAGTGAAGAATGTTCTAGAGCTACCTTTTGGGTTCTTTAGTTTGGCTTGGTATTAAATTTGAATTATTAAACAAGTCAATGTATTAAAAAAATAAACATTAATATCAGGGGATAAATGATTGAAGTTTAATTCACTTCTTTTCCTAAGATTATTTATATTTTAGCTGGAACTCTTAGGGTTCAAGAATGAATCTCTTAAGGGTGAGATTTCAGATATCAATCAGCAGGTATCAACTGATCAACAGGCCTCCATTGCTCCTGAAATTACAAACTTGTTGGTTTCCCTTATGAATCAGATATGGGACCTGGAAAGCTGAATTGATTCAGTTCACCACGATAAGGGTTAATTGATCCATTTGACAAAGGAGTAGCTGAAACTCTGAGAAGTTGTGGAAATTTCCCTGCATCTCACAGTTTGTAGGTGATAAATGGGTTAGAAACCAATACCTCTTTCTCTGGGGCTTCCCAGATGGTACTAGTGGTAAAGAATCTACCAGCCAATGCAGGAGACTTAAGAGACACATGTTAAATCCCTGATTGGGAAAATCCCCTGGAGGAGGGCATGGCAACCCACTCCAGCATTCTTGCCTAGAGAATCCCGTGGACAGAGGAGCCTGGCAGGCTACAGTCCATGGGGTCGCAAAGAGTCAGACATGACTGGATCAACTCAGCATGCACGCATCCTAGAATTATAGAACCAGAGGCTTGGCAAAGATTTCAAGTTGCAACATGCATGTCTATCCTCCTTAAGACCTCCTCACCAAATAGTTGTCACCTCCCCAGTGACAGGGAGCCTCCATCAGCCCAGTGGTTTTTCAGACATTGCTGTTCTGAGTACTCTGTCACCTTGATGACTCCACTAGGACAACACAGGAAAAGTCTAAAACGTCTCTTCTCTTCTCTGACCCCTCTGTTTCAAATCCTTGCCTTATCCCAGTTGTGCTTCTCTGAACTTGCTACAGTTTACCTCAAAATATGGTCCTCAGAACCTAGTGCTGCAGGTGAGGTCTGGACTCATTCATTCAGACCTTCATTCAACAGACATCCGTTTGATCAGTGCTAAACTTCGTACAACTCAGCACAGAGTAAAGAAGGATGCTTCACCCCTTTATTCAGGGCAGGATATGGTTTTGGTTGCTATCCAAGATCAAATTCATTCTGGTTTTAAGGGTTTATGGTCAGCTAGCTCTCCTAGGTTCTTTCCCATGGCCTCCTGTTGCAGTGTGTGCCTCAGTCTCTACCACTCTGTTCCTCTCTGTGGGAAACTTCCCCTATTTGTATGAAAGCCCAGTCTGCAACTCTGGGGCGTGTGCCTACACAGGCTTTTATAAAACCCATTTGGATTGTAATGAAAACACCTTTCCTCAGATCCCAGTCCAGCTTTTTTTTTCCTTCCTGATGCCAAAGTTGACATATCCCCAATCTATCTCTGTAATAAAACCTAATTGCCAGGACCGGGAGCCATCTCTGCACTCGGGGGTCAGTTAGGAGCCATGTTTACATTTACATGCAGCTGCTTCTGCAGGCTGTGGAAAACTACCCATCCAGTCCCTTTCACGTGGCTTCCCACTCTGTTATCCCTCCTTCCCTGCCATTGCTTGACACATGCACTTGAACTGATTCCAAGCAAAAATAGGCAATAGCCCAGTAACAGGGCACATGATTTAAGTCCAGGTCTAAAGAGCATTTCTGGAGCCAGGATTCTGGAAACAGGAGGCTGCAGAACTTTGCCATCTGTACTATCCTACCTTGCTTGTGTATTTCCTCACTTACACCATCCTTCCTCACCCTGCAATTTTTCCCTTTCTCTACTGAAAGAGCTCCTTTCAGTGGAATCTCTTGATGCTATTTCCACATTTATGGAGGGTCTTGTCTACCCATTAATCAGATAAGCAAAATTTAAATTCCAGAGAAATACATCATTTGACCCCATGAACTGCTTTTAATGGTCATGCCCTTCCACTTCCTACCTGTTGCAAGAGGAATAACAAGTTTCTCCTATCTTTATGACAGGAGGTAGTTCTGCAGCTTAGAAGGAGGTTCTTACCCAGTGACACACACTTGGAGATAGGGGTGCTGGATCCTTTATACTTCCGTTTCAAAGAGATGGCTACCAGGTTCCTGACAAAGACATTCCTGAGTCATAATATTGACAAAGGCCTGTCTAGTCTTCAAAATGATTTATATATATTTTGAAGAAATGTTGTTAATATCTATCTTTAGCATCATCGACTCAACAGACATGAGCTTGAGCAAACTCCTAGAGCTGGTGAAGGACAGAGGAGCCTGGCGTGCTGCAGCCCATGGGGCTGCAAAGAGTTGAACACAATTTAGCAGCTGCACAACAATGCCAAGGACCCTGGGACTGTTGTCCTAAGCTTCCATCATCAATTCACTCTTTCAGTTTGTACATTTCATGAAGGGAAAGAGCTTCTCAAGAGAAAAGGCTGCACCCTCCAGAAGCACCTCCCTTCTTCAATTCAGAAGCTTCTCACTCTTGTATCTTTGTTTTGTCGGTTCTTGTCACAGGAAGGAGACCTGGACCTTGTAACTGAGTCTCTGCTACAGCTAAATCAGCATCTCCTCGTGTGCATGTGCTGTGGCAAGCCTCCCAGTACCCGTTCCTCACCTCACTGTGCAAGGCATGGGACCAGCACGTATTCACCTCTGATGAGTCAGATCTTCCTTGAAAGGTGAGGAGGTAGAATCTCAGTATCAACAAGCTCTCAGCATGGATTGAGGGGGAGATTCCAAACTTTTCCGTGAGAGAGAGACATTTCTTCCCCATCCTCCAAGTTCATGCTGTGAATAGTCTCGCATTATTTTCCACAAAAGAACTCAGCCGAGCCAAATTGTTTCTATCACTTTTGTTTTCAGTTGTCATTTAGATCAAGTTTAAGTTTTTCTAGTTTTGAGTTGGAGTTCTGACGCCAAGTCTTTGCAGCCAACAAAGACCTATGGTATAGCTCAGGGAACTCTCTGCTCAATACTATATAACAACCTAAATTGGAAAAGATTTTGAAAAAGAATAGATACAGTGATGGGCTTCCCAGGTGGCTCAGTGGCAAAGAATCCACCTGCCAATGCAGCAGATGCAATTTGATCCCTAAGTTGGGAAGATCCCCTGGAGAAGGTAAATGGCAACCTACTCCAGTATTCTTGCCTGGGAAATCCCCTGGACAAAGGAGCCTGGGGGTCTACAGTCCATGGGGTCACAAAGAGTCAAACAAAACTGAGCCAATAAACAAACAACAGTGTGTATATGTGTGACTGATTCACTTTGCTGCACATCTGAAATGAACACACATGTTAATCAACTATGCTGTGCTTAGTCACTCAGTTGTGACTTAGTTGTGTCTGACTCTTTGTGACCCCATGAACTGCAGTCCACCAGGCTCCTCTATCCATGGGGATTCTCCAAGCAGAATTACTGAGGTGGGTTGTCATGCCCTCCTCCAGGGAATCTTCCCAACCCAGGGGTTGAACCCAGGCCCCCCGCACTGCAGGCAGATTCCTTACCATCTGAACCACCAGGGAAGCCCAAGAATACTGGAGTGGGTAGCCTATCCCTTCCCCAGGGGAACTTCCCAACCCAGGAATCGAACTGGGGTCTCCTGAATTGCAGGTGAATTCTTTACCAGCTGAGCTACCAGAGAAGCCCACTAATCAACTATAATCCAATATAAAAAGTTTTTTTTTAATTGTGCTGTCACAAGGCATCGTGCCTTCCTCACCCTGTGAATCTTATCCACCTTATCCATCTCTGCACACACACTTTTGTAAAAGTTTAAGGTTACTGATTTGGCCGGAGGAGGTGTAAAAATTATGTCAGTGTTAAGACAGGACTTAGTCCTGAAAAATGTGTTGTCACAGAAGCATGACAGTAACTGACAGATGTTAAATGACACCCACTGTTCCCAGTGGTGCACAAACTAGGTATTTCCAGGTGAAAACTGCTCCATAGGAGTGTGGGAAAGAGTAGTCTTCCCTGTCTTCCAGGGTAGTCAGAGTGTGTTGTCAGTCTCTTCTGAGTTGGAGAGGGAGTAATAAATGCTTCTGGATTACCAGGCTAGCCAAACATCCAGAAAGTTTGAGTCCTGTCAGGATTTTCTAAAATTAATGTTGGCTGCCCTGTGTCTTTGTTGCTGTGTGGGTTTTCTCTAGCTGTGGCGAGCTGAGGTTGCTCTCTAGGGGCAGAGTGTAGGCTCCTCATTGCAGTGGCTCCTCTCACTGTGGAGCATGGGCTCTAGGGCACGCGGGCTTCAGTAGCCGTGGCACGTGGTCTTAGTAGTTGCGGCTCGTGGGTTCTAGAGCCCGGGATCAGTAGTTGTGGTGCATCAGTTTTGTTACTCTGCAGCATGTGAGATCTTCCCTGGCGAGGGCTTGAACCCATGTCCCCTGCATTGGCAGGCAAATTCTTAACCACTGGACCCTAGAGAAGTCCTGGATCCTTTCAGTTTTGAGCAAGGGACTAAATAGGATGATCTGGATTTTCCTGGATTACTGTAAATCCCATATATATGAATCTTCAAGTTGTAAAATTTCAAAGATGCAAACACATGTTAGCATGTTCAATCACCTAAGTTAGTTCGAGTGTCTGGTATACACTGTCATGTGTACATAAGTGACTGTGCTTTTGTGTACTTCGTACTTCCAATACTATATAGAGTATAGTCATATAGTGTCTTTATTTCAAGCCCAGGGTATCTGGAAGAAGTTGAAAAGCAGTGGTGGCATATCTGGTATTACTGTAGTTTTCAAGGTATAGTACTGTTATGCCCGAAGTCCGAGTCCCCAAAACTGAGAGAATAAGACGTCCACAGCAATGCAAAAGCATAAAGAGGTTTTATTTCTAGCTCGAGCTAGGGCTCCCGTCTCATCCAGCACAATGGAGTCTTGATGAGAGCCCCGAGCCCTGGATTACAGTAGTATTTATAGGTTTAGGACAAAGTCAGGGAGTTGGCAAGGGTGGATTGGTTGCAAGGGGTTCTTGGCATCTATTTATTGGCTAAATTTTGCACATGCGGGCTCGCTTAAGGGACTTTTTGTGTTATCTGGGCTAGCTCTAACCAGGCTATGGGGAATATGCTGACTGGCTGAGTCTCAAGGTTGGGGGATGATGATCTCAGCTCCTTCTGGGCAGTGACCCAGCTTTTTCTGTGATTGTAGCTCTGGCTACTTTAGCCCTTGAAGCTTGTCATAGCTTCTGTCAGGTCTCAACAAGTACTCTATGATTAACTGTGTTTTCTTTATTTTTTGTGTATGTTTTTATGCATTATTTGTTTGAAAAGTATTATAAAAACCTATTACAGTACTGTACTATAGAGCCCATTGTGTTCATTGGGTACCTAAGCTAACTTTGTTGGACTTAGAAATAAATTGGACTCACAGACTTGCTCTCAGAATGGAACTCGTTCATATGTAGGGGACTTACTCTCTCAAGGGTTTTTTTCTTTCTTTTTGGCTTCACTGTGGGGCATGTGGAACTTGCCCAGTCGAGGATCGAACATGTGGCCCCTGCAGTGAAAGCTCAGAGTTTTAACTAGTGAATTACCAGGGAAGTCCCCTTAGAGCCTTATGAAGATGTCAGAAGTTTTAAGAGGAGGAGGCTTGAGAAGAGTGTAAGAAAAATGAAACATCTGTTCTCTGTAAAAGAATAAGCAAACAAAACAAACAAAAGCGATCAAGCCCCACTCCTAACTCCTCCCTCCCTGGCTGGCTTCTCCAGGTAGCTCTCTCTTGTCCTGGCACCTGTGAGACTCAAAAGTGCTGCAGTGAACATTGGAGCACATGTGTCTTTTTCGATTATGATTTCCTCGGGGCACATGCCCAGTACTGGAGTGGTTGTGTCATAGGGTCATTTTAGCCCTAGGTTTTTAAGGAATCTCCACATGGTTCTCCATAGTGACTGTGCCAGTTTGCATTCCCGCCGACAGTGCA
Source organism: Nanger dama (assembly GCA_917880005.1). Taxonomy (NCBI): domain Eukaryota; kingdom Metazoa; phylum Chordata; class Mammalia; order Artiodactyla; family Bovidae; genus Nanger; species Nanger dama. Next base: position 3,982,251 of record CAKJTW010000078.1, on the reverse strand, counting down.
AGAGGGTTCCCTTTTCTCCACACCCTCTCCAGAATTTATTGTTTATAGGGACGGGGGAGCCTGGTGGGCTGCCATCTATGGGGTCGCACAGAGTCAGACACGGCTGAAGTGACTTAGCAGCAGCAGCAACAGCAACATGGATTTTTTAGGCTTAAAACAATCCATGACTATCCTTGATCGTTCCAAGGAGAAAATGGAACTTTCCTCTGGCTGTCACCCCTTCTTCTCTGCCCCAACACCTCCCGGGTCAAAGACTGTTCCCATCACTGAATTGGCTGGAAACAGGTGAAGATGGTCCAGTTAGAAGGGGCTGCACAGGGCTCGCAGCCCAGATCTGTATCCTAGATATCTCCTAAACCCCGCATCAGGCCCCAAGTAAGCTCAGGAAATAAGTCTAGGCTGTGTCTGGAGCCTTTGTACAGGTCAGAGAAGGACACACGATGGGAGACCAGGGTTTTGCTTTCCCTTGCTGACTTTTGACAAGCTAGACTGTCTGGGAAAGTTTGCACGAAGGCCAAGTCTATGGCTAAACTCGGAGCTCCTCACGTTCCAGGACTATCATTCCTGACCCTTTTCTTGGACGGTAAATAACTTTTGGCTTTGACAAACCAGCCCTGCTGACACATTGGTGATGGCTGTGGGTGGGGCAGAGTCTGGGTGTCTCCAAGCAGAGCCTGGTGCTCTGAGCTGTAAAGATGCTGGTAACTGTGGCCCTGAGAGTGACCAAGGCCAGAGTCAGATGTCTTACAGTGAATCCTGTGATGCTCCAGGCTCCAATACAGGGGAGATGCAGCCCCACAGCTGCCAGGAATATCAATGGTGATGACCCACAGCTTCTTCCTCAGGGGCCAGCACCTCACTCGGAAAGGCACTGGATTGCCCAAGGTTACTGCCACTTTCAGGAGGTGGCTGATGCTGGGATATGAGAGCCCATCCTTTTCTTCACCTGGGACACACAGGCTTTGGGGCCTCTTATAGTATCAGGTGAGGACTCAGTCATAACCTGCCTTAGGGGTCAGCTTCTCCGACTCCTCAACCATGTCATACTCACTTCCTCACAGGCAGAATTTCCTGCGCTTGCCTCAATAAAACTACTGCCTGCAGCTCTCCCACCCAGGGTACTCAAACCGAGTGATTTTCTCGTCATGGCCACCATTCTCTCAGAGGTCAGCTTTAAGAGGCATGGTATTACTTACATGTGTCAAGTTGATAGCTAGTGCGGAGCTGCTGTATAGCACAGGGAGCTCAGCTTGCTGCTCTGTGACAATCTAGAAGGGTGGGAAGGAGGCTTCAGAGGGAGGGGTTATACGTATATATGTAGCTGACTCCTGTTGTACAGAAGAAACCAACACAACATTGTAAAGCAATTATTCTCCAATTAAGAAATTTTAAAAGGCACTAAAAAAAGACACATGGTATTAACATCACCCCAGAAAAATGACTTGTTTTGTAGTTAGAAGGAAAAATTTTTTTCAGATGTATATCTTTGATATTTATTTTCCTTTCTGGAAGCTGTAGTAGGGCTTCCCATGTGGCTGAGTGGTAATCTGCCTTCCAATGCAGGAGATGTAAGAGATGTAGGTTTGACTCCTGGGTCGGGAAGATCCCCTGGAGGAGGGCATGGCAACCCACTCCAGTATTCTTGCCTGGAGAATCCCATGGACAGAGGAGCCTGGCAGGCTATAGTCCCTGGAATCGAAAAGAGTCAGACACAACTGAAGGACTGAGCACGCACGCACTGGAGGCGATGGCTTTCCTACGGAGGCCTGGGGAGGACCAGTGGGACCTCCAGTGACAAAGTTCCAGTGACTCTAAAAATCTGTACATAAAATAACTTGAGAGACAGATTGAAAAGGAACTCCAAATTCCACAGACTCGCTAAGCTGAGATGCTGGAAGATGGGTGCGAGGTTAGCAGAGTTTTGAAGGCAAGTTAGGAAAGTGACAAGCAAGGGGAGGTGGGGAACTTTAGAGGGGAGAGATTTTTCTCTAATTTCCTGGATTACTTTTAATGGTTAAAAAATAATCCACATCTGTTCATTTACTGCAAGAGTTCTTGTAATTTGAGAGCCTTTCAGGAGAGGCGAGGATGGCTGTGGATTTACACAGAGTTAAATCTCATGACATGAACACGCAATGGGAGGCCCCACCTGTGTGTACAATGTACTTAAAGGATTAGAGCAAATTTTGGAATTATAATATGTTTTACCTGGAGCAGGCACCTTACCCTTTAAGCTGTTATTTCCTTGAAGGAGGTGGGAGGAAAGAAAACCATCAATTCTCTCGGGTAGTCAGGTACATAAGACTCTCTGCTTGTGGGACTTAATGAAGATTTAAGTGCAGGTGGATAAAAGATGCATTATTGATATATTTTATTTTAAACCTATTTTCAATACTTGTGATTCCAATTCCAAGATGTTGCTTGCCTGTGCCCTGAATGAAAATGACGTTTTCAGGGAGATACAGAGGCCAAGGGGCTAGTGAGTGTAAAAGGGGGAATTTTTATTTTTTCTCTCTTGGGTTAAAATTCCATCTGTTTTTATGTGAAATTTGAAATCTTTTCTTTAAACTGGAATATAGTTGCTTTAAAATGTTGTGTTAGGGACTTCCCTGATGGCTTGGTGATAAAGAATCCCCTTTAGGAGACACTGGTTCGATCCCTCATGTGGGAAGATCCCACAGGCTGCAGAGCAACTTAAGCCCATGACCACAACTACTGAACCCGTGTACTCTATAGCCTGGGAGCCACCACTACGGAGCGCATGCGCTGCAACTGCTGAAGCCTGCTTGCCCGAGAGCCCGTGCTCTGCAGCAAAGAAGAACCAGCACAGTGAGGATCTCAAGCACCGTAACTAGAAAGCAGTCCTTACTTGCTGCAACTAGAGAAAAGCCAGAGGACCAACAAAGACCCAGCACAGCCCCCACCCTGCAAAAATGTTAGTTTCAGGTGTACAGCAAAGTGACCCAGATATAGGTATACATACATCCCCTCCTTTTCGGATTTCCATTTAGGTCACCAGAGCACTGAGTAGAGCTCCCTGTGCTATACAGTGGGTTCTCACTAGTTAACTACTTTATACATTTGTTGCTGTTGTTCAGTCACTTAGTCTTGTCCAACTCTTTGTGACCCCATGGACTGCAGCATGCCAGGCTTCCCTGTCCTTTACTATTTCCCCAAGTGTGCTCAAACTCATGTCCATTGAATCGGTGAGGCTGACCAGATACATATGAGCATATATATGCCAATGAGTTTCAAAAGAAGTGTTGCTTCTTTGGAAGTGGTTCCCATGTTCCCTTCAGGGTCTTCCAAGAAATAAAAGTAAATACTCAACATTCTCAACTGTTCCAAATATATCTCTGGGCTAAAGGAGGTAATTATTAAAGTGACACAGACATTTCTTTCCCCTCCAGATGATTAACCAATAACAGAGTGTTGTTGTTGTTGTTGCTGTTTAGTTGCTAAACTGTGTCCAACTCTTTTGGACCCCATGGACTGTAGCTCCTCAGGCTCCTCTGTCCATGAGATTTCCCAGGCAAGAATACTGGAGTGGGTTGCCATTTCCTCCTCCAGAGGATCCTCCCAACCCAGGGATCAAATCCACATCTCCTGCATTGGCAGGTGGATTCTTTACCAGTGAGCTATCAGGAAAGCCCGTAAAGGAGGGTAGAACATTTATAAAAGAATGATCATCCTCTGCTATTCACTAAGCTACTAATTTCCATTAGTTACTCTCTATAGATTAGAGGCAGAGGGTGGGAGAGGGTGGCAGGCAGGCAGAGGGTAGGAGAACACGGTAACCAGAAAAACTCAGTAGTATGCAGTCTTTAGGAAGCAGAAAATCACACAGATAGGTCTAAAAATGACACAGTACTTTACTTTAAAAACACTCAGGTGTTAACAAAAATACATAGAAAAATAAAGTTTGATTGGGGTATTTGGCTAAAGTTCAACTCACAGATTTGTGTGTTAAGATTGGAGCAGAGCTTGTTACACACATGGAAAAAAACCCTGAACTGATTTATTAAATAGAGACACAGGTCTGGGTCCGGGGTGCACCCTCCAGTGTACTCATCGGGAATGGATATATTAGCTTGTCAAATGTCGTTCTACCAGTTTGGCTATGGCTGAGTGACTACAGGGGAAAAACAAGATGGATTCACCAAACCAAATCATTCTAAACAAAGACTTTTTTTCCCCCTTTCTGCAACACAATGTACATCACAGTATAATGTTTAACACTTTCAGGTTTGGGGGCTGAAATAATTCAATGCAGAGGGAGGCAGAGAAAGGGTCCTGATCAGACAGTGAGCACTGAACACTTAAGACATGTAAGTAGGAGAAAGCCCTGCCTCTGTGCCTCCACTTCTGTGCAGGCAACACATGGCATTGGAAGTATTTCAATGTGGAACTCAAAGGACAGAAAATGGGGTGAAATGAGCCAACCTTCTATCAACTTTGGTAGTTTTGCCACAAACAGTACATTGGACCTTTTTAATAGGAGGAAATTAAAGGTTTCTCACTGAACAGAATTAAGTAGCTGGATCAAGAGATTTCCAGGGCTTGGGGTACCTCATTAATAACTGGCTTTTTTTTTTCATGCTGATGTCTCCCCTCTCCCAGGTCACCTGAGATAACAGAATAAAACAGAAGCATGGCCAGAATTTTCCTGTGCCCTCTTCTCATTCTCTCTGAGGTCACCAGGTAACTCACTTGGGGGAACCTCCACTTTTCTGATAAGCATTAAACACAGTTCCTGAAACATCTGGACAGTTTCATTGGCTTGGTGATAGAAGCCACTATAATGGGTTCTGAAAATGGTTTCCTTTTTCTCTTAGCCTCTTCCAGCAAAGTGCCATCAGCTCCATCAGTTTGCTCATGGGTGGGGCTTCTTAAGGCCCATGCCCCCTTCCTTCACACCCTGCCCCTCAGACCTGGATTCCCCCAGACAGCTTCATGGCCCCTGGCCCTTCACTCTGCTGTGTTCCTCCTTATGTGGGAAAGCTCAGTACCTCTTACCTCCTTTGCCTGCAGGGATCCCAGAGGGTTTTGACTTTGAACTGTAACAACAGAGCCACCAGAAAGTCCTGTAAAAGCAGCAGTGACCTTCTGGAGCTGTCACATCTTTAAATAGATTTGGGATTTAATGCTGTATATTTTTAAAGAAAAGACATAGGAATTGTTAGGGTTTTTTTTTTTTTTTAAATGCATGTCTTTTAGCTAATTCAGAATGTGCTCCCCCACTACTTTTCTTTTTTAAACCCAGGAAGAGATATAGCTTTGGTGGGGGGTGGGGAGTCAGGGAGACCAGATCTCAAGGCTAAATATGGAAGGTGTATGTTAGGTGCAGTCATAAAAGTTGGGACTGAAAAGAAGTGCTTCAGTGGGTGAATGCCATGGAAAAGGAACAAAAAATAAAAGCAGGAGGGAAGGAAGGAACTTAAAGAATGATGTGATCTGTCACACTGTAGTAAGAATTACAGCCTGAAAACTCCAGGAACCTTCTTATTCTAAATTCTCAGGCCCAGAGCAAAAGGTCCAGAAGAGCAATTTTTTTTTTTTAACCTTTTGCTAAGGACTCTTCCTTAGACCACTGTCTTGGATGTGATTCTCCTGGCCTGGGCTCACCTCCCGCAATAGAGGTCGGTTTATACAGCTTGTCTTAAGGCCACAGCGAGTGCTTCTTGTTCTGCACGGGCCACTCTGTAAATACTTAAGTTGGCATATTATTTTAAAAGGAATAATCAGAAGCTTCTATTTTCATCTCCTCCTCCCCATCTCCATATCCTGTGCCAACTTGTGCTGGGCACGAAAGGTTTCTCTGTGAGGTCCTCTGTTTCCATCTGTCCCAGAGACAAAGAGAAACCTTGGTTGTAGTCCAAGGCTAATGAGAGGCTTTGACCTTCAGTTTATTTCAGCAGGTGACATCCTGAGCCGTCCTCCCCCTCCCCCTTCAGGTGGGCTCTTTCTGAGTGGATGCTCGTAAGAGGATGGAGGTGGAGGAACAGGATCCTCAGAAGTGATGTGGACAGACCCTGGAAAGTCACCCCAAGTGCTAGAAAGAACACTTGACTTTATCCCTCCCCACTTCAAGCAGGGGTCTAAAAGCAAAAACAATCCCCCCTTCTGTGTTGGGGGAACAATTTGGATATGAAATCATTCCCTGTCCCAGATCTTTCATTGGCCCACCAGTGAAGAATCTGGGATTTCCACACAAACCTCCATGTGTTCTGGTCTGTCTGTCTCTCACTGCCCAGTTCTTCCTGACCCTGGGGCCCTTCTGCCTTCCAGAGGGGCCACCTAGAGAAGACAGTTCTTGATCTAGCATGGATGTCAGAGCTGGTATTACCAGAAAGCTGGGCTCCAGCCTCCCAGGCAGTAAACATAGGGGTAGTAAGGGTAGGTACTGTGCATGGAGATGAGGGAGCCCTGTGAGAAGCCCTCCTCTTTGAGAGCTGGCAAGGAAGAGTGCTTCTCCAGGTTGCCCAGGTCCGAGGTGAGCTGCTTCCGCTTGGTCTTATAGCGTCTGTTCTGGAACCATATTTTCACTTGGGTCTCCGTGAGCTTGAGGTTCTTGGCCAGGTGAGCCCTTTCAGGGGCCGACAGATACTTCTGATGGCTGAATTTCCTCTCCAACTCAATGACCTGAGTGTGAGAGAAGGCAGCCCGGGAGCGCTTCTGAGGCTGCTTGGTGGCTGGGGGTAGGCTCTGTAAGGTGCTGGGAGGGTTTTCACAGTCCAGCAGATAAGTCTCTAAGTGCCCATCTGGAAAGGAGAGGGGAGAAGCAGGGAGGGTAAGGAAAATGTTACATGGTAGCAGCAAAGAGAACAGAATTCTATCTACCCTCCTCTCTTCTGAGTGAACAAACAGCCCACTGTCAGTTTGGATACATTGCACTAAGGAATTTCTTAGTTCTTATGACCAACCTAGACAGCATATTAAAAAGCAGGGACATTACTTTGTCAATAAAGGTCCGTCTAGTCAAGGCTATGGTTTTTCCAGTAATCACGTATGGATGTGAGAGTTGGACTACAAAGAAAACTGAGTGCCAGAAGAATTGATGCTTTTGAACTGTGGTGTCAGAGAAAACTCTTGAGAGCCCCTTGGACTGCAGGGAGATCCAACCAGTCCATCCTAAAGGAAATCAGCCCTGGGTGTTCATTGGAAGGACTGCTGTTGAAGCCCAAACTCCAATATTTTGGCCACCTGATGCGAAGAGCTAACTCATTTGAAAAGACCCTGATGTTGGAAAGATTGAAGGCAGGAGGAGAAGGGGACAACAGAGGATGAGATGATTGGATGGCATCACCGACTCAATGGACATGAATTTGGGTAAACTCCAGGAGTTGGTGATGGATAGGGAGGCCTGGCGTGCTGCGGTTCATGGTGTCACAGAGTCGGACATGACTTGAGCAACTGAACTGAAGAGTTCTAACTCCTAAGAACTGCTTAGGAGTAAGGAACTCCCTGAGTGGGGCTGCTGGCCAGTCATGTAGATTACGTGTTAGTTTCTTAATAGCCACCAAGTCTCCAAAGTAGGAGAGGCTAATGCTAGAACTTCCTGCCCTATTGCCCTGTAGAATTAAATAGGGATTCTGTATCTGTCTGGAGGAATGGGAGACAGGAGGCAAGAAAGACTGAGAAATAGGAATCCAGTAAAGTGGGGACCCCAAGGCATCCAGAGGGGCATCCAGAGTTAACATTTGGGTGACATGAGAGGGCTAGTGTGTTAGGAGAGTTCATTCTCTGGCTTTAATCCCCTTTTGCTTCCCTTGCCATTTGAAGGCAATGGCATCCCGCTCCAGTACTCTTGCCTGGAAAAATCCCATGGACGGAGGAGCCTGGAAGGCTGCAGTCCATGGAGTCACTGAGGGTCGGACACGACTGAGCGACTTCACTTTCACTTTTCACTTTCATACATTGGAAAGGAAATGGCAACCCACTCCAGTGTTCTTGCCTGGAGAATCCCAGGGACAGGGAGCCTGGTGGGCTGCCATCTATGGGGTCGCACAGAGTCAGACACGACTGAAGTGACTTAGCAGTAGCAGTAACAGTTGCTTCCCTTGTGGTTCAGCTGGTAAAGAATCTGCCTGCAATGTGGGAGACCTGGGTTCAATCCCTGGGTTGGGAAGATCCCCTGGAGAAGGGAAAGGCTATCCATTCCAGTATTCTGGCCTGGAGAATTCCATCGACTGTATAGTCCATGGGGTCACAAAGAGTCAGACACGACTGACTGACTTTCACTTCACTTTCCCTCAATAAACCGTTTCTCTCTCGCTCTACATCGTCATGTCTGAACTCTTTGCAACCCCACTGACTGTAGTCAGGCTCCTCTGTCCAATGGGATTTTCAGTGAGCCACTGCATACCTCATAGGAAGGGTGCCTATTGTATGGTGAGGGTGGATACCTAGACTTATTGTGGTGATTACCTTGTAGTGTATACAAAGATCAAATTATTATGTTGTACACCTGAAACTAATAACATATTATGTACCAATTTTACCTCAATTAAAAAAACTGATAGAAAAAAAAATAAGTCTACTCTAAATGTTCCCATGAGATTATATATATAGCTCCTGGAGACCAGAGGGGCTCCTTGACTTACTCCTCTGTTTTTTTTTTTTGGCAGGGGGATGGGGCTTATTTGGACCATTTTTGAAGTCTTCATTGGAATTGTTACAATAGTGTTTGTCTTATGTTTTTATTTTTTTGACTGTGATCTTAGCCCCTCTACCAGGGATGGAACCTGTACCCCCTGCGTTGGAAGGTGAAGTCTTAACTGGACCCCCAGGGAAGTCCCCAAGACTTATTGTGTTTTATTGCCCATGGGACTGGGAAGCAAAGGGCATCTTTGCTGATCAAACCCTGACTTATTAATATTAGTATATTATTTATCAATAACTCGTTATAGTTAGTTATTGTGATTGCCAAGAGGTAACTGGGGGTGGAGAGGATCAAGGGTCGAGAGGTGGCTGGGATTGGTGTCGGGGGTTTCCATCTGGGACTGGAGCATGGTGGGCGCTGTGTGCCTGCTCGCCTTTGAGCTCTGGGCACCAAGAACCCGCTGCGCAGGGCACCTTGCGGGGGTGAATCAAGTGCATGTCTAAATCTTGCGCAGCCCTGATGCTGGGGCTCAGGGTTAAGCTCCGAGGCTCGCCCGTGGCGGAGGCCGTTAAGTCCCCTTCGCCTGTCGCCCCGGGGCCCCGCAACCCCTGCCGCCGGAGCTCCGGGAGGTCCACCTAGCACCCGCCCTCACGCGGTTGCAGCCGGGGGTCCTGCCCATTCTTCCTGGGGGATCCAACCCGGCCCAGCCCGGCCTCTCCGGCCTCGCCAGCTTACCGGGCTCGGTCTCCACCGGTTTCTCGGGCTCCTCGCTCTGCTGGTCCTCCGGCGCCCGGGCGCCGCCTCTTTCTCCCTCGGGCTCCGGCTTCGGGTCTCGCCTCGGGTACTGCTGACGCGAAGGCTGCGGCTGTGGGCTGCCCGCGTGACCTCCGCGCCGGTCAGCGCCGTCCCAAAGGATGTCCTGGATGAGGAAGGAGGTGAGCGGCTTGGTCTGGGTGGGTGGCACAGCCTGGGCACTGCAGCCTACGGCCCCCGCGTTCCCGGGCCGTGGCTCCGGAGTCCGGAGCATCCCAGCGTCTTGGCCCCGGCGGCCGCCCTCAGGCGCCAGATGCAGCGTCCAAGCTGCACCCGCTGCTCCCGCACCACTTTCACTTTCCGCGGCCCTGCGCACTTATAGCCCTTGGGGCGCGTCGCGCCGCCTTCCCATTGGCCGCGCGCCGGAACCGCGCAGCTGATTGGCCGCCCGGCGCTCCAGGTGAACGAAAGGAAGTCCCTCGCACAGTCTCGGTACAGTCTTTACCATAAAGGATTTCTTTCACAAGTTCCTTCTTCAGGATCCTGGCTCGTTTTACCAGGCTAGGAGAGAAAAGCAAAGCGGATCTCCTTTGCTCCAACCCACAATATGTTTAGCTGCTTCTGGGGAATCATGATGCAGAAGAGAAATACTCTATTTAGCTCTTAGAGATTGGTAAAGTGCCTTTGCGTGCGTGCTTAGTCGTGCAGTCGTGTCCGACTCTTTGTGATCCCATGGATTGCACCCCCCCAGGCTCCTCTGTCCACGGGGCTTCTTCAGGGAAGAATACTGGAGTGGGTTGTCATGCCCTCTTCCAGGGAATCTTCCCAACCCAGGGATGCAGCCCAGGTCTCCCGCACTGCAGGCGGATTCTTTACCATCTGAGCCACCAGGGAAGCCCAAGAATACTGGAGTGAGTAGCCTATCCCCTTTCAGGGAATCTTCCCCACCTAGGAATCGAACCGGTGTCTCTTGCATTGCAGGCGGATTCTTCAACTGAGCTACCAAGGAAGTCCAAAGAGTAAAGTACTTCTTTACTCACAAAGAAGTAGATGGGGCAGTTTCCTTCATCCCACCTTACAGATGAAAATTCTGGGTGCCCGTCGACAAGGAGACATCTACTAAATCTAAGGCTGTCAAAGAGACATGACAGCTAAGTGCAGGACCTGACCCCTGGCTGGATTCTCTCTTGCACTTTACTGGGACAGTTGAAAGTGGTAATAATACCAATGGCTTAAGGTACTGAATCAGTGTTACATTTACTGAAGTTACTAACAGTACTGTGATTGTATAAAAGAATATTCCTGGAAAATAATTACTAATGTATGTAGGGGCAAAGACCCATAATGTATGTACCTTACCATCAATTGGTTTGGAACCAGTGATATAGATAAATTCTGTATGATAAAGTGAATGGTTTAAAATATTAATTGGTGAATCCAGAGAAAGGCTATATCGATGTTCTTTTGAATTATTTTTATATAAGCAGCTTTTCTGTGGGTCCTAGTCTAAGACACCTTTCGTTCAACTGAAAACTTTTCAAGAAGATCATATCTTGTGTGTCTGGGAAGGAGGGAAAGGAAGCAGGTTATCATGGATAAAGCAATTGCTAAAGAGAACCACACTCTACAATGGGAAGGTCTTTGGCAAAGGTAGTTTTCTTCTCTCATTTAAAAAATTGTTATGTTTTCTTTTGAAATAGTTATAAATTCCCAGGAAGCTTCAAAATCAGCACTCCTAACTTCTCCCAATGGTGACATATTATATAACTATAGTACAATATTAAAAAACAGAAAATTGACATTGATAGACACCATTAACTAGACTACAGACCTTATTTTATTTTTACCATTTAAAAAGCCTGTATTCATGTGTGTGTGTTTCTGTGTCTGTGTGTAGCTCTATGCAATTTTATCACATGAATATATCTTGTAAAGCCACAATTAAGATACAAATTGTCTTTTTCCAAAAACACCACACACACACAGAAAACCGCTGAGATTTATAATTTTACCAACATTATTACTTGTACGTCCCCTTTACATTAAATATTCACTTTGTCTTTTTCTGTCATATTCAAAATTCTATTTTGACTTTATTATCTGCATTTCAACGTTGTAAATGGTGTTTGTCTTTAATTACATGATAAAAGTAAAAAAAAAAAAAAGGATATGGAATTGTTCCATCACCACAAAAGTACTCCCTGTGCTATCTCTTTGTTTTTGTGTACCCAAATCCCTTCTCTCCATCAGGCACCTCTGGTAACACTAATCTATTCTGTATAATTTACTACCAGGGGAATATTCTGTAAGTGGAATGAAACGTCATACAGCATGTGACCTTGTGGAATTGAGGATTTTTTGCTGAGGATGATGCCTCTAGGCCACTCAGACTGTTGCATGAATTAATAGTGAATGCTTTTAAAAATTGCTGAATAGTATTCTACTGTATGGATCTGCCAGTTTGTTAATCATCCACTCACTGAAAGACAAATGATTTGTGTCCAGGGATTTTTGTTTTGCTCTATTTTGCTATTTTGAATGAAAGTGTTGTAGACATTCAGGTACAGATTTTTGTATAAACATGATTTTTCATTTCTCTCAGATAAATGTTCAGGGATGCAATTGCTGGGCCATATGGTAATTACATGCTTAGTTTCATAAAAACTGCCAAACTGTCTTCCAGAGTGGTTGTACCATTTTTAGATTTCCACCAGTACTGTATGAGAGTTCCACCTTCTCCACACCCTCATCAGCAGCATTTGGTGTTATTGTTATTTCTTATTTTAGCCATTCTAATAAAAAAGAAAGCTGAGCACTGAAGAATTGATGCTTTTGAACTGTGGTGTTAGAGAAGACTCTATGAGAGTCCTTTGGACTGCAAGATCAAACCAGTCAATGCTAAAGGAAATCAGTACTGACTATTCATTGGAAGGACTGATGCTGAAGCTGAAACTCCAATACTTTAGCCACTTGATCCTAAGAACTGACTCATTAGAAAAGAATCTGATGCTAGGAAAGATTGAAGGCAGGAAAAGGGGATGACAGAGGGGTGAGGTGGTTGGATGGCATCACCGACTCAATGGACATGAATTTGAATAATCTCTGGGGTTGGTTATAGACAGGGAGGCCTGGCCTGCTGCAGTCCATGGGGTCACAGAGTTGGACATGACTGAGCAACTGAACTGAACTGAATAAGTGTGTAGCAACATTCAGAAAACTAACATCATGGCATCTGGTCCCATCACTTCATGGCAAACAGATGGGGAAACAGTGGAAACAGTGTCAGACTTTATTTTGGGGGGCTCCAAAATCACTGCAGATGGTGACTGCAGCCATGAAATTAAAAGACGCCTACTCCTTGGAAGGAAAGTTATGAAGTAGATAGCATATTAAAAAGCAGAGACATTACTTTGCCAACAAAGGTCCATCTAGTCAAGGCTCTGATTTTTCCAGTGTCTGAGTGAACTCTGGGAGTTGGTGATGGACAGGGAAGCCTGGTGTGCTGCGATTCATGGGGTCACAAAGAGGTGGACGCAAATGAACTGAACTGAACTGAACTGAATAGCCCATTGGGCTATTACACAAATTAATTTTTAATTTGTGTTTACCAATGGCTAGTGATGTTGAAAATCTTTTCATGTGCTGTGCCTTGCATATCTCCTCTTTGGTGAAATATCCGTTCAACTCTTTACACATGTTGTAATTAAATTTGGAGGGAGTTGTTGAGTTTTGATATTTTTTTTACATATTCTATATATGCCTTTGTTGAATATGTGATTGCAATTATTTTTCCTAGTCTGTAGCATGTCTTTCCATCTTTTTAACAGTATATTTCATAGAACAAAAGTTCTTTATTTTGGCGAATTTTTATTTTACAAATTTTGTTATTGTAAGCCTAAGAAATTTTATTGTAAGTCTAAGAACAAAGCTTAAGAACTCTTTGCTTATTCCTAAGTCTAAAGATGCACTCCTGTGTTACTGTCTAAAAGTTTTAGGTTTTACTTTTAAATTCATGATCCATTTGACTATTTTTTGCATATGATATGGTATTTAGGTTGAGTGGCCTCTTCTCATTTTTAAAATTTAGAGCGAAGTGGCATTTCAAATCAGTGTGGGTAAATATAAATTATTTAATAACCAGTACTGCCACTTGGAAAAAATAAAGTTCTATTCTTATAACAAAATAAACCCCAAATGGCTTAAACCCTGTTTAAAACATAAACAGGCACAGGAAAAAAAAAGTTTAACCACACTCATCATTTTGGAAATACAAATCAAAACCAGGTTTAGATACCTTCTTTCCACCTGTCAGATCAATAGAGCATAGAAAGACGGATGATGTTTAGTGTTTGTGGGTGTATGAGGAAGAATTGCTCCCATACTGTTGGAGAGTAAGTCAGTTTTGTATATTTGGATGCCAGCTTGGCAAAATCTGTCAGAATTAAAACTGGGTGTAACCTTTGACACAGATATTCCATTCCTTGAGATTTACCCTGTGCTGTGCTGTGCTTAGTCACTCAGTCATGTCCAACTCTTTGCAACCCCATGGACTATAGCCCAGCAGGCTCCTCTGTCCATGAGGATTCTCCAGGCAAAAATACTGAAGTGAGTTGCCATGCTCTCCTCCAGGGGATCTTCCCAACACAGGGATGGATCCCAGACCTCCTGCACTGCAGCCACCAGGAAAGCCCAAGATTTACCCTAAAAATCTACAAATACACAACACACCGACTTGGGAATGTGTCGGAGTGAGATTCAACTTGAAAAAAAGTTATAAAATGAACTCATTGTGTTAAAAAAAAAATGTAGTCACCAATTATCTCTAGAATATTTTACATTTGAGCATTTTAACATACAGAAAATTCTGGAAGAATATAAATATCTCGGTAGAGCAGTTTCCTCTGGTCAGTGAGATGGAGATGGCAGATTGGGAGAAGAGGAGCAGAACAGAGTGCCTTTCCTTGTACTGATTATAATTTTTAAAATTAAAAACTGAGAGCCAGAACTGAGCTTGGGCTCCTTTCTTCCATCACCTCTTCCTCAGGTATCAGGTGTCCCTTCAGGATGGGGACACAGCCCCAGCACTTTCCTTTACATCGCTTCATGTGTGTTCCTTTGGTGCTTAGTATTTCGGATGTTTTCCTTGTTTGTTTAGTGATGAGTATCCCTACCTGTCATGGGTGAGACTGGGGTTTGATTCCCCAAGAAGGAGCCAGGAACTTCCCTGGTGGTGCAGTGGTAAAGAATCTGCCTGCCAGTGCAGGAGACGTGGGTTCAGTCCCTGGGTCAGGAAAATCCCCTGGAGAAGAAAATGGCTACCCACTCCAGTATTCTTGCCTGGGAAAGCCCCTTCTTGCTATGTCAGTGCAGCTTAAACTGAGTGAAAATGACAGGCCTAGGAAGGCACAAGGGGCTATTGCATGCTTCTTTCAATGGAACAGAATTCTGGAGAAGACTAAGCACCCCACTTCCAAGATGCCTTGATTGCAACACCTGCAAGTGGCAAGGGCAAGTTAAGTTGCAGATAGAATTCAGGTTGCTAACCATCTGACCTTGAGATGGGAAGATTATTCTGGATTATCTGTGATCATGTGATCACAAGGCTTTTATAAGTGAATGAAGGAGGTAAGAGAGTCAGAATCAAAGGAGGAGAGGTGACACTGAAGCAAGGTTAGAGTGATGGGAAGTGAGAAGAACCCAACTGGCCTTTGCTTGGCTTTGAAAGGAAGGCAGGGGTTGGGGGGAGGGTGTGATCTAAGGAATGTGGGTAGCCTCTAGGAGCTGAAAAAGGCCAGAAGTTTGTTTCCCCACCTTCATGTCCTCCCTTCAGTAAAAACCAGATTTTCTAGCCCATGTGGGAAGAGAATTGTTTGGAAGCAGCTTCAGGTAATTCAGTGTGTCTTAGAACCCTAAGCCCTCTGGGAGGTGAGAGGCAGAGTTGCTTTTTTGAAAAGAGGACAGTGGCTAGTAAAGTAGCTCTGGGTGTGTGACCTGGGGCAAGTTACTTAGCCTTTCTGAGCATGCCTCAGTTTCCTCATGCAAAATGGATGCAAAAACAATTGTCTTCCCTGGTGGCTCAAACAGTAAAGAAGCTGCCTTCAATGCAGGAGACCCAGGTTTGATTGCTGGATTGAAAAGATCCCCTGGAGGAAGAAATAACAGCCCTCTCCAGTATTCTTGCCTGGGAAATCCCATGGACAGAGGAACCTGTCTACAGTCCATGGGGTCACAAAGAGTTGACATGACGCTTTCCCAAGGATTATTGAAAGGAAAGGTGAGGCCTTTCACAATAAAGAACCTCAGCAGCTGGCATGTAGAGAGTGCCCAGAAATGGGTCGTTTCTATTAGCAGGGTTAGGTTCTAGACCCACCTGCACAGTAAACCATTTTTTAAAACTTTTATTTTATTTATTCACTTATGTATTTATTCGGCTATGTCAATCAGGTCTTAGTTGCAGCATGCGGGCTCTTCCTTGTGTCATGTAGGATTGTTCCTTGTGGCTCCATGTAGGCTCCAGAGTGCATGGGCTCAGCAGTTACAGCGCACAGGCTTAGCTGCTCTGCAGCATATGGGCTCTCAATTCCCTGACCAGGGACCAAAGCGTCTTCTGCATCTCAAGGGTGGATTCTTAACCACTGGATCACCAGGAAAGTCCCCACAGTAAATCAAATTTGATTTTTCTAGGCACACTGCACACTCCCCAAACAAATAGGAGTTCTGAATCTAGATGTATCTGTGTTAGTTGATCAGTCGATCAGTCGGTCACTCTTTGTGACCCCATGGACTGTAGCCTGCCAGGCTCCTCCATCCATGGAATTCTCTAGGCAAGTATATAGAGTGGGTGGATAGAGTGGGTGGCCATTTGCTTCTCCAGGGGATCTTTCCAACCCATGAATCAAACCTGGGTCTCCTGCATTGCAGGCAGATTCTTTACCATCTGAGCCACCAGGGAAGCCCCTAGTAAAACTAGGGAGGAGAGTATGATGAATAAACAAACATTCGTGAGGTGTCTATGTCATAAAAACCCAGTATTCCTCTGGACCCTCCTTGTCCGGGAAGAAGACTCCACATTCCCAATGCAGGGGGCCAGGGTTCGATCCCTGGTTGGGGAACTAGACCCCACATGCCACAATTAAAGATCCTTCATGCCACAGCTAAGTCCAGATGCAGCCAAATAAACTTTTTTAAAAAAATAAGTAAATAAAATTGTTTAAAACAAATTGATCCAATCAAATGGAACAAAACTTCAGAAATTTTTGTTTAAAAAAGTATGGCTGATTCATGCTGATGTATGACAGAAACCAACACAATATTGTAAAACAATTATCCATCAATTAAAAAACAAAACAAAAAAAGACCAAAACAAAACCCAATATCCCAACTCTTCATCTCGGTGTTTCACGGCCTCCCATGCGCAGGCCTCAGCCTCCATGCCTTCTTTCCCCCTTGCCTTCCTCGCCAGCATGGTCCCCTGCCTTGACTAACTCTTCTGTCATCGTTCCCACTGGCGTCCTGCCCAGTCCTATCTCCAGGCCTCTGTGCCTGCTGTGTGTGCATTTAGTCTCTTGTTCATCTTCACCAGTTCTGTTTCCACCCAGAGATTTTGGAGACTTCTCCAGACTCCATCGCTGGCTCTGCTGCTCATTGAAGCATTTGATCCTCTATGGCCTTGGAGGATTTCAACATTTTCTGCTTCTCCCTTGTGTGGTTGGCCTTCTTGAAGGTCAGGGCTGTGTGTCAACTCTCCTTGTCCTACTCCCTGCAAGGAGGAGGGAGAGAATTCACATGTTTTGGGTGCCCACTCTGAACTGGCTCACTATGGACATTTCATTTGCACTGCAACCCACTGGGGATCACTTTGGACCTATAAGTAGACAGAAGCTGAGAGAATGAAGATAACACACTCAGTTTCTCACAGCTAACCCAGGTTGTTCAGCCTCCAAGCCAGTGTCTTCCTCATAAGCCATACACTGGGTACAAAACAGAGCTTCCCAGGTGGCACTAGTGGAAAAGAATTTGCCTGCTATTGCAAGAGACGTAAGAAATGTGAGTTTGATCCCTGGGTCAGGAAGACCCATTGGAAGAGGAAGTATTACCCCATTCCAGTATTCTTGCTGAGAGAATCCCATGGATAGAGGAGCCTGGAGGGCTGCATCATGGGGCTGCAAAGAGTCGGACGTGACTTAGCAAGAGGCACATAGCACAATCCATAGACATCTATGTGCAGGTTGCGGTGCTGTCTTCCATGGCTTCTTACAGAGTTCCTGGCTTTGTCTGCCCTGTTTCCTTGCTTCACTCTCTCTTCTCCCATGGGAGCATGATAGCACCACCAAAAAGAGGGACAAGAGGATGAATTAAACCATCCCGCTAAGAGTTGGACACGACTGAGCGACTTCACTTTCACTTTTCACTTTCATGCATTGGAGAAGGAAATGGCAACCCACTCCAGTGTTCTTGCTTGGAGAATCCCAGGGACAGGGGAGCCTGGTGGGCCACCATCTATGGGGTAGCACAGGGTTGGACATGACTGAAGCGACTTAGCAGCAGCAGCAGCAGCAGCAGCAGCAGCAGCAGCAGCAGAACAGCCACATAGTGGACTTCCCTGGTGACTCAGATGGTAAAGTGTCTGCCTACAACGTGGAAGACCTGGGTTCAATCCCTGGATCGGGAAGGTCTCCTGGAGAAGGAAATGGCAACCCATTCCAGTACTCTTGCCTGGAAAATCCCATGGACAGAGGAGCCTGGTAGGCTACAGTCCATGGGGTCGCAAAGAGTTGGATACGACTGAGCAACTTCACTTTCTTTTCTTTCCACATAGTTAGCTTGGATCAGAGGCACTGCCCCACTGCAGTTCAAAGGCATTTCCTACCCCATGGATATCACTCCAGTAGTAAATTTTTTCCCTATGGCATTTAGGTTAAAATGATTTTCCTGGGGATGGCACTGGTGATCCAGTGTTTAAGCATCCTTCTACCAATGCAGGAGACACGGATTCAATCCCTGGTCTGGGAAGATCCCACATACCACAGAGAGACTAAGCCTGTGGGACACAACTACTGAGCTTGCATGCTTAGAGCTGGTGCTCTGCAACAAGCAAAGCCACCCAAATGAGAAAACTGTGCTTTGCAATTAGAGGAGCCCTCTGCTCACCACAACTAGAGAAGGCTGGTGCACAGCAACAAAGACCCAGCACGGCCAAATAAACAAACTAAAGAGAGAGATGATTCTTATGTATAAATATGAAGATGCTCTGTGAGTCCAATGACAGTTTAAGCTACCCTCAGTTACCCAAAGACATGATTTAATCAGACTTTTATTTTCCACTTGTTGGTTGGCAGAGTGCATAATTGCAGGATAGGAAGGATGTAGCATGAGAACAGAGGGCAAGGAGGCCAGTCCAGGGCCCAGGAAAACTAGCCTTGGAGGTGGTGTGGGGTGTGGATAGTACCCCCGAGCAGCTGGACCTGTGCTTCTCGGACTTTGAGGATATAGAGAGATTATACAGGTATCTTGTTCAAAGGCAGACTCTGCTTTAGGTCTGGGTGGACCCTGAGAGTCTGATTTCTAACAGCTCTAACAAGTGATGCACCTGCTTCCAGTCCAAGAAACTGCCTCCTGACCACCACCCCCAGTAGTGAGGGCCTGACGGCTCGGGGAGCAGTATGGGGAGTGGAGGACGCTGCACAGAGGGCATGGAGGCCGCTGCAGCCCTACCTAATCGACTCCACTTCTTTTGCAGGAACTGCTGACCTTACACGTGCCTGTGCCCGGTCTCTCCACTTTGAAGCCCATTCATGTCTCAGATGCCACACTTGCCAAAAGACCTCTCTCTCCCCTCCATCCCAAGACCCAATAAAAAGGTCTATCGGTACTTCCTGATGGTCCAATGGTTAAGAATCTGCCTTCCAAGGCAGGGGATGTGGGTTTGATCCCTGGCCAGGGAACTAAGATCCCACATGCCATGGGGCAACTAAGACTTGACAAAGCCAGCCAAATTTAGGGGAAAAAGAAAAGATCTATTCCTCCAACTCTGTACCTATTTCTGCCAGTTTTCTCTGCAGACTTTCCTGTATGGCAAAAGGGATTTGGGTCTGAGGGAAGGTTTGGTATCAGAGAGTGACTCAGCTGTGCGCTGCTCCCATGAGTGCTGATCAACCAAGAAAAGCCATTAGGGAGGATTTATTGGGCAATAAGAACCCAAGAGTATTTTGCTAACGGTGCCCCTGGTCACCTGCTCCCTGCCCCCTCCATGGCTGCTTGCTTCTGGGGAGCCCAAGGCTGAGGAGGGGCGTCTTCAAAAGTTTCCATGGGCTCTAACTGGGTGGCCGTCATCTCTCTGCACTTGGTCTGCTGGACAGCTTAACAAAGGCCCCCACAGGGACATGCGCTGGGGCTGTTTGTCTAGGGAAGGAGGCTGTGACCTTCTCACAGCACTCCAGCTGCCAGAAGCAATTTGAGACCGACTCTCTCCCACTCCCAGCTCTCAGCACCCCCTTCCCCATAAAACTGGGCAGGCCATCATAGATGGTGCATCAGAATGATGGTATCCAATGGTGGATGCAGTGGTAAAGAATCCACCAGCCAGTGCAGGAGATGCAGGAGAGTTGGGTTTGATCCCTGGGTCAGGAAGATTCCCTGGAGAAGAAAATGACAACCTGCTCCAGCGTTCTTGCCTGGAGAATCCCATGGACAGTGAAGCCTGGTGGGCTACAGTCCATGGGGTTGCAAAAGAGTCAGACTTGACTTCATACAGATGTATGCACACATCATCTGAGAAGGGGCAGAACCAATTTCTGAGGATGGGGTGGGTGTACATCCCTCTAGAGTGAGGGGCTGGAGGCTAAGACTGCTTGGCTCTCCAGAGGGTTCTACTGATTCCCTTGACTGCACAAGGACTGGGGACACAAGAGACTATCCCACAACAAAAACTCGCATCTTCCAGAACT
Organism: Nanger dama; assembly: GCA_917880005.1. NCBI lineage: Eukaryota > Metazoa > Chordata > Mammalia > Artiodactyla > Bovidae > Nanger > Nanger dama. Next base: position 3,961,950 of record CAKJTW010000078.1, on the reverse strand, counting down.
ACCAAATGGGGTGTCTCTGACAGACATTTTTCTGAAACTCATTCAGGACAACACAGCCAGAGATCCACTGATCAAGAAAAAAGTTACTCAGCCAGGGGTTCATATTTGGCCTGAGACAAGTCTTGCCCAATACAAGCAAGGGCGGTCATGCTGTTTTCACAGTTCATAGGGGAAATGACCACCCAGGCATAGAGGGAAGGATGGGGAAGTACTTCTAGACCACCCGGCAGTGCCCTGATGCTGGAAATGCTTTAGGCATCAGCAAAGGCTTTCATCCCATTCATGTATTTATCCAAGTTTCCATTTCCTCTGAAGGGGCTTAGGGAGGGGAAAGAGAGGAGATAGAAAATGAGCTGGAAGCTATGGAGGCAATCTTAGGTCAGTATTATTTCTATCTCTTAAAACATGTAATTTCTATTATAAGCTATTTTAAGGGATCAAAACATGCAGAGATAATTGCAATCATGTAACTTATGGCAGATTTTTATTTTTTATTTTTTGAGAAATAAAATGTTACAGGCACAGCCAAAGTGTCCTTGCCAAGATTTTATTTCTATGACATACCAATGGATGGTAAGACCTTAAAAAAATAGAAACTGTTCATGGATAGAAATAGAAAACTGTTCTTAGCAGTGCCAGCAGGTAGCTGATTGATAAGTAGAAAAACTGATGGGTCAATTCAAGCATGACATTGCTTCTCCCTGGAGAATCCACCTGGGTAGAAGAGGCAGGGGGTGGGCTGGGGTGGGGAAGTGGGGTATCGGGAGAAGTCCAGGCTAACCAGGTGGTCTAAGAGATGAGGCTGGGAGTGGAGGCTGTTGATGTCTTGTTGCTGAGCTTGGCTCAAGGCCCCTCAGAAACTAACCCCTGTAGGCATGGTGGGCCCAGCGCATCCCTGATGGCTCTCTCCCTCAAACACAGATAGAAGCCACTGGTGCCATCTGTGTTCCAAGAAGGAGAAAAAGTGTGGAGAGAGTGGCTGGGGATGGGGAAGAAGGCCAGGTAAGATGCTTATCTTGAAAAACAGACCTACACACCTCCTCCAATGAGGGCTCAGCACTGAATGGGGAAACTGGCCCATCCAATGTCTAGCTGTGTTAGGACAAGCCAGCATTTCATGCGAATGGCATGAAAGATCTTTCTGAACCAGTGAGATTCAATGATACAGAAATGATTGACCTGGCACTAAAACAACAGTAGCTAAAAGTTACCTGACATTTAAAATGTGCTGTTCCAAGTACCGTGCATGCATGCTAAGTGGCTTCAGTCGTGTCTGACCCTTCGCCACCCTATGGATTGTAGCCCCCAGGCTCCTCTGTCCATGCAATCCTCCAGGCAAGAATACTGCAGTGGGTTGCCATGCCCTCCACCAGGGGATGTTCCCAACCCAGGGACTGAACCCACATCTGATATGTCTCCTGCATGGAGCGGGTTCTCTACCACTAGTACCACCTGGGAAGACCTCCAAGTATTATATTTTCTTTATATTAACTTAGTCCTCACAATAATCCTCTGAATAGACACTATTTTATTCAAAATATTTATTTATTTATTCCTGGATGCCTTGGGTCTTAGTTACAGCACTCTGGATCTTTCACTGTGGCTTGGAGTTCTCTAGTTGTGATGCACAGGCTCAAGTCCTCTGAGGCACCTGGGATCTTAGTTCCCAGACCAAGAGCCAAACCCATGTCCTCTGCATTGGTCCAGTGTCCTCTTAGCCACTGGACCACCAGGAAGTCCCTAAATAGATACTCTTCTGCCTCCACTTTACAGAGGAGAAAACAAGGCACAGAGAGGTTGGCTAACTTGTCTGCAGTCACTCAGCTGACAGGTGCCCAAACAAGAAGCACACCAAGCAGACTGGCCCTGGATCCTGGCAGCATGGCAGCAGGATCATTCTCAGATGAAATTTTACTTGGATGCCAAATATATGACAGATAAAGGCAAACCTGGAGCCGCTGAGCAGAGGCAAGGGGCCGGTAACCCCTCCCCTCCAAATACACTCAAATCCATCTGTCTGTCCCAGTGCTTTCCGGGGAACCCTCGTGGTGTTTCAGAAGCTATTTGGAAAACCACTTGATGACTTTCAAAGACTGGCAGCTTTAGGATGGAAGGCTTCATGGAGGAGGTGAGCCTTTTAAGGAGCAGGCACATCAAGAAGAGTGGAGTAAGTAGAGCACAGGAGAAAGGGCCTGCTTGGGAAGGGTAGCAACCTCGACCACCACACAGAGTTTATACCCACAGGCCGCTTGAGGGCCGTGGAGAGTTTGGAGCAGAGAGAAGTGACACTATCAAATTTGTGTTTTAGTAGATTTCTGTGGGTGTGGGGGATGGAGCAAGTCCTGGTCTGTGTGTTCCCTCACCACCACTTGTACAAAATCAATACTAAGACAGTCAGCAGACGACAATAAAGACTGAGAGGCTGGTGTGGATGCCTCAGGGTGTGTCCAGCCACCCTGGGGACTGTGGGTGTGTGTACACACTGTAGCCAGTAAGTTATGGCTGAAGCTGGTAAGATATGCTGGTGTTCATGCATATCACCCTCAGACAATTTTGATCCTCTGAGGAGAGCCATGTTCTTCTGATCCTCTCATGGTCCCTCTACATCACTGCCTTATTGCTACTGCCTGCAGCCTAGGAGCAAGCTTATAGCAGCATCACAGCCTGGCCCACTCTGGAGCCTTGGGCCGGATCTGTAGTCGGGCTAGTTTTATATCAGGAGGATCTTACACTATTAGGTAGGAGCATATGGAGGGCCCAAGCATTGTATTGCCTCATTTCTTCACCTCTCAGATAAGAGATGCTACTATTAAAGGACTGTGATTAACGGGATTCCATGAGAGGATGGCAGGTTACAAGACCCATGGATAGGGAAGATGCTGATAAGAGACAAAATCCACTTCTCCCAGAGTGATGGAGGAGCATAAAGGTGGCATTGGTGGCAGGTCTTTGGCTACGAGGACGTTTTCACTGTCCCCTGTTTTCTGTCTGTTGCTTCACGGATGATATTGTGAACCCCAGAGACAGACTGAAAGAATGCAAAATCATTCACATTGTTCTGAGAGTCTGGATCATTCTCTTTGGATTTATGGAAAGTCTCTTAGGCAGCAAGAAGATCACACCAGTCAATCCTAAAGGAAATCAGCCCTGAATATTCATTGGAAGGACTGATGCTGAAACTGAAGCTCCAATACTTTGGCCACCTGATGTGAAGAGCCCACTCATTGGAAAATGCTGGGAAAGATTGAGGTTAGGAGGAGGAGGGAGCGACAGAGGATGAGATGGTTGGATGGCATCATCAGTTCAATAGACATGAGTTTGAACAAACTCTGGGAGATGGTGAAGGACAGGGAAGCCTGGTGTGCTGCGATTCATGTGGTCACAATGAATTGGATACGACTTAGGGACTGAAAAACAACAGACGCAGGGAAGCACCTCCTTACACCAAGGCTGAGGCCCAGGGTGGGGGTTAACCCAACCCAACCCACCCAACAAAATATACTGCACTGCCATTCATCCCCTTCCCCTGTAAGATCTGCTCTCACAAGGAACCATCAAATGATAGTTATAGGCAAGTGAATTGCCCTGCGGCAGGATAACCCTCAAGAAGAAGGGATGCAACAGCTGAGGCAGACCTCCAAGTGCCCTCCCATATCTGTTATCTTGTGTGGTACTCACTACATCTTGTGATGAAGAGAAGCTGGCTTGGTCTTTCAACCTGGAGTTGGAAAGAAAATGCCATTCTGGCTCTGACTATGCAGCTGTGAGGATGTGATTCTGAGCTGCCACAGAATGTGTACTTGGCCATAATTTCAGTCGGCCCAAGATAATGAAATTGACCAGGTAGAGAGAAATGGAGATGAGAAGTGGCTGGGGAAAAGACTGGATGAACTCCAATCCCTGCTTTTAGCCAGTTTCACCGTAAGCATTCTTGCCACTCAGCTCTGGGGGTCAAGAAATTGCCTTGAATTTTTTTTTGCTAAGGCTGGTATGATTTGGGTTCTTATTACTTACAACTCAGAGAGTCATAGATTACCACCGGTTTAACTAACTCTATTTCACCTAAGATGAAGTTGAAGCTGGAAGAGATCAAGTAACCAAGTAATGTGCCTTCCCTGGCTGAGTGGGTCAATGGCAAAGCCAAGACAGATCCAGTAGATTTAATACATGAATGCTCAAAGCAGTCATCAACTCAGGGAGTCAGGAAACTCTGCTGTGAGTCAAGAACAGTTCAATGTATATATGTATCCGTTCTCCCTCCAAACCACTCTCCCATTTCCGGCTGGCATGTAACATTTAGCAGAGTTTCCTGTGCTACACAGTAGGACTTTGTTGGATGTATATGAATGGCTCAGTCCCTTTGCTGCTCACTACCACTGCACTCAATAAGCCAGCAAATTTGGAAAACTCAGCAGTGGCCACAGGACTAGAAAAGGTCAGTTTTCATTCCAATCCCAAAGAAAGGCACTGCCAAAGAATGCTCAAACTACTGCACAATTGCACTCATCTCACATGCTAGTAAAGTAATGCTCAAAATTCTCTAAGCCAGGCTTCAGCAATATGTAAACCATGAACTTCCAGATGTTCAAGCTGGTTTTAGAAAAGGCAGAGGAACCAGATATCAAATTGTCAACATCCACTGGATCATCGAAAAAGCAAGAGAGTCCAGAAAAACATCTATTTCTGCTTTATTGGCTATGCCAAAGCCTTTGACTGTGTGGATCACAATAAACTGTGGACAATTCTAAAAGAGATGGGAATACCAGACCACCTGACCTGCCTCTTGAGAAATCTGTATGCAGGTCAGGAAGCAATAATTAGAACTGGACATGGAACAACAGACTGGTTCCAAATAGGAAAAGGAGTACATCAAGGCTGTATATTGTCACCCTGCTTATTTAACTTATACGCAGAGTACATCAGGGAGAAACACTGGACTGGAAGAAACACAAGCTGGAATCAAGATTGCCAGGAGAAATATCAATAACCTCAGATATGCAGATGACACCACCCTTATGGCAGAAAGTGAAGAGGAACTAAAAGCCTCTTGATGAAAGTGAAAGAGGATAGTGAAAAAGTTGGCTTAAAGCTCAACATTCAGAAAGCGAAGATCATGGCATCTGGTCCCATCACTTCATGGCAAATAGATGGAGAAAAACAGTGGAAACAGTGTCAGACTTTATTTTGGGGGCTCCAAAATCACTGCAGATGGTGACTGCAGCCATGAAATTAAAAAGCTTACTCCTTGGAAGAAAAGTTATGACCCACCTAGATAGCATATTCAAAAGCAGAGACATTACTTTGCCGACTAAGGTCCGTTTAGTCAAGGCTATGGTTTTTCCAGTGGTCATATATGGATATCCACTTCAGTGTTCTTACTGGGAGAATCCCAGGGATGGAGGGAACCTGGTGGGCTGCCGTCTATGGGGTCACACAGAGTTGGACACGACTGAAGCGACTTAGCAGCAGTAGCAGCATATATGGATGTGAGAGTTGGACTGTGAAGAAGGCTGAGCACTGAAGAATTGATGCTTTTGAACTGTGGTGTTGGAGAAGACTCTTGGGAGTCCCTTGGACTGCAAGGAGATCCAACCAGTCCATTCTGAAGGAGATCAGCCCTGGGATTTCTTTGGAAGGAATGATGCTAAAGCTGAAACTCCAGTACTTTGGGCAACTCATGAGAAGAGTTGACTCATTGGAAAAGACTCTGATGCTGGGAGGGATTGGGGGCAGGAGGAGAAGGGGACAACCGAGGATGAGATGGCTGGATGGTATCACTGACTGACTTGATGGACGTGAGTCTGAGTGAACTCCGTGAGTTGGTGATGGACAGGGGAGGCCTGGCGTGCTGCAAAGAGTCGGGCACGACTGAGCGACTGAAGTGACGTGATACCCCAATACAAAATGTTTTTGGTGATTAAAAACAAAAAAAACAGTTCAGTGTGAAAAGAGCCAATCAGATTAGTTTCCTCCCAGGGTGTTTGGAGCCTGGGGAAAAAGTGAAAAGGAAGACAAGGTTGCAGGCTAATCTAGTGATATTTGCTTTATCAGCCCTTCAGAGCTAGTATTCCACACCCAGACAGTTATATTTTATTATAGATACCCAAGTTCGCTGGGCAGTTGTAAATAGAATCAGTGGGTTTATATTCAGACTCAAATTACAAACTCTATGACCTTGGGTAATTCCCTCACTGTTCCTGGTTTCCCCTGTGTGAGAATAATACTTCCCGCATATGACTAATAAATGAGGCCGTTTATATGGAGGATATCTGAGCCCTGGAAAGCACCCGCAGATCTTGTAGCCACAAGTATCATAATGCTATCATAATGTTATGCATCTTTGTCACGTTGAAACCACGGCCAACAGCTGGTGTCTACGGAGCCCTTAATCCTTGATTCACTGTCTCCTTCTGTCCACTCCCAACTGTCAACATCCAAACCGGAAGACAAAGGGGTTGACCTGAAAAAGAAATCTGAAACGCTGCCTTGGAAGCAAAGGCCTTGGGTGTTGGGTGGAGGCCCAAGGAATTTGGGGAATTCCCCACCCCCACCCCCTCCACCCCCGCCGCCCATAGCGGGAAAACTGGAGGCAACAGTGTCCCCTAGTGGGCAGTTTAAGTGCTGCCATCACAGGCAGAGGGTTACTTCATTGGTGCTATTGTGTGCTGTGCTTGGTCGCTCAGTTCGGTTCAGTTCAGTTCAGTCCCTCAGTCGTGTCCTTTGATTTGTGACCCCATGAACAGTAGCATGACAGGCTTCCTGTCCATCACCAGTTCCCAGAGCTTGCTCATGTCCATCGAGTCAGTGATGCCATCCTATCATCTCATCTTCTGTCGTCCCCTTCTCCTCCCACCCTCAATCTTTCCCCAGCATTAGGGTCTTTTCCAAGGAGTCAATTCTTCACATCAGGTGGCCAAAGTATTGGAGTTTCAGTTTCAACATCAGTCCTTCCAATGAATATTCAGGACTGATTTCCTTAGGATGGGCTGGTTGGATTTCCTTGCAGTCCAAGAGGCTCTCAAAAGTCTTCTTCAACGTCACAGTTCAAAGGCTTCAATTCTTTGGAGCTCAGCTTTCTTTATAGTCCAACTCTCACATCTATATATGACCACTGGAAAAACCGTAGCTTTGACTAGATGGACCTTTGTTGGCAAAGTAATGTCTCTGCTTTTTAATATACTGTCTAGGTTGGTCATAGCTTTTCTTCCAAGGAGCAAGCGTCTTTTTTTTCATGGCTGCAGTCACCATCTGCAGTAATTTTGGAGCCCAAGAAAATAAAGTCTCCCACTGTTTCCATTGTTTCTCCATCTCACTCAGTTTTGTCCCACTCTTTGTGACTCCATGGACTATAGCCCGGCAGGCTTCTCTATCCATGGGGATTCTTCAGGCAAGAATGCTGGAGTGAATCGCCATGCCCTCTTGCAAAAGATCTTCCCAACACAGGGATCAAACCCAGGTCTCCCTCATTGTAGGCAGATTCTTTATTGTCTGAGCCACCAAGGAAGCCGATTTATGCTGTTACCTCCCACACAAATGTTCTTGGATTTTTGTTGTTGTTCAGTCACTCTGTTGTGACCAACTCTTTGTGACCCCATGGATTGCAGTGTGCCAGGGTTCCCTGTCCTTCACTTGGGTTACATGTAATATTTTATGTAATATGTCTACAGGATTGATTCTAAATGCAGATGTCCCTGGAAGACAGCAGGGCCCCATGGGAATATCTGTGATCTCTTACATCCCAAATATCTGAATGGGCTTCTCAGGCCAGACCTTTTCCCTCCTAGCACATCTCTGAGGCTGGGATGCAATATCAGGATCAGAAAGAAGCACAGTTGCTCAATGTCACACAGCAGCCCGGGTGGGAGAGGAATTTGAGGGAGAATGGACACATGTATATGTATGGTTGAGCCCCTTCTTTTTTCACCTGAAACTATCACATTGTTAATTGGCTATACCCCAAAACAAAATAAAAAGTTTAAGATTAAAAAAAAGAATCACAGTCAGAAAGCATGTGTTGGATGCTCAATCACTAGCAAACATAGCTGTATGTTTAGCTAGCTGAATAACAGTAAGCAGTCTGTAATATGTATGAAATGGTCTAGTGGCTTTCCCCACTTTCTTCAATTTAAGTCTGAATTTGGCAATAAGGAGTTCATGATCTGAGCCACAGCCAGCTCCCAGTCTTGTTTTTTTCTGACTGTATAGAGTTTCTCCATCTTTGGCTGCAAAGAATATAATCAATCTGATTTCGGTGTTGGCCATCTGATGATGTCTATGTGTAGAGTCTTCTCTTGTGTTGTTGGAAGAGGGTGTTTGGTATGACCAGTGCGTTCTCTTGGCAAAATTCTGTTAGCCTTTATCCTGATTCATTCTGTACTCCAAGGCCAAATTCGCCTGTTACTCCAGGGGTTTCTTGACTTCCTACTTTTGCATTCCAGTCCCCTATAACGAAAAGGACATATTTTGGGGGTGTTAGTTCTAAAAGGTCTTGTAGGTCTTCATAGAACCATTCAATTTCAGCTTCTTCAGTGTTACTGGTCGGGGCAAAGACTTGGATTACCATGATACTGAATGGTTTGCCTTGTGAACAAACAGAGATCATTCTGTCATTTTTGAGATTGCATCCAAGTACTGCATTTTGGACTCTTTTGCTGACTATGATGGCTACTCCATTTCTTCTAAGGGATTCTCACTCACAGGAGTAGATATAATGATCATGAGTTAAATTCACCCATTCCAGTCCATCTTAGTTCACTGATTCCTAGAATGTCAGTGTTCACTCTTGCCATCTCCTGTTTGACCACTTCCAATTTGCCTTGATTCATGGACCTAGCATTCTAGGTTCTTATTCAATATTGCTCTTTACAGCATCGGATCTTGCTTCTATCACCAGTCACATCCACAACTGGGTATTGTTTTTGCTTTGGTTCCATTCCTTCATTCTTTCTGGAGTTATTTCTCCACTGATCTCCAGTAGCATATTGGACACCTACTGACCTGGGGAGTTCATCTTTCAGTGTCCTATATTTTTGCTTTTTTATACTGTTCATGCGGTTCTCAAGAAAAGAATACTGACGTTGTTTGCCATTCCCTTCTTCTCTCCACCATGACCCATCCATCTTGGGTGGCCCCACTGGCATGGTTTAGTTTCACTGAGTTAGACAAGGCTGTAAAAATTGACTTAAAATTCAGGCTTAAATTGAAGAAAGTGGGGAAAGCCACTAGACCATTCAGGTATGACCTAAATCAAATCCCTTATGATTATACAGTGGAAGTGAGAAATAGATTTAAGGGACTAGATCTGATAGCAGAGTACCTGATGAACTGTGGATGGAGGTTCATAACATGGTACAGGAGACAGGAATCAAGACCATCCCCAAGAAAAAGAAATGCAAAAAGCAAAATGGCTGTCTGAGGAGGCCTTACAAATAGCTGTGAGAAGAAGAGAAGCAAAAAGCAAAGGAGAAAAGGAAAGATATACCCATCTGAATGCAGAGTTAAAAAGAATAGCAAGGAGAGAAAAGAAAGCCTTCCTCAGTTATCAATGCAAAGAAATAGTAGAATGGGAAAGACTAGCGATCTCTTCAAGAAAATTAGAGATACCAAGGGAACATTTCCTGTAAAGATGGGCTCAATGAAGGACAAAAATGATATGGACCTAACAGAAGCACAAGATATTAAGAAGAGGTGGCAAGAATACACAGAAGAACTATATGAAAAAGATCTTCACGACCCAGATAATCACGATGGTGTGATCACTCACTGAGAGCCAGACATCCTGGAATGTGAAGTTCAGTGGGCCTTAGAAAGCATCACTATGAACGAAGCTAGCGGAGGTGATGGAATTCTAGTTGAGCTATTTCAAATCCTGAAAGATGATGCTGTGTAAATGCTGCACTCAATATGCCAGCAAATTTGGAAAACTCAGCAGTGGCCACAGGATTGGAAAAGGTCAGTTTTCAGTCCAATCCCAAAGAAAGGCAATGCCAAAGAACACTCAAACTACCGCACAATTACTCTCATCTCACACGCTAGTAAAGTAATGCTCAAAATTCTCCAAGCCAGGCTTCAGCAATACATGAACCATGAACTTCCTGATGTTCAAGCTGGATTTAGAAAAGGCAGAGGAACCAGAGATCAAATTGCCAACATCCACTGGATCATCGAAAAGCAAGAGAGTCCAGAAAAACATCTATTTCTGCTTTATTGACTATGCCAAAGCCTTTGACTGTGTAGATTACAATAAACTGTGGACAATTCTGAAAGAGATGGGCATACCAGACCACCTGACCTGCCTCTTGAGAAACTTGTATGCAGGTCAGGAAGCAATAGTTAGAACTGGACATGGAACAACAGACTGGTTCCAAATAGTAAAAGAAGTGTATCAAGGCTGTACATTGTCACCCTGCTTATTTAACTTATATGCAGAGTATATCATGAGAAATGCTGGACTGGAAGAACCACAAGCTGGAATCAAGATTGCCGGGAGGAAATATCAGTAACCTCAGATATGCAGATGACATGACCCTTATGGCAGAGAGTGAAGTAGAACTAAATAGCCTCTTGATGAAAGTGAAAGAGAAGAGAGAAAAAGTTGGCTTAAAGTTCAACATTCAGAAAATGAAGATCATGGCATCTGGTCCCATCACTTCATGGCAAGTAGATGGGGAAACAGTGGAAACAGTGCCTGACTTTATTTTTCTGGTCTCCAAAATCACTGCAGATGGTGACTGCAGCCATGAAGTTAAAAACGCTTACTCCTTGGAAGGAAAGTTATGACCAACGTAGACAACATATTAAAAGCAGAGGCATTACTTTGTCAACAAACATCCGTCTAGTCAAGGCTATGGTTTTTCCAGGGGTCATGTATGGAAATGAGAGTTGGACTATAAAGAAAGCTGAGCGCAGAAGAAATGATGCTTTTGAACTGTGGTGTTGGAGAAGACTCTTGAATGTCCCTTGGACTGCATGGAGAGCCAACCAGTCCATTCTAAAGGAGATCAGTCATGGGTGTTCATTGGAAGGACTGATGTTGAAGCTGAAACTCCAATACTTTGGCCACCTGATGCAAGGGGCTGACTCATTGGAAAAGACCCTGATGCTGGGAGGGATTGAGGGCAGGAGGAAAGGGGATGACAAAGGATGAGTTGGTTGGATGGCATCACTGACTCAATGGACATGAGTTTGGGTAAACTCCGGGAGTCGCTGATGGACAGGGAGGCTTGGTGTGCTGTGGTTCATGGAGTTGCAGAGTCGGACACAACTGAGCGACTGAACTGAACTGGACTGAACTGAATATGTGTGAAATAGCAACAGAATGCAATGGAAAGTAATTGAACTCTGGAGGCTCAAACTTCTACCTCTATCTTTAGTGGTGGTGGTTTGGATAAGTTTCTTAAACCCACTCAGGAAAGTGGAGCAGGTTTGGCAGGAGAAAGGTAGAGAGAGGTGGGTTTGTTTTTCGACTGAGCTGTCTGGGAAACATTCAGATGGAGATGTCCAGGGAGTGCTGGGTAATTTGGATCTGGAATTTGGATGGAGGGTGGAGCTGCAGCTGTAGGTGTGGGATTTGGGAGAAATGGTAGGTAGCCTTCAGACAAGCCAAACACCGTGACTATAGACATGCCCAGCCTTCAATGTCATCTCACAGAGTCCTTGGCTCTCATGCATTTTAGCGCCCATAGCCCTCTCTACGTCTGGCTACACAGATTTCCATGTTTTCCTCCAGCTTTCGAAATGTGGGGCTTGTCTCAAGTTCTGTCCCTTTGAGGGTACCTTCTTTTGCCTCCATTTATTTCTCCTCTGAACATTTACTACATTAGTATCAGCCAATCTTCTAATTACTTCCTTGTGTCTTCTATCAGTTAAGATATGCATTCAGCTGCTATAACAAAGGTCAAAATAACAGTGGCTTACATGAGACAAATGTTTATTTTTCTCTCATATAATGGAGGGGGTATAAGCAGATCCAAGCTGATAAGGTGGTTTCATAGTGCTGGGGGCCCAGGCTTCTTCCATCTTGTTGCTTTGTCATACTCTAAGATAGCTGCTACTGCTCCCCCATTTCATCTGTATTCCAGCCAGGAGGCAGAAGAAAAAGCAAGTGGAGGGAAGTTCCCTTCCATTCAAGGCTATGTCTTTAAATGCTGCACACATTACTTCTGCTTATACATCTTTTGTTGTTGTTTACTCACTCAGTCGTGTCCAGTTCTTTGCAACCTCATGGACCGTAGCCCACCAGGCTCCTCTGTCCTTGGGATTTCCCAGGCGAGAATACTGGAGTGGATGGTCATTTCCTACTCAGGGGATCTTCCCGACCCAGGGATTGAAAGTTTATCTCCAGCAAGTCTCCTGTGTTGCAGGTGGATTCTTTACTGCTGAGCCACTAAGCCCTACGTCCCTTTAACTGGAACTTAGCTACTTGGTAGCCCCTAGCTACAAAGGACTCTGGGAAGTATCATCTTTAGCTAAAAGATTTTGTGCTTAACTAAAACTCTGGGGTTCTATTACTAAAGAACAAAGGAGGAAACAGATATTGGATGGTATCTAGAAGCCTCTATAGCATGTTCAGTGAATTGAATGATTATATGTTCATAATGTACCTTTTCTAGTTTTTCCTATGGTATATTTGGCTGGATAAGTACTTGTCTGACCCATAGTTTTATAATCTTGAAGATAAGGACTCTGTTTTCTGCATCCTTGAATTCCTCTGATTTTTATATGTTTTTAAAATGACAGTGGTTGTACGTCCCCCCACAGCATTCGACCTAATCTTCCTTGTTAGAGTTAGTTGCTCAGTTGTGTCTGACTCTTTGCGACCCCATAGACTATAGCCTACCAGGCTCCTCTGTCCATGGGATTCTCCAGGCAAGAATACTGGAGTGCATAGCTATTCCCTTCTCCAGGGGATCTTCCCTACACAGTGATCGAACTTGCATCTCCCACATTGCTGGTAGATTCTTTACTATCTGAGCCACCAGGGAAGCCTCTAATCTTCCTTAATACTTAAAATTAAGTTGACCTACAGGAGAGTGGCTAGGATTAAACAGAGGGATTCTTTTCACCATGGCCATATCCCCTGGCTGACAGAAATTCTTAGGGTCCCTGATGTGAAAGATTAGATGATCCCTACCAGGAGTCAGATTTCTATCCACATATAGGGGGACTTTCTTCCAGAATGTTCTGACTCACAAGGAGCCAAGTCAGAGCCCAACTCTTTAATGCAGACTTTGTGGGGCCATGCAAGGAAGCCAGACATCAACCACTCCCTCATTTGTTCAGTCAACAAACAGTAATTGAGCCCCCTTCTCCATGACAGGCATAGGGGATATTAGAAGCTCACGAGAGTCTGAGGCAGACATGAGGCTGATTGTTTAGATGGGACAACAGACAGAGAGTAAATGCATTATGATAGGGAGGTCCAAGATGCTGTAGGAGCAGGTCCTGGGAGATCTGAGCTACAGAGAATCTCCAGGGTAGGTGCCAGAGGGCCCAGCGAAGGACAGGGAAAAGAAGCCACCAAAAGAAAGGCTCTCAAATCATCCTACCTGCTCCTTCGCCCACTGAGTACAAAAGTCTGTTCTTTATGTCTCTGTCTCCTTTGCTGCCCTGCACGTGTATGCATATGGCCGATTCACATTTGATGTAAGGCAAAAACCATTACAATATTGTAAAGTAATTATCCTCTGATTAAAGTGAATGAAAAAAAGAAAGAAAGAAAGGCTCACCTTTGGCCCACTGAAGTCCTAATTTCGGATTCCAATTTCCTGGGCCCTAGGGTTTCGGGCAATTAAGCTGGGCCTGTGATGGGAGGAAGCAAAAGCTACTGATGTCTGCATGGGAAGGAAGCAGGTCTGACTGAGACCAGCTTATGGGGACGGCCCCAGAGGGACTAAGTCAGAAAGCACTCTGAGGTCTGTAGCCGAACTGCGGGTAATCAGCTTTTCCTCCAGTGGAATCTGGACTGTGTCACTAAGACCACATTCTTCTATCAGGATGACTGGGGTGGGGGGTGGGGAGGGCTTGCCAGAGTCTAAACAGAGAAAAAGGAAGGCAGAGGGACTTCCCACGGAGCTTTCTCTCCCAGGTGGGGGAGGTGGGAATGAGGAGAAACAGCTCAGTCTGAATTCTCTCTGTTCTCAGGAGCTGGCCACTGAAAACACGAATCAGCCTCTCTGGGGCACAGAGTCAGAGGAAAATGCAGACAAATGTGGGCAAGGGGTGCCACAGTCAGAGCACTCAAATATTCTGTGTGCTCACAAGTGCCTGAAAAGGCAGTTTTATCTGATCATCTACCTCCCACCTCTCTGGCATCTTGTGTTTTTTTTGCGTACTCAGTCACATCAGTTTTGCCTGAATGTTTGCGACCCCATGGACTGTAGCCCGCCAGGCTCCTCTGTTTCCAGTGGGTTCTTTACCACTAGCGCCACCTGGGAAGTCTAGGTATCTCTTAGAAAAATGGTACAGATGAACCAATTTGCAGGGCGGAAACAGAGATGCAGACATAGAGAATGGTTGTGCGAATGGGAGGGTGGAGGGGGACCAGGATGAACTGAGAGATTGGGATTGATGTATATACACTGCCACGTGCAAAATAGCTAGCGAATGGGACTCTGCAGTATAGTGCAGGGGGCTCAGCTCCATTCTCTGTGATGACCTAGACGTAGGGGTGGAGGTCCTAGAGGGATGGGATGTATCATAGAGCTGATCCACTTGCTTATACAGTAAATATACAAAGAATACAAAATATATAAGCCAATATATTTTATAGTGAATATAAAAGCCCACACAACACTGTAAAACAACTATGCCCCAGTCAAACAAAATAATACATGTACTATGAGTCTATTTACCAGGCAAAATTAAAGCATATTGTTGAGGGATGTTTCCATATGAGTAAATCCGTAAAGAGAAGCCTATGAATTGTTATCACGGAAGTCAGATTAGCTGGTATCTCCTTTGGGGAAGGAAGGAGGGAAGCGGTCTGAATTCTTGGAGGACTTTGGTGAGAAGGAACTGCCAGTTCTGGGAACTGGCATCCCCTATTTCTTGACTTGGGAAGGTTTACATTTGTGTTTGTTTTGCAGTAATTATGTGGTGTGAGTATGTTATATATAGTCTTCTGGATATATGATCTAACCTACAATTAAAAAAACAATAAAAAAGCATTTGAAAGAACCACTACAAATTAGAATAATAACCTCAGAGATCTACCTCCTTGATTTTATAAAGAGGCTGAAGCCCATAGAGGATACCAGGCTTGCTCAAGTTCACCCAGCGTGTCTGCAGAAGACACACCTAGTCACACTGCAGAAGAATGAAGTCCAACAACTCCTAACTCAGATCCTCCATCATCTTCCGTCTCTCTGAAGAGGTCTCTTTCTGGATGGTGGGATTTGGGAGCACAGCTATTATGCCTGGGAGTTAGTTCCCTTGTTTTGTGAAAAAGGAAAAGGGCAAGTTAGTGGACTGATATGGCGAAGACCTAGTATGAACTCTGATGAGCACAAACACTTTTTTAAAGGATTAACATATTCATTTATTAATTTAAAACTGTTAAACACAATACATGTTAATATAATTATACTAACCCCTCCAAAAAAAAAAAAAACAGTTAAGAAGAGTGGCATTGTTTCACATTTTTGCAAATTTCTTCAACATTTGGTTTAATAGGAGACGGCTAGATTTTCATATCTGTGTACTTGGTTTGTGGCAACACATTAATAAGTAAGTGAAAAAAATCTGTGCTCACATAGATGTGTAGTTGTAAGAAGAAGCAGTATTTTAATAACATTTTCAAACAAGTATGGATATTCCTTTTTTAACATTAAAATTTTTTATTGGGGTATAGCTGCTTTACAATACTGTGTGTTAGTTTCTGCTGTATAGCAAAGCTGAATCAACTATACATCTATATGTATATCCTCTTTTCGGATTTCCTTCCCATTTAGGTCATAAAGCACTGAGTAGCTCCTTGTGCTATACAGTAGGTTCTCACTAGTTATCTATTTTATGTGTAGTATCAATAATGTATATGTATCAATCCCAGTCTCCCAATTCATTCCGCCCTCTTCCCCCTTGCTGTTCATACATTTGTTCTTTATGTCTGTAGCTCTATTTCTGCTTTCCAGATAGGATCATCTATACCACTTTTCTAGATTCCATATATATGTGTTAATGTACAATATTTGTTTTTCTCTTTCTGACCTAATTCACTCTGTGTGACAGAGTTAGGTCCATCCACATCTCTACAAATGACAACATTTCATTCCTTTTATGGCTGAGTAATTATAAACACTTTCAAATGGAATCTTTAAAGCTTTAAATATTCTCCTCCATGCTTTTGGAGAAGGAAATGGCAACCCAGTCCGGTACTCTTGACTGAAAATCCCATGGATGGAGGAGCCTGGTAGGCTGCAGTCCATGGGGTCGCAAAGAGTTGGACACGACTGAGTGCCTTCACTTCACTTCCTTCCCTTCTCCATGTTTTATCTTCATAATGACAAAATTATGGAAAAAAAAACAAACCCAGAAACCTCTGGCCACCCTGAGGTCTACAGTTGGACTCATGTTCCATCGGGGTTTGCAGATAGTATCAGATGAAGCTGGCTTCAAGGGCGAGGGTGGGGGGCTGGGGGAGGAAGGACAGGGAGCCAGGAAGTCTGCAATTTTATTGACTTATCCACCTGGCCTAGGTGAGACCCTAGCCCTGGGACGGTCAGGAAAGGAACCTCTGCTATCTCTCTGAGAGCTTTTTTGTTTTGTTTAGAGGTCAATTACTTCCCATTTGGGAAACTTGTGAACATTAAGAGGTGACTGGAGTGACGGGACTGAACGATGCAGATAAGACCCTGATTGCTTACAGAGCGGCTCCCTGGTGAAAGCCCTGCCCTGGATAAGCTGCTCTGGGCAAGACACACAAAAAGGCGCAGCTTTCAGTGCGAACGGGAGATTACAGGATGGAAGATGGGCAGCTGATGGGGGTGGGCTTGATGAGCTGAGAGAGGGATGTGTTTTAAAGTGATCCTGACAGGATCACTTAAAGTAGGGAGATGGGAACAGAGAATTTTCCTTTGCTCTCCTTTCCTTTTGGAAAGAAATCTTAGTGTCCTGTGAATCTCAAATTCCCAAGCTCTTATCTAGGGAAAAAAATCACATGGGTTGCACATGGACGAGGTTTTGTTATGGGTTTTGCTTGTTATCTGGGGCCAGTGAATATGCTTGCTATAGCAATCCAGACAGCAAAACAGAAAATGTCCCCAGGTCAATGGAGTATCTTGGGTATCTGTGAAAACAAGACCCACTCCTGCCTCCCGCTCTCCTTCAGCCAACTGAATGCAGCTTACAAAGTCCCAGAAGTTGGCCTTGAACTGCGTCTCCCAGCACTAGAAAATATGAGTCAGGCTTTGGTATGTGCTGATTTGCTTTTCTTCATCCCTAAGTCCTAGACCTTTGTCAGTAAGCAGTGTCTTTTCCCCAGTCACCAGGCGAATCCACCTCCTCTAAGCACCTTCTCTAGGCATCCCAGCTCACGGGATTTTCATTCTTTCTAGAGAGCTTACTGTCTGTCTGCCCTTGACATGCGGCATATCCCACCTTGTATTTTTAGATGCCTTGCTCGTGTTAGGCTCTGGCATGCAACTAGATAATAAATTCCTTAAGGGCGGCAGCCAATCTTATTTTCTCTTGTGTTCCATGTTCAGCGATGAGTGAGATACAAATGATTGAACTAAGCTCCTGTCCTCTTCCCTTGCAGACTTGACCACAGCCATTGCTCTCCCTCTGGGTGTTTCCGTGTGGCACAAAGCCTGGAGGGCGCTGGGAGGCAAGGTCTATTCAGAACAACACTGCTGTACACTGGAAACTAATACAACATTGTACTGGGTTGGCCAAAAATTCCCGTACCATCTTACAAACATTTTGGCCAACCTAATAAATCAACTACATATCCAGAAAAGAGAGAAATGACAAGAATAACACATGTCTGGTAACCACTCCTTGGGTTGCAAGAGAGTGGAGGGTGAAGAGAATAGCATTTATTAATTTTCTACTCTGTACCAAGTATTTTGCTAGATCCATACAAAGACGACTTATATTTCTAGGTAAGAACTTTACCCAAAGAAGAACAACAAAAGAGTCTTAAAAACTAACACATAGTAGCCTAGAATCTGATCTCAGGGAAATTTAATACAACTTGTTGAACAACTGAAGGCCAGAGAGATGGTTGATCAGTGGCAGTACTGAATTTAACTCAACTGTCATAAATCTAAGGCCAATGTCCAATAGTAATTTTTCCTCTTGTAAGGAATAACTCCTGCCCCCAAAGTGAAAGGAGAATGACAACACTCTGACAGATTTCACATAATGGTGATTATAATTGTAGTTGCTCTCTTTTTTAGTCTTAGCTTAATTGACCAAGGAGTTTTTATTGAGAGTTCCTAATTTAAAATATACAGACATACTTTTTAATCCCAGGCATATAAGACTGACTATAATTGAAAGACCCCACAGAGTGGTTTCTAAACACACTTTATTAATAGATTTTTATGGAGAAATAAAAGAGAAAAGGGATGGAAGCAAAAAGAAGAGAACGTAAGGAAATTCTAGTAAAGAGAAATATGAGTAATTACACTTGTTTTTAATTTACACATAAACTTTAAGAGATACAAGCTGTCAATAGTCAGGCATAGTTTACATAGTACCAAGCAGTCTGTGTTTTCCACATTGGTAACACACACAGACACACAGACACAGACACACGCACACAAAACTAGGGAAAATTCAGAAATGAGAAAATGCAGGGCTGGTACAATTTAAATATTAGAATTTATTAAATAATAGAAGTTAACTTTTGACAAGTTAGTGGTCCAGGGGATGAAAATGCATACTTTTTCACTGTCTTAGGAAAAAAAAAGATATCCAAGGAAAAAAAGAAATGAGTCTGCCAAAGACAATTTATTTGATACCCATGTCCACATTAATAAAATGAGTTTGTTTTCAGTCTTCAGTGAGCACAATTTCAAACGTATTTGTGCCTGAGGGAGTTATAATTTCCCCTAAAGTTCAGGTTTGCTGCCCATTATGTTAGGACAACTGGAAGCTCCTTACTTGATGGGAAGTTTAGAAGCCCACTACCTTCTGAAAGAAAATCTATAGGAGTAGGCTGGGAAAGGGGTGGCGAGAGGTAACCCCTCCAAGAGCTGAATGCAAGTTTTGTCTCTCTAGAGAATTCGCTATGTACTGAAGACTAGAACTTCCGGGTTTCATTTTTACTTCAATTCTAAGCTCTTTAGCAGATATCGAGAAGTGGATAAATTCTAATGGGATATACCCAAGACAAACACACAGACACGTATATTTAGGCTGAGCTGAAAACAGGAGATAAGATGCACTTACAGCGAGGGAAGAACTAGAGAGCGGTGGATACCTTCTAGAGAACAACTGTGGCTCCAGAAAAAAGCGCTCTCCTAAATTAACACTGAGTCCCAGGGCGTGCAGCCCTGGAAGGGGTGCTCCGCGCAGACTGACCCCACAGGAGCATGTGTCTCGCACAAGTCTTTGCTCCCCATCCTCCTCTTCCAGGCTCTTCATCCCTCTCCCCCTGGTTCATCTCATTTTCTCCTTCTTTCCCCGCCTGTTGCCTTTAATTGAGGGGTCGAGCCCTCTACAACAACCCCATCATCTCGCCATCCTCCGGGGCTGCCGCACACAAATAAAAGAGCCTCGCAGCCCTTGGGTTTGAAGCCTGAAAAGTCTCCTGCCTCAGTACTACTTTGACCTCCGAAACTGTCAGCGAACCTCGGCTTTTCCCCTTCCCCGGTGTCCCTGGGTGGGCGGCAGGCGGAGGCCAGGCTTTTCGTCTTTTGGGAGGAGATCGTCCCCAGGGCCTTCAGCTGGATGGCTGCTGGGGTGGGGTGGGGGTGGGGGGGGACAATTCGCAGTCCCAGGCACCGCTCGGGAGAAGTGCCATCGGGTCGCCTGCCTCCTCCTCAACGGCGGTCCCTCATCCCGGCCGCGACCGGACAGCGGACAGCGGGGAGGCGGGACTGAGCCTCTGGTCAGGGTGGCATATCCGAGATAAGACGCCTCACCAGGCCCTGACACCCTGCAGCGTGGCGGGCAGAGGGCTCTGCGGGCTGGCGCTCGGTCCACCTGCGCCGAAGCCCGAACTGGCCTGGGGGACGGGGGCGCGGGACCCGGCGGTGCGCCCGCGTAGCCGCCGCCGTAGCCGGCACAGTAGGGAGCGCCCGCGTAGTGGCCGTAGCAGGAATAGGGCGCCGCTGCCGCCCCGTAGGAGCCGGGGAAGGCGGGAGTGCTGGGTCCCAGGCAGGGCTTGCCATCGCGCACCAGCACGGGCACCGCCACCCGGCGCGGCGCTAGGGGGTGGCCTGCCAGTTCCAGGGACTTGTCCTGGCGCTGTCTCTTGCATTTGTAACGTCGGTTCTGGAACCAGATCTTGACCTGCGTCGACGTGAGCTGCAGCGCGCTGGCCAGATGCTCGCGTTCCGGGGCCGACAAGTACCGTTGCTGCTTGAAACGCCGCTCCAGCGCCAACACCTGCGCTTGCGAGAAGAGCACGCGCGGCTTCCGCCGGGGCCTTGCAGTGGGATGCTCCGCGTCGTCCCCGCGCACGCCGCCGCCGATGTTCCCTTCGCAGCGCTCAGGCACCCGCGTCCCGCCCCCGGGGAACGAGGCTCCGCTGAGGACGGACTCTAAAAGCACAAGAAGGAACACCGTCAGCGTCAGCCTAAGGCTCACCGGAGCGATTTTTCCAAGGGACGCCCCTCCTCCCTGGTAGCCTTCACCTTGCGCGCCGGTCTCTTCCTTCTGCTCACCCCCCCTCACCCCGTCCCATGTCGCTCTAAATGTTCCTTTTCCCTAAGCTGTCTGTTTTGTACCTGTGGTGATGATTGGTGCGATCCCATGGACTGTAGCCCATCAGGCTCCTCTGTCCATGGGATTTCTCCGGGCAAGAATACTGGAGTGGATTGACATTTCCTTCTCCAGGGCATCTTCTGGATCCAGGGGTTGAATTAAGGTCTCCTGCATTGCAGGCGGATTCTTTACGACGGAGCCACCAGGGAAGCATAGTCTAAGTTGTGACTCTCTCTTTCTCAGTGTACAGCCGATTCCCCAAAGGTAGACTCTTGATCAAGACTCTAAGCTTCATTTTCTTTTAGAATGTCTGTATCAGAGCTGTTCACTTTGACTGCAATTCTCAAGTGTGGGTAAGTTTAGGGAAACATTTGCCGCCAGTCTATTTTAGAGATTAACTTTAGATTGCTCATAGTGGAGAGAGAGAGAGCGCGCGCCTGGTTATCCATTGTGGCCCCTGCTTCTAGCGCAAGGGCTGGTGGGGGCTCCAGTGCTACCCACCTGTACTGGCATCTTCGCTTCTTTTGTCATCAAGGGACCCATCCCATGTTTCTCAAACACGATGCTTTGCAATCCAAATATATAAATTTGAGATCCACATTTGGCAGATTTTTTTTTAAGTGGGCTTTTCCTCTTTGGGACCTCTCTGGCAAGCAGGTGGCATTGGCTCCTCCCTGACTTCCTGTTTGGAAGAGGCAGAGCTCCCTGAATATCACCCCAGGGCAGCTGTGCCTAGCCGGTCAAAATGCAAGCTTCCTTTCCTTTTAATGTATATCTCTCCTATTTCAGCAAAGCTCAGTTTTTACCCAAGGATAAATCGAAGGAGGCTTCCCAGGTGGCTCAGTGGTTTAAAATCTGCCTGCATTGCTTGCTAGTGCAAGAAATGTAAGAGACTTGGTTTCTATCCCTGGGTCAGGAAGATTCCCCGGAGAAGGAAATGGCAACCCACTCCAGTATTCTTGCCTGGAGAACCCCATTGACAGAGGTGCCTGGCAGCTGACAGTCCATGGGGTTGAAAAGAGTCAGACACAACTGACTGACAGACCAAGAACAAGCAGAGAGGCAGTGCTAAGTTTTCATGAAATTGGTGAGAGGAGAAAACCGGAATGTGGAGTGATGCATGTGCGTGGTGAGGTGGAGCAGGATGCTCCTGATTAGAGCCAGTGCTGTCGGAACTGACTCGAATCTGCAGCCAGCTGGCAGTCTCCTGCGAGATGGAACTGTTTGGCATTTCAGATTGAGGAAACAAGACCTTCCTTCAGCAAAGCCTGTGTTCAGACAAACTGAGAACATCTCTCCCCGCAAAGAGGAAAAATATTGACAAGGATTTGTTTTCTTAGCAAATCAAAATTTAACTACTGGCCTTCAGTGACTCTGTGGAGCCAGCAAGACCCCATTTGGGAGTTGCTGACCACTCAGGCCGAGGGGCTTCAGGCCACCTCAATCCCTCCTGGTCACAGTTTGGAGTCCCTGTCACCCTGTGTCCCTGAAAGCAAGGTGGGGATGGATGAGGAGCACAGAGTCCTCCAGGAGTGTCTCTTCCACTGTGATCAGCGGCTGCCATGGCCCCTGGGCTTAGATCCCGGAGCTGGGGAGCTGGGCCGGGCTCCTTCTCATCCTCACTGCCCCAGGTGCGGCAAAGAGGAGGAGTGCGCTGCAGTGTCTTCAGCTGCAAGGTGACAGCAAGAGTCAGAGGAGTGTGACTCTTCTTCAGCAAAGCCAGAATGAAAGGTCAGTTGGCTGAGCAGCACTGGGGGCATTGAGGGCTTAGAGTCTGCTGCAGAATATTCACAGGTTTGTTTAAGAACACAACAAAGTATACTTTTCTCCAGGCTCCTGGCTGTTGTGTTGTCGTTCAGTCACGTTGTGTCTGACTCTTTTCGACCCCATGGACTGCAGCACTCTAGGCTTCTCTGTCCTTCAGTATCTCTCAGAGTTTGCTCAAACTCCACTGAACACATGATGCCATCCAACCATCTTATCATCTGTCATCCCCTTCTCCACTTGCCCTTAATCTTTCCCAGCATCAGGGTGTTTTCCAGTGAGTTGACTGTTCACATCAGGTAGCCAGAGTGTTGGAGTTTCAGCTTCAGCATCAATCTTTCCAATGAATATCCAGGGTTGATTTCCTTTAGGATTGACTGGTTTGATCTCCTTGCAGTCCAAGGAACTCTCGAGTCTTCTAACTTCAAACCAGCATCTTTATTTTCTTCATGTGGTTAGATTGAGGCTCAAATAGAGTGACTGTGGCATAGCCTGGCTGAGAAGACCTGACCTGCGAGGATTATCCTGAAGCCCCCAGACCTCCATGAAGGCTGAGAACTGAGACGCAGAGTTTGGCAAGAGGAAGAGTGGCTTTTTCATCCCTCAGACTGTTGAGTCTCCCCTGCCAAAGCTTCCCAGATGGCAAGAGCCAACCCATCACAAGCCCTGTCCACCTCTTCCCTTCCTGAAGCTGGACGCAGATCCCTGGGTCTGTCTGCCAATGCACAGGTTGTGCCTTTGGAGACCAGACACTGAGACTCTGCTGGAATCATCTGTCTCCCAGAGCAGCTAAAGCTCGAGCTGCCCTTACTGAGCTGCAGTCAGAGGAACTACTGGGATGGCCACTCAGCAAGCCCCAAGAAAAGACTGGGCTGGCACTGATCCCAGAGCCTAACAGAGTTTCCTCTCCCAAAGTGCCTCTCTGCTTTGATGGCTACACTTTTGGCAGATGGCCTAGGGTAGAGAGAGACTAGGAGATGGCAGGAAAAGCTGGTGGTGATGAAGCACAGCTAAGATACTGCAGAGGGTTTTGCTGTAAGAAAGAAGCTATGCTCAGGAAAGAAGCTATGCTCTGTGATGACCTAGAGGGGTAGGATGGGAGGGAGGTTCAAGAGAGAGGGGATATATGTATACTTATGACAGATTAACTGCTGTTGTATGGCAGAAATCAACACAACATTGTAAAGTAATAATCCTCTAATTAAAAATAAATTTTATAAAAGGAAGAGAAACTGGAATTTCTGGGAACTGCCTCAGTGAGTACGGGGGAATGTGTTTCTGGGAATCATGTAGGACGGGCTGTGGAAATAGTGAACCGCCAAGATTCAGGACCTTATTTTCGTTAAGATGTCTGGAGGGGATGGTAGAGGGGGCTGAGAGCCCAGTCCTTCTGACTCTGAAGAAAAATGGGGCTAGCCCTAGAGCAGGGAAGACCAGGAGATGAGTGTCCCCCACAAACGCCAATTGGTAATGATCTAACCTCACTCCTTGGTCTCCTTGTAAGATCCAAGACCCCAGCTCGTACTCACCTGGCTCACCCACCGGTTTAGCGTCCATCTCTGTGACTAACTCACAGGGATCCCCGGAAGGCTCTGACCCTTCCTGCCTTCTGTCTTCGCTGTCTGCGCTCCGGATGCTGTGGACCTCGGACCCTCGCTGTTCTGGGATCTTTCGCAGGTACTGAAAGTTTTCCGGGCTCCTCGGTGTTCTCTGGAGTTGCAAGGCATCGGGGCTGAGATGCTCACGCTCCAGGCTCAGGATGTCATTGACCGAAAAGGGAGTGGAGGCGACGGGGTTCAGTAACATCCCAAAGGCGGAGGGGGTGGGGCTGCTGGGGCGTCCCTGGTCCCCACAGAGCGGAGCGCCCAGAGCTTTCCGTTTTGTCGCTGCAGACCCCGCAGACCCAAGATCTGCGACAGACGCCCAGCGTCCCGGATTGCGCTTTCCCTCTGGACCATCCCTGCCAGACGATTGCCCCGGAGAACTGAGTGACAAAACCTCGGAACCCCATTGGTTCCTGCAAAATCCACGTGTTAACTTAGCATCTTCCCCGCCCGCCAACCGCCCACCCGCCGCAGTCCTTTCTTCTCTGCCCTCCTAATTTCTCACCAACTTCCAGCCACTTTCCGGAAGGTTTGGATTTTCAAAAGCAAGGAAAAGGGGAGAGAGAGTGCGCACGACTCGCGTGATGTAACGTGATTACATCACAAACTAGAGCTTCCGAAGTCAACCATGGGTCCCTCGGGACTCTCCTAGAAAGTGTGCGGAGATGGGGTGGAACCCTTGCTCTGCAACCCGAGTCAGTCCCTCGAGACCTGGCTGGAAAACTCTAGAGAGAGACCTCTGGGCGCGCCAGGATTGGAGCTGAACGCGGGAGTCTTGGTGCGCGCACCGTCGGAGCCAAAGGCTGGGAGCTCCTTCCAGGGAGCAGAAGCTGGACCCTGGAGGAGTGAGTCTTGACCTTCCACGGCCAAGACTGATGTAGAACTGTCTCATTTATAGCCGAGTCGGGTGCGGGAAACAGAGATCTGCCACTTCACAGGAGGGACCTCTCAGCCCTGGAGCTAAGAAAGGTTTTAGGAGCTATGCCGAGGGAGACTCTGGCCTCTTTGCAGGCTCATGAGTGGGTGGAGAGGAGGAAAGGAATAGCCCTCGCCCCGGTGTAGGTGCCAGACAGGCTCACTTTACTTTTCACGACTCTAAGTTCCATATTTTCCTCCCCTAATTTATCCTCCCTAAAGTTGTCTTGAGTGTGTGAGCATGCGTGTCGGAACGCGGCGCCCCATGAAAGGATGGGAAGTTTTGACTAGCATCAGATCTTCAGAAAAGCTCCTTGGACACAGCCAGAGCCGAATAAAGGGAGCCTGTGTGCACAGTGAAGGAAATGGCAACGGACAACAGTATTCTTGCCTTGGTAATCCTACGGACAGAGGGAGCCTGGCGGGCTAGGAGCCCATGGAGTCGCAGAGTCGGACGTGACTGAGCGGCTAAGCGCGCGCGTTGGTGTGTACAGTCGTTTAGGAACAGGCAGGTGGAGTCCACAGATCCGGACTCGCTCTGGAACGTTATCAACTGTAGGCTTTGGGCAAAGTATTTACTCTTCCAATCTCAGGTGTAATGAAAAAAAAAAAAAGAAGAAGAAGAAGAAGAAGAAGAAGAAGAAGGAGGAGATAAGAATAAGCATAATAGGATGACTGTGAGAATTAACTGAGATTATGTGTGTGTGTGAAGCTGTAAGGATTATGGCTACTTATACTACATGGTTCAGTCAAACATAATTCGAGGTCAACGGTCAGAGCACAGAATCTAAGAAATTAAAAAAACTAAATCCAAATGAGACCTCATTAGAGTTCTTTTGGAAATTCAGATAAAATGTTTCTTAAACCTTCTTTGAAGAGCTGGATATTGTAAGAACTGACTGGGCATGATTATTTCCTGAATCCTGGATAAACTGTGTACATCTCCCCAGTCTAGTGGGCACAAAATTTCTTGCAAAAATTAATGCAAATGTGATGGTTCTGCCAAGAAATGATTTCTATATACTGTATAATTTGATCTTTACATCAAAGACATACCCAAGTGTTTTCAGTTTCTCTTTTCTTGTTGAGGAATTGAAATTAGAGAAGCTAAGCAACTCTAGAGGTGACTCAACTCCTCAATGGCAGGGCGAACCAGGACTCCCGTTTTGCCAAAACAAAATCCTCCCCCTTCCCTGAGACATAGCTTTGCCCTCAGAGATGTCAAAATCTTTCAATGACCCATAAATTTATTTAAATGTTTTTATTTCATGATTATAGTAGTCGTGCACACTTTGAAAAACTAAGGAAAAGTTGAAAAGAGCATAAGCTTCATATAGAGATGATATTTTAGCTCTTATGTATTTCTGCATGTATGAGCTCATAATGTAGATGTAAGCTTATATCTTTTAAATTTACTTTATACTCATATCTAGCTTCAATAGAGTTTTTACAGTTATATTTTTAAAGGGCAATGCAATAGTCCATGTTATGGCTGGCCACCTGATTCAAAGATCGGACTCATGTGGGCAGTTCATGTGGTCGCAAACAACCGCACACTCCTTAGCCGCTGAACAACAGTGAATGAACCCTAATAAACTTTATAATTTTAGATTATACCGATTTATTTTTCTGTCGCTGCGAATAGTTCTTCAAAGAACATCCTTGCCAACATTTTGGATTATTTTGTAGGGAAAAATATTAGAATAAACAATGAATCAAGTAATTCAATGCTCCTAAAATACATTCCACGACTTCCTAGAAAAGCAATATTAAGATATCCTCCTCCTTTCAGAGGTACAAGCGATAGGTAGGCGAATATTTACAACCATCACAGGGGCACCCAAAGATGGCGAATTTCTTTATAGAACTTTTTCATTCAGAGCACGTGGTGTGGGCGCTCCTACTTCGCTCTCACATCTGGCTCAGTTCTCGCCTTCCAAGCTCTGCTGGGAGTGGATCCTGTTTACAAACTTTAAGCCGCAAACCTGGCAAAGCGTTATTCTAGTGTGGAATTCTTTTGGCGCACTGCCGCACTCAAGGAAGTCATAGAAGAAAGATCATCCTGAGAGAAATTGGCATCAGCAGCCGTGAGTTAAAATGCTGCTGTCAGGTCCCCAGTTTGCTGCGAGGGATCAGTTGAGATCTGGGACATGGAAGGACTCCCAACCCCTCCCAAGCGGTGCAAACACGAATCTTCGTTACCGAAAGGGCTCAGGCCGCCCCAGGCAAATCCGAAGTGCGCTGGGCCACCACGGCCGCGAGATCAGCAGGCGGAGAACCTGCACCTCAGTGCTCTGGGCTCGGCTCCCAGAGCCACCTCCGCGGTTTCGGATCACCGGTTCTCGGGACATCGCTGCAAACCGGCCGAGCCTCTCCGACCCTTACCCTTTCCTCCGGATTCAGCGCCAGGGCGCACAGAGTCCCGCACAGGAGAGTGCAACAGATGCGCCGATCTCGTCCCTTCCCGGTCAGACTGTTGCCGCCACGTTAGAAGCATCCGGCGGCCGGAGGAGAGCTCGAGCACCGGCTGTCTGCAGGAGCGCGGGCGTCAGGGAGGGGAGCGGAGTGACCAGACCCAGCGTGGGCAGAAAAGCCTGGCGTCCCGGCCCCGGCTCTTACGCGCAGCCTGGTACTCAGCGCAGCCTAGACTAGGAGGTGCAGTGTGTGTGTGTGTGTGTGTGTGTGTGTGTGTGTGTGTGTGTTGCATGTGTCCCTTGGGCCCGAGTGGAGCAGCCACCACCTCTGTACTTAAGACAGAGCGGACTGTGCTGGGCGGCGAGGAGTGGCGGTGACCGGAGCGGATCTGCCTTCCTCCACTCAATAAAACGCTCAAACAATAGTAGGTCCTCAGGCGTGTTTTGAACGCCTACCTTGCGTCAGTTACGCCCCAAGCTCTGAGCGTACTGAGGAAATGAGGGGTCTTCGCCGTTTAGTTTTATCCCATTCTGGCAAAGGAGCATGTCTGCATGCTCAGTCGTGTGCGACTCTTTGCGATCCCAAGGACTGTAGCCTGCCTGGCTCCTCTGTCCGTGGGATTTCCCAGGCGAGAATACTGGAGCAAGTTGTCATTCCCTCCTCCAGGGGATCTTCCCGACACAGGGATCGATCCTGGCTTTCCTGCACTGGCAAGCGGATTCTTTACCACTGAGCCACCTGCGAAGTCCCCTTCAAGGGAGACAAACTCCTGCATCATTCCCACGAAGTGTGATACCTGGCACAGTCATATGGAATTCACACACAATATTTATTGAAATTTTTCCCATTGGTGGTTAACAAAAGTTCTTTTGTCCCCCCTATTTCAGACTTATCCAAAATGAGGAGAGTCCATCTTTAAAATTCGATATATAATAGCCGACTTTCCAGCCTGGCACTGAGGCCCATGGGCTTCCAGGAAATCAACTGTCTCCAAGGTCTTTGATGGGAGTCACTGGACTGGGTCCCTGGGTCTGCTGGTCACAGCTGTATTCCCAGGCCAGTCACCAGCACAGTAGCTCTCCAGTCAACATTTGTTCCATAAAGGAACTTACCTTGTTTACCTGGGAATAGTCCCTTGGATACCCTGAGGGCTGATTCGGTAGTGTCTCCGGACTGCAGGAAGTGGGGAGACTGACTGCCACCTCCCTCAGTGGTCCTTTCTGCTTTGCGATGTTTTTTGTGGGGTTCTTTAGCCCACAGTCTTAGAAATTTTATTTAAATGATTTATATTCTAAATTAATCCTAGAAAATATAAACTCAACAGTAAATAGACTTTGCTGCAAGTTGAGGTTTTCTTGAGGGGGTGGGTGTTGTGGTGGTACTGATGACTTTATTTATCTGAGATTTTGTTGATGTATAATGTTATGTAAGTTTCAAGTATACAACACAGTGATTTTTAAATTTTAAAAGTTATATTCTATTTATAGTTATTATAGAATATTGGCTATTTAGAAATATCCTGGTGGCTCAGACAGTAAAGAACCCATCTGCAATGCGGGAGACCTGGGTTTGGTCCCTGTGTTGGGAAAATCCCCTGCAGAAAGGACTAGCAGCCCACTCCAGCATTCTTGCCTAGCGAATCCCATGTGGGATTACAGTCCATGGGGTTGCAAAGACTCAGTCACATGACTGAGTGACTTAGCACAGCACAAAAATACTATAATAGCTTATTTTTGAATATGTGAAATGTTTACATAATTCTTAAAAATTTTTTATGTGGACCATTTTTAAAGTTTTTATTGAATGTGTTACAATATTGCTTCTGTTTTTGGCCCCCAAGGCATGTGGGATCTTAGCTTCTGACCAGGAATTGAACCCACATCCCCTGCATTGGAAGGTGAATTCCAGGCAGGGAAATCTCGAAACATTAACATAATTCTACAAGTTAAAATTGTGCAAGAAGAAGTGGCCACATACCTTTATCCTTTCTATTTCCATTCTCTATCTTTCCTGGTTCCTATATACTCCCAATCTCATTGGTTCCCTGCTCCCCTCTGTTTTGTGCAAATGAGCAGCTACATTTACATATTTTCTATTTCTCCTTCTTCCTGAGCTGACAAGGTAGCATTATATGGGGACTCTTTCTTGTTCCAAAGCCATGACATTTATTAAGATTTTTGTGCTGGTCAAATCAATCCGTGCTGCTGACTGGTACTTGTAGATGGCTCTGCTTCATAACACAGGATGTCACAGCTGCAACAACAATATCTATGATGTCTGTGTATTTTCTACCTACCTCTCCTTTGCTCCCCTGGAGAAGGAAATGGCAACACACTCCAGTATTCTTGCCTGGAGAGCTCCATGGACAGAGGAGCCTGGTGTGCTACAGTCTGTGAGGTTGCAAAGAGTTGGACACGATTTAGTGGCCAACTATACTCCTTTGCTCAAAATAAGCTATTCCATGTCCACAGTATACTCAGAACACTGAGCATCTCCCACTATTCTTAATTGCATAGGTCTTTGTAGCCTCATTCTCACAGAATGCCTAATTGTAGTTTTAAAGTAAATCCTTTCAAAACAACTCAGTGGGTCTTCTCTCTTTCTTCTTCTTTTTAGCCCAGCGGTCTCTGTTTTATAGATAAATAACACAGATGATCCAAAATCAAACAGCTACCAGAAGAAACTTAGAATTCAGGTGTTCCCACTACAAATGCTGGTTTCCTTCCTGCCATATTCCAGTGTTACGAAGACATCAGCCTTCACCTCTGCTGCCCACTTAAATTTCCTCAAGAAAAGAAAGGAAGACTTGAAAAAGAAAAACCGAAAACAATTTGACAAAAAGAATTGGACTCTTGTATGTACAGTTTTTTATTTTAAATTCATATTTACATCTCAACTTATGGGTTCTCAAAATAATTCTGTGAGTTGTGTAAAGCAGTTATTATTTCTAGTTTGCAAAGGAAGAGACCAAGACAGAGTACAATTCAAAAACCTGTTTTTGAATCACCTATGTCTCCTCATTTTCAGGATGGTGCTCTTTCCTTTATAGCACAAAGACTAATATAATTGCTTAGTTATCATCTTTCTTAGGTTTCTTCTTAGTTCTTTGTTCCGTACCCTTAGCACACTTGTTTCTAAGAAAAATGCCCTACATATTTTAAAATTTCACTGAAACTACTACTCCAATATTTTCTGAATTATTCCAATCAAGTCGGTAGAATTTTTTGAGGGCCCATTACATATGGGGAAGGCAAGCACATAACCTATCATTTAAAGCAGGACTTTTAAAAGGAAGGATTCAGGCATAAACCACAGCTGTTCCAGGGACCTGACTGAGGGATCAAACCCGGGTCCCCCACATTGCAGGTGGATTCTTTTATTGCTGAGCCATCGGGGAAGCCCATATAGTACTTTGCAAATACTCAGGACACAGAGATAAATAGTACCTACTCCAAAATCCTCCAGGAGTAGCCAGTCCAGTAAGAAATAAGACAGGTGAACTTTTATTGAAAATGTCACCAGCACATCTTTATTTGGTAGACTGGCATTAATGTGTCTAATTTCACTTAACTGATGAAGGAAACGTTTTTATTTATAATGATATTTTCATCATCAACATCTGTGATGTGGATCTGATTACCATATTTAGCAGAGTGGTTAACACTGGTGCATGCTTTATTATACTGCACAAGGCAGGCACACCCAGTAACATGCCTAAGGCCCTCTCACTGGCACAGGACTCTCCCTAGACTAAGGGCTGCTCCCAGTACCCATCCCAACTAATAGATACTCTTTCACAAGTTGTTTTTTTTTCATTTAACAATATATTGGTTCAAAAGACCTAGCTTATTCTTTTTACAGTTGCCTAGTACTTCATTGTGTGAAGGTACAGCATTTATCCAACTACTCTCCATTGACTGAGTATTAATTAGGTTTTCCCAGTATTTTGCAAGTACAAACAATGTTGCACTGAGTGATATTGTTGCAGTGTGGTTTTGTACCATTGGAAATGTATCTTCAGAGCATATTCCTAGAAGTGGGATTGTGAGTCAGAAGCAAATGAATATATAATATATGTTCAATTGCCAGGCTCCCATCTGGAGTAGTTGTATAGCCTTGCTTTCCACCAGCAATGTATGAAAGTGCCTGTCTCCCCTGTAGTATCCTGGTCCAAAGAATGTGTTATACCTTTTAATTTTCAGCAATCTGATAAGTGAGAAGTGGTATCTTGGTATTGTTCTAATTTGCATTTCTCTAATTATGAGTGAAATGGATCATCTTTTTATGGGATATATATATGTATGTGTGTATGTATGTACATGTATAAAAATACACAAGTATATAAACAAATACACATTTATTTGTTTGTTGTTTATTTGACCCCTCGGGGGCATGTGGGATCCTAAGTCCTTGACCTGGTGTGGAATCTGCACTCCCCAACTCCCAATTGGAAGGGTAAAATCTTAACCACAGGCCCACCAGGGAAGTCCCAATACATTTAAGTTATATCTTCCATTTTCTATCCAATTTTAAGAGTTTCTATACATGTTAATGATTTGGGCCATCTGTGCTATATGTTACAAATATTCTCTCCTGTTTGTCAGTTATCTTTAACTTCTTTTATAGTCTTTTGTCAGGTATTTTTAAATGTAGTTATGTGTATTAATCTTTTCTTTTAAAAAAATATTTGTTTATTTGGCTGTTCTTGGGTCTTACTTAGTTGCAGCCTGGGGGACCTTCGCCCTTCCTTGTGACATTAAAGATCTTAGTTCCATGACCAAGGATTGAACCTGGGGTCCCCTGAATCGGGAGCAGGAAGTCCTAGACACTGGACCACCAGAGAAGTCCCAGTCTTTTCTTTTGTTGTCTAGATTTGAGTTGCTGTGAGAAAAGCTTCTCCTACACCCAGGTTAATCACCCTGCTTTCTTCTAGTATTTGTATAATTCTAGTTGTTTATTTTTAAATGTACTTGGGGTGCATTCCAGTGTATGGTGTGGGCTGAGGATCTAATATTATTTTTTCCAATCAACTGTTTTGGGACCATTTAAAGACTGTCTTCAGTGACTTTCTCTGCTAACCTCTGAAAAATATGTGCAAAAATCGCAGGGTTAGGAGAGGAATATGAGTGGAGTGAAAAGTGGAATGGAGGAAGAGATTTATCAATTGTTTAAAAAACAAGTAGCTTTTCAACTTCTCTTGTCATCTCTCCACAACCCCCCTCTTGGTGTTGGACACAGTTATGGTCTTGCTGCCAGACCTCTGGGGCTGGACGCCCCCTCAATCCCCCAAGCCCGGAGACGGGGTGTGGAGCATGGGGACCCTGAGCCTCCTCCCGCCCGCCTGCTTCAACTCGGGAGCAAAAATGACCGTTCCCTAGAGCCGGAGAGGAGGGTGAGGGCGGGGATGGGGACACGCCGGGCTACTCTGCGGGGCCATCCCGGTCCCAGGAGGCTTAGGTGAGGATTCGGGAGCCACAGACAGGGGCCGGGCCTCGGTAATACTCTGAGCCTCTTATCTGCGGCCGCGCTTCCAGCTCCATTTCAATTAACATTCCAGCGCCCGGCCGCCCCGGCAGCCTGATAGCGCCGACCACCACCAAGCAGGAGTGAGTCCCCACCCCTGGAAAAATAAACTCGGCCCCAGAGGCTCTGTATGTGTGTGTCTGAAGGGGGGAAGGGGTTGCAGAGACTCAGGTCAAATAAACAGCTCTGCCCAGATCGAGCCGTGCGGAAGCTGCGCGGTTGCGCCGCAGGATGGCGAGTCGCGGTTGCGGTCCCGGTGTGTTCGGGTCCGGTACCATGAAGCCCGGTAGCCGAAAAGCCGCAGATGTGCCGCAGACGTGCGCCGGCTGCTGCGCGGTCCCTCCATACTGCCTGATTGCAGGTTCTCTTTAGTAAACTGGTAGTCACCTGTCTTCCTGAGCCTCCCCACCCCCAAAGCTTGTGAAGTGATCAAGTGCATGCCTCGTCCCCAGGGCCCTAGAGAGAGGAGTTTCACACAGACAGCCTGACCTTCGGGGTCAGACAGAGCCTTTCCAGGCCGTTTTTAGTATCTGGTGTCTTGCTCAGCTTGGGCATCCATGATCTCATTGATGTCCCTTTTAGATAAGTACCTCAGATCTCAGCATCTCATTCCCAGAGATGGGGTGTTGAAGGGTAGAGTTCCAGTAACTTGTTTATAGCCATTGGCTTTCTGAGGGGGGGCAATGACAGGCTAGCACACAGAACTTTGGAGTCTGGCTCCAAGTTGCATCTTCCTTATGAAGTCAGGCACTGGCAAATTGCTATAAATGATATTCTACTATTATTGTTATTCCCCGCGAATGTAAAAGATTTCAACACCTCAGGGCACACTGGTGGAATTCAGAGCTGCCTGTTAACTGAGTGTATGTGTGTGGAATATCCAAAGAGACAAACATTCTAAATGGAATATTTCTACAAAAATTTCACTGTAACAAAACATCAGAAACTTCTTTATTCCTTTAACAACTGCACGTTGTTCAATTACTTTTTTCAGAACTCACCATCCAGGGACCTTCTATTGCCCTCTAGAGCCAGCCTGGGCTTCCAAACTCGCTCTTTTAATAAAAAAAAAGTATAATACAAATAAATGCCTTGGGTCTTGTGCATTTGATTTTAAAAGGCAATTTAAGCGCATCCTTTATGGAAACTAGAAACCTGCTAAGGTGTGTTGGGTGAAGATTAGACTAAAAGACAGTAATTGTGAAGTAAAGTGTTAGTCACTGAGTTGTGTCTGACTTTTCGCAACCCCAAGGACTATAGCCCACCAGATTTCTCTCTCCATGGGGTTCTCCAGGTAAGAATACTGCAGTGGGTTGCATTTCCTTCCCCAGGGGATCTTCCTGGCCCAGGGATCGAACCTGCATCTCCTGCACTGCCGGCAGATTCTTTACCTTCTGACCTACATGGGAAGCCCACTTTGCATATAAGGACTTTAATTTGTAATGTAGTCCTGGGTTTCCATGCTTGTTAATCCTGGATGGATGCTAAAGAAAATGGAAACTCTTCTGAGATCTCTTTCCCAGAAGCCTATGGATATTTCCTTCAGAATCCAGGGAAGGACATGTGGGCCCCTGAGCTGGGGGAGGGTCCATGGCTGAGGGAGCTGCAGCAGCAGATCCATTACCCTCTCCCCAGTGGGCACTCTCCCTATGTAAGTGGCAGCCTAGGGACAGCCTCCTGGACAAAGAGGGAGCACACAGGCACAGACGACATGTTGATATTTGGTGCTCCCAAGATAAATTATACCGATAACCAAGTGCATTTTCCCTTTCCACGTCTTCCCCAGACAGACTGACGCTGAGTAGATGCATTAGAGAGCAGGACGGCTCATTTAAAAGCCAAACTAGGGAAGGTCTGGTGTTCTGAGAAGGTCCACTTTACACAGGAAAGTATGTCCAGAAGGCTGTCACTCCACCAGAGCCCTTTGACCAGCTCTGTTTGGCAAGGCTCCTTCTGGCCCCTGTTGTTGTTAGATTCCCTCCAGGGCCTGGATGCTGTAGGCCAGCAGTCTCCAACTTTTTGGGCCCAGGAACGGGTTTCGTGGAAGACAATTTTTCCAGGGACCAGAGTGGGTGGGATGGTTTCGGGATGATTCAAGTGCATTGCATTTACTGTGCACTTTATTTATTTTATAATTATTTCAGCTCCATTGCAGATAATCAGGCATTAGATTCTGGAGACTGTGGATCCTTGCAAACTGCCTTGTCCGCTTGGAACAGGGTTGGAGTGGGTCTGTAGCCACAGAGTCCTGGTCTTGTCTAGGGTACAGTGGAGGATGGGTGAGAAACAGAGAAGCTGGTGATACATTTTTCCTTCTCAAGCCCTGGTAATTTGGAGAGACTGGAGAACAGGAAGTTATATTTTAAAAGGATATAAAATGTTTGATTCTGATCCATCAGGCAGGCTGTTATACATCCAAACCTGCAATGTTTTACTTCCCATTTCCTTTTGACCTCTCTGGGAATGTCTAAAAATAGAGACAGGAAGGGAGGTAGTAAAACTGTGCTTGTTGTAAGACATAGGCTAGACATTTGTGCAACCACATCAACGCAGAGAATGAAACTGGCAGTCCAAGGAATGATTGTTATGTGCTAATTCCAAGGAGGGTCCTCTGTCAAAAGCTAATATTTGGCCACTAATTTACAAAACTCTAGG
Source organism: Nanger dama (assembly GCA_917880005.1). NCBI lineage: Eukaryota > Metazoa > Chordata > Mammalia > Artiodactyla > Bovidae > Nanger > Nanger dama. The sequence continues at coordinate 3,926,200 of CAKJTW010000078.1, read as the reverse complement.
CATTATTTTTCAATTCATGGCAAATAGATGGGGAAACAATGGAAACAGTGACAAACTTTATTTTTGGGGGCTCCAAAATCACTGAAGAGTGTGATTGCAGCCAAGAAATTAAAAGATGCTTGCTTCTTGGAAGAAAAGCTATGACTCACGTAGACAGCATGTTAAAAAAACAGAGACATTAACTTTGCTAGCAAAGGTCCATCTAGTCAAAGCTATGGTTTTTCCAGTAGTCATGTATGGATGTGAGAGTTGGACTATAAAAAAGTTGAACACCGAAAAATTAAAGCTTTTGAACTATGGTGCAGGAGAAGACTCTTGAGAGTTCCTTGGACAACTAGGAGATCCAACCAGCCCATCCTAAAGGAAATCAGTCGAATATTCATTGGAAGGACTGATGCTGAAGATGAAACTCCAATACTTTGGCCACCTGATGTGAAGTACTGACTCATTTGAAAAGACTCTGATGCTGGGAAAGATTGAAGGTGGGAGGAGAAGGGGATGACAGAAGATGAGATGGATGGATGGCATCACCGACTTAATGACATGAGTTTGAGTAATCTCTGGGGGCTGGTGATGGACAGGAAGGCCTGGTGTCAAAAAGAGTCAGACACGACTGAGCAACTGATCTGAACTGAACTGAGGCATTATTTTTATCAACAGCCTCCTTCTCCAAGGGATCTTCCCAACCCAGGGATCGAAGCCACATCTCTTACATCTCCTAAATTGGCAGGATGGTTCTTTATCACTAGTGCCACCTGGGAAGTCCTTTCTTTGTTATTATTATTTATTTATTTTTAAAAATATTCAAGAAAGCCATAATCCTGGATGAGATCACCGAAAGCATGAGTATAAACGAAGAAGAAAAGAAAGGCCCAAACCAAATTCTCATGCAGACCAAAAGCTAAGAGTTTCAGAAATTCCTTGGTGATCCAGTACCTAGGACATGGCTTTTTCGTGGCTGTGGCCTGAGTTCAGTCCTCAGTCTGGGAACTAAGATCCCAGGAACTAAGTTTCAGGACAGGAAACATTCATAAACCAACTGATTTTAATGCTGCAAAAAGAGTCAATGTCATTTTAAAAATGTGCTCGATTATTCTATATTAAAATAAAAAAAGAGACTTTACCATAAAATACATTTTGAGAACTTACTTGGGTTGGATACTGGATAAAAAAGAAGCCACCAAAGACATTTTGGAGGCTTCTTTGGTGGTCCAATGGTTAAGAATCTGCCTGTTAATGCAGGGGACACAGGTTCGATTCCTGGCCTGAAAGATCCTGCATGCCTCAGAGCAATTAAGACCCTGTGCCACAACTAACAGGCCCATGCACCTTAGAACCCGTGCTCTGTAACAGGAGAAGCCACCACGAGGGGGAACCTGCACATGAGGAACCCCACTCTCAGTAACTGAAGAAAGCTTGCATGCAGCAACAAAGACCCAGCACAGCCAAAAATGAATGAATGAACTAAAAATAAAGATATTTGGGGGCAAAAGAAGGAATTTGAATTTGTTTTTTTAAAAATCTTTTCCCAGTTTTACTGAGAAGTTGTAAATTTAGGGTATACAGCATAATGATTTGACTTACATGTATTGTGAAACAATTACCATAGTAAGCTAACATCTATCATCTCAAATAGATATCCCTCAAAAGAAAAGAAAAAAATGTTTTTTGCCTTGTGATAATGCTTACGGTGGACTCACACCTTTCAAATACAGCATACGGCAGTGTTTACTGTTGTCATAATTATTGCCAGTGTGTACATCACATCCCTACTACTTATATATCTTATAACTGGAAGTCCTGGTGGCTCAGACAGTAAAGCATCTGCCTGCAATGTGGAAGACTGGGCTCAGTCCCTGAGTCGGAAAGATCCTCTGGAGGAGGGCATGGTGACCCATTCCAGTATTCACGTCTGGAGAATCCTACGAACAGAGGAGCCTGACGGGCCACAGTCCATGGGGCCGCAAAAAGTTGGACATGACTGAGCAACTAAGCACATGCAGCGCACCTTTGACTGTCTTTATCCAATCCCCACCTTGACCTCTGGTAACAACAAATCTGATCTTTTTCTATGAGTTTATTTTGTTTTTGTTTTAGATCCCACGTATAGGTAAGATCTCAGTATTTGTTTCTGACTTATTTCATTTAACGTAATACCCTTTATGTCCATCCATGTTGTCTCGAATGGTAGGATTTCCACCTGTTTATGGCCAAGTAATATTCCATTGTAAATACAACCCACATCTTTATCTGTTCATCTGTCTATGGACATTTAGGTTACTCCCTTTTCTTAACTATTGTGAATAATGCTGCTATGGACACAGGGTTGCAGATCTCTCTTCAGCATGGTGTTTTCGTTTCCTTCAGATACAGTCTCAGAAGCAGAATTTCTAGATCATATGGTAGTTCCCTTTTGTAATTTTTGGAAGATCTTCCATTTTGTTTTCCATAATGGCTGCACCAGTGTACATTCCCACCAACAGTGCACAGAGGTTCTTCTTCTCTACACCCTCACCAGCATTTGTTATCTCTTTTTCATGATGGCCATTCTAACAGGTGTGACGTGATATCTCATTGTGTGATTTTTTCTTTTCCATTGTGGTTCATTTTAGGAAATAAAATACAGTTCCCTGTGCTAGGCAACAGGACCTTATTGTTTATCCATTCTATGTATAACTGTTTGGATCTGCTAGTCCTGAACTTCTAATCCTTCCCTCCCTCTGTTCTCTATGACCCTGAGTCTGTTTCTGCTTCATAGATAAGTTCATTTGTGTCCTATTTTAGATTGCACATGTAAGTGGTATTATATAGTGTTTGTCTTCCTCAGATATTTGAATCTGAATAGGTATTAGATGATATAATAGAATGAATATTAATTTTCCTGGATGTGATCATAGTAGAATGGTTTTGTGTGAAGTGTGTGGGATGAAGAGTCATGATACATGAATTTTCAAATGGTTTAGTAAAATATGTATGGAGAGAGAACAAATGTGGCCAAGTAGTAATAGTTGGTGAATAGAAGGATTTGGGGTTATTTATTGTACTAATCTTTCAATGTTTCTGCAACTTTGAAATTTTTCAAAATAAAAAGTCAGAGAATAAAAGACTGGAGGAAGAGAAGAGGAGGAGCCAGGAAGGAGCAGAAAAGTCAGAGGGTGAGAACTGGAAACCAAGTGAAGGAAGTAGGTAAGGAGACGGGAACACAAATGATATAAAGTATTCTTGGGAGGTCAAATAGGATGATAGAAATGATGGATGGAGGTAAAAACATCATCAGTGGTGACCTTGGCAAGGCCATTGGGCAGAGTGAAGGGATGACAACCAGCTTGCTGGCTCAGCCCAAAGAATGGGCCTGCTAACTCTGAAACTGGGTTTTCAGAAGTCAGGACTGTGTGTGTGTGTGTCTGTGTGTTTATGGTTCTGGGAACAGAAGTGGTGAGTGAACTGGGCAGCTGCACTCAGGGTAGGAGGGGCCTCTGGAGAGGGTTAGGGATGGGGAGGGGTCCCCAAGCTCCTATTTTTAAAAAATTTTTATTAGAGCATAGTTGACTTACAATGTTGTTAATTCCTGTTGTACAGCAAAGTGATTAGGTTGCACATACATATACATTCTTTTTAAAATATTCTTTTCCATTATGGTTTATCATAGGAGATATATATATATATATGTATATATATATGACAATTGTATTAGCTTCTGCTGTACGACAATGTAAATCAGCTGCTTGCAATGCTCACTCACTCAAACATGTGCGACTTGTTGTGACCCTTTGGCCTGCCGCCAGCTAGGCTGCTCTGTTCATGAGATTTCCCAGGCAAGAACTGCCATAGTGTTTACCTGAAAGCTCTTTTTCTTCTTTTCTGTTAGAGATCACACAAGATTAAAGTCCTACCAGGCTTCCCTGGTGGCCTAGTGGTAAAGAATCCACCTGCTAATGCAGGAGATTCAAGAGACATGGATTCGATCCCTGGGTCGGGAAGATCCCCTGGAGTAGGAAATGGCAGCCCACTCCATTATTCTTGTCTGGAAAATCCCATGGACAGAGAATCTTGGTGGGTTACAGTCAATGCGGTTGCAGAGTCAGACATAACTGATCGACTAAACATAACAAAGTTCCAGAGGGCCCAGGTAGACCACTTACATCTCAAAGGCAGAAGAGAAATATCAATTCCTCCTAGGGAGCTAGTTTCACCAATCACAAAAGTTCACTTTGATACAATAGCAGAGCTGTTAAAGGCCATTGTTCTCCAGATCTCTCAGCAGCCCCTGTTCCACGGAGATCACCACCATAGGATGACTCGCCCCTCACCAAAACTTTTCTATTTCCCGACTTCTTGGTGTTCACAGGAGTTTCCTAGGTCTCCTGTCTGCTCCATCAGTTGTTGGGCTGCACCTCACTGGCCTACAGGGGTTAGCTTGCACAGCTTAAGGAATGAAGAAAGAGCCAAGAGTTAGCAACAGAGACCTTGTAACCGGGAAGGGTTAATGTTGAATTCTCGCTGGATCTGCTTCTGTAACTTTAACCTCATCTGGCCACTTTTGTAAGCATACATAATGGCCTGCCTCAGGGAGATAACCTGAGCCATCCACTCACCGGAGGACTGTAAGGAAATGAAACCAACACATTCTGCCTCAGGGAGAAGTAGATGTTTTTCTGGAACTCTCTTGCTTTTTCCATGATCCAGTGGATGTTGGCAATTTGACCTTTGGTTCCTCTGCCTTTTCTAAATACAGCTTGAACATCTGGAAGTTCATGGTTCACGCACTGTTGAAGCCTGGCTTGAAGAATTTTGAGCATTACCTTGCTAGCACGTGAGAAAAGTGCAATTGCGCAGTAGTTTGAACATTCTTTGGCATTGCTTTTCTTTGGGACTGGAATGAAAACTGACCTTTTCTAGTCCTGTGGCCACTGCGGAGTTTTCCAGATTTGCTGGCATATTGAGTGTAGCACTTTCACAGCATCATCTTTCAGGATATGAAATAGCTCAGCTGGAATTCTATCACCTCCACTAGCTTTGTTTATAGTGATGCTTCCTAAGGCCCATTTGACTTCACATTCTAGCATGTCTGGCTCTAAATGAGTGATCACACCATCATGGTTATCTGGGTTATGAAGATCTTTTTGTATAGTTCTGTGTATTCTTGCCACCTCTTCTTAATATCTTCTGCTTCTGTTAGGTCCATACCATTTCTGTCCTTTATCGAGCCCATTTTGCATGAAATTTTCCCTTGATATCTCCAATTTTCTTGAAGAGATCACTAGTCTTTCCCATTCTATTATTTTCCTCTATTTCTTTCCATTGATCATTGAGGAAGGCTTTCTTATCTCTCCTTGCTATTCTTTGAAACTCTGCATTCAGATGTTTATATCTTTCCTTTTCTCCTTTGCCTTTAGCTTCTCTTCTTTTCTCAGCTATTTGTAAGGCCTTTTCAGACAACCATTTTGCCTTTCTGCATTTCTTTTCCTTGGGGATGGTCTTGATCACTGCCTTCTGTACAATGTCACGAACCTCCATCAGTAGTTCTTCAGGCACTCTATCAGATCTACTCTGTCTATCCATCTATTGAATCTATTTGTCACTTTCCAGAAAAACAACTGCTTCTGCCTTATTGATTAAGCCAAATCCTTTGATTGTGTAGATCACAACAAACTGTGGAAAATTCTTCAATAGATGGAAATACCAAACCACCTGATCTACCTCCTGAGAAATCTGTGTGCAGGTCAGGAAGCAACAGTTAAAACTGGACATGGGACAACAGACTGGTTCCAAATCAGGAAAGGAGTACGTCAAAGCTGTATATTGTCACCCTGCTTATTTAACTTATATGCGGAGTACATCATGTGAAATGCTGGGCTGGAAGAAACACAAGCTGGAATCAAGACTGCCAGGAGAAATATCAATAACCTCAGATATGCAGATGACACCACTCTTATGGCAGAAAGTGAAGAAGAACTAAAGAACCTCTTGATGAAAGTGAAAGAGAAGAGTGAAAAAGTTGGCTTAAAGCTCAACATTCAGGAAATGAAGATCATGGCATCCAGTCCCATCACTTCATGGGAAATAGATGAGGAAACAGTGGAAACAGTGTCAGACTTTATTTTGGGGGCTCCCAAATCACTGCAGATGGTGATTGCAGCCATGAAGTTAAGAGACACTTGCTCCTTGGAAGAAAAGTTATGACTAACTTAGACAGCATATTAAAAGGGAGAGACATTACTTTGCCAACAAAGGTCCATCTAGTCAAGGCTATGGTTTTTCCAGTAGTCACGTATGGTTGTGAGAGTTGGACTGTAAAGAAAGCTGAGTGCCAAAGAATTGATGCTTTTGAACTGTGGTTTTGAAGAAGACTCTTGAGAGTCCCTTGGATTGCAAGGAGATCTAACCAGTCAATCCTAAATGAAATCAGTCCTGAACATTCTTTGGAAGGACTGAGGCTGAACCGGAAGCTACAGTACTTTGGCCAACTGATGGGAAGAACTGACTCCTTGGAAAAGACCCTGATGCTGGGGAAGATTGAAGGCAGGAGCAGAACGGGAGGACAGAAGATGAGATGGTTGGATGGCATCACTGACTCAATGGACATGAGATGAACAGGCTCTGGGGAGTTGGTAACGGACAGGGAAGCTTGATGTGCTGCAGTCCATGGGGTCTCAAAGAGTCGGACACGATTGAGCGACTGAACAGACCTGAACTGCCTCAGGCCTGCCATCCTAGGGGACATTTGCAAGGACTGAATAGTCATTACTTTGTTTCATCCCCTCCTCCCATTTCTTATTCATAAAAGAACCTGGCAACCAGGCCCCAGGAAGATTGCTATTTAGAGACACTATCCTGCCATCTTCATGGTCAGCCAGCTCCCGAATAAAATCCCTTCCTAGTCTCTTGAGAGTCCATTGGACTGCAAGGAGATCAACCAAGTCAATCTGAAAGGAAATCAACCACGAATAGACATTGGAAGGACTGATGTTGAAGCTGAAGGTCCAATACTTTTGCCACCTGATGCAAAGAGTTGACTCATTGGAAAAAACCTCTGATGCTGGGAGGGATTGAAGGTGGGAGGAGAAGGGGATGACAGAGGATGAGATGGCATCATGACTCAATGGTCATGAGTTTGCACAAACTCTTGGAGATAATGAAGGACAGGGAAGCCTGGTGTGTTGCAGTCCGTGGGGTCACAAAGAGGCAGACATGACTGAGCCATTGAATAACAACAAAAATCCCAACACCTGGTCTCGGATTCACTGACTTATTGTGCGGCCAGCAGAGGTAGCTTGGATTCGGTAGCAACATCAATGGTTTACTGGAAGGAGGAGCATACATCTGTGAAGCAAGGTTCCCGAGCAAGAGGCCACACTGTGTGCAGCAGAAGGAGGGCAGTACGTGGTGGCAGTCTTCGCTCCCCAGGGGTGGAGGGGCTTGGCCCTTACATTTTACACGTGCTTTGGTTTTGTGTGCTTATTATATGTTATATCCCGTCTCCAATTAAAATATGATAGAGAACATGTGAAGCAGGTTTGAGGGGACCCTTGATATTTTCTGGTGAAAGGACGGGATAGTGGAGGGATAAAGTTTCGTTGTGGTCAGCTATGCACAAGTGGACTACTGGGAACTTCCTGGCGGTCCAGTGGTTAAGACTTGCTCTTCCACTGCAGGGGCATGGGTTCCATCCCTGGTGGCAAAGTCCTTCACGACCCACGGCGTGACCAAAACAACAGTGAGTTACTCTAACACATTGTGGACATCACAATATTCCTTAGCAGTGATTAAAGTCTCACCTTAAGTCTAGTACAGCAGAATAATTCCTATTTTTTTATAGTGAACATATCAAGGCTTAGCTGGACAGTATCTCATTTTTGAGGGAAGAGCCCACTGATCAAGAAAGTTAACCATCTCTATTTCATAGACTGATTTAGGCCCTATCCGAAATCAGGTGCATTCTGGAGGTGAGGAGGTCATCTTAAGGCTGCCCAAGTTCTGGCCCTTGACCCAGGGGGACCCTACAGTGGAGACTCTCCAAGCCACTCCTCTTCTGCAGAGAAATCGAAAGGGAGTGCCTTGGGAAGGGGAGAGCTAAGTAGCAGGCATGTTCCTGGGAGGGATCCCACCTGCAGGAAATAATTCTGTAGCAAAATTAGAGAGGCACTGGGACTCAGAGAAGGTAGAAGGTGGGTTTGCTGGCAAGGAAGCTCTTGATTGGTGTTTAAAATGGAAAGAGAAAAAATAAAATGGAAAGAGATATGCAGTGCTTGTCCCAGCAAAAAAAAAAAAATTGTATATGATTTACATGTAGTTTGCGTTTTCACATTTACATGCTTCATTTATTATGATTTTAATATAATAGCCATACCTTTAAGTATATATTTTTGAAATATACATCGACATATGCACAGAAATCCTCTCGGATCGTTTGAGCTGGAAACGCCAGGTCACAGCTGCTTAAGCTCTGACTGGAAAAACCTAAGCTCTTTGCTATTTCCAGTTCAAGAGGCAGACTCCACAGGCTGAGCTCTTAACAACCACATCTTACAGTTCTCCAGAATGACAAGTCCACTGACGGCCAGGTCGTTTCTCTCTCTCTCCTCTGGACTTTGCAAGCTCTGCTTGACTCTCACGCATAGCTTTCCTCCCCAGATCCGGTGGCGCTCATCTGACTCCCAGGCCCAGGCTGGCACTACATAGCTTCTTCCAACTCCGGGGAAAATGGTGGTGGGTTTAGTCGCTAAGTTGTGTCCAACTGTTGTGACCCTATGGACTGCAGCCTACAGGTTCCTCTGTTCATGGGATTCTCCAGGCAAAAATACTGCAGTGAGTTGGCATTTCCTTCTCCAGAGAATCTTCCCCACTTGAGGATCAAACCCGGGTCTCCTGCATTGCAGGCAGTTTCTCTACCGACTGAGCCACCAGAGAAGCCCACGGGAAAAACAGAAACCTCAGCCTCAGCTAAGCAGAAGCCTGAGCAGAAACCCCTTTGCCGGGTCCTCGTCAGAGACGGAGCTGCGCTGGAACCCTTCTTCCCACCCCGTGCCCAGCGTAGACCGTGACCCGGTAGATTTTCTCGAAACGGAAGGAGACACCGAAAAATCTGAATGGCCCAGGTCTCAGCGTTAGACCCGCGGAGGGGCGGGTGTCCACAGCGCGGTGGCGAAGCTCCTGCCACACCGCGAACAAGGACCTACTCAGGAGTGATGCTGCAAACAAGTTGAGGGATGGCTTGGTCGCCTCCAGAGCGTTTCTTCGAAGGATGAGACCGTAGAGCCCGTTTTGATTTTTGAATTCTCTTAGTTAGGGACTCACTGTCCCCTGCGAGGCTGCTGGAGGGGGGGAGCTGGGGGAGAGCGGGGGGAGGGGGGTTCCCCGCGGCGAGTACCCCTCCTCCCGCTGCTCTTCCCGCCGCTCCACGGCCGGCGGCGGGAGTTGGGGTGGGGGTGGGGGTGAGGGTGTGACGGGAATTGTTTTCCCCAGACTTGGGGCCGTCATTGTCGTTCCAAAGGCCTCCTGGGGTGGCCCCTTCACTGGCCGTAACCTGACACCTCGAAATGCTGATTGCGCAAGGCCGCCGGCGCCAGGGGGCTAGAGGGGCGCGGCGCTGGCATCCCAGACCCGGCTTCCTGGGTGTCGAAAGCCCGTAATACCACCAGGTTCCCCTGACTCAAGAAGGGGAGAAGCTGGCATTGATTGTGCGCCCTCATGGGCACTTCGCCGTTTTTACCAAGCTCTCTAGTTCCCTACCCTGCTTCCTTGTCCTGCCTGGATCTGATTTTCCTTTCACTTAATAGTTTGTTAATTACACCACTTTCAGAAAAGATAAATATATAGTTTAACTTGGCTTTAGATCATGCTTGCGTTTGTGCTGAGTCGACTCAGTTGTGTCAGACTCTTGGAGATCCTATGGCCCAGATAACCATGAAGATGTGATCACTCACCTAGAGCCAGACATCCTGGTGTGCAAAGTCAAGTGGGCCTTAGGAAGCATCACTACAAACAAAGCTAGTGGAGGTGATGGAAGTTGAGCTATTTCAAACTTTAAAAGATGAGGCTGTGAAAGTGCTGCACTCAGTATGTCAGCAAATTTGGAAAACTCAGCAGTGGCCACAGGACTGGAAAAATGTCAGTTTTCATTCCAAAGAAAGGCAATACCAAAGAATGCTCAAACTACTGCACAATTGCACTCTTCTCACGTGGTAGCAAAGTAATGCTCAAAATTCTCCAAGCCAGGCTTCAACAGTATGTGAACTGTGAACTTTCAGATGTTCAAGCTGGATTTAAAAAAGGTAGATGAACCAGAGATCATATTGCCAACATCTGTTGGATCATTGAAAAAGCAAGAGAGTTCTAGAAAAACACCTACTTCTGCTTTATTGACTACATCAAAGCATTCAGCTGTGTGAATCACAACAAGCTGTGGAAAATTCTTCAAGAGATGGGAATACCATACCTGACCTGCCACCTGAGAAATCTGTATGCAGGTCAAGAAGCAACAGTTAGAACTGGACATGGGACAACAGACTGGTTCCAAATTAGGAAAGGAGTACATCAAGGCTGTATATTATTACCCTTTATTTAACTTATATGCAGAGTACATCACGTGAAATGTTGGGCTGGATGAAGCACAAGCTGGAATCAAGATTGCCAGGAGAAATATCAATAACCTCAGATACGCAGATGGCACCACCCTTACGGCAGAAAGCCAAGAAGATCTAAAGAGCCTCTTGATGAAAGTGAAGGAGAAGAGTGAAGAAGCTGGCTTAAAACTCAACATTCAGAAAACTAAGATCATGACATCTAGTCCTATCACTTCATGGGAATTAGATGGAGAAACAGTGGAAACATTGACAGATTTTCTTTTGGGGGCTCCAAAATCACTGCAGATGGTGATTGCAGCCATGAAATTAAAAGATGCTTGCTGCTTGGAAGAAAAGCTATGACCAACATAGATAGCATATTAAAAAGCGGAGACATTACTTTGCCAACAAAAGTCCATCTAGTCAAGGCTATGGTTTTTCCAGTAGTCATGTATGGATGTGAGAGTTGGACTGTGAAGAAAGCTGGGTGCCGAAGAATTGATGCTTTTGAACTGTGGTGTTGGAGAAGACTCTTGAGAGTCCCTTGGACTGCAAGGAGATCTAACCAGTCAATCCTAAATGAAATCAGTCCTGAATATTCATTGGAAAGACTGATGCTGAAGCGGAAACACCAATACTTTGGCCACCTGATGGGAAGAACTGACTCATTAGAAAAGACCTTGATGCTGGGAAAGATTGAAGGCAGGAGGAGAAGGGGACAACAGAGGATGAGATGGTTGGATGGCATCACCGACGCAATGGACCTGAGTTTGAGTGGGCTCCGGGTGTTGGTGATGGACAGGGAAGCCTGGCCTGCAGCAGTCCACAGGGTTGCAAAGAATCAGACACAACTGAATGACTGAACTGAACTGATCTGATGAGCCACGTGATGAAGGGTAGAGTCTTGAAGATTAAGCTGTAGTTTGGCTAACCTCATCTTCTGCAAGTCTCCCCAGGTAGCTCAGTGGTAAAGAATCTGCCTCCCAATGCAAGAGCTGCAGGAGATGCGGGTTTGATCCCTGGGTTGGTAAGACTGCCTGCAGGAGCAAATGGCAACCTGCTCCAGTATTCTTGCCTAGGAAATCCCATGGACAGAAGAGCCTGGTGGGCTATAGTCCTTGGCATTGTAAAGAGTCAGACACAATTGAGCACAAGCACAGTTACAATCTATTGCAAAAATTTGACTGAGCCACACAATTTGAATTTGTTTCCTCACCTGGAAAATGGGCATAGTAACCTGTATCATTGGGTTGAGAATTGTTGAGGGAAAAAACCTCCATACGAATGTACTTTTTAAAGAGGTAAGACACTGACCACATATAAAGAATTGATATTTTATTCTTCAGAATGCCAGTGGCAAGCGTGCTCAGTTGTGTCTTTCTCTTTGTGACCCCATAGATTGTACCCGGCCTGGTTCCTCTGTCCATGGGATTTTCCAGGCAAGAATACTGGAGTGGGTAGCCATTTCCTTATCCAGCGAATCTTCCCCACTCAGGGAATGAACCCGTATCTCCTTTGGATCCTGCACTGGCAGGCAAATTCTTTACCGCTGATGCCACCTGGGAAGCCTCTTTATTCTCACAGATTTTCACTAATTTCTCAAACAAGGTAGATTGATGTGGTTAAACACACAAATGAAACAGATATTAAGTAGATGTGCATTCACACAACCATTTTATTCTAAAGCAAATGCTATATACTCTTCTTTCTGAAAGGTTAAAGAATCATGGTTCATTTTTACAAATTACCAAGATTCTTAAGAAATAGCATAGAAAGAAAAAAAGATAAAAGTTTGGAAGGGCAATGCTAGCTGTATCTCTCACAGCAACCTTGTGAAAGTGAAAGTTGCTCAGTTGTGTCTGACTCTTTGCAACCCCATTGGCTATACAGTTCATGGAATTCTCCAGGCCAGAATACAGGAGTGGGTAGCCTTTCTCTTCTCCAGGGGATATTCCCAACCCAGAGACTGAACCCAGTTTTCTCACACTGCAGGCAGAAGGGAAGCCCCACAGCAACCTTAGGGGAACATATACACTGGGGATGCCCTCTCTCGATCCCGGGTTGGGGAGTCATTCTCAGTCAGACTGATTGTACTTGGTGCTTTCTGAGCAACTCTGTTGGCTCATTTTGGAAGTGATGGCCCTTCTTTTCCCCTGTAGTAACATACAGTTCAGGACAAAAGACAAGCTTTATTTGAGCATTAGGTTGCAATGTTGTATACCAAGGTAGTTGGCAAGAACTTGGAAACTAATACTCAGTATTTTGTAATAACGTATGACAAAAAGAATCTGAAAAAATATTAGTGAATCACTGTGTTGTACACCTGAAACTAACACAACATTGTAAATCAACTATCCTTCAGTTAGAAAAAGAATGAAGGTTCATCAATCAATTAAAAAAACAGAATTGGAAGAGGAGGCCTGAATTCTAGTCTTAACTTAGCTATTAACTGTAAATGTTAATTGGTGCTTATTACAGATGTCTTTTCCTGAAAATGGACTTGTTTATTAATGGTTTTTTTCATTTCTCTTAAGCAAGGGTTACCAAATACTGATCTTTTGGAGGTGATGTGTTTGACCTATACTTCTTAAAAAAACTAATTAGGTAATTAATTTTTGGCTGTCCTGGGTCTTCATTGCTACACATGGGCTTTCTCCAGTTGTGGCAAGTGGGACTATTCTCTAGTTGTGGTGCACAGGCTTCTCATTGCAGTAGCTTCTCTTATTGTGGACCATGGGCTCCAGGGTGCTCAGGCTTCAGCAGTTATGACACGCAGACCCTAGAGTAGGACCCTAGAGTAAGGGCAGTAGTTGTGGGGCGTGGATTTAGTTGCCCTGTGGTGTGTGGAATCTTCCTGGACCAAGGATCATGTCCCCTGCATTGGCAGGTGAATTCTTAACCACTGGACCACCCAGGAAGTTCTGACCTACACTTTTTGTTTGATAACTTTAGATCTATTAAAAACAGAACTTTTATGTTCAGAAAAAAATTGAACAGAAAACATAGAGTTCTTGTATGAACTCTCTCAGTTCCCAATAGTATACTCTATTATTAACATCTTGCATCAGTGTGATACATTTCTTATAATTTATGAACCAATACTGATACATTATTTTAAACTAAAGTCTGTAGCTTACATTAGGTTTCACTCTTTGTGTTGAATATGCTATAGATTTTGACAAATATATAATAACATGTACCCTTACAGTGTCATACAGAATAGTCTCACTGCCCTAAAACTGCCCCAAAACTGCCCCGTGCATTTGCCTATTCATCCTTCCTTTTCCCTGAGTCCCTGGGAACCACTCCTCTGTTTACTGTCTCTGTAGCTGTTGCCTTCCATGGAATGTCATATAGCTGGAATCACACAGGATGTAGCCTTTTCATATTAGCTTCTTTCACAGTGATGTGCATTTAAGTTTCCTTCATGTCTTTTTTCCTCATTTCTTTTTATTGCTGAATATTATTTTATTGTATGGATGCACGATGGTGTACTTATCCATTCAACTGTTGAAGTTCGTTTCGGTTGTTTCTAGTTTTTGGCAATTCAGCAGTTCCACTTTGGGTATTTATCTGAAGAAAACAAAAACATTAACTTGAAAAAATATGTACATCTCCAGGTTCACTGCTGTAGCATCATTTATAATCGCCAGGATGTGGGAGCAACCTAAGTGTTCACTGATGGATGAATGGATAAAGATATATATATATATGAATAAAATTCATCAATATATTTTATATATATAATTCATCCACCAAAAAAAGAAATCTTGCCATTTTCAATGACATAGATGGACCTTGAAGTCTTTTTACTAAGTAAAGTCAGGCAGAGAAAGATAAATACAGTATACTGTCTCTTATATGTGGAATCTTAAAAAAAAAAAGAAAAGAGAAAAATCCTCCAAATCCCAAAGCTCATATATACAGAGAATGGATCAATGGTTGATATGCAGGGGGTGAGAGCTGGAAGAAGTGGAGAAATGGGTGAACTTTTCCTTTTTCTTTTTTACTTTAAATATACTTTTTCAATTAAAAAAAAACCACAGAAAAAAATAAAAATAAAAAGTCATTTCCTGGTCCATACTGCATTTTAAAATGTTTGAATTTGAACCAATATTTTAAAAAATGGAAACATTAAAAAACAACTCTGACACTGGACAAATATAAATTAAGTTGAACGACATTTTATAAAATAACAGGTTTGTTCTGGTTACTGTGGTTTTATAACAAATAACCCAACACTTATTGGTGTAAAATAGTCATTTATTATACTCATGGCTTCTATGGGCCAGGAATTCAGAAAGAGCGCACAAGGGATGGTTTGTCTCTACTCTGTGATGGCTGGGTCTCAGCTAGAAGACTCCACACTCAGGGCTGCAAATGTCTGAAGGCTCACTCATTTTCCTGTTTGGCGGTTGATGCTGGCTGTCGGCTGGGACTTTGGCTGGAGCAGTTGGCAGAAACACCTGTATGTGGCCTTTCCACATGGCTTGCTTGGCTTCCTCGCAGAGTGGTGGCTGGGTTCCTAGGGAAAGGAGAGAGAGAGAGAGAAAAAAAAAGAGAGAATCAGACAAATGCCATATTTTCTTTTTCTGATCTAGCCTCAAAATAGTATTATTTCAGTCACACTCTACTGGTCAGAACAGAAACAATCCCACTCAGGCTCAAGTGGGAGGGGAAACAGACTCCATTTCTTCTTGTCATCTTTTTTTCCTTTCTGACTGGGCTGGGTCTTCCTTGCAGAATGCGGCTTCTCTAGCTGTGGCAGGCAGACTTTAGTTGCCATATAGTGTGTGGGATCTTAGTTCCCCAACCAGGGATCAAACCTGTGTTCCCTGCATTAGAAGGTAGATTCTTAACCACTGGACCACCAGGGAAGTTCCAAGGAGAGTAGTAAGAAGGTTCTGGAAGAACATGTGGGACTAGAAATATTGTGATCATTTTTGGAAAATGCATTGCACTGCAGACCCAGAATCTTTAAAATTGTCAAGGTCACAAGAGTCACAAGGACTGAATACCTGTTCTAGAATAAAGGAGGTTAAAGAGACATGAAAATTGAATACAAAACATAAACTAGGATTTTCTTTTGTTATAAAGAAAGAGCATTATTGGAAAGTTAATAAAATCCAAGTAAGATACCAATGCTAATTTTCCGGTTTTGACGATTCACCACAGTTATACCAAAGAATGTATATAGGAAATATACATTCAAGATACTTAGGTAGGGAGGGGTATCATGTCTTCAGCTTCTCAGTTCAGAAAGAACATTTCTCATTTATCTATCTATTTATCTGTCTGTTTACACACACACACACACACAGACACACACCTTTGGGGAATCTTGGTGAAGATTGGTGAAGGGTACATGAGAATTTCTGTGCTCTTTCTTGCAACTTTCTGTAACTTTAAATTATGTATAGAGTCTCAAACATTGATCACAAATGAACTGCTTTGTTGTAACACAGAGTGCTGTCTGGGTCCTGACACAGTCACTGGCGCTTAGCTGATTTTCTATATTTGCCCCAGGGCACTTTAATTTGGGCTGTAGTAATTTTTTTTTTAATACAATAGAGACTTTTCATTTAAACTTTAACTTTGTAAATACTGAAGTGTGTAATTAAAGCCAATAAAATATGGGTTTGAATATTGTTTTAGCTTATTATTTTTGATATGTTTTGGTATCAAATTATAAAGAATTGAAAACTAATAATAACCCTAGAAACCCATTCATTTGTAAGTAAACTGATAAAGCAAAGACGATTGTTAGTTTGCGTCCGTCTATTTACTTTGTAAGCCCTTTGCACTCCTGCTGTACAAGGGCATCCCCTTGATAAAGGTTTATTCTGTTATCCGACAATGGCTTATTAAAATGATGGGACTACTCAGAAAAAAAAAATTATGTCACATTAAAACTTTTGAAAGATGAGACAAGAAACCCCAAAACTCAATTTTTTCACATTTTTTAAAAATTGGAAGAACTGCCAACATTCGAATTGCATTTCTCCATGATAAAAATGGAGTTGAAGAATGGCAAATTGACTTTACATGTCTACTAAAATTATTTTTTATTAATTTGAAAGTTTGAGCAATACATTCATATGGCTCAAAATTAAAAAAAAATATATGAAGGTATACACTGAAAAAGTTTGCTCCCATTCTCCACCTCTCATCTACCTGCTCCCCTCACTTTGCTCAATATGTGGCTACTTTGTTGATTTCTTGGGGGAACTCTTCCTAAGTTCCTCTATGTGAGCATAAGCAACTTTGACTATATGGTCTGATCCAGCCCCCTTTACATAAAAGGAAGTATTTCCTATTCAAATCTATACCCCTTAGCAGGGCATTCATTCCCGTTTGCCCGACCCATCCCCTGCCTTTAGTTCATGCTCTACTTGCTTCACTCCTTACATCAGGGATCCCCAACCCCTGGGCCACAGACTGGTGCCAGGCCGCACAGCAGGAAGTGAGTGGCAGGTGAGCAAAAGAGTAAAGCTTCGTCTGAATTTACATCCACTCCCCACTGCTTGCGTTACTTCTTGAGCTCCACCTCCTGTTAGATCAATGGTGGCATTCTCATAGGAGCGTGAATTCTACTGTGAACTGAGTATGCAAGAGATCTAGGTTGTACTGTCCTTACGAGAATCATCCAGAAACCATCCCTGCCCCTTGTCCATGGAAAAATTGTCTCCCATGAAACTGGTCCCTGGTGCCAAAAAGGTTAGGCACCGTTGCCTTATACAATCTCAGACTTCATATGAACTGACTTCAGCTTTGACAAGCTATATCTTGAAAAAGCTTGTTGTAAAGGTTATTTGGGAAGATGTATGTGAAAATAAATTTCTACCAGCGTACACAAGGTAGATCACATCCATATGTACTTGTTCTTTGAATGGATCATTGAGATAACATATATGAAAAGCAAAATCTGATAAATGTTAGCAGCAGGGCATTGGTGACCCTTGATAGGTGGTAATGAGAAACATTTTTCTCAAACTATAGTGATGTTACTTTTCCTTGACTCCTCTCCATGGGTCCCTATTGTCTTTTAGAACCAGCTAACCTCTGATTTGAGCTTCCCTGGTGGTTCAGTGGTAAAGAATCTGCCTGCAATGCAGGAGACGCTAGTTTGATCCCTGGGTTGGGAAGATCCTCTGGAGAAGCAAATGGCAAGCCACTCCAGAATTTTTGCCTGGACAATCCCAGGGACAGAGGAGCCTGGTGGGCTACGGTCCGTGGAATTGAAAAGAGTCGGACAAGATAACGACTGAGCATGCAACCAGCAAGGTTTCTGTGTGTCAAGTCAGTGTACAGAAAGCTTCCAATTACGTTTCTATTTACCAGCAACAAAGAGAAATTAAGCAAAAATAAACAGTGTATAATGGGATCAAGGAATGAAGAATCCAGGAATAAATCTTTTAAAATGGGAAGGACGACCTCTACTGGTAAAAAGTATAAATGGCAGTAAGTGTTAAGGCTGTATAATGTCACCCTGTAACTTATATGCAGAGTACATCATGAGAAACGCTGGACTGGAAGAAACACAAGCTGGAATCAAGATTGCCGGGAGAAATATCAATCACCTCAGATATGCAGATGACACCATCCTTATGGCAGAAAGTGAAGAGGAACTAAAAAGCCTCTTGATGAAAATGAAAGAGGAAAGCGACAAAGTTGGCTTAAAGCTCAACATTCAGAAAACGAAGATCATGGCATCTGGTCCCATCACTTCATGGCAAATAGATGGGGAAACAGGGAGATACTTTATTTTGGGGGCTCCAAAATCACTGAAGATGGTGACTGCAGCTATGAAATCAAAAGACACTTACTCCTTGGAAGAAAAGTTATGACCAACCTAGATAGTATACTCAAAAGCAGAGACATTACTTTGCCGACTAAGGTCCGTTTAGTCAAGGCTATGGTTTTTCCAGTAGTCATGTATGGATGTGAGAGTTGGACTGTGAAGAAGGCTGAGCGCCAAAGAATTGATGCTTTTGAACTGTGATGTTGGAGAAGACTCGAGAGTCCCTTGGACTGCAAGGAGATCCAACCATTGTGAGGGAGATCAGCCCTGGGATTTCTTTGGAAGGAATGATGCTAAAGCTGAAACTCCAGTACTTTGGCCACCTCATGAGAAGAGTTGACTCATTGGAAAAGGCTCTGATGCTGGGAAGGATTGGGGGAAGGAGGAGAAGGGGACAACAGAGGATGAGATGGCTGGATGGCATCAAGGACTCGATGGATGTGAGTCTGAGTGAACTCCGGGAGTTGGTGATGGACAGGGAGGCTCAGCGTGCTGCGATTCATGGGATTGCAAAGAGTCGGACACGATTGAGCAACTGAACTGAAGTGAAGTGTTACAAAAGGCCAGAGCTTTTGGCGCACATAGCATAAACTCTGCCTCTGTCTGTGCAGGACCTGAATTTCCTCCCACTTTTGAACTTGCTCAGGCTGCTGGTTCCTCTCTCTTTCCATGGGGAAAAGGGTGCCCACCGGCTGCCTCAGACCTGATTCTCGTGGACACACCTAGGGCAGGAAGTGCTGTACTGATTGTCTGGAGTGTCAACCCAGGGTCATACCCCAAAGTTTTCCTTGGGGTGTTCATGTAAGTCAGTGAAGATCTTGCTTAATAAGAATGCCTTGGTCTAGATGGCTAACATGTGCCAGGCCGAGCTGGCTGAGAGCTCTGTGGGAAGTCCATCAAATCGACTTTAAGGGTCAGAACGTCTGCTTTCTCCAGGACAAGAGAACCCAAGTCTAAGTAAGGACTATGGGAACTGTTCCCTGTATTGTTTCAAAATTCCAGAATTGTTAAGTTTCCATAAAGCGTCGTTGTTTGCAATTCCATACCTTTTCAATATCCAGCATTTCATCTTAAAGGGCCTTAAGACTTCACATTTTAAAAATTAACAGGTGTCACGGAGTTCCAATGTTTCTGAAAAGACTGTGAGCTGGCTTGTAGGTGAGGTGCTTCAAGTTCACAGAGTCCACAGATGGTCCCCTGAGAACAAACTGCATGAATACAAACTTCCTGGTTAGGCTTGCCTAGAAAGAAGCCGAACAGCTGGTCACAACTTCCACTATCTCAGAAAAATACCCATTTACCAAGCTCCAGGGCTTCCCTGGTGGCTCAGGTGGTAAAGAATCCGCTGCCAAAGCTGGAAACCCTGGTTCGATCCCTGGATCAGGAAGATCCCCTGGAGAAGGAAACAGCAATCTGTTCCAGTATTTTTGCCTGGAGAATCCCATGGACAGAGAGAGGAGCCTGATAGGCTGCAGACCATTGGGTCAGAAGAGTCAGACATGACTGAAAGAATAACTCTTCACTTTCACTTCAATTACCAGGCACCAAGATGGACTCTAAAATACACGCATTTTTTAAAAAAGATTTTTTAATGTGGGCCATTTTAACATCTTTAGTGAATTTGCTATAATATTGATTCTGTTGTTATTATGTTCTGGTTTTTTTGCCATGAGGCATGTGGAGTCTTAGCAACCTGACCAGGGAATGAACCTGCACCGTTGGCATTGGAAGGCCAAGTCTTAACCACTGAACTGCCAGGAAAGTCCAAAGACTTGAAATTTTTTCACAAGTATTTTAAAGGAGAAATCAGTGGACTTGCTAAAAAAACCTAACGCACATAGTGAAGCTTATCAGTTCAGTTAAGTTGTTCAGTCGTGTCTGACTCTTTGCAACTCCATGAACTGCAGCACACCAGGCCTCCCTGTCCATCACCAACTCCCGGAGCCCACTCAGACTCAGGTCCATAGAGTCGGTGATGCCATCCAACCATCTCATCCTCCGTCGTCCCCTTTTCTTCCCGCCTTCAATCTTTCTCAGCATCCGGGTTTTTCCCGACAAGTCAGTTCTTCACATCAGGTGGCCAAAGTATTGGGAGTTTCAGCTTCAGCATCAGTCCTTCCAATGAATATTCAGGACTGATCTCCTTTAGGGTGAACTGGTTGGATCTCCTTGCAGTCCAAGGGACTCTCAAGAGTTTTCTCCAATACCACAGTTCAAAAGCATCAATTCTTTGGTACTCAGCTTTTTTACAGTCCAACTCTCACTATCCATACATGACTACTGGAAAAACCATAGCCTTGACTAGACGGACCTTTGTTGGCAAAGTAATGTCTCTGCTTTTTAATATGCTGTCTAGGTTGATCATAGCTTTTCTTCCAAGCAGCAAGCATTTTTAATTTCATGGCTGCAATCACCATCTGCAGTGATTTTGGAGATCAAAAAAAAAAAAAAAAAAGTCTGTCACTGTTTCTGTTGTTTCCCCAACTATTTGCCTTGAAATAATGGGACCAGATGCCATGATCTTAGTTTTCTGAATGTTGAGCTTTAAGCCAACTTTTTCACTGTCCTCTTTTCACTTTCATCAAGAGGCTCTTTAGTTCTTCCTTGCTTTCTACCACTAGAGTGGTGTCATCTGCATATCTGAGGTTATTGATATTTCTCCCAGAAATCTTGATTCCAGCTTGTGCTTCATCCAGCCCAGCATTTCACATAATGTACTCTGCATATAAATTAAATAAGCAAGGTGAACATATACAGCCTTGACGTACTCGTTTCCCAATTTGGAACCAGTCTGTTGTTCCATGTCCAGTTCTAACTGTTGCTTCTTGACCTGCATACATATTTCTCAAGAGGCAGGTCAGATATGGTATTCCCCTCTCTTGGCATATGAGTGCAGCACTTTCACAACATTATCTATTAAGGTTTGAAATAGCTCAACTGAAATTCCATCACTTCCACTAGCTTTGTTTGTGGTGATGTTTCTTAAGACCCACTTGACTTCACATTCCAGCATGTCTGGCTCTAGGTGAGTGATCACACCATCATGGTTATATGGGTCATGAAGATCTTTTTCGTATAGTTTTTCTGTGTATCTTGCCACCCCTTCTTAATATCTTCTGCTTCTGTTAGGTCCCTACCATTTCTGTCCTTTATTGTGCCCATCTTTGCATGAAATGTTCCCTTGATATCTCCAGTTTTGTTGAAGAGATTTTATTCCCATTCTATTGTATTCCTCTATTTCTTTGCATTGATCATGGAGGAAGGCTTTCTTATCTCTCCTTGCTATTTTTTGGAACTCTGTATTCAAATGGGTGTATCTTAAAAACAACAACAACAACAACAAATGGGTGTATCTTTCATTTTTCTCCTTTGCTTTTAGCTTCTCTTCTTTTCTCAGTTATTTGTTAGTCCTCCTCAGATGACCATTTTGCCTTTCTGCATTTCTTTTTCTTGGGGATGGTCTTGATCACTGCCTCCTGTACAATGTCACGAACCTCTGTCCATAGTTCTTCAGGCACTCCATCTATCCTTACTACCAAATTCAGATTTAAATTGAAGAAAGTAGAGAAAATCACTAGACGATTCAGGTATGATCTAAATCAAATCCCTTACAGTGGAAGTGACAAATGGATTAAAAGGATTAGATCTGATAGAGTGCCTGAAGAATTATGGACGGAGATTCATGAAACTTATGGTGGTGGATAATAGTCATAGTGGGCTTCGCAGGTGGCTCAGTGGTAAAGAATTCACCTGCAATGTAGGGGACACAGGTTCGACCCCTGGGTTGGGAAGATCCCCTGGAGGAGGAAATGGCAACCCATTCCAGTATTCTTACCAGGAAATCCCAGGGACAGAGGAGCTGGCGGGCTTTAGTCCTTGGGGTTGCAAAGAGCTGGACACTACTGAGTGGCTAGACAATAGTGCTATATGTTTACTGCATGCAGCGGGTGAATCACAAGTGCCCATACGCTCTGGGAAGGAGTTTTCTCCTGTCCACCTCCTTCTCTCCCCCTCTTCTTTCCAGACCTCTCCCTTCCCCTCCCTGCCCCCAACAATCATACAAATGGATCAGTTTTCACACTGATGCGTCTTCCCTCATCACTTTCAGGCCTCAACAGACCCCAAGCTGCTGTGTGGTGTGTCCTGGGCTGTCGACATCTTGCCGAGGGTGTAGGAGCAGGATCCTCAGCCCCTGCAAGGGTGAAATTTACTAAGAATGGGCTTAAGTCACCATTTCACCATCTGATACCTTCAGTTCAGTTCAGTTCAGTTCAGTTGCTCAGTCGTGTCTGACTCTTTGCGACGCCATGCATCGCAGCACACCAGGCCTCCCTGTTCATCACCATCTCTCGGAGCTCACTCAGACTCATGTCAATCGAGTCCGTGATGCCATCCAGCCATCTCATCCTCGGTTGTCCCCTTCTCCTCCTGCCCCAGCAATCCCTCCCAGCATCAGCGTCTTTCCAATGAGTCAACTCCTCGCATGAGGTGGCCAAAGTAGTGGAGTTTCACCTTTAGCATCAGTCCTTCCAAAGAAATCCCAGGGTTGATCTCCTTCAGAATGGACTGGTTGGATCTCCTTGCAGCCCAAAGGACTCTCAAGAGTCTTCTCCAACACCAGAGTTCAAAAGCATCAATTCTTCGGTGCTCAGCCTTCTTCACAGTCCAGCTCTCACATCCATACATGACCACAGGAAAAACCATAGCCTTGACTAAACGGACCTTAGTCGGCAAAGTAATGTCTCTGCTTTTGAATATGCTGTCTAGGTTGGCCATAACTTTTCTTGCAAGGAGTAAGCGTCTTCTAATTTCATGGCTGCAGTCACCATCTGCAGTGATTTTGGAGCCCCCAAAATAAAGTCTGACACTGTTTCCACTGTTTCCCCATCTATTTCCCATGAAGTGATGGGACCGGATGCCATGATCTTCATTTTCTGAATGTTGAGCTTTAAGCCAACTTTTTTCTCTCTCCTCTTTTACTTTCATCAAGAGGCTTTTTAGTTCCTCTTCACTTTCTGCCATAAGGGTGGTGTCATCTGCATATCTGAGGTGACTGATATTTCTCCCAGCAATCTTGATTCCAACTTGTGTTTCTTCCAGTCCAGCATTTCTCATGATGTACTCTGCACAGAAGTTAAATAAGCAGGGTGACAATATACAGCCTTGACATACTCCTTTTCCTATTTAGAACCAGTCTGTTGTTCCATGTCCAGTTCTAACTGTTGCTTCCTGACCTGCATACAGATTTCTCAAGAGGCAGGTCAAGTGGTCTGGTATTCCCATCTCTTTCAGAAATTTCCACAGTTTGTTGTGGTCCACATAGTCAAAGGCTTTGGCATAGTCAATAAAGCAGAAATAGATATTTTTCTGGAATTCTCTTGCTTTTCGATGATCCAGTGGATACTGGCAATTTGATCTCTGGTTCCTCTGCCTTTTTCCAAAACCAGCTTGAACATCAGGAAGTTCACGGTTCACATATTGCTGAAGCCTGGCTTGGAGAATTTTGAGCATTACTTTACTAGCATGTGAGATGAGTGCAATTGTGTGGTAGTTTGAGAATTCTTTGGTATTGCCTTTCTTTGGGATTGGAATGAACACTGACCTTTTCCAGTCCTGTGGCCACTACTGAGTTTTCCAAATTTGCTGGCATATCGAGTGCAGCACTTTCACAGCATCATCTTTCAAGATTTGAAACAGCTCCACTGGAATTCCATCACCTCCACTAGCTTTGTTCATAGTGATGCTTTCTAATGCCCACTTGACTTCACATTCCAAGATGTCTGGCTCTAGATGAGTGATCACATCATCATGATTATCTGGGTAATGAAGGTCTTTTTGTACAGTTCTTCCGTGTATTCTTGCCACCTCTTCTTAATATCTTCTGCTTCTGTTAGGTCCAGACCATTTCTGTCCGTTATCGAGCCCATCTTTCCATGAAAAGTTCCCTTGGTATCTCTAATTTTCTTGAAGAGATCTGTAGTCTTTCCCATTCTGTTCTTTTCCTCTGTTTCTTTGCATTGATTGCTGAGGAAGGCTGTCTTATCTCTTCTTGCTATTCTTTGGAACTCTGCATTCAGATGCTTATGTCTTTCCTTTTCTCCTTTGCTTTTCGCCTCTCTTCTTTTCACAGCTATTTGTAAGGCCTCCCTAGACAGCCATTTTGCTTTTTTGCATTTCTTTTCCAGGGGGATGGTCTTGATCCCTGTCTCCAGTACAATGTCACAAACCTCATTCCATAGTTCTGATACCTTAAAAATGTCTTATTTTAATGAGGAGAGCCATGTGGAGTTCAGCAAGCATGTAGGTGTTTTGAAAAACTGAATGGGAATGGGTCATCTTACTCTCAATTGGGTTCATTCTCAGTTTAGTTCAGTTCAGTTGCTCAGTTGTGTCTGATTCTTTGAGACGCCATGGACTGCAGCACACCAGGCTTCCCTGTCCATCACCAACTCCTGGATCATGAAAATTCAAGCACGGTGGCTTAATGCTCATAAAATACCTTCTATCTGCATCATATCATCTATTCTGACACTTTCCATCCAGTTAGGCCCCTTTTTTTGGAACAGGAGTCTGTGGGGTCACTTAAAAATATTGTCAGTCCTGGTGGCCCAGTGGTTGAGACTTCAGCTTTCAATGCAGGGAGGGCATGTTGAGTGCTTGGTTGAGGAGCTAAGATCCCACATGCCTTGAGGCCAAAACATAAAAACAACCGAACAAACAAACAAAAAACCCCCAAAAACTGAAGCAATGTTATAACACATTCAATAAAGACTTACAGAAAAATGGTCCACATTAGAAAAAAAATGCTTAAAATATTGTCAGTCTAGTCAGTAGGGACCTTGGCTACCCCTGTAAGGTCTTTGGTTGTCTGGGAAAGATCGTGCTTCCTTGAGATTCAGTCAGTCAAGCCATACTGGTTTTTCCCTTCAGCCTAGTTTGAGCTTAATTTAGGCAGGTCAGGCAGTATGACTGTCGCTGAGACCCAGACTTCACTAACCTTTTATCATGGAGGGCAGTAATGCCAGTGGGTTGAATCACCTTGATCTCGCCCCAGACAAGCTGGTTTCCTGGCCCAGAGTGATCAGTTTGGCCCCTGCTTCCACCTGCTGCTTCAGCTTTTGAGTTTTGATTTTAATTTCGTATTATTTTTTTAATAGTTATATGTGTAACTAGAAGACCAGATAGTCTTCCCAGGTGGCTCAGTGGTAAGGAATCCGCTTGCCAAAGCAGGAGAAGCGGGTTTGATTCCTGGGTTTGGAAGATGCCCTGGAGGAGGAAATGGCAGCCCACTTCAGTATCCTTGTCTGGAAAATCCCCTGGACAGAGGAGCCTGGCAGGCTGCAGTCCATGGGGACTGCACAGTCGGACAAGACAGAACACATGTGCACAGATCGTCTTATGTTTTAAAACTTTACATACGGATGGACCTAGAGGTGGTCACACTGAATGAAGTAAGTTAGATAGAGAAACACAAATATTATATGATAGCACATAGTGGAATCTAAGATAAGGCTACAAATGAACTTATCTACAAAATAGAGTCACAGATGTAAAAAACAAACTTATGGTTACCAAGCATTAAGGGAGAGATAAATTGGGAGATTGCAAGTGACATCTATCTATCTATCTATCTATGAGTGAGTGAGTGAGTGAGTGAATGAAGTTGCTCAGTCATGTCCGACTCTTTGCGACCCCGTGAACTGTAGCCCACTAGGCTCCTCTGACCTTGGGATTCTCCAGGCAAGAATACTGGAGTGGGTTGTCATTTCCTTCTCCAGGGGAACTTCCCGACCCAGGGATTGAACCCAGGTCTCCCACATTGCAGGCAGACACTTTAACCTCTGAGCCACCAGGGAAGCACATGTATATATATATATATATATATATATATATATATAAAACTATTGTGTGTATATATATATATACATGTATGTACACTACTGTATATATATCTATCTATCTACTATATATAAAGTAGATAACTGATAAGGACCTACTGTGAAGTACAGGGAACTCTACTCAATACTCTGTAATGACCCACATGAGAAAAGAACCTGGAAAGAGTGGATATTATATGTGCATGCATAATGATTCACTTTGCTATATACCTGAAACCAAAACAACATTGTAATGTAATTATATTCCAAATAAAATCTTAAAAATATGTAAGAGAAATAGTTACAGCTTTCTATAGCAGATGATGATAAAAGTGACTAAGCTATTATCTAAATTTTTTCTCACTTTTGGTGTCTTCTTCTTTGTATACTGTATTTTTATTTTTTCTTTTCAGTTCAGTTCAGTTCAGTCGCTCAGTTGTGTCCGACTCTTTGCGACACTATGAATCGCAGCACGCCAGGCCTCCCTGTTTATCACCATCTCCTGGAGTTCACTCAGACTCACATCCATCGAGTCCTTGATGCCATCCAGCCATCTCATTCTCGGTCGTCCCCTTCTCTTCCTGCCCCCAATCCCTCCCAGCATCAGAGTCTTTTCCAATGAGTCAGCTCTTCTCATGAGGTGGCCAAAGTACTGGAGTTTCAGCTTTAGCATCATTCCTTCCAAAGAAATCCCAGGGTTGATCTCCCTCACAATGGACTGGTTGGATCTCCTTGCAGTCCAAGGGACTCTCAAGAGTCTTCTCCAACATCACAGTTCAAAAGCATCAATTCTTCAGCACTCAGCCTTCTTCACAGTCCAACTCTCACATCCATACATGACCACTGGAAAAACCATGGCTGTGACTAGACGGACCTTAGTCGGCAAAGTAATGTCTCTGCTTTTGAGTATACTGTCTAGATTGGTCATAACTTTTCTTCCAAGGAGTAAGCGTCTTCTAATTTCATGGCTGCAGTCACCATCTGCAGTGATTTTGGAGCCCCCAAAATAAAGTCTGACACTGTTTCCACTGTTTCCCCATCTATTTCCCATGAAGTGATGGGACCGGATGCCATGATCTTCATTTTCTGAATGTTGAGCTTTAAGCCAACTTTTTCTCTCTCTCTCTTTTACTTTCATCAAGAGGCTTTTAGTTCCTCTTCACTTTCTGCCATAAGGGTGGTGTCATCTGCATATCTGAGGTGACTGATATTTCTCCCAGCAATCTTGATTCCAACTTGTGTTTCTTCCAGTCCAGCATTTCTCATGATGTACTCTGCACAGAAGTTAAATAAGCAGGGTGACAATATACAGCCTTGACGTACTCCTTTTCCTATTTGGAACCAGTCTGTTGTTCCATGTCCAGTTCTAACTGTTGCTTCCTGACCTGCATACAGATTTCTCAAGAGGCAGGTTAGGTGGTCTGGTATTCCCATCTCTTTCAGAATTTTCCACAGTTTATTGTGATCCACACAGTCAAAGGCTTTGGCATAGTCATTTATTTGACTTCACCACGTATTGGTTGTGGCACGTGAGATCTTTAGTTTCAGCATATAGGATTGATTTCCCTGGCCTGAGATCAAACCCCAGTCCCCTTGCATTAGGAGTCTTAGCTCCTGGACAACCAGGGACTGTATGCTATATTTTATTCTTTTGTAATGAAATGACAAGGCATAGCAGGAAGTTGGATGAAATCTTTGTCTTAGAGTTTTTTCAAAATACACCTATTTATTTGTCTGCACCGGGTCTTAATTGTGGCACGTGAAATCTTCTGTCTTTACTGCAGCATGGGAGAATCTTATAGTTATGGCAGGTGGGATCTATTAATAGTTCCCTGACCAGGGATCAAACCTGGGCCCCTGCACTGGGAGCTCGGAGTCTTAGCCACTGGACCACCAGAGAAGTCGCTGTCTTAGACTTTTAGCAAAAGTAATTCCCAGCACCACTGTGGGGGAAAGGGTCTCTGTGTTAGTTTCATGACTTTGTATGTAAGGAGTGTAAGTAACAGACAATATTTATAATTTCAAAGTATCATGGGTAACACAGAAAAAAAGAAACACAGTACGTTTTTAATAGTGAAACAGATGTGTAGTATATTACAGACAATATTCTTTTGTACTTGTGGAATAGTTTAGTGACCATGAGAACATTTCTGTTTCAAAAATACTCAGTAATTGGGAAAACAAACCCATTTTATAACAAAAAAATCATGTTAAATCAAAAAATGGCTTCTGGTCATTTGGTATAAACTTTTATGCTTAGCCTTATTGGAATATATTTTAAAACTATTCAGTACTTGATAAAAAAAAACCAAAGAAAGGTAAAAAAGTAAAGAAAAATTTGACTTAATTTTACTTCTGTATTCTACAGAAGGAATACCATAATTACGTAAAAATTTATCCTCCAGTGTGGTGATTAGAATGGTATTTGTAACTGAAATACAGAAAAAGCTTAGATATTCATTAAAAGACATTTTGGTGATCATACAATAGGATAGAACATCGTCACTTAAAACTTACTGGATTTGGAAGAAAAATGTGTGTGATATTCTTAACTGAAAGTATGAGCTGTAGACGAAAAAAATAACAAGATTTCACATTTGGGAAAGAGTGTGTGTGTGTGTGAATTCACAATGGATTTTTGGGCTCAAATATAGGAAGTAAAAAGTATACAAATGGAATGTTGACAGTTGCTAACTTTGAGACATGGACTGGATACATGGAGTGTCCTTTATACAATTAAAAAGACAAATGATTGGATTATAAGGACTTTTGGTGCCTTTTGAATTATATATATTAAAAAAAATCCTGAAACA
Source organism: Nanger dama (assembly GCA_917880005.1). Classification (NCBI taxonomy): domain Eukaryota; kingdom Metazoa; phylum Chordata; class Mammalia; order Artiodactyla; family Bovidae; genus Nanger; species Nanger dama. Next base: position 3,897,144 of record CAKJTW010000078.1, on the reverse strand, counting down.
AGGTAAGATGAAAATTTGAAGACCAAAAGGGGATACATGGGGAAACTTTGAGCCAGCACTGCCCTCTGCTGGGGAAGTTGTATCATGCACCGGCTTGGTTTACTCCAGGACCAAGAATCCAAGGGTCAGATTCTTCTGCAAGAGCAGGGAAGGCCGCTGGGAGATCACCCACTCGACTGACCTTCAGACCTGGGCTCATGTCAGAGTTTCCAGGGCTGCACCCACAGAGAATAGACTGGAACAATTTACTGCTGGAGCTAGGTATCTGCTTTCATGAAGTTCCGCACTTGGTGCTGATCATGGGATGTAGGTTCTTATCTCTATCCTTCTGAGTAGTTTTGCAAACTGAAAAGAAGTCGATGAAGTTAGCTGTACTGGTTTATATTTGTTGTTGTTCAGTTGCTCAGTTGTGTCCGACTCTTTGTGACCTCATGGACTGCAGCGCGCCAGGCCTCCCTGTCCTTTACCATTGCGTGGTTTACATAGGAGGTTTCTATGGAGCTGGAACTAGAAGCCAGACCCTTTGATTCCCAGCCCAGAAAGTTCTTTTAAATCCCACTCTCCCAGTCCTCCCTTGACATTTGACAGTGATGAGGTCCTAGTTACTTTTGTGCCTTGAAACCACATTTTGCCAGCAACGGCCTTGCCTGTACCCTGTGGTCTTTCCTCTTGGTGCCACCTGGGCCTTACCCAGACTTTGTCCTCTGGCTCATCTCTTTGTTTCAGTCACAGGTGGGTCCTGCAGATCCTACACCAATAAGTTAGGAATTGAGTCCCTTTTACCTTATTTTCATGGGGAGCCACCGGAACATAGACCCCAGAATTTGAAGACTTGGCTGGAATCAGGCTCCACTATTTAACAGCAATGAGACCTTGGGCCGGAGAGAGCAAATATTTAAGCGTCAGTTTCCCCATCTTTAAAGTGGCAGCAAATAATATTACTGTTCCTCTTAGGTCCCTGGAGAAGGAATTGGCAACCCACTCTAGTATTCTTGCCTGGAAAATCCCATGGACAGAGAAAGCTGGTGGGCTACAGTCCATGGGGCTGCAAAGAGTTGGACACGATGGAGAGGCTGAGCATGTGAGAACCCTCTTAGGGTGGTTAAATGATCAGATGAGATAATCTATGTACAGCATCTAACCACAGTGCCTGGCACTTGATATATTCACTCTTCTTTTTCTAATGCAATATGGCAACTCAGGGGTGGTTAGAAAGTATAATGACTCTTGGGATCTTGCTGAAGAAAGGTGGCAATGGCCTAAATGGACCCCTTCACAGAAACTCTACCAAATGTCCATTCAATTCTGAAAAAAGCTCCCTGCAGAGAGGGGAAAGTGTATAGAAACAAAGGCACTAAAAACTTTAGAAAATAAAAATTATTTCCTATTTTTAAAGTTTAAATTTTTTTCTAAAAATTTAAGTCTTCCTGCTTTCCCAGCATCTTCACATGAGAAATTAGACACCCCACAAATGAGCATTTTTTTTTGAGAAAACTACTTTGTGCACAATGTATTTCTAAGCTAACAAAGTGACTTTAGATTCTTAATGAAAATTAAAATATCAAAAGTGTTCAAATACTTGAGAAAGAAAAGCTGGAGGCAGCACACTCCCTGATTTCAAACAATATTATAAGACCTTTGTCATCAAAACAGACACATAGATCAATAGAACACTATTGAGAACCTGAAATAAACCCATGCATATATAGTCAGTTAACTTACAACAAAGGAGCCAAGAATACAATGGTGAAAAGAGTCTCTTCAATAAAGCGTATTAGGAAAACTGCATTGTTGCCACATGCAAAGAACGAAACAGGAACCATTGTTTTACACCACACACAAAAGTTAACTCAAAATGAATTAAACACTTGAATATAAGATCTGAAACCATAAAACTCTTAGAAGAAAACACAGACAGTAAGCTACTTGACATCAGTCTTGGCAATGATTTTTTTTTTTAGATCTGACTCCAAAAGCAAAGGCAACAAAAGCAAAAATAGACAAATGGGAGACTTCCCTGGCAGTCCAGTGGCTACACTTCCCATTGCAGGGGCCCCAGGTTCAATCCCTGGTCAGGGAACTAGAGACCACATGCGGCAACTAAGACCTGGTGCAGTCAAAAAAAAAAAAAAAAAAAAACCACTAATAATATAGACAAGTAAGACTATATCAAACTAAAAAGCTTCTGCACAGCTAAGGGAACTTTCATAAAATAAAAAGGCAATCTACTTAATGGGAGAAGGTATTTGCACATCGTGTATCTGATATGAGTTAGCATCCAAAATATATAAAGAACTCATACAACTCAAAAGTCAAACAAACAAAAGCAAACTGATCAAAAAATGGAAAGAAGATCTGCCCTTAAGCCAATGAGAAGCATTCCTGAATGATAGTCTTATTTTTCAGAGACCTTCTTTTCAGGGAGTTATTTAATATTCTCCCATGTGAGTATGTCAGATTAATTTATAGTGCAAATAAAAAGTGTTCAAATACTTGTCCAAACTGCTTCTCTTCCTGACTTCATCATTACTGGATATTTTTGTATCTATAAGATGGGTATTTTTAGAAACACAGGTATGGGAGTGGAGTTTATTCTGTTAGAGAAGCAGGAATGAGGTATTGGATATGGGACACATGGTGTTTAGAGGAATCCAGAGTGAGGTGGTGAGGCATCTGGGATGTACAGGGGGCCTGAGGACTCAGAGCACAGAGGGGCTGGGAATGCAAGAGGTAAGAGTGAGCAGAGAGCAGGTGTATCGGGGCCAGGCAGGGACTCCATACCTAAGTGGTTTCTCAACTCCATTGCACGCTGGAACCACTGCAGTGGCTGAAAAATGTCCCCAGAAGTAGTAAGTTCTAATCCCTGGAAATTTGTGAATGTTACCTTATTGGAAAAAAAGGTCTTTGCAGATATAATTAAATTAAGAACTTTTAAAAAGATTTATTCATTTTTGACAGCGCTGGGTTTTTGTTGCTGTGTGTGGGCTTTCTCTAGTTGCAATGAGCAGCGGTATTCTGTGGCGGTGTGTGGCCTCATTGCAGCGGCTTCTCTTACTGTGGAGCATGCGCTCTAGGCACACGGGCACACGGGCACACGGGGAATGCTGGATTCAATTGCTTCAGTGTGGAACTGACCATTACCCAGACTTGAGATCTCCATTGATTAAGACCTGGAAACATGGATCTTCTTTTTTTTTTTTTTTTGCTTTCCTAGAATCATAGATTCTCACACCTCATAGATCATAGGCACACCTCAGAGGCACGGTTGTCCCATTTGTCCCTCTCCCCCATTACCCAAGCAGGAACCCCTTGCATATTGCCTTTCCTTTTCTCTCATTGTGTTACGGACACTTAACATGAAATCTCCCCTCTTAAACTTTTTATTTTATTCTTTTAAACTTTAAATTTTATATTGAGGTATAGCTGATGAACAGTGTTGTGATAGCTTCAGATGCACAGCAGGGGACTCAGCCGTGCATATATATGTATCCATTCTCCCCCAAACTCCCCTCCCATCCAGGCTGCCACATAACATTGAGCAGAGTTCCATGTGCTGTACAGTAGGTCCTTGTTGGTTATCCATTTTAGATATAGCAGTGGGTGACGGATAATAAACTTTTAAGTGAACAGTCCAATCTGATATGATATTGTACAGCAGATGTCTAGAACTTATCCACCCTGCATACCTGAGATTTCATTTCATCTAATGACACTTCTTCATCCCCCTCCTCTTAGCCTCTGGCAGCCACCATTTGACTCTCGGATTCTAGGAGTTTGATTATTTTAGATGCCTCAGTTCAGTTCAGTCGCTCCGTCGTGTCTGACTCTTTGCGACCCCATGAATCGCAGCATGGCAGGCCTCCCCGTCCATCACCAACTCCTGGAGTTCACTCAGACTCACATCCATCGAGTCAGTGATGCCACCCAGCCATCTCATCCTCTATCGTCCCCTTATCCTCCTGTCCCTAATCCCTCCCAGCATCAAAGTCTTTTCCAATGAGTCAACTCTTCACATGAGGTGGCCAAAGTACTGGAGTTTCAGCTTTAGCATCATTCCTTTCAAAGAAATCCCAGGGCTGATCTTCAGAATGGACTGGTTAGATGCCTCAGATACATGGAATTACGCAGGATTTGTCTTATTGATCCCTTGGAGAAGGAAATGGCAACTCCAGTGTTCTTGCCTGGAGAACCCCATGGACAGAGGAGCCTGGAGGGCTCTAGTCCATGGGGTTGCAGAGAGTTGGACATGACTAAGCATGCACTCACGCTGCTGTCTTAGAGGCAATTTTTTGGACTCTGATGTTGCTCCAACTTGTCACATGGATATCTCAACCGGGCACAGTACTTCAAGTGTAGCTGCCTAGCATGGGTCACCAAGGTTCACGTACATTTTAGATCAGGCTTCTGCTGATGTGGCCACCAAGCAAAGAACACTCCTAGCTCTGTATTTGCAGGAAGAATAGTCTTACCCTCTAGGTCCCCTAGATGGTGCTGCTTGTCAAGTGTGAGTGTTTCTTTTCTTTTTTTTCCTTTTTCTTCTGAAGCTGCTGACATCTCCCTGTGACCCCCAGACTGATGTCAGTGTCCTTCATCTTAGTGGAAAGTTACTGGTGTCTGACTTGGTGAGTGATGTCAGCGATGCTTTCAATGGGAAATAATCTTTACCTCTGGGTATTTGAAAATGCTTTAGGGTAGGAGTGTGTTGTCTGACTTATTTACGCATGTGGCACGTGGCTTTCATTCTTGGTTGTATGACTATGTTCAGAAATACCTTGTGCAAGGAAGGGGGGGGCGGTTGGTATTTACAGTGACCTGTGTGGGGAGGGAGAGAAGGGAGGAGAGAGATGTCAGAGTGAAGGTAGAGTCCATACCTTTTCCTCATCCCTTTCTTTCACTGATTAAACTTTTCTTGAGATAGGAAAAATGTCTGTGTCTCCCACGTCTGCTCTCCATCCTTCCTGAAGTGCCATTGGGTCACATCCATTTCTTCCCATGATCAGGACTCTTCCTATCAAGTATACATTCATTCACACCTATAACTGGCTGAAATCACCCTGATCTGGGAATCAGAATTTTCAGATTGGAGATAAAATGATGCTTTAGGAATGTAAGGAAACTAAATAATTTAAAGAAATACTTTTGGCTGTGCTGGGTCTTTCTTGTTGCTCGGGCTTTTCTCTGGTTGTGGCAAGTGGGCTACTCTCTAGCTGCAGTGCCTGGGCTTCCCATTGTGGTGGTTTCTCTTGTTGCAGAACGTGGGCTTTAGGGCAAGTGGGCTTCAGTAGTTGAGACACGTGGGCTCAGTACTTGGGGCTCTCAGGTTCCAGAGCACAGGCTTGATAGTTGTGTTGCATGGGCTTAGTTGCTCCACAGCACGTGGGATTTTCCAGGATCAGGAATTGAACCCATGTCTCCTGCATTAACAGGTGGATTCTTTACCACTGTGCCATCAGGGAAACCTGAGGATGATGGGGAGGGTTGAAAATTTCAATGGGGGAAGACCATGAACAATACAAGAAATGGGTGAAAATCTGGGGAGGTGCCAGACAGAAGGAAGGACTAAGATGGAACTGGGGGGAATGAAGACACTTTGCCAGGTGATGTTGAGAACTGCTAGCCTCTTATAAGAATGGGACTTTCCTGATGCAACATGGATGCCTTGGAAGCAATCTTTTAGCAGAGGAGATGCCCACTATACTTTGCTAGGGTTCTTAATACACGTCTGTGTGTACTGTAACCAACTTATAGGCATTCTGTTTGTTCCCAGTAATTGCTTTATGTTGAGAAAGTCACTACGGAATAAACTCAAAGTTTTTGGAGAAGAAAAGTTTCGTTGCTCATTGGTGAAAACAGGTGGGCTTCAGCTCTTGGTGTAGTTTGTTAGGTGCGATTGGCAACATCTTATGGCTTTGCTCTGTCATTTTAGGCCATAGGTGGTCATCTGCTGGTGCAGCAGGTCACTGTGAGAATGCTGGGGCCAGAGCAGGCTCAGGCTTCCAGTTACCTTGAGCTTTAGAGGAGTGAAATGTGAAATGCAGAGAGAGATGGTCAGAGAAGCAATAGCAGTCACCCAAGTAATAAGTTCACTTGGATTGGTCATTTCCAGTTTTCTCCTTGTAGTTAATTTCCATGCATGCTAAGTCACTTCAGTCGTGTCCAACTCTTTGTGACCCTAAGGACCATAGCCTGCCAGGCTCCTCTGTCCATGGGATTTTCCAGGCATTACAGTCTAAAGTAAGACTTCTCTCCTGACTGCCTTAGTTTCCCTTGATCTGACTCAGCAAATTTGAGTCCAGTTTCGGTATTTTATAGCCCACTGATCTGGACGTGCACACAGCATGTTGAGGCAGGAAGGGCAGGGAAACTGAAGAAGGAGAAAGGGCTGCCTATGGAGCAGACTCTCTTGGCATCAGCGGTGTGTGCCTTGACCCCTGGGAGGCAGGCTCACAGGCTGATGCAGGCATCTCCCACTCTTCTGTGATGTGGTCGTGCTTCCTGACTCAGGTGATGAGGCACACAGTTCTTGCAACTTATCTGATTTCTTCAACAGACCCAAGGTTCTAACCTGTCTTACTTGCACACACCATCAACTCCTTCTAAGATGCTGGCTGATAAAGGCTTAAAATATCACCTCACCTAGGGATTTTTGGACTTTAATTAAGAACTCTTGAAGGAAATTCAAACTCCTTAGCTTTGTATTCAGTGTCTTCTATGTTCTGTCCTCAGTTATATTCCTAGACATACTTCCCCTTTCAATGACTTTCAAGCCATCATGTCATTAAACAATGAGCTCTTCCAAGGCAGGTGTAAGATTTACTCTTTGGTTCTTATGGCATATGGAAATGGCAACCCATCCAGTATTCTTGCTTGGGAAAATCCTATGGACAGAGGAGCCTGGCAAGTCACAGCCCACAGGGTCCCAAAAGAGTTGGACACAGCTGAGTGACTGACCACATTTGCGGTAGACATCTAATGAATCATGCTTCCCTGAATTCAAACCCTGTGAACTCCGCTCCCTCACTAAGTCAGGACTGACCTCATGACTTGCTTATACAAATAAAACCTCGTGGAAGGGATGTTGTGAAAGTTCTGGGTCTAGGCTGCAGGAAGCCTTGCAGTTTTTGCTCGCTTGCTGTCCTGAGTGCTGTGTGAGAAAGCCTGGATTGGCTTCCTTCTGGATGCAAGTTCCTGGTGAGAGGGAAGCCCTGGAGTATGAAGACCACAGGGAGAGGGAGAGGGCCATCTAGGTGCTAGCCAGTTGCAGTCATCTTGGTGGAGATGCCAGACTTTGTCTGAGGCCATTCTGGATTTTCCAGTCTTGGTGGAACCATGAGATGATCGTAAAGGGGAGATAAACCATGTTCTTGAGCCTTGTGTAAACTGTAGACTTTTGAACAACTAAATGGTGGTTGTTGTCCTAAGCCACTAAGTTCTGGCATATTTGTTAGACGACCATAGATAGCTGATACAGTATTATTAGTCATCTTTGTATCTGCATGCCAGAGTTTCATTAGTTGACTCAAGATTTCTTAGGCATGTTTCATACTTTCTCATGCCCCCATGCCCATGTTCCTCCTACTTGAAAAATCAACTTGTAAAATTGATTTTTTCCTTTTATCAAAACACAACTGATCTCACCTTCTCTGACATCCCTAGGATTGATCCTCCTCCTTTTAAACTCCTTTGATGCCTCCTGCTATTTGGCATATCCTGCCTTTGTCTATGTATTTTCCTTACTAGTTAAATTTTAAGCTTTTTAAGGTCAGGTTCTATTGTTTTAAATATCTTTATTGAGATATGGTCTTCTCTGGTAGCTTAGATGGTAAGGAATCTGACTGAGATATAATTCACACACCAATGAATTCACTTATTTGAAGCATACAATTCAATGAGTTCTAGTATATTTGCAGAGTTGTACAACTATTACCACAATCCCAGTTTAGGGTAATTTTGTCACTCCAGAAAGAAATTCCGTAAACATTCCACCTAACCTCTAGCTTGAGACAACCGCTAATCTACTTTTTAACACAAATTTTTATTGAAATATAGTTGATTTACAACCTTGTGTTCATTAATCCTGGACTTCCCAGGTGCCTTGGTGGGAAAGAATCCAAGTGCTAATGCAGGAGACGCTGGGTTCCATCCCTGGGTCAAGAAGATCCCCTGTAGGACGAAGTAGCAATTCACTCTAGTATTCTTGCTTGGAAAATCCCATGGACAGAGGAGCCTGGTGGGCTACAGTCCACGGGGTTGCAAAGAGTTGAATGTGCCTGAGTGCCTAAGTAAAGCACAGCAGCACAGAAGTCTAACCATTTCTTGTTGACTAATTTAGAGAAACTTCTAAATCTTTTTAAGACCTTCAAGAATGACAACACATTACATAAAAGGGAAAAATTCAATTTCAGGTTCACTGACAGGAACAGAGAGGAACTTTTGCTGAGGAAGGTTTCCACAGCACCTCATGCATCGCCCCATGTTCTGTTACTTTGTCTTCAGAGGTGAGTGTACTGGAGAAAGGACATGGTGGGATTCTGAGTCAAAGCTTGCCTCTGCTGGTCGCTAGTTCTGAGGTCTAGCGCTAGTTACTCACCTGCTCTGAGCTTCAGTTTCCTCAGTCATAATTCTTCATAAAGAGATGACACACAGGGTCCTGTGCCATAGAGTAGGTTCTTTTCAGTTATCTACTTTATATAGTTATATCTTGTTATTGTTGATTAGTCACTCAGTCATGCCCGACTCTTCACAACCCCATGGACTGTAGCCCGCCAGGCCCCTCTGTCTGTGGGGTTGCCCAGGCAAGAACACTGCAGTGAGCTGTCATTTCCTTCTCCAACGGATCTTCCCAACCCAGGGATTGAACTCCTGTCTCCTACATTGACAGGTGGATTCTTTATCACTGAGCCATCAGGGAAGCCCATTTTATTTATAATGTGCATATGTCAACTCCAGTCTCGCAATTTATCCCCACCCCCTTATCATTTGGTAGCCCCAATAAAAATTAAAACAAAGAAAAAAACAAATGACACACAGGGGATACACCTCACTATCAGTTCAGTTGCTCAGTTCTGTCCAACTCTTTGAGACCCCACGAAGCACAGCACACCAGGCTTCCCTGTCCGTCATCAACTCCCGGAGTCCACCCAAACCCATGTCCATTGAGTTGGTGATGCCATACAACCATCTTATCCTCCATCATCCCGTTCTCCTCCTGCCCTCAATCTTTCCCAGCATCAGGGTCTTTTCAAATAAGTCAGTTCTTCCCATCAGGTGGCCAAAGTACTGGAGTTTCAGCTTCAACATCAGTCCTTCCAATGAACACCCAGGACTGATCTCCTTTAGGATGGATGGTTGGATCTCCTTGCAGTCCAAGGGACTCTCAAGAGTCTTCTCCAACACCTCAGTTCAAAAGCATCAATTCTTTGGTGCTCAGCTTTCTTTATAGTCCAACTGTCACATCCATACATGACTACTGGAAAAACCATAGCCTTGACTAAACGGACCTTAGTCGGCAAAGTAATGTCTCTGATTTTTAATATGCTGTCTAAGTTGGTCAAAACTTTTCTTCCAAGGAGTAAGCGTCTTCTAATTTCATGGCTGTAGTCACCATCTGCAGTGACTTTGGAGCCCAGAAAAATAAAGTCAGCCACTGTTTCCACTGTTTCCCGATCTATTTCCCATGAAGTGATGGGACTGGATGCCATGATTTTAGTTTTCCGAATGTTGAGCTTTAAGCCAACTTTTTCACTCTCCTCTTTCACTTTCATCAAGAGGCTCTTTAGCTCTTCTTCACTTTCTGCCATAAGGGTGGTGTCATCTGAATGTTTGAAGTTATTGATATTTCTCCTGGCAATCTTGATTCCAGCTGTGCTTCCTCCAGCCCAGCGTTTCTCATGATGTGCTCTGCATATAAGTTGAATAAGCAGGGTGATAATATACAGCCTTAACACACTCCTTTTCCTATTTAGAACCAGTCTGCTGTTCCATGTCATGTCCAGTTCTAACTGTTGCTTCCTGACCTGCATACAGATTTCTCAAGAGGCAGGTCAGGTGGTCTGGTATTCCCATCTCTTTCAGAATTGTCCACAGTTTATTGTGATCCACACAGTCAAAGGTTTTGGCATAGTCAATAAAGCAGAAATAGATGTTTTTCTGGAACTCTCTTGCTTTTTCGATGATCCAGCGGATGTTGGCAATTTGATCTCTGGTTCCTCTGCCTTTTCCAAAACCAGCTTGAACATCAGGAAGTTTGCAGTTCACGTATTGCTGAAGCCTGGCTTGGAGAATTTTGAGCATTACTTTACTAGCATGTGAGATGAGTGCAGTTGTGCGGTAGTTTGAGAATTCTTTGGCATTGCCTTTCTTTGAAATTGGAATGAAAACTGACCTTTTCCAGTCCTGTGGCCACTGCTGAGTTTTCCAACTTTGCTGGCATATTGAGTGCAGCATTTTCACAGCATCATCTTTCAGGATTTGAAATAGCTCAACTGGAACTGTATCACCTCCACTAGTTTTGTTCATAGTGATGTTTCCTAAGGCCCACTTGCCTTCACATTCCAGCATGTCTGGCTCTAGATTAGTGATCACACCATCATGATTATCTGGGTCATGAAGGTCTTTTTGTACAGTTCTTCCGTGTATTCTTGCCACCTCTTCTTAATATCTTCTGCTTCTGTTAGGTCCCCACCATTTCTGTCCTTTATCGAGCCCATCTTTGCATGAAATGTTCCCTTGGTATTTCTAATTTTCTTGAAGAGATCTCTAGTCTTTCCCATTCTATTGTTTTCCTATATTTCTTTGCATTGATCGCTGAGGAAGCGTTTCTTATCTCTTGTTGCTATTCTTTGGAACTCTGCATTCAAATGGGTATATCTTTCCCTTTTTCCTTTGCTTTTCGCTTCCCTTCTTTTCATAGCTATTTGTATGGCCTCCTCAGGCAGCTATTTTGCTTTTTCCGTTTCTTTTTCTTCGGGATGGTCTTGATTCCTGTCTCCTGTACATTGTCACAAACCTCTATCCGTAGTTCATCAGGCACTCTGTCAGACTCCTCACTATACCTACACAGTTATTTCTCTTCTAGTGCTTGCCCTTGGGAGCTGGGGGATAACACTAGACAAGCAGAGCTGCTCTGTAGAGTCAGAGCATCCTTTTCTTTTGGCTGTGCTGTGTTTTCACTGCTGCTTGGACTTTTCTCTAGTTGCAGCGAGTAGGGTCTACTCTCTGGTTGTGGTCACGGGATTCTCATTGCGGTGGATTCTCTTGTTGTAGAGGACCAGCTCTAGGCTTGCAGGGTCAGTAGTTGGGACTCCTGGGCTCTAGAGCACAGGCTCAATAGCTGTGGCACATGAACTTAGATGCTCTGTGGTATGTGGGATATTCTCAGATCAGAGATTTGAATAGAGAAATCTCCTGCATTGGCAGGTGGATTTTTACCACTGAGCCACCAGTGGAGCCCAAGTTAGGGGATTCTTGGGACAGAGTTCTTCACTGTCACCTCAGAAGTAAGGTAGGATGGACCCTGGCAGACACTGTGAGGTGGGGCTGCTCTCTAGCTTGGCCTCATGGTGCAGAACTGGCACATCCACTGTGCTCAGGACTCTAGTTGTCATGCTCTGGGCAAGGAGGACCAAGAAGGGTCCTCGGTTTCCCCCTGGTGCTGTTGTTTCAACAGACCTAGCTTCAACGCCTAGTGCTCTTCCCTTCAAACCCACCAGATGCCCTGGGGAAGCTCTGAATGTTCTTCTGTGCATAACTGGGTCTCTCCATTTTTGCTCTGCCCCAGGCTGCTGGCTGCTCTGTGCAGCCCACCCACTCCTCCCAGGGATGGAGTCTGGCACAGAGGCTGGGGAGGAGTTGGGAGGTTCAGATCACGGTTCCTTCCACTGACTGTTAAGGGAATTCCCATAGCCAGCATGGTAGCTCATGTAAGAGGGAGGGTCCCTACCTGTCAGTCTAGCTCTGTCCTTACTCAGAAGGGATCAACATGAGCTGTGTTAGTTTTCTTCCCAGACAAAGCATGAGGGTGAAACAGAGGAAGCTGTCATAGGTGTGTCCTAAGGAGTAAGGGCTGGGCGTGTGAGGATGTGAGCAGAGACACGCAGGAGACTCACTCCCGAATCCTTTTGATTGTCTGCTCCCTCATTCCCTTCTGCACTCCCGTGCCCCCCGACACTCACAAAAACAGGAAGTGATGTCAGCACGCATGTGCATTCCTCCCCCTTTGTGTGACGTCTCCCTCTGGGTCACCACTTCCTGTCTCTGAGTCATCAGAAAGGTGATTCCCCTCTGATGCTCTATGTCCTCAGGGACAATATTCACCAGCATCTACCCAGCTTCCTCTTCTATCTTTTCTTAAAAAAAAAAAAAAAAGCTCACCCTACCCCCTCTTAAAAAAAACCCCAAATACTAAACACAGTACAGCTGTTGGTCTGAGCTGCTGCAAGCTCACAAAATGCTCAGTGGATTACAGCCCTCAGCCCCTGTTTGGAAGGATGGCTGAGTGCCTGAATTTAATTGGATAATTACAAGCAAAGATGATTGTGAAGCGCTACTCTTTCTGCAAGATGATCTGTCCTAGATCTTGCCGACTAAGGGAGGGGAGGGAGGTATCTGACTGCTCCCCCACCCCCAGATATAAATCACTCTGCCAGAATAAGCTACCCCAGGAGGCACAAGATGGCACTGGAAGGATTTGCTAGATTCGGCTGAAGCAGCTCTCTTCAGGGAGCCAGTTCTGTAGACAGCTCTGCTGCCTTCCCCTCCCTTCTCCTTTTCTCTTCTCCTCCTCCCTTTTTCTGTCCTTTGTTCCCTCTCCTTCCCTTCCTTCTTTTTTTTTGCAAGTTTTTTTAGGGACCATTTAAAAATTCTTTATTGAATTCGTTACATTATTATTTCTTTTTCTTTTTTTTGCTATGAGGCATGTAGGATTTTTAGCTCCCTGGCCACGAATCAGACTCACACCCCCTGCATTGGATGGCGAAGTCTTAACCACTGGACCATCAGGGAAGGTCCTCTTCCCTTCATTCTTTCTTCCTTTCTTCTTTCCTTCTTTTTTCCCCTCCTTCCTTCCTCTTTCCCTTCTTTCCTTTCTTCCTTTTCCTCTCTCTCTCCTCTCCTTCTCTTATTTATTTCTTCCTTCATTCCCTCTTTCTTCCTTAAATCTTGCACCTCACTTTCACTTTCTTCCTGCCTATTTTTCGCTTTCTCTCTGATTTTCACAAGAGGAAATTGACTAGTAGGATCAGGGCTATAAAGCCAGTGCTTAGGGATCAGAAACTCATTTCCTATCTACTTATGAGTACCCAAGGTGCTAAGTGCTTTGTTGGGTGCCCACCTCAGACAGGTGTACAGTAAGTACCCATCTGGCTTTCAACAATCAGTGGAAATGTTTTGTCTATTCATTCATCTGTGGTTGGATGCTGGGGTTGGTAAATGATGTTTTAAATGAAACACATGCAAGATTAGACTTTGGGAGGGTCAAGTAGATTTCAAAACTAGAGAAGTGAGGGACTTCCCCTGATGGTTCAGTGGCTAAGACTCCAAGTTTCCAATGCAGAGCACCCAGGTTTGATCCCTGCTCAGGGAACAAGATCCTACATGCCATAACCAAGACCCAGTATAGCCAAATAAATAAATATTAAAAAAGAAAACACCCAAATAACTAGAGAAGTGAAAGGAAGCAGGAATCACAAGTGCATTTTTGGTGGATTTTCCTGGATTAGGGAAAGGGCAAACATTTTGCACAGGAATGGTGGCAAGAAAGTCAGCAGTGGAGCTGGGAAGATATAAGTAAATGCAGGCTTAGTAAGGGTGCAGGCTCCCCAAGAGAGTTCCTACCAATTACCCCCGAATCTCTTGGCAGAAGTTGGGAAGGAGACAGGGGCCTGGTGGAGGTGTAGGAGCTGGGGTGAGAAGTAGGGAGAATGAAACCACCCCTCCAAGCTTTGCAAGGGGGAACAAGGGACCCTCGGATAGGAGACCTGTCTGCAACCCACCAGTCCCCACTCCCCAGGGGGCTCCCACTCTGCTCATAGCTTCTTCTTTGTTTTCCTTGCTATCCCAGTTGTTAAATTATGATTGGACTAGAATTGAGGGACTTTAAAATCAGTGCTATGGACATTTTGCAACAGAAGGATCTAACAAACCTCTCCAGCTGAGCCAGTCTCTCAGACTGAAGCCCGGCCTCCCCTAAGAGAGTGGCTCTGGCCTCTGATTTCGGGAAGGGCCAGTGGGGACTGGTGGACTGAAGCCTGGGCTTGGAGAAAGAGGACAGTCCAGGTTCCTGCACTATGTGGCCACATACGGGCTGGAGAACAACTCTGAGCCCTGATGCCTTCAGCTGGATGAGATGAGCCGAGACTCATGAGAACCTCAAAGACAGTGATGCGGGTGCAGTGATGGGTCACGAGAGTGGCCTCCTCGAGTGTGTGGGCTGTCAGCTGCTCCACAGGGCTCCTCTCCTTCCTGCCCAGTCACAACCTTGCCTCGTGCACTGGAGTTGCCCCTTGTCCACTTAATCCTAATCCTTTTCTAATCCTGTCTTGGTGAGAAGATATCAAATGTCGGCCGCCTAGGCTGCCGGCGGCCCTCCCATCCGGGTGAGTCTTCTGGGCTCCGTGGGCCGATACCATTTCATGTATTATTTGGGCTCACTCACTGGGGTTATTTTGGAAGCATGGCTTTGTGAGGCTTCTGGGAGCCGGTTTGAGAATTACGCAACGGCTTTAGTCTGGTGCACTGAAGCCGCTGCTTCCTGGAGCCAAGGGCTCGCAGCCGGAGACGATGTGCTGGGAAAGGAGGTGAAATTGACCTTCTGAGGTTCCCAAGGGACAGAGGGCGTGGCGACTGTCTTCTCCCCTGAGGCTCCTACGTGATGGACCTTGGTTGTGAGCCAACTGATGAGGAGAGGGGTGTGCAGGAGAAACAGAGGTGGGTCCTCTTAGCCCTGATTCCCCACAGCTGGGCGACAGGCTGGTCCCTGGGACTAGGAGAGAGAAGGATGAAGAGCAAAAGCAGGAGAGAGTCTGGGAGCAAACAGAATGGAAAGGAAGCAGAATGAGGGGGCGGAGAGGGCGGATGGAGAGAGAACGCTGCCAAATGTACCGGAAATGGTTTATTTGCTGCAGACGCCCCTGCCTCCCAAAGCCACAAGCTTTTCCTCCTCTAAGTCATTCTCTCCCTCTCTCCTCAAGTGCTCTTTCTGGGGCAGAATCTGGTTTACTATAGGATATGGAAGTGGAAGTTATTAGAGTGGCATTTCCCAAGCTAAGGAGCTGGGGGAGGGGTGGGGTGATAAGAAAAGGTGCTCCTGAGCTAATGGGGTGGCTCAGCCTAGGCTCCTGTTTCATCCACCAAGGCAGATGTTGGCTGCCCTCCAATCCCTTCCCTGACTGGCTGCTGGCCTGTCTATAGGAGTACGCTTGCATACTCAGTCTCTCAGTCACGTCTGACTCTTTGGGACTCTATGGACTGTAGCCCACCAGGTTCCTCTGTCCACGGGATTTCCCAGGCAAGAATACTGGAGTGATTTGCCCTTTCCTTCTCCAGGCTATCTTCCAATCCAGGAATTGAACCCACATCTCCTGCATAGTCAGGTGGATGCTTTATCACCGAGCCACCTGGGAAACCCTGTATAGGAGTACATTCTCCATCAATTGATTGATTGTCCAACATGTGCCAGAAACTTCCAACACATCACCTTTCTTAAGATTATTCTCGTCTATTGAGGTAGGTATTATCACTTCCGTTTTACAGATGAGTGATCTGAGGCTCCGAGAGGTTAAGCAGTGTGCCTCGGGTCACACAGTGGTTAAGAGGCAAAGCCAGTTTTTCAGCACCACTTCTGCCTGGCTCCAAAGCCATTCTTTATGGTGCTTGATGTAGTTCAAGTGTTCTTTGATTTTGTTTCCAAAATGTGTCCTGATTCTGTCTAATTCCCTTCATATACCTGAATACATCCATGCTGGGCCAGCATCATCTTTTAACTGGCAATCTGCAATAGCTTCTTAACTGATTACGCTGTTTCTGCTTTTGTCTCTCTCCAATGTGCTCTCCAGAGGGCTCTAGAGGAATGATCTTAAAAGGTAAATTGGTTTAGGACACAACCTCCTCATAAAACTCAAGTGCTTCCTGGTGCACTTGAGCTCAAATCTGGAACCCAAGATTTGAGCTGGCTCAGTGGTCTCTGAGGGTCTGAAACTCATGACACAGTTTATTAGTAACACGGTCTTCTTGACTTAGCATGATCCAGCCACACTGGACATTCAGTTCTTTTCTATCGCAGAACCTTAGCACAGGCTGCGGTTTCCGGATTGAGGATGTTCCCTCCAATCTGCATCTGGCTAGTTCTTATTCATTAGTTTGGGTTGCAGCTGAAAGGTCTTTTCCTTCTAGAGAGGAGACCTTTCCTTAAGCCCTCAACTGAAAGAAATCAAATTTGTGCTTGGAGCTTCTCCATCAGCAAAGAAGGAAATGGGATGAGTTACAAAGATCTCATTGTCAGAAGGCAGAGAACATGCTAGCTCTTTATGGGCGAGAATTTCCTTTGGCACCGAATCCCTTCCCTCAGATTCATAAACTAATGTAAATGGAGATTATCCTCAGCATAAATCATATGATGGAGAGTGGCCTGGATGGACGGACCACTCTGTGTGGGAGGACTTGCCCAGGAAGGCTCACAGAGGAGACATGTAAGACCTCTCCCTTGTGGATGGAAAGATCTGGATTAGCTGTAAGGGAAGAGAGCCTGGCCACGGCTTGATGAAGCAAGGGAATGAAAACACTGGAAGAGTAGTGTGTGGTAGACACCTGGTATGAATACACTTAGCTTGGGTTTTTCTAGTCCTCAAAGATTACTTAGTAATGCAGGCCTCTGCTGTGGTATCCAGTGTGGTTTTTAGGTTAATCCACAAAGGGGCTAATCCCTGCCCACCTCCTGTGTCCACTTCCTCTTTACCCACCCAAATGTTTCACCAACTCTGTCCAGCAGGGCCAGGACTAGGGTGTGGCAAGGGAGGTGCTGAGGGCACTTAGTGGGTGAGCCAAGCTTAAGGATCTGCTCAAATGGTTCACCCTGGGACACTAACTCCCGTGGGCCTGACCTCAGCCAATCAGGCCACTGAAAAAAAAAAGCAACAGAAACCTCTATTCAAGTGTGTGGGGAGGAAGTGGAGAGGGCCACTAGAAAAGGCCAGGAGTTGGACACATTCATTCAAAAGTGCTTTCCAAAAACATCTGACTTAGTTTCTTTACATTGTCAGGAAGGCTTTTAAAGCCCAGCTGCCTCTTATTAATCCTGTTTGGGCTGATCCCCTTCCCGCCAACCTTGCTTTCGGGCTGTGCCAGCATAAACGGGCCGGTGGAAGTGGAGAGCACACCGAGTGACGTCAGTGGCTGGGTCTGGGCTTCAGATCTCAGCTCAAGCAGCTGAGAACACAGCACCTTGGTCCCCTTCCAGGGAGGCTAGAAAAGGCTCTACCCGTTGCCCTCAAAGGCCTGTAAGGCTTGGGGGACCAGAGGATGGATTGAGAGCCTGCAAGGTGTCTAAACTAGGTGACTTAAGAGGTAGCCTGTTGACTCCAGGGTCATAAGCTGTTCTTAGCATGAGGTAGGGAAAGGAGCATGGGTCTGGGGGGGAGGTCACAGAGCCCCGAGTCTGAATGTAGGCAATTTTCTAATTGTATGACCTTGGGCAAGTTAACCAACATCTCTGAACAGTGTTTCCTCAATGGCATGATGTGAATAATGACACCAGTACCCACCTAAGGGCTTCCCAGGTGGCTCAATAGATAAAAGAATCTGCCTCCAATGCAGGAGACACAAGAGATGTGGGTTTGATCCCTGGGTCTGGAAGATCCCCTGGAGAAGGGATGGCAGCCCACTCCAGTATTCTTGTCTGGAGAAATCCATGGACAAAGGAGCCTGGTGGGTTACAGTCCATGGCGTCACAAAGAGTTGAACATGACTGAAGTGACTGAGCACAGCACACTCACCTAAGAGGATTGTTGTTGGGATTAAAATGTTTCTTTATGTAAAGGGCTCAGCACAGAGAAGGTCTGGTGCATAATAGATGCTCAATGAATGCTACCTCCCTCTTTCCCTCTCCCCTCCCTGCTCCTATTCATCTTTTGTCCCTTCCTCCTTCCTTTCCTTCTTCTCTTCCTTCCTTTCTTCCTCCTCCCTTCGCTTCTGCCCTCCTGCTCATTTCCCTCTTTCCCTTTTCCCCTTCCCCTTTTCCTTCTCTGTCAGAGAAAGCTAACACCTAACAGTCTGTGGAGGTGAGGTGGGCCAAAATAAACAAGGAACACAAACCCTGGAAGCCTTAGGAATCAGAAGCATTGGAATTTCAGTACCTCATGTATGGATGTGAGAGTTGGACTGTGAAGAAAGCCGAGTGCCGAAGAATTGATGCTTTTGAACTGTGGTGTTGGAGAAGACTCTTGAGAGTCCTTTGGACTGCAAGGAGATCCAACCAGTCCATTCTAAAGGAGATCAGTCCTGGATGCTCTTTGGAAGGAATGACACTAAAGCTGAAACTCCAGTACTTTGGCCACCTCATGAGAAGAGCTGTCTCATTGGAAAAGACTCTGATGCTAGGAGGGATTGGGAGCAGAAGGAAAAGGGGACAACACAGGATGAGACGGCTGGATGGCATCATCAACTTGGTGCACATGAGTTTGGGTGAACTCCAGGAGTTGGTGATAGACAGGGAGGCCTGGCGTGCTGCAATTCATGGCGTTGCAAAAAGTCAGACATGACTGAGTGACTGAACTGAACTGAACTGAAATGAAAGCAGAGAGACTAGGAAGGGGCAAAAAGTAGAAGGGGCAAAAAGTAGAAGGGTCAGTGGAAAGTCTGCCCAAAGAACACTTAGGGGAACTTCCCTGGTGGTCCAGTGGTTAAGAATCCAACTTGCAGTGCAGAGGATGTAGGTTTGATCCCTGGTCAAAGAACTAAGATCCCACATTTGCGTGCACGTGTGGTAAGTTGCTTCAGTCATGTTCAACTCTTTGCGACCCTATGGATAGTAGCCCTCTAGGCTCTTCTGTCCATGGGATTCTCCAGGCAAGAATACCAGAGTGAGTTGCCGTGCCCTCCCCCAGGGGATCTTCCTGACCCAGAGATATTCCTGACCCAGGGATCTGAACCAGCATCTGTTACATCTCCTGCATTGGCAGGCAGATTCTTTACCACTTGCACCACCTGGGAAGCTGTAAGATCCCAGATGCCTCAGGGCAACTAAGCCCTCGCACTGAGCCCACTGAAATTGCGCGCCAGAGAGCCTGTGTGCAGCAAAAGGCCTGATGCAGCCAAAAATAAATAAATAAGTATTTTTGTTTTAAAAAAGAATGCTTGGATACTCATATTGTCTCTTCAGGTATCCAGGCAAGTGCCCCTCTCCCTGCTTCTCACCAGCAATGCTCCCATCAAGATTGTAGACTTAGTCTGGCATTCATGTAATGTGCTAAAAACACAAGGGAAAATTTGCAGCCTGAACATTGAGATTCCCTTATCCCCTTCTGCTGCTGTATCCACTCGATGCAGGTGGCCAGGTAAGGAGAGTGGAGGCTGTATTCTGGGAAAACCGTCCTATTTCAGACAGACTGAACAGAACAGATGGACCCTCCCTGAAGCTCTGGTGAAGCTCACCAGGCAATTAGTCCTGCCCACACATGAGAAACCTCTAATAAATGCTTCATTTCTCACCATTAGTTATGAAAAGAAGCCAAGAATCACCAAAATTTGAGGCAAGTCCAGAAGGTCAAACATTTGATGATTAGGAGCTCAAGAGGGAGAAAGAAAAAAAAAAAAAAAGAAAATCGAGGGGTTAAATTATCAAAGAAATGAGAACAAAAATTTTAAAGCATCTAAAGTCTTGGATTTCCAGTCCAAAAGACTCAGTGAGTGTTTAGCATAATAGGATGAAAGAAAGGTCTCATGCAGAGCACATTATTTTGAAATATAAGGACCCTGCCAGAGAGGAACAAAGCAGATTATATACAAAGGACCAGAAATCAGAATGGTGAAAAAATTCTCAACCATTTGATGATGATACAGCAGTGCCTTCATTTTGCTGAGGGAACCATGATTTCCCACCTATAATCCTAGTTCTAACAAAATGATCAGTCAAGACTCGAAGGCAGATCTCAAAAATGTGCCTTCCTTGCACCCTGTTTTGAGAAAGCAGCTGTGGAAAGTGCTCTACCAAATGAGGATGTAAGCCAAAAAAATAGGAAGACTTGGCATCTAGGAATCACAGACAATAAAACTGATGAAAGTAAAGGAAATGTAAAAGCTGACTGTAAAGGGAAGCTCAAGACAATAGTGAACAGCCTGGAGTAATCCTTCTGTATGAAAGTGATGATGGGAGGCTATAGGAGAGAAATGTAATAAGTGGTAGATTTCTTGGTGTGTTTCACTGTGAGAGTTTTACTATTCTTTTGGAAAATGTGGGCTGAATTAAAGATAGATACTAGAAAGATAGATTGGAAAAAGAAGCATTTATGGAAAATAAAACATGTACAAGGGAAGACCTTGTACACGGACTGTAGCCTGCCAGGCTCCTCTGTCCCTGGGATTTTCCAGGCAAAAATAGTGAAGTGAGTTGCCATTTTCTACTCCAGGGGATCTTTCCAACCCAGGAACTGAACCCTCAACTCTTACGTCTCCTGCATTGGCAGGTGGATTCTTTACCACTTCACCACCTGGGAAGCCCAAATATATAGATATGTTAATATAACTGTTGAATAATAATTTCACCACTAAGCATGATATAACTATATGAGGAGGACAGAGGGAGGGAAAAGGGATGTTATATGTCTGGTGGGAGATGGTGAGGGGTTGGAGCAAGAAATGAATCCTTACTGAATGTCATAGGAAGAGAAAAGATAATGTCAAAATATAAAAGTTAAAATAGAATGTAAATAGACTATTTAGAAAAGTGAGGATTATAGAAAAATTGTGAAGACATAGCACTATTTGACTTCAAAAGCTATGCTTGTATATAACTTTAAGATTTCAAAATGGGAAGTGAGGAGTGTTTATTGCACAGTTGGGCTGTGAAGACCATAAATTAGAAGAGGGCTCTTGAGTCATAGTGACTTTTTTTTTCTAAGGAAGGAAAAGCTCAGGTGCATGTATAACCTAAAATCTGAGGGGAATGAGAGAGAAGATCCTGAAAAAAATAGAATTAATGTTGCAGGATGGGCTCTAAAGCAGAGAAAGTTGGAGGAATTCACCTCAGAATAAAGGTCTAGAGAAGGAAGGGTCGGTATAGACACGGACTCATTTGGGATGCTCCGAGAGCTCTCACGCCTATTTTCTTTGTGAAATAAGAGGCAAAACACGTAGCTAGAGTGAAGATACTATTAGGGAGAGAGTTTAAGGACAGTGTTGGACACATTACTATAGTGACTAGGGACAAAGAGCTGAGCTGGGCAGGTAACAGGGCTCATCTGAGAACTGAAACTATGCCTTTGGAATGACAAACCTTCCCAGCTGTGAATTTTTCCAGTCGCCTCTGAAGTCCTGGGGAACATGGATTTTAGAATACTGGAGATTTGCTAGATGAGCAGAGCAGCAGGACAGGACCAAGGCGCTGCAGGCAATGGAGAGAAGTGATTGATAACCTGCTGTGTAGGGTCTGGTCTGGAGGGTCTGATCTAGAGGAAGGAGGAGATGAAGCAGAGAACAGACTGGGGGGAGAAGACTGCAAAGGCTTGGAGCACTCTGTGAAGATGGAGAGTAAAGTTGGAGGAAAGAGATCAGGGGAGCTCAAGGAGAGGTGTTGTCATTGGATGTGGACCCCTAGAGTCTAAGAGGCTAAGATTTTGGCAGGGAGGCAGTTCCAGCATGCACTGTTGACCTAAAGATGATGAAGCCGGGGTGGTCTGAGGGAAGAGTTAGGGTGAGGAGAAACTAGTGAGCCAGTTGTCAATGGGATGAGAGGAGGTAGATATATGAGAAAGTCAGACACGATTGCTACGAGGCTAGGCAGAGAATGATAGAGCCGGATAGTGAGATGGTCAAAGAGAACTTTCAAAAATGAAAATGACAAGTTGAGAGTGTATCCTGCCTCTAGAATATGGGACTTGGGAATGTGTACACTCCACATCCTAGAGGGTTGTAAGGGAAGTGATATCCTTGGGGAAGGGTCAATGTCAGCTATGGCAGGTTGGCAGTGGGAGCACCTTTCAAAAGTGTGCCTGGAGTTTCTAGACCTTGAAAATATTGGGAGGGAGGTTAGCCGAGAGCAGATGAGTCAGCTGAGAGGCAGAGGGAGATGTGTCGTAAATGAGGTCAAGGAGATGAGAGGCATGGAACTAACTGATTTTAAGGGTTTGACTTAAAAACTCCGATGCAGAAACATTTTGCTTTATTGGAAGAGAAATAGACCTACAGATGAGGTGGGGAGAAGGGCAAAGTCTAATGTCCTTAGTGGCACCCACCCAAAATGGAAAACAAGTAAACAAATGAAATAAACAAATACTACTCATGCCAGAGAAGAAGGAGGGTCCTGCACTGTTGAGCTGGCTGGATTCCTACTGGTTACTTCAGTTTAATTTTTAAAAAGGATAACACAAAGCTAGCAGCTTCTGATTAGCATGATTAAGGTCAGCTTATTCAATGACAAGGGTAGGTCTAAGAATCTTGTTTTTCTCCAGTACTAAAATCAGGTTAGGAAACTTAAGATGGTATTTTCCTTGAGGTGGAGTTCTAGTAAAATGAATTTTGTTATCTCCTGGAACTGCCCACATGGGGCTTCCTAAACTTACTTTTGGATTCTCATCATTTAGTATTTTCTTGGCCTCCCAGGTGGTGCTAGTGGGAAAGAACTGCCTGCCAGTGCAGGAGACATAAGAGATGGGGGGCTCAAGCCTTGGGTTGGTAAGATCCCCTGGAGGAGCCCATGGCAACCCAGTAGTATTCTTGCTTGAAGAATCCCATGGACAGAGGATCTCACAGCCTATAGCCTGCAAGGTCAAAGAAGAGTCAGACGGGACTGAAGTGACCTAGCATGCACAAGTGCATTTAGTATTTTCTAGGGTTTCTTCCAGCTTTCCTTGACAGAATTCCACCCTCCTCCATGCCGTCCCCTGCCTCCTGGGACTGCAGAAGTGAATCACACACCTGGGGGATTAATATCACCACAAAGTCATGAAAACTTACCTCTTACTTCATCAAGAAAAACTGAGGCCAAAAGGATGACCTTCCTAAATATTGTTTTAAAATTAATTTTTATTGGAGTATAGTTGATTTACAAGGTCATATTAGTTTCTGCTGTACAGCAAAGTGAATCAGATACACATTTCCATAGAGCCACTATTTTTTTATTCTTTTCCCGTATAGGTCATTACAGAGTATTGTGTCAAGTTCTCTCTGCTACACAGTAGGTCCTTATTAGCTATCTACTTTATATATAATAGTGTTGTTGTCATTGTTCAGTTGTTCAGTCATGTCTGAGTCTTTGCAGTTGAGTGGACTGCAGCATGCCAGGCTTCCTGTCCTTCACTGTCTCCCAAAGTTTGCTCAAACTCGTGTCCATTTAGTCTATGATGCTGTCCAACCATCTTCTGTTGCCACCTTCTCCTCCTGCCCTCAGTCTTTCCCAGTAGAGTGTGTATATGTTAGTCCCAATCTCCCAGTTTATTCCTCTCCCCTCCTTTCCCCTTTGGTAACCATAAGGTGGTTTTCTACATCTGTAACTATTTTTGCTTTGTAAACAAGTTCATTTGTATCTTTTTTTTAGATTCTACAAATAAGTGATATCATATGATATTTGTCTTTGTCTGACTTATTTCACTCAGTCTGACAATCTCTAGGTCCATCCATGTTGCTGCAAGTGACATTATTTCAGAAGAGCTACCATATGATCAATATCCTTTAAACTTTCTTAAAACGCTTTATAATTTATCTGAAGCTTTACTTTCCTTGCTGTTTTCTTTCTTTCTTTTTCTTGCTGTTTCCTGCTCGTCAAAAGCTTACTTGTGCTTCACATTCAGATCAAGGGCTTTACCAATGTTTTAGGTCCAACCTCCTTTCTAATCAGGCACGCGTGGTTATAGCTCGCCAGGCTCCTCTGTGCATTGGATTCTCCAGAGTACTGGAGTGGGTTGCCATTTCCTCCTCCAGGGGATCTTCCTGACTCATGGATTGAACCTGGGTCTCCTGCTTTGCAGGCAGATTTTTTTATCGTCTGAGCCACCAGGAAGTCTACGCATCAAGTACTGCTGTGTTAATCAACCCCTCTACCTCCTCCCTGTCTTGGCTAATATCCTCAGTCTTTCTTAACAGTTCCTTCCTCTCAGTCTATAAACATAGTCAATTCTTCCCCATTCTAACAACACTAAGGTTTCCCAAACCCTCCTTTGGTCTCTGAACCCCTTAGTCACTTTTCTCTTTCAGTCTACTATCGAGTGGCACTTCTGGAAACCAATGTCTCCTGAGTGGCTCTCAGTCAGTTCAGTCGCTCAGTCGTGTCCCACTCTTTGTCATGCCATGAATTGCAGCACGCCAGGCCACCCTGTTCATCACCACCTCTTGGCGTTCACTCAGACTCACGTCCATCGAGTCTGTGATGCCATCCAGCCATCTCATCCTCGGTCGTCCCCAACTCCTCCTGCCCCCAATTCCTCCCAGCATCAGAGTCTTTTCAATGAGTCAACTCTTCACATGAGGTGGCCAAAGTACTGGAGTTTCAGCTTCAGCATCATTCCTTCAAAGAAATCCCAAGGTTGATCTCCTTCAGAACGGACTGGTTGGATCTCTTTGCAGTCCAAGGGACTCTCAGGAGTCTTCTCCAACACCACAGTTCAAAAGCATCAATTTTTTGGTGCTCAGCCTTCTTCACAGTCCAACTCTCACATCCATACATGACCACAGGAAAAACCATATCCATGACTAGATGGACCTAGATGGATGTGAGAGCTGGACTGTGAAGCAGGCTGAGCGCTGAAGAATTGATGCTCTTGAACTGTGGTGTTGGAGAAGACACTTGAGAGTCCCTTGGACTGCAAGGAGATCCAACCAGTCCATTCTGAAGGAGATCAACCCTAGGATTTCTTTGGAAGGAATGATGCTGAAGCTGAAACTCCAGTACTTTGGCCACCTCATGCGAAGAGCTGACTCATTGGAAAAGACTCTGATGCTGGCAGGGATTGGGGGCAGGAGGAGTTGGGGACGACCGAGGATGAGATGGCTGGATAGCATCACGGACTTGAGGTACGTGATTCTGAGTGAACTCTGAGAGATGCTGATGAACAGGGGGGCCTGGTGTGCTGCAGTTCATGGGGTTGCAAAGAGTTGGACACGACTGATCGACTGAACTGAACTGAATGACCTGGGGAGTTCCTTTTTCAGTATCCTATCATTTTGCCCTTCATACTGTTCATGGGGTTCTCAAGGCAAGAATACTGCAGTGGCTTGCCATTCCCTTCTCCAGTGGACCACGTTCTGTCAGCCCTCTCCACCATGACCCGCCCATCTTGGGTTGCCCCGCAGGCATGGCTTGGTTTCATTGAGTTAGACAAGGCTGTGGTCCTAGTGTGATTAGATTGACTAGTTTTCTGTGAGTATGGTTTCAGTGTGTCTGCCCTCTGATGCCCTCTTGGAACAGCTACCATCTTACTTGGGTTTCTCTTACCTTGGGCATGGGGTATCTTTTCACGGCTGCTCCAGCAAAGCACAGCCACTGCTCCTTACCTTGGATGAGGGGTATCTCCTTACCGCCACAACTGCTGCTGCCACCACCCTGCCCCTCGATGTATTTGGTCCTGGATCAATTCAGAAGCTCCGCCATAGCTGTCTCCAAGCCAGACACCTCCACCACCACCCTTGCCCCCAAATTCACCTGCCTGCCCTCAGCCTCTGCACACGCAACTCCTCTTCTGTTCAAGTTGTGTGGATTTCAGTGGTCAGGGGCCTGTAACTGTGCTGTAAAGGCAGTCTGGGGAAATATACTGTTTCTGCTTCTGCTTTGGGAATGTGTATCAGTTAGGGTTTTCCAGAGAAGCAGAGTCAATGGGGTGTATTAGGTTGGCCCAAAAGTTTGTTCAGGTGTTTTGGTACCATCTTATGGAAACATCCAAATGAAGGTTTTGGCCAGTCCATGGTATCTATATATTTTTCTAGCTAAATCTGTCTTGCTACACACACACACACACACACACACACACGTGACCACACACACACACACATATATACAGGGAGAGACAGAAAGAGTTTGAGCGGTTCTTTTTGTCCTGTGCTGGGTCTTTGTTGCAGCACATGGGCTAGTCTCTAGTTGTGGTGTGCAGGGTCTTCTCTAGCTATGGACAGGCTCTAGATCGCATGGGCTCAGTAGTTATGGCACAAAGTCTCTCTAGTTGTAGCACGCAGGCTTAGTTGCCCCTCGGTATGTGAGATCTTAGTTCCCCCAACAAAGGATTGAGCCTGCATCCCCTGCAATGGAGGGCTTCCCGGGTGGTACTAGTGGCAAAGAATCTGCCTGTCAGTGCAGGAGATGCAAGAGATGCAGTTCTATCTCTGGGTCAGAAAGAGCCCTGGAGAAGAAAATGACAGCCCCCTCCAGTATTCTTACCTGGAAAATTCTATGTACAGAGGAGCCTGGTGGGTTACAGTCCAAGAGTAGGACACAACTGAACACACACACACACATCCCCACATTGGAAGGTGAATTCTCAACAACCGGACTGCCAGGGAAGTCCCAAGAGTTTTTTATTATGAGGAATTAACTCACACAATTCCAGAGGCTTCGGACTTTTTAATCCATTGTCTGCAATCTGGAGACCCAGGAGAATCAGTGGTTTAGTTCAGTTCTAGGCTAAAGGCCTGAGAACTAGAGGAATTGAGAGTGTGAGCTCTAGACCAAGTCCAGAGACGTGAGAACTGGTTTGGTGGGGCTTGTTGATGGTGTAAGTCCCAGTCTCAGGGGAGAAGGCTGATGTCCCAGCTCAGGCAGGAAGGTAGAACCAGTGAATTCTCCCTTCTATTTGTTTATGTAGGTCCTCAACAGATTGGATAAAGCCCAGTCATGTTGGAGGGGCCATCTGCTTCACTCAGTCCACTGATTCAAGAGCTAGTCTCTTCTGGAACACCCTCATAGTCAT
Source organism: Nanger dama (assembly GCA_917880005.1). Taxonomy (NCBI): domain Eukaryota; kingdom Metazoa; phylum Chordata; class Mammalia; order Artiodactyla; family Bovidae; genus Nanger; species Nanger dama. The sequence goes on along the minus strand of CAKJTW010000078.1, from coordinate 3,870,043 downwards.
CCCAGTTCAGTTCAGTTCAGTCACTCAGTCGTGTCCGACTCTTTGCAACCCCATGGAATGCAGTGCACCAGGCCTCCCTGTCCATCACCAACTCCTGGAACCTACTCAGACTCATGTCCATATAAGTCGGTGATTCCATCTAACCATCTCATCCTCTGTCGTCCCCTTCTCCTCCTGCCCTCAATCCTTCCCAGCATCAGGGTCTTTTCCAATGAGTCAGTTCTTCGAATCAGGTGGCTCAAGCGTTCAAGTTTTAACTTCAGCATTAGTCCTTCCAATGCATATTCAGGACTGATTTCCTTTAGGATGGACTGGTTGGATCTCTTTGCAGTCTCTCAAGAGAATTCTCCAACACCACAGTTCAAACACATCAATTCTTCGGCCCTCAGCTTTCTTTACAGTCCAGCTCTCACATCCATACATGACTACTGGAAAAACCATAGCCTTGACTAGACGGACCTTTGTTGGCAAAATAACATCTCTGCTTTTTAATATGTTGTCTAGGTTGGTCATAACTTTCTTCCAAGGAGCAAGTGTCTTTTAATTTCATGGCTACAGTCACCATCTGCAGTGATTTTGGAACCCCAAAGAATAAAGTCTGTCACTGTTTCCATTGTTTCTCCATCTATTTGCCATGAAGTGATGGGAAAAGAATGGGAAAGACTAGAGATCTCTTCAAGAAAATTAGAGATATCAAGGGAACATTTCATGCAAAGATGGGCTCGATAAAGGACAGAAATGGTTTGGACCTAACAGAAGCAGAAGATATTAAGAAGAGGTGGCAAGTATACATGGAAGAACTGTACAAAAAAGACTTTCAAGACCCAGATAATCATGATGATGTGATCACTCATCTAGAGCCAGACATCTTGGAATGTGAAGTCAAGTGGGCCTTAGAAAGCATCACTACAAACAAAGCTAGTGGAGGTGATGGAATTCCAGTAGAGCTGTTTCAAATCCTGAAAGATGATGCTGGGAAAGTGTTGCACTCAATATGCCAGCAAATTTGGAAAACTCAGCAGTGGCCACAGGACTGGAAAAGGTCAGTGTTCATTCCAATCCCAAAGAAAGGCAATGCCAAAGAATGCTCAAACTACTGCACAATTGCACTCATCTCACATGCAAAAAGTAATGCTCAAAATTCTCCAAGCCAGGCTTCAGCAATACGTGAACTTTGAACTTCCAGAGGTTCAAGCTGGTTTTAGAAAAGGCAGAGGAACCAGAGATCAAGTTGCCAACATCTGCTGGATCATGGAAAAAGCAAGAGAGTTCGAGAAAAACATTTATTTCTGCTTTATTGACTATGCCAAAGCCTTGGACTGTGTGGATCACAATAAACTGGACAGTTCTGAAAGAGATGGAATACCAGACCACCTAACCTTGAAAAATCTATATACAGGTCAGGAAGCAACAGTTAGAACTGGACATGGAACAACAGACTGGTTCCAAATAGGAAAAGGAGTACGTCAAGGCTGTATATTGTCACCCTGCTTATTTAACTTCTATGCAGAGTACATCATGAGAAACGCTGGCCTGGAAGAAACACAAGTTGGAATCAAGATTGCCGGGAGAAATATCAATGACCTCAGATATGCAGATGGCACCACCCTTATGGCAGAAAGTGAAGAGGAGCTAAAGGGCCTCTTGATGAAGGTGAAAGAAGAGAGTAAAAAGTTGGCTTAAAGCTCAACATTCAGAAAACGAAGATCATGGCATCTGGTCCCATCACTTCATGGGAAATAGATGGGGAAACAGTGGGAACAGGGAGAGACTTTATTTTTTTGGGCTCCAAAATCACTGCAGATGGTGACTGCAGCCATGAAATTAAAAGACGCTTACTCCTTGGAAGAAAAGTTATGACCAACCTAGATAGCGTATTCAAAAGCAGAGACATTACTTTGCCGACTAAGGTCCATCTAGTCAAGGCTATGGTTTTTCCTGTGGTCATGTATGGATGTGAGACCTGGACTGTGAAGAAGGCTGAGCACCAAAAATTGATGCTTTTGAACTGTGGTGTTGGAGAAGACTCTTGAGAGTCCCTTGGACTGCAAGGAGATCCAACCAGTCCATTCTGAAGGAGATCAACCCTGGAATTTCTTTAGAAGGAATGATGCTGAAGCTGAAACTCCAGTACTTTGGCCACCTCATGCGAAGAGCTGACTCATTGGAAAAGACTCTGATGCTGGGAGGGACTGGGGGCAGGAGGAGAAGGGGACGACCGAGGATGAGATGGCTGGATGACATCACAGACTCGATGGACGTGAGTCTGAGTGAATTCCAAGAGATGGTAATGAAGGAGGCCTGGCAGGCTGCGATTCATGGGGTCGCAAAGATTCGGACACGACTGAGCGACTGAACTTGATGGGACCAGATACCATGATCTAAGTTTTCTGAATGTTGAGTTTTAAGCCAACTTTTTCACTCTTCTCTTTCACTTTCATCAAGAGGCTCTTTAGTTCGTCTTCACTTTCTGCCATAAGAGTGGTATCACCTGTGTATCTGAGGTTATTGATATTTCTCCTGGCAATCTTGATTCCGGCTTGTGCCTCATCCATCCCAGTGTTTCTCATGATGTACTCTGCATAGAAGTTAAATAAGCAGGGTGACAATATACACCCTTGGTGAACTGCTTTCCCTACTTGGAACCAGTCTGTTGTTCCATGTCCAGTTCTAACTGTTGCTTCCTGGTCTGCATACAAGAAGAGGCAAATCAGGTGGTCTGGTATTCCCATCTCTTTCAGAATTTTGCACAGTTTATTGTGAACCACACAGTCAAAGTCTTTGGCATAGTAGATAAAGCAGAAGTAGATGTGTTTCTGGAGCTCTTTTGCTTTTTGATGATCCAACAGATCTTGGCCGTTTGTTCTCTGGCTCCTCTGCCTTTTCTAAATCCAGCTTGAACAACTGGAAGTTCACGGGTCACATACTGTTGAAGCTTGGCTTGGAGAATTTGAGCATTACTTTACTAGCATGTACTACTTTACTATAGTCATCCCAATAAATAATATTAACTGGGTATATAGGCATACATGGCTTAGTCAAGTTGATGCATAAAATTAAGCATCAGAGAAGGTGAGACTCATAATGCTGGTAGCAGTAAAATGTGGGGAGTTTATTCTCTGGTTCATAGAGGTCATGCTTGTCAATTTTAAGGATTAAGTACCAGGGTACGAAACCAGAAGTTAACCCTGATGTCAGCGCTTTGCTCATGCCTTTGCACCTCCTGTGTATCCCTGGACTTGTGGTAGGATGGCTTCTCCTGTTGTAGTGCTAACTGCACCTTGGTGCTAGTGGTAAAGAACCTATCTGCTGATGCAGGAGATATAAAGGTGGGTTCAATCCCCTGGAGAAGGAAATGGCAACCCATTCCAGTATTCTTGCCTGGACAGTCCCATGGACAGAGGAGTCTGGTGGGCCACAGTCCATGGGATCACAAAGAATCAGACATGACTAAAGTAAATGAGCATGCACATACTCACATTACCCCATAACACGGAGCTCCAAGTAGCTGGTTTAGGTTGGATAATGCCATATTTTTCAGTTGAACTTTGTCCCTGTCTTATATTTATTATGATGCCTTCAGAAGAAACTTAAATAATCTTTTATTTAAAATGATTTTTATTGGACTCTGTAAAGGCAAATGAATTGGGGTATTAGATTTGACACAACGTGTATGTTACCGTGTGTAAAATAGATAGCTAGTGGGAAGCTGCTGTATAGCATAGGGAGCCCAGTTCAGTGCTCTGTGATGACCTCGAGGAGTGGGATGGTGGGGCAGGAGGGAGGTCCAAGAGGAAGGGTATATATGTATATATACAGATGATTCACTTGTAATACAGTAGAAACTAACACAACACTGAAAAGCAATTATACTAAAAAAAAAAGAAAATAAGCAAAAGGCAAATGGGTAATTTTATAGCTCTCTAATTATATGATTTTTTTCTTTCATGATAAAACCATCTTTTCCCTCAGAGCCCTCAAATATATTTTTAATGCCCCTCTTCATTCAAGAAGTGATTTCTTTAAAAATAAATGATTTTTGGCTCATTATTAAAATACAAGTTTCAACTCAGAGTTTATTTGAAATGGAATTCAACTGCTACCTGCAGAATTTTACAGTGAAGAATTCTACTGTTTGGTGGATACTCAGCCATGAAAGGAACAAATACCTCATTTTTCCTTCACAGTTAATTTAAATAGCAGAAGTGTCTTGTTTTCCCATTGCTCTTTGAACATATCTCCTTAGACTTATTTAAGGTTTGGTGGTGAAATTAAAAAAAATTTTTATTTAAAAATTTCAGGTTTAAGAGATATAATTGACAAATGTAATTGTATTATATATATTTTTTTCTTGGTGGGGACATTTCATTCTACTCTCTTAGCAAATTTGAATTATACATGCTATGTATAACTATGTAAAACAATTTATAACCATGTTTTACGTTGTGTTAGTCTCTTAGTCGTGTCTGACTCTTTGTGATCCTATGGACTTGTAGCCCACCATTCTCCTCTGTCCATGGAATTCTCCGGGCAAGAATACTGGAGTGGGTTGCCATTTCCTCCTCCAGGGGAACTTCCTAACCCAGGGATCCAACCTGGGTCTCCTGTACTGCAGGCAGATTCTTTACCATCTGAGCCACCAGGGTTTTATAATTAGATGGGCTTATTCATCTTATTATGGATTTCCCTGATGTCTCAGTGGTAAAGAATCTGCCTGCCAATGCAGGAGATGCAGGAGACTTGGGTTCAATCCCTGGAAGATCTCCAGAGTTGGAAGATCCCTTGGAGACGGAAATGGCAGCCCACTCCAGTATTCGTACCTGCAAAATCCCATGGATGCAGGAGCTTGGCAGGCTACACTGTATGAGGTCAGAAAGAGTCAGACACAACTCAGAGACTAAACAACTACAACGAGAGCAACAGCAACAATTCATGTTATTGCAGAAAGTTTGCACCCTTTATTAACCTTTTCCTGTTTCCCCTATTCCCCATGTACTTTTATATTCTGTTTCTGTGAGCTTGACTTTTCTTTCTGTATCATTCCACCAAGTGGTGTTTGTCTTTTTTTTACTTTGCATAATGTCCTCAAGGTACATCTATGTCGTTGCAAATGGCAGGATTTCCTTCTTTCTCATGGCTAAATAATATTCCATTGTATGTATATTCCATGTCTTCTTGACCTGTTCAGCCACTGATGGACTCTCAGGTTATTTCCATACCTTGGTCATTGTGAATAATGCTGTAGACAGCATGGGTGTGAAGACATCTCCTCCATATTCGGTGTCCACTTTCTTTGGATACATATCCAGAAGTGGGATTGCAGGATTGTATGGCAGTCTTATTTTTAATTTTTGAGAGATCTTTATACTGTTTTCCATACCATCTGAACCAACTTGTACTCCCACCAACAGTGCTCAGGAGTTCCCTTTTCTCTACATCTTCAGCAATACTTGTTATTTCTTGTCTTTTTGATAATAGCTATTCTGACAGGTATGGGGTGATATCCCATTGTGGTTTTGATTTGCATTTCCCTGATGATTAATGATGTTGAGCACCTTTTCATATACCTGTTGACCATCTGTGTGTCTTCTTTAGAAAAATGTTCAGATCGTCTGTTAATTTTCTAACTGTATTTTTTTTTGTTTTGCTATCATATTGTATGAAGAATCACTTTTCAATATGCAGAGTGAGGCCAAAATTGACACCTCATTTAATCATAATCACGGACACAGATTGACCCCTGCCTGGGTACAAGTTAGTTTATAAGTTAGTTCCTGCTTATCTTAAGGCGCAAACTGTCCATGTTTATGTTTCTGGGCTCCATCAAGGCTTTCCCCTATTTCCTCTCTTCGCCCCTCTCTCTCTTCCCATTTGTCAAAAAACCTCAAAGCAAGAAAAAAAAAAAAAGAAAATTTTATAGATACAGAAAGCATGCCCCTCCCCCACAATAAAAGAAACCCCTACTTACAAATGTTCGTATTCCTTCTATAGTGATTTTTACACTGAAGAGTCTGATGCTAGGGACTTTGAAAGTCTGTATAAAAGATGAAAAGGATGAGGTTAAAACAGGAGTACTCCCTTCCCTACCCCCATGTATCACTTTGGGTGAGTCCACACTCCCCTGGAATGATATGGGAGGGTTGATGAGCTGCTAGAAAATTATACTGGACTGGACTGACTGCTTCCTGCAGCATTGGCTGGGAGTTGGAACATCAGTCCTTTGAGGAGGGCTGCAATGGGGGCAAGAGCAGGGAGAATGTCGGGTGGCCAGGAGTTGTCAGGACATTTGCAGGCGCCCTGGCCAGCATGCTATGTTAGGTTTAATAACAGCAATGCAGAGTTCCGGAGTCCAGTGTCCCTGAGAGAGGTCAGACCAGTGGAAGGTGAAATGTAAGAAGATTGTTTCCCCAGAATTTTCTGGTGTAACTCTGGGCAAGTTTTCACTGGAGGTCAGTTTCTCTAGGATTATTGTGCTCACTAAAGAATGCCCAAAGGTTAATTGATGAATGGCCAGAAGACCTAGGTGAGTCCTTTTGAAATTGGCTCCTTCTTCAGGTTGGTATTTTGTCTGAGTGTCCATTCTTCCCCTGTGTGGCTGCCGTGGAGTAGAAAGAACAGCAGATGAGGGCTGTGAAACCTGCCTTTCTTGCTAGTTACGTGACCCTAAGTAAATTTGCCCATCCGTAAAAGGACAGACTTAGATTAGAAACTGGCATTTAGCATGAGCTCTGAGATGCTTAGGGATTCATGAGATCTTTCCAACATTTAAAAACATTATGACTCCTGGGAATCATAATTTACCTGTGATATGGCCACACAAGCTAAGAAAAAGATCAAGAGTTTTTGCTTTTGGCTGCATTAGCTTACATCCATGCAGCAGTGGTGTTGAATGCTGCCCAGAGGCTGTGATGAATTGTCAAAGACTGCATTTCTTTTTTTTGTTTGTTTGTTTTTGAACTTTTAATTTTGTATTGGAGTATAGCTGATTAACAGTATGTCAGGTGAACAGCAAAGGGACTCAGCCATCCATTTGTGTGTATCCATTCTTCCCCAAATGCCCCCCCGCCATCCAGGCTGCCACATAACATTAAGCAGAGTCCCATATGCTATACAGTAGGTCCTTGTTGGGTATACATTTTAAATATAGCAGTGTGTACATAAGGGCATCATTTCTGAAACACACCTGGTGGGTCTAACCAAAGTCTTCTGTTAGATTATCCCACTATCTGAATTAAATTACTATGGTAGAACTGTGACTCTACTGATAATGGTGTCTTTGGTGCTGAATCTCTGAGATGCAGCTCTGATGTTCTGTAAAGTTCTCTGTAGGAGAGAAGACAATGAGGCTTCAAGGAGAATGTTCTTCAGTAATAATGACCATTCAGGGTGTCTGTTTATGAGGTAGGTAATCTTGCTTTCTGCAGCACAGTCTTTCCATCCTGTTTGCTGCCTTCACCAAGAAAGCCTCCTTGCTGAAGCAGTGAAACTGTTAGTCACTCAGTCATGTCTGACTCTTTGGGAACCCATGGACTATGGCCCACCAGGCTTCTCTGTCCATGGGATTCTCCAGGCAAGAATACTGGAGCGGGTTGCCATTTCCTTCTCCAGGGGATCTTCCCGACTCATGGACCAAACCTGGGTCTCTTGCACTGCAGGCAGAATCTTTACTGTCTCAGCCACTGGGGAAGCCCTTGCTCAAGCAGGGTTGTCATAAATTGACATGTTCCATGTTCCAAGAGTACCTACTTCTTTCTCCCCTCATTCCATCCTATGGATAGTTACCCTTTTATCTGCCAAGTAATAATGGACTCTTTAAATTATTTGTCTGAATATACTCTGTGTAAACTAGCTAAAGGGACCTATATGTCTGGAGGACCAACGATTCATAAATCTTCCCTGGGGTCAGCTTGTCTGCATCCATAACTCAAGTGCTCAGTAAAAAGTGTTGACATAAATGATGTGAGTACCATTCGTGCTGTCAATCAAAGCTAATTAATTCTGCTTGAATCATTGGGAACATTTGATATCTAAAGGGGGCCAGTCTGCAACACTTGTTTCTTAGATCTGTTGTGCATGGAGAATCTGCATCAATGGTATGAAAGAGACTAAAAAATAAATGCTTAGGATATCTGAGCAAAAGAAATTGCTTGCCAGCCCACTCAGGCACCTTGGAAACTTGTTTTTACTTTGGTACTCCTGGATGTCATTTTCAATCTTGAAAGAAGTTTGGTGTTTTTCACCATGTGAACAAAAAACACACGGAAAGAGAGAGAGGAGTTTGTATTTAAACTAATCTTGTATTTGAACATCATGTTGTTGTTCAGTTGCTAAGTCGTGTCTGATTCTGTGACCCTATGGACTGCAGCATGCCAGGCTCCCCTGTTCTTCACTGTCTCCTGGAGCTTGCTCAAACTCCTATCCATTGAATTGATGATGCCATCCAACCATCTCATCCTCTGTTGTCCCTTTTTCCTCTTGCCTTCAATCTTTCTCAGCATCAGAGTCTTTTCTGATGAGTCTGCTCTTTGCATTAGGTGGCTAAAGTATTGGAGATTCAGCTTCAGCATCAGTCCTTCCAATGAATATTCAGGGTTGATTTCCTTTAGATTTGACTGGTTTGATTTCCTTGCTGTCCAAGAGACTCTCAAGAGTCTTCTCCAGCACCACAATTCGAAATCATCAATTTTTGGTGCTCAGCCTTCTTTATGGTCCAACTCTCACAACTGTACATGACTACTGGAAAAACCATAGCTTTGACTATACAGGCCTTTTGCATTTAAACATTATGTTAGGGAGCAACTTTTTAAAAAGATATGGAACAGCAACTAATTTATTTTAAATACTATGTTCCAGGCACTGTGCTAAGCATTTTATATCCATTATTGCATGTAACCCTCCCAGTCTGCCAGTATGGCAGGTAATGCTACTTTTACAGATCAGAGGCTCAGGGTGGTTTACCATCTTGCCTAATGTTAGGTCTCTAGGTAGAAGCAGAGTCAGAATCTGAATCTAGGTCTCTGACTCAAAGGCTTGTGTTTCTAACCTACAATTGTTATTGTTCATTGTGCATGATATGGCATTTTCTCACCAAAGCTCTTCTCTGATAGATTTTTGAATAATCTCTGTGCAAACTCTGCAGCTGCATCTGATTATCTTATCTTGGAAGCAAACACATTCACCTTTTAGGAAGGAATGGTAGAATTCAAGATTCGAGAGGGTGAAATGAGTTTGAGAGACTGCAGAGAATCTGAGGGAGAGAGCAGATTGAGAATTATAAAAAGAATTGCCCATTGGTTAGAAGAAGAATAAGTGCTGGGGATGTGATGGATAGCATGGTGACTATAGTTAACAGTACTGGATAGTGTGTTTTAAAGTTGTCACGATGATAGATCTTAAGAGTTCTCATCACACACACACACACACACACACACACACAATTAACTTTGTGTGTTGATGACTATTAACTGAACTTATTGTGGGGATTATTTCATAATGTACACTTCTAGCAAATCGTTTTGCTATACACCTAAAACTAATACAGTTGTATATGTCAGTTATATGTATGTATGTGTGTGCTCAATCATGTCCAACTGTTTGCAACTCTTTGGACTGTAGCCTGCCAGGCTCCTCTGTCCATGGGCCTTCCGGCAGTGAAACTGAAGTGGGTTGCCTTTTCCTCCTCCAGGGGATCTTCCCTACTCAGGGATCAAACCTTTGTCTCCTGCATTGCAGGCTGGTTTTTTACCTGCTGAGCCATCTGGGAAAACCATGTCAATTATATTTTAATTAAAAAAAAGTTGCCAAGGATCTTTGAAGGTCCAATACTCTTCCTGAGTTAGAAAGGTAAGGGTACACTGTTCAGTAGTAGAATGCTTTCAACAAGTTACCTCTTTCTGACTAGCCCCATGACCTTGTCACAACCTTTGTGATATTTCGGCTTTTTGAACAGTCTGCTCCTAGAATAAGTAGCCTATCACTGTAGTTTTCTCCTTTTCAAATGACCTCTGTCTTTCTCTTTCTCCCTCTTCTTGCACATAGCACAAAAGAGAAGGAAGAGGATAGTGGTTAGAACAATGACAAGCCGAGTGCACTTTATGTCATTTTATTCTTTTCACATGTACATTTCTTGGTGACTTTGAAAAGAATAATAAAACATTTCTGAATTCCTTTTCAAGTTGGGAATTGATGAGAATATTTTGGCCCTTATTTTTAACCAGTTAAATAGCTTTCACATTCCTTAGCAACCAAAAAGTTTTATAGTCATCTCAGTTAGGAAGCTTTTTGGAAGATATTTCCTTTTATGTGTGACAGAGAGCAAAATTTTGAGCTGAATTTAAGTAAGAATGTTTTAAAATTGAGATTCAAACTAGCATCATGACATGTGGTTCACATATAAACAAGTGGTAAAATATTTTTAAAGCATTCCACTCTATTTTGTTAAAGCAGGTGGTCTGAAAGCATTTGTTTTTGTTTGAATTTTTAAAATCATCAATTAAAAAAAAACTCAATAAACCAAACTTGGAAGTACAAAAGCACATAAAGGGTCAGAAATTAAAGAACTTAAAATCCTTCCTCAAAGAGGTAATCACTATTAACATTTCCTTCCAATCTTTTTTCTGTTCACAGTTATGTTGTATCAGTCACAATAAGATTGGTTGCTCATGCGTGCCAAGTCACTCAGTTATGTCTGACTCTTTGCGACATCCTGAACTGTAACCCACCAGGCTCCTCTGTCTATGGGATTTCCCAGGCAAGAATACGGCAATGGCTTGCCATTTTTCTCCTCCAGGAGATCTTCCCAACCCAGGTCTCAAACCCAAGTCTCCTGTGCCTCCTGCATCACAGGCAGATTCTTTGTCAAGGAGCCACCAGAGAAGCTCCTAGGATTTGTTATGATGTGGTGATAAGCACCTCCAAATTTTGATGGAATATTGGTGCAGATACATTTGTTTCCAGCTCATGGCATGTGTCCATTGCAGCTTGTCCTCCCTCAGAGTAATCAGGATCTGGAACATCTCTGATAACCATGGCAGTGGAGACTAGAGTGCCGTGAGCATCTGCACCTGGGAGGTTGCATGCTTGGCCAGAAACTAGTGCACATGACTCCTGCCCACAAATTATGACAGGACCCGATCACGTGGCCTTACCAACCACAGGCCACCACCGTGTCATGTAAGCTTTGTTCAACAATACGATGATGATGATGAGTTTTAAAATATTTGCTTGTTTATTTTTGGCTGTTCTGGGTCTTTGTTGCTACACACAGACTTTCTCTAGTCTTGGCGAGTGAGGGCTGCTCTAGCTGCAGCTTTGGGCTTCTCATTGTGGTGGTTTCTCTTGTTGTATGGTATGAGGGCTCTAGGGACATAGGCTTAGTTGTTCCGCAGCTGTAGGATCTTCCTGGACTAGGGATCGAAGGTAAGTGTCCCCAGGGTGGATTTTTAACCACTGGACCACCAGGGAAGCCCCAATATGATTATTATTAAATAATAGTTTTAAAGTTGGTTGAAGTTGGGTGAAATGCACAAATTTATATATTTTTTTCAAATTGGTCTATAGTTCAGACTTTCAACCCAATCTCATTGGATTGCTGAGAGTTCATTTGTTGGTCAAATCTATTACATTGTGTTGGAAAGTAATGTTTTCTTTCCTTCCAGTCCAGATGTTTCTTTCCATGTGCTGAGAGACCCGCCAGTTTAACACTTTGGCCCTCCAGTAACTTAATTTGATTGGTACGTTTAGAAGAAATTGTGCAGCAGAGCCCAGGCCTTTTGTTCTCCTTCCTTGAAGTGGGAGCTGGTCATGTGAGGTGTGGTCTGCCCTGCCCTTAGGCTGCTGGGGGCAGTCTGCCCTGGCCCAGCTGGGATGAGTCTGTCAGGGTGAGGATTTCCTGGAATCTGAGACTTTTGGTGCTAAAACCAGGAGTCTGTCTATGACTGGTTGGTCAAATCCAGACAATTTTGGGATCCAGGCCTAGGAAGCCCATTTGTTCTATATGTAAGTCACATACTCTTATCATACTTATCAGTAATCAGGGTGATAATTTAGTGTCTCATCAAAGACACTTTATAATTAAAATTTTTTTGTCTTTAATTTTTAAAGGAATATTTATTTATTTTTATTTTTGGTTGAGTTGGATCTTAGTTGCAGCACACGGGATGTTCATTGAGGCTCACGGGCTTAGTTGCCCCGAGGTATATGGGATCTTAGTTCCCTGACCAGGGATCAAACTTCGGTCCCCTGCATTAACAATGCAGATTCTTAACCATTGGACCAGCAATGTGGATTCTTAACCACTGGACCACCAGGGAAGTCTCCAAAGACAGGTTTTGACTCATTTCTCAACTGGACCCGAACTCAGGCGGGTAAGGGAGATGCTGTTCATGGGACCCGTTCAACCTGAGCCTTGCTTGCATAGTCCCCACTTATTCTTACCGTGGGCTAATTTGGCAGCCTTCGCAAATAATGAACCCAGATCTGAAGCTGCACTTCTCCAAGATAAACATCCCCATGGGACTCATAAGTTTGATCTAGCTGAGGTCTAAGATCAGAGTTTATTTATCTGTTTGGCTTCTGTAGTGTAATTTCTCCAAAGCACAGTGATGTTTAGATAATCAGGCCTGTAGTGATTAAAGGAGGGTCAGATCAAAGTAGGGGGAGGACAGCTGGGTGAGAGGGGGTGTAAGTGAATGATGGAGAGAGGGGGATGGGCACCCAGACAGCTCCATCACCCTGGGAGGGCCCAGGTTGTCAGGCAATTATTGTTAGATATTCGGAGACTATCAGTTTCAGCTTAGTCTGGTCAGTCATCCTTTTCATTGTCTTGGATGTGGTCAGACTTGCTGAGAATCAGCACAAACCTTTTCCAAAAGTAAGTCATGTGAACAACCTTTGGTCTCAGTTGTCTACAGAGGAGGCTTCTTTTTTTGAGGCTCTATGGAAAGAAAGAGAGAGAGAAAGAAAGAGAGAAATTCAGTACCCGTCCCTCTGCTTTCAGTGGACAGGTGGGAATGAGGTACTAAGTATTTTGTCAGGAAGAGAAAAGGCAGGTCTGTGTTTTTCTCTTCTAGGCTGATTTCAGAGTCAACCAACTTATTCTACTCTAAGCCAGGACTATCTACAGAGCTGGAGGTTTCTGTAACCACTGGCTTTTTAAAAGTAAGGTTTTAGGATCTTCTAGCAGTTTGTGATGTTGAAATGGCTTTAGCAACATGATTGAATACACTCTCAGATGTAGAATGCATTTTCCAAAATGAGTCTTACAGAGGCCTATAGAAGCATTTTAGCCAGGTCCTCTGCAGAGTGATGAAATTAGAAGTTTGTTTCAGTGAACAAGCTGTGACTGTACCATTTGGATGTTGTTAGCTTTATACCAACTTTCTGGGGTTAAGAGAAAGCTAAGGATTTTTTCTTGTCCTTTTGATGTAACTGAGAAGAAATCAACATGCATGAAACGAGAGAAAAATAATACAAAGCTGTGTAAATTAATATTGTGTTGGCTGAAAAATTCCTTTGGGTTTTTCCATAAGATGATCTGGAAAAACCCAAACGAACTTTTCAGCCAACCCAATATTATTTGAATTGTAGATACTGTGGGAACTCAAAGAAGAGAGCATCCAGGGAGCACGGGAGTGGCAGGACAAAACTTTTTGGAGAAGATGCACAGGAACTTCACCTTGAAGGATTTGAGAGGACACGGCAGACCCAAGAAGAACGTGCATGTGCGTGCTAAGTTGCTTCAGTCATGTCTGACTGCTTGTGACGCCATGGACTGTAGCTCCCAGGCTCTTCTGTCCATGGGGATTGTCCAGGCAAGAATACTGGAGTGGGTTGCCTCATGCTTCTCCAGGGGATCTTTCCAACTTAGGGACCGTGTCCTTTATGTCTCCTGCACTGGCAGGTGGGTTCTTTACCACTCTAGCCACCTGCGAAGCCTGGAAGGACATGAGGAAGGCTCAGAGATGGGAGCATGGGGCCCTGTGTGGGAATTAGACTAGCAACAGTGAGGGCTCAGTCTGGGACCTGCATGGGAACAGTCTGAGGAATGCCCTGAGCAGCAAACAGAGAAGCTAGAAACAAAACAAAACAAACAGGAAATCAGGGCTAGTCGAACGTTTCTGAATAGGGGAAGTGACATGTTTGAAGAAAAGCTTTCGTGGTTTTGTGGAAATGACTTCATGACCCAGGGCTTCATGACAGTACAAGGATTTAGCCACCACCTCGCTAGGCTCTGAGAAAGGAGCTGTGATCTGGCTCTGGAGCTGCTGCTGCTTCTTCTTAGGTTTCATCTTTCTAATTTATAAAATGATGATGATGATGGTGGTAGTGTGGTGATGATTTTTGTTGCCCCTTCCATGTCCAGGCATTACCAATAAAAAGAAAATGGTCTAGTGTTGGAGCAGGTTCCTGAGTCCACCCTTAGGGCCAGGTGCTAACCCTTTACTTGCTGGACCATGGGAAGTGTGGGTGACTCTAGGGGAAGGTCATAGAAGTGTTTTTTTTTTTTCCATTGACTTTGTGTTTTTCAATAGCTAGTTGCAGCTATGCTAGAGAGGACTGAACTGGCTTCCCAAGAGATTTAGTTCATGGTGATGTTTAACCTCATTTCATAGCTAAAAGTAGACAATACAAAGGCTAAATGGTATGTTATTATTATTTTTTAAATTATTTATCTGTTTGGCTGTGCCAGGTCCTAGTTGTGCCACTGGAGGCACGCAGAACCTTTAGTTGCAGCAGGCAAACTCTTATTTGCAGCATGTGGGATCTAGCTCCTTGACCAGGGATTGAACTCAGGTCCCCTGTTTTGGGAGCTTGGAGTCTTAGCCACTGGACTAGCAGGGAAGTCCCTAAAAGTATGTTCTATATCATACAGCAACAGGAAATAAAAGAAACAGTTCTGTATTATATTTATCCCTTGGTCCATAGCTCCATTTTTTTTTTTAAACTCAACTGTTGTTGATTTACTATATTGTATTAGTTTCAGATGCACAGCATAGTGATTCAGTATTTTTGGAGACTATATTCCGTTGGAGGTTATGACAAGATGTTGAACATAGTTTCCTGTGTTGTACAGTAAATCCTTGTTGCTTATTTGCTGTATGTACAATAGTTTATATCTGTTTATCCCATACTCCTAATTTGCTCCACCCCCTTTAGTTAACCATAAGTTTGTTTTCTGTGTCTGTGGATCTGTTTCTGTTTTGTACATACGTTCATTTGTATTACTTTTTACATTTCACACATAAGTGATATCACATAGTATCTGTCCTTCTCTGCCTGACTTATTTCACAAGTATAATATTCTCTAAGTCTATTCATGTTGCTGCAAATGGCAACATTTCATTCTCTTTTATGACTAATATTCTGTTGTATATAAAATATATATTAATATCACATCTGCTTAATCCAATTGCCTGTTGATGAGTACTTGGTTTGCTTCTTGACTGTTGTAAATAATGCTGCTTTGAACACTGGGTATATGTATCTTTTTGAGTTAGTGTTTTCATTTTTTTCTGGATATATATATATATCCAGGAGGGGGATTGTCGAATTATATGATAACTATTTTTAGTTTTTTGAGGAACATCCATACCGTTCTCCATAGTGACTGCACCAATTTACAGTCCCACCAACAGGGTAAAAGGGTTTCCTTTCTTCCACACCCTTCTCTAACATTTATTATTTATAGACTTTTGGTAATAGCCATTCTGATAGGTGTGAGGTGATACCTCATTGTGGTTTTGATGTGCATTTTTCTAATAATTAGCAATAGTGAGCACATTTTCATGTGCCTGTTGGCCATCTGTATATCTGCTTTGGAAAAATATCTACTCAGGTCTTCTGCCCATTTTTGGATCTGTTTGTTTGGTTTTTTGATATTGAGTTGTATGAGCTGTTTGTATATTGTGGATATTAACTCTTAGTTGGTCAGATCATTTGCAAATATTTTTTCCTAGTCTATAAGTTGTTTTTTTGTTTTGTTGCTGGTTTCCTTCACTGTGCAAATGCTTTTCATCTTAGTTAGGTCTCATTAAAAATTTTTTGCTTTTATTTCTTTTGCTTCATAGCTTCTGCTTTTATCATGGTAAAAGATTTTCTGAATTTGAAATCTTCTTCAGAAAAAAAGGTTGAATGGAACAGGGGAGGGAACAGAGCCAGCTAAAAGAAAAGACTCTTCTAGAGCAGTAGAGTAACTGAGTATTCCCAATCCACAACTAACTGCAAAGTGGGCAACTTCAGTCTGCCTGAAAGCCATTCCCTTGGGAGATATTTGTGCCAGTGAAGAACTCTTTGACGGGTCTTGAATCTAATCCTTGAGTGAAGAGATGAATGATGAGTGAGTGAGAAAAGCACCAGGCGCCTGAAGGGAGAGTTATGAGACTCAAAAGTTATAGCTGTAGTTCTACCATGTGGACCCTAGGGAAAATCTGCCTTTTTGGAACTCATTTCCTTGCTTCTTAAATGAGGATAAGGAGAACCTCCCTGGTGGTCCAGTGGTTGGGACTCCATGCTTCCAGTGCAGGAGGCGTAGGTTTGATCCCTGGTTGGAGAACCAAGATCCCACATGCCGCATGATGTGGCCAAAGAAAGTAAAAATCCCCCAAACAAACCTTCCTTTGCAGGAGGTTGTGAGATCTAATGAGAGGGTGCCTGGGTATACATTTTTATGAGTATTAAAACTTTGCGCAAAAGAAGCTTCTTGAGTCTTTCCTCTCTAGCTTACTTTGTAACTTTCTGTGTGTTTTCCAGGTAACCAATTAACTTTCAGTCAGTAAGTTGCCTGCTTTTCCTCCAGTGGGTCTTTCCCTCATGGCAGAGCAGTTGAAGTAGGTGTCTTTGCTCCTCTGTCAGCCCTGGGACTGTTTCCTAGTGGACCTATGATGGGGAGGGGAGCTCAATGCCTGTGGGGGGCTTTTGGGACAGTTGTCAACAGTCAAATCCTGGTATCTGATGTTCCCTGGGGCCTCAGTGGCATGGACACCTGAGGAAACAGACTTGATGATGATAATCCTGTCACATCTGACCACTGACAAAGAGCCCAAGTTTCTCCTGGTTAAATGGTCCCCCAAACCTGGATGATCCAGGAGGTGAGCTGGAAATTAGCTGGACCTCTCTCCCACCAGCATTGAGTCATGAGCAACCAGAACATCCTCCTGTCCCAGGGCTAGATGTGACCTGGGGTCAGGATTGTTCTTACTTCAGTTTCCTTTCCTCTCTTAATCATTTCCAGGCAGCCCTTTCCCTGACATGAGGAATATGGCCTCTGCTTATGGAACTTGTAGACAGGCTTAGATTTCGGGATCCGAGGCCACTCGTCATTAGGTTGATGACACCCAATCAAAGATCTACGTAAATGCCAAGCAAATTGCAGAGGAACTTGCATTTGCAACTAGAATGTTGCCGTTCACCTTGTTGCTGTCACAGTATCTGTGAGCTCCTGTGGACATGGGGCAAGCCTGGCTGGCTACTCAGAACTTTGTGAACTGCATGTTCTGGTCTTAGAATGAGGACAACAATCTTTGTCCACCTCCGCCCAGGGTTTGTCGTAAAGATCAAATGAGATACTGGATGGTGTGAGGAAACACTTTTAAAATGTCAAGAGTGATACAGAGCATGAGCTGAGTGCTCTATGCTGTACAGCAAGTTCCCACTAGCTATATATTTTACATATGGTAGTATATTTATGGGGCTTCCCAGGTAGCAGGAGTGTTAAAGAACTTGCTTGCCAATGCAGGAGATATGAGAGATGTGGGTTCAGTCCTGGGTTGGGAAGATCCCCTGGAGAAGGAAATGGCTACCCACTCCAGTATTCTTGCTTGGAGAATCCAATGGAAAGAGGAGCCTAGAGTGCCATAGTCCACAGGGTTGCAAACAGTCAGACATGACTGAAGCAACTTAGCAGTGTACATATGTCAATCCCAACCTTCTAATTCATTTCACCCTTCTCTTCCTGTCTGTGTCCACACGTCTGTTATCTACATCTGTATCTCTGTTCCTGCCCTGAAAACAGGTTCATCTGTACCATTTTTCTAGATTCACATACATTCAATAATATATGATATTTGTTTTTCTCTTCCTGACTTACATATACTGACTCACTTTGTTGTACAGCGGAAACTAACACAATATTGTAAAGCAATTATATTCCAATAGAAACATACTCAAACACTTAGAAAAACATGGTTAACAAGGGAAAAAGCTGGGGGCATGGGAAAAGGCATAAATTAGGACATTGGGATGAATGTCTATACACTAATAAATATAAAACAGATTATTAACAGGGGAGTACTATATGGCGTAGGGAACACTACTCAGCACACTGTAAGAATTTTCATGGGAAAATAATCATAATCCAATAAAGAGTAAATACATGTATCTGTACAACTAAATAATGTTGCTACACACCTAAAACAAGCACAACAGTGTAAATCAACTATGTCAACAGCAGCTTTGTGCTCAGTCATGTCTGACTCTTTGCGACCCTTTAGACTGTAGCCAGCCAGGCTCCTCTGTCCATGAATTTTTCCAGGCAAGAATACTAGAGTGGGTAAGCATCCCTTCTCTAGGGGATCTTCCCCATCCAGGGATTGAATCCATGTCTTCTGCTTCTCCTGCATTGACAGGCAGATTCTTTACCATTGAGCCACCTGGGAAGCCCCATAACTATACTCCAATATAAAATAAAAGTTTAATTAAAAAAAAGAAAAAAGAGTGGTACAATGTAAAGTCTTTTCGTTCCTGCACCATAAGAGGGATACTTGGTGATAGAGAAGCACTGACTCCCTCAGATTCTACTATTGTGAAATTTGCTGGATATTTTCAGGTTCCTAGGGTATAGCTGGGTCACCTTGGCTGTCCCCTCAACCTCTGGGAGCTATACTCAATTTGATGGCAAGCAGTTAGTTGGGGAGACACAGAAGGAAGTGGCTTAAGCAACTTGGCTTTTAAACACACCTGGAAGTTATTCCTGTTGCTGGGCCAGGGGTGGGATTCCTGCTGCTTTTTTCCTTTCCGGGCTGGTCTTTGGGTATACAAATGTTTCTTTAGGGGCCTGGAGGATAGGGTGGTAAGAACCCAGCATGGAGGTAGCCCAGTGTCTGAGTTAATCATGTCCTAGTTTAGGGAGAACTGATAGCTTTTAAGGAAGGGGAGCTGGTTTGTGTGTTACTGGCCACTCCACATACCTGCCCTTAATCCTGTTTCCAGAAAAGGGACAATTTCTCTGCTCCCAGAAAGTGCCAGAGAGGCACCATCCCCTGGGTTGGCTCAGGGGTGTGTCTCAAAATAATGTCTTGGCATTATTTTATGTGCTGTGTTGGGCCAAAATCTACCAAGTTGCCTTTCCTTCATGTGTTCAAAAGGATATGAAATCCATGTTTGAGGTTTATTAACACTCATTCATCATGGACCATTTGGCAAGAGTTTTTAATCCAAGAATGATTTCCTGCCTGGGGATGAGGCCCATTCAAGAAAGTGGATTTTATCCTTGTTCTGCTCATCTTGCTGGGCAACCTGAGCTAAACTACTTATTCTTTCTGTTACCCATAGCTTCAGCCTTGAAAGAGGATGTCCTTTAATTTTAAAAACAAAATGAAACAAAACCTCAAACTCTCTAATCTTCCAAAACAGAAAAAAATATGCCTTTTGAAAAGAGGAAATTACTTTTTATTAGGTGTAAAAACCAACAAAAAAGCTCCCAACATCCCCAAAGTTCTGGGAGTTGCCATGAACCGCTGACCCCATTCTGTTAGGTTGGCAAACAGTCTCCCCCAGCCCGCCATCCAAGCAAAATGTTGAGCTTGTGCCATGAAACAGCCTTGCCGCCCGTCACATCCAGAGATGTTTCTATATCCTCCCCAGGGTGCCGGCGTAGTCTTGTGTAAGGGACACTGTAGTCTTGTGTAAGGGACATTCACTGGCACATTGATAAAATATGCTGGAGTGGACTTGAGGGACAATCGTGTAATCACATCATTTGAGAAACAAGGAAACTGCAGTTCAGAAAGGGAGTCATTTGCCAGTTCTGTGTGGGTTTGTTGGGAGATCTGAGGCTGGCACCTCATCCTTCAAAGTAATATGGACTCTTCTCATGAAGTCCTAGAGACTTAAGGATATTCCCAGTGGCAGCCATAGCCATTGCTTACCTAGTATGGGTGTGTTTCTCTATATCCCCCAGTAGTCAGCTTGGGGATTCGTGAATAGATCTGGCCAATGGCTCTTGGCAGACCTCCACAAAATTTGACAAGAAGCAAACCTTTGTTGTGTTAAGCCACTGCGATTTCTGAGTCATCTTTGTTGTGGTGGCATAACCTAACTTATCCTGACCTACACACTTATCAACTTGGGAAAGTCGTCCCAGGAAAACTGACTCTTTGAAGGTGGTATAAGGTCTCATCCAAAGGGTGATGTCTTTTGTCACCTGGGAGGTGGTAGAGTAGACATGTTTTGAGACAAACATTGCTTTTACAGGCTTTGGAATCTGGCTGCTAGAGTGTGTCCCTCAGATCCATCACTTGTTAGCTGTTTGAATTTTGAGTCATTTACCTAATCGTTGTTCCTCAGTTCCTCCTCTGTAAAGTGGAAATATTAACAATGACTCTATCACTGACTTGTTGGAAAGGTTAGATGAGGTAGCATATGGGAAGTCCTTATCATAGTGCCTACTGCAGAGTGAGCTTTCAATATGTTAGCTCATGCTATTTACTGAACATATGTACTCTGTAAAAATTACTGTGCTGGACTTTTCATGCTATAGGAGTGAATCGACTGTCTTCAAGGTACTTGTCATGTATCACAAGACAGTCAGTAAACAGCAGCTAGATGCATGTCTAGGTAAGACAAATCTTAGTTGAAAAGCATGGAAAATATGGGTTCCCTGGGTCCCATTATTCTTTTAAAAAGATAAATTTAAATGGACCAGTTGCTGTTTTAAAAATAATTTATTTTTGTTTGTGCTGGGTCTTCATTGTTGCCGGGGCTTTTCTCTCGTTGCAGCGAGAGGGGGGCTACTCTCTAGTTGCAGCCTGGGGGCTTCTCTTTGTGATGGCTTCCCTTGTTGTGGAGCATGAGCTCTAGGGTGCATGGTTTTCAGTCGTTATGGCTCCCCGGCTCAGTGGTTGCAGTTCCCGGGCTCTAGAGCAAGCACAGGCTCGATAGTTGTGGTGCCTGGGCTTAGTTGCTCCGTGGCACGTGGGATCTTCCAATATCAGGGATCCAACCTGTGTTTCCTGCATTGGCAGACAGTTTCTTCACCACTGAGTCACCAGGGAAGCCCTGGGTCCCATTTTTGGAAGATCTGCACTAGGGGGTCCAAATAACAACCTTTTTGGTGATACTGTCACTTAGTATCTGAGGTCTCCAGGATGGTGCTGGAGGATTCATCACAGAGAAACCAATTCCATATCAGTATTCACCAACCTTTGCTTTTACCAAAAGAGTGATATTTGAACTTGGGTTATGTGGACAGCCAATATGAGAAGAAGATTTCAAAATACCTAAGGGCTATGGTTGAAATTAATGAGTACTCTTCTCTGGGGGAAAAAAATTCTTACAAGGGAAAAATAATAAAACACTACATAAAACTTTGGTTCCAAATAAATGGATCACATGCCCTGGCTCTACTAAATGCCTCCAGAAATATTTATTTATTAAAAACATCAACTGCTCTACTGCTGTGATGCAGAGGTTGGTCTGGGAGCCAGGGCAGGAATGCAGGGGTTAGGACCGCCAGTTCAGTGTACCTTGCATGTTTTTTGGGACAGCCTGTGCTCTATTTTCTAGCACTTCCTCTGGCCAACACACCCATCAGAATGACTCTTAGGAATCCTTACTCTTGGTTTTAGTTATTTTCTAAGAATGAAAAGGAAAGAGAAAACAAAACAACATCAGAAATACCCTGGGTCTTAATTTCTGGAGTGAGGATTGTGACCTGCAGAAGATTTTCCTTTGTTTCTGTCATGTTCTATCACAAACTTGAAATCACTCCAAAAGGAGAAATGGGTTTCCAGTTCCTTTTGTATGTAAGGTAATTTTTTTTTTTAATAGGAAAAGCCCAGTTGTGACTAATGACCCAAGTGGGGATATTCCTCCCTACACTCCCCAGCAATATCCTCTGTCTTGTGAGCCAACTTGTCAGAAATAGTCACAACCTGGGCATTTTCATCAGATTAAAAACAATCTGTTTATGAGATGGGCTTTGCATCTACTTCAGTTTCTTTTGAGAGGTTATTTTCTAACTACATATGAAAAATGGCTACCCTTCGGGGGGAGGTTGTTAGAAGATATATCTGAAATAGGAAAAGTGCCATAAAAATGAGAAAATAGTGCTTTCCACATTCTAGAACATTTTCAATTTCACAGTGTCATTTGATTTTGATAGCCATCTCTGTGAGCAGAGGGGAATAGACATTTTATTTATTAATTTTTTTTGGAAATAGACATTTTAATTCTGATTTTCCGGACAAAAAAGTGAAGCAAGGAGTACCTCAGGAACTTAGGAAATCAATTGCAAAGCCAGGACCGAAACCTAATGCAGTGTTCCCAAGTGATAATAGGGAACACATAGCTCTTTCTAGAATCTCAAGAGACTTGTGCTTAGTTCTTGATCTGCCACTAAATGGGAGTGTGACTTTTAACAGATCACTTAAAATTCTTGACCTGCCATTCTTTTCGTTTATGCAATGATAGGGTAGATGAATGCCTTGTAAAGTCCCAACACTCCGTGTTGCTTTCCACCCTATAAAGTGGTTTCAAGTGGGTGTACATGTGGGGACTGAAGGCATTACTGGGGAGTAACACATGGCAACTCCCAGAAGAGTGGAAAATCCAGTTATCATGCCTGGAAGAGGCTGGGATCTGCATTTTCTATCTTTCCAAGATGCTTGGCCTCTGAGAGATGCCCATCATGCTAGGTGTTGACAAGATGGTGTTGACCAATAGCAGAAAGAGGAGTAATGCTTTTGTATCTTACTCATTTCCAACGGATATACCAGAGCTGGAGAATGAAAGGTGCCATTAGAAATAAGGATTGTTTATTTATTTGTTTTCATGTGTGTGGCATGGGCGTTTATTACAATAGGAATTGACAAATCAAGGGTTCTAATAACAACTGTGTAAATAAACCAAATTGTTTGTTTGAGCCTAATTCTCCCAAAGTTATATTTGTAGGAGAAAGGGATTAACAGATACAAACTATATGTATAAAGTAAGTTGCAAGGATATATTGTACAACATGAGGAATATAGCCAATATTTTATAATGATTGTAAATGGAGTAAAACCTTTAAAAATTTTGAAACACTATATTGTACACCTGTAGCATATAATATTGTACATCAGCTATACTTTAATAAAAAAGTTATACTTTTCAGAGGTAAGGTAAGGGTTTTGTTAAGCAATATGTACATGACTGTTTCTCCCATTTTAATGCAAATTAGTGACTATTTCAAAAGAGTGTATTGGCTTGGCTGGGAGACCAGAAAGGACACTGCATTTGGCAAGAGGAAATTCAGACTACAAAAAGCTTACTTCCATTGTGGGAACAGAATGGAAGCACTAAGGGACTTCATTTTCTTTCCCCTTAATAAATGATAATATTTGTCTTATTGGTAGACGTTTATCTTCCCCTGGATCTCCTTGAGCCTTTGGGAAATACTGAGATGATATAACAAAGGACATGTCCTCCAAAGATAAGTGCCTGCTTTTTAATAAAGAACTGCTGTCAAGTAAAATGGTGGAATGAAAATAGCATGGAAGGGTCCAAAGAAAATTTCTCTTTTTTTTTGATTGGCACTATGAATTTGGTGCTAAAAGATGAGGATCTTCTGTGTCCAGGGTGGGGCAGATGAGAGGCCACAGAGTAGGATCAAGGCTCGCTGGGCACTTGTCTTCATCTACTGTTTATGCCCTGATGTGGCTGTGTGAGCTTAGATAAGTCATTCTCACTAAACCTCAGCATACTCAACCGTACAATGATGGATCAGAGAAACGGTGTTCAGTTTCCTACAAAGAAATCTTGAATCTCCATGCAGCTCATTGAAATTCCTTTTTTTTTTCCCTAACCAGATATTCCTTTCTATCATCCCTCAGTGATTCCCTTTCTGGGATAAGCTCATAACCTCTCAGAAAGGCTTTCCAGGGGGCTGGTTAATGCTGCCTGGACAGCTTTGAAAATGGGGTACATTCTCCTTTACCTCTGGCCTTTGAGTAGGTTCTTTTTAAAAAGTTGTGTTTCAAAATAATGTTTTTCTTTCTTTCTTTTTTAACTTTTTTTTGCTGTGCCCCAGGGCATACGGGATTTTAGTTCCCTAACCTGGGATGAAATTGTGCCCCCTGCAGTGGAAGCTTGGCGCCTAACCAGTGAATCAGTGAGCCGTGGGGAACTCTCCATTGAGTAGGTTCTTGCTTGGAGCAGGGGCCGGCTGAAATCTCTGGTTGCAGATATCCAAGAGGGCTCAGAAGCATTTGAATGATTTCAGTCATTGGTTAACAAATTAAAACCAAAGAAAACTGACCCCCTGGTCCTCACCCTAGTTCCAGGGAATCCCTAAGGGTGGTGCTTGAAATCTATATATTTAAATAAGTTCTACAGGTGGGGGCCAACTGCCATCTTAAATCATCTTTTAGGTTCTCTTCTGAGATACGAACTGTTTTTAACAGAGCTCCCAATGTTGAGGTGAGAGAGAGACTAGCCAAAAGTTGACCACCACCCCATCTTGCCAACTTATCTCACACTTTAAGCTGATTTCTGAGAGCCCCTCACCACACCAGCACTGACTCACTTGGTCTCTGTGATCATGCCCCACATCAAATGTCATTTGCCTTCCTTTTGGACTTTTCAAGTTCACCCACTTTTTGTTGCTGTTTATATCTGCTCAAGTCCTCTTCCTGCAAAATACCATCTTTGTTCACCCAGCCCAAATTTAGTATCCTATTTTTTACCCCCTCTGAAATCCATTCTCTGTTCCACTAACCACTATGGTAGCCACAAGTCATATGTGGTTGTGGCTGAGCACATAAGATGTGCTTTGGTACATTTACATACTGTCTTTCATTGTATATGCTTTGGTGAGCTGAGTCAGGCTTGTAAGCCTGCCTTCTGGAGCAAGAGCTCATAGAGAAAAGTGTCCAGGGCAGACTTTTTTTTCTGGCATCTTCCTTAGTGTTAAGCACAATACTACCACAAAGAGAAGCATCCAGTGGTCCTTTCTCCCGGGACCAGCTGACCCATCTACAGGACCAGAAGTCAAACTTGTAAGAAGGCTGTTGGTGGCTGAATGGAGACAGGGATGACAGGTGGAGGTAGCTAGGGAGGTGAGACACTTGCCTTTATCATGTCCAAAGACACATATATTTAGTGCCAGAATGACAGCACAGGGCCTGCCTCATTCTCTTCCCTGGCAACTGCATCCCTTGCCCTTCTCCCATATAGGCACATGACGACCGTCTTCCCCTGCAAGGATGACGTTGATGTGTGTTGTAATTTGGCTTCCCATGACTTAAAAGAAGGTGAAGGTCAATCCTAAATATTGTGATTTAGCACATGGTTAATTACGTTGGTTCTGATCTGCATTGTCTGGTTTGATAGACGCTAGCAACAGATGGCTATTGAAATTTAGGTGAATTAAAATGAAACAAAAATTTAAAATTTAGTCATCCAGGTGCACCAAGTACATCTCACATATGGTTTGTGGCTACCATATTGGATAGTGGAACACATTCAAACATTGCAGAAATTTCTATTGGACAGTGCTGGTATAGACTGTCTGGGTTCAAACCTCTGTTCATATGCTATGTGATTTTAAATAAACTACTTAGTCGTTCAGTGTCTCAGTTCACTCATTTATAGGGTGGAGAACATAGTAGTACCAACTTCACACAATTGTTAAGTTTCAAATAAGATAATCCATGTAAATGGTGTGGCAGAAACATAACACTCAAGATTAGCTGTTAAACAACATGGCTTCTCCTGCTGGCTCTATTGTTTCTGAGCCCTCTCTCCCCACCACAAAGGATGAGTTTGGTGCCAAACACTGGGAGCTTCTCAACACATACTCATTATATGTACGAAGTGTTAACTTCTGTGAGAACAAAGGGTTCCGTGGACAGAGAGTTAGGAGGTTACTTGGCACAGCTAGTCCTGTTGAGTCAAGACTGAGTTTTCTCTGCCTACGTGCAGTAACTTGGATCTGCCTTTGAACCAGAGGACATTTGATGCTTTCACCTTTTCTGAAAGGACAGAAATTTCCCTGATTGTGGGTGTTCAGCCAAGGGTGAGCACGTCTTGACCCTCTCCGGGTTCTTTCTCTTTTCCCCCACACTGAAAGCGTTATACCCTCTGAAGAGGAAGTTTGTTTTCTGTGTCCTGGAAATGTCAAGCTCCCCAGAGGGCTAAAGGGTGGACCTGTCTTAGTGAAATGTCTCTTCCTCTGATGCAGTGGGTGACCCCCTGCTTTCTTGAATGACATCAGCCGAGCGGTAATCAAAGTACTCACGCCTGACTCACCACGGACTGTGGAGAATTGACTTCCAGCATAGCGGGGTGGGGGTGCGGTGGAGGAAATGGCCCTTGGCATGTGAATGACTTTTGACTCAGACCTCAATTGTGCTCAGGCTTCGGCAGTCCCCTGCTTTCCCTGAGCATCTGTTTATTGCCTTGAAGCTTCTTGACTTAATTGTTTGCCTGGTTTACAGTAAGCCTACCCTGGGTTTCACAGGTCACTGCAGAAGAGCTGAGCAGTTTGCATCAGCGGGGAGCCAGAATGCCAGGACGCTTTGCAGAGTGTGCCTTGAAGCTGGTCTTTGCACTGTAAGTTCCCATCAATACACAGGCACTGGAGTCCATCAGCTGATGCATTTTGGCATTTGGCCGTGACTTACGTGAGGGTTTGAAAAGGCAGTGTTTGCGACTTCAGGGGCTGATCTAGCCTGAGGGAGCTAACCTTGACTTACTTTCAGAAGCCCAGAGATATCAGCTATTTCCCCAGCCTCTGAGCCATCCAGTCTCCCTAGTAATTATAACTCATTGTTCCTCTGACTTCCTTTTCCATAGGACAGTGTCTGGGTTGGACTTGTCCCAGGGCAGGGCTTCCAGAAGCAGTCCTAGAGAGGGCTCAGACATGTGCTGCAAGATTTTCTTAGAGCTCCTTAAAATTTGACTGATGAATTGTCTAAGAATCAAATCGAGATGAGCAAAAGTGAAAATTCATTTACCGTTGGGCCTCTTTCTCTGCTGAAACCAGGGAGTGCTCACCACCTCATCCATCATCGTAATGCAGTGCTCAAAATAATTTTCCTCTTGCTTTCTAGAGCGTAGCGAGATAGACCTTTTCACTCTCGGGTACACTTCCTTCTAGATACTGTTTTTAGGGACACTTTTAATATGTCAAAGTTCTAGTAAAGTTGCAAGAATATACGCCTTTCCTTACTGATTCGTTCACTGTTGACAGTTTACCCCATTTTCTATTTTGCTCTATCATGTCTGCCTCTCTCTCCCTCTCTTTCCATCTTTATTTTTCTGTTTTTTTCCTTGAACTTTTGAAAGTAAATTAGAAACATTGTGCCTTTTTCCTCCTAAATACTTGTGTGTATTTTCTAAAAAAAAAAAAAAGGATATTCTCTTACATAAGTATAGTGTAGTTACTAGAAAATGCATAAAGTTTTTAAAGACAACAAATGTTCTCCATACCTTTCTTAAAGAGTGTGTGCTTAGTTGCTCAGTCATGTCCGACTCTTTGCGACCCTATGGACTATAGCCCGACAGGCTCCTCCTTCTATGGGATTCTCGAGGCAAGAATACTGGAGTGGGTTGCCATGCCCTTTGAATCCAGGGGTTGAATCCAGGTCTCCCGCATTGCAGGCAGATTCTTTACTGTCTGAGCCACCAGGGAAGCCCATACTTAAAGAGTGTCTTACTGTAAACAAAACAAAACAAAACAAAGCTACCCATCTTCCCCGAATCTCCAGACATACAAGTATTAAGGCCATTTTGTGTATATGCCATGATGTTGGAAGTTGTAAATGGTATAAGGGAAGATTAGAAATAGTCCCTGTCCTAGCTGAGGAAATAAGATGGATGAGAAGTTAAAAAATCAGTGGAAGATTTAAAAGAGCCTATTAATTGGCTAAATCTAATTATTTTTTCTTTGGGAAAAATAATTTAAAATACCCTTGAAATCACCATGAAAAAATGGTAAGTGCAACATTAAAATAATTGTTTAAACTTTATTTTTAGGCCATATAATTCCTTAGCTAATAGCAAAATTGGAGAAGGATTTTGAGATAATTGACAGTAAAGTTTTAATTGGATTCAATTTTTTCATACTTCAATATTAGGGTATTGAGCAAACCATTATTGTTTTAGTAGACAAAGTCTTCAATTGCAGAAGCAGAGGAAATCTGTACTAAAACTCATTTGTAATCTTTAAGTATTAAAGAATTATCCTAGCTCTGTACCAGGCACATGCAAAATAATTGATAGACTTTGTTTGATGAAAAGCAATGGAGCCGGAGACATAGAACATGAATGCGTATCCCAGGAGCAAGAGTCTTGCATTACTCATTTTTATCTCCAGAAGAAAAGATGCTGGCACAGGATTAGAATCCAGTGGAACTGTATATATCTTTAGTTAAAATTTTCAACACACTTCCCTTTTTTAGTGAGAATGTGAAGATAAGATGTCTGGGACAGGTTTTGTACTCACTGTTGGCAAGACTCATATGCTGAGTGTCCTGACCCACCTGTAGGTCTGGGATAGGCAGTAGGGATGAATTATTATTTTTTGGCTGCACCATGTAGGATCTTAGTTCCCTGAGCAGGAATCGAACCCATGCCTCCTGCATTGGGAGTGTGGCGTTTAACCACTGGACTCCCAGGAAGTCCAGGAATGTGTTATATGAAGCTGAGATAGTTTCAACCTCATACACTGTAGCCCACCAGGCTCTTCTGTCTATGGGATTTTCCAAGTAAAAATACTGGAGTGGGTTGCCATTTCCTCCTCCAGGGGATCTTCCTGACATGCCACAACAAAGATCAAAGATCCCACGTGCCATAGGCACAGTGAAAATAAGTAAATATCTAAAGAAATGTAGATGGAAGAAAACATAATTACACCAGGTAGTCTCACTTTAAAACCATGACCTTGAATCTAAAGTGGGCTTAATGCTGAGGAGCAATCTTATTCTTCACCCTTGGTTATCTCATTCTCTCACTTTTCCAGAATTTCTTCACAATCTGTCACAGTCTCATCCCACACACTCCCTCCCATGCGACTTAATTTTTAATTGAATTTTATCAAAGTAAATCATGTACATAGTTTAAAAGTCAATAAATAATATTAGACATATAATGAAAACAACAGTTCTTTGCCAACTTTGTGTTCTTATTCTCATATTCTTGAGGTGATGCTTTCTTTTTTGTCGGGGGGCGGGCTGCACTTTGAGGCATATGGAACTTCCAGAGATAGAACCTGTGCCCCCACAGTGGAAGTGCCAAGTCTTAACCACTGGACCACCAGTTCTTGTTTCTGTTTCCTTCTCCCAGTGAAAGTCCATGATTATATTAGTACTTCTTGTTTTATCAATGACATATTGACTTTACACACACACAGACACACACACACTTGTACATGCACACACATGTTTCTTCTTCCATCACTCCCTCTTTTCTCTAGTATTGTTTTCTTAAAAGTTTTGGTTAAACCATTCCCCGGTGGTTACATTATTATTGCTGTGTAACTAGTATTCACAGCTGAGCTTCAACTATGCCAGGACACCGTTTCTTCTTTTTCATAAAAATGAAATTTTCTCTGATTAATTATTGTCACTTTTTTATTCACCAAGGTTTATTTGTTCCAATCATTAATCTCTCCAACTTTCCTCTGAAACATGTCAGAGGAGCTTCTCTGAATATTCCAGGTTTTCTATTATTTTAATTTTTTTCTTGACAGGCTCCTCCAAGGAACCTCTCTCCCCCCTGTTCCAGTCCAGCTCATTCCTCTCTGGCCTCCTGCAGAATTGCCATCCAGGGCCACTCTTCATTACTATTTTGTGGGGTCCTTCATCTCTCTTATGTTAAAGCCCTGTTACTGAGATCCCACATTTTCCTTTCTTGCCTAAGTCTTTTCTGTGAGGTAGTGAATCATCCAGTAGTTTCCCAAGAAAGGTACCTAGGAAGACAATTTTGGGGGCATACTGAAAACAAAAAATATCTTTATTTTACCCACATACTTGATTGATAGTTTGGTTGAATTGCTGTTGTTTAGTCGTTAAGTTGTGTCTGACTCTTTGCAATACTATGGACTGTAGCCTGCCACCCTTCTCTGTCAGTGGGATTTCCCAGGAAGGAATACTGGAGTGGGTTGCCATTTCCATCTCCAGGGGATCTTCCTGACCCAGGTAATTGAACCCAAGTCTCCTGCCTTAGCAAATGGATTCTTTACCACTGAGTCACCAGGGAAGCCCATTGGTTGCATACTTAATTCTTATTTTTCTCTCCCATTTTGATGGTACTTCTACACTGTTTTCTAGCTACTAATGTTGCTAATAAGAATTTTAATGATGTTAATGCATGTCTTGTAAATGAACTCATTATTACTCTCCACATAATTTTAGGTTCTTATTCCTGGTATTCAGAAAAGTGACATGATGAACATTTTCAGTCCTGGAAATTATTATTATTACAGTTGTTGTTGTTCAGTCACTCAGTCCTGCCTGACTCTTTTGATTCTTTGTTATTATTGTATAATTGCTGCTCTTTTCCTACTTTCTCTTTCTAGAACCCCTGCTAGTTGGCCATTGTATGTCTGGATTGATCCTCTGTTTTCCTTATCTCATCAATTTTCTCTCTCTTTTTCTGTTTGTTCTACTTCTTGGGATTATTTCCCTACATTTTTGTTGAATTAAAATTTCCTTTCTTTCTTTCTTTCTTTCTTTTTTATTGGCTATTGTGCTTTTACTTCTCAAGAGTTCTTTCTTATATTTTGAATATTCTCCTTTTTATAGTATAATGTTCTTATATCATGGACCTAGGATTTCTTATTTTGTGGATGGTACCAATCATAAAATACCCTCTCTTAGTCTTGAGTATGAGATGCAGAGAAATAAAAACAAATTTGCTGAAGAATACATGAATGCCCTTGTCCCTGGGGCTTTCTTTGGTGTTCAGCACTGGGCATAAGATGTAACTTAAACATTTGTTTTCATGACTAACTCCAGGGAAATATTTATTCGTGTCTCTTGCCCAAAAGTCTCAGGATTGAAGGGAATTGTCTTCAAATGCTGGGTGGTGTCATGCAGGATTTAGAGGAGATGGCTTAGGTAAATGAGGAGGATGTGAATGATGGGAGCACTTACGTAAATGTAAAAACAATTTGTCAAATCCTTTTCTCAGTTAGCATGAGTTCAATAGATTTTTGCCTGATAAAGTATCATCTTCCAATAGCACCCAGTATTCATTTCTTGCTCGTCTTCAGGTTTAAATTGTGGTTTCAGAGTTATTCAAGAATTAGCATAATATTTGCCAACAGTTGTTCATAGCAGCTGAAGAATGTTTTGCAATTTTAAACAAAAATACTCTGAAATTTGTGTATATGTGGGTCTAGACGTAACATTGTGAAATGTGATACCAATCATTCATTGGCAACTGGATGGACGTTGACTTGGAAATAGATTTACTTTTATGAAATATGTCAGAGTTAGAGGCAATCATACTTTCAAAAAATTAATAAAACCTAGTTTACATAAACCAGTTTGATTTAAACTTTGGTCTTTTTAAACTATAAAAATTCAATTTTTGTCTTTAAATTGTATTTATTTTTCTTTTGTCCTTTTCGTCTTTAAATTTTAATAGGCCGTTTTGAATGCTTTAGAAGAAATAACTTTTGAAATGCATTATGAACACAAAAGGGCTTCCCTGGTGGCTCAGACAATAAAGAATCCACTTGCATTGTGGGAGACTGGGATTTGATCCCTGAGTCGAACATCTGTGAGTTGAAAGGTGCTTCCCAGGTGGTGCTGATGGTAAAGATGCCAATGCAGGAGATGTAAGAGACAGGCTCAATCCCTGAGTCGGGAAGATCCCATGAAGGGAGGACATGGCAACCCACTCCAGTATTCTTGCCTGGAGAATCTCATGGACAGAGGATCCTGGCGGGCTACAGTCCCTGGGGTTGCAAAGAGTCAGATGTGACTGAAGCGACTTACCATGCACACATGAGCACAATAGCTTTTGACATTTACTTTATACTTTTATTGAAAATATATTAGAATTTTACTTTTGGTATCATTACTGTCAAGAGAGTCTAAAACATGTAAAAATCTCAGTTGGAAGAACAGTGGTTTTACTGATATGAAGGCAAGGAAAATAAATTTGTGGAATAAATAAGTAATAATTATGAATCACATATAATTTTTATTTTACTGTTAATGGCTAGCCCAACAATAGAATATCACACAAGGATAGTAATTCAATCATTGTTATTTTTCTGATTTTCAGTCATTTAAAGTCCTAGCTTTATACAGAGGGTTTTGTTGTTGTTGTTATGAGGATATATTCATCAAGATAAGAGGAGAGAACATTTTATTTAACAATTTGTTAGCTTGCTTAAAATTTTAAAATATTTAAAGACATGATGCATGGGACTTCATCTGTACTTCAGCCCCAGCCTTTTCATTTGAAGAGACTTAGAAGGCAAGCATCACTTTGCCAACAGAGGTCTGTAGAGTCAAAGCTATAGTTTTTCCAGTAGTCATGCACAGATGTGAGTTGGACCATCGAGAAGGCTGAGCACTGAAGAATTTATGCTTTTGAATTGTGGTGCTGGAGAAGGCTCTTGAGAGTCCCTTGGACAGCAAGGAGATGAAATCTCTTTAAGTCAATCTTAAGGGAGATAAACCCTGAATATTCACTGGAAGGAGCAATGCTGAAGCTGAAGCTCCAATACTTGGGTCACCTGATTCGAATAACTGACACACTGGAAAAGACTCTGATGCTGGGGAAGATTGAAGGCAAAAGGAGAAGAAAGCAGTAGAGAATGAGATGGTTAGGTAGCATCACTGACTTAATGTATATGAGTTTGAGCAAACTCTGGGAGATGGTGAAGGACGGGGGAAGCCTGGCGTGCTTCAGTTCATGGGGTCAGAGAGTCGGACATGACGTGGTGACTGAACAGCAACAGAGTTCTCATCTATTCTTGCCTGGAGAATCCCATGAACAGAGGAGCCTGGCGAGGTCCCAAGGAATTCGACCCAAAATTGCGACTTGGCATGCACTCAGAGTTCTCATTATTGTTGGATTTAGGCCTAGAATTGAAGGCTATTGAGATTGTTACCTGGGCTCTTAGGTTCCCATCCTCTTTTCCCTGTTATCTACTCCTCTCTTTTAAACTAGGATAGGAAGACAAAGACTATGGAAGTGTAAGATATTTTATGTTATTCTTTTTTAAAGAAGAAGAGTCCTTCTTAGGACTATTTTTAAAAAGCTGTTTTATTTATTTATTTATTTTATTTGGCCACAGTGTACAGCATTTGGAATCTTAGTTGCCTGACCATGGATTGAACCTGCATCCTCCATAACCACTGTCAGCCAATGGACCACCAGGGAAGTCCCTATAATTTATAACAATCTCTTGTTGAGTTATAGAATATACACAAGAGATTGCATATATATTCAGTTGCTTTTGGTGAGATGAAATGCTCTAGTATTTTGAGATGGGATCAATGAAAATGATTAGCTCTTTGGTAGTAGAGGTTACATAGAACTAATCTTTCTCTTTGAGTACTGTGCAAATTACGGAGTGTTTTTGGGAAAGATGAAATACTTCCAAGGCCTGGAGGATGGATAGGATTTCATCCACAGAATATTGGAGGTGTCTAGGCTGGGAATGCCATTGTGAACACGATACAAGGATGTGTGTATGTGCACCTGTGTGTTATGTGTGTGTGTATGAGTGTGATGGAGTGGGGGTGGGAGAAAGACTGAAAAAGATTTTAGCTTGGATGACCTGGATAATGTGCTAGAGAAGGGTGTAGAATAGGATAGAGTAAAAGAGGGCCCCAGCTGATGCAAGA
The DNA here is from genome assembly GCA_917880005.1 of Nanger dama. Lineage (NCBI taxonomy): Eukaryota > Metazoa > Chordata > Mammalia > Artiodactyla > Bovidae > Nanger > Nanger dama. The sequence goes on along the minus strand of CAKJTW010000078.1, from coordinate 3,835,979 downwards.
CTTTGGGGAAATAAACATCATTATCAGGTTACGTTATGAGTATGTGAAACAGAGAGGATGGTGGTGTCATTGGAAAATGGTGATTTATGGATCACTGTGAATTATTGTAACTACTTTCAATCAAGCAAAACAAAAGAGAATGATTAAGACAGTGTGTATTTGCATGAAATTTGGTTTTAACATCTGGAAATCTCCAGAGAAAGCAGGAAGGAAAGTTACCCACTTCACAACCAGGCTTATTTTCTAAAGACAATTTTAAGAGCCAATTTTCTTGAGTGTCTTAAGCTTAACTATAAAGAAAGCAAAGAGAAGCAGGAAGGGTGAGGGCCAGGAAAATTTGAGATGATTTTTCCCGTGTTATATAATGACATACAAAAAAGTAGATAAGGGCATCAGTCAATCAATTTCTCTGATTTGGGGCCAAGTTGAAACCTCCTCTATTCTGTTTGTTCACTTTAAAGAACTTAATGTTAACAAACTCAAATCCATTCAGTTCTTCTTTTATGCTCATAAGAAAGTGCAATAGTTATCAAAGAAAACCTCATGATCAATTTTTGTTGAAATAAATACAGAAAGGAACTGAGGCAAATTAATCTCCAGCAGTGCTTCCTAGCCCTTAGAAGGGTGTTGGGGAATGTTTAGGGGGAAGAGTTAGTTCACAGCTCTCCTGTTCTTACAAAGAAATAAGTATTACCCTCATAGTTTGTGAATTATCCTGTCTGTGAATATCAGTGGAGTAACACAAGGCATTCCAGGACTGACCTTAGTTTTATTTGGCTGTATGACTTTACAAAACTCACCTTTGGGGGAACCCCGTTTTCTTATCCAAAACAAGAAGGTGTGCCTTAGGAGAAAGAAATAGAAAGTCAGAGGGAAGTAGGAAAGTGCCATCAAAAGAAAGAATCTGGGTGCCAGGTGTGCTCATTTCTACTGAGGTGTTGCTGCTTCTAAGACAAATATATGTGGAATCTAGAAAAACAGCACAAATGAACCTACTTCCTGGGCAGGAATTAGGGGCGCAGACACAGAGAGCAGACATGTAGACGCAGTGGGGTTGGGGGTTAGGGGTGAGGTGAGTTGGGAGATTGGGACTGACATTCATACACTACCATGGACAAAGTAGACACCAGTGGAACTTGCTGTTTCGCACAGGGAGCTCCCGCTTGGTGCTCCATGATGACCTGCAGGGGTGAGATGGGTGGGTGGGAAGGAGATTCAGCTATCTACATATACATGTAGCTGAACACTACATATACATGGGGCCAATTCAATTCTTTTTACAGCGGAAACTAACACAGCACTGTAAAGCAACTATACTCCAATAAAAAGACGTCAACTGACAAAGCAAGAAAATATATGTGTGTATACTAACCTGTTACTCACACATATCCATGAATATAAACATTTGTATCCATATTAAACTAGGTAAATTCACACTGATTTTTCCAACTCTAATCTATTTCCAAGTGGATCATTCTAGTTTCCTCCCTTGATCATCTGTAACTTCTTACTCCAACAGTGAAAACCTGGTTCCCACCGTCTGTCTCTATTAATTTAATTGTTCAGTTCTAGTATACATTTAGAGTTGTATCGAAAATGGTTAATCTGCACTCCCATGAAACAAGTTTATCAACTTGGGTACAGTGCTTATATACAGTTTCTTTTACCTTTGATCTTAGAGGCTGAATCTTCAAAATCTATAGTGTCAGATCTTTCACCCCATCCCCTTCACTGAAATTGTTTTATATGTTTGTAAAACAATTATGTTGTTTTCATCATCTTATGTGTTCTATTCTGGTATCCTCAAAACTCCTAAATGATTTTTTAAGTTTGCATCAATGTCTACCAGTATTTAAAGTTCTATGAGTTTTCACAAAGGCATGGTATCGTGTATTCACCATAAAAATATATAATAATTTCACCACCCTAAAAAAATTCCCTGTGCTTCACCATTCAACTCTGTCTTCTTCCTTGTGTACCCTGGAAAACACTGTTGGTATATTTACCATCTTCATAGTTTTACCTTTTCCAGATTATCGAATAATTGGGTCTTAACACACTGGCTTATTATACTTAGCAGTATCCATTTGAGATTTCTCTATGTCTTTTACAACTTGATTGTTTCTTAGTATTCTGTTGTGTGGATATAGCAGGGTTTGTTTAACTTTTCATTTATTGAAGGAAATCTTGGTTGTTTGTTTACATTTTTTGGCAATTATGGATAAAGTTGCTATCAACATTTACTTGCAGTTTTGTGTGACCATTAAGTTTTCAGATCAGCTTGGTGAAAACCTAGGAGCCCGAAGGCTGTAATTTATGGTAAAAATTGCCAAACTGTTGTTCAAAGTGGCTCTATCATTTTGCATTCCCATAACAATAAATTCAATAAATATATTACTTTTTCATTGATTGAAGAGAATTAAAAATGAAAAATTTTGCCTTTACTTGGAAGTTAGTTCTCATGAAGGAAAAAAAGCCCACTGCCACGGAGTGTGTTCAATGTTTTGTCACTATGATAATGCTAAAAGCACAAAGATGGTGAAGGCTTCAAACAACAGAGGGTCACTGGCAAACAGGAAGATGAGGAATGAATAAAACAGGATATCCAGCTGACTTATAACAATATGGTTTGACCTGTGTGGGCCAATGGGTTCACTTATACTCAGACTTTTTTTGATACATATATAGTTGGTCTGTGAAATCTGTAGCTGTAGGAGATCAGCCCTGAGATTTCTTTGGAGGGAATGATGCTGAAGCTGAAACTCCAGTACTTTGGCCACCTCATGCGAAGAGTTGACTCATTGGTAAAGACTCTGATGCCGGGAGGGATTGGGGCAGGAGGAGAAGGGGACAGCCGAGGATGAGATGGCTGGATGGCATCACCGACTCTATGGCCATGAGTCTGAGTGAACTCCGAGAGTTGGTGATGGACAGGGAGGCCTGGCGTGCTGCAGTTCGTGGGGTTGCAGAGTTGGACACGACTGAGTGACTGGAACTGAACTGATAGGAAATGAGCATCAGCAGATTTTGATATCTGTTGTGACTCCTGGAACCAATCTCCCTCAGATACCAAGGGAGGGACAGCATCAGTTTGTATTTTCTAGAGTTTTATATAAATGGACTTGTAGATTATATATTCCCTTTCTATCTCCTTTCACTCAGAATAGTTATTTTGAGATTTTGCATGTTGTGAGATCAATAGTTGACTAATTTTGATAGCTGCATAGTATTTCATTGCATGAGCATACCATACTTTTTATTAGGATTTCTCACTGCTTACCCTACCTATCTGTTCTTGTGTAATGTCTACTTTATCCATTGAAACCCTTTGCTGTTGTCATCCCCTTCTCTCACCTTCAATCTTTCCCAGCATCAGGGTCTTTTCTAACGAGTTGGCTCTTTGCATCAGGTGGCCAAAGTATTGGAACTTCAGTTTCAGCATCAGTCCTTCCAATGAATATTCAGGATTGATTTCCTTTAGGATTGACGGGTTTGATCTCCTTGCAATTCAAGGGACTCTCAAGAGTCTTCTCCAACACCACAGTTCAAAAGCATAAATTCTTCTGCACTCAGCTGAAGTAATGTTTACTTTATCCTTTGAAACCCTTCAGTTCAGTTCAGTTCAGTTCAGTTCAGTCGCTTAGTCGTGTCTGACTCTTTGCGACCCCATGAATTGCAGCATGCCAGGCCTCCCTGTCCATCACCAACTCCCAGAGTTCACCTGAACTCTTGTGCATCGAGTCGGTGATGCCATCCAGTCATCTCATCCTCTGTTGCCCCCCTTCTCCTCCTGACCTCAATCCATTCCAGCATCAGGGTCTTTTCCAATGAGTCAATTCTTTGCATGAGGTGGCCAAAGTATTGGAGTTTCAGTTTAGCATCAGTCCTTCCAATGAACACTCAGGACTGATCTCCTTTAGGATAGACTGGTTGGATCTCCTTGCAGTCCTAGGGACTCTCAAGAGTCTTCTCCAACACCGCAGTTCAAAAGCATCAATTCTTCAGCACTCAGCTTTCTTCACAGTCCAACTCTCACATCCATACATGACCACTGGAAAAACCATAGCCTTGATTAGATGGACGTTTGTTGGCAAAGTAATGTCTCTGCTTTTTAATATGCTCTCTAGGTTGGTCATAATTTTCCTTCCAAGGACTAAGCGTCTTTTAATTTCATGGCTGCAGTCACCATCTGCAGTGATTTTGGAGCCCCAAAATATAAAGTCTGACACTGTTTCCAGTGTTTCCCCATCTATTTCCCATGAAGTGATGGGACCAGATGCCATGATCTTAGTTTTCTGAATGTTGAGCTGAAATCCTTAGCATATATTAATTGTATTTGGTTTACTTTCCAAGTCTGATATTCTAATATCCTTATCATTCTGGCCCTAATTCTTTCTCTGTCTTTTCAAGTTGTGTGTGTGTGTGTGTGTGTGTGTGTGTGTTTTGTCTTGATGTGGCTTTTAAATTTTTCTTGATAGTTGGACATGATGCTTCAGGTCAATGGGACAAGTGTGAATAGATCTTTGGTAATGTGGTGAAGTGTTGGGGGAGGGGAAGCATCCTATAGTCCTGTGATCAGGTCTCAGTCTTTCAATGAGCCTGTGCTTATGACTGTGAACTTCACAAATGTTTCTCAGTATTTTTCTTACCCTTAGGCAGGAAGAGATGGCTTTAGTAGTTTGCAACTGGGTATTTCCCTTCTCTCACCTGGAAAGCTAGAGCTGACTGTGTTGGGCATTTCATTTCTCCCAGGTCAGTTAGGCTCTAATAATAAGCTAAAGAATCTACCTACCAATGCGGGAGACATGGGATCTATCCTTGGGTCAGGAAGATCCCCCAGAGAAGGAAATGGGAACTCATTCCAATATTCTTCTTTGGAAAAGGTGCACTACAGTCCACGGCATTGCAAAGAGTTGGACACAACTGAGTGACTGAGCATACATGCACAATAACCCAGCAGGCTGCTGCTGCTACTGCTAAGTCGCTTCAGTCGTGTCCGACTTTGTGTGACCCCATGGACTGCAGCCTACCAGGCTCCTCCGTCCCTGGGATTCTCCAGGCAAGAACACTGGAGTGGGTTGCCATTTCCTTCTCCAATGCAGGAAAGTGAAAAGTGAAAGTGAAGTCGCTCAGTCGTGTTCAACTCTGTGTGACCACATGGACTGCAGCCCACCAGGCTCCTCCGTCCATGGGATTTTCCAGGCAAGAGTACTGGAGTGGGTTGCCATTGCCCTCTCCGAACCCAGTAGGTTAGGTTCTGATAACTAATTTCTTCTGAGAGCAGGCCTTATTAAGAAGAATGCTCTGACATATTTATAAATATTTCTTTCTCCCCTCCCATGCTGGAAGCTTGAGGAAATTTATTTTTTGACACTCTGAGAAACCAGTAGAGCTTGGTATGGCCAGTCTTAATTTTAGTGATTCTAGTCATGTAGGGATATGAGAGTTGGACTGTGACGAAAGCTGAGCGCCGAATAATTGATGCTTTTGAACTGTGGTGTTGGAGAAGACTCTTGAGAGTCCCTTGGACTGCAAGGAGGTCCAACCAGTTCATCCTAAAGGAGATCAGTCCTGAGTGTTCATTGGAAAAACTGATGCTAAAGCTGAAACTCCAATACTTTGGCCACCTCATGAGAAGAGTTGACTCATTGGAAAAGACTCTGATGCTGGGAGGGATTGGGGGGCAGGAGGAGAAGGGGGCGACAGAGGATGAGATGACTGGATGGCATCACCAACTCAATGCACATGAGTTTGGGTGAACTCTGGGAGTTGGTGATGGACAGGGAGGCCTGGTGTGCTGTGATTCATGGGGTTGCAAAGAGTTGGACACTACTGAGCGACTGAACTGAACTGAACTGAACTGAGTGGGTATTTCGGAGAAGGCAGTGGCAACCCACTCCAGTACGCTTGCCTGGAAAATCCCATGGACAGAGGAGCCTGGTAGGCTGCAGTCCATGGGGTCGAGAAGAGTTGGACACGACTGAGTGACTTCACTTTTGCTTTTCACTTTCATGCATTGGAGAAGGAAATGGCGACCCAATCCAGTGTTCTTGCCTGGAGAATCCCAGGGATGGGGAGTCTGGTGGGCTGCCGTCTATAGGGATGCACAGAGTCGGACACGACTGAAGTGACTTAGCAGCATCAACATCAGCAGTAGGTTTTAGTGGTATCTTACTGTGGTTTTAATTTGCATTTCCCTAATCACTAATAGCATTGGGCATGTTTTCATGTGATCATTTGTCTTCCATATATCTTGTTTGATGAAGCGTCTATTTAAATCCTTTGCCCATTACTTTATTGGATGATTCTTTTATTATTGAGTTGGGAGATTGTTAAAAATATGTATTTATATTCTAGGTGCAAGTCCTTTGAGGGATTTTGCTGTTCAGTTGCTAAGTCATTTCCAAATCTTTTGCAACCCCATGGACTGTAGCCAACAAGGCTCCTTTGTCCATGGAATTCTACAAGCAAGAATACTGGAGTGGGTTGCTATTTTCTTTTACAGGGGATCTTCCCAACCTAGGGATCTAACCTGCGTCTCATGTCTCCTGGATTGGCAGGCAGGTTCTTTACCACTAGCGCCACGAGGGAAGCCCTTCCTAGAAATAGTCCATGTTAAATTATGTTGGAAGCACTGTCAAATATTGTATGGGTAAATGTTACTAATATAAGTGTTCTAGAAATTTTCTTGAATTCGTAAAAATTTGGTATGTCCTGGTAAAATCAATTGTAATTATTATTTTAAAATGTTGTGTGTCACAGCAGTAATCAAGTTTCTTTGTCAGTTACATTGTGATCAGGCCTTTTATCATGCCCTTTAAGTCTTGTCATTCATAGATAGTTACCGTGTCACTCTGATGTCTTTATAAAAATGCTTCATTTTCAAGAAGTTTTATGGAAGCATCTTTTTTTTTTTTAACAAGTACAGGGTTTTTTTTTTTTTTTGATAAATTTTAAATCATATTGTTGATCTGGATTAGAAACTGAGGAATATTAATGGAAAACCTGATGGTTTCATAAAATTGTTAACAAAAAGATTAGTTACATAGGAATGAGTGAGCTGATATAGTTATAATTTTAAGTTGTTTTTTGGTCTGAAATATTATTGTCTTTTAATCTATATTCTCTAGTTAGAAGAAAATCTTTCCCCTTAGTCTAATGGTGTCTATAGCAAATTGGTAAATTATATCTTTGGAAGAAGAATTGAAACATTTAAACATTTATCTTTTTTACTTGATCCCACCAGAAATCGAAAACTTAGGTTACTAGAAGTTTTATCAGATGAATAAGGAAGGTTACCACCTGACAGATGTAGAAATCTCAAGATATATTGGGGAGCTTGAGAAGAGAGAAATTCACTCAAATTTCTGATATCGTGGGCAGAATCTGTGGTAAACCCTTGGCATGGCTTTCTGGGCCTTTAAGAAACATTTTAAAAGTTCACTCTGAGATTCCTTACAAAAATTTCCAGCAAAATCAAATTTAAAAAAGCCTGTATGATCAATTACACTTATGTAAGTAATCAGACCAGGTTTATTGAAACCAGACTGATTCTTCAAACAAATTAGTTATAATTTAACTATATTTGATAGAAATGAAGGCAATTTTAGAGAGAAAAATTATATTTTGATGGATATTAAGTTCTATTATGATTAATTATCTTTGAGGTTTGATATTTACTGCCTGAAACTCACTTCCCAGATAGCTCCTTGTTGCTATGTTACATTATTGTAAATTTTAATTGAATTATTAAAAGAACACTCTAAGCTTGTTTCTGAAGCTTATCACAGCAATCTATTATTGGATGAAGATCAGATACTCCACCACCTGCAACCAGGAGATTATGTATACTGAAAAGAACATAATTTAAAGAACTGCCTCCAGCCTAGATGGAAAGACCTTTATCAGGTCTTTCCTAGGTCATCCTAACTAGCTCATGAAAAGTGAAACGAAAGGATTTGACTCTTAGATTCATATTTCCCACTTAGAAAAGGCCCCTACACTGGACTGCTTTATAGACAGGACTGGTGATTTCAAAGTCACCTTAAAATGACACTCAAACTGAGGAGAAAACCACACCCACACCAGATCAGGAAGATGTCCTCAGAAGCGGACAGCTACACCAAGATGCTGGACCTGACCTGTGTGATTATTTATAGTGTTTTCTTAATTTCTTGGACTTTTGCATATGAATCAATTATTTTTTATATCATAAGTACAATCTAATGCAGAGTGTTAAAAGTCATTCAATTTGGATTTGTGGTTAACTACCTATATGCAGTCCACTTCTCGGTTACTTTAGCAGCTTTCTCCTCTCTAAGGTTCTAACCGGATAGCCGTTAGGAAATTAATTCTAGAAGAAAGAAGTTATAGTTGCTTTTGGGCCACTGTTGATAATACTAGATGGGACTCACCCACTTGGCCAATCAGGCATTCTTGCTCTAACCATGGCCATAAATTTGAATTTTCTTTTCAAGTTACTCAAGCTCAATTAGAGTAATGAACTAACTTTTAGTGAAAGACTTCCTCAGGTATGGATTTATATGGATAATGCCGGGTCATGATGGTTTAAATTTAAGGCCTCCTCATTATGTTGGAAATAATTAAAACATATTAAGGATAATCAGTCTAATAATCCTAGGAAATTGAGCTTAGTGCCTTATGAACAATGCCAGTATATAATTTCCTTTAAAGATAGAAATTGGTATGGAACAGACTAGGTCAGATGACCTGGAGATTTATGGTGCTGCACCTAATGGAAGCTCTTACTTTAAGTTCTTACTTATGACCTTACTAATCCTACTTGGTATATTACTTGTATTCTGCCCATTTTGCAAGGTTGTTCTTCCTTGTATTACCAAAATGTTGACTGAGCCTATGACAAAATGAAGATTCAGTTCAGTTCAGTTCAGTCTCTCAGTCGTGTCCGACTCTTTGTGACCCCATGAATCGCAGCACGCCAGGCCTCCCTGTCCATCACTGTCTCTCGGAGTTCACTCAGACTCACGTCCATCGAGTCTGTGATGCCATCCAGCCATCTCATCCTTGGTCGTCCTCTGCTCCTCCTGCCCCCAATCCCTCCCAGCATCAGAGTCTTTTCCAGTGAGTCAACTCTTCACATGAGGTGGCCAAAGTACTGCAGTCCAAGGGACTCTCAAGAGTCTTCTCCAACACCACAGTTCAAAAGCATCAATTCTTCGGCGCTCACATCCATACATGACCACAGGAAAAACCATAGCCTTGACTAGATGGACCTTAGTCGGCAAAGTAATGTCTCTGCTTTTGAATACGCTATCTAGGTTGGTCATAACTTTTCTTCCAAGGAGTAAGCGTCTTTTAATTTCATGGCTGCAGTCACCATCTGCAGTGATTTTGGAGCCCCCAAAATAAAGTCTGACACTGTTTCCACTGTTTCCCCATCTATTTCCCATGAAGTGATGGGACCGGATGCCATGATCTTCGTTTTCTGAATGTTGAGCTTTAAGCCAACTTTTTCACTCTGCTCTTTCACCTTCATCAAGAGGCTTTTTAGCTCCTCTTCACTTTCTGCCATAAGGGTGGTGTCATCTGCATATCTGTGGTTATTGATATTTCTCCTGGCAATCTTGATTCCAGCTTGTGCTTCTTCCAGGCCAGAGTTTCTCATGATGTACTCTGTGTATAAGTTAAATAAGCAGGGTGACAATATACAGCCTTGACGTACTCCTTTTCCTATTTGGAATCAGTCTGTTGTTCCATGTCTAGTTCTAACTGTTGCTTCCTGACCTGCATACAAGTTTCTCAAGAGGCAGGTCAGGTGGTCTGGTATTCCCATCTCTTTCAGAATTGTCCACAGTTTATTGTGATCCACACAGTCCAAGGCTTTGGCATAGTCAATAAAGCAGAAAGAGATGTTTTTTCTGGAACTCTCTTGCTTTTTCCACGATCCAGCGGATGTTGGCAATTTTATCTCTGGTTCCTCTGCCTTTTCTAAAACTAGTTTGAATATCAGAGAGTTCACGGTTCATGTATTGCTGAAGCCTGGCTTGGAGAATTTTGAGCATTACTTTACTTGCATGTGAGATGAGTGCAATTGTGCGGTAGTTTGAGCATTCTTTGGCATTGCCTTTCTTTGGAATTGGAATGAAAAGTGACCTTTTCCAGTCCTGTGGCCACTGCTGAGTTTTCCAAATTTGCTGGCATATTGAGTGCAACACTTTCCCAGCATCATCTTTCAGGATTTGAAACAGCTCAAGTGGAATTCCATCACCTCCACTAGCTTTGTTCGTAGTGATGCTTTCTAAAGCCCACTTGACTTCACATTCCAGGATGTCTGGCTCTAGATTAGTGATCACATCATCATGATTATCTGGGTCTTGAAGATCTTTTTGCACAGTTCTTCTGTGTATTCTTGCCAACTCTTCTTAATATCTTCTGCTTTTGTTAGGTCCATACCATTTCTGTCCTTTATTGAGCCCATCTTTGCATGAAATGTTCCCATGATATCTCTAATTTTCTTGAAGAGATCTTCTTTCCCATTCTGTTGTTTTTCTCTATTTCTTTGCATTGATCGCTGAAGAAGGCTTTCTTATCTCTTCTTGCTATTCTTTGGAACTCTGCATCCAGATGCTTATACCTTTCCTTTTCTCCTTTGCTTTTCACCTCTTTTCTCTTCACAGCTATTTGTAAGGCCTCCCCAGACAGCCATTTTGCTTTTTGCATTTCTTTTCCATAGGGATGGTCTTGATCTCTGTCTCCTGTACAATGTCACAAACCTCATTCCATAGTTCATCAGGCACTCTATCTATCAGATCGAGGCCCTTAAATCTATTTCTCACTTCCACTGTATAATCATAAGGGATTTGATTTAGGCCATACCTGAATGGTGTAGCGGTTTTCCCTACTTTCTTCAATTTCAGTCTGAATTTGGTAATAAGGAGTTCATGATCTGAACCACAGTCAGATGAATGAAGATTAGGTGACTTGAAATAATTGACCCAATGTATAGTTCTACATGATTTCCCTGATAGTTAAGTTGGTAAAGAATCCACCTACAATGCAGGAGACTCTGGTTTGATTCCTGGGTTGGGAAGATCCGCTGGAGAAGGGGGTAGGCTGCCCACACCATTATTCTTGGGTTTCCCTTATTGCTCAGCTGGTAAAGAATCCACCTGCAATGTGGGATACCTGGGTTCAATCCCTAGGTTGGGAAGATCGTACATCAATGGTAATAGAAGAAGCAACAAGAGAGAATCTTTTCCTGGATCATCACTGACTAGTCAGACAGGTGGTCCAGAGACTTTTGGCTGGTAACAGGGCCTAGTCCAGTAATAACACATTGAATGGCTTATCAGTGAAATCCTGGTCTGACCTAGGAGTGAGTGTTTGTAGGACTATGGGACCAAATAGTCATGAAATGCCTCTCAAATCATGGTCAGTTTTATTATCATGATCACAGTCGTGTCTGACTCTTTGTGACCCTATGGACTGTAGCTCACCAGGCTCCTCTGTCCATGGAATTCTCCAGGCAAGAATACTGGAGTGGAGAGAAGTGGAGAAGGGTTGCCATGCCCTTCTCAAGGGGATTTTCTCCAACCAGGGATTGAACTTGCATCTCCTATCTTGGCAGACAGGTTCTTTACCACTAGTGCCCTATGATCATGAGGAGACACTGAAAACTAAAAATGCCATCTCTAGTTCTCCAAGAATTAAATCACTAGCCACTGTTGTTGCTGACCTTTAACACATCCTGAAGGGATTTCAGGGCAGAAATTGGGAATGAAGCATAGTATACTCTGGGAAAACTTATATAACAAGCCTTCAGATAGTTAAATATTTTCAGAATAAAAATTTATAAAACAAATTTATTGCATTGTCTCATACTTACAAAAGCACTAAAAACATTTAAACATCTGTTCCTTGCAGCTAGTGGTAACTTTCTACTGAGATGTATACTTGGTTGCATGTGCCCTTTCACCAAAATCACGCATATGCTGGCCTCCCTCTTATCTCTTCAGAGAAGTTTCTTAGAGTTATCTGAGAAAGCTTTCCTGGGATATAGTCCTCAGTAAGTTCCCAAATAAAACTGAAAATCATAGCTCTCACATGTGTTTTTATTTCAGCCAACACTATCGAAGAACCAGCTTTTAGTGTCGTCAATTTGGTGTAATGTTCTATTTCACTGTCTTTGGCTTTGATCTTTATCAATTCTTTTGATTTCCCTGTTTTGCATTTAATTTGCTCTTCTGTTTCTAGTTCTTTATGTGGAAGCAGAGGCCATTGATTTGAGACTTTAAAAAAACATATGTGTGTGTGTGTGCTTAGTGATAGGAATTTCCCTTTAAAGTACTGTCATAGAAGATGATGAAGCAGGAGGCACTGGGAACCTTTGTCTCCACCTGGACAACAATAATACTGGCAGAAACTGTCTGAAATAAATATTTTGAAATACAGAAGACACAAATAACCAAAATAAGAACTGAAACTGATAACATTACTACTGACCTGATGGAGATAAAAGATTGTAAGAGTATGCTATGAATAACTATATGCCAGCAAATTAGATAGTCTAGAAGAAATGGACAATTACTTAAGACACACAAATTAACTAAGCTGACTCAAGAAGAAATAACAAATCTTATCATATATATAAAGCTAAAAAGATTGAATCAGTATCCATAAACCTCCCAAGAAAGAAAAGTCCTGTACTGGATGGCTTCACTAGTACATTCTAACAAACATTTAAAGGATTAATACCAATCTTTCTTTGACTCTTCCAAAAGAAAATTGAGGAGGAGAGAACATTTCTCAACTCATTCTATGAGACTAGCATAACTCTGATTGCAAAGCCAGAAGACATCACAAGGAAAAAAAGTCACAGTTTCATACTTTATGAATATTGAGATAAAAATCCTGAAAAATATTAGCAAATTGAATCCAAGAGCACATCAAATGATTATACACCATGACCAAATGGAATTTATCCCAGGAATGCAAATGTTGTTCAATATAATTAAGAAAACACAGTTAATAGAATAAAGCAAAAGTCCACATGATTATCTCAACTGATGTAGAAAAAACATTTGGCAAAATGCAACATACCTTTAATGATAAAAGGTCTCAGGAAAGTAAGAATAGAAGAAAAACTCTTCAACAAAATAAACGGTATTAAAAAAGATTATTGAAGCATTTGCATTTAAAAAACAAATTTTGTTAGTTTCAGGTGTATAGCAAAGTGATTCAGTTATACATATATTCATTTCTTTTCAGATTTTTCTCATATAGGTTATTACTGTAAATTGAGTAGAGTTCCCTGTGCTATACAATATGTCTGTAAACAGTATTTATGAATAACTCAAATCTAACACAGATGACTGTGCTTGCTTTCCCTGTTGTTATTCAACATTGTACTGGAAATTCTTGCCAGAGTTTCTTATTGTTCATGTTAACATTGATTATCTGATTGAGGTAGCATCTGTCAGGTTCACCACTGGAAAGTGAAAGAACTTTAAGTAATGTGTGTTTTGAAAGGAAGCCATTATGTACAGTATACATTTTCAGAGTGTGTAGTTATGTTCCATCCCATTGAGAGCAGAGCGTTTCCATCAATTATTTAAAATCCTTCTGTGATTTGTCTATTGTGTGTGTGTTGCTCAATCCTGTCTGGCTCTTTGCGACCCCATGGACTGTAGCTTGCCAGGCTCCTCTGTCCGTGGAATTCTTCAGGCAAGAATATGAGAATGGGTTGCTATTTCCTTCTCCAGTGGGATCTTTCCAAACCCAGGTCTCTTGCATTGCAGGCAGATTTTTTTTACCATCTGAGCCACCATTATCTCCCATTTATTGACTACTTGATTGATTGCCATCCATGTGGCCCCATGGATATATTATACTTTGGATTATAACTCAGTGTTACTTTATTTTGTTGCTCAAAATAGCAGAAAAACAGTTTTGGTATTTTTTCAAAAATTTTGGTATTTTTTCCCCAAAACCAACCGTTATTTTTTCAAATATTTTTTCTCCCTTTTCTTTCACTGAAGGAACAATATGCTTATTGAAAGTGAAAGTGAAGTCACTCAGTCATGTCTGACTCTTTCTGACCCCATGGACTGTAGCCTACCACGCTCCTCCATCCATGGGATTTTCCAGGCAAGAGTACTGGAGTGGGTTGCCATTTCCTTCTCCAAAGAATCTTCCTGACCCAGGGGTTGAACCTGGGTCTCCTGGATTGCAGGCAGATCGTTTACTGTCTGAGCCACCAGGGAAGCCTAATATGCTTATTAGTCCAGTTAAATCTGTCCAGCTGATACTCTTTCCCCCTTTTTTCTACTCTCAATGTTCCTTTTAGTATAGTTTTCATTGCTATGTCTTTAAGTTCTATACTCTTTTATTCTGCCGTATCTAATCTTCCATTAATTACAGATAACATATTTTGTAATCTCTGACATTGTACCTTTAATCTCTAAGCATTACACTTATGTGCTTCTGTAGCTTCCATATCTCCACTTAACTGTTTGAATGTATGGAATACTGTTACTGCTCATGGATCCTTGTCTGCTCATTCTAACATCTGTGTTAGTTTTTGCTGATTGGTTTTTCTCCTTATAAGGCATCATATTTTGGGTTCTTTGCATGCCTGGTAATTTTTATTGGATTTCAGACATTATGAATTTTACCTTTTTGGATATTGGGTATCTTTTATTCTTACAAGTATTCTTTACTTGTTCCAGGACACAGTTGAGATACTTGAACATATTTTGATTCGCTTGTGTCTTGCTTTTAAGATTTGCTAAGTGGTATAAAAGCAAAGTTTTGTCTAAGGCTAATTATTTCACACTACTGAGGTAAGGTCCTTTTGAGTATTCTCCCCTGAACCCTGTGAATTATGAGGTTTTCCAGTTGGCTGTTGGAGATTGGCAGTATTCCTGGCCTTAAGTGAGTCCTGGGCACATTTTCCCTCAAATTTTTAAGTTCTTTCCTTGGCCTCAAGTAGTCTGGTCACAAGGATCACTATTCTGTTGAATACTTAGGGGGACTCTCTGCAGATATCTGAGGTTCTTCCCTTGTGCCACTCTCTGTTTTTTTATATTCTGTCCAGTGAATTATAACTAACTTAGATCAATTTCCTAAATTCTAGGAGTCTTTTGGGCTCTGCTTAGGCTTTTCTCCCTCCATGTCATGACCTGGAAACTCTCTCAAGATAATATACTGGGGCAGTGGAAGGGTTCACTTCATTTCCCTCTATCTTTCAGGATCATTGTCCTTTATTACATGATGTTCAGTTTCTTGAAAGGGGTTTTTCTTTTCCTTTTTTTTATGTGCTTTGTCTTTTTGTTTGGTTTGGTTTGATTGTTTTAGGCAGGATGTTAAATCTTTGTTACTTTACCTTGGATAGAAGTTGAATATAATTTTCATATTTGTTAAATATTTGCACATAACAGAGAACTTAAAAGACATGCTGCAAGCAAAAGAGAACATCTAAGCTTTCAGTTAGCCCTTAGGTCATCAGTTCATGATCTCTGAAGGAGAAGAGCACATGGACAGGCCAAAATCTTGTTATGAGAAAAATGAGAAACTTCCTTCACATGAAGCAAGTCAGTATGAGCTGGTTTAGCTGAGAATAAAAAGATATTCTATGTTTTCAAGAAGAATGGAATTGGTAGTTGATGTCTCCCTCTGTGTTGTAGGGTTTGCCAAGATTATTACTAAATTAAAAATTGTTCTGTTTAGATGGAGACCAGAGGTTGTATGTGTATAAAACAGGGTTGCCAGGTTCAGCAAATAGAAATACAGAGCATGTCTATCTATGGAGAACAGTCTGGAGGTTCCTTAAAAATCTAAAAACAGAGCTACCATATAACTTTGCAACCCCACTCCAGATGGGCATGTATCTGGAGAAAAACATGTTCCAAAAGAATACATGCACCCCAATGTTCATTCAGCATTGTTTAAAAATAGCCAAGACATGGAAGCAATCTAAATGTCCATCAGTAGAGGGATGGATAAAGAAGATGTGGTATATATACAATGGAATGTTACTCAACCATTTAAAAGAATGAAGTAATGCCATTTGCAGCAACATGGAGGACCTATAGATTGTCATACTGAATGAAGTCAGACAGAAAGATAAATGTCATATGGTATCTCTTATATGTACAGTCTAAAAAGAAATGATACAAAGAAACTTATTTACAAAACAAAACAGACTTGCAGGCTTAGAAAAACAAAGTTATTGCTACCAGGAGGGAAGGGATAGTTAAGGAATTTAAGATGGACATGACACACTGCTATATTTAAAATTGATAAGCAATAAGGACCTATTGTATAGCAAGCAACTCTGTTCAATATTGTGTTGCAGGCTGGATGAGAGGGAAGTTTGGAGGAGAAGAGATACATGTGAATGTATGGCTGAGTCACTTTGCTATGCACCTGAAACTGTCACAATATTGTTAATTGGCCATACTCCAATAAAAATACAGTTTAAAAATAAAAAAAAAATTGAGAGTTCAAAAACTACAGAGCATGTTTAAATTTGAATTTAAAGCAACAAGAGATAAATTTTTACCAAGTATATCCTATGTGTAATTTGGAACATAAACTAAAAAATTATTAAGTGTTTATCTTAAATTTAAATTTGACTGTATGCCCTGCATTTTTCCTGCCAACTCTAGATAAAACCACTCAGTGAAATCGGGAGAAGAACCCAAAGTAAGTCAGGGTAAGCTGAGTTAGGAATCAAAAATCCTGCTGTGACTATAATCATAAATGGGTTGTCATTGGCTTAGGTCTTGGGATTAGTCTGGTTTTGAAAGAAAGAACTGAAAACTAAGTAGCCCACAAAGCTCTCTTAATAATACGATCCCTTACATTTATATAACACATATACTTTTCCAAAGTACTCTCACAATGCATTCTCTCACTTTATCCTCCAAACCACCAGAAGTTCAACTTACACTACCCATAGTTTGCAACCCAGAAAACCCAAGGGCTAGAGAAAAGACTCAATGGACACGAGTTTGAGCAAACTCTGGGAGACAGTGAAGGATAGGGAGGCCTGGTGTGGTGCAGTCCATGGGATCGCAGAGTCGACAGTCCTAAAATAGAGGTGCCAAGGTTCAGCTCTGTGTGTCTGTGTGTGTGTGTGTGTGTGTGTGTGTGTGTGTGTGCATGGACAAATAGTTGTCACTGTGTGCCACTCCTAGCAAGGGAGGAAGAGGTTAATCTGCTTAATAGGTTCCTAATTCTGTGAGTTTAAGCCAAGCAACTCTTCCCATTCCCCATTTCATAGCTGAAATTTATCAAAATCAGTGCTGGCCATCAGCGCTCAGGTGAAGGCAGTTCTTTGGGTCATACTCATTTGTCTTTTGTTCCTGCTTCTCCCTCTGCTACTGCCTCTCTTTGTCTCTTAGCGTTTGGAGTTATCTCCCATTATCTGGATCCACGGAGACAAATTTCAGGTTCTTGGGTTTCATTACTTTCATCCTTAAGATACAATTTGACTTGCTCTCATGCACTGCAGCCATGAAATTAAAAGACACTCTTTGGAAAAAAAAAGCTATGACAAACTTAGACAGCATTTTCAAAAGCAGAGACATTATTTTGCTGACAAAAGTCCATATAGTCAAAGCTATGATTTTTCCAGCAGTCTTGTGTGGATGTGAGAGCTGGACGATAAAGAAGGCTGAGAGCCAAAGAACTGATGCTTTCAAACTGTGGTGCTGAAGAAAATTCTTGAGTCCCTTGGACTGCATGGAAATCAAACCAGTCAGTCCTAAAAGAAATCAACTCAATATTCATTGGAGGGACTGATGCTGAAGTTGAAGCTCCAATACTTTGGCCACCTGATGTGAAGAGCTGACTAAAAGACCCTGATGATGGAAAAGATTGAGGGCATAAGGAGGAGGAGGTGACAGAGGATAAGATGGTTGGATGGCATCACTGATTCAATGGACATGATATGGACCAGACTCCAAGAATCTGGTAGGACTGAAGAACAGGGAAGTCTGATATGCTGCAGTTCATGAGGTTACCGACAGTCGGATATGCCTTAGTGATTAAACAACAACACCCTCTATTACTTCCTGGTCCTGCCTTCTTGACAGAACTCCAGGTCTCTGAGACCCCAGCCTGCTGTCGACTTGGGGAGCTGACATTTTAGCCAGGGTGGGGCTTTTGGAGGGAGAAGGTGGGTAGGAATCTTGAGTTGTGAGGGGGTGCTTTGGCAGTAGTCAATTAGCTAGAGATCTTCAGCAAACCTGTCTGTTGGTTGTTTCTGAGAAGTGTGCTGTGCTGTTATATATTTGCTTTTCAGCCTAGAGTGCTATGACACAGTCCATAGCTCTGGCAGGAACCCTCATGGTGACTGACTGTAAGTGTTGACTTAACCCATGAACATAGGGCCTTGAAAGATCATTTACCTCTTAAGCTGCCAGCAAATGTTTATTTAACACTTTAATTAATCTGTTTTCCATCTCTTTCTCTCTTGTTCTGTTTTTTGCCCTCTCCTCCACCCCTTTCTCTCTTTGCCTTCCACCCCTACCTTTCTCTTTCCAATTTAGAACTATTTGAATAGAAGTAAGGAGAAGGCAATGGCACCCCACTCCAGTACTCTTGCCTGGAAAATATCATGGATGGAGGAGCCTGGTAGGCTGCAGTCCATTCTAAGGGTCAGACACAACTGAGCGACTTCCCTTTCACTTGTCACTTTCAAATGTCAGGCTGCCCCTTTCACTTTTCACTTTCGTGCATTGGAGAAGGAAATGGTAACCCACTCCAGCGTTCTTGCTGGAGAATCCCAGGGACGGGGAGCCTGGTGGGCTGCCGTCTATGGGTTGCACAGAATCGGACACGACTGAAGTGACTTAGCAGCAGCAGTAGCAGAAGGAACATATTGCCATACAGAAGGCACAGACCCATCCAGTAATATGTTTTACTCTTTTCCAGTTCATATCACTTGTGCCAAAAACCCATGACTAAGCCATACCTGAAACTATCTGTACTAACAATGCATTCTCATCAACTGCTTTGCGCTAAGGATGGAATAAACTTGCTTCTTGCATTGGAAATTTTCTACTGACCCTGATACTAAGAAAAATACAGTAATTAGGGGTCATGAAGTGATCATTTGTATATTAGTCAAAGAAGCCCCCTTTGTTGACCTCCAAACCTAAAAATTTTAGGAGAAAATGATACAAGAGAACCCCAACTTTCTTAATATCATGGGCTTTAAAAAAAATAATTTTATTTATTTCTGGCTATGCTGGATCTTCATTGCTGTGTGGGCTTTTCTCTATGAGGTGATGTTAGTGACTTCATCCTACATATGGGGAAACTGAAGATTAACGAGTTTAAAATACCTTGTTCAAATTCAAACAGCTAATGAATGGCAGAGCTGGGACTCGATGTGATTCTCAGGTGGCTTCAGCCTGCACCGGGCTGGAGTGGGGTTTGGGTTCCCAGCCAGAGACTGAGGCTGGGCTGTGGCAGTGAAAGCACTGGATCCGAGGCACTAGACCAGTGGTCAGTGAAAGGGCCCTGGCCTTCAGTTTTGCAGAAAAGAATTTCCACCAAGATGGAAAATAGTAAGGTAAGTCAAGTATTTATTAGGAGGAAAAAGTGCAGTACTTGTGGAGAAATACACAGGTAGACTCACAGGGAGAGTCCCTGAGTTGTACCCAAGTGGCAATGTAAATTACTTATATGAGGCATTTCTTCTGGTTTTCCTTTGGCCAATCATTCTGATTTGCCTGGTTCACAGTCTACATTTGGTATATCTCAGGATCCTCTCATGTGTGTGCGTGCATCTCTTAGTCAAGATGGATTCTACTGAAAAGTTGTCTGGGTAGAACATCCCTTGTCATAACTCTCCTTTGGGCTCCAAGGAACCTTTCTGTACATGTGTGGTCAGGGAGGTCTCCTGACTTTGATAATGAGAAATATGGGGTCTGGGTGGGGCCCAGCCTCGTCACCTTAATTGTCCTGCTGTTCTCTTCTCGGAGTTTCTGTCAATAGAGAATGAATTTCCAATTGCTTTAGTATGGGAGTGCCCATCTGCCTTCTGCCTCAAACTGTTTTGATTTCAAAGCCTATCTGTGGTATTTCCCCTGCCCTAATACCATGGAGGCAGAATCCTGTCTGTTGTCTGGTTTGGGGGTGACAGGAAGGGACTGGAAATGAAAGAGAAAAGTAAAAGCGTTAGATGTTGAGCAGTCAGTGGGATGAAGCAGCCACGAAAGAACTCAGCAAGGGAAGGATAAAACTAGAAAATAAGACAATCACAAATGAGTGAAGTTGGAAAGTCTGATGCTTCTTATATTTTGGGAGGCTACAGATTGGGGTGGGTCTTCCCAGTCATGCTTTGACTCTCACTCCTGGATCTGTTCTTCTCATAATGACCACTTCACACATGAGCTCCAGACCCCAGGACAACTTGCCAGCCTCGGTCAGCACAGGGCTGACCACAGGGCTCACCCCAGCCTGTATAGCATGACAAGGCAAAGTGGAATCAAAGACTGTAAGCCTATGAACAGAGGTGACAGCCTGGGATTTTAGTTAGGCATTAGCAGGTTTGCAGAAAAGGCATCTTTTTCATTCAAGGAGTCCTTTTCACTATCGAGAACAACCTACCCTGGTTGGCAGCTGTCTAGTTTGCATAAGCTTGAGGCTGGCCTCAGATAAAATTGTGCAGGTGATGTTAGCCCCATGGATGCTCATATTTAGGTTTTCTGACTTCCTCTGCAGTTCCTTTCTCAGGAGAAGGATATGCCTCTTCCTACTCCCTCACCCCCTCATCATGTACTTCCTGGCTGAGATGTGAAATGGAGTCCACAGATGGCTTGGAGGAGCCCCAGTGGTCTTGAACTTGGCTCTTGAAGCTGGAACAGGAGGATTCCAGCTCTGCCGTGAATGGCTAACAAATCTCATCTCTGTTTGTAGGGCTCAGAGTTGCGTTGTTCTCTGCTTCTGGGCTTTAGGCAGTGTCTTGAGAACTGTGTAGCTGTAAGAGAGGAAACAGGTGGATACCACGTGGGCTGGAGGAAGCGTAGGGTCACCAACTCCCTCTGAGGCCCCGGAGGCAATTGCTCCCTTTGGAGAATGGTGTGTTAAATCTTCAAGATCACTGAAATGTCAGGCTGCAGAGAGAAAGTTAGACTGAGGATAGCTAGGTTTGTGACGAGGAACCAATTTAGCACCAGTCAGGGTTACTTTTCAGTTCTCAGTGATAAGTTAGATGTTGGAAGAAAAGCATTGTAATTGAACACTGTAATTGACACCAGGCAGATTACACTGCCCTTTCTGTCTTGGTAGTGCTTTTCTAGAGCCATGTTACTGGATAGCCGGAAAAGACCACCTGGTCTCTTGTTTGGTGCTGAAGGGGCTCTCTGTCAATGTTTATTGAATCTCAGTGGATTTTATAGGCAGAGTCCTGAATGGCTCAGTGGTAAAGTAGCCACCTACAATGCAAGAGACACAGGAGATGTGGGTTCAATCCCTGGGTCAGAAATATCCCCTGGAGAAGGATTGTATGGAGGAGGGCAGTCACCTGCTTGAGATTGTGCGGTTTATTAGTACTGGAGGAGTGGGTCCTAAGCAAGGATGCCTTCCCTATGCAGGAATGTTGAATTCTGCATCTGCCTGGAAATCTGAATCTGTCATAAAGATGACTGCCAGAATGAGTTGAGTGGATCTTTCGGTTCAGTTCAGTCACTCAGCAGTGGGCTGCAGCATGCCAGGCTTCCCTGTCCATCACCATCTCCCGGACTTTGCTCAAACTCATGTCCACTGAGTTGGTGATGCCATCCAACCATCTCATCCTCTGTTATCCCCTTCTTCTCCTGCCTTCAGTCTTGCCCACCATCAGGGTCTTCCCCAATGAGTCAATTCTTCACATCAGGTGGCCAAAGTATTGGAGCTTCAGCTTTAGCATCAGTCCTTCCAATGAATATTCAGGACTGATTTCCTTTAGGATTGAGGGGTTTGATTTCCTTGCTGTCCAAGGGACTTGCAAGAGTCATCTCCAGCAACACAGTTCACAAGCATTAATTCTTTGGTGCTCATCTTTCTTTATGGTCTAACTCTCACATCCATACGTGACTACTGGAAAAACCATAGCTTTGACTAGATGAACATTTGTTGGCAAAGTAATGTCTGCTTTTTAATATGCTGTCTAGGTTGGTTATAGCTTTTCTTCCAAGGAGTAAGCATCTGTAAATAAGAATTTCATGCATCACAAGTTATTTTCCTATGGATTTGTTAGTTAGAGATAATCTATCTTATTTAAAACATCCTTCACAGTAATAAGCATGTCGATCTCTAAGCCCCTCTCCCTTAGCTTCTCTGCCAGGTTTTGGTTTTTGGTGTTTATTACTCTACAAACATTGCATATTCTATGGGATCTACATATTTGTTGGGGAGACGGGGTAGTTTAATAGAAAGCAAAAAGGGTGATGAACTGAGCAGTCCTGGGCTTCAAATCTTGTCTCCACTACTGATTAAATAGATCACCTCTGGCTGGTTACTTAATTTCTCAGAATTTCTGTTTTCCTATCTGTGAAATGAGAGATAGTAAGGACAGTTTCCATGGGTTACTATGAGGATTAAATGGGATAACACATGCTTAGCCTGGCATCTAGTGCCTAGCAAGTCCTCAATAAAGGTTTTGTGTGAGTGTGTGTTTATGCTTAGTCTGTCTGACTCTTTGCAACCCTATGAACTGTAACCTGCCAAATGGACAAGCCCCTCTGTCCATGGGATTTGTCAGGCAAGAATACTGAAGTGGGTTGCCATTTCCTCCTCCAGGATATCTTCCCAACCCAGGGATCAAACCTGAGTCTCCTGCTTTGGAAGGCGGATTCTTTACCACTGAGCCACCTAGAAATACAATAAATGTTATTGATATTTAAATCTTAATTTGAACAATACTCAGCATTAGTTTTCTTTCACTTGTAGGATATTCTGTTTTCGAAGTGAAAGCTCCCTACCCATTCCCTCCACCGCTTTAAAAATAAATAGCCAAATAGCCATTGCTTTGTAAAGCTGAATGTTCTTATATTGGCTGACATATATGGAAATACACATCTGTATTTTAAATTAGATCACCTGGTGTTTATAGCCTCTCTGGGGTATAGAGAGGACTTTTACATCAGTTTAGTATTTTTTTTATAAGCTCATTAGTTTTCACAGCATTCTTATGAGACAGGGATTAGACATATTGTTCATGCATTAATGAAAGTACAGAGAGGTTTCGGCACTGGTCCAACATCACAGAAAAAAACCCTGACAGCCAGGAATAGCATGGCCATGTCCATGCTGGAAACTCAGCACCATTTTGTTCTCAGCTGACTACATGCTCTGTGTTCACGCCTTTTCTTCTCTGCTTGTGTTGTGTATATTATAGGTCCTCCGTGGTACACATGGAGTATGAAGGATGCATAGGGAGGCCCTACCAGACATGGACCACTGACCATTCCCACCACCCCTTCCCCATGCCACTTCCAACTAGGTGAGAAGGAAGGGACCTCCTGAAGGAGCACTGCCAAAGGTAAATGATATCTGTGAAATACCCAGCTTTCTTTGCTTCCACTTTCCATGCCCTTTTGCCTTCCATGATGTCTTTTTTTTTTTTTTAACTCTTCTGGAGTCAAGTTCTTTTCTTCCTTTCACACTTGGTTTCTAGGAAAAGTGTTCTCTAGTCCCTCTTTGTTACAGCACCTTAAATCTCATTCTGAACAAAAGGCCTTAAGTTCTATTGTATAACCAAAGGCATTTCAGCATTGATATGATGTGGTACATATTCTGGGCCAGTGTGCCATTCTCTGTGTTTCTAAAATCAAGTTATAAAGGTGGGGACCTTTCCACTTCTGGGTGAGGAGTGCTGATTGAAACCAGGGTGTCAGATATAGGCTCCAGTTGCCTTGCTCAGCTGGACGTAAGCTCCCACTGTGATGGAAGAGGTCTGGTCTTCTTAGGCAGCCTTGACATTAACTCTTGAATGACCATGTGACCACCTGCTCCCATGTTTGGTCTCCTGATCATGCTGGCCATCTCAGACCCTGGGGTTGGCTCATGAACTCTTCCTCCTCAATGTTTTCTGCAAAGATTTCCTGTCTTTTGTTGCCATGCCTGCTAACTGAGGACCTGGGAACAATCCTAAATCTCTTTTGGCAGCTTTCACTATGTTTTGGTTTCCTTCTTCTAGATTCTTGGCAGCCTAGCCTTGTACCAGTTCTGATTTGGGGCTTAAACACTTCCCTTGGTGTTGACTGTTTAGATTTTTTTAATTAAAAAAATTTTAATTTATTTATTGAATAATTTTTGGCTGTACTAGGTCTTCGTTCCTGTACAGGGGCTTTCTTTAGTTGCAGCCGGTGAGGGCTACTTTTCATTATGGTGCACTGGCTTCTCATGGCAGTGGATTACAGGCTCTAGGGTACATGGGCTCAGTTTGGGTGACATCCTGAGAAGTAGAGAGAGCTAGGGAGGGGGACTCAAGCAGGAGGAGCAAGAGTGAAGCAGTGCAGCACGTGTCGTACAAGAAAGCATGGCTTGGTGTTGGACAGAATTGGGTTCAAAGTGTTAGTGGGTTCTGGTACTTATGGAATGTCTATGTGGGCTTTATGTATGTTTTAATTACAGTGATTTTATTGCAGAGTTTTAGGGCTTCTGAGGTGGTACAGTAGTAAAGATTCTGTCTGCCAGTGCAGGAGACAAAGGAAACACGACTTTGATCCCTGGGTTGGGAAGATCCCCTGGAGCAGGAAACGGCAACCCACTCCAGTATTCTGGCCTGGAAAATTCCATGGACAGAGGAGTCCATGGGGTTGTGAAGAGTCGGACATGACTGAGAACTCTCTCTCTCTCTCTCTCTCTCTCACACACACACACACACACACACACATGTTGCAGAGTTTGGGTCAAACAAGAGAGGTACAGTTCAGTTCAGTTGCTCAGTTGTGTCCGACTCTTTGCGACCCCATGAATCGCAGCACTCCAGGCTTCCCTGTTCATTACCATCTCTTGGAGTTCACTCAGACTCATGTCCATTGAGTGAGTGATGCCATCCAGCCATCTCATCCTCTGTCCCCTTCTCCTCCTGCCCCCAATCCCTCCCAGCATCAGAGTCTTTTCCAATAAGTCAACTCTTTGCATGAGGTGGCCAAAGTACTGGAGTTTCAGCTTTAGCATCATTCCTTCCAAAGAAATCCCAGGGCTGATCTCCTTCAGAATGGAAGGGTTGGATCTCCTTGCAGTCCAAGGGACTCTCAAGAGTCTTCTGCAACACCACAGTTCAAAAGCATCAGTTCTTCAGCGCTCAGCCTTCTTCACAGTCCAACTCTCACATCCATACATGACCACAGGAAAAACTATAGCCTTGACTAGACAGACCTTAGTCGCCAAAGTAATGTCTCTGCTTTTGAATATATTATCTAGGTTGGTCATAACTTTTCTTCCAAGGAGTAAGCATCTTCTAATTTCATGGCTGCAGTCACCATCTGCAGTGATTCTGGAACCTAAAAATAAAGTCTGACACTGTTTCCACTGTTTCCCCATCTATTTCCCATGAAGTGATGGGACCGGACACACACATACACACAAACAATCCACAGGATGGGACTTCCCTAGTGGTCCAGTGCTTAGTACTCTGCCCTTCCAGTGCAAGGGGTACAAGTTTGATCCCTAGTGTGGGATCTAAGATCTCACATGCTGCACAGCCAAAAATAAATTAAAATTAACAACAACAACAAAAATCCACAGGAAACTATTTTCTCTTCCCTCAAACTAGATACAAAATTGACGGTGTGTTTGTGTATTCATGTATACGTGTGTACATATTTAGCTTCAAAAGCCCTCTTTGTAATCATAAACATAGCAAAGTCTCCATAGAAGTTGTTTTTTAATATAAAAGAGGCAGCTTCTGAAATCAGAAAGTTTCTTGGGCAGATCCCTTAAATTCTCTGAACCTCGCTTGCTTATCTGTAACATGGGGATGACGTGACTTATCAGTGTTGTTGGTACTATTAATAAATGAAAGTGAAAGTGAGAGCTGCTCAGTCATGTCCGACTCTTTGTGACCCTGTGGACTGTAGCTTGCCTGGCTCCTCTGTCCATGGAATTCTCTAGGCAAGAATACTGGAGTAGGTTGCCATTTGCTTCTCCATGGGATCTTCCTGATCCAGGGTTGAAACCTGGATCTCCTGCATTGCAGGCAGACTTTTCAGCATCTGAGTCACTAGGAAACAGTACGTATGAGAGCAGCCAGTACAGCTCCTACTGTAGGTTCTCAAAAGTGTGCATGTTTCTGTCATTCCATGCCTTTTATGTCATCATGCTGCCTGAAATGTGGGTTTACTTAGGTAGGTTGGAGAAAGTCAGAGAGAAAAGCTCCCATTTCTGCTTCAACCTCTTTCCTGGTCAATTGCACAAAGCTGAGCTCTGAGGATGCTTCCTCTACTGATATGTGCCTGTCCCCCTGGGCTCAGGCTTGAGTGTCTCAAGTGCTAGAACTTGCACACCAGGCTAATGATGAGTTTTCTTGCCCCTGATAAAACAGCCTGGGAATGTAAAGTGATGTCAGCCCCTTCCCTCCAAGTGCCCTGTGTCCCTCTTTGGTTTTCCTTGTGATGATGAATTCCAGTCTTTGGTGGCCTTGTGCATTTAACATGAAGCATTATTGTTATGGAAACTCTTGATTTATACTGAGTATAAGGAGACCTGATGTTGGGTGTAGTTTGAGCTCTTAAGTAGTACTCATTGACTCTTGTTAATCAGATATGCTTGTGTGCTTATGAGGCTATATCTTGTTCCAGCTCAAGAACCATGGTTCCTGACCAAAGATCTTTGTATTAGGATTTCCATCTTAGGATTTGAACCTCTGCTAACAAGATGCAATCATTGTCCCTGGTCTTTGATTCCTATTTTCCCCCTTATGTTTGATGTAGATGCTTCATGAGGTGCCATCATTTTTCTTTAGTAATTCAAAGTGCTGCTGGTCATTGTCCAGGTACCAATCCTGTGATCCTTTATATTGAATGGCCAGGATTCTTCAATTCTGTCTTTAGCTGAGTCCCTGGATCTAGGCCTTTTATAGGTCAAAATCTACCTAATCACTTGCCAGAAATGCCTGGGACTGGAAGTGTCTCTAGACTCCAAACTCTAATTCTGACTCAGCAGAGACTTTGATATAGAAGGTTGGCTAGAGAACTGTGATGCTGGAGAAGACTCAAGAGTCTCTTGCACAGCAAAGAGATCAAACCAGTCAATCCTAAAGGAAATCAACCCTGAATATTCATTGGAAGGACTGATGTTGAAGGGGAAGCTCTGATACTTTGGCCATGTGATGTGAAGAGTCTACTCATTAGAAAAGACCCTGATGCTGGGAAGGATTGAGGGCAAGAGGAGGAGGGAGTGACAGAGCATGAGATAGTTGGATGGCATCAATGACTCCATGGCCATGAGTTTGAGCAAACTCTGGGAGACAGCGAAGGACAGGGAAACCTGACATGCTGCAGTCCATGGGATCGCAAACAGACACAACTGAGTGAGCAAGGAGAAGGGGCTGGGCTGATGGAGAGCTAAGGGGAAGTGAAGCCTGTTGCTGCTGTTGCTGTTAAGTCGCTTCAGTCATGTCCGACTCTGTGTGACCTCATAGACGGCAGCTCACCAGGTTCCCCCATCCCTGGGATTCTCCAGGCAAGAACACTGGAGTGGGTCCCATTTCCTTCTCCAATGCATGAAAGTGAAAAGTGAAAGTGAAGTCGCTCAGTCGTGTCCGACTCTTAGAGACTCCATGAACTGCAGCCTACCAGGCTCCTCAGTCCATGGGATTTTCCAGGCAAGAGTAGTGGAGTGGGGTGCCATTGCCTTCTCCGAAGTGAAGCCTAGACCTGCTGAAAATTCCAGGTGCTTCTGATACAGACGGTTAGTTCATGGATCATTTACTCTGAGAAACACTGACTAACATTGAAGACATCTGATTTTCATATAAAGGGAATGTTGTCGTGTTGGCTAACAGAGCTTTAACCCACAGGTAAGAAGGACTTGTTTTAAATCAGAGAGTCTTTGGGGGGCTGAAAACAGTTTAATTTCCTAAGTAAGCTAAACTTACTTCCCGTACGTTTGTCTATCGTAAGCATATTTCTTCAGAGAAGACTCAGAGGTGAATTTCAGGCCATGCTTTGTAAAATAACTTTAAAATTTGAATTTGTTCAGGGCTGTGTTTATGAACTATGCCTTAGCTTACAAAGTATAAAGTGTATTCTCATTAGGTACCATTGTCCACTTTCCCCACCCCCTCCAATCCTTGCCCTTAACCTGCCCCATTCTCCTGCCAGCTCCCAGTAAACGTTAGTAATATCTTTCCAATAAATGCTTCATGGGTGATCTTTCTCTAAGCCATATTTTTAGCAGAAGAGATGAAAGGAGACTGAAAAGTTAAAATCAAGATAAGCAGTCTCTCTCTTGGAATGTTATTAAGAGGATATGGCCATTTAAAAGTACTTTCCCTTCTTCTTCTCCGAGTTTGACATCTGAAGTCATGGAAGATACTATCACACTTTGCTTATTAACATTAACAGAGTCACCTGTTTCTAAAGGTCCAGAACATTAACCTTAAATGAAAAGAAATGGAACAAAAGGGAAGATAAAGGGAGACTGGGTTTTGGCAGCAATTGATGTAGGCTCCCAGCCAGGCCCCTTCAGCTACTCTGTTAAATGGCTCCATGAATTTATTTTACAGGGAGATCATTTCCACTATCTGAGTATACTGAGTCTGTTGTTGTTCAGACAAGATTCCGAAGTTCAGTTAAGTTATATAATGTGTTGATCTTCCAGGAGAACAAGGGAGGGGCATAGCAAGTTAGCAAAGAGAATAGATAGTAAAGATGATCAGGAGTGGCTGTTGGAGCCCAACAGGACTTGTGGAGAAGGGTCAGAGGATTCAAGAGAAGTTGGACTGAGGATTAGACACACTGAAGGGCGCTGAGCCTGAGGCCAAGGGTGTGTGCTGGCAGAGCCCAATTCTTGCAGGAAAGGCAAGGTGAAGCAGATCAGGGAAAGGCGGGTCTTACAGCAGTTTGCAGAAGGCTTAAGGCAAGGCACTGTCACTAATTTCATTTCTTTGCACTGAGTCCTGGGTTTATCAAATACTACTTCCCTAGTGGCTCAGATGGTAAAGAATCTGCCTGCAATACGGGAGACCAAGGTATGATCCCTGGGTTGGGAAGATCCCATGGAGAAGGAAGTGGTGACCCATTCCAGTAGTTTTGCCTGGGAAATCCCATAGACAGAGGAGCCTGGTGGGTTATAGTCCATGGGGTTTCGAAGAGTTGCACACAACTGAACGACTAACACTCACTCACTACTGGGCTTATCGTCTTATCTCTTGTTACAAGTTGAACGTTCCTGAAGGATGGTTGGTGTGGAGGGAGAAGATAGGATGGTGATAAACTTACAGCCAAGATTTTATAAGATATGCAGATTCCTAGTGTCCTTCCCTGACTTCATAACCCACTTGTCAAACCATGTGTCCTGATGTGAGTGATAGAAGACCCTTGTGCTTTACTTCTCTGATAGAAACCCAGAGGGGCTTTGGGTTTCTGTAAAACCACTTCCAGGTCTGCTTCACGCCCTCTGGAGTCTAATGAGACAAGTGGTTTTAGTTCACTAGAAGGTTAGAGTAGCTTGTTCTTCTGTGGAATAACGAGGACTTGAAAAATGGGTTTGACAGAAAGTGCAACAGGCATTTTTGCTCTGATTTCTGAGCATAGATGGGTTTTGTTTGCTGATAGCTCAGTTGGTAAAGAATCTACCTTCCATGCAGGAGACCCCGATTCTATTCCTGGGTTGGGAAGATACTCTGGAGAAGGAAAGGCTACCCACTCCAGTATTCTGGCTTCCAGTATTCTTGGGCTTCCCTTGCGGCTTAGCTGGTAAAGAATCTGCCTGCAATGCGGGAGACCTGGGTTTGATCCCTGGGTTGGGAAGATTCCCTGGAGAAGAGAAGGGCTACCACTCCAGTATTCTGGCCTGGAAAAGTCCATGGGGTCCCAAAGAGTCGGACATGACGGAATGACTTTCACTTACACTTTCTGAGCATAGAGCTCCCCCTACAGCAAGCTGCAAATGGTTCACCTCTGGTCATTGAATCAGAGGTCAGGAGGGGACGAAGATCAAGTGTGAATCCATTTCCCATTTGGGAAAACAGTTCAAAGTATGTGCCATCTTGATGGCTTCATCACTGGATGAAAGGGATAGCAAATTTGTACCCCAGTAGGAAGTGTTTTTCATTCATTTTAAAACATAAGGAAAACAACAACAACAAAAACCTACTAACTGTCATCATTTTGTAGAGGTGAAAGGCGTTGTAGGTCCTGGACTGTGATGAATACAGAGCCTGGCACTTAGTAGGAGCTGGATGGTGATGTATGAACTGCCTTGACTTTGAATTGCTTGATTCAGCAGTTTTCTTGGAAAAGACCTATCTCTTAAATTAAAATCATTAGGTGTATTTATGGGGAGCTAGTAATCACATGTGACAAGAGAGTTTCTATTTAAAAGAGGACTTATGTATAAATATCTATGGTGAGATATCTATGGTGAGAACGTGGTATCAACATATTAGACCCTTTAAATTTCACAGTAATAAGTGATTGTATAAGCCTACTTTTTAATTCTTGATCCTTAAAAGTTTATTCTTATCCTACAACAAAGATGTGTGTGCTCAGTCACTCAGTCATGTGTGACTCTTTATGAGCCCCCTGGACTGTAATCAGCCAGGCTCCTCTGTATGTGGAATTTTCCAGGCAAGAATACCGGAGTGAGTTGCCATTTCCTTCTCCAGGGGATCTTCCCAGACCCAGGGATTGAACATGTGTCTCTTGTGTCTCCTTCACTGGTAGGCACATTCTTTACCACTGTGACCATTGGAAAAATACTGAAAATATAGAAAAACGTCAAAAAACAAAGTAAAAACGGCAGTGCTCTAAGAAACAAAAATAATCACAGTTAATATCTTATTATGTAAACTTCTAGTCTGATATATGCATATTTATGGGTACATACACACATCTGTACATATTTTTATAAAAATAAGATCATATTGTACATGAATTTTTCTAAGTTTTTTTCCTGTTATATATTTTGAGTCTTTTCCTGTGTCTATAAATATGCTTTGTATCCTTTTTAATGACACTATTGTTTCATCATAATTTCTTTAATCAGCTTATTATTGTATACATAAGTTATCTTTGTTTATTTGGTAACAGAAAAGATTTGTACTAAATATCTACATAGTAAAATGTTGTATGTAGATATTTTCTTATAGTACATTTCCATATGTGGAATTTCTAGTTTAAAGCTTTTGTAAAACTTTAAGATCCTGGACAGTGATAGAATAGTCACCAAAAAGTCATTCTATCTTGCCTTATTATCAGTGGTGTGAGAGTTTTGCTTTCTTGGAACATTGATAAACGTTGGGATTTATTATTTACAAAATCTTTGTAGTTTAGATAGGTGCCGACATATGTATCTTGAACCTGTTTCACTTGAAATGGCCAATTATATTTATTCTTTTGGAATCTGCATTCATTTCCTTTACTACTTTTCCTCCCAGAGTGTTTATGCTTACAGATGCTAAGAATAATTTGTGTCTCACATTTGTCTGGCTGTTTCCCCAGAGCAAAACCTCCTAGAAAAAGAATGACCACCTTTTAATTAATTTAACTCTGCCATGTTCTTACTCAGTTAAAGTCAAGAAACCTTTATTGAGTAGCTATAATGTGCCAAGCACTCTTCTTGACAATAAGCACGTAATTTTGAAAAATGACACCGACCTGGTTCTCAAACAACATATAATCTAGTAAGGGAAGAGAAACAAGTTTATAGGCAATTCAAATTCTTCAGTAGAGAAACAAGGCTTCCCTGGTGGCACAGCAGTAAAGAATCTGCCTTCCAGTGCTGGAGATGCAGGTTCAGTCCCTGGGTTGGGAAGATTCCCTAGAGAAGAAAATAGCAACCCACTGCAGTATTCTGGCCTGGAGAATCCCACGGACAGAGGAGCTTGGCAGGCTACAGTTCATGGGGTCACAAAGAGTCAGACACAACCGAGTAACTCAACAACAACAATAGAGAAATAAGCACTAGAAGCTTTGGAAGCAGTAGAATCATCTCCTTTTTGGAGAAGGGACAGTTTCACTGAGTCATAAAAGCTGAATAGCAATTAGCCAGGCACAGAAATGTATGTGTTTGTGTGTGTGTGAGAGAAAATAATGCTACCGAAGTATCATTATATTGTTTATTTCTTGCTTGCTCAGTTGCTTCAGTTGTGTCTAACTCTTTCAGACCATATGGAGTGTAGTCCACCAGGCTCTTCTGCCCATGGGATTCTCCAGGCAAGAATACTGGAATAGAGTGCCATGCCTCCCTTCAAGGGTTCTTCCTAACCCAGGGATCAAACTCATTTATCCTGCATTGTGTGCAGATTCTTACCCACCGAGTCACCTGGGAAAGCCCAGAAATATGTGTGTGTATGTATGTATGTGTGTGTGTGTGTGTGTGTGTGTGTGTGTGTGGAGAGAGAGAGAGAGAGAGAGAGAGAGAGAATAATACTAACAAAGTATTATTATATTGTTCATACCATACTGGATGGACATAAATTTGAGCAAACTCTGGAAGTTGGTGATGGACAGGGAGCCTGGTATGCTGCAGTCCATGGGGTTGCAAAGAGTCGGACATGGCTGAGCAACTGAACTGACCTGACTGATCATAGTATTAACAAAGGCCAAGGAGATCAAGGTAAATGTATGGAATTTCATATACAATATACTTGGTTGGAGCTCACAGTGAGAGAAGAAGCAGAGGGGTTAAATTAGTTAACGAGAGATGAGGTTGAAAAGCAAGACATGTCCAGGTTATACAGCATCTTACTCTGTGTGAAACAGCATGCAACTTTTTCTGATATTTTAGAGTTACCATTGACAGTTTCCAAGCCATGGAGTCATGGAGTCAGGTTTACTCTCTGGAGAGAGTCTTCTAAAATGGCTCTAAAATAGGAAGTGGATTTGGGGGTAAAGCAAGGCATTACTGGGGTCTCCGAGATAATTGAGGAGGCTTAACTTAAGATGGTAGCAATGTGAACATGGATAAGTGGACCAATTAGAGAGATAATTGGGGAGAAAATCAGTGGTTAATATTTGCTGAGAAGGATGAGGAGAGAGGAGTCAAAGATGGTGTTTATATTTTGGGTGACTGGAGATGACGTTCAATGAGTTTGGGGACACAGAAGCGACACAAGTCTCTTTGAGGATGAAGGCATTCAGAGAATGCAATTTTGGATCTGTTATCTTGTTGGTGGCTATCATACATCCAAGTAGAAGTATCTTTGGATATATGGATTTTAAGCTCAATAAAGTTTTCAAGGGAAATACAGAGTTTTAGAGTTATCAACACATAAACAGGAACTGAATATGAGAGTAGACGAAAGTTTCCAAAAAAGCACGTAGAAAGAGAAGACAAGTGGGGTCAGGACAGAAAGCTGAGGAATTCCAATATTTAAGGAATGAAAAGAAGAGATGGAGTACTCAGAGAAAGAAAAAGTGTCATGGAAGACAGTTAAGGAGGATGGAACATTTGTCAATGCCGAATGATGTTGGTTAATCACATTAAACTTTTGGAATTTGCAGCAAGAGGTATTTTGACCTAGTTTAGAGTCATTTCAATGAGAGTAGTAGATACCAGATTCCAAAGAGTTTAAAAGTAATTGGGAGAATTCCCTTTTCTCCACACCCTCTCCAGCATTTATTGTTTGTAGATTTTTGATGATGGCTATTCTGACCTTGTGAGGTGATATTGCATTGTAGTCTTCATCTGTATTTCTCTAATAATTAGTGATGTTGAGCTTTTTTTCATGTGTCTTGGCCACCTGTATATCTTTTTGGAGTAATGTCTATTTATGTCTATTTAGTAATGTCTGTTTGTGTTTTGGTTTGGATGTTGTGGACAGAGCTGGAGAGAGGAGGGAGGTGGGTGGGATGAATTGGGAAATTAGTACTGACATCTATGCACTACTATGTATAAAATAGAAGGCTAGTGGGAAGCTGCTGTATAGCGAAGGGAGCTCAGTTTGTTGCTCTGTGGTGACCTAGTGGAATGGGATTGGCCTGGGATGGAAGGGAGTTCCAAGAGGGAGAGGGGATACATGTATACATATGGCTTAGTCATATAGCAGAAGCTAACACAACATTATAAAGCAACTATACCCCAATTTTACAAAAGGGTAAATGGGAAATGAAAAAATGAAGAAAATAAATGAAGATATCTCTTTTTAAAAGATTGATTGTAAAGGGATGAGAGAGCTGACAGATGAGATGGCTCTGAGAGGAAGCAGAGAGGGAGAGGCTGCTGTTGCAGAAGAGAGGGGCATTTGGAATGAGGGGATAATGGTTGGGATCTAGAAAAAAAGAAAAGGGAAGTCGCTCAGTCGTGTCCAACTCTTTGCGACCCCATGGACACCAGACTCCTCCGTCCAGGGGATTTTCTAGGCAAGAGTACTGGAGTGGGTTGCCGTTTCCTTCTCCAGGGAACTTCCTGACCCAGGGATTGAACCCAGGTCTCCCACATTGTAGACAGATGCTTTCTGTCTGAGCCACCACTATGATCTTAGCCAAAAGGCCAAGAAGCGATCCTAGGGAGAATTCCTTTTCTGAGACAGGAAGAGAGATTCTGCACCTTTTGTGATAGGAAAAGTAAATAAAGATAGGTATAGAAGGGTCAGGAGGAGAATGGGGAGAGGTTGGATGGCAGCCAACCTCCTGACAGAGGACAAGATGGCATCACCGACTCAATGGACATGAGTTTGAGCAGACTCCGGGAGATAGTGAAGGACAGGGAAGCCTGGTGTGCTGCCATTCATGGGATCGAAAAGAGTCGGACGTGACCGAGTGACTGAACAATAACAACAATGCAAGAGTCTGGTGGTGGGAAATTGAGGGGTTTTCCATGTGGTAGTTTCTATTTTGCCTGTGCCGTAGGAGGTACTAGGTGTTAGAAGAGTTGTGGCTGGGTGGGAGGTTTGAATAGATTGGATGTTTTAATCCTTGTTATGGAGAATAGAAAGGGATGCTGAACAGGGATGGATAAGAAGATGCCCAGGCAGTGCTGAGGGTCCTGTTGAGCTTGAAACTGACAATTTTAAGTGACATTGTATCAGTGTATGGCTTTATAATTTTTTTCTCTTTTGCTGAGAAGGCAGACTTCAAGGTTAGGATTTTTTCCAGTTGAGTGTGACAGAAGATTGATGAGGCAAGCTATTTGAGGGCAATGCAATTGCATGGTTGAAGTGAAATTAACCATGGGTTTAAGGCTGGGCAGAAAGAGGACCTTGATAGGAGAAGGGCTGAAAGAACAAGAGAATGTAGATGGATCAAGGTCCTGGAGTTTGGGGTAAAGTTAGAGAACTGGTATAGTACAAATAAATGAGTGGGGAGCTGTAAGGGAACTGTTGCAGTCAGAAAGGGAGATTTTGGAGTTAAGTTTTTAAAATTGTACCATTTTCAAAAAAGGGTAGTATTCAACATGTTTTTAATCGGCGAATAAATGCTTTAGAATACTGTGTTAATTTCTGCCATACAACAAAGTGAATTAGCTATATGTGTACATCATCCTGTCTCTCTTGAGCCTCCCTCCCACCCCACCCTATATCCCTCTCCTCTAGATCATCGCAGCAGACAGTGAGCTCCCTGTTCTATACAGCAGCTTCCCACTAGCTATCTATTTTACACATGGCAGTGTATATATGGGGCTTCCCTGATGGCTCAGAGGATAAAGCATCTGCCTGCAATGCAGGAGACCTGGGTTCAGTCCCTGGGTTGGGAAGATCCCCTGGAGAAGGAAATGCTAACCCACTCCAGTATTCTTGCCTGGAGAATCCCATGGACATAGGAGCCTGGTGGGCTACAGTCCACAGGGTTGCAAAGAGTTGGACACAACTGAACAGTCAATGGTATTCTCTCAATTTGTTCCACACTCTCCTTCCTGCACTGTGTCCACAAATCCTTTCTCTTTGTCTGCATCTCTATTCCTGCCCGTAAGTAGGTCCATCTGTACCATTTTTCTAGATTCATTATATATATACATATACGCACATACATTAATATATATTTGTTTTTCTCTTTCTGACTTACTTTACTCTGTATGACAGACTCTGGGTTCATCCACATCACTACAAATGAACTAATTTTGTTCCTTCTTATGGCTGAGTAATATTCCATTGTGCATATGTACCACATCTTCTTTACCATTCATCTGCTGATGGACATTTAGGTTAGGTTAGTGTTCTTATATGGAGACGGCAATGGCACCCTACTCCAATGTTCTTGCCCGGAGAATCCCAGGGACAGGGGAGCCTGGTAGGCTACTGTCTATGGGGTTGCACAGAGTCAGACACGACTGAAGCGACTTAGCAGCAGCAGCAGCAGCAGCAGTGTTCTTACATGGACAATGACCAATCAGAGTAAACCATACAGTCATACTGGTGTGTACTTTTGGATTCCAGAGTGTGGGAATGGGATGGAGTTGAGGAAGGATGATGAAGAGTGTGAGCTCTGGATGAAGAATTCCCATGAATATTGAATTTTTCCAGACTGACGAAGTGACATGAGGATGGAAAGGAAAATCATGACTCTGTTACCAATATTATCGAAAAATGAAGGCGGCAATTCTTATTAGTATTATGCCAAGGTAATTTTGGGCTGGATAACCATGATAAAGAGAGGAGGAAAGTGATAAGAGTCAGGCGGGGCTGCTGTAGCAGAATACCATACACTTAGGAACAACAGAGAAGAAAACACAAGAAGACTCTTGAGAGTCCCTTGGTCAGCAAGGAGATCAAACTCTTGGATAGCGAGGAGATCAAACATGCCAATCTTAAAGGAAATTAACCCTGAATATTCACTGGAGGGGCTGATGCTGAAGCTAAAACTCCAATTAACTTTGGCCACCTGACGCAAAGAGCCAACTTTGAAAAATACCCTGATGGTGGAAAAGACTGAAGGCAAGAGGAGAAGGGGATGACAGAGGATGAGATGGTTGGATGGCATCACTGACTCAGTGGACATGAGTTTGAGCAAACTCCGGGAGATGATGAAGGGCAGGGAAGCCTGGTGAGCTGCAGTCCATAGGTTCACAGAGTCGGACACAACTTAGCAATTGAACAATGAACACAAATAACAGAAATTTACATCTCACAGTTTTGGAAGCTGGAAATCCAAGATCAAGGCATTGGAAGATAAGATACCTGGCGAGAGTTGCTTCACACTTCATAGATAAGCATCTTTTCAGTGTGTTCTCACTTGTTGGCGGGGAAAGAAGCTCTTTGAGGTCTCTTTAAGGGCACTACACTAATTCCATTCATGAAGGCTCCTCACAACCTAAGTGTCTCTCAAAACACCTCCTAATACCGTTACCTTAGGGGTTAGGATTTCAGTGCATGACTTTTTAAAAATTTTTTTGCAAGGGTGAGTGGGTGACATAAACGTTTAGACCATGACCAATCATCTGTTGGTCAGAAGTTTTAGAGGACAGTGACAGAGTTATTTCTTGAAGCAGTGTTGGAAGAAAGGTATAAGAACCTCACTCTCCCACCTTGGGGGTTTGGAAGAATAACAACCATTTGGGAAGAACGCAGGGAACAGTGCTCTTTGAGGAACCCGTTTTCAGTACGACGAAAAACAGGAAAGTGTGAAAGTGTTAGTTGCTCAGTCATGTCTGACTCTTTGTCACCCCATGGGCCTTAGCCCACCAGGTTCCTCTGTCCATGGCATTCTCCAGGCAAGAATACTGATATGAGTAGCCATTCCCTTCTCCAGGGGATCTTTCCAACCCAGGGATCAAACCCAAGTCTTTCATATTGCAGGCAGATTCTTTACTGTCTGAGTCACCGGGGAACCCCCAAGAAATTGGAGGGGATAAAAGAGAGGGTGAATATAAGTAGACTTTGTTTACCCTGGAACAAGCAGAGTTTGGAAGGAGGAGAGCCATGGAATTGGACTGAGGAAAGAAAGATATACAACAATATGACACTATGAAGATAGAAGGATGCTGGATGTCAGAGAGGCTTAGATCTTGAGTACGGTCTTTGGATAGCCAGGATATGAGGCATGAGGTGATTAACAAGCTGCAAGTTTTCCACATAATTAGTCCTAGCAGTCTCCCGATAGATGGAGACTGGGGAGGATAGAAGCTCAGGTCACTGTGGAAAGAGTGAGCCCTGGCCTAGAATGACTGTGCTTCCAAGATGTCCCAAGACAGGTGAACAGGCTGTCACTGGAATTGGTTCCAAGATTTTGACCAAATGTTGGAAACACTGACAGTCTCTTGTGGGACTTATACTGTATCTGGTTTTCCTACAGCAGAGTACACCTGCAGTGTGACTTAATTGTGCTGGAGTTGAGAATAGCATTCTATCCTCAACTGGAAGCCACAAATCCCCAAGTGCAGAAGTGGGAGCAGAGATGCATTTAATTGGCAAGGAAGGATCTGAATTAGTGAGGACTCAGCTTAGGCTGCTGCATGCTGCCTCCAGGTACATTATCAAATAGCATAGACGTCCTCAGATGGTACTTATTCAAGAATTTGGCTTCAATTAACTATTTGTAAAATGGAGTGGTGTGCATTGCTCTGCAGATTTTATAGTAGAGTGGTGGGGTGGGCTTGGTCAACATCGCACTCTAGTCCTCAAGTTCTTCCTTGGGGTAAAAATCAAAGGACCAGGGGGATACAGTTTATGGCAGAGCTTGAGGATAGAGAAGAATTAGTGAACCAAGTTTAGTTCAGTTCAGTTGCTCAGTCGTGTCTGATTCTTTGCAGCCCCATGGACTGCAGCACGCCAGGCTTCCTTGTCCATCACCAACTCCCAGAGCTTACTCAAACTCATGTCCATTGAATCAGTGATGCCAGCTAACCATCTCATCCTCTGTTGTCCCCTTCTTCTCCTGCCTTCAATCTTTCCCAGCATCAGGGTCTTTTCCAAGGAGTCATTTCTTCACATCAGGTGGCCAGAGTATTGGAGTTTCAGCTTTAGCATCAGTCCTTCCAATGACTATTCAGGACTGATCTCCTTTAGAATGGACTGGTTGGATCTCCTTGCAGTCCAAGGGACTCTCAAGAGTCTTCTCCATCACCACAGTCCAAAAGTATCAGTTCTTCGGTGCTCAGCTTTCTTTATAGTCAAACTCTCACATCCATACATGACTACTGGGAAAACCATAGCTTTGACTAGTTGGATCTTTGCTGGCAAAGTAATGTCTCTGCTTTTTCATATGCTGTCTAGGTTGGTCATAGCTTTTCTTCCAAGGAGCAAGTGTCTTTAATTTCATGG
Organism: Nanger dama; assembly: GCA_917880005.1. Taxonomy (NCBI): domain Eukaryota; kingdom Metazoa; phylum Chordata; class Mammalia; order Artiodactyla; family Bovidae; genus Nanger; species Nanger dama. Next base: position 3,796,633 of record CAKJTW010000078.1, on the reverse strand, counting down.
CTGCAGTCACCATTTGCAGTGATTTTGGAGCCCCACAAAATAAAGTCTGTCACTGTTTCCCCATCTATTTGCCATGAAGTGATGGAACCAAATGCCATAATCTTAGTTTTCTGAATGTTGAGTTTTAAGCCAACTTTTTCACTCTCCTCTTTCACTTTCATCAAGAGGCTCTTTAGTTCTTCTTTGCTTTCTGCCATAAGAGTGGCGTCATCTGCATATCTGAGGTTAGTGATATTCCTCCTGGCAATCTTGATTCCAGCTTGTGCTTCATCCAGCGTGGCATTTCACATGATGTACTCTGCATAGAAGTTAAATAAACAGGTTGACAATATACATACAGCCTTGAATTACTCTTTTCCCGATTTGGAACCAGTCTGTTGTTCCATGTCCAGTTTAACTGTTGCTTCTTGACCTGCATACAGATTTCTCAGGACACTGATCAGGTGGTCTGGTATTCCCATCTCTTTCAGAATTTTCCAGTTTGTTGTGATCCACACAGTCAGAGGCTTTGGCATAGTCAGTAAAGCAGAAGTAGATGTTTTTCTGGAACTCTCTTGCTTTTCAAGAGATGCTCTTTCAACATCCAACAGATGTTGGAAATGTGATCTCTGGTTCCTCTGCCTTTTCTAAAGCTAGCAAAGGGTATTATAAAAATAAGTACATGACAAAATAAGGATACAAGAAAACATAATGTAGCTTCACTTGCAGATGGTCTTATTCCTTCTGTGTTACAGCTCTCCAGTATGATGACTTGCATAGACTTAGTGAATATCTAAACATGCTTGCTGATGAATCTTTTGTTGCTCATGTTACTAGGAGAAAGTAACAGCAAATGTATACTTATATCAAGATCAGTGCTGTAAAGAAATATAGCTATGTGCTGTTGTTTCAAGCTGGCAGACTTAAGAATACCCAACTGGCACCTGGAATTAGTTTTTCACCATGGCAACACACTCTCCACTCCCAGCATACTCTGCTATTGCTGCTAAGGTCCCCCACATCCTAGTAGGGAAAGAGTCATGAATTAGTTGATGGTGGTCAAAAGACTTCCTTCCTTCCTTCCTTTCTCCACTCACAAATGCTTCATGCATGCCAGCTTTGTGTTAAGCACCGGGAATACAAAGATGACGAAATCTTCTCTCCTTGTAAGCAGGCTTGAGTGCGATTTGTTTCAAGTTTGGGTATGCTGGGAATGTTTCCCAAGTGATAAGGGCTTTGGAGAATGAAAGAGAGTTGGAGAGAAGAATATTCATTAGCAAGAATAATAGGTGTGAAGGTAATTTGTGAAAGTAATGAGGCAGAAAAGGTCATGGTGTCTTTGGGGCAAGAATGAGAAATTAGCATGAACAAAATCTAAGATGCATACTGGCAAGAAGGGCCCAGATTATGAGGAACTTAAATTTGAAGTCAAGATGCTTGATTTTTGTCCTTTAAGCAGCAGGGAGCTACTAGAGCAAGGAAGTGAAATGATTGTACTTGCTCTTCAGCAAGGTCCTTATAGTGGCTGTTTCTGTGGAGGTCTCTAGGATTGAGGAGCCGGTTTAGTTAGATCAGAGCAGTTGGGATCTTGCCACTTGAATTATGCTCTGTGGAGTATCAGCCTCCCTGTCAGCATCACCTGGGAGCATGCTAGAGATGCAGGTTCTTGGGCCTCACCCAGAGGTACTGAGTCATTTTAACAAGATTCCAAGGTAATATGTGTGTACAGTAAATTGGATGCTACATTGATAGACAGCTTTATGGCATTCATGTATGACCCTTGGGAGAGATGACCTGAACTTTTTCCTTCCTTTATACCACAGATTCAAAAACCATTCCATGATTTTTTATCTCCATTTTTAAAAGACTGATAGAAATTTTAAGAGTATATTTCAAAGAACAAAATAATGCCATTTTCAGCAACATGGGTGCAAGTAGAGATTATCATACTAAATGAAATGAGTCAGAAAGAGAAAGAAAAATGCCATATGATATCACTTACAGGTAATAAGGAAATCTAAAATGTGATGCAAATGAACCAGTCTACGAAACAGACTCACAGACATAGACATCAGACTTGTGGTTGCCAAGGGAGAGCTGGGGAGGGAGAGGGATGGACTGGGAGTTTGGGGCTGGTAGATACAAACTATTACCAAACATCAAGGTCCTACTATATAGAATGGGAACTATCTTTGCTATCTTGTGATAAACCATAATTGAAATGAATATAACAAAGAATGTATATATGTATATAACCAAGTCACTTTTCTGTATAGCAGAGATTGGTAAAATATTGTAAATGAAGTATATTTCAATTTTTAAAACGTATATTTCAATAATCTGAGAAATTCAATTTTTTTAAGCTTTGGGTTTTTGAAACATTTTTGACACAGGCTGTTAATGTATGAGTGGGTTCAGGGAGTCATGCAAAAAGACTATTATATCTGTGCTATTTTAATTTCTTAAGCTTGGTGATGGAATGCAGGTATTCATATATTACAATTTGCCATTTTGGCTAAGTTGCAATATTTTATCATTCAGATTCACAAAATCTTGATTAAACAATAATGTTTAGTGATCTACAAAGGGAAAAAGAGCAAGAAACTTCATCCAAAATGGTATCCCAAGATTCATGTTCAAGGTGGGAGAACATAAATGATATTAATAATATTCATGTAAATGGTAATAGTTACATTTGTCCAGTGCTTAATAGGTACTACTTTGGGGATACTTGTTATGTGCTAGACATTAAGTACGTTATGTATAACTCACTGAGTGTCATGACCACTCTAAATGGTAGGACCTATTATTTGTTTTGATTTCATAGGGAGTTAAAAAGTTTATTGACACCTAGTTGACCGACTCCAGTACTCTTGCCTGGAAAATCCTATGGGCAGAGGAGCCTGGTAGGCTGCAGTCTATGGAGTCGTAAAGAGTTGGACACAACTGAGCGACTTCAGTTTCACTTTTCACTTTCATGCACTGGAGAAGGAAATGGCAACCCACTCCAGTGTTCTTGCCTGGAGAATCTCAGGGATGGGGGAGCCTGGTGGGCTGCCATCTCTGGGGTTACACAGAGTCGGACACGACTGAAGTGACTTAGCAGCAGCAGCAGCAGTTGACTTACAGTGTTGTGTTAATTTTTCTGCACAGCAAAGTGATTCAGTTGTACCTATGTATATATTCTTTTTCAAGTTCTTTTTCACTGTGGTTTATCATAGGATATTGAATATAGTTCCCCATGCTATACAGTAGAACTTTGTTATTTATCCATTCTGTATATGATAGTTTGTATTGTTTAATCCCAAACTCCTAGTCCATCCCTCCCTGAGCCCCCATTCCCCCTGCAACTCATGTTAATTCTCTATGTCTTTATGTTTATTTTGTAGATAAGTTCATTTATGTTATATTTTAGATTCCACATATAAGTGGTAATACTTTGGCCACCTGAAGTGAAGAACTGACTCATTGGAAAAGACCCTGATGCTGGGAAAGATTGGAGGCAGGAGGAGAAGGGGACGACAGAGGATAAGATGGTTGGATGGCATCACTGACTTGGTGGACATGAGTTTGAGCAAGCTCCGGGAGTTGGTGATGGACAGGAAGCCTGGTGTCTGCAGTCCCTGAGGCTGCAAAGAGGTGGACGCTACTGAGTGACTGAGCTGAACTGATAAGTGGTACTATATGATGTTTGCCTTTCTCTGACTTAATTCGCTTAGTATGGTAATCTCTAGGTCCATCCATGTTGCTGCAAGAGGTATTATCTCATTCCTTTTATGGCCTAGTAGCGCTCCATTGTATATGTGTACCACATCTTCATTATCCATTCATCTGTCAATGGACATTTAGATTGTTTCCCTGTCTTGGCTATTGTAAATAGTGCTGCTATGAACATAGGGGTGCATGTATCTTTTTGAAGTATAGTTTTGTCTGGATATATGCCCAGGAGTGGGGTTGCTAGATCATATCAACTCTATTTTTAGTTTTTGAGGAAAAACTCCAGGAAAATATCCCCCAGACTGCTTTCCATAAGAGCTGCACCAATTTACATTCCCACTAACAGTGTAGAAGTGTTCTCACAGGGATATTTTCATAGATTAAAAAAAAAGAAGGTGTTAAGATGTTAGACATTTGGTCCAAGGCCACAAACGAGAATTTGAACTCAGTTCTTAGAAATCCCAGGTCCAAGTTCTTAAATCACTACACCACAGGACAGAATGTAAAGGGTCATAATGAAATAAACGTACTGTTTTTCTTTTGTCGGGCCAGAGAAAAGCAAATGCAAAGCATATTTTGGCTTTGGAGAGACAATTCTTATGGTATTTGTTAGCTGTCTTTTGTATATCCAATCTTGGGAAAATGCAGTTTGGAGCTAGAAATGAATGATATTGAGAAACATCCCATTTGAATTTAAGATATGGAGAAAATCCACTAATTAAAAAAAATTAACTATATAAGACCACTCCTTGAAACAACTATACTACACAAGTTCCGAGTTCTGTGACTGAATTCTATGACTGAGGTTGTAACTGTCCTTCGACTCAGGGAAATGTCATTCTGCTGGGAATCATTTCTCTGTTTTTTTGAGATGGGGTGCCTCCTCCTTTTGTTCACTTCTCCTCTACTTGTGATGATAATAGCTGACCCTTATAACGTCACAGTGCATTGAACATGTAAACACTTTACTTATCTTGTAATAGCTCTTTGGAAAATTATCACTATCCTCATGTTATGGAGGAAGAAACTGATACATTTTGAGATTAAATAGTTTACCTGACATTGTACTCAGCCACTAAGTCATGTCTGACTCTTTTGTGACCCCATGGATAGCCCACTGGGATCCTTGGTCCATGAGATTTCCCAGGCAAGAGTACTGGAGTGGGTTGCCATTTTCATCTCCAAGGAATCTTCCTGACCCAGGGTTTGAACTCATGTCTCTAGTGTTAGCAGGCAGATTCTTTACCACTGAGCTACCAAGGAATCCTTATCTGATGCCCTGCAGTTAACAAATAGCAGAGCCAGAATTCAGATTTCAGAAGTCTGGTCTTGGAGCTGGATTCTTATCACTCTCGGGCTATCTGCCTCTCTTGCCCCACTGATTCAAGTGTCTTTCTCCCTCTTCTGATTTGTTCTAAATCATTCATTGAAAGTGTTGAGGGTATCCTATGAACTGGATGCTTTTCCAGTGCTGGGAACACACTGGAGAAGCAAAGGTGCTGCCTGTCTAGGCAAAGGATGGAGGGAAACATCTAGAAAGTGAGAACAGCATAAATAAAGGCATGGAAAGGAGAGAGAGCACAGCCCGTTCCCAAACTGGGTCATGGAGGGAGAATAGACTCCATTGAACAGAAGGTATATCTTGAGGCTGAAGAGCGAAGCAGCACCAGACTATGAAGCTTCCTCTGGGGCAGTGAGGAGTTTGGGTTGCAATTTTACTGTGCAGGTAATGGGAGCCACTAAATGGTTTTAAGGAGATTTGGAAAATGTTGATTTTAAACTATGTTCATTTACATATTGGCACTTCCTCAGCAACTGTAAAGAAACTAATCAGCCATTCACCTCATGTTCAGAAAGTCTCATTCAAGAAATTTTTAAAGAATAACAATGAAAGACATAGGGGAAAAAAAAACAATAAAACGTAACACTTTATTATTATTATTTTTTATCTTAGAAGGAATTCACCAAAGGCTTCATATTATGCTATGGTATCTTTAATTATAAAAATAAGCAAATAAAATAACTTGCATCTGTCATTACCATGATATGTTTCATAACCTTTATATGCACATGGAGCTTAAAAATGTAATTTAACAATAAATAATGACATATACCAGATATGCTCACTGTTTATTCCAGTACTCAGCCAAAAACCTAAATATCATTTAAATTATAAATACATAATGCAAATATAATGGCACAAAAATGTCTAAAGTGCAACCAAATCACAAGAGAAGAATCATGCAAACTGGTCTAGGTCAGCCCCCAAATCACTCTGTGCAGCAAACACAAGACAAAGCTTTGGAAGTTGAAGGGGGGAATTGGAGGGAGTAGGATGGAAGGAGAAGAGATGCAAAAAATTAGCAATATTGTGAGAACTGCTTCTTTCCATATGTGTAGATATATGTATTATAGATACATATATAAATATTATTGTGGGGGAGAAAAGGAGGGGGTACCACGGTTTGAAGAGGTCACAGCAAATCAAAGAGAATCCACTGGACTGAAGTAAGAGAGAATTTCGCTAGGAATACTCATAAACTATTTGTTGCATTGGGATCCTGGCTTAGTGCGAAATGGACGTAACACACAAAATCTGAATAGCTTTTCTGGTTTGGAGAAGCCAGCCTTGCCTGGGGGCAGGTTTGGGGTGGGGAGGGGTGGTAGAGGGAGGGTGAGGGAGAATCAACTTAGAATATGATCTACCTGATTTCCAAGAGGCTAAGGCAGTGTCCATATGTTTGGGGACCTGGGGATGGGGCAGTTCTGGGTATAAAAATGCTCTTAACAATCTGATGTCAACACGCTGAGAGGCTGTGTGGGGACAAAAGCAGCCACGCTTGTGCAGCTGCTAGGTCTGCTGCATCCACTCTTGGTCCTTGAGCAGCACGTTACTGGTTTTAAAGGCTTTGTGGTAAAGTTGTATTGCTTTTCGTTTTTCTGGAGATGTGCCCTCCCTCCTCCCACCAGGATCCCTACCACTCTGATTCGGACAGATAGGAAGTTCATCTGAGTGAGAGTCAAGCACCAGTGGTTTCTACCTAAGTGAGTTTGGAGTGGCCCTTACAGTCCTACCCCTCCTCCCTCGTCCTCTCTCGACATTGACCTTTGGTGGGCAGTGACGCTCCTAAGGGACTGTTGGGTTCAAGGACAGTGACCCTGAGAAACTACTGTTGTTCATAGCTAGGTTAATCATTTGGCTTTGGTGGTCGCCATCTTGTAAACATCATGGCAGAAAGGATCAAACCGCCAGCTCTGTTTTTCCCTCTTTTTTTTCTTTTTTTTGTTTTTGTTTTTTTTTCTTTTTTTTGCAATCCTATACAGAGATGGCCCGGCTGCCAGGACTACTTCGGCAAGGCAGCGTGCTGCAGGACAAAAATGTAATAAGAGGAGTTTATTAAGGCTGGACAACCCAGGGTTACTTATACCCCCCTCAGCCCCAAGTCCCCCGAACTAAAGACCCAAAGGCTGATTGACTCATTCCTGATTGAGTTCATGGAAAGCCTCCTACCCCATCATCATGTTGCCAGAGAACCAGGCACTGATGAAAGGTGACAAGTCAAGAACTGCCACTTCCCAAGGCATAGCAGGCCGGATCACACTCTTAAGTGGCCCAAGCTCAAAGGGTTGCTCTTTCTGGCTCCTCTAATTCTCAGTTGGATGTGACAGAGCTGTTTCAGGATAGGTCTAAGTCAAGAGTAGCCTCTGGGTTGAGGTGGGCTGGGAGATTAACATCTTGCCTGGGGTCCTTCAGATAAACCTGTTGGTTTTTTTTTTTCTATCTCATACAGGCCCATCTTAAGTTTTGATGTTGAGTAAAACTACTTCTACCCCCTTAGTTATAAAAAAGGCCACAAGGAGCATTTATGTGGATATCTGGAAGTGAGATAGTTATTCCATTCCCAGGAAAAGAAAAATAAAGCTAAGTTACAAAACTAAATCTATATGCAATAAAGTTATTATATACTGCTTTGTTTAAGCAGAGTCCTCTGGAATTTATGTACAGTACATTAGTTTTCACCTATTTATATTCCACAGTTAGACCTTAAGATTCTCTGGTTTTAAGACAATTGTTAAAGATACTTTTAAAGCTCTGAGCAGTTACAGTACTTAGAGATGTTAGCTTTTTGTTTTTCATTCGATGCAAGAAGATGCAGGCTCCAAGTCTGGTTGGAGAGCCAGGCTCGAGCAATTTGGTAAATGTGTTGGGAAGGAAATTAGATACTGAGGATCAAGACCATAAGACACTAGCTCATGAGAGATCAAGAACTCAAATATGACATTCATATTCGTCCATGGCCAGCACAGATTCATTACACGAATTCCACTGAGCATCTTTATGAGTGTTTGTTTAAGACATGCATTTAAATTAAGTTGCTTCTATCAGCTAACTCTACTGGGGCAACCATTCTAAAGGGCTCCGCATCTTCAAATGACAATGTCTGGGGAGTTATGTGAATGTTTTGTGTTTGAGAGTTGTTGGAGGGGAGCTGGGAAAAGACCGAGTGGAGGGAAGTGATAGAAGAGGCCACTTTCTCCCGAGGAGAGGCATAGAGATCACATATGTTCTATTGGTGGGAATGCCGCCATTGCAAAATGTTGAGAAATTGATTACAGAAGCCTAGTTTCATGCAATTTTTCTTTAAGGGGAGGGGGATAGAAAATAGGAACTACTTAAAAAAAAAATCAAACCAGGCACAGTACACTCAAAGTTGGTGCGTAAACACCCTTAAAACGATCGGAGTTTGCTGAGGCTGTGATTGCCTCTCCCAAGCTAGGCACTCTCCTGGGAGGTGCGTTTGATGTGGGAGGGAGAGGCCACCTCACCTCGGAGGTTCCTGAGGAGGACTTTCAGCTTCTGTGGCTCGTTGGCACGCCTCCTGTTGAAGTCAGCTCGCTGGTGTGTATGGGCACAGTGATCCGTCTGCAGGATGTGAAAGAGGCTGGCCATGTTGGGGCCGATTTTCTCCATCAGGCTGTCTCTAATGGTGCTGACTGTGTCTTCGTCACAGTCCAGTAAGCTTCGGACAAGTCTGTTATAGTATCTGCATTGGGAAAGAGGGGTCATTCGGTGAGAGCAGGGCAAGACCCTGGCTTTCATCTGGGCTGCAGCCAACACCCAGCCCAAATGGCCAGACTAAACACCCATGGGTAGCATCAGCTGAAGGTGGCTTTTGCCTCTAACCTTCATGCAGCATCTTCTTAGTGTGAGTGTATGTGCTGCCTTGAGTTACCACCCAGAGTAAAGATGGGTCTGTGTTCATGTTTAGTGCTTAGGAGATTGAGATTATACTTTGAATAGTGAGTGGGCTCATGGTGAGTTCTAAAATCTTTAGAAACAGAATCATGGAGCTTGATGGGGATTGTGAAGGTAATTTAACAATTGTTTCATCATCTCTTTTTATGGAGAAGAAATTAAGGTAGCAGAGCTGAAGTGACAGTCCGGGGTCATCCAATGGGCTAGTGTGTGATGAGTTGCTCAGTCTTTGTGACCCCACAGACTGTAGCCCGCCAGGCTTCTCTGTCCATAGAATTTTCTAGGCAAGAATACTGGAGTGGGTTGTCATTTCCTTCTCCAGAGGATCTTCCTGACCCTGGGATCAAACCTGCGTCTCCTGTATTGGCAGGCGGATTCTTTACCACTTCTACGTGGGCTAGATGTAGAAGCAAAGACTTGATCAAATGGATGATGTAACCCAGCACTCACACTTATATTTTAATAGTCACTGCACACATATGAAATCATTTACAGTTATTTTGGTGACTCTGCAATTTTTCTTTTTTGATGGTATGTGTGCATATTCTGACTAAATTTCTTTCTTTTTTTTTTTCCTGGTCACACTGAGTGGCATGTGGGATTTTAGTTCCTCAGTCAGGAATGGAACCCATGTCCCTCAGTGGAAATATGGGGCCCTAACCACTGGATTGCCAAGGAAATCCCTAAATTTCAAGTTTTAAAGGAGATCCCTGTCTTCAGTTATCCCATGCATTTTTCTACTCAATCTGAGTTCCTGTCATCCCTTGGCTAGCCTCTCTGAAGGTTATTGTCTCAATCATTTTCAGTCTTCCTGCAAAGGGATAGTGCAGTGAGAGGACCAAATGCCAGGCAATGAGGATATTTACATAGAAAGGCTGGAGGTCCTTAATGATTCTTGCTTTCTATCATTTCAAGAAGTTTCTCACACCACTCAGGCTTTTGCTGGTCTCTTCTTTTTTAGGGGGGATGTTTTTATAGATATTTGGTGACCATCACTTGTTTACTGATGGTTTTGTTTTCCTGACTAGACTGTAAGCTTTACTGAAGGCAGGATATGTGTCCTTATTCTCTGTGTTCCTCGTGTGCCCAAGTCCTAGGGCCACATTGCCTGCTTACTGTCTATTTGTTGATTTATTTTGTGGTCATTGAGGAAATGAAGCTTTCAAAATAGAGTTCTTTCCAAAGTCATGGTTCCCTAAAGAAAAAATTATCTGTATGTCTTCTGGTAAGTTTCACAAAAAAATTTGGTGTTTGTTATAAATTTCCTTCATCTTTGATGTGAATTCTTAAAGATTCTGAAATACTGTGGCTAATTATTGTGGCTCAGAATGGATTAAACTAACTTTTATATATATATATATATATATATATATTTTTTTTTTTTTCCTATGAAGAACATGGTTTGATCATTTTAGTCATAGGACATTTCTCCATGAATAAGATGGCAGTGCAGAAGATATGAAAATAATTGTGTAGATGTTACACAGCAAATATTCTTAGGTAATATACCATTTGATGCAGGTTTTTGAAAAATCAGTACCTGTGAGTTAGATAGCATGGAAATTACCAAAAAGGAGTCTTTTGTGACATCAAGAACACACTTGAACCTTGTCATTGACCTTTTGTCAGTAAACTGTCTAATATTTAATGCATATAAATTACTGTCCTATTTGTTGAGAAGACATTTTGGTATTTTCCATTTTGAATTGGGATGCATCTGCTCCATTCTGAGGAGGCAGTTGTCAAGCCCATCAGTTCTGTGCTCACTAAAAGGACTCTCCTGATGATGGCGCATGCTAAGTTGCTTCAGTTGTGTCCAACTCTTTGCCACCTTATGGACTGGAGTCCACCAAGTTCCTCTATCCATGGGATTTCCCAGTCAAGAATATTGGAGTGGGTTGTTGTTTCTTCCTCCAGGGGATCTTCCCAACCCAGATATTGAACCCATATCTCTTGTGTCTCCTGCATTTGCATGTGGGTTCTTTACCACTAGCACCACCTGGGAAGCCCCCTCATGATGGTGGTCTGCAGTATTTACATAGAGACTCTTTCCTCAGAGGAGCCCTAAGACTGCCGGGCCACGATCTTCGGTGAAAAGAAACCTGTTTATTTTTAACTCACCTCACAGAACACAGGATCAAACATCTTTCCAGAATAACTTAACCCTCCCCCCACCTCCAGAGGTCCTTTCAAGGATGTACAGTAAATAGAGTGGAATATGGGCACTGAAGCAAAGCCATCACCCTTCCGTGAGGGAGCAGAACGAAGCTGGGGACACAGGGAGTAAAGTGTCTGGGTTTTGGATACAGTCCTGGCTCCACCTCTTCTGTGAAGGAGGATTATATCCAGCTGTTGTTAAAACTGGGACTCCCTGGCACAGAGACACATTTTCCAACCCTTCGGAATTATAAAGCACATGAGTCAAAGCAGATCTCGCTTGGATGGGGAAATGGGGAGAGAAGTGGTTTTGGAAAAAGTGAGAATAAACTACTTTGTATGAACAAAGTAGACATCTACACACCCACATAGATCCCCAGGCATCTCTTGGGCTCTGCTGGGATGTGGTTCCCTGGATCTCTTTGTCTATTTCACAGGGTGTTTTAGATCCTAGAGAAGAAGGTTTGTGATCCCTCACCTTCCTGCCCACCACTCCCTCCCTCACCCCCCGCTCCCTGCCACATGGACTTTATAACTTAAAAGTTAATCTTTCCATTTCTAGAAAGAACTGTTCGCACTTAATGGTCTTCCAAATGGGCTGGAAAAGATGATCTTCCCTTAGGGCAACACTGAAGACTCTAGTCTGGATGAGAAGTCCAACACCAGTAAAGGAACTAAGCTTCTGTAACTAGCCTTACCCCTTTAAGGCCATTTATGTGTTCCTCTGGTCCCGTTTTGTCCAAACACCTGCTCTCCAACTCTGAAAACACCTACTTTTACTGTTGCTTTCTCTGCTGACCCCAATAGGCCACCTGTTCTTGGTGCTTCTTGAGGATGACCCTGGCCAGACTGACTGCTCTTAGCAACTCCCCCAAATCTACCCTTAGCCTCTCCCATGGAGCTTGTTAACTAAACAAGGGTAGGCTAAGAGAGCTCCTTCGAATAGAAAATGTCCATGTCTCCTGCAGCAGCTCCTGCAAGTGTGGGAAACCTGTGAGACTACCTTGATGCTGACACCATTTGCCTGAGCAAGCAAAAGGTTAACCCTACACCTCTTCTTTCACTAAGGGCTGGAATATGACATTGACCTCTGGGGTTGTGGGTGATTGAGACAGATCTTTCCTATCTCTAAGCCACCTCAGTGAGGTTACTGAAGAAATCATGTCTCCAGAAAAAGTTGATTTAGCACTTGTCACGTATTTCTGGATCACCATCTTGTATCGAATCTTGATGTTACTATATCTATTGGTGAGATGTGCCTTCTCTTTGAGGAGAGAATGTACACAACTTTAATTGTTGATCACCAGGGGCTACATTTACTGTATTCTGGTTGGTATCCCATTTTTAGACTGTGGTGGTTATCTCCTACAGGTTTTACCTGCTGCCATTTTTGAAGTGGAAATCAAAAGAGCTTGGCTCGGGGCTGTGTGAATTTTAGGCTCAACACTGTCATTCACTAGCTGTGTGACCTTCAGCAAGTTACCCCCTCTCTTGGTCTGTTCTTTAATTACTAAAACGAGACAGTTAGCATAGATAACCTTTATGGTCATTTCTAGCTATGACATTATATGTTTCTGGGGTTTGATATATACATTCCTTCTCAATTTAACAATAGCAACAAAAAAATAGTGCAGATTTGCTTAAGGACCATCCTTTGCACGGAGAGTTAAAACAACTCAAGACAATTCTTTTTGTCATCTTTATGGGGTGAGGTGGTGGGAGGTACTCCCAAGATTTGGTGGGTAAAATCCTGATCACCCAACCTGATGAGTGTGTGCTCAGTCACTCAGTTGTATCCAGTGTTTTGCGACACCATGGACTGTAGCCCACCAGGCTTCTCTGTCCATAGGATTCTCCAGGCAAGAATACTGGAGTGAGCTTCCATTTTCTCCTCCAGGGGATCTCCCTCATCCAGGGATTGAACCTGCGTCTCCCGTGGCTCCTGCATTGTCTGGGGGATTCTTTACCACTAAGCTACCTGGGAAGACCACCTCCTCTCCCTCAGCCTGGAAGTACCCTTTAAAGCATGTTTCTTGCTTCCCCTTTGAAAATTCCATCAGTGACTTTATTTTCTCGGTAAAGAATAAGATCAGATATTCTCCATAGCTACTGTTTCAGCCATGCTTACCCAAATACACACATACTGCCTAGGAACATTCTGTGTGAAGGTTTATAAATAGTCCTTTGTTTCCCTTGATCAATATTATTCTTCTGTTTCCTGTTCCCTATCCATGCCCTAGAGAGTTGGAAACTTTGTCAGTTTTCCCACTCTGGATCTGGAATGGTCTAATTTCTTCTCAAGTCTCACAGCTGCCTAACCTGCCTGATCAATTTTGCTAGCTTCCCTCCTTGTTGAAAATATAGTTTGCAAATCCAGGCAGGGGGACACTCCAGCTATTCTTCCTCTTCTAAGCGCATTTCTCTCATGGAAAAGTTCCCTGTTCTGGCTCCTGGTCCAGTCACAGGCTTTTGGATTCTCCCAGGCCCAAATCTCATGCTAGATAAGTCACAGGAAGGTGGAATGAACCTGTAACTACTTCCTTTCACAATTCTGTGCCAGTTGGCACAACTTACTGTGTATCTATGGTGGGACAGAGGCTGGGAAAGCAGGATGTGTCAGGAGAGTGAGAAGCTTAAATAGAGCAAACCAAAACCCAGCATGGAACCGGAAATCTCTAGTTCTGAGCAGGAATAATACTAGCCAGTTGAAGTCAAATAATTGAGGAAAGGCACAGTTGCATGGAAGATTCTAGTCTTCAAGAGAATGACTGGTTTCCCTAATAAAAGTGATTCTTCTAAGATGAGAGAGGACGATAACCAGATTCGGTGTGACCACTTTCTAAAGGTGAAAACAAGACATCTGTTGAAAAGAATAATGGCCTGCTTAAACATTCCTATTACTGGACTTCCTTGGCGGTCCCGTGGTTAAGACTCAGCTTTCATTGCAGGGGTCATGGGTTTCATCCCTGGTCGGGGAACTAAAATCCCACATACTGCACAGTGCAGCCAAAAAAAAAAAAAAAAAAAAAAGAACTAAATTTAAAAACTCCTCTTTCTAGTCTCTTCTTAGATTCTTAGTATCACAAGTCCACAATCTCTATTCTCCTTTCTCTAAGAGCTCTGGCTCCATAATGAAAGACACTGCCTCAGTTGAATCAGAGACGTGAGTAGTGTCTCAAAATTGACCACATGCCATATTATAGATGATGAACTGTCTTTGGACCCTTAAAGATTAAAACTGATAATGGCTGTACTAACATATTCCTGCTCACAGTTACCACACAAACACAGATTTACTCCTTGATGTTGTTATTGAGTCACTAAGTTGTGCCTGACAATGACCTCATGGACTGCAGCATGCCAGACTTCCGTGTCGTCCACTATATCCTGGAATTTGCTCAAGTTCATGTCCATTAGCCCCCTGCTCCCTAGCCCCTGTCAAACCTAGCAATCTTCACTCCTTTTCCTTAGGGTGAAGAATCTCCAAGTATCAGGATAAATCAGAAATTTACAAAGTTTAATGTCAGAGGCCTCAGCCTTTCCCTAAGGAGGAGCTACTTTTCCATTTTCCAGCGTGTGTGCATGCTAAATCACTTCAGTCATGTCTGACTCTGTGTGATGTTATGGACAGTAGCCCACCAGGCTCCTCTGTCCATGGGATTCTCTGGGCAAGAATACTGCAGTGGATTGTCGTGCCCTCCTCCGGAGGCTCTTCCTGACCCAGGGATTGAATCCGTGACTCTTACATCTCCTGCACTGGCAGGCAGGTTCTTTACCACTAGGGCTACCATGTATAAATGACTAACTTAGTGGTAAGCCCCAGAAGGACTAGGTTATTAAGGACTCTCTGGAGAAGGGAGGCAGCCTCTGGCTAGGAAATCAGTCTGGTAAGGCTGTGTTAGCTGTCTTGTGGTCAGAGTAACTCATAGGGTCTGATCTTCATGAATATGTGCAGATTTGACTGGAGAATCAGAGAATAATAGCCCTTCAGGACTCGGAGTCAAGTTTTAGGCTGTGCGCCATCACAAGAGGCCAAACTTGACTGGTCTGCGTTTTCCCTGCCATACTTCCATGCTGGCTCCATTAGCACCTCTGAACTTGATCATGGATGATGAAGCCCAGGTCCTGCCAGAAAGCTTTCTAGACCATGGAATGAGCATGTCTGCCATCTCATGTCTTAGATGCTCACTCCTGGCTGGTAAAGACAGTGAGTAAAGGATGCAGAAGGGCGTGATGCTCAGGTATTACTAGCTCAGTGGCTTGGGCTCACTGTCAACTAAGATGAATGTGGGATCCAGGGAATCAGCAGAAAACTGTTCCAGGAAACCCTGGACTAGAGGAATGGGATGACAGACCTGGAATGGAACATGGGAATCATCTAGTCCAGCCATTTCACTTTTCCCAAAGGAAATTTGAGTCCTGCCGAAGTGAGATGGCTTGCTCTGGGATACCCAGTGAAATATCTGAGTGGACTTCAGACTGACTCAAAATACATACAGTTTTAGAAGTCTGTTGATGACATTTGACTAAGGTTTTCATGATGACCCATTGTACTTTGCCTAGTCATGATTTCAGCCCAACTGGATGTCTCAAACACTTGTTTCCATAAACTTCATAATTCCCTTCAAGACAATGCACCCAGGGATGCTGTGGATGAAGTTTTCTATTAGATGCATGGAAAGACTTTTCTACAACAGTGAAAAAAAAATCCAGGCGGCCTAAGCTGTCACAGACAATCACAAACATATTTTTTTCCTGCAAAAGCTGGGAAGACTGCAAGCTAAAATAAGAGCACGACTGGGGCAATTTAACCCCTTCTGTATCTGGCTCTGCCAGTCAACCACTCCCTTCTCCCCCACAATTGCCAAAAAGCAGATTCATCTGTACCTGTTGGAGAAATGATTAGGAGCTGGACGACTTCCGTGATGGCTTCCGGGTTCCGCTTCGCGACACTGCACACATTCAGCTTGCTGTAGCACTCCTCCTGGACCTCGGCAATCATCCTCTGGAAAGTGGAGCACCTCCGAATGGCCAGGAAGACCTTGGAGGTGACCCCATTGGCGATGCACTTTAAGCTCTCTTTGACAAATGCTTTTCCCTGCCGAGGAAGGAGGGGGCCAAGAGGACAAACTTTAGCTTGAGATGAACAGAGAGGACAGTGCCTACAGTATGTGGAACTTAAGGGGGCATGCCTTGGCATTGTCTCTAACCCCAACGCTAACCCTTAACCCCTAACTCTAATCCCAGACTGGATGGTAGATGGCCCTCTATGTGCATGCATGCTCAGCCACTTCAGTCGTGTCCAACTCTTATGACCCCATGGACTGTAGCCTGCCAGGTTTCTCTGTCCATGAGATTGAGTCTCCAGGCAAGAATACTGGAGTGGGTTGCCATGCCCTCCTCCAGGGGATCTTCCTGACCCAGGGATTGGACCCTCATCTGCATCTTCTGCATCGCAGGCAGATTATTTACCACTGAGACACCAGGGAAGCCAGCCCTCTAAATGTCCTTGTAATGAGAGAATTGTAGGCTGCAGTCAAGATTTTTTTTTAAAAAAATCCCTATTCCCTTAGACTACCTTGAGAATTGAGCTCCATAGAAATGAAATGAGATGACAAAAAGAGATGAACCATAACCAACCACTCTGCAGCCTAAAAATAGCCAGAGTATGGCTTTGTATTCTCTGGATTGAGATTTGATAACTCAAATCACAAGCTAGTAAAGAAACAAACAAGCAAGCTAGTATGCTGGCTTATATAGTGAGAAGAGCTTCTTTGTTAGAAGAACATTTTTATTTCCTCTTGAAGAAGCAAAGATTTTCCGCTCATCACCCCTCCCTTATAAGACAGCCTCTGTCAGCATGTTACAATTGTGCATTAGAGTGGGTGGAGAGTGGCTTATATAGAACCTATTTCTTTGCCCACAGTGTGTGTGTGTGTGTGTGTGTGTGTGTGTGTGTACACACGTTAGAGATGAGAATTTAGAGTAGGGAGGCTGAGAAGCAGAGCTGGTTCCCTACAAGACTGGGTCCAAAGAACAATAGTCTCATACACTGTTAAAAATGCATAGCCAGTGGGAGCAGGGTCAAGGTCTTATTACCTGAGTGTCAAATTTAGCAGCGCTGTACAAGAAGGATTTACAGATGTCGTACATCCCATCTGTGTCACAGGTGGAGTTTTCCAGGCATGCAAAAGCTCCACAGCCAACCTGCAGCGCTGTTGAGGCAGCGAACCACTTCAGCTGAAAGAGACAAATCCATCCAATCTGGGTCAAATGGTGAGAATGCTCTGGGCAGATCATGGTGATGTGGTGGCAAAATTCAAAGACAAAGGGGTGAGAAAACTTCTCCTGGGAGTCTGTGATGGGGCCAGCAGAAAGACCCATTCAGAGTGGTGTGGCGGGTGAAGGAGACAGGGGACTCCTTTTGCTTATAAGAGCCAGAGCACATGGAGGGAGTGGGAATGAGTTTTCCCTTGGAGGCACACTCTTGGTCTTACCATCCCATACAGTTTTGGTGGTTGGAGAAGTAAGGTTGGAAGATCAGGCATGCACAGTTCTTGAAGGAACTGTGCAGAATCCAAGGTCATGTCCTAAAGGCTGAAAGCCTGGGAAGGCAGTGATGGGTGGGCACGTTTAGGAGGAGGAAGCGCCAGGAGTCCATCTGGCTTCCAAAAATAACACTCCAGGGTAATAAGGATGGACATGCGTGTGTGCGTGTGCGTGCTCAATTGGGTCTGACTCTTTGTGACCCTCTGACTGTAGCCTGTCAGGTTGCTCTGTCCATGGGATTTTCCAGGCAAGAATACTGGAGTGGTTTGTCATTTCCTTCTCCAGGGGATCTTCCCGAACCAGGGACTGAACCCATGTTTCCTGCATTGGCAGGCAGATTCTTTACCATCTGTGCCACCAGGGAAACCCCAATAAGCATGGACATTTGGTCTAAATGGCAGAGAAGAACTTGCTAGGAGTCCACTTGGAGACCTTTCTGATTTAGGGCGTTTAATTTACCTTCCTATTGGCAGAAAGAAATCTGATCCTTTCATGTTTCATCCCAACCCCCCACCATAGGACAGTGCTTAGAGGTATGTATAATCTCTCTTATATTAAAAGCCATTTTTTTTTTAAAGAGAGAAACACAGGTGTAGAATAACAAGGCCAAGGCACCCCCCTTGTGCAAGACGGAAAGAAAACCGCAAAGAACTTGCATGAGGCTTTCTACATTGTGGATAAGATCTCCCATAAAAGTAATTTCTCTCCTACAGAAAGCGGGGGGTGGGGGTGGGGGGGGTGTTCTGGCAGGCAGCTCAGCGAGAAATGATCTGCAGCCTTCATACCATAGGAGTCTCCTCTGAGATCAAAAGCACGTTTCGGTTAGGCGGCCCCTCCCCCCGGCCCCCCTATCCCGCCCCCCATCCCGCCCCCTCCCCACCCCGCAGCCTCTGGGATGTTACAAGTCATTTCCCTAATTATATATTTCCACGGGTTCAAATTATAACTTTGCTTAAAGCAGTTTTAATATGCATTAGGGTTGCTATTGTTTTAGGCAAGCTGGAATTGTGAATCACGGCATCTCTATAGCAACTAAGTACAAAAGGAAGTGAACCAAAGCCCTCCTCTCGGCAGGGACCTGTGCTCTTTCGAGGGGAGCGGCGTCCAACACCTGCGAGCCCATCTTTGCTGACAGTCGGGGCGGGTCGAGGTGGGGGCAGAGAGAGAGAGCGAGCCGGCAGGGAAGGCAAGCAAGATGGACAAGCCAAGTCCAAAGGCAGAGGTGTCAATGCCGGCTTCCTGAGGACTCTTCCTTTAGAGGCTAAGATAATACACAATTGACTGCTCCGGGAGTCAGGACTAGAGCGAGACCCCCCGCCCCCTTGGAGAAATAGCTGCTACCTCTAACAGATACTTTTTTACGAGGGGGCTCCCTGGCCACGGGGCTGCGTGGGGATTGAATGGAGCCCTGAGAGAACAGGTACAGACAGAAGGAGCAGGGGCGAGGGGCGGGGGGTGGGGTGGGGGGGATGTATAGGGTTTTCTATAAATCTGCCCTGAATTTGTCAGACTGAAGGGCTATGGCTCGGTAAATAGCTCTGCAGAGGAGCTTTCTGTGTGTCCCCTGAAGGGCCAAGGAAGTCAAGTTATGGGGTCTTTAGCGTGAAGGAAGAGGAGCAGCATCAGACAAGTCACGTCTCACCTCAAGATCAGCTTCGGCTTCTGGAAAGTATAGAGAGCGCTTTGAAGCATGCCAACGTTCAAGCCTCTCCCCCACCCCTCCCCCGTCCACCCCCCCAAGAGGGTACGTGCCAGATTTCAGGCAATCAGGCTAGGCTTATGCAATGAAATACCCTCAGCAGAGCGCCCAGCTTCTTCGTTAGTTGCATGCCATTTATTAAACAAAGGAGCTCCACTTCCTAAGGCTATTGGATTACACTGGCAGTTTATTGCCTTCAGGCATGCAGCACATTTATTATCAAGATCAGCCGTCACAAACACAGTTGCAAAAGCGAGAGGCAAATGAGGACAGCTCCTTGCGGGAGAAACCGGTCCTGGGTTTGCCGCTTACCTGAGTTCTGAGCTGCCACCCGGGATTTCCTGAGGCTCACAGAATCATTCTGCTCTGCCTCATGGGTTGCAGAAGCACTGATCACCAGCACCAAAAGCACTGCTGAGTTTTGGAGCATTCTCTGAGAAGTTTCCGCTAAGTTGCTGGGTTTTTTTTTTTTTTTTCCTCCTCCCCCCTTTCCTCTTTCCCTCTCCCGGCTTGAGTGAAGATGTGGATCTGGATACACTGAGAACCTAGGTGAGGATTTGATGAGGATTTTTCTGTTTTTGCTGCTGCTGATGTTGCTTCCGCTGGCGCTTTTTGCTGCTGCTGCAGTCGCTGTTTCTTGCACCTCTGGCTTTTGCAAACTGGGGGCCCAAGAGCTGCACCCAGGGATTTTATAGCCGTTCTTATCGGTCCTCAGGATCAAGGACCAATCAGGTCCCTCAGCTGTTCTGGCCAGCCAATCGGAGGGCGTGCTCATTGGGCTAGAGCTGTTTGACTTCTTAGAAATATTTTCCAGCAAATTAAAAGTACCTGCTGCCAATGTTTTATACGTGTGTGTGACTGTGTGTGCAAAGATGTATGAAAAAGCTATTTTCACAGAATTCAGGGATGATTTTGTGTTGGTCTAATTAAAGGGAAATCGTATGATGAACTCAACCAGGTGCTTTGGGAAATCTAACCATCTTTTAAAACTGTGTGCTATGGGGAGGAATGCAATCCAGGCAGGATGAGTAGTGGGGCCTCTTTGAATTTGAATTTAAACTCATTATAGCAGTTTTACTAATATTTTCATAGCACGGTCTCAGTGTTGTAAGTTACGTAGATAGTACCTCCCCATCTTCTCAGGGTAGTGTGTTCACAGGTCTGTGAGGCATTTTGGCTGTATGTGGACATCCATCCTGAATTTTCACATATATGAGCTCTTGTAAAGGGACATGTAGGAGGATAAGGTCCCTGGTGGACTGGAAAATGAGAGCTCTGAGCTGTCACCCCAGTTCCTCTATTGATCAGCTCTATGACCCTGGTCATTACCCTGTTCTACTTATTTTCCAACCTGTCAAATGCCAAAGTTGTAGTCTAGCATTCCTGATCTCTCTAAAACAATGTCTAGTAAAACAAATTAACTTTGACTCCATCTTTTTGTTACCAGCAAGACTGCAAACTCCAAGAGTGTTAGTTACCACAGCTAGACACATGAATACCTACGTATATTCTGCTTAACAGGGAGACATCATGAATGCCTGGAAATTAATAAACTGTGTATTCAAGCCCAGCACTTCATAATCACATTGAAACAATAAGCTGGCCAAAGCAAGAATAAACCTGCTGGGTAAATTGGGTGGGGGAGAGGGATTAGGGGGGTGGGCAAGACAGGGAAGAAGGGGTAAGAGACCAGCATGTGTTGGAGAAAGGACTAATAAGCTTGATATATAATAAGAAAATTACTGTGGTATCACAACCATGCCTAGGATAGAAGTTCATATTTTCTTATAAGTGGGCTGTAGGCAATACTGAGGCTTGTCCCTAACTTGTGAAGGAGGCTAATGTTCTTGGAGAGGATTTAGGATTGATGGTTAGGATTGAAGGTGGTCATTAAGGGCTGGGTTGGAGTGAAGGGATTAAGCAAGACAACCTTTAAACATTTGGAGGAGGTAAATGAGAAAGGGCCATCAGGGATTCGTCCAGACGGGCAAGATAATCTTGTAAGAACACAGAGCCAAAGACTTCCATGTAAATCATCAAATCTTCAAACAAAGATTGGAGAAAGAGCTCCGACTCTTAACCACAAACCAAGAATCAACTCTACATGAGTGTGGGGAGTGATTATAGGTTGCCTGGCAAGAAAGAGGGAAAAAAGGTTGTTTGGAAAGCATGACATTTGCTAGAAGAGGGAATAGAGGAAATTAAGGGTAGAGGGAATATCTAGAGAAAAGAAATGGAATTTTAAAATTTCTTTTAAAATTTTCAATTTATCTGACAGTATTGGTATTTCTCAAGTACCTTCTAGGCTGGGAGCATAGGGGATGCGTGAGGGAAGGTAAAGTAGAAGAGAGAGGGAGGAAAAGTAATGATTCTTGTAACTGAGAAGCATATAGTCAAGTTGGGAAGAAGGTCAACCCCAGTCATATTTCCTAAGGGTTCAGGGTGTCAGAAACTTGTATGGTAACAGAAGGCCATGGTCAACATTGGCTACAGATATGGGCAAAGCTTCATGGAAGGGTCAGTACAGGAAAGATGTGAACCGCTGTTGTTGCTTTTGCAGAATTTATGAAAAAGCCATGATATTTCATTTTTAAAAGTGTTTTTGTTCTGGAAATCTCAGAGGTTGTTTTTATTGCTTCAGGCAGGAGTGATAGGTGTCTGGCGTGATAGCACTGCAACAAAGTATTAATAGTTGTGTGTTTTCTTCTAGAAGAACAAGAAGACAGATGCATATTCTTCCCGAGGATTTGGATTTCTCTTCCTCTGCATTCTCTACTTCCTTAGCCATTTTTTTCTTGTTAAAAGCAGTGCTGTTTCTCTTGTTAGACTTTCCTTGTTTTAACCTACTGGCTTTGAAGGGTGATGACTTACTTTTCACCTTCGCCATTCTTTTCCCCACATACTGGTGTTCCCATCAGAACAGATTATTCCACAATTGTCAGGGTGTGTTTTGCATCTTCTGATGTTGGTTCATTGTTTCTCTGGATTTCATTAATTTATTGTCATCTATCTGGAGGTTCCTAGCTGGGTGTGTGAAGTGTCTCACAGTGACTGATAACATGTAGCAATCCAATGGTGGGCAGCCATATTGGTTTGCATATAACTAGTGCATCTGTGCATTTGAGAACATCCAAGGCAGAAGCTGAAGCCTATCTAGAAATCCCTAATGTAAATAGCATCTCTTCCCCAGAGTTCAAGGACATCTGAATGTCCCCAGTCCTTAGGCTTGCATTAGACTTTGATATAAGAATGATAGAAGAGTCTGGGGAGCATTGGAGGTGATGTCTAGTTTCTTTGTAACTTCTCCTGGGATGGGGGAGTAAGGAAGAATAAAAAGAGCTTGAATATCAGATTTCAGACTTTGAATTTTATCGTGCAAGCAACGAGGAGTCAAGGGTTCTTGAGCAGGAATTGCTAAATGTGTTGAAATTAGCATTAGGGAAGGTCGTTTGATTGTACTTAGGATGGCTTGGAGGAAGAAAAGAATGGAGGTTGTAAAGCTAGTTAGTAAGGTCAGTTTGTGTTTATGAGGTCCTGGACAACCAGGATAGCAGTAGGAAAGACGGGGGAAAATTATGAGAGATGTTTGAAATAAGATGGAAATTATCAATTAGTATAAGAACTTTATTGGAAAAAATATTTCTCCTAGTTTAATGACAGTACATTAGGGGTTTCCCCTTCCCCATTCACTGGTTATGAATTTTAGTTGACAAGATTATCTAGCATCTCCGTTAGACTGGCACTTTCTGGGGTTCTGTTAATGTAGTAACTTAGCTCACAAAAAGATGTGATGCGCTTAAGGGAGATGAGGAATCTTCCCAAGCCCTACTGTGGCTGTGCAAGTTGGAGGCATCCCCAGGTGCAGTAGGTGGGAGGGGGGAGAGCCTTTGCCATGCCCCCAAGCTGGGAAAGTGCAAAGAAGTGGGTGGGAGAATCTGCCAACACCTAAGGCTGGGTGATGGTGCCCTGATTGTGCCCGTGCGAGGCTGGCATGAGTTCAGTGAGAAGATTACATCAAAGATCTCTGGGGCTTTGTTGGATTTGGCTAGCTTAAAACTGAGCGGTGAATGGCTCTGGGCTTTTTGGTGAGAGCAGCCCAGGAGCATGGTCTCTTGGTAAATGTTTCTTTTGTGGTTAACAGACTGCAAGACTCATCAAGGTCGGTGTGACATGGTAACTAAGGTTGGCGTGTCACTGTCATTCTTCTCTGGGAATCTTGAGGTCTGACTGCACTGTAGGACCATTCGGTCATGCCTTCCTAACCTCAAGAAAAAGGAGAGGAAAAGAAGGAAGATGGGGGCGGGTATGTGGAAATCATCTCTTCCTTCTATAAAGATACATTTACTGTGCAGACAGTCTCAAATTCTTTGCCTTGTTAATTGCCTCTGACTGCTTTAAACTCTGCCAAAGAAAGAAAAGGGGAACTATATTAAGAGGGCAAACTCCCCCTACCCCAACTGGTTTAGGGAGGGTTACTGAGTTCTTGGTACTAAGTCAAGTGTTGTGGGAAATGTGGAAGAATGTTTGACCTTTTCTTGTGTGCCACAAACTCCCCCAGCTACTTCTTAATGCACGTAGGTTGTATTTGATGAGGAAGAATATCTGTTTTCTGGAAATCTAATATGGCAAGTGGGCTGGAATAGCGTTTACAGGTTTAGATTCAGTTAACATTTGCAGGGTGCCTATCTGCTCTGCACTGGTGCATTGGTGGTGCTGCTGCTGCTTCTTATCTGTGAGAAAAACCTCACTCCTCCCACAGAAAGAGCCTGAGACCAGAGAGGATAACTTATGCATGGTCATAGGGTAGATGGTGGAGCTAGGTCACCTGAGATTTGCTTGTTCTAAAAGGAGTTCTGGGTTCTTCAGTCGTGTGACCCCCGCAGTGGAGGAGGACCACACATCCTTAGTGCACTGCCCTTTGGGATGAGGCCGGAAGAGGAAAAAAGAATACACAGGATAATCTAACACGTTTAAACCAGGACAAGCAAGTTGAAATTAGCCTCTACTCTTGTGAACACTAGTGTCTCATCCTCTCAGGTCTAAGTTACAATGCCGCTTTATATCAGGGAGGACAAGTTCATAGTCCTTGGGCAGCCTGTCAATCTTCTGTCACAGGAGCATACTGAAACAAGTACAAAGAAACGTGTGTCATTGAATCTGTCAGTATCATGCCCTTTGGAGACAGAAAGGGACAGTACTCTGTTGAGACACATGAGGGCGCCTGAACCAGCCAGCAAGGAGATATGCCTTTTACATTAAAAAAAAGTGTGAATCCTGGCTAAGTCAGATTGACCATTGATTGTTTCAGGTCATCAGGATGCTTTTTTTTTTTTTTTAAGGGGATGGCTTATATTTGTGGTCTAGGTCACACACCTGTGACTTAGCCAATGAGCTTGCAGGCGACTGGCACGGTTCTACATATTTTAGGAATTCTGTGATAAAACCATTCTGTTTACCATCCTATTATTACCTAGCAGAGAACTATCAAGAGATTGTAGGTTTATTAACTATTAACTACTCTGCCCTAGTGCTAAGCGGAGGATCTATTTACTAACTATTCTGTTTATTAACTAGTTAGGGTTTATTAACTACTTTATTTATTAACTAGTCTGCCCCAGTGCTAAAGGGAAGGCTCACATCCCTACCTAACTGTTCAGGGCAGATGAAGGGCTATATCCAGATAACACAGGTGTTATTTTGAGCTCCTTGATTTAAAAAAGCAATTCTATTTCAAGGTGATAGTGAACATTGTACCTTGCTAGTGAAGAAAATGAAACTTCTTTGACCCGTTTTTTTTCTTCTTAGCATTCTTTCTTCCAGTGGTCTGCAGACAGAGATCAAGGCTAAATAACTTTCTACTCAATTTGTGACACTTTTTGCATCTATCCTACTGCTTGGAAATCTTCCAGGGGAGTGTTAGGAGGTCAGTGTGGAGGCAAATCTGAGCCTGAATGTTTTCCTTTGCTTCTTGGTCATCCTCTCAGACACCTTTGTGACAAATCCATTTGTACTCCAAGTAGAGGATGGAATAGTCGAGGGGTGGGGCCAGCCTGTCATTCTGCCCATGACTGAGAAAGTCTTCCATCCAGTGCTCCATGCAAACCCTTCCTGTTAGAGACCAAGGTTTGCTACTTGGAGTAGACCACTCCATCCATTGGGCTTCCCAGGTGTCTCAATGGTAAAGAACCTGCCTGCCATGCAGGAGATGCGAGTTCTACCCCTGGGTGGGGAAGATCCCCTGGAGAAGTAAATGGCAACCCACTCCAGTATTCTTGCTTAGGAAATCCCATGGACAGAGGAGCATGGCGGACTACAGTCCATGGGGGTCACAAAAGAATCAGACACGGCTGAGTGCCTAAAAACAAACAATACAACTCCATTCATCCATAGTCCTTAAGCTTTCTGTACCTGGGATGGTGAAAACATATGCAGTTAAAATGCAGACAGTGCAGTGTGGGGCAAGACATAGAGGCGTGGACCTGAATCCAAGGCAGCAAATCCACAAGGTTCAGCTGTGAGCTATAACGAGTGAGACTGATGGGTGATGCCAGTGAGTTTGTGAAATAGAAATTTAAAAAAACAAAAAACAAAAAACTCAGGCTGAAGCATCATTCTGACATATGTAGCCTAAAGCCAGCTTGGCATTTGCGAAATGCTGTCCAAGTATAAAGAAATGTCTTGCAGCCGTTCCTGGGTGCTAGACAAATCTATTATTCCGAATTTATTGGCTGAGAAAGGGGGATGTGGAGAGGGAGAAGCCTTTATACAAAGTTACCTTGCAAGTCAGCAGAGGGGCCAGCCTAGGAGGTTATAGATTTCTTTACTTGAGGTTGGGAAAGCTTGCCAATAAATTTATTAGGGCAATTCAAATGCATTTTATAATCAAGTTGCATTTAATATGCTTTAGGCTAAAGTGCAATTAAGATAAACCGGTTCCTTGTTCTGAATGGGTATCATGGGAGTCTCAACATACTCTGATTACTATATCATAGTAGTAGAGTGCAGAATGCAGGGTCAGAATTCATACTGTAAGGGTTTTATAATGGTAGCAAAGATGGTCACCAAGCGCCATTCTCTTTGCTTTCACGGAACACGTTTTTTGTCAGCTGTTTGAGAAATGGACTCTCTCAGCCCTTTAAAAATTAATTGTGGGGAAATTTAGTGGAATAAATGGAATTCCAAGTGCAAAAGGAAACACATTCTGGCCTCAAGGCAAGCATTGTCTTGAACATGTCATCCTGCACTCTCCAGTGACAATAATAGGAAGAGGGGAGGAAGAGAGAGAGAAAAAAAAAAGTTACAGCTTTGGAGGAAGCGGTGAAGTCCTTAAGGGCAAAAAACATCAGGGAGTCGCTGTGTGAAGACAGGGAAATTTAACTCAAAAAGCATGGAGCAGAGGAATATTACTCTTTTCATATAGCAAATTTTAATTATATTTTCCGTCCTCCTTCTCACATTTGTACTTACAATGTTTTCTTTACATTGCTCTGATTGATCGTCTTTACTGTTTTTCTTGCAAAGTTAACAAAGGAAGTGCAGTTTCCTCTGTGTGTGTGTGTGTGTGTGTGTGTGTGTGTGTGTGTGTGTGTGTGTGTGTGTGTGTGTGTGTGTGTGCGCGCGCGCGCGTGCGCGCGTGTGGTGTGGGGGCTTGCCCTTCACTTGTCATTTAAATCACTCACACCAGACTTTGGAATATGGAAAAGAATGAGAAATGAACCACACTGTTAAAGTCAAACATTAGAAGTGAGAAAAAGTATTTCCTAACATGATATTAAACAGACCTTCATTGGTATGAAGGGTGGGTCAGAGTTTGGAGCTTTTAAAGTCATAGCTTCTCTATTTTTTTCTCCAAAGAAGTAGATACACTGATGGATAGTTTTGCCTAATTCCATGAGTCCAGCTGTCTTTCTGATCAAGGGGAAAGGTGCGAGGATAAGGAGTCATTTCTTTTAGGACGTCAGGTGTTGCCTACACATAACAAGCATTTCATCTCAGTTGGGGCTGACCTTGAGCAGGACTCGAGGGAGCAGGATACATCCATAGTAACAAGACTCTTGAGAATCTGTACCTTTCCTTATGTGTCTCTTTTCCAAAAAATGAAAAAATTTAAGACCTTAGAAACAGTGAGATTTTCATTCAGCCCCCGTTCAAAGCCCTTCCCCCACTCCCTCCTTATAAGGTTGCCTTATGCCACGAATTTGGAAAGAACCACTGAAAGCCCAGAGCTGCATTCAGAAGCAATGGATGCAAAACCATCAGCTGTAAAGAAGGTGCTGTGAATGGTTGTGCACAGGGAGGGGGAAGAAAGCTTTGCCTCACTGCAGCTTCTGTGCCTATTGCCAAAAAAGGATTTGCTACATGGTTGAGAATTGAAACCTTGCTGAGTCCTTGGGTATGGCAGGCTTGTGGAAGGTGGGGAGGGGGGAACCCCTAACTGACCTCACTATTAAGTGATTGAACTTGACTGCTGCTCTCTTGCCAGGGGCTTGGTTTATAATCTCGGTTCTTAATTGGCTGGAACTTCTCCAGCTCTGTGGATGTGTGCGTGTGTGCCTTCTTTTGCATGTTCATTCTTGTACATTACATGATTTAAACGTATGGTCCTTATGAAGATAACCAATGGCCTTTCTAAACTCTAAGCTCTTATTCTAATGGAATTCTTGAATAGGGAATGTGTTATGATCCTCGTATATTCCAAGGAAACTACATTTTTGTGCAATTATATATGATGTGTTGAACAGCAGTTGACATAATGACATGATGCTACATTTTGTAGACATCTACTTAAGTATCTGTTTCAAATTTTTGCAGTTTTCTTACTGTATTTTTTCCCTTTCGAACCAGCAAAAATTTCCCCATTTCTTCATCATCTTTAAGCCCTTAAAGGACTTACAGATGATGGGTACCATCCTGTAATGCCTAAGAGATAAGTTGGTCTGAACTTTAGATTTAAAGAGTTATGAGATAACTCAGGGGGCCATTCATTCATTCACTTATTTATTTTATATTTCTTATTTTTACTTTTTATTAAAGTATAACTTGCATTAAGAAAAATGTAAAAATCATAAAAAGTACAGCTTGATAAATTTTTACAAAGTGAACATACTAGTGAAAACATCCTCTCTCCAGTCAGGGCTTCTTATGGGCCTAGCCCAACTAAGAGCCAGAGAGCAAAGGAGTCCTATACAGATAATCCTCCCAGCAGAAGGTTTAATGGAGAAGGGTAGAGTATTGACTTAAAGGGACAAATAAAAGAAAGATGACAAAGAGTCTATTGGACTTGCAACGAGAAATTCAGTGGAGACTTCCATGTCTAGAAGGACAGAGGACTGAATAAGGTGAATTGTTCTCTAACTTAAAACAACGATATATGTTGAACAAAAAATTATGTCAATTTTTAAAATGCTTCACTGATCTCAAGAAATTTCAGAATGCAGACACCAACAACAAAGTAAAATTCAAAATCCCATGATTTGCCATGTTTGTAGGCTTCACGGGGAGCTAAGGGAAAAAAATCTAAGGCTAAGCCAAGGTAGCAATTTTAACAGCACACCTACCTACATAGAGGGTGGAAGACAGATCCTAGGGAAATATTGTTGGCAAAAGTCTTCTTTGGAAATCTGTAATTGACAAATCCATGTTACAGGCTATGAAGGTGAAGAAACTTAGTGACTTGATAGCTAGTGTTTTCTCAAAGAGGATCTGCTAGATTGTAATTCTCTGAGACTAGTTTGATTATCTTAAGGAAGTTTGTTTATATGGTAGAGTCACTACTTTCTAACTGAAGCTGATCTGTCATCTTTTAAATCATAGAACAGGACATTCTTCTGCACAGGAATTCACAAGAATCATGCCTCTTTTGGGGGAGTAAGTACCAAGGGGACAGAAATGTGTTTGTATATATTCTCTAGGCTTCATAACTATATGAAAGGATGCACGTAAAAGCCAAATTGTGGAAATAGCAAGGGTTGTCCTTTTTTTTTTTAATTTCACACTATTTCTAAACCAAGGACATCAATAAAGATAGGGAGAAAATATGTGTTGTTAAATATTACTTAGGCACTTGACATGTTATGGGGGCGAAGTCCAACTGCATTCTTACATTCAATCTTTCATTAATAGCTTGGCTAAGTGGCAGTTACAGGGTAACACAAACAGTCATCAATGTGCTGAGTGTTACAGTACAAAAATTCAAGACAACAATCAGACAAGGTGGTCAGAGAAAGTTTCCTAGAGGAGGAGTCATGTAAGCCTGCCTGGAAAATTCCAAGGACGGAGGAGCCTGGTAGGCTGCAGTCCATGGGGTCGCTTAGAGTTGGACATGACTCGGTGACTTCACTTTCACTTTTCAGTTTCATGCATTGGAGAATGAAATGGCAACCCACTCCAGTGTTCTTGCCTGGAAAATCCCAGGGATGGCGGAGCCTGGTAGGCGGCCGTCTATGGGGTCGCACAGAGTTGGACACAACTGAAGCGACTTAGTAGCAGCAACAGCAGCAACAATAACCATGATGTAGTTTGGCAGGCATAGGGGCAGGGCAGTTGGGTTGTACAATTCTAGGGATCACCAATCATAGACCTGTTACCATCACCTACCATAGTCTAGGCGTATGGTAACCTCTAATTATTCAACTCTGGTGTGGAAATGTATGCAGTGGCAGCAGGGGCTGAGGGGGAGGTTTCAGTGAGAAGGACCAGCATGCATGGCATGGCCATCCCGAGATGCAGTATGGTGGATCTGAGGGACTGAAAGTGTGCAGCAGGTGAAATTTAGGAAGAGAAAGAGTGATATTAGATGAGACAAATGGGTTTGAATCTAGCTAGATCAGGCATGATTTTATAATCCATGTTAAGATTTTTCAGCTCTTTCCTACAAGTGAATGAGATATCATTAAAGGGGTTTAAGCTAGCAAGTGTAGTTGGTAAGGTTTGTATTTAAAAATGTGTATTTCATAGGATGCATATATGTGGAATCTAGAAAAGTGGTTTAAATTAACCTATTTGCAGGGCAGGAATAGAGACTCAAACATAGAGAATGGATGTGTATACATGGGGGTGGGGTGGGGAGTGGGATGAATTGGGAAAATGGGATTGACATATATACACTCCAGGTGTAAAACAGATAGCTAGTGGGAACATGGTCTATAGCACAGGGGACTAAGCTTGTAGCTTTGTGATGACCTAGAGGGGTGGGATGGGGAACTGGGGTGGGAGGGAGATCCAAGGTAGGGGGATATGATATATGCATACCTCCCCCTCAGCCCTTGCTGCCACTGCATACATTTCCACATCAGAGTTGAATAATTAGAGGTTACCATATGCCTAGACTATGGTAGGTGATGGTAACAGGTCTATGATCGGTGATCCCTAGAATTGTACAACCCAACTGCCCTGCCCCTACGCCTGCCGAACTACATCATGGTTATTGTTGCTGCTGTTGCTGCTTTGCTGTACAGCAGAAACTAACACAACATTCTAAAGCAATTATACTCTAATAAAAACGTTTATTTCATGCTACAGTGTGAAGGAGGGATTGGTTGAGAACTAAGGTAGTGTAGGCACACTAATCAGAGATGAATGATAATGAATGATGCTTGGACTACAGTGATAGTGGGGTTGGAGAAAAAATGTATGGATCCAAGAGACATTTAGGGAATTATATCAATGGGATCAGGTGATTGGTATTTTGGAGTGGGATAAAGTATGGACAGAGAAAGTTTAGATTCAAAGATAATTTATGGGTTTCTGTGTTGACCTGGATGGATGAGGTGACATTTACTAACATGTGGTGGCTCAGACGGTAAAACGTCTGTCTACAATGTGGGAGACCCGGGTTCGATCCCTGGATTGGGAAGATCCCCTGGAGAAGGAAATGGCAGTCCACTCCAGGACTATTGCCTGGAAAATCCCATGGACAGAGGAGCCTGGTAGGCTATAGTCCATGGGGTCGCAAAGAGTCAGACACGACTGAGCGATTTCACTTCACTTCAAGACACTAGTGGGAGAGATTTTCTTGTGTGTGTGAATGCAAAGTCATGTCTTGGTTTTGGACTGAATTAAGATGCTAAGTTGTCTAATGGGAGGTTTTGAGAGGTGGCTGGATATATGGATCTGGGTGTCAAGAGGGGGATCGGAGCTGTAATTACACAGCTGGTAATTACAGCTGGTATTTACAGCTGACAACAGTGGTTGTCAGGGTTTAGAAACTCTGGAATGTTTGAGATTATTTAGATAAAAGTGTAGGGTTAGAATCAAAGAAGCCCCTTGCCCAAAAGAGGTTTCTGGAAGTCACATATTAAGTGGCTGGATAGAGGGAAAGGAAGTTACAAAGGAGACATAAAAGGAGAGTTCAAAGAGATAAGAGTGTGCAGTTATCAAAAGCAAGGGAAGAGGATATTTCATGAAGAAGGAAGTATTTACCTGTTCAATGCTGTTGAGGGATTAAGGGTGTAAGGTAGGACATCTTTAGCTGCAAGCAACAGAAAATCTGATTCAAACTTACTTTAACAACCAGATTATGTATCAAATCTTCTAACTGGAATTTTAAAAGATACAGTACAAGGCTTCAGCTTCACCTTATTCTAATGGCTCTGCTTTCATGACCCTGGATTGGGTTGGTTTTATCTTTAGATAATGATGATGATTGCTATTATAAATTATGGTTGCTTCTGGCTTCATATCAATATGTCCTGGTGTCCAGAAGTGAGAGTTTGTCTCTTTCAACTTGCTCACCATTGAGAATGAGAAAATTTATTTTACGGAAGACTTCGGCACACTCTTCTGACTTATTATTGAACTGTACTGAGTCATATGCTCATCCTGTGCCAAATCCTGACCAGAAGAATACTTTGCATTTAACAAGTTAAATGTGATTCCTGAAAATATCACTGCTATGGGGTGGGGTGGGGAAGGGGAGAGAGGCAAAAATAGACCAGCAAGGCCAATCCTAGGAAATTGGAATGGAGTTATTTTCTCTTGAGCCACAAAAGCGAAGTCCTTTTGGGAATGATGGAACAGAGTATGGGTTGGTTGGGCAATCAACAATGTCCAGTATATTAACATAAGGAAGGGCTGAGGATTGTATTTTGGAATTTAAAAAATTTATATGTATATATTGAGGTATAATTGACATATATAACATTCACATTTATAAAACTGTGCTATGAAACTGTGATCACAATCAGGATAAAGAAGATATCCATAACCACAAAAGTTTCCTCATGACCCTTTGTAATAATTTTTCCCCTTTCTCGCTGTCATACCTCTCTCTTCTTGTCCAGTCCTCAGGCAGTCATTAATTGTTTGTGACTTCAGAGGAATTTATCTCTTTCATTAAAATTGTCTAATTTATTACTGTAAAGTTGTCTACAATATTCCCTACTCCTTTTAATATCTGTGGAATCTGTAATGATGTCATCTTTCTCACTGCGGTTATTAGTTACTTACCAGTACCAAAAGATAATTATTGCTTACTTACCAATTATCA
Source organism: Nanger dama (assembly GCA_917880005.1). Lineage (NCBI taxonomy): Eukaryota > Metazoa > Chordata > Mammalia > Artiodactyla > Bovidae > Nanger > Nanger dama. The sequence continues at coordinate 3,763,789 of CAKJTW010000078.1, read as the reverse complement.
AAAGGTAATTTCTGGGTTTCTGTCTTGAACTGGATGTTTTCTCTTTTGTTCTGCATCATTCTGGTGAAAAATTTTGTCCACTGGATTTCCTTTCTTGTCCTCCTCCTCCTGCCCACCCCATCCTCTTCCTCTCCTTTCTTTTTCCTGTATATTGTTAGAAAATGGAAATTAAAAACAGTATCAAGTTAAGACTCACCTAAAGCAAGTACCTCTCTCACACAGCCAGGTTCTAACAATTCTTTTTAAAATGTTAAGTTACTTTATGTAAGATAATTATTTTCACATTGTGAAAATTTGCAGTATGCAAGATCAGAAAATAAAACTGAAAAGTCCCATTTTGCTTCTCACCTGTCTCTTTATACAGTTTCCACACACTTTGACCTCCAGATGTGGTTATTCTTAACAGCTTGATGAGTATTCTCCTAGATGCAATGTTATCATTGTTTTAAAATTTAAATGGACTTAATTGTACATATTGCTCCATATTTATTCTGTTTCCTTTAAGAACATTTTGTAGAAACTTTCAGTTAAATAGACAGATAGACAGTATTTTAAAACCTGTTTTTTTTTTTTTTTGGCCATGCAGGATGTGATATCTTAATTCCTTTACCAGGAAGGGAAGCCACATCCCCTGCATTGGAAGCTCAGTGTCAATCATTGGACCACAAGGGAAGTCCCTAAAATTGTCCTATAGAAAAAATGTGCAAAATACATAGCCAACCCCTTAGTAGGCATAGAGCAAAAACACAAAATTTTATAGAGGTTGAAAAAGCATCCTCTTTTTGTACCATTTCTTTGAATAGTCCATAAGAATGACAATTTCATCTAGACACTTATCAATGCTGAATAGCAACAATTAGAGAATATTAGGTGAAATTAAATTGTCATTTAGATTTTATTTGCTAGGTTACTATTATGTCTTTCAAAGTGAATCCTTTCCTCTACTTTAAATTTATTTTCATTTTTTTCTTTATTTGAATTTTCTACTCTTTTTTGTGTGTATATATTCACAAATTATGTTTTTCGTAGAAAAAGTTATTCATCAAAATTTTCATTATTTGGCATAAATTTCTTCATGGTATTTGCTTTGGATTTGTAAATATTCTCTGTACCTGTAATTAAGACCATTTGTTGGCTTTAATATTTGTTGGTAGCTTTTTCCATTTTTTTCATTAATCGGACTTAGTAAAGATTTGTTCATTGTATTGTTTTCAAAGCATCATTAAAAAAGTCTTTTAGTTTCTTATTCTAGATTATTAATTTCTATTTTATCTTTATTAATTTATTCTTTGCTTACTTAAATTTCAAAGCCTTTAAAAAATTTATTTATTTTAATTGGAGGCTAATAACTTTACAATATTGTATTGGTTTTGCCATACATCAACATGAATCCGCCACGGGTGTACGCATGTTCCCAATCCTGAACCCTGCTCCCACCTCTCTCCCCATACCATCCCTCTGGGTCATCCCAGTGCACCAGCCCCGAGCATCCTGTATCCTGCATCGAACCTAGACTGGCGATTTGTTTCTTATATGATATTATACATGCTTCGATGGCCTTCTCCCAAATCATCCCACCCTCTTCCTCTCCCACAGGGTCCAAAAGACTGTTCTGTACATCTGTGTCTTTTTACCATCTCACATACAGGGTTATCGTTACCGTCTTTCTAAATTTCATATATATGCGTTAGTATACTGTATTGATGTTTTTCTTTCTGGCTTACTTCACTCTGTATAATAGGCTCCAGTTTCATCCACCTCATTAGAACTGATTCAAATGTATTCTTTTTAATGGCTGAGTAATACTCCATTGTGTATATGTAACAGCTTTCTTATCCATTCATCTGCTGATGGACATCTAGGTTGCTTCCACAAAGCCTTTTGGAGTTGGAGTTTAGTTACTTGAAGGCTTTTGATTTTATGTAAAAATTTCTTACTATGCAATGCTTTAAGTATACATATTTCCCTCAAAGCTACTTGGTAACACTGTAAAAATTTTATCATGTTTTTCTCAATAATTTATAATTTCATATTGAATTCTCTGTAAACATAAGTAATTATTTAGATAAGTTTTAGTTTTCTGTTGGTACCACTAATATTTAAAAACATACTTGGAGTCATGTTTTTCTAGTAATGACAAGTGCTATATTTCCTCAAGAATATTGGCCTGCAACTACTTTTGCTTTTCCCACTGTTACCGATTGCTATTGTCTATGATTTTAGATCCAGATTCATATTCATATTTCAAAGTTATGGTCAATACTTATTTAGCTTTAACTGTAGGCTTTATTGGGAGTTCCCTGGTGGCTCAGGTAGTTAAATAAAACTCCTTCAATGCAGGAGACTGGGGTCCATCTCTGGGTCTGGAAGATTCCTTGGATAAGGGAATGGCTACCCATTCCAATATTCTTGCCTGGAGAATTCCCTGGACAGGAGAGTCTGGTGCAGTACAGTCTGTGGGGTTGCAAAGAGTTGGACACAGCTGAGCGATTAACACTGTGCAGCACTGTGTAGGCTTTTTGGGTTTCCCAAGTGGCTCAGTGGAACAGAATTCGCCTCATTGCAGGAGACACGGGGTTTGATCCCTGGTTTGGGACGTTCCCCTGGAGAAGGAAATGGCAACCTATTCCAGTATTCTTGCCTGGAAAATTTCATGGACAGAGGAGTCTGGTGGACTGTAGTCCATGGAGTTGCAAAGAGTTAGATGTGACTGATCACACACACAAACGTTTAGGCTTTATTTGGTTCCCTAGTGGAACTTCCCTGGTGCCTCAGATGGTAAAGAATCTGCATACAGTGCAGGAGACTCAGGTTCGATTCTTGGGTCAGGAAGAGCTCTTGGAGAAGGGAATAACTACGTACTCCAGTATTCTTGCCTGGTGAGTTCCATAAACAGAAGAGCCTGGCAGGCTACAGTCCATGGGGTTCTCTAGTAAGCACAATATATCCTGCATTTTCTCTTTTTAAGGCACATTTATTTTGTTTGTTTGTTTTGATGGAAAATTTCTTTAAATCAGAAGGGGGTCTCTGATAAAATTTACAAGTTCTTACATGTTAAAAACATCTTTATTTCTCCTTCTTATTTAATTATAGTTTTGGTCAGATAGAGAACTACAAAGTAACTTTCTCTTAGATCATGGAACTGTTTCTCCAATATATTTTAGCATTTTTGCTGCAAGGAGAATTTTGATGCCTATTTGATTTTCATTTCATTGATGATAAGCTACTTTCTATTTTCTGAATGATTTTGGTTTATGTTTTATTTGGGTGGATATTTTCCGAGAGCCAATTAATTAAGCCTTAGCAGTCGCCTATAAGATGATGGATCTCAACTACCAAACTCTCTTCCATAAATATCTTGTCAAGGCTTGGTTTTAGGCATTGTTTGTTCTAGAAAGATATAGAGTAGGTCTTACACAAGAGTGTTATCCTTAGTACTAAGGAAAGCTGTTTTTGGTAATTCAGCCTGACATTTGGATATTAATGAGGACATTCCGCTCTGGCAGGGTCAGAACTTCCTGGTACAGCTTTTAATTCAGGACAGCTCAACTTCCAGAACCTTGGTTCCTTTCACAACTTTGAGCACTTTCTGTCTAGGAAGGCTTGAGTGGAGTTGCCTTGTGAAAATTTAGCCTAGCCTTCATCGTGGTGGTAACTCAACACAGATTTTTGGAAGCCCAAACCCCCAACTCTGCATATCTTCTTCTCTCTCTTGTGCCTTTCACTGAAGGATTCATCATTTCAGCTGCTCTGAATTCTGATTTCTGCTTTCTTATCCCAGCAGAACTGCTCAGCTCCAGAGTTTCCCTTCTCCTAGAAATGGCAGACTCATCTTACCTGTTTCCAAGTCAACTTTATTGTTATTTATGTTAGAGTCAAATGCAGTCCCAGTTATTCCACTATGATCATGAGTATAGGTGAGTTGTTTCTTTGTTGTGACTTGTGTTATTGTAACATCTTTTTATTTTAAAAAAAAGTTGTTTATTTATTTTGGCCACACAGTATGTGAGATCTTAGTGCCTTGACCAAGGTTCAAGCCTGCACCCTCTGCATTGGAAGTACAAGCATCTTAACCACTGAATTGCCATGGAAGTCCCAGGACCTAAGGCTTTACCAATCTTATTTATGACTTCTCAGTTTTATGCCCTGTTTAGAAAAACTGTCTCCATTATGAGATTACAGTACTCCTCCAGACTAGATTTTTTTTTAGTATTACTTGTGGTTTAATCTTCAAGGATTTTAATCTCTGATAGAAGACTTATTTTGATGATGTATGTTATGAAATATGGAGTAAATTTAATTTTGCCCTCAAGAAGGTAGTTCCCAAACCATTTATTTTTTTAAAAAACATAACTTTTAACCACTTAAGTGAAATGCCTCATATACTTTACTATATTTTCATTCTTCAGTTCAGTCAGTTCAGTCGCAGTTGTGTCTGACTCTCTGTGACCCCATGAATCACAGCACGCCAGGCCTCCCTGTCCATCACCAACTCCCGGAGATCACTCAAACTCATGTCCATTGAGTCGGTGATGCCATCCAGCCATCTCATCCTCTGTTGTCACCTTCTCCTCCTGCCCTCAATCCCTCCCAGCATCAGGGTCTTTTCTAATGAGTCAACTCTTCTCATGAGGTGGCCAAAATATTGGAATTTCAGCTTCAGCATTAGTCCCTCCAATGAACACACAGGACTGATCTCCTTTAGAATGGACTGGTTGGATCTCCTTGCAGTCCAAGGGACTCTCAAGAGTCTTCTCCAACACCACAGTTCAAAAGCATCAATTCTTCAGCACTTAGCTTTCTTCACAGTCCAACTCTCACATCCATACATGACCACAGGAAAAACCATAGCCTTGACTAGATGGGCCTTTGTTGGCAAAGTGATGTCTCTGCTTTTGAATATGCTATCTAGGTTGGTCATAAATTTCTTTCCAAGGAGTAAGCGTCTTTTAATTTCATGGCTGCAGTCACCATCTGCAGTGATTTTGGAGCCCCCAAAATAAAGTCTGACACTGTTTCCACTGTTTCCCCATCTATCTGCCGTGAAGTGATGGGACCAGATGCCATGATCTTCGTTTTCTGAATGTTGAGCTTTAAGCCAACTTTTTCACTCTCCTCTTTTACTTTCATCAAGAGGCTTTTTAGTTCCTCTTCACTTTCTGCCATAAAGGTGGAGTCATCTGCGTATCTAAGGTTATTGACATTTCTCCTGGCAATCTTGATTCCAGCTTGTGCTTCTTCCAGCCCAGTGTTTCTCATGATATAGTCTGCATAGAAGTTAAATAAGCAGGGTGACAATATACAGCCTTGATGTACTCCTTTCCTATTTGGAACCAGTCTGTTAGTACAATTCTTGACTTTCTAGTCTGTTACATTGGATATGTTCACAAACTAGCACATCACCATTTAACTATAAACTCATGCAATTGTAACTTTATGATGCATTTTAATATATGATAGTTATTTTCTATTAACCTTTTTCATAATTGTAATAGTTCTTCTTGTTTATCTATTTTTCCATGTCAACTTTAGAATCAACATGTATTGTTGAAAAAGTCGCATTTTTATTTATTTAGTTTATAAATTGATTTATCGAGAATTGTTATCTTTGTGATGTCATTTTATTCAGGAATTCAGGTTGCCATTTTATTTAGTCAAGTACTCTTTTGCATCTCTCAGTAGCACATTTCTTGTTAAATTCACTTCTAGGTGCATCTTTGCTGATATTTTTCATCATCAAACCATCTTTGGTGATATTTTTCATATAGGTTATTTTTCCACTGCACCTTCTAGTTATTTGTTGCTTGTGTGTATGAAAGCCTTTGGCTGAATAATATTCCATTGCATGTGCATGCATGCCTGCTCAGTCACTAATTGTGTCCGACTGTTTGTGACCTCATGGACTGCAGCCCACCAAACTCCTCTGTCCATAGAGTTTTCCAGGCAAGAATCCTGGAGTGGGTTACCATGTCCAAGGGATCTTCCTGACCCGGGGATCGAATCTGTGTCTTCTATGTCGGCTGCATTGGCTGGCGGATTCTTAACCAATGGACCACCAGGCAAGTCCTGAGATGTTCTTGGAAAATGGTTGGGAAGGTTTCCAAGAACAAGTGACAACTTGACAAATAAAGGAAGCATTCTGAAAAGGAAGATCCAGAGTACCATAGAAAAGGACATGGCACTTTAACGGCATTCCAAATTTAGCCCGGTTTGAGTATGGATGGAGCAGTGGACGTGGTGACCAGGAAGTAGTGACTGATGAATTTGGGCAAATAGCTGTGAAAAGAAGAGAGGTGAAAAGCAAAGGAGAAAAGGAAAGATATTAGCATCTGAATGCAGAGTTCCAAAGAATAGCAAGAAGAGATAAGAAAGCCTTCTTCAGCAATCAATGCAAAGAAATAGAGGAAAAGAACAGAATGGGAAAGACTAGAGATCTCTTCAAGAAAATTAGAGATACCAAGGGAACATTTCATGCAAAGATGGGCTCGATAAAGGATAGAAATGGTATGGGCCTAACAGAAGCAGAAGATATTAAGAAGAGGTGGCAAGAATACATGGAAGAACTGTACAACAAAGATCTTCATGACCCAGATAATCATGATGTGATCACTAATCTAGAGCCAGACATCTTGGAATGTGAAGTCAAGTGGGCTTTAGAAAGCATCACTATGAACAAAGCCAGTAGAGGCGATGGAATTCCAGTAGAGCTGTTTCAAACCCTGAAAGATGATGCTGGGAAAGTGCTGCACTCAACATGCCAGCAAATTTGGAAAACTCAGCAGTGGCTACAAGACTGGAAAAGGTCCGTTTTCATTCCAGTCCCAAAGAAAGGCAATGCCAAAGAATGCTCAAACTACCACACAATTGCACTCATCTCACATGCTAGTAAAGTCATGCTCAAAATTCTCCAAGCCGGGCTTCAGCAATATGTGAACCGTGAACTTCCTGATATTCAAACTAGTTTTAGAAAAAGCAGAGGAACCAGAGATCAAATTGCCAACATCTGCTGGATCATGGAAAAAGCAAGAGAGTTCCAGAAAAACATCTATTTCTGCTTTATTGACTATGCCAAAGCCTTTGACTGTGGATCACAATAAACTATGGAAAATTCTGAAAGAGATGGGAATACCAGACCACCTAACCTGGCTCTTGAGAAATCTGTATGCAGGTCAGGAAGCAACAGTTAGAACTGGACATGGAACAACAGACTGGTTCCAAATAGGAAAAGGAGTACATCAAGGCTGTATATTGTCATCCTGTTTATTTAACTTCTATGCAGTGTACATCATGAGAAACGCTTGATTGGAAGAAACACAAGCTGGAATCAAGATTGCTGGGAGAAATATCAGTAACCTCAGATATGCAGATGACACCACCCTTATGGCAGAAAGTGAAGAGGAGCTAAAAAGCCTCCATCTTGATGAAAGTGAAAGAGGAGAGTGAAAAAGTTGGCTTAAAGCTCAACATTCAGAAAATGAAGATCATGGCATCCAGTCCCATCACTCCATGGGAAATAGATGGGGAAACAGTGGAAACAGTGTCAGACTTTATTTTGGGGGGCTCCAAAATCACTGCAGATGGTGACTGGAAGAAAAGTTATGACCAACCTATATAGTATACTCAAAAGCAGAGACATCACTTTGCCGACTAAGGTCCATCTAGTCAAGGCTATGGTTTTTCCTTTGGTCATGTATGAATGTTAGAGCTGGACTGTGAAGAAGGCTGAGCGCCGAAGAATTGATGCTTTTGAACTGTGGTGTTGGAGAAGACTCTTGAGAGTCTCTTGGACTGCAAGGAGATCCAACCAGTCCATTCTGAAGGAGATCAACCCTGGGATTTCTTTGGAAGGAATGATGCTAAAGCTGAAACTCCAGGACTTTGGCCACCTGATGTGAAGAGCTGACTCATTGGAAAAGACTCTGATGCTGGGAGGGATTGGGGGCAGGAGGAGAAGGATGAGATGGCTGGATGGCATCACGGACTCGATGGATGTGAATCTGAGTGAACTCCGAGTGATGGTGATGGACAGGGAGGCCTGGTGTGCTGCGATTCATGAGGTCGCAAAGAGTCGGACACTACTGAGCGACTGAACTGAACTGAATGAGCATGAAAGGCTTGACTTCCAACCCTAACCTAGTTAGAGATTTCATTATTAATATGTATTTTTCTTCCTTATACCCCCTCTGAGATATTTATAAAGGTTACTCTTTTTCATATGATGTCATTTAACTCATTGCATTCTCTTTTCCACTAACAGTAGGGTTTTTTTTTTTTTTTTTTAGCTACCAAAGTTAAAACCAGTGGAATTCTACCCTCAGTTTTTTTCCATTCATAGTCTAAATTCTATTACTAGATTTCTAGATATTGTCATTCCTGAGCTTTTGGAAAAAAACTTACTTTACTAAAAAGTATTTTTCTGATAATTGGTGAATTCATTTATTACTGCTCTATTACAGAGTTTTATTTGCTTATTTTGTCAAAGAGATTGTTTTGAAGGTGTGATTTTTCAGTGATCAGATATCACAGGGGATAAGTATAACTTGATAAAATGAATCATCAAGTAACTTTCCATTGTTTTCTACGATCTAGTGCATTTTAAACACTGTATGCTTGCTAAGTAGCTTCAGTCATGTCCGGCTTTGTGACTCCATGGACTGTAGCCTGCCAGGCTCCTCTGTCCAGGAGAATCTCCAGGCAAGAACACTGGAGTGGGTTGCCATGCCCTCCTCAAGGGGATCTTTCCGACCCAGGGATCAAACCCATGTCTCTTATGTCTCCTGCATCAGCAGGTGGGTTCTTCACCAATAGTACCATGGAATGATCTTTCCCAAATTTCAAAAGCTTTATTATTTAGTAAGGAAATCTTCTAATGAAACCGTTATGATTTTCAATATGTGAAATTATGTCTTCTGCAAATAGAGATAATTTTACTTCTTCCTTTCAAATTTTGATGTCTTTTATTCTTTTTCTTACTGGATTACTTTGGCTAGGATTTTTAGTATTATGTTGAATAGGAGTGGTGAGAGTGGGCACCCTTGTCTTGTTTACTAATCTTAGAGGTAAAGATTTCATCCTTTTAACATTGAATGTGATGTTAGTTGTGGGCTTATCATATATGGCCTTTATTATACTGAGGTATAATTCTATACCTAATATGTTGAGAGGTTTTTTCTTTTTATCATGGGCAGATGTTAAATGTTCTCAAATTCTTTGTTTGCGTTTATTGAGAAGATCATATGATTTTCCCCTTTCATTCTATTAATAGGATGTGTTATATTTATCAATTTGTGTATGTGTTGTTGTTTTTCAGCCACTAAGTCGTGTCCAATTCTTTGCAACCCCATGCACTGCAGCATGTCAGGCTTCCCTGTCCTTCACAATCTCCTGGAATTTGCTCAGACTCATGTCCATTGAGTTGGCAATGAGATAAAACCATCTCATTCTCTATTTCCCCTTTCTTCTCCTGCCTTCAACCTTTCCCAGCATGAGGGTCTTTTCTAATGAGTCAACTCTGCATCAGGTGGCCAAATATTGGAGCTTCAACTTAAGCATCAGCCCTTCCAATGAATGTTCAGGGTTAACTTCCTTTAGGATTGACTGGTTTGATCTCCTTGTAGTCCAAACGACTCTCAAGAGTCTTCTCCAGCACCACAAATTAAAAACATCAATTCTTCAGTGCTCCGCCTTCTTTGTGGTCCATACATGACTACTGGAAAAACCATAGCATTGACTATATAGACCTTTGTTGGCAAACTGATGTCTCTGTTTTTTCATAGGCTATCTAGGTTTGTCATAACTTTTCTTCCAAGGAGCAAGCATCTTCTAATTTCATGGCTGCAGTCACCGTTTGCAGTGATTTTGGAATTGAAGAAACTAGAGTCTGTCACTGTTTCCATTTTTTCCCTATCTATTTGCCAAAATGAATTGTGTCCTGCTACTAAATGATCAGAAATACTGAGGTTTTCTCAGCATCAGGGTAGAATATTTTTTTTAATGAAATGGACACTTACGCACCTAGTAGGTCTTATTATTATTGTAAAGGCAAGAAGTTAAAATATTTCACTGTTCAGCCTAATACCAAACATCTAGCAATTTATTTTGCATATTCATTGTGAATACTACCCTTTAGCACTGTATTATTTTCCTCTTTGGAATGTTCAAAGCTTATGACTATAAATCCTAGTTTGTCTACCATAAATATAGCTATCTTTAGCTTACAACTTATCACTTCTTACCTAGAAAAATCTTTGCTTGTGGTTTTGTTTTAGAACTTTATGGATCACTGTATTTTAGGTTCGCACACAGAACTGATAGAGGATGGGAAGCGTGGCATTTCCTATCATGCCCTGCTTGTAGGTTTCTCTTGTCCCTCTTCAGCATACAGTGCTTTAAGCTCATTCCTGGAAGTCAGTGAACTGTTGCCTTCCTTCTTTCAGCCCACTTACTTCTGTAAGACATTTTTTCTATTTGTTTCAAAGAGTGAAGTCTGGTTTTACCTGCCATGAGAAGTCTTGATTGGGTCCACCTCTCTTCTGTGGAAATGACTAATAGAGCCTGATATGACACTGTTTCTCTCTAAGTCTTTTAGGTTTTGGTGTAGAAAGATTTTGTGTGTGTGTGTGTGTTTTAAAAAACAATATTGTTTTTTTACTAACAAGAGTGGCCTGCCTAGTGGTGGGTGGGTGTGCCAGGCTCAGGGTATGTGGGGGCTGTGAAGAGCAGATGATAACTGAGAGGCTGGAGAGAAAAGGAGTGGGTCTGGAGGCCAGGCCCAAAGGCTCCTCCAGTTTACTTCTGGCAAGAGACAGATTTAACAAAGGATTCATGGCAAGCTATCACCAGGCCACCAATAAGATTGAGAAATTCTTGGAAATCTAGCTGCCCATCAGAGTTGAGGTCCAATTTCTTCATCATGTGATCAAGGATACCAGGGTCCTTTGGGTTCTTTGTGAAGGCACCCAGCTCTGAATTCATGAAGATTAGGGACTCGGCCTTGGAGAGTTTGCTGTTGTTACCATCCCTTCCAGCATGCTTTTGGAAAACAGCTATCAGAGACTTGATGCACCAGTGGCTCAGACGGTAAAAGTGTCTGCCTACAATGCAGGAGACCCGGGTTCGACCCTGAGTCGGGAAGATCCTTTGGAGAAGGAAATGGCAACCCACTCCAGTACTCTTGCCTGGAAAATCCCATGGATGGGGGAGAGTGGTAGGCTACAGTCCATAGGGTCGCAAAGAGTCAGACACGACTGAGCGACTTCACTTCACTTCAGTCTTTGTAGGGTTGGATACTTTTGCCATGTCGGAGAGGAGCAAGGTGTGTGGATGTGAGCAGGGAGCAGTGTAGTAGGCACTGGGCCTGGTGTGGTAAGTTTTCATTCTTTGTACCCTCAGTTTTAGTGTAAGTTTGGTAAAAATGGGTACTATTTTAACCAAGAAGGTCTAAGAGTTGTTTTTCATTACTAATCCTTCCCCAGCAAGAAGGTGAGTTACCAGCTGTGGGTTAGTGCTTCTGACTTCAATCTTTTTTATTTGTTTGTTTGTTTCATTCAGCCTGAATAATTTGAGTGAAAACAATTTCCTTGCTTGGTATTTTACTTTCTTGAGACATCAAGACCTCATGACCATTACTTGGAAACAATGTATAGTTGGTTTGGGTCTTGTGTGTTTGAGGTGTGTGTGTCTGTTTTTCTAAACAGATATTGAGTAAAATCTTCAGGTCACATGTGAGGCAAAATACTTAATGTTTCCGAGATCAACCAACTTAAAACAGCTTGTTAAATCCACTGTTTATTAAAGTGAAACAATGGAAAAGAGGAAGTGGTGGAAAGCTGCTTGGTTAATATTAAATGAAAGTCATCCTTCTCTTCCACATAAGCTATGTCACACCACAGTGAATTAGAAGCTGAATGAAGTTTTGAGATCTGATTCAGAAATCTCTGAACCAAACTAAAACAAAACACAGCTCTAATGGTGTGAGTTTCATGTCAAATGTTTTGCTAGGTTGTTCTACGGATCTTGCTAAGACAAGATCTGGGTCCACGTTAGGTTGACTGAATGCTTGTTCTCAAATATTTCTTCAAGTAAGATCGAACATCCACTCCAAGCAGGTTGGGAACTCCTCAGGGAGCTGAGCCACCTAGCAGAGGAGGCAGGGTTGGAGGGATCAGAATAACCCTTGGTTTTCTCACTGTAATGGTTCATTTAATATGTCAACTTCACTAAGGCCACAGTACCCAGATATTTGGTCAAATACCAGTCTAAGTGTCACCATGAAGGTATTTTTAAAGAGAAGATTCATATTTAAACACAGTAGACCTTGAGTAAGTAGGTTACTCTCCATGTGAGTGGACCTCAACTAGTCAGCCTGAAAAAGGGTTGAGGGCTCCTGAACCAGAGGGAATTCCGCTTCCAGACTGCTTTTGGATTGGGCTACATAATCAGCTCTTCTCTGGGTCTCTAGGCTGCTATTTTGCCATATAGATTTCAGACTTGCCAACTCCCACTGCATTGATATGAGTCAATGCCTTAAAATATCTCTCTCTCTCTCTATCTATCATCAGTATCTCCCAGCCATCTCTGTCCCATTGGTTGTGAGTCTCTTGGAGAATACTGACTAGTATACTTACCAGAGTATAAAGAAGATATAAAAAAGCCTTCAAGACTATAAGAAATAAATGTCTGTTGTGGCTCTATAATTAATACCAGGACTTTTCTGAGTGTAAACCTTGGTGAATGGTGGTAAGAGAATTGGAGTGGAGCATCAAAAATCTGGGTACTTATGAACTGGGTAAAACAGCACAGAAAAAGATGCTGGAGGTTCCAACACAGCTTCATTCAGCCATGGTATGAACTCCATGATGGCACTCTAAGATCACTGTGGGAGACATCTTAATACTCATTGCAAGTGTGTGTTTACTTGCTTCAGTTATATCAATTTCCCTTACCTTCTCATGTTAAGTATTCAGCCCTCCATGTCTTATTTCCTGTATAAATGGAAATTATAACTCAGGAATCAGTTATAGGGACTAGATGAGATTGTGGATAGGAAAAATGACACAGCTGTTTGCACATGAAACGGATTATTGTGTTATTGTGTATTTTCTTGTGACCTGCCTGGGATATAATGGGCATATTTTTGCATGTGACCTAACTGCACATATGCGGTGCACACAACTTGTGGCCATGGTTGGGGGTTCCTGCAAACTTGTTTCAGGAATATACCAGAAAAAGGGTTTACAAGCAGAATACCCGAGTCACTTTTTTCTTCCTCCTAGTGAGTACTGTATTCTCCACTTCTGAAGACCAGAGCCAACCCAGCTGACCTCCTTTTTGCCCTTTTCCCATGAGTGCACACATCTTATTTGTTAGAACCCTCTATTGTTACCTGTCGGATCCAACAAAATGGCAGTTCTTTTGTTAAAGGTTCTTGTCAGACAATGCAGACCAGAGTGGACTATGGCCAAGAAAGGCTTTTTGGAACACAGTCAACCAGTGAATATTTTTATCTGCCTTTGGGAACTGGTTGTATTTTGGCCTCTTAGCCCAAAGGAGATCCCTCTGACTCAAGGATGTGACAGGTCTTTTAGTTCCTTTCCCACCAGAAGTTGCGACACTACTCCTGAGCCCATTTATTTTTGAGAAACTGTCCCTCTTTTTCTGGGCTATAGGAAGAGGAAGGAGTAGAATTTAGGGATGAAGAGCTAGTGTTTATGGAAAACAGTGGATCTGAAAGAAGCTCTTTCTACACATGCCCTTTATCACCAAAGAAAAGATCTAACACTGAAGTTAACTACCCTGTCTTGGAGGAGTGTCATTCTGCCCCACTTCCCGTTGTCTAGTGGTCACTCAGAGCCAGTATCTCCTGAATATGCCTCAGTATGGTAACTAGCAGGTCCACAGACTGTAGCTAGATAGTTATGCTAAGAAAATTTCTTCCAGAAGTTGTTGTTGTTGTTTAGTTGCTAAGTTCTGTCTGACTCTTTGCAGTCGCATGAATGGTAGCACACCAGGCTTCCCTGTTCTTCACTCTCTTGGAGTTTGCTCAAATTCATGTCTGTTGAGTCAGTGATGCTATCCAACCATCTCATCTTCTGTTGCTCCCTTCTCCTCCTGCTCTCTCCTCCTGACCTCTGTCTTTCCCAGCATCAAGTTCTTTTCCAATCAGTCAGCTCTTCACATCAGGAAGCCAAAGCATTGGAACGTCACTGTTAACATCAATCCTTCCAATGAATATTCAGGGTTGATTTCCTTTATGATTGATTGATTTAATCTCCTTGCATCCAAGGGACTCTCAAGAGTCTTCTCTAGCACCACAAATCGAAAGCATCAATTCTTCGGTTCTCAGGCTTCTTTATGGTCCAACATGTCCAACATCTGGACATGACCACTAGGAAAACCATAGCTTTGACTATACCAACCTTTGCTGTATAGGAGGGGATCCTATAAAGCAGAGATAGCATAGTGGCAGGTGCCAGCATGTTTTGGATTTTGGTCTCTGAAACTGGACAATATATGGATGTGTTTGGTGCTCTGGTGTGATAGTTAATTTTATGTGCCTTTTATGTGTCAACATCACTGAACCATGAGGTGTGTAGATATTTGTTAACACATTATTTTGGGTGTTCCTGTGAGGGTGTTTTTATGTGAGGTTAACATTTAAATTGGCTTTCCAGGTGGCAAAAAACTTTACAGTGGTAAAGAACTTGCCTGCCAATGCACAAGATGCAAGAGACACCAATTCAATTTCTGGCTCAGGAAGATTTCCTGGAATAAGAAATGGCAACCCATTCCAGTATTCTTGCCTACAAAATTCCATGGACAAAGAAGGCTTGAGGGCTACAGTCCATGAGGGTGGAAAGAGTTGGACACTACTGAGTGACTGAATATATGACATTTAAGTTGCAAATTTCCTGGTGTTCCAGTGGTTAAAACTCTGTTCTTCTACTAGAGGGGGCTTGGGTTCAATCCCTGGTTGGAGAACTAGGATCCCACAGGCCACACAGCCAAAAAAATCTATTTGGGAGTTCCTTTGTAGTCCAGTGGCTAAGACTCTGTGCTCTCAATTCAGGGGATCCAGGTCTGATTCTTGGTCAGGGACCAGATCCCACATACTGCAACTAAGACCAGGTGCAGCCTAATATACAAACAAACAACCAAAACATTTAAATTGATGGTCTAAGTAAAGCGGATTTCTCTCCCTTATGTGGGTGGGCCTCATCCAATTAGTTGAAGGTTGGGCTCAGTATAGATATGAGAGTTGGACTATAAAGAAAGCTGAGCACTGAAGAACTGATGCTTTTGAACTGTAGTGTTGGAGAAGACTCTTGAGAGTCCCTTGAATTGCAAGGATATCCAATCAGTCAGTCCTAAAGGAGATCAGTCCTGGGTGTTCATTGGAAGGACTGATGTTGAAGCTGAAACTCCAATACTTCGGCCACCTGATGCTAAGAGCAGACTCATTTGAAAAGACCCTAATGGTGGGGGAAGGTTGAGGGCAGGAGGAGAAGGGGTGACAGAGGATGAGATGGTTGGATGGCATCACCGACTCAATGGAGATGAGTTTGAGTAAACTCCAGGAGTTGGTGACGGACAGGAGGCCTGGCATGCTGTGGTCCATGGGTTATGAAGAGTCGGACACAACTGACTGAACTGACTGACTGGGCTCAGTCCCTCAGTCATGAATGACTCTTTGTGACCTCATGGACTGTAGCCTGCCAGGTTCTTCTGTCCATGGGATTTCCCAGGCAAGAATACTGGAGTGAGTTGCTGTTTCCTATTCCAGGGGATCTTCCTGACCCAGGGATCAAATCTGTGTCTCCTGCATTGGCAGGCAGATCCTTCATCACTGAGCCACCCGGGAAGCCCTCTTACTATACTTAATCAAAAGGCTGAGAAGCAAAGGTTGAAGGTTGGCATCACAGAAAAAAGGCTAACCCTTTCCTGAGTAAGAAGAATTCTGTCTGCCTGACTGCTTTCAAACTGGGATATAGGCTTTTTCTTGCCTTTGGACTTGACTAAAACATCAAGTCTCCTGGGTCCTGAACCTGCTGGCTTTCAGACTGAAACTTCACCATCAGCCCTATTGTTAGGCCTTCCAAGTCAGATTAGAACTGACCCATTTGCTCTCCTGGGTCTCCAGCTTGCCAACTCACCCTGTAGTTACTGGGACTTACCAGCATCCATAATGGCATGAGCCAATTCCTTATAATAAATCTCTCTGTATATACACCCATTGGCTCTGTGTCTCTGCAGAATCCTACCTAATATACCTGGTCTCTCTGCACAGACTTCAGCTCTCCTTAAGATCTGGTGACCGGCCAGCATAATTGATAAAGACGTAAAGTTCAGAGAGAGGTTATATAGCCAGCTAGTGTGGCCCTCTCTGGTGCCTGGTTACTAATTCCTGTCTTGTGTTTCCAGCTGGGCAGGATCAGGATTTCTGGGACTCAAGCGTGGCCTGCCCCAGGGTCAGGTTTTGTTCTGTTTATTTCTTCCAGTAGGGGATTCTCTGACAAGCAGGAGACTTGGGTTCGATTCCTGGGTTAAGAAGATCTCCTGGAGAAGCAAATGGCAAGCCACTCCAGTATTCTGGCCTGGGAAATCCTATGGACAGAGGAGCCTGGTGGGCAGCAGTTCATGGGGTCAGAAAGAGTTGGATATGACTGATCGACTAATACTTTCACTTCCTTTCACTCTCTGACAAATCACTTGGTGGCAAGAATCTGCCTAATGGACTAGGTCTTAGCCACTGGGCCATGACTCTAAGGCTCAATATTTTTTAAAATATGTAATTTCATTTATTATGCATTACTTATCTTTGCCTGTGCTGGATCTTCATTGCTGTGAAGGATTTTCTCTAGTTGCAGCAAGTGGGGCCTCTTCTGTAGTTGCAGTGCATAAGCTGCTCATTGCAGAGGTTTCTCTTGTTGCAACACACAGGCTCTAGGGTGCTCAGATTTAGTAGCTGCAACTCTTAAGCTCTAGAGCACCAGCTTAGTAGCTGTGGCACATGGGCTTAGCTGCCCCATGGCATGTGGGATCCTCCCAGACCAGAGACTGAACTTGTGTCTCCTGCATTGGCAGGTGGATTATTTACCACTGAGCCACCAGAAAGGTCCCAAGACTCAATATTTTAAGTGTTAGAAGTTCAAAAACTTTTGCCAACTATGTATGGAATGACAATTAATGGGAAATTACTCTTTGAGTCCAGTTTGATTGAATCATGAGGGAACATGTCTAGAACAGGTCTAGGGTTGAATGGGAATCAGTGAATAGCCGCTAATTCTGTTTCTACTTTTAACTCAGAAGATGACCTTGGGAAAGTCACTTAATTGCTCTTGACCCTCTGTGTCCACTTGCTTCACCAAAGGTGGTCCTGTTAGCAACTTTCAAGTGTATGATATGGTACTGTGCACGCTAGTCACTATGCTGTATATTAGAATCCCACAACTTATTTATCTTAGAACTAATCTTACTGTGATAGTCACTTCACAATATATATTTATATCAAATCATCATATTTTATACCTGAACTTACACAATATTATGTGTCCCAGGTGGTTCAGTGGTAAGGAATCTGCCTGCCAAGGAGGAGATGCAAATTCAATCCCTGGGTCAGGAAGATCCCATGGAGAAGGGAATGGCAACCCACTCCAGTATTCTTGCCTGGGAAATCCTATGGACAGAGGAGCCTGGGGGCAAGTCTGACAGGATTTAGCAACTAAACAAAAACAACGTGTCAGTTACATTTCAATAAACCTGCAGGGTGGTGGGGTTAGTGGGAAGAAAAATTATAAAAATGAATGCAAGAAAATGGTTCTCAAACCAGCAACCCCCACATCACCTGGAAGCTAGTTAGAAATTTAGAATCTCATGCCCTGCCCCAGACCTACTGAATACAATCTACATTTTAACAAGATTTCCAGATGGTCTATTTACATATTAAAGTTTGACAAGCACTGGCATGGAGGAAAGAGCACTGCATTTTGGACTGATTTAGAAACTTTTGTTTTCTTGGTCTGGAGAGTCCTGTGTGATTTTGCACATGTTACTGAAGAAAATCTCTGAGCCTCAATTTCCCTATTTTAAACTGAGGGATAAAAATATCTGCCTACCAGGACTTCCCTAGTGGTGCAGTGGTTATGATTCTGAGCTTCCAATGCAAGGGGCATGGGTTCAATCCTTGGTTGGAGAACTAAGATCCCATATGCCATGTGGTGTAACCAAAAGGTAAGTAAAAAAAACTACCTACCATGGAGTTGAAATGGTAGGTGAAAACCATTTTCATGGAGATGAAAATAATTTCAAATGTCACATACATGTATTGAGTGACATCTCTGTGTCTGGACCTATGCTAACCACTGCAGGGTAACGAGATGAATTAAACACAGCCCTGGTGTCCAGGAAATCTGTCTCTGATGCAATGGGAAAAAATGTATGAAAACACGTTGTCAATGCAAAGACTACGTAATGTTAGCTATTATTAGTATTAATGGAGAGAATAATACTTACCTTACTTATGCTGCTTGGTTATTATTAAGCTCAAATGAGATAAAGCATGTCAAAGCCATTTGAAAAGCTGAAAAGTACTGACGTAAGAACTTATTATTAGTATGATTATTGCCATCACTGAGTGAATGATAATTGAGTCCGGTAGGGGAAAAAAAAACCCTTGATTTAATTACAGGTACTCAAACCACAGAGGATCCTGGAGTTTTAATACAAAACTTGGGACTCTTTGTTGAATGTGCAAAGGGGATTCTCACTTGCTTTTTGTTCTGTAGAGGAGCTGCATCGAAAATTAAGTCTGTTAATACTTCTGCTATTTCAGACTATCTGATCCTAGAAGCAGGGATTTATTTTCAGTTTATTGGCAACTCAGTGAAATGCATCCACCTGTGAGGTGGAATGTTCTGTCTGATGGGCAGCCTGATAATGGCACTACCCTGCTGATTAGGATGTGGTCAGGTGGAAAAAATACAGGAGACCTATGTTCTGTGAGGTCCTCTCTCTGGGCACATGCTCAGGGGCAGTATTGCTGTCTGCATAGCCCAGGCATTCCACTGAAACTCTGGGTGCTTGTGGTGGGCAAAGAAAGTTAGCCGCTCAGTCATGTCTGACTCTTTGTGATCCCATGGACTGTAGCCCACCAGGCTCTTCAGTCTGCGAAATTCTCCAGGCAAGAGTACTAGAGTGGGTTGCCATTTCCTTCTCCAGAGGATCTTCCCAGTCCAGGAATTGAACCCAGATTTCCTGCACTGCAGGCAGATTCTTTACCATATTTTGAGCCACCAGGGAAGCCTGTGGTAGGCAAAGGAATTGGAAATCATCCAGCCTATCACCTAGGCTCCTTTGGGTGAAGTCACTGGCCTGGAGAGGCAATGTGTCATACGTATTCTGCTTCAGTTGTTTAATCACTAAGTCGTGTCCGACTCTGGGATCCCATGGACTGCAGCCCACCAGGCTCCTTTGTCTGCCCTGCTCCAGACCACACTTCACACTGATGGAGAAAGAACATGCAAACTCAGTTTTCCTAACTCCCAGTCCAGTGTGCTTATATTTCATCTTAATGCACTGGAGGAGCGGTCTCTAACCATTTTGATACCAGGGTCAATTTCATGGAAGACAATATTCTACAGACTGAGAACGGAGATGGTTTCAGGATGAGTTCAAGTGCATTACATTTATTGTGCACTTTATTTCTATTATTATTACATCAGTTCCACCTCAGATCATCAGGCATTAGATCCAGGAGGTTGGGGACCACTGCACTAGAGGATGTATGTTTTCCCTTTTTTGCTCTGAATAACAAACATAGCAACAGGGAGATGGTTCTCATTGCAGTTGTTATTGGGATGTCTTGTATGTCTGTTGGTGGTGGTGGTGTTTAATCACTCAGTTGTGTCTGGCTCTTTTGCAGCCCCGTGACTATACCCCACCAGGCTCCTCTGTCCATAAGATTCTCCAGGCAAGAATACTGAAGTGGGTTGCCAATTCCTCCTCCAGGGGATCTTCCCAACCCAGAGATCAAACCTATGTCTCCTGCATTGGCAGGTGCATTCTTTACCACTGAGCCACCAGGGAAGACCTTTCAATCGCCCATAAGGTCATTTAATTCTGACAATTGATTCTTTGCCAGGGAGGCTGGGTCTACTTCTTCAAGGACCCTTCACTATCATTCCTTTTGGTCTTTTGTTATAGCTTTTCAGCTCTGATGCCTCTTATCCTTTCACTGCCAAGCTTACTTCCATTTTGTTTTGAAGGATGGTGATGATTCATTTGGGAGAATAGTATTGTCTCTTTACCAATGTGTGGAGGAATGCCTGCTGAATTGAGAATAATTGGATGCCACTTGACTTGGGTCTCTGACCTAGACCTCAGATTGGTATCTATGGTGCATTTACAGTCATGCTTTCTCATCCTGAAGCTCACAGTGGAAAGTGAGCATCTCAAGGGACAGAATGCATCTCAAGGGCAGGCATGCCTGTACTGTTCAAGCCTTCTCAAAGCATCTTGAGTCTAGTAGGAGCCAATACAGAGTGGCCTGATTCCTGCTGCTTGAACTTGATGTTCTTCCTTTAATTGGAAGATGTTTGTCTTAGCAGCAGCTATTAGAAGTCCTCTGAGAATGTCTGAGCTTCCCTAAGGAGGAAAATGCCTTTTTAGTTCATGTAGGGTAGGAACTGAGCCTCTAGGGCCTCAGTGAGCTGTTGGTACTGAGGTTTCTGAAGGAGAAAGATACTTTGCATTACAAGGGGGAAAATACTTTGGTAGAAAATGGGGGAAATTCAGGAGGGAGGAAGTGAAGAATGGACAGAAAGAGAGAGAGAGAGAGAGAGAAACTCAGTAGACAGGATGAGCATGTTGGAAGAATGCTGTGTCCTTGATGTGATGACCTCTACCCAGATCCCCAAAATTGTAGAAGCTTGGAGTGACTGACTCTCCTGTAGACCCTGGTGAAAGGCTGGTTCTACCTGTAGGTAGATAGGAAGGCAGCTCTCACAAATCTGTAGCTCTGTGATTTCACAAAAATCTGTGGAGGATTAGGGATAGGAAACTGGACTCCTCCAGACCTTGGAAACTGACATCTGATGTATGGGGTGTAGGAATTCAAGTAGTTTAAGTCTAGAACTCAAGGGGCAGAAGGCTCTCAGTTGCCTGCTGGCTTATATTCACATTGAGCTGGGCACAAAGCCATGTACTGAAAATGGTATTCTGCCAGGATTTTTGTTTCTGTAGAAAGGCAAATGGCAAAATTTCAAGAGGACACTGTTGATACCACTTTGGGTCACCTCCTCCAGGAGTCTACATAAGTTCCCATGATGCCTGGTCATTAAGCAGACTTTAGGCACTTGAACCCTTGCCTTCCTCCTCTTGCCTTCTATCTCAATATATACAGGTGTTGCTACCACTGGCTATAAGGCATTTGTGGAATTTTAGTCCTTTAAAAAAAGTCTTCTATATTTATGCAACAATGTACTATTTCTTTTATTTATTTATTCATTCATTTATTTATTTGGCTGCATTGAGTCTTAGTTGCATCATGTGGGTCTTGGGCGCACAGACTCGACTTGTGGTGCAGACACATGGGCACAGTAGTTGCTACAAGCTGGCTTAGTTGCTCCTCGGCATGTGGGATCTTAGTTCCCCAACCAGGGATTGAACCCATGTCCCCTGCCTTGCAAGGTGGATTCTTAACCACTGGACCATCAGGGAAGTCCCTGGGGAATCTTAATCTTGCTTGTGTCCTAAGAAACTCGTTTGCTCTAAATACTACCACCTCCTCTTGCATTGACAGCTGTGGTGTTTGACTGGCAGCGGATCTTGCAAACCTGAAAAGGGGTCACTAGAGCTTAGGGGTGCAGGCTCAATTTCCTCACCTGCATGATCCGAAAGAGGAGACAGCCAACCAAACCCATGTGCATAATTTAAGAATGAACAGATGAAGGTTTCTGAGTTTCTCAAATTATCTTTTCAAAGAGCACCTCAACAGGCTTTCCTGTGCCCTTGCAGCTGTGCACCTGGCAACAGTTGCTTACAGGGATACAAGAGTGTAAGAAGTGGATCAGTATTTTTTTCAATGTGCCTTACCCACAGCTGTTCATATATTTAGTTTCTTCTAATGAGCCACAGAACTGAACTGAACTGAATGTGCTTTCTCCCAGACTTAACCAGAGGAGGAGTTTTGTGAAGCATAAGGAAGTATACATTAAAATTAACAATGTAAGTTTTCAATTTAAAAATGACCTTAAATATATCTTGGATTAACAGAGAAATCAGAACTGCAATAATATACTACTTAGGAATGAACCAAGGAAGAGAATACTACATATGGAACTTATGCCAATGTTAATCTCAAGGGAAATGTCACTGTATTCAATGCTTTCAGAAATAAACAATACAAATGGAGAAGAATGAAACTGAAAATGCATGAATTTAGAAAATATACACCTGATGAAAGCCAGATGAAAAATTTGGAAGTTGACATTATTAAATTAGAATGCCTAAATATAATATAATGGATTAATAAGTCTAATAGATATTTGGATTAATAAATCCAACAGATATTTCTATAGTAAGATAAAACAAACTGGGTAATGTAGATTACCAATGTCATGAAAATATAACTATTTAATATGAGAAATAAGGAAAAAGAATATCCTCTAGAGAAAGAAGTGATTTAAAGAGTAAAAAATATTATGGGCAATTTGGTTTTGGTAATTCTGAAAAATTTGCATAAATGAATGATTTTCTTATACCTATGAATCACCAAGTTGACTCTTGAAGAAGTACACAACCACAATAGAACAGTAGCCATAAGATAATTTCAAAAAAAAGTTTAAAGAATTACTTCTTTAAAAGGTCATGATTTGTATAGCTCTATTATATTCTTTAAAACATTTAAGGAAACTCATTTTTAAAATCATTATAAAATGGACAGATTTGATTACATAAACCTTAAAAATTTATTATGGCACAAGGTATAAATAAGGTTCAGAGTAAAATGATAAATGAAGAGAAAGGTTATCATTCTTTGTATGATAAGAACTCTTAGTCATTAAGAAAAGTCACCTAATATGGGTAGAGCTTAAGAGCAAATGAAAGAAAAGGAGATACAATTTGTCAGTAATATGCAAAAATAGGGTTTCCCAGGTGGCCCAGTGGTAAAGTATCTGCCTGTTAATGCAGGAGATATGGGTTCAATCCCTGGGTCAGGAAGGTCCTCTGAAGAAGGAAATGGCAACCCATACCAGTATTGCCTGGAAAATCCTGTGGACAGAGGAGCCTGGTCGGCTACAGTCCATGGAGTCACAAAGAGTTGGATACAATTGAGCAACTGAGCACACACACATGAAGAAAGAGACATACTTTTATTAGGAGTTAGGAAAAAATTAAACCATATTGAAATACTGTATTTTACCCATCAGACTGACAAAGGGAAAAGCATTTAAATAATTAAAATGTCCTTTACTAACAGGAAAGTGGGACATTCACACATAGTTGTTGGGGTTATAGATAATTATAACTCTTTAGAAAGTAATTGGCATTCTTTCTTAAAAATAGAAAATATGCTTACCTGTTGACCAAAAGCCTAGTTCTAGGAAACTATTTCTCAGAAATAGTTACTAGTTTTAAAATATCAATGGATAAGGGCATTTGTTGCCCCAAAATACCAAATGTTCTGGAAGTAATACAAATGCTCAGTGTAGGAGGATTATTTTATAAATCACAAAGGTAGCAGTACCCAATTAATTTCTCAGGCTCAAGTCTCTGGCACCATCCTTTATCTCAGTTTTCATGTATGCACCATATCCAATACATCATCAGATTCTGTTTTGTTTATTCACTAAGTTGTGTCTGATTCTTTGTCACCCCAAGAACTATAGTCTGCCAGGCTCCTCTGTCCATGGGATTTCCCAGGCAGGAATACAGGAGTGGGTTGCCATTTCTTTCTCCAGGTAATCTTCCCTACCCAGGGATTGAATCCATGTCTCCTACATTAGCAGGCAGGTTCTTTACTGCTGAGCCATGAGGGAAGCCAATTTCTGTTTGCTTTCCATTAGAAGTGATTCCAGATATGAATGTGCCTCTCCACTTCCATGGCTACTCTGTGGTCCAATCTCCTATATTTCTAACATAAGACTTAAAAGTCTTCCACATGGTACTCCTGCTTCCACTTCGCCTACCCAGTCATCTTTTGTGTGTGCAGATTCTAGAGTGAGGAATTAAAAATGTAAAATAAGTGCCACCCTCTTGCTCAAAACTCTGTAACATGTCTTCCTATTGCACTTACAAAGGTATTTGCAATCTGTCCACAGCTAAAAAGTGTTCCTTGATTTTGTGCTTGGCTATTATTCAAACTCACCTCCTACTCTTCTTTCCCTTGCTCACTTCTCTGTCAGGAATGACTTCTTGCTATTCCTTGAACATGTCTAAGGACCTTTGAATTGGATGTTCCATCTGCTTGGAGGTCCCTCACCCCGAAGTTATTGTCATACTCTCTCCTTCATTTCCTTTGCATCTTTGTCTGATTTTGCCATGCCCAGATTATTCTATTAAAAATAGCAACTCTTGGGATTTCCCAAAGAGTTGGTCCTTGAGATTCCAGTGCTGGGGGTGCAGGTTAGATCCCTGGTTGGGAAACTAAGATCCCATATGCCAGGTAGTCTGGCCAAACGAA
Source organism: Nanger dama (assembly GCA_917880005.1). Taxonomy (NCBI): domain Eukaryota; kingdom Metazoa; phylum Chordata; class Mammalia; order Artiodactyla; family Bovidae; genus Nanger; species Nanger dama. The sequence goes on along the minus strand of CAKJTW010000078.1, from coordinate 3,739,110 downwards.
TAAAATCTATAACTCTTCTCTGATCCTATTTACATTACATATTTTGAGAAAATACAAGTCCCAAATCACAGAAAGCATTAAAATACAGTATGGTTTATTTTTTATTGATGTATATTTAATTTATAATATTATATTAGTTTCAAGTGTACAGGATAGTGATTTGGTAGCTTTACAAATTATACTCCATTCAAAGCTATTAGAAGACAGTGGCTATAATTTTTTGTGCTATATCAGTTCAGTTCAGCTCAGTTCAGTCGCTCAGTCGAGTCAGATTCTATGTGACCGCATGAATCACAGCACGCCAGGCCTCCCTGTCCATCACCAACTCCCGGAGTTCACTCAGATTAACGTTCACCGAGTCCGTGATGCCATCTAGCCATCTCATCATCTGTCATCCCCTTCTCCTCCTGCCGCCAATCCTTCCCAGCATCAGAGTCTTTTCCAATGAGCCAAATCTTCACATCAGGTGGCCAGAGTACTGGAGTTTCAGCTTTAGCATCATTCCTTCCAAAGAGAACCCAGGGCTGATCTCCTTCAGAATGGACTGGTTGGATCTCCTTGCAGTCCAAGAGACTCTCAAGAGTCTTCTCAAACATCACAGTTCAAAAGCATCAATTCTTCAGCACTCAGCCTTCTTCACAGTCCAACTCTCACATCCATACATGACCACAGGAAAAACCATAGCCTTGACTAGACGGACATTTGTTGGCAAAGAGATGTCTCTGCTTTTGAATATACTATCTAGGTTGGTCATAACTTTTCTTCCAAGGAGTAAACGTCTTTTAATTTCATGGCTGCAGTCACCACCTGCAGTGATTTTGGGGCCCCACAAAATAAAGTCTGACACTGTTTCCACTGTTTCCCCATCTATTTCCCATGAAGTGATGGGAATGGATGCCATGATCTTCGTTTTCTGAATGTTGAGCTTTAAGCCAACTTTTTCACTCTCTTTCACTTTCATCAAGAGGCTTTTTAGTTCCTCTTCACTTTTGCCATAATGGTGGTGTCATCTGCATATCTGAGGTGATTGATATTTCTCCTGGCAATCTTGATTCCAGCTTGTGTTTCTTCCAGTCCAGCGTTTCTTGTGATGTATTCTCCATATAAGTTAAATAAGCAGGGTGACAATATACAGCCTTGACATACTCCTTTTCCTATTTGGAGCCAGTCTGTTGTTACATGTCCAGTTCTAACTGTTGCTTCCTGGTCTGCATATAGGTTTCTCAAGAGGCAGGTTAGATGGTCTGGTATTCCCATCTCTTCAGAATTGTCCACAGTTTATTGTGATCCACACAGTCAAAGGCTTTGGCATAGTCAATAAAGCAGAAATAGATGTTTTTCTGGAACTCTCTTGCTTTTCCCATGATACAGCGGATGTTGGCAATTTGATCTCTGGTTCCTCTGCCTTTTCTAAAACCAGCTTAACATCAGGGAGTTCACGGTTCACATATTGCTGAAGCCAGGCTTAGAGAATTTTGAGCATTTCTTTACTAGCATGTGAGATGAGTGCAACTGTGCAGTAGTTTGAGCACTCTTTGGCATTGCCTTTCTTTGGAATTGGAATGAAAACTGACCTTTTCCAGTCCTGGGGCCACTGCTGAGTTTTCCAAATTTGCTGGCATATTGAGTGCAGCACTTTCACAGCATCATCTTTCAGGATTTGAAACAGCTCAACTGGAATTCCATCACCTCCACTAGCTTTGTAGTGATGTTTTCTAAGGCCCACTTGACTTTACATTCCAAGATATCTGGTTCTAGATTAGTGATCACATCATCATGATTATCTGGGTTGTGAAGATCTTTTTTGTACAGTTCTTCTGTGTATTCTTGCCACCTCTTCTTAATATCTTCTGCTTCTGTTAGGTCCATACCATTTCTGTCCTTTATTGAGCCCATCTTTGCATGAAATGTTCCCTTGATATCTCTAATTTTCTTGAAGAGATCTCTAGTCTTTCCCATTCTGTTCTTTTCCTCTATTTCTTTGCATTGATCGCTGAAGAAGGCTTTCTTATCTCTTCTTGCTATTCTTTGGAACTCTGCATTCAGATGCTTATATCTTTCTTTTTCTCCTTTGCTTTTCACCTCTCCTTTTCACAGCTATTTGTAAGGCCTCCCCAGACAGCCATTTTGCTTTTTGCATTTCTTTTCCATGGGATGGTCTTGATCCCTGTCTCCTGTACAATGTCATAAACCTCAGTCCATAGTTCTTCAGGCACTCTGTCTATCAGATCTAATCCCTTGAATCTATTTGTCACTTCCACTGTATAATCATAAGGGATTTGATTTAGGTCATACCTAAATGGTCTAGTGGTTTTACCTATTTTCTTCAGTTTCAGTCTGAATTTGGTAATAAGGAGTTCATGATCTGAGCCACAGTCAGCTCCTGGTCTTGTTTTTGTTGACTGTATAGAGCTTCTCCATCTTTGGCTGCAAAGAATATAATCATTCTGATTTCGATGTTGACCATCTGATGATGTCCATGTGTAGAGTCTTCTCTTGTGTTGTTGGAAGAGGGTATTTGCTATGACCAGTGCATTTTCTTGGCAAAACTCTATTAGTCGTTGCCCTGCTTCATTCTGCATTCCAAGGCCAAATTTGCCTGTTACTCCAGGTGTTTCTTGACTTCCTACTTTTGAATTCCTGTCCCCTATAATGAAAAGGACATCTTTTTGGGGTGTTAGTTCTAAAAGGTCTTGTAGGTCTTCATAAAACCGTTCAACTTCAGTTTCTTCAGCGTTAATGGTTGGAGCATAGACTTGGATAACTGTGATGTTGAATGGTTTGCCTTGGAGACGAACAGAGATCATTCTGTCGTTTTGAGACTGCATCCAAGTACTGCATTTCGGACTCTTTCATTGACCATGATGGCTACTCCATTTCTTCTGAGGGATTCCTGCCCACAGTAGTAGATATAATGGTCAGTTCTGTTCAGTTCAGTCACTCAGTCATGTTCAGCTCTTTGCAACCCCATGAATTGCAGTACAGCAGGGATCCCTCTTCATCACCATCTCCCGAAGTTCACTCCGACTCACGTCCATTGAGTCTCTGATGCCATCCAGCCATCTCATCCTCGGTCGTCCCCAGTCATCTGAGTTAAATTCACCCATTCCAGTCCATTTTAGTTCTCTGATTCCTAGAATGTCTACGTTCACCCTTGCCATCTCTTGTTTGACCACTTTCAATTTGCCTTGATTCATGGACCTGACATTCCAGGTTGCTATGCAATATTGCTCTTTACAGCATCGGATCTTGCTTCTATCACCAGTCACATCCACAGCTGGGTACTGTTTTTGCTTTGGCTCCATCCCTTCATTCTTTCTGGAGTTATTTCTCCACTGACCTCCAGTAGCATATTGGGCACCTAATGACCTGGGGAGTTCATCTTTTGGTATCCTATCATTTTGCCTTTTCATACTGTTCATGGGGTTCTCAAGGCAAGAATACTGAAGTGGCTTGCCATTCCCTTCTCCAGTGGACCACATTCTGTCAGACCTCTCCACCATGACTCGCTCGTTTTAGGGGCAGTTGCAAGCCAGCGGTGCACTGAGCACTGGCGGCTATGAGCCCATGGCGCACTGAGCGTGGGCGGCTGCGAGCCAGCAGTGTACACAGTGCGGTCGAGAGGAGCTATCCCGCGTCCGAGGTCAGGGCAGTGGCCAGAGGAGCTATCCCGCGTCCGAGGTCAGGGACGCCCGGGAGGAGACACCCCGCGTCTGAAGTTAGGGGCGGCGGCCAAGGGGAGCTACCCTGCGTCCGAGGTCAGGGGCAGTGAGGCCAAGGGACGCGGCTGGGAGGAGCTGCAGGCGGCCGGAAGGAGCAACCTGTGGAGTGGTGGCTGCGCGGGTGCAGGAGGGCCTGGAGGATCTATCTTACCTTGAAGGTCCTGAATGGCAGCGGTAAGGAGATACCCCTGGTTCAAGGTAAGGAGCAGCAGCTGTGTTTTGCTGGAGCAGCAGTGAAGAGATACGCAACGCCCAATGTAAGAGAAACTCAAGTAAGATTGTAGGTGTTGCAAGAGGGCATCAGAGGGCAGACACACTGAAACCATACTCACAGAAAACTAGTCAATCTAACCACACTAGGACCACAGCCTTGTCTAACTCAACTTGTGCTATATAATATATCCTTATTGCTTATCAATTTTAACATAATAGTTTGTATCTCTTAATCCCTATACCCCTAACTTGTCCTCTCCCTTTCCCTCTTCCTACTAGTAACCACGGATTTGTTTTCTGTATCTGCGAGTCTATTTTTTTTTTTTTTTTACTATCTAGATTTGTTTGTTTTATTTTGTAGATTCCACATGTGATATCATACAGTATTTGTCTTTCATTATCTGACTTATTTCACTAAGCACAATATTCTCTAGTCTCTGTCTGACTTATTTCACTAAATATAACTAAACATAATATTTATGTATGAAAAAATCTTTATTCTTTTGTCTGTTGATGGGCACTTGGGTTTCTTCCATATCTTGGCTATTGTAAATAGTGCTGCTATGAATATTGTGGTGCATGTATCTTTTGAATTAGTGTTTTCATTTTTTTTTTTTTACAACAGGCGTGAAATTGCTGGGTTATATGGGGATTCCCTTGTATTCAGTTGGTAAAGAATCTGCCTGCAATGCAGACCTGGGGTCAACTCCTGGGTTGGGAAGATCCCCTGGAGAAAAAAATGGCAGCCCATTCCAGTATTCTGTCTTGGGAAAACCCATGGACAGACAGGCTACAGTCAATAGGATCTCAAGAGTTGGCCATGACTTAGCGACTAAACTGCTATTACTGTGGTAGTTCTATTTTTAGTTTTTTGAGGAACTTCCATACTGTTTTCTATAGTGGCCACACAAATTTACATTCCCACCAACACATAAAAGATATAATACTTACCTTTCACGAACTAATCTGAAAAACTGAAGGGATGAAACACTCCCAAATTCACTCTTCAAGACTGCTATTACCCTGATACCAAAACCCAAAAAGATACTACAAAAAAGAAAATTACAGGCCGATATCTTTAATGAATTAATATAGATGCAAAAATACTCAACAAAGTATTATCAAACTGAAGCCAACCATATATAAAAAGGATCATATGCCATGATCAAGGAGTATTCATTCCAGGGATGCACGGATGGCTTAATACTTACAATTCAATCAGTGTGATACACCACATTAACAAAAGGAAAGGTATAAATCACATGATCATCCCAATAGACACAGAAAAAGCATTTGACAAAATTCAACATCCATTCATGATAAAAACTCTCATCAAAATGGGTGGAGAGGAAACATATCTCAACATCATAAAGGCTATTCATGACAGATCAACAGGCAACATCATACTCAATGGTGAAATGTAATTTCAGTCATTGCTAAATCCTCTCATACAGCTGTCAAAGGGGGTGACAGATGTATTTCCTACACCAATTTAAGTGCTTGACCATCAAATTCTTTCTACAAATTAGTCATTTAATTTTCACTGTGACTCTTTTTATTCATATTTCTAATTTCAGTTCAGTTCAGTCGCTCAGTTGTCTCTGACTTTTTGCGACCCATTGGACTGTAGCACACAAGGCTTCCCAGTCCATCACCAACTCCCAGAGTTTACTCAAACTCATGTCCATTGAGTGGGTGATGCCATCCAGCCATCTCATCCTCTGGCATCCTCTTCTCCTGCCTTCAATCTTTCCCAGCATCAAAGTCTTTTCAAATGAGTCAGTTTTTTGCATCACATGGCCGAAGTATTGGAGTTTCAGCTCCAGTATCAGTCCTGCCAATCAATATTCAGGACTGATTTCCTTTAGGATTGACTGGTTTGATCTCTTTGAAGTCCAAGGGACTCTCAGGAGTCTTCTCCAACACCACAATTCCCAGGTGTCAAAGAAGTCACCTGCCAATGCGGGAGGCATGAGATGCGGGTTTGATCTCTAGGTTGGGAAGATCCCCTGGAGCAGAGCATGGCAACTCACTCCAATATTTTTGCCTGGAGAATCCCATGGACAGAGGAGCCTAGTGGTCTACAGTCCATGGAGTCACAAAGAGTTGGACACAACTGAAGTGACTTGGGATGCACACACAATCCAAGGATAAGTGAAGTTGAAAACTTGCTCCAGATTTCCTTCAGTGTAAGTGGGGGAGCCAGGATTTGAACCCTGGCAGTGGGACTTGGCACCAACAGGCTATATGGCACTAGGTGTTTCTTTCTTGCTTGCTTTTTGCACTGTCTCACAAAGCAAAGTCTTTAATCTCAAGTCTCACTCTTTCAAAATTTCACAAAACTTCTTCCCCAAACCTAGCCCACAATTGCCATTGATGCTCCTACTATCTCCTCCATTTGTCCTGGGTCTCTTCCTCCCGGCTGTGTTCTGTGTAAAGCAGTGTGGAATCTTGGCTTCCTGAGCTCTGTATCACTAGCCACGTTATCCTCTTTTGCACACATACAAAACATCCCAAATGGCAGCCTGGGCATGCCACTCCTTCCCACAGTGGGGCAGGATCAAGGGTTGGGGACTAGAGACATGATCTTCATGCCATCCATTTTCAAGCTCTTAGGAGATGCCTCTGTGGTGCTTTGGTACTGAACATGCACTTGCTGAACCATTCCATGTGGAAATCACTTCATCTCTATTTCTTTCTTTTTATTGTTAAAAAGTATTTTTTTTGATGGGGGCCATTTTTATAGTCTTTATTGAATTTGTTACAATACTGGTTTTGTTTTATGGGTTTTTTTGGCCACGAAGCATGTGGGATCTCAGCTGTCCTACCAGAGATGGAACCAGCATTCCCTGCGTTGAAAAGTGAAGTCCCAGCTACTAGACCTCCAGGGTAGTCCCTTCATCTCTGTTTCCACAGAACATATTGTTAACTCCATTCATTTCACCCCAGTATTTAACAACATAAAGCGATTGGTAGTTTGCTGTCCTGAGCAAGCTACTTTCCCATTGCATCTTAGTTTCTTCCTCTGTTAAATGAGGGAAATAATATAGCTATTTTGAGTTCATTGCAGGCATCAAGTAACAAAAAAATACCTAGTAATACCTGATACAGATGATGCTCATTAGACACGAGCTGCTTTTGAATCTGAATCTGAAAGCAAAGTATCTATCTTTCCACATACTTGTAATGCCTTGTTATTGTATGTACTATATTCCTGAGGAAATCACTGGAATAGAAGTCTAAATTTCACAGCAAAGGAAATGATTTGATCAAATTTCATGGCATATAAAAACAAAGAAGCAAACAAACAAAGTATACGAGAGCATGCTTCTAATCCTCCCATGACTTCCAGGCAACACTTCTAAATGTCGTCTGTGGAGCCCTTTGAACACTGGATACAAATGCATGGCATGAAGGATGTAGAAATGGACCAAGAGAGGGGATCTGGGTTCTCGTCCCACCTGCCTGTAACTCCTGGAGGAGGAAATGGCAATCCATGCCAGTATTCTTGCCTAGCAAATCCTGTAGACAGATGAGCCTGGTGGGCTACAATCCATGGAGTGGCAAAGAATCAGACACAACTGAGCATGCATGCATGCCTCTAACTAGCTGTGTGATCCTACTCAAAACACTTACTCTTCTTAGGACTCAGGGTTTTTTTTTTTTTTTTTGGTCTTGTATATGAGAAATACCCATAAAACAACCAATCAAATAATAACAGAAACCTCAGCTTGTTTCATAGGGTGGCTAGGTCAAGAAAGATAACCTATAGGAAAGTATTTTGTCTATCATAAAAAAGTATAAAATATGAGAGATTATTATAGCAATTTTATAGTTTTCCTTTCAATTCAAAACAAAGTACAACTGTAAGTAACCATTTCTACCAGTGCTGGCCTCACAGCAGCTTCCATGGTATCTTTTGGGGGTGCTGCTCTGCAGTAGCTGCATCCGCATCTGGGTTAAGAAGGGCATGGTCAACAGCTGTGTCTTGAATTCAGCTGACCTCCATAGATCATTTGATTTCTCCTTCTGCCTCTGATGGGACTCAGCGTATGGGCAGGCAGGGGGACAATGCCTGTTGGCCATGGAGTGATTGATTGCTCTCTCTCTCTCTTTCTCTCCTATCTATCTATCTATATCTTTTTTTTAAACTGTGGTGGAGCTTTTTGATTCAAATTCCTCATTTTGCTGCAAAAGCTAGATTTATTCATTGTCATAAAATAGGAATACTCCAGAACGGCCATTTGCCATACAAATAAAGACATAGATCTCTCTATTATATGCTTTCAGATCTTTCTATCAATCTATCATTCCAATTTTTTGTTTAATCCATTCATTGCATCCTACGTGCTAGAGTTTACCCTTTATGCCTATCTTTGGGCCCAATCTAGCAGGAGAATTATGGCCTGCATCCAAGGAAGTTTCATTCAACTTGTTCTCAGACAAATAATGGTCTATATTTGGAATCCCACAAGGTTTCGAGAATGTCTTTCACACTTAGGATGATTATCTGAACTAAGTCCAAACTTCCATGCTTGAAGACTCAGCTATTGTTAATTATAGCTCCTCTTCACTGCTGGTCAGTTACCTGGCTCTTTTCCTTTTGCTTGGGAAATGACCTTGTACCAATTTCCTGGATTGTTTAGAATGAGCTTACATGGCAGATGCTGATGGTTGATGGGTGAACCAAAGAAAGTTGATAGCATTCAGTTTGGCTTCCTCTGGCCCAGGGCCCAAAGCTTTGCATGAACTCAAATGCAATTCACCTGAAGAACAGCTTTCTCTAATAATTGTTTATGGTACAGTCTAAACCACAAAAGCCTTATGAGAACCCTGGGTCAGAAAGTACAGGAATAGGCCTGGCCAAGAGAGCAGTGGGGGTGGGATAGTTGATTATAGGTTACAACCCACCTCCCTCATCATTGATGGAGTTTTCGTCTGGCAACTTGATTTTATTATCTCTACACTGAATTCTAGTTGGGGACTTGAGAAAGAGCTTTTATTTAATTCTTGGCTTAAAAAATAATGACAATATGTTCTTTTAAAAAGAAAAAAACAACAGAACAGGTTTTTCAAGGGCAGGATTTTCAGTTCTGGAGTTTTCCACACTACTGGGCCTTGGCAAGAGCAGCCCATGGCTATTTAGGGTGAAAAGGGTAAAAATAATATAGTTGAGTGAAGCTTAGAGTTTACATGTCTTTTCAACAATCATTGATTGCATACGTAATCTCTGCTAGGTAATGTGCTAGATGAGTAAAGAAATAAAGCAAGGTCCTTCCTTTCAAGCAGCTTAAAGCTTAGAAGAGAAAGACCAACCCCCATGTAAACAGATGCAATGACCCACTGTTTATGCTACCATCTCTGCAGGGGAGAGGAGGGAGGAGATAATTCTGGTATGTTGAGGGTAGGATGAAAATATGTAAGATATTCAAGCTTGAAATATCTTACATTTTATAGCCTTATCTTACATTTAAATAGCCTTACATTTTATATATCTTACATGTTTTTGTTTTACTTACTAAGTTGTGTCCAACTCTTGCGACCCCATGGACTGTAGTCCACCAGGCTCTTCTGACCATGGGATTTCCCAGGCAAGAATACTGGAGTGGGTTGCCATTTCCTTCCTCACCCAGGGATTGAACTTGTGTGTCCTGCATCTCCTATATTGGAGGTGGATTCTTTACCACTGAGCCAGCAGGAAGCCCTGTAATCATACATACTCAATTTAAAGAAAAAAGAACTTCATTCCAGATGTGAAGTGACTTACCTGAGGTTCTGCAGCTAGGTGAGCAGTGCAGTGGGTCTGGGATGTTACTCTTTCATTTCTCAAGGCTGTAGTGTTCCTCCCTGTCCCCCTCCCCCAACAGTAACTTGCATCCTTAGGAAGCGACCTAGGCACTCTGATGGGGTGCTGAACTGTGCTGGTGAAGACTCTGCTTCTCCCTTGTCCTGCACGCAGGGCTGTTTTAAGGTCAACCCTGCCTCCAGCCCTTACCCTCTGACTTTGGCACTTTCCTTCAGTGATGACTAGTGCTTTGGTACTCAGAGTCTCTCCAGGGATCAGATATTCTCACTTACTCTTCGGTGTTAATGATTTAACTTTGTAATCTCCCTCAGAGGGTAGCATGTTAGGAGGAAGTGTTAGAAAGAGCAGTTAAGACTTAACTTTCAGGCATTTACCACAGATATATTTGGGGCAAGGGGGGTGTACCTGTGTCCTCCCAGCCGTACTCCACCAAGGACTAAGTAGCTATAGTTGTGGGGACAGTGGAATTGCTGGGGAGACCTCAGCTCTGTTGTCAGAACCATTCCTTAACTTCTAGAAGTGCACTGGAAGCCTGTAGCATGGTTCACAGCTAAAACCAGGAAGAGGAGCTATTGGTGTTTCATAGGACAAGAACCAGAGAATTAAAGGTCAGAGTCATAATGCTCATATGGGATGGTCGTGCTCATATTGCTTCCTTCTTACCAGCCTCTGGCTCAGGCAGGTGCTCGCAGGTGCCGTGAGAGGGGTGAGACCTGAGAACCAGAGCTGGAGGCAGAGGCTCTGTGCGACTGTGTATGTTTTTTACTCTCTGGGCTCCTGGTTCTGCCCCATCTTTCTGCCCTGAGTTGGTTTCAAGAAGAAATATATAGTACTGCCTCCATTCCCATATTTGACAAACACTTTATGTTGTGGGTCTTCCCCATTGGCTCAGCGGTAAAGAATCTGCCTGCACTGCAGGAGATGGGGATTCAATCCCTGGGTCGGGAAGATCCCCTGGAGTAGGAAATGGCAACCCACTCCAGTATTTTTTGCCTGGGAGATCCCATGGGCAGAGGAGCCTGTGGGCTACAGTCCAAAAGGTCACAAAGAGTTGGACATGACTGAAGTGACTTAGCACTCTATTTTCTTACTTAATTCCTGGTTGCTTTTTTGGCTTTATGTGCAGAATATTAGTTCCTGAGAAGGTGTGTGTGTGTGTGTAAATCTCTATATCACACAGTATATAATAAAAGTCTGCAGTTTGATCCAGGCATCTAAGTTTGGTAGTATTTGAATTATGAAAGCCTGAATCCCAGAGTATGTTAGATTAAACATTTTTCAAGATATTTAAAATCACAGAATATTTTTGAAAAATTCTAGAACTGTGGCTGAAAATAATATCACTGTTTCTATCTATCTGTCCATCCATCTTTCTCTCTCTCAATCTATATATCCATCTATCGATCTATCTATCTATATATGTCTATTTATCTGTCCATCTAGTTATCTATCTATTGAGTTGTCTTTTTATCTATTAATTATCCAGTTATCAGCTATCATCCATCATCCTTATTAATATATCTATCTATATCTTTTAAAATGTAATATCTGTATATTTTTTGGAATGGGTATAACAATTTAATTATTAATGACCAGATTAATAGTTAAATTGTTAATTATTTAATTATAAGTATTATGTGTGTGTGTGTATGTGTGTGCACTCTCAGTTGTGTCTGACTCTTTGCTACCCTATAGACTATAGGCTGTCAAGCTCCTCTGTCCATGGAATTTTCCAGACAAGAATACTGGAGTAGGTTGCTATTTCCTTCTCCAGGGATCTTCCTGACCCAGGGATTGAACTAGGGTCTCTTGCATCTCCTGCACTGGAAGGCAGATTCTTTACCACTGAGTCACCTGGGATACCATTTGCCTCTCTATAATGATGGGCACAGTCATGTCAAAACTGGAGGTAGTATGGAGTTTAATCTTTTTTAAAGTTATTTAATTGATTAATTTGGTTCATAGGGTCTTATGTGCAGCACGTGGGATCTGTGTAGTGTCAAGTGGGATCTTTCCTTGTGGCGCCGACTCTAGTTGTGGCACATGGAGTCCAGAGCCAGCTCAGTATTTGCAGTACATGGGCTCAGTTGCCCTGTGGCATGTGGAATCTTAGTTTCCCAAATAAGGATCGAACCTGTGTGTTCTGCATTGCAAGGTGGATTCTTAATTACTGGATCACCAGGGAAGTTCCCTGGGGTTTAATCATTGTTTCTGATTCAGTTTCTTATTGGGTGATAGCAGTGTTTCCTAACACGGGGCAACTTTGTCCCCCAGGGAATATTTGGCAATGTCTGGAGACATTTTTCATGGTCTCCATTTTGATTAGGGTGAAGGGTGTTGTTAGCAGCTTGTGGCTGGAGAATGAGAGAAGCTGTTATAGTGTATGCAACAGCCCTCATACAATGAAAGACAGTGGAAAGCATTCTTATAGATGGCAAAACTTACACTGTGTGCCTTTTGCCATGGACTGACTCTGCTGAGTTTGGAGGTCAACATCTTGCTACCAAGTACAATATAAACCTAGAAGAGGAAAATACATCCAGTCTCAGAAATAATGGTCCTTGGACACTTACAGAAATACTGGGACACTGATCAAATCATTTTAAAATAATAGGAGATAGCTAAGATAAAATGTTTCTCAGTCCTGTTACCTAATTAAATTGTCACATACATATTTAAAATATTTAGTTATTCAAATTCTAAGCTTACTAATAAATACTTCTTGATTCTAGAAAATGGCTATATAGCACTAGAGAACTGACAAAACATATTCTAGAACCTTTCTCACAAGCCTGTTATTAAATAGACTATCTGAAACTGAAAAATTGCATCCCTTGGTAACTGGAACTGCTATAATCTAATTTAACAGAAAAGATAGAAATGGCAAGAAGAATAAATTGATGAAGGGAATTAATGGTGAAAGAAATTCCCAGGGCATTTGCAGGAGTTGCTACTAATTCCCTACCCACTGCAGGTACTGAAACAATCTGGTGTCTGATATAAATGATCCTAGGGCTTGAGATTGCTTCAGTTTTCCTGGACAGAGTTACCCTGACTTTGCCAAGTTACCTTGACTTTGCCAAGGCAGGAAAGTAGATCCAGAAAATAATTGCATCAGAACAAAGGATGGGGGAAGAAATGCTGTAAAAGTGTGATTGGGGGATTCCACATTAATTGACTGGAAAAAATCAATACTCCAGTTGTTCTATTAATAGGGTTTTGTTGTACAACGCCCTTGTAGGTGTGAAAGATTGGAGGCTTGACAAGGATGCAATAGGTGTACACTCGAGCACATACATTTTATAGAGGTTGGAGTTTTCTGCAAGAAGCTCAGGGAATTCATCCTCAGTAGAGCATCATGGGAGATATTAGACTGGGGGATTTAGGGTAATGTGCTCCTCCCCCAGAGCACATTGATATGGTGGCCAAGGAATTCTTCCTTTTGAAGACAAGGTCTATGAAGGTCATGGAAAGCCCCAAGCAGTAACTTGGTTTCTTTTTTTTTTTATAAAAATGTAGATTATTGTTTTTCTTAAGAAATAAAAATCCACAGAAAATGAAAAGAAAAACCCTATAACGTTTTGAGAACTGTAATGAACACTATGTACTCATCACATAGATTTTTCAGGTGCTAACATCTTGCTAGTTTACCTCCATGTTGCTTTCTCTATATAAATGCACTGCTTATGTGCCAAACCACTTAAAGGATTCATAGGTAGGCTGCAACCATCATGGCACTTCCATCCTCAATACTTCAGCCTTCATCTTCCAGAAAAAGAGAATTCTCATACACAGCCACACCATTAATACACCTAAGGAAATTAGTATGAATTTGATAAAATCATCCAACAAACAATCCCTACTCAAATATCCCCAATTGTCCCAACAACGACTTCTCTAATTTTTGCCATGGCATTGCCTAATATGTCTTTTTGCTAAGTCACTTCAGTCTTTGCGACCTCATGGACTGTAGCCTGCTAGGCTCCTCTGTCCATGGGATTCTCCAGGCAAAAATACTGGAGTGGGTTGCCATGCCCTTCTCCATGGGATCTTCCTGATCCAAGGATCGAACCCACAGCTCCTATGTTTCCTGCATTGGCAGGTGGGTTCTTTACCACTAGAGCCACCTGGGAAGCCCCAGTATCTATTTTTACTTTCTTCTAATTAAAAACAAACAAACAAACAAATACTTCTCTGTTCTCCATGACACTGAAGTTTTTGAATGGTCTGAAATTGGTCTGAAAGTTGCCTAGTGATTAGCATCAAGCTGGAGAAGGCAATGGCACCTCGCTCCAGTACTCCTGCCTGGAAAACCCCATGGATGGAGGAGCCTGGAAGGCTGCAGGCCATGGGGTTGCGAAAAGTCTGAGACGACTGAGCAACTTCACTTTCACTTTTCACTTTCATGCATTGGAGAAGGAAATGGCAACCCACTCCAGTGTTCTTGCTGGAGAATCCCAGGGATGGGGGAGCCTGCTGGGCTGCCATCTACGGGGTCATACAGAGTTGGACACGACTGAAGCGACTTAGCAGCAGCGGCAGCATCTAGTTGGACAAATAAGGCAAGAGCACCACACAAGTTGTGTGTGTGTACTCACTGGAAGCATAAAGTGTCAGCTGTCCCACTACTGGAGATGCCAAGCATGATCATTTGGATTAGGAGGTGACCACCACATTTCTCCATTGAAAAGAAAATCCCCTTTCTCCCCGGGTAAGTCCTATACCAAGGTTACAGGATAAAAATCTCTGGAACTGATCAAGCCCCATACAACTGTGCCATGAGCCTCTGGCTCTAAACCAGCCAGTTCCCTGACTCCATATTAGGTAAAATACCCTATTATCCACCCTATGGCATCCTAACCAGTCATGTAATGCCACCATTCCAGGAGAAATTTTCTCTATCCTGAAGCTATAAACATTGGCTGCAAGTCTGCAAAAGCTTTCAGCTCTCCCTTGAGCTGGCCCACTGTTTTAACAGCATCTCCCACTCTGATAAACTTTATTCTACTCTCATTCTGCCTCACGTCTGAAAATTCTTTTCTAACCCACACATGGACCATGACGCCCTCCAAATAATAAGTCATTTGTGGGGTGATACCTTGAAGTTTTGTTTTCAATGTATATGGATAATCTTTGCCTGAATCAATTATTGCATTGGAGGGTTTCAAATTTTACAGTTATTAGCAGGCATCTTTCTATAGAAAAAGATTTCCCATTTGTTCTTATTTCTCTCTACTCCTTTCTTCTCCTCTTCCCCCATCCTATCCCTGCTCACCCTCTCTGTTTTGCATGTATCAACTTTAACTTATGAATTTTTTCAACGTTGTAATTTACCACTATTGTTGTTCCACCCCAATCTTGGACAAAGAGAGCCCCTTAAGACAGTGCCTGTGTTCTTTTTGAACTGTATCCATCTGTCTTTGAGTGCTTGCCCCCTTTTCAGCTCAAGATGTGTTAGGTTCATCTTGTTCTTTCCTTGTCTAAGCCTGGAGTCAGTGTTTCTCAATGAATTCTGGTTCCAATTAGTGGAGTGTGGCATTTAGGCACACACACACACACTTCGTATTTAAACATCTAATTCACATAAAACATCACAGAATTTTCCCTCAGCTTCTCTTATTCCATATTTGTATCTCCCTCCCCTCGCACTGAAAACCCTGGCTTCCTACAACATTAATTTATTTACAGACTTACTCTAGGTTACATAACAAACAAAATAGCTTTAAAATTGATATCAAGCAGGACGTGTGGGACTCCTGGGCACAAAAGCCTTTTGTGTTCCCCATTTCTTGACTATCGGAAGCAGGCTTCATTCAGCCTCTGTGACTTTTCCTGAGTTCCAATGAGCAGGTTAAAACATTTGCTAATTGAAGAAGGGAGGGTGTGTGGAGACTTGCAAGGAACAATCAAAGGAAACAATAATGCAGCCTTGGGGCATGGTCCTGGTACCCCATCAAGGGATAAACACAGCAATGTCTTTGAATTGTTTTGCAGATACTAAAATCCCCACCTGGTGGGAGAAGTTAACATTTGGTGCCCACAGACCAATATGGGTCTGTGGCCCTGGGGCTTGGGAACCATTTGATTCATGTATAATATGCAAAGTGCAAGTTACCTCTCTCCTCCCTTCCCCTGTACTCTCACTTTCGAGAACAATTATAGCTCCTAGCTGGCCTGAAGCATTGTAAGTGAGCAATAGGCCCTTAAGTGAGCATCTCTGGGTACCAGTTTGGAAGTCCTGTAGGACCTGATCCTCTGCTGTGCTGTGGTGCTTAGCTTGTTCAGAGTGGTCCAAAGTAGTCCCACGTTCCTTGTGCCTGCAGTAGTGGTTGCTTTTTCAGAAGCCTAGGTTTGTTATAAGAGGCAGGTAGTTCAATATGATAAGATAAAGGGAGGCACGGACCAGACAGCAGGAAATCATGTATCTTATAAACAGTGGGGTGGGGGTGGGGTCACAGGCAAACGAAGAGCAGGAATCTCCAGACAGATAGGAAACCACTCCTTTTGGGTGCTAAGTGTCCTCAGTTCAGTTCACTTCAGTTCAGTCGCTCAGTCGTGTCTGACTCTTTGTGACCCCATGAATCACAGCACGCCAGGCCTCCCTGTCCATCACCAGCTCCCGGAGTTCACTCAGACTCACGTTCATCGAGTCCGTGATGCCATCCAGCCATCTCATCCTCTATCGTCCCCTTCTCCTCCTGCCCCCAATCCCTCCCAGCATCAGAGTCTTTTCCAATGAGTCAGCTCTTCACATCAGGTGGCCAGTCCTGGAGTTTCAGCTTTAGCATCAGTCCTTCCAAAGAACACCCAGGGCTGATCTCCTTCAGAATGGACTGGTTGGATCTCCTTGCAGTCCAAGGGACTCTCAAGAGTCTTCATCAACACCACAGTTCAAAAGCATCAATTCTTCGGTGCTCAGCTTTCTTCACAGTCCAACTCTCACATCCATACATGACCAGAGGAAAAACCATAGCCTTGACTAGACGGACCTTAGTCAGCAAAGTCATGTCTCTGCTTTTGAATATGCTATCTAGGTTGGTCATAACTTTTCTTCCAAGGAGTAAGCGTCTTTTAATTTCATGGCTGTAATCACCATCTGCAATGATTTTGGAGCCCAAAAATAAAGTCTGACACTGTTTCCACTGTTTCTTCATCTATTTCCCATGGAGTGATGGGACCAGATGCCATGATCTTCGTTTTCTGAATGTTGAGCTTTAAGCCAACTTTTTCACTCTCCTCTTTCACTTTCATCAAGAGGCTTTTTATTTCCTCTTCACTTTCTGCCATAAGGGTGGTGTCATCTGCATATCTGAGGTGATTGATATTTCTTCTTCTGATTCCAGCCTGTGTTTCTTCCAGTCCAGCATTTCTCATGATGTACTCTGCATATAAGTTAAATAAGCAGGGTGACAATATACAGCCTTGACGTAGTCCTTTTCCTGTTTGGAACCAGTCTGTTGTTCCATGTCCAGTTCTAACTGTTACTTCCTGGCCTGCATACAGATTTCTCAAGAGACAGGTCAGGTGGTTTAGTGTTCCCATCTCTTTCAGAATTTTCCACAGTTTATTGTGATCCACACAGTCCAAGGCTTTGGCATAGTCAATAGAGCAGAAATAGATGTTTTTCTGGAACTCTTTTGGTTTTTTGATGATCCAGCGGATGTTGGCAATTTGATCTCTGGTTCCTCTGCCTTTTCTAAAACCAGCTTGAACATCAGAAAGTTCACGATTCACGTACTGCTGAAGCCTGGCTTAGAGAATTTTGAGCATGACTTTACTAGCGTGGGAGATGAGTGCAATTGCGCGGTAGTTTGAGCATTCTTTGGCATTGTTTTTCTTTGGAACTGGAATGAAAACTGACCTTTTCCTGTGGCCACTGCTGAGTTTTCCAAATTTGCTGGCATATTGAGTGCAGCACTTTCACAGCATCATCTTTTAGGATTTGAAATAGCTCCACTGGAATGCCACCACCTTCACTAGCTTTGTTTGTAGTGATGCTTTCTAAGGCCCACTTGACTTCACATTTCAGGATGTCTGGCTCTAGATGAGTGATCACACCATCGTGATTATTCAGGTTGTGAAGATCCTTTTTGTACAGTGTCCTTGGAGGTAGACAAAGGAAAGTGGGGAACGGTGGGAATCTATTGTGTTCATATGTAACCTGTTGGTTATTTTGCTCTCATTGTAATAAAATTTGTTACTGTTAAGTCACTAAGTCATGACTTAGTCCCACTCTTTGGGAACTGTAGCAGGCCAGGCTTTCCTGTTCTTCATTGTCTCCTGGAGTTTGCTCAAACTCATGTCTATTGTGTCGTGTCAGAGGATACCATCTCATCCTCTGCCACCCTTTTCTCTTCTTACCCTCAATCTTTCCCAGCATCAGGGTCTTAGCTTTGTAGATAAGAAGTTCCCATCATGCATCAATGCCATGATGCTGAAAGTGAAAGTGAAGTCGCTCAGTTGTGTCCGACTCTTTGCGACCCGTGGACTGTAGCCCATCAGGCTCCTCTGTCCATGGGATTCTCCAGGCAAGAATACTGGAATGGGTTGCCATTTCTTTCTCCAGGGGCTCTTCCTGACTCAGGGATCGAACCTGGGTCTCCCGTGTTGCAGACAGACGCTTTAACCTCTGAGCCACAAAAGCTAAATAATGACAAAAACCCTTCCTGTGCTTGGGAAGGTGGAGCTGGGTTGAAAATCAGGGAATACAACCTTCTAACCACCTCCTCCCCAATGAAAATTCCACCCCTTCATTGGTATGCTCCTCCTAACTAACTTGTGGAAGAAACCCAGGGCACCAGCTACTCACCTGTCCAACTGCTCTCACTCTGAGAGTGCATTTTTACTTAAGTAGATCCTCACTTTCCTTTCTTGACCTCCCTCTCTCATCTCTGAATTCTTTCTGTGATGAGATAAGAACCTTAAATTCAGCCAGGAACAGGCTGATCCTTAATTTTGACACAGCTTTCCATTACCTTGCAAACCCAGGACTCTCTTGTCTGGGGTGCTTCATGAGAGAAAGCTTTATTAGCATGAACCTCTCAATTAAGATAGTGTATGTACCGTGCTTTGTAGCATAGTATTTGGGGAGAATAATATGCAGCATATTTCTCTTTGAAGAATATGTGGCTCCCAACAGGACTTGTGATGGTTCATTTTATGAGTCAACTTCACTGGGCCAAGTGATGCCTGGATTAAATATTATTTTTGGATGTGTGAGCGTGTCTTTGGATGAAACTAGATGCAGCATTTCAATTGGTGAACTCAGTACATGCCCTTCTGGATGTGGGTGGGCCTCATTCTATTCAGTGAGGGCATGAGTAGAACAAAATGCAGAGAGAAGAGGAATTCTCCCTTTTCTGCTTCCCTACCCACTGGATTGACCTGGGATTTCAATCTTCTGCCTTTTCACTAGGATTTACACCACTGGCTCCCTGGTTCTCAAGCCTTGACTCTTCAGAACTAATAATGCATTAACAGCTTTCCTAGGCCTTCAGCCTAAGAACAGTAGATTATGGGATTCAGTATCCGTAATTCAGTTCAGTTCAGTTCAGTTCAGCTTAGTTGCTCAGTCGTGTCCGACTCTTTGCGACCCCATGAGTCACAGCATGCCAGGCCTCCCTGTCCATCACCAACTCCTGGAGTTCACTCAGACTCACGTCCATCGAGTCAGTGATGCCATCCAGCTATCTCATCCTCTGTTGTCCCCTTCTCCTCCTGCCCCCAATCCCTCCCAGCATTAGAGTCTTTTCCAGTGAGTCAACTCTTCTATGAGGTGGCCAGCATCCTGGAGTTTCAGCTTTAGCATCAGCCCTTCCGAAGAGAACCCAGGGCTGGTCTCCTTCAGAATGGACTGATTGGATCTCCTTGCAGTCCAAGGGACTCTCAAGAGTCTTCTCCAATACTACAGTTCAAAAGCATCAATTCGTCGGCGCTCAGCCTTCTTCACAGTCCAACTCTCACATCCATACATGACTACTGGAAAAATCATAGCCTTGACTAGATGGACCTTTGTTGGCAAAGTAATATCTCTGCTTTTAATTATACTATCTAGGTTGGTCATAACTTTTCTTCCAAGGAGTAAGTGTCTTTTAATTTCATGGCTGCAATCACCATCTGCAGTGATTTTGGAGCCCCCCCCCAATAAAGTCTGACACCGTTTCCACTGTTGCTCCATCTATTTCTCATGAAGCGATGGGACCAGTGGAGAAGGCAGTGGCACCCCCACTCCAGTACTCTTGCCTGGAGAATCCCAAGGACAGTGGAGCCTGGTGGGCTGCCATCTATGAGGTCGCCCAGAGTCAGACACGACTGAAGTGACTTAGCAGCAGCAGCAGCAGATGGGACCAGATGCCATGATCTTCGTTTTCTGAATGTTGAGCTTTAAGCCAACTTTTTCACTCTCACTTTCATCAAGAGGCTTTTAGTTCCTCTTCACTTTCTGCCATAAGGGTGGTGTCATCTGCATATCTGAGGTGATTGATATTTCTCCCAGCAGTCTTGATTCCAGCTTGTGTTTCTTCCAGCCCAGCGTTTCTCATGATGTACTCTGCATTTAAGTTAAACAAGCAGGGTGACAATATACAGCCTTGACGTACTCCTTTTCCTATTTGGAACCAGTCTGTTGTTCCATGTCCAGTTCTAACTGTTGCTTCCTGACCTGCATACAGATTTCTCAAGAGGCAGGTCAGGTGGTCTGGTATTCCCGTCTCTTTCAGAATTTCCCACAGTTTATTGTGATCCACACAGTCAAAGGCTTTGTCATAGTCAATAAAGCAGAAATAGGTGTTTTTCTGGAACTCTCTTGCTTTTTCCATGATCCAGCGGATGTTGGCAATTTGATCTCTGGTTCCTCTGCCTTTTCTAAAACCAGCTTGAACATTAGGAAGTTCACGGTTCACATATTGCTGAAGCCTGGCTTAGAGAATTTTGAGCATTACTTTACTAGCGTGTGAGATGAGTGCAATTGTGTGGTAGTTTGAGCATTCTTTGGCATTGCCTTCCTTTGGGATTGGAATGAAAACTGACCTTTTCTAGTCCTCTGGCCACTGCTGAGTTTTCCAAATTTGCTGGCATATTGAGTGCAGCACTTTCACAGCATCATCTTTCAGGATTTGAAATAGCGCAACTGAAATTCCATCACCTCCACTAGCTTTGTTCATAGTGATGCTTTCTAAGGCCCACTTGACTTCACATTTCAGGATGTCTGGCTCTAAGTGAGTGATCACACCATCATGATTATCTTTGTCATGAAGATCTTTTTAATCAGTTCTTCCGTGTATTCTTGCCACCTTTTCTTAATCATTGCATGAGCCAATTCCTCATAATCTATCATCTACATATCTTATCTATCCATCCACCTATTTACATGTATTTTCTTATTGGTTCTCTTTCTTTGAAGGACCCTGACTAATACAGTACTGAAAGTTTATCTTCGGTTATAAATTTAACAATTGGCTGGAATTGCCACAAGGAATGATAGTTGAATGACAGTTCCACTTCTATCAGGAAGAGGCAGGCTGGGTATATCCAGTTAATGCTGGAAAGTCATTTAGAAATAAAGAAAAGCAGATAGACTATTTTCAAATTTATAACCCTATGAAAAAGAAAGTGTTAGTCACTCAGTTGTGTCTGACTCTGTGATCCAATGAACTGTATGTAACCATACAGGCTCCTCTGTCCATGGGATTTTCCAGAAAGAATACTGGAGTGGATAGTAATTCCCCTTCTCCAGGGGATCCTCCTGACCCAGGGACTGAACCCGTGTTTTCTGCAATGCAGGCATATTCTTTGCCATCTGTGCCACCAGGGAAGCCCTATAATCCTATGTATTGCCTATGAAAGCAGCTTCCCGCTGATTCCTCTTTGCCCCAACTGCGAGAGGTATCTCAAGTTTCACTTGTTTTCTCCAAGTATAGAGAAATTATCAATGAGGCAAGAAAACAAAAGATCCTTTCCAGACCCTGAACACCATCACAGAAGAGGTGCCAGAGCTGGGGCAAGAGTGGCCTCCTCAGAGGAGAGTTCACTAATGGAGAGAAGTCTTCACCTTGGAGTGAAGTCTAGGGTCAGAATGGACCAGGAAGGGGCTGCTTTGTTAAGTTGGAAAATACTGCATGAAAGTATGACCCTTTTCCCCGAGGGGCTCTTGGAAAGAAAATCATAAACAGAAAGCTTTGGAGCAGACTCCCTGGAAAACCATTTATTGCTATAGCTTCTTGGGCTTGGAAATTCTGTCTCCAGCACACCTACTAGTTTGAATTCATTCTGGCCTGCCCAAGCAATGGGGTTGTGTCCCCATCAGGGTATTAGCCACAGATAACTTTTGGAGGCAAAGATAAGAAGGTAGGAGTGCAAATTGCTCCTGTCATCCTATGCAGAGAATCCAGGTCCTTTTGCAATGCATCTGGATGTCTGCCTGAGTTACCATATGCCTGTCTCAAAAATGTCCCATCTTGTTCAACAGGCAGCCAGCTTAACTCTGGATGCCCGGCTAGCTGGGTCCTGCAATAACATTATCAGGATGAAAACCAGAGAGGCTTCTGCCTGTAGCATGAATGTGAGGCTGAAACTCTTCTAGGGCTTTACTTTTATCATCTCCTGCTCCTTAAAAAAGCAGAATTATTTTATTAAGAAGAATAAGACATAGGGAAAGGGTTTATCTTTGCTCAGGCTCTCTTATACAGCGGCTGGAGATGGTGACAAGAATTATTGTCTTCATTCTAGACTGGAGTGGATTAGTGTTCTCTAGACCAGCGGACCTCAACCTTTTTGATGTCAAGGATGGGTTTCATGGAAGACAATTTTTCCATGGACTGGGGGGGTGGGGTGTGAGTTATGGGGAGCAACTGTAAATATAGATGAAGTTTGGTTGCTCACCGGCTGCTCTCCTCCTGCTTTGTGGCCCTATTCCTAACAGGCTACTGACCAAGACTGATTTCTGGCCTGGGGATTCAGGACCCCTGCTGTAGACCACACTCTGCCCTTTTTGTAGATTTCTTTGACTTGCTCCATGCCCTGGAAAGTGGGAGTGAAACAGGAGGGAAGGGTGCAGGGTACAACCTTTGAAAGAATGACACCTCCACAGGACAGGACATAAACTGACTAGAATCAAATGGGTCCAAGGTGGCAAGAGAGCTGACTAGATCTTGAGTCTCAGTATATTCCCATTGTAACACATCAGCAAGCTAAATGACACAACCACAGGCATCATGACAGTTCGAAGGCTGACCATAAAGGTAAAAAACTAGGTGGTGGACACATTTCTGGAAATCCTCACCCTTTTTCCACAATAGCTGACATACTCCTTCTGCTCATTAGCCTATGAAATTACACAGCCCGTAAAACCCGACAACCCTGTACCTTGGTGATGCTCTCACCTTCTGAGATGGTCCACAATCTGTGGAGTGTGTTTCTTTCCAAATAAATCCACTTCTTACCTATCACTTTGTCTTTTCCTGAATTATTTTGGAGTCATGAGACTGAGCTTCATTAAGCCCTGAGACCAGGTGTGATATCAGTTAAAAGACTATGAGTTCAAGTCCCAGTCTGGGTTTTGGCTAGGTTGGAGTCTCAACACGTGGGTTCAAACCCCAATCTCAGTTACACGGTTTCAGGAAGGGGATTCAAGAAAAGAAGAGAGTGGGGGAAACAGGGAAAGGAGCTGAAACATATTGAGTACCTTCTATGTTCCATTCTATACTTTCCTTGTGAAAACCTAGCAATAATCCTGCACATTAATTAATTTTTTTCTTTGATAGCTCAGCAGTAAGAATCTGCTTGCAATGCAGGAGATGTGGGAGATGTGGGTTCAATCCCTAGGTTGGGAAGATTCCCTGGAGAAGGGCACGGTGGCAACTCACTCCAGTATTCTTGCCAGGAAAATCCCATGGACAGAGGAGCCTGGTAGGCTACAGTCCATAGGATTGCAAAAGAGCCAGACACGACTGAAAACAACTGAGCCTGTATTCTACAGAAGAGGCAACTGAGTTTCACTCAACTGAACCGCTTGCCTAGAGTCACATGAATAGTGAGGGTTGGGGCCAAGATTTGAATCTAAGCTCACCAGCCCTTTTCAGTAAATCATGCTGCCTCCCTACAATGTAGTCAACTCAAAGTGTCCTTATAGGAGAAAAAAACATTGGCAAGAAATACAGCAATGCCAACGCTGGGAGCTGAAGCAGTAAAGATACACTCACCCTCTTCTCCGTTCACCTTCCATCATCAGAGGATCAGGGGTGGAGAGTGGGTGGTAGAGGGTGGCACTTCTTTGGAAGTAAGTAAAGGGAAAGCAAATCAAGGACTGGGAAGAAGGACACTCGAGAATCTGGGAAAGAAGGTCAAAAGGCAATTATCTTTTTCTCTGTCTTCTGTTTTCTTTCATTGGTAAGACTTCAGGCCAGGGTGCATTCAGCTGAAAAGACACTATTGACTATTGATAGCCAAGAGTACTGGATTTCAAACTTTCTGTTCTCAGGGTCCTCTTACTTTATAAAAATTATTGAGGAATCTTAAGTGGTTTTGTTGATGCAGGTTATATTTATTGACATTTACTGAGGTAGAATTAAAATAGAGAGAAATTTAAAGTATTTATCAGCTGTTCTATAGGAACAATAATATACCTATTATATGTTAACTTAAGAAACATTTGCATAAAAGGACTATATTTTCAAAGAATGTAATACATTGAGTGGCTTTTTTTCTTCTTTTTGCAAATCTTGATGTGTGGATCAGACAGTGGCTTTCTCATATCTGTCCTTGGATTTGGTGTGTTGCAATATGCTGTTCTGGAAATATATTTGGTAGGAGCTTCATACAGTTATGTTGTTGGAAAAAGGATTATTTTTACAGCTGTTTTGGATAACTGTTAATAATCTTTGATACGTCAACAAGACTTAGCAAACAGTAGTTTCTTAAAGGTTAGTGCAATGTAGAATAGGAAGCCTTATCAATGCAATGTTCATGTTTTGTGAAATTGAATTGATTACTCTATCTTGCAATTTCAATATATCTTTATGCATGCATCATTTTGTAATTTTCCTACATTGGTTATTTGGAAGATAAGAGTTCAGTAGTCAAGCAAATCTTCCAAATGTTGATTGATTTCATTAAAAAAATCACATTTATTAATCACTAACCTCATCAAAATTTCTCTAAGTACTGGAAAGCTCTCAAACTCTTAACAGCAGATACAAGTTTTCCAATATTCCTATTGTTTTTTGGAAGTTCCAGTTTTACCATAGATGACAAATACTAATGATTATTTCTCTTTATTTTTTTAAATTATTTTTTAGATTTTTAATATGGACCATTTTTTAAAGTCCTGTACCGAATTTGTTACAATATTCCTTCCATTTTACACTTTAAGGGTTTTCTGGCTATGAAGCATGTGGGCTCTTAGCTCTCCAACCAGTGACTGAATCCACATTCACTGTATGGGAGCTTCCCACTGGACTCCCAGAGAAGTCTTCGTGACCCCATGGACTGTAGCTGGCCAGGCTCCTCTGTCCATGGAATTCTCCAGGCAAGAATCCTGGAGTGGGTTACCATTCCCTTCTCCGGTGGAATCTTTCCAACCCAGGGATTGAACTCCAGTCTCCTTCATTGCAGCAGATTCTTTACCATCTGAATCATTAGGAAGCCCCCATTTGCAAGAAAATGTCTGCTAAGCACACAAATCTGAAGGATCATAGCATTATGGTTAGTCATTCTTTCAAGTAAAAATGTTGTTTCACAGAACAACCAGATAGTTCAGCTCCAGTTCAAATAATCACCAGAGGGCTTTTCCTTAAAATGACCATTGTCCTTCAGTTTGTACCAGAAGTGCTGTAGGCATACGGCCCATTTTGTCACACTGAATATTAAATGGTTGTGTACTCTGAGATCAAAATGTAATACTACTACTCCTTCTTTCCTGTCCTTCATCAAGGGCACTCTAAAGTTTCTCTTTAGAGAGAAATTGGTATCTTGTTTTGCTCCCCCTGCAAGCACGTGGGGTTGAAGAATGTGACTGCCAGGAGAGTTTGGTGCTCTTTCTAGATTCATGTTAGTCATCAGCAGTTTCATCCGCCATTGCTACTGCATCCTTACTGCAAATGTCCACATAGTTGGTCTAGGATAAAACATTAGATATTAAAAATTATTCAGCACTTTGACTATTTTGGTGTCACTTGTGCTTGCTGCCAAGTGCTCATGTAGAACATCTTTGATCATTAGTTAGTGATAATACCAGACAAATGCAAGCAAAATTACAAGTCTAGCCATAGGTTCATCTGTAAGAAAACAAAAGTGCAATTCTGCACATGTGATACTAACTCATTTTTCATGTGGACAGCTAAATAATTTGTCAAGCTACTGTAGTCCTGGAAAGTGACAGTGTCCTAATTTCTTTAAATAACTTTTCATCCAACACGCATTCAGCGAATGTCTAACATGGAAACTTTATTAAAGCCTCAGTGGAAATTCCCTGATGGTCCAATAGTTAAGACTTCACAGGCTGCCACTGCAAAGGATGTGGGTTTGATCCCTGGTCAGGGAACTAAGGTTCCACAGGCTGGGTGGTGAGACCAATAAATAAATAAATGCTATTATGTTCATTTCTCCAGCCAATGCCTGGGACACTAAATCTCAAATGATGCTACCATTTAACTGATGTTAAAGTGCCACTCAACAATGTTACGCTGCATAATACATAGTAAGTTAGGTGGTAAATTATTATCATTTCTAAAACTGAAGAAAAAATTTGTTGTTAAGTCACTGAGTCATGTCTGACTCTTTTTCAACCCCATGGACCTGTAATCCAACAGGCTCCTCTGTCCATGGAATTCTCTGGGAAAGAATATTGGAGTGGGTTGCCCTCTCCCCACCACCTCCAACCATGGTTCAGTGGTAAAGAATCTGCCTGACAATGAAGGGGATACAGGTTCAGTCCCTGGGTTGGAAATATCCCCTGGAGGGAGTGCAGGACAACCCACTCCAGTATTCTTGCCTGGGAAATCCCATGGACAGAGGGCTACAGTCCATAGGATCGCAAAGAGTTGGACATGATTGATTGACTGAGCATGTGCATATTAATCTGAATAAAAGATGAAGGTGAAAGTAATTAACTCTGTTTTTACGGTCACATTCCATTTTTCCAAATATGAATTCACCATTTTTGTAGTGTTTTGTGGGTACAGGTATGTTTGTCAGATAAAGGAAAGGATGACCTCTTAACTAAGAATTTTACTTCTAGTTCTTGTAATCTGAGCACCATCTCATTACAGCTCATTAAGATACTTCCAAACCACCTGCTCTAGACCAGTGGCACCCCTGAATACTTGGACAGCTTTACTTGCAGCAGTGGATAAACAGTCACTAATCAGCATTGCTGGTGCATCTACCAGCAGCCTGCAAACTACTGTGTGCTTTGGAAGATAACAAGTAGGTCCTTGTCCTCAAGTAGCTTAGCATTTGAACAAGAGAAATGCATTTCAAATACTGCCACCAATAGAATAGAGTGTACATTAAATATCAGATGAGTGGTATAGACATTAAGTACTAGGCCAGTTCAGAGGAGGGAAGGATGTTTTCCAGCTGGTGTGATCCAGCTGTTGTGATTATTCAGCAGGAAGAGGCCCTGGGGGATGGTAGCTGGGACTGTTTTCTGGGGCCTTTAGTGCGGACTTAGCCATTCCAGGAGAAAGAAAACCAACTCCAGCGATAAAGCCCCAGTCTGACTTCCTCTTTTCTAGAGAAGTGTTGGCAAGTGGACCTCTATTGTAATTCAGTGACCAACAGCTTGACACAACGGTCACAGATTTTCCTGGGCTTTATTTATTTATTTATTTTTGATTTCTCCTGGATGTGAATGAGATTCTTTCATAAGCTGCAAAAATTCCTTAAGGTCACAAAGTACCACATTGCTGTCTAGCTCTGCACTTTTAGTTATGTACTCGGAAAAAGTTTGGATTCTCATAACTTATTTGTAATTCACGGCAATGTGAAGTAAGATCTGCATTTGAATTCCAGTTTTGTCATTTGTCAGATGTGTAACCTTGGAGAAATCAATCTCTCTGGTCCTTCGTTTCACCCCTCCTCCCATCCCCTGCCCACCCCTCCATTGCTGCTTTTAATCCTGTGCATGTAAGTGTTAGGGGCTTCTCTCGTGGCTCAGTGGTAATGAATCCTCCTGCCAATGCAGGAAACATAAGAGACATGGGTTCGATTCCTGGGTCAGGAAGATCCCCTGGAGTAGGCAATGACAACCCACTCCAGTATTCTTGCCTGGAGAATGCCATGGACAGATAAGCCGGGTGGTTTACAGTCCATGGGGTGCCAAAGAATTGCACGTGACTGAGCACTCCTGTGTGTTGTGTTAAATAAGATCACACATGATTGTTTTGTCCAATAATTATTATTCAGCTTAATCAGATCCAGGATCTCCACCTATTTTTTTTTTAAAAAAATCAAATTATTCTTTCTGTTTCTAGTTTCCCTTTGGATTCAGGTTGCATACTGTTATCTTCAAAATAATTATCTCAAGAAGGGAGACAACTAAACCTTGACCAAGGTCACCTAAAATAAGCGCTGCATTTTTAGATGCTCATAGGGAGACACTCTACCTAAATTTAAAATCTGTCATGGCTGTGCTATGGTATAGAGATGGCTTTGTGAAAGCTTATCCAGTTGAGGATAATCATCTATTCCTTCTTTAACATTCTTCCTTTAATTATATAGATCTCCGTTTTGAATTATTTTTCCTTTAATTATATAGATCTCAGTTTTGAATTATTTTCCATCTTTGTGAAGAATTAAAAAAATATTTTTGTGAAGCAGATTTAAGTTTATAACAAAATTGTGAGAAATATACACAGATTTCCCATATGTCCCCTGACCCCAGACAAGTATAGTATCCTTTGTTGCCCCCAGAGTGGTACATTTGTTACACCTGATGAACCTACACTGACATATCATTATCATACAAAGTCTGTAGTTAACATTAGGGTTTATTCTTGGTGTTGGACATTCTACGGGTTTTGTGCATGTTCACAATAAACAGTGGAAAATTCTGAAACAGATGGTAATACCAGACCACCTGACCTGTCTCTTGAGAAACCTATATGCAGGTCAGGAAGCAACAGTTAGAACTGGACATGGAACAACAGACTGGTTCCAAATAGGAAAAGGAGTGTGTCAAGGCTGTATATTGTCACCCTGCTTATTTAACTTCTATGCAGAGTACATCATGAGAAACACTGGGCTGGATGAAGCACAAGCTGGAATCAAGATTACTGGGAGAAATATCAATCACCTCAGATATGCAGATGATACCACCCTTATGGCAGAAAGTGAAGAGGAACTAAAAGCCTCTTGATAAAAGTGAAAGAGGAGAGTGAAAAAGTTGGCTTAAAGCTCAACATTCAGAAAATGAAGATCATGGCATCCAGTCCCATCACTTCATGGGAAATAGATGGGGAAACAGTGGAAACAGTGTCAGACTTTCTTCTTTTTGGCTCCAAAATCACTGCAGATGGTGATTGCAGCCATGAAATTAAAAGATGCTTACTCCTTAGAAGGAAAGTTATCACCAACCTAGACAGCATATTCAAAAGCAGAGACATTACTTTGTCAACAAAGGTCCGTTTGGTCAAGGCTATGGTTTTTCCTGTGGTCATGTATGGATGTGAGAGTTGGACTATAAAGAAAGCTGAGCACCAAAGAATTGATGCTTTTGAACTCTGGTGTTGGAGAAGACTCTTGAGAGTCCCTTGGACTGCAAGGAGGTCCAACCAGTCCATTCTAAAGGAGATCAGTCCTGGATGTTCATTGGAAGGAATGATATTGAACCTGAAATTCCAGTACTTTGGCCACCTGATGCGAAGAGCTGACTCATTGGAAAAGAGCCCGATGATGGGAAAGATTGAGGGCAGGAGGAGAAGGGGACGACAGAGGATGAGATGGTTGGATGGCATCACCGACTCAATGGACGTGAGTTTGGGTGGACTCCAGGAGTTGGTAATGGACAGGGAGGCCTGGTGTGCTGTGGTTAATGGGGTTGCAAAGAGTCAGACAGGACTGTGTGACTGAACTGAACTACATGTTTAGCTGCTAAGTCATGTCTGACTCCTTGGGACCCTGTGGACTATAGCCCACCAGGTTCTTCTGTCAATGGGATTTCCCAGGCAAGAATACTGGAGTAGGTTTCCATGTCCTTTTCAGGCGATCTTCCCAACCCAGGGATTGAACCCATGTCTCCTGCACTGGCAGGTGGATTCTGTACCACCGAGTCACCTGGGAAGTCCAGCTCCACTATGGGTTTTATACATTATACAATCCCATTATCTATGAGTTTAGACAACTGTATAATGATATGTGTCTGTTATTATTGTAGTGTCATGCAGAATAGTTTCACTGCCTTAATCCTTTATCCTCCACCTATTGATCCTTTTCTCAGTTACCCTTGGTAACTACTGATCGTTTTACTGTCTCCATAGTTTCGTCTTTTTCAGAATGTTATATAGTTGGAATCATACAATACGTAACCTTTTCAAGTTGGCTTCTTTCACTTAGAAATATGCATTTAAAGTTTCTCCATGCCTTTTCATGGCTTGATAGCTCACTTCTTTTTAGCACTGAATAATATTCCATTGTCTGGATGTACCACACTTCCTTTGTTTACCTACTGAAGGACATCTTGGTTGCTTAGAGTTTTGGCAATCATGAATAAAGCTGCTATAGACATATGTGAGTGGGTTTTTGTGTGAACAAGTTTTCAGCTTCTTTGGATGAAAACCAAGTAGTGCAATTACTGGATTGTATGATAAAAGTATGTTTAGTTTTGTAAGATACTGCCAGATTTTCTGTCAAAGAGTCTGTACCATTTTGCATTCCTGCCAGCAATGAATGAGAATTCTGT
Organism: Nanger dama; assembly: GCA_917880005.1. NCBI lineage: Eukaryota > Metazoa > Chordata > Mammalia > Artiodactyla > Bovidae > Nanger > Nanger dama. The sequence goes on along the minus strand of CAKJTW010000078.1, from coordinate 3,708,473 downwards.
TTTACACATCCTCACTAGCATTTGGTGTCATCAGTGTTCTATATTTTGGCCATTTCTAATAAGTCTGTCCTAGGATCTCACTGTAGTAAGTTGCAGTTCACTAGTGAATTATGATGTGGAGAACTTCTTTTAATACTTCTTGCAGAATAGGTCTGCAAGCAATGGATTTCCTCAGTTTTTGTTTACTCAAGAAAGTATTTTTCTTTCATTTTTAAAGGATAATTTTTCTGGGTGCAGAATGCTCTTTTTTTCCTCCAGTCCTTGAATATTTCACCCCACCTGCTTGTTGCATGGTTTTTGATGATAAGTCCACTATAATGCTTATCCTTGTCCTTTTATAGGTAAAGTGTCTGTCCTCATTTTGTTTCCTTAAAGATTTTGTTTTTATCTTTGGCTTACTTATATTGAATATAATATGCCTAGGTGTATATAACATATACATATATATATATATATATATATATATATATATAGGCTTCCCAGGTGGCTCAGTGGGTAAAGAATCTGTTTGCAATGCAGGAAATGGAGTTTGATCCCTGGGTCGGGAAGATCCCCTGGAGGAGGGCATGCATGGCAACCTACTCCAGTATTTTTGCTGGAGAATCCCATGGACAGAGGAGCCTGGTGGGCTAAGTCCATAGGGTCACAAAAAGTCAGACACGACTGAATTGACTGAGCACGCATGTGTATATACATATAAATAATTGATATTTATCATGCTTAGTGTTCTCTGAGGATCCTGATCAATGGATTAATGTCTCACTAATGTTGGGAAACACTCAAATAACAATTACTTCAAGTATTCCTTCTACTTTGATTTCTCTGTCTTCTGGTATTCCCATTATATATTACATTTTAAAAATTGTCCCCCAATTGTTGAGGATTTTGTTCTTATGTTTTTTGTTCTTTTTGTCTCTTGGAGAAAGAATTTGAAAAGTTTCTATCTGACCTGTCCTCACGTTCTCTGACTCTTTGGCCATATTCAATCTACCAATGAGACTATGGAAAGAATTCTTCATTTCTGTCTAGATATTTTGATTTCTACCTTTTCCTTTCCATACATTCTTAGGGTTTCCCACCTCTATGTTTACATTATCCATCTATTCTTGTATTTTTCACTTTTTCCTTGGATCTTTTGACATATTAACCATCAGTTCAGTTCAGTTCAGTTCAACTGCTCTGTCTTGTCTGACTCTTTGCAACCCCATGAATTGCAGCACGCCAGGCCTCCCTGTCCATCATCAACCCCTGGAGTTCACTCAAACTCATGTCCATCGAGTCAGTGATGCCATCCAGCCATCTCATCCTCTGTCGTCCCCTTCTCCTCCTGCCCCCAATCCCTCCCAGCATCAGAGTCTTTTCCAATGAGTCAACTCTTGGCATGCGGTAGCCAAAGTACTGGAGTTTCAGCTTTAGCATCAGTCCTTCTGAAGAGAACCCAGGGCTGATCTCTTTCAGAATGGACTGGTTGGATCTCCTTGCAGTCCAAGGGACTCTCAAGAGTCTTCATCAACACCACAGTTCAAAAGCATCAATTCTTCGGCGCTCAGCTTTCTTCACAGTCCAACTCTCACATCCATACATGACCACTGGAAAAACCATAGCCTTGACTAGATGGACCTTTGTTGGCAAAGTAACGTCTCTACTTTTGAATATGCTGTCTAGGTTGGTCATAACTTTCCTTCCAAGGAGTAAGCAGCTTTTAATTTCATGACTGCAGTCACCATCTGCAGTGATTTTGGAGCCCAAAAGAAAAAAGTCTGACACTGTTTCCACTGTTTCCCCATCTATTTCCCATGAAGTGATGGGACCGGATGCCATGATCTTCGTTTTCTGAATGTTGAGCTTTAAGCCAGCTTTTTCACTCTCCTCTTTCACTTTCATCAAGAGGCTTTTAGTTCCTTTTCACTTTCTGCCATAAGGGTGGTGTCATCTGCATATCTGAGGTAATTGATGTTTCTCCCGGCAGTCATGATTTCAGCATGTGTTTCTTCTAGCCCAGTGTTTCTCATGATGTACTCTGCATATAAGTTAAATAAGCAGGGTGACAACATACAGCCTCGACGTACTCCTTTTCCTATTTGGAACCAGTCTGTTGTTCCATGTCCAGTTCTAACTGTTGCTTCCTGACCTGCATACAGATTTCTCAAGAGGCAGGTCAGGTGGTCTGGTACTCCCGTCTCTTTCAGAATTTTCCACAGTTTATTGTGATCCACAGTCGAAGGCTTTGGCATAGTCAATAAAGCAGAAATAGATGTTTTTCTGGAACTCTCTTGCTTTTTCCATGATCCAGCGGATGTTGGCAATTCGATCTCTGATTCCTCTGCCTTTTCTAAAACCAGCTTGAACATCTGGAAGTTCACAGTTCACATATTGCTGAAGCCTGGCTTGGAGAATTTTGAGCAGTACTTTACTGGTGTGTGGAGATGAGTGCAATTGTGCGGTAGTTTGAGCATTCTTTGCCATTGCCTTTCTTTGGGATTGTAATGAAAACAGACCTTTTCCAATCTTGTGGCCACTGCTGAGTTTTCCAAATTTGCTAGCATATTGAGTGCAGCACTTTCACAGCATCATCTTTCAGGATTTGAAATAGCTCTACTGGAATTCCGCCACCTCCACTAGCTTTGTTCATAGTGATGCTTCCTAAGGCCCACCTGACTTCACATTCCAAGATGTCTGGCTCTAGGTGAGTGATCACATCATCATGATTATCTGGGTCATGAAGCTCTTTTTGTATAGTTCTTTTGAGTATTTCTGCCACCTCTTCTTAATATCTTCTGCTTCCGTTAGGTACATACCATTTCTGTCCTTTATCAGGCCAATCTTTGCATGAAATGTTCCCTTGGTATCTCTCATTTTCTTGAAGAGATCTCTAGTTTTTCTATTCTGTTGTTTTCCTCTATTTCTTTGCATTGATTGCTGAGGAAGGCTTTTTATCTCTCCTTGCTAGTCTTTGGAACTCTGCATTCAGATGCTTATATCTTTCCTTTTCTCCTCTGCTTTTCTCTTCTCTTCTTTTCATAGCTATTTGTAAGGCCTCCTCAGATAGCTCTTTGCTTTTCTGCATTTCTTTTCCATGGGGATGGTCTTGATCCCTGTCTGCTGTATGATGTCACGAATCTCCGTCCATAGTTCATCAGGCACTCTATCTATCAGATCTAGTCCCTTAAATCTATTTCTCACTTCCACTGTATAATCATAAGGGATTTGATTTAGGCCATACCTAAATGGTCAGTGGTTTTTCCCTACTTTTCAATTGAAGTTTGAATTTGGCAATAAGGAGTTCATGATCTGAGCCACAGTCAGCTCCTGGTCTTGTTTTTGTTGACTGTATAGAGCTTCTGCATGTTTGGCTGCAAAAAATATAACCAATCTGATTTCGGTATTGACCATCTGGTGATGTCCATGTGTAGAGGCCTTCTCTTGTGTTGTTGGAAGAGGGTGTTTGCTATGACCAGTGCGTTCTTGGCAAAACTCTATTAGCCTTTGCCCTGCTTCATTCCGTATTCCAAGGTCAAATTTGCCTGTTACTCCAGGTGTTTCTTGACTTCCTACTTTTGAATTCCTGTCCCCTATAATGAAAAGGACATCTTTTTTGGGTGTTAGTTCTAAAAGGTCTAATAAGTCTTCATAGAACTGTTCAACTTCAGCTTCTTCAGTGTTACTAGTTGGGGCATAGACTTGGATAACTGTGATATTGAATGGTTTGCCTTGGAAATGAACAGAGATCATTCTGTCGTTTTGAGATTGCATCCAAGTACTGCATTTCAGACTCTTTTGTTGATCTTCATGGCTACTCCATTTCTCCTGAGGGATTCCTGCCCACAGTGGTAGATATAATGGTCATCTGAGTTAAATTCACCCATTCCAGTCCATCTTAATTTGCTTTTTCCTAGTATGTTGATGTTTACTCCTGCCATCTCCTGTTTGACCACTTCCAATTTGCCTTGATTCATGGACCTAACATTTCAGGTTCCTATACTATATTGGTCTTTACAGCATCAGACCTTGCTTCCATCACCAGTCACATGCACAACTGGGTATTATTTTTGCTTTGGCTCCATCCCTTCATTCTTTCTGGAGTTATTTCTCCACTGATCTCCACTAGTGTATTGGGCACCTACCGACCTGGGAGTTCCCCTATCAGTATCCTATTATTTTGCCTTTTCATACTGTTCATGGGGTTCTCAAGGCAAGAATACTGAAAAGGCTTGCCATTCCCTTCTCCAGTGGACCACATTCTGTCAGACCTCTCCACCATGACCCAACTGTCTTGGGTGACCCCACACAGCATGGCTTAGTTTCATTGAGTTAGACAAGGCTGTGGTCTATGTGATTAGATTGACTAGTTTTCTGTGAGTATGGTTTCAGTGTCTCTGACCTCTGATGCCTCTCGCAACACCTACCATCTTACTTGAGTTTCTGCTACCTTGGACGTGGGGTATCTCTTCATGGCTGCTCCAGCAAAGCGCAGCTGCTGCTCCTTACCTTGGATGAGGGGTATTTTCTCCTGACCTTGAACGTCGAGTAGCTCCTCTTGGTCTGCACAGAATCCCCTGCCTGGGAAATCCAAAATTGATGTAATATCTGAGTCTGATGCTTACTCTGTGTGTACAAACTTTTTTTCTTGCTTTTTAGCATGACATAATTGTTTTGTTGAAAGTTGAAGATGATGTATCAGGTAATAGAAATTGAAATAAATGAATCTTTGGTTTGAGATTGTATGGATCTATGTTAATCTGGCTAGGAGTTGGGCTATATTAAATATTGTGGCAGATGTAGGTTCTGGAGGCTTTTAACTCCCCGCATTGTCTTTGTTTTCATCTCCCTTGTTGTCTTTGGGCTTTCCTAAGAACTCCTCTTCAGATAGTCCACCTGAAATTTTGTACAGCTAGAAAATTCTTAAAGAGATGGGAATACCAGACCACCTTACCTGCCTCTTGAGAAACCTGTATTCAGGTCAAGAAGCAACAGTTAGAACTGGACATGGGAAAACAGATTAGTTCCACATCAGGAAAAGAGTATGGTCAAGGCTGTATATTGTCACCCTACTTATTTAATTTGTATGCAAAGTACATTATGCAAAATGCTGGGCTGGATGAAGCACAAGCTGGAATCAAGATTGCCAGGAAAAATATCAATAACCTCAGATATGCAGATGACACTATCCTTACGGCAGAAAGTAAAGAAGAACTAAAGAGCCTCTTGATGAAGGTGAAAGAGGAGAGTGAAGAAGTTGGCTTAAAACTCAGCATTCAGAACACTAAGATCGTGGCATCTGGTCTCATCACTTCATGGCAAATAGATGGGGAAACAATGGAAACAGTGACAGACTTTATTTTCTTGGACTCCTAAATCACTGCAGATGGTGACTGCAGCCATGATATTAAAAGATGCTTGCTCCTTGGAAGAGAAGCAATGAGAAACCTAGACACCTTTTTAAAAAGTAGAGACATTACTTTACCAACAAACGTTCATATAGTCAAAGCTATGGTTTTTCCAGTAGTCATGTATGGATGTGAGAGTTGGACCATAAAGGAGACTGCGTGCCAAAGAATTGATGCCTTTAATCTGTGGTGTTGGAGAAAACTCTTGACAGTCCCTTGGACTGCAAGTAGGTCAAATCAGTCAATCCTAAAGGAAATCAACCCTGAATATTCATTGGAAGGACTAATGCTGAAGTTGAAACTCTAATACTTTGGCCACCTGGTTTGATGAGCTGACTCATTAGAAAATTGCTGGGTAAGATTGAGGGCAGGAGGAGAAGCGGGTGACAGAGGATGAGATGGTTGGATGGCATCACGGACTCAGTGGATGGGAGTTTAGGAAAGCTCTGGTGGTTGGTGATGGACAGGAAAGCCTGGCGTGCTGCAGTCCATGGGGGTCACAAAAAGTCGGACACGACTGAGCAGCTGAGTGACTGAATAACGAAAACAAGAATCCACTGTTATTATAGTAGAGTCTATTAGAGTCCTATGGTATGATGGTAAGTTTTGAGGGAGGAGAAGCATTAAAAAATCTTCTTATTAAATCTGAGTCTTTTAGTGGATTTGTGAGCTGTACATTTAGTAGAGTGTGTTTCTGAGCTGTGACCTTTGAAAGTGTTTCTTGGCCCCCACCCCCTGCACTTTTTTTTTCTTCTTCCACTTTTTAGGTGAGACAGAGGGCTGGATTTGAGAAATGCAGTTTCCCTAGGTGGGATAAAGCTCTTAAAAAGTTTTTCCTCCAGAGAACAGGCCTTTGTTATAAAAATTGCTCAGAGTACATTTCATAATGGTTACTTTTCCTCTCCTTTTGTTGGAGCCAAAAGGGATGTTTCTTGGCTCTAAAGTGTAAGAAACTGGTGGAATCTCTGGAGGTAAAAACTGATGAAAGCATACAGGCCCTTCTAAGACTGTGTGTTCCCAGGAGTTTCTCATTCAAGCTAGTGCACACTCAGCCTTGGGCAATTCATCCAAATTACCATTTAAGTGTTGCTACCAGTTTTTGCTCCAGTAGGTTCAGCACCAGGATCTTGGCCATGAGGATCCGAATTTGCCTGTTTCTCCAGATTTCAGGCACTGAAAACTTATACTTTGACTTTTGTATTTAAACTCTCCAAGTTAGCTGGATTTTGCATGTGTCCTTCTCACATGCAAATTAACCTTGGCTCTAAAATTACACTTGGTTTTCAAGCTTTTTGTTTAGGATTCTTCCAGGGAGGCATTGGGTACAGAAGGAAAAGTGAGCTTGCTTTATATTTTGTATCTAATGAATTCTTCAGCTTCTATTTCTTGGGCTTATGGAAACAAGGTTTTTTTTTTTTTTTTTTTTATCCTTACAGAGGAGCATCCTGAAAAATCTTATAATTCCTTAGTTTATCTAATTCTTAGTTTATGTTTGGGATTGAAAAAATAGGAAGAAAGCTTTTGTGGCTTCAGACTTTTTTTTTTCCCCAATAGGAAATCAGAGCATTTGGTGTTAAAAGCTCTCCACTTATTCTGCTATTTTCCTCTCTTTTCTTTCATGTAATGGGCTTATTTGAGAGTATGTAATTGACTGGAAAGTGAAAAGTGGAAGAGTTAGTTGCTTAGTCATGTCTGACTCTTTGCGACTCCATGGACTTTAGCTCACCAGTTTCCTCTGTCCATGGAATTCTCCAGGCAAGAATGCTGGAGGGGATTGCCATACTCTTCTCCAGAGGATCTTCCCAACCTAGGTCTTGAACCTGTGTCTCCAGCACTGCAGGCAGATTCTTTGCCTGCCTGAGCCACCAGGGAAGCCCATGTAAGTGATTGGACTTATTATCTAATCTGAATAGAAGGAAAATAATTGGCCTTCGTTGTTTAGGCAGTGCTGGCTCATGCAGTGCTGGCTCATGAGATGTGGAAGATTTCATGTCTCTTCCCAGGTCATGAGGACATGTGTGTTGCAGCTGCATTTGTTAACCTGTATGATCGTCCTTAAGGATATTGAAGGAGGAAACAGACAGAACATGCTCCATCTTGAAAGCAGGACTCCATCTTGGGCCGGACTGTGGACTTTGAGCTATGTGCACAGTATCTATGGAAATGACATACCAACTGGAAAACCAGACTCCCGGGATGGAAGAGCCCCAGGGCTCGTATCTAGACTCTTTGTTGCCTAAAAGAATACCCTAATTATCTGTGTAACCAAATAGAATCATAAATTCTATGATGCTTATTGGGGTATGATCACAGGCCTATTGATAATTGTCCACTATTAACTACCTAGTCTTAAGGCATAGGAATCATGGGTTAATGTTGATTGTATCTTTCTTTTCCTTTGTTCAGACTAGTTTTAGGGAATTTGGGGAGGTGGTTTTGAGCACGTACACTTAGGGTATATAAGGTTTTCAGAAAAACTGGCCAGGGTCCTTGGCTAAGAGGAGACTCTGCCTTGGGCCCGCTGGTGTAATAAACTGCACTCCACTATCTGCATTGTCCTTCTGAGTGAGTTTGTTTCCCGGAACGCATGGCTACATTTGGCGCATTGGCCGATAAACTCCTCACTTTGAGGAAACAAGTCCCATTTGGGACTACTCCGAGGCCTTGTGGCTCGAATCTTCTAGGGGGGAGGGGCCTCTCCCTTCTGGGAGGATTCTGCTTCTCAGTGCCCGGACCTTTCATGTTAGCAGGTAGTGGATGGCAGCAGGGAAACTGAGCGCTCAGGTGAGGAGGAACCCACCCAGCAGGGTGGAAGAGGGGGCCTGATCACCCCCTAGGAGGGACTAGAAGGGGCATGGACCCATAGGAGCCTGAAATAGGTAGGTGATTGCTTGGTACACAGGTTGACAAATGTGTTAGGGCTTAAGAAGGAAATTTGTGAAGGTCATTTGGGAGGTGGTGTCCATGCTGTCTTGGGGAAAATTATTACCAAGCAATTGCCAGGGGATTTTTAGAAGAAACTTGGTTTTTGTGTGCTCATATTCTGCCCTCTCCAAGGAGATGTCCCATCTGCTATGCATTTCTTGACCCCCTTGGAATTGTCAGGCTAGAAGGAGGGGTATACATAAGTGAGTACGAACTGGCTTTTCTGGAGACATCCTGGGACGTGGGATATTTAACCCATCTATATTTTCATCCACACCTGATCAAGCCCACCAAGGCAGAATGGACTTTAAAAGTTAAGGGAGAAACACTTTTGGATCACGTGGTATTTTGGTTCAGCTGTGCTGACCGGCAGGTGAAGACATGCCGATCCTCTTTCTCCCTCTGGGATCTGGCAGGAAAGGCTCTTCTCACTCCAATTAAGAAGGAGGCAGAATGGCAATTTAAGTGTCATTGAGTGGAAATATCAGAAGTACATAGGTACTGAGAACTTCATAGACAGAAAGAAAAGAAAAAGTAGAAGAAGGTCCGAGAAGGTAAGCAAGATGGGGGAAATGAATCTAAGGCAACTGTATTGTAGTGCATGATTAAAAATTTAAAGAAGTGATTTGGAGAAGACTATGGGGTGAAGTGAAGTCTCTTAGTCATGTCCGACTCTTTGCGACCCCATGGACTGTAGCCTACCAGGCCACAGAATTTTCCAGGCAAGAGTACTGGAGTGGGTTGCCATTTCCTTCTCCATGGGATCTTCCTGACCCAGAGGTCGAACCCGAGTCTCCCGCATTGTGGGCAGACGCTTTATCATCAAACCCGGGTCTCCCGCATTGGGGGCAGATGCTTTACTGTTGAACCTGGGTCCCCCCGCATTGCGGGGGCAGACACTTTACCGTCTGAGCGTCGGCCTGCAGTGTGGGAGACCTGGGTTCAATCCCTGGGTCAGGAAGATCCTATGGAGAAGGAAATGGCAACCCACTCTGGTACTCTTGCTTGGAAAATTCCATGGACTGAAGAGCATGGTAGGCTACAGTCCATGGGGTCTTAAAGAGTCAGACATGACTGAGCAACTTCACTTCACTTCATGGGGTGAAGATGAAGCCTAACCGCCTCCACATACTCTGTGAGGTCGAATGGCCCCCTATGGGAGTAGGATGGCCACCAGAGAACACCATGAACTTAAAAACAGTGGAAGCAGTCTATACAGTAATCACAGGAGAGCCAGGACACCCGGATCAATATCCATATATTGACTCATGGCTAGGGTTAGCTTCAAGACCCTCCCTATTTGGACAAGGTTCTGTATCCAGAAGGGAAAGGAAAAATATTAATGGCACAAAAATTGACTGATGATAAAAAGGAAATTCTACAGGATTTGGACGGGGATGACCTGACCCTCCTTCATACTGGATAATGATGCACCTGCCTCCCAGTGTTCCACCAGGACCGGAGGCCGCCTTAATGCCCGATCCAGGGCCAGGTGAAGTTCCTGTAGAAGCCACTGGTCTTCCAACAGCTCTCCCAGAGTTCGTAGAGCCGCCATTTTAGCAGGCTCCAATCTCAGTAATGGAGATTCTGGTCAATGCCCCCAGAATTCCAACTCATCTGGACCTCTTAGATTGTATCCACCTCTCCCAGTGAGTACTGATCAGAAGGAGGAAGAAAACACAGCAATTAGACAGAGGCTGCACTCCCCCAAGGAACAGGGGTAAAGAACCCCACTACAGATGCCCCTCAGAGAGCTACAACAGCCTCGAGTTCAGGACACATGGGGCACTACCATCAGCCCCTTGTAGCCTATTATTACCAGCCATTTTCTTCTACAGATATATTAAACTGGCAGAGACATGCTCCAGCATACTCAGGGGAGCCAGAAGCCATGATTAGGCTAATGGAGACTATTTTTTGAACCCACTGCCCTACATAGGATGACATAATCCAACTACTAGTCTCCTTTTTCAGCACTGAGGAAAGACACAGGATCCTAACTGGAGGCCAGAAAATGGTTAAGAGAAATGGCACCGGAGGGTACTGCAAACCCGAGCGGTGGGCGGGCAGAACTAGCCACCTCTGATTCCCTGATAAGAGGCCCAATTGGGACTGTAAAACAGAGGAAGGGAGGGGCCACCTGGAGAGATATTGGGTGACTGTTTTACAAGGTCTCAAGAGGGGGCCGAAAAGGGAAAGCAAATCAGCCTCTGAGTTCTGCGAAAGACTGTGCTAGGCCTATAGACTTTATACACTGATAGACCCAGCCAGAGGCTGCTGGGTCTCAGATGGTGATAAATGCAGCCTTTGTGTCTCTAGCCTAACCTGAAAATGTTAAATGGGTGGACACCAAGTGACTCATGAATTTTTATACATCCCTGAATGCCCAGTACCTTTGTTAGGAAGAGACTTGCTGTCTAAACTGGGGACACAAGTGACCTTTCCCCCTACGAAAGACCCACTGTTCGAGTGGGCTCAACCATCTATTTACTCTTCTTCTCAATAACCCCTCAAGATGAATGGAGGTTGCACAATCTCCCCAGAAAAGAAACTGGACGGGCCCTAAACAGTCAAGAGAGAGAGTTAACTCAACACTTCCCTGAGGTCTGGGCTGGAAGACAACCCCTATCTCTCCCCCCAATCCCCCACTCGCCCCACCCCTCCCCCCACCCCCGGCCTTGCAAAACAAGTCCCATTGGTAATAAAATTCAAACCAGGTACAATTACATTGGCACCGGGCCTTGGGCCTGCCAGACCTTGCTAAGCCATTTACTCCTTACATGACTAAAAAGACAAGGTGGCTATTGGGGGTGTTGTCCCAGATTGTGGGGACATGAGACAGACCAGTGATTTATCTCTAATCAGCTGGACAGTGTTGCCACTGGTGGCCAGGATGCTTACGGGCATTTGCTGCGGTTGCCTTACTGGTCCAGGAGGCAACCAAACTGACTTTGGGCCAAGATTTGTTTGTAAAAGTCCCACATGAGGTTAACACTTTCCTGCAAGGGAACCTCCATAAATGGCTGTCAACATCCAGGATTATTCAATACCAGGGACTGTTATGTGAGAACCCCCCATGATACTACTGAGCCTTGTCAGGCCCTGAATCTGGCCACTCTCTTTGTTGTGGGAGAAGATGGGTCCTCACATGACTGCAAGAAATATGCCAGCAGACCTGGCTTGAGAGACCAGCCAATCCTGGACCCAGATTTGGTCCTGTATACCAATAACACCAGCCTAGTGAAACAAGGACAATGACTGTTGGGATATGCAGTAGTCATGGAAGAAACCATCACTGAGGCTAGCTCTCTGCCGTCACACTAGTCTGCTCAACAGGCCGAACTATGCGCTCTAACCCAGGCCCTCCAGCTGTCAAAAGGTAAGAAGACAAACATTTACACAGACTCCAGGTATGCTTTTGCTACAGGGCTCTGTATAAGGAGAGAGGCCTTTGACAGCTAGTGAAAAAGATATTAAAAATAAGGAAGAAACTAAGACCCTATTAGATGCTGCCTGGGAACCAGAAAGGGTTGCAGTCATACACTGCTGAGGACATCAAAAGAGGGATACCCCTCGGGCTCTGGGAACAGACTGGCAGATAAGACCGCTAAACAGGCAGCCAAGGGCTTGGGGGTGACAAGTGAAGCCCTCATATTGACGGAGCCACCTGAGCTAAGGCTGGACTCTCTAAAATACACTGCAGCCCAAAACCAACTGGCTAAAGCAGAAAGGGGCCGTCAAGACTGAAAAGAGATGGTGGGAATTGCCAAGGGGCAAATTATTGGTACCGGAGGAGCTGGCACCCACTCTGGTAAGCCAAACACACCAAGCGACCTATCTAGGCCATGGTAAACTGGAAGAGCTAATTTGAAAATATTTCTTGGTTCCCCACCTCTCTTCCTGATGCAAGACAGAATCTCAGAACTGCACTGCCTGCTCACAGGTCAATGCTGCCTCTCGGCACAGACAGAAACCTCCAGCTGCTGCTGCTGCTAAGTCACTTTAGTCGTGTCCAGCTCTATGCGATCCCACAGACGGCAGCCTAACAGGCTCCCCCATCCCTGGGATTCTCCAGGCAAGAACACTGGAGTGGGTTGCCATTTCCTTCTCCAATGCATGAAAGTGAAAAGCGAAAGCGAAGAAGTCCAGGGATTCAGGTAAAAGGCACACTGCCCTTTGAACATCTAGCAGTGTACTTCACTGAAATGAAACCTTACCAACAATACCATTACCTGCTGGTCATAGTATGTACATTCTCAAGATGGGTAGAAGCTTTTCCTACCCAGACTGAAAGAGCATCAAAAGTAGCCTGAACCTGCTTAGGGAGATAGTTCCCAGGTTTGGATTTTCTACCAGCATTGGATTGGACAATGGCCCAGCTTTCATAGCTGATTTAGTATAAAGTAAACAAAACTTTAAACATTAAGTGGAAATTACATACAGCATATAGACCCCAGAGTTCTGGGATGGTGGAAAGAACCAGCCGGACACTAAAGAGACACTCTCCAAGTGGATCTTAGAGACTGACTGTTCCTGGGTGGACTTGTTTCCAATGACTCTGCTCAGACTCAGGATGACCCCACAGTCCCATGGCTCTTCTCCATACAAAATTGTGTATAAGAGGCCACCTCCCATAATAAAACAGGTGTCAACAACTTTGCCTCAGGTAAGCAGCAAGGGGAGATGAGATTTCACAGCAGATGGAACTACTGGGTAAGGAAATAAATCAGGTAACTAAGTTTGTACAAGGAAGGGTGCCATTCCCCCTTGGGGAACAGATTCACGAATTTGTGCCCAAGGATCAGGTGTGTCATGGACTGGAAACACGACTCCTTGGCCCCACATTGAAAGGATCCATACACTGTTGTTCTAACCAGCCCTACTGCAGTTAAAGTTTCAGGTGTCACTCCTTGGATCCGCCACATGAGGGTGAAGAGAGCATACCACGCAGACTGGAGGACGCTGAGTGGACTACACAAAGGACCCTGCTGACCTCCGTGAAACTAAATCATCTTAAAGAAGAAAATGAATGAAGCTCCACAATTAAGCGCTGCTACAAGGACTTGCTGGTATCATCTTAAGACTAACCATAGTTTCAGTACAAAGAGGGACCTGTGCTATAATTAAAGTTAAATGTGTATATATTCCTGATTTATCTCACTATATGTCAGCCACTCTAGATGACCTGAAACATCAGGTAAAAGTTATGTCTGATGATAAAATTCTTCAGTCCTATCTTGGGTGACAGGGTGATTGGTGGAAAACTATATTTAACATTGTTATAGTTTTCCTTGATAGTTCTGCTTTGTGGACCCTTTATTTTGCCATGTATTATGAACTGTGTAACCCAAAGGTTGATGTCATTCTCCCCAAATTGGAGGTCGGAGAGTCAGAGTGCAATATATCCCTATGAATGATGCCCATACTATAAGTTAAGAGCATCAAGAGTGGGGAATGGAGGAGGAAACAGACAGAACAGGCTCCATCTTGAAAGCAGGACTCCATCTTGGGCCGGACTGTGGACTTTGAGCTATATGCACAGTATCTATGGAAATGACATACCAACTGGAAAACCAGGCCCCCGGGATGGAAGAGCTCCAGGGCTCGTACCTAGACTCTTTGTTGCCTAAAAGAATACCCTAATTGTCTGTGTAACCAAATATAATCATAAATTCTATGATGCTTATTGGGGTATGACCACAGGCCTATTGATAGTTGTCCACTGTTAACTACCTAGGCTTAAGGCATAAGAATCATGAGGTAACTTTGTATCTTTCTTTTCCTTTGTTCAGACTAGTTTCAGGGAATTTGGGGGAGGGGGTTTGGGCACGTACACTTAGGGTATATAAGGTTTTCAGAAAAACTGGCCAGGGTCTTTGGCTAAGAGGAGACTCTGCCTTGGGCCCGCTAATGTAATAAACTGCACCCCACTATCTGCATTGTCCTTCTGAGTGAGTTTGTTTTCCAGAACGCATGGCTACAACAATATAGCCACACATCTAGCACCATTGTGTATCACTTCATGGGAAATAGATGGGGAAACAGTGGAAACAGTGTTAGACTTTATTTTTGGGGCTCCAAAATCACTGCAGATGGTGACTGCAGCCATGAAATTAAAATATGCTTACTCCTTGAAGAAAAGTTATGACCAACTTAGATAGCATGTTGAAAAGCAGAGACATTACTTTGCCAACTAAGGTCTATCTAGTCAAGGCTATGGTTTTTCCAGTGGTCATGTAAAGATGTGAGAGTTGGACTGTGAAGAAGGCAGAGCGCCGAAGAATTGATGCTTTTGAACTGTGGTGTTGGAGAAGACTCTTGAGAGTCCCTTGGACTGCAAGGAGGTCCAACCAGTCCATCCTAAAGGAGATCAGTCCTGGGTGTTCATTAGAAGGATGATGTTGAACCTGAAATTCCAGTACTTTGGCCACCTGATGCAAAGAGCTGACTTATTGGAAAAGAGCCCGATGATGGGAAAGATTGAGGGCAGGAGGAGAAGGGGATGACTGAGGATAAGATGGCTAGATGGCATCACGGACTCGATGAATGTGAGTCTGAGTGAACTCCGGGAATTGGTGATGGACAGGGAGGCCTGGCGTGCTGCGATTCATGGGGCCACAAAGAGTCGCACACTACTGAGTGACTGAACTGAACTAATGGTATATCTTAGAAAGTGAATTGTTTAAGAACACTTTAAAGATAGAAATGATATTTTTATTTCTTTATATTATAAAAACTGGAAAATAGAGATAAGTAACAAGTCATTTTATTTCACAATTAATTCCCCCCTTTATGTATTTCCTTCCTTTTTTCCGTTATACATGTTTTTCATCTAACTGCAGTCACAGTTAATGTAACTACACAATGTAGTTAATGTGACTAGAGAATAGTAAACTTTTAGTGCTTCTGATATGTAGGATTTTTCCACCCATAACACCAAGAAATTCTTCAACACCAGCTGGGTGGTCAATTCTGACACTATCTACCCTGAGATAGCATCAGATTCCACAGGTTAAGGGCTCACAAGACTGCTCTCCGCTTTGGATGCCAATCACAAGTTCAGGCTGTTACCTGTGTTTCTGACAGACTGGCTATAGATCAGAGGTTCCCATGACCCCTTCCCTGGGTTCAATTGACTTGCCAGAGTAGCTCATAGAACTCAGGAGGATAGTTTACTCACTGCTGGGGGAAACATATTGACTGAAATCACCCACTCTGGCTAGGCACTATTTGTGTGAGTTATTTTATGACAGAAGTCCTGGTATAGGAACATGGATTAAAAAGCCACTAACTGGAAGAATTTGGAAAAGGTTAAAAGGAGATGCGATGGGTCCTACTGCCTCCCAGTATCCTTGCTGGCATCCATCTTGACTGAGCAATGTGTGGACCAAGCCAGAAAGGGCCTTGAGTCTGAATGATTGGCCAGAGACAACCTGGAAATGAATCCTATCACCGTAAAACCCATGACTGCACAAGGGAGAGCAATCCTCCTGGGTTCCCTCTGCTGCTCTCTGCCCAGGCACCCCTTCCCAATAAAGTCTCTTGCTTTGTCAGCACATGCATCTCCTTGGATAATTCATTTCCAAGTGTTAGACAAAAACCCCCTCTCAGGCTGTGGAAGGGGTCTCCCTTTCTGTACCATCACTAGATTACCAGTTTATGACAAAAGATACTAAGGGATAAGAATCAACAGCCAGATAAAGAGACGCTTATGAAGATCCTGGAACAAAAGAGTCTGTCTTTCCCCATGGGGTTTGGGGATGCAACACAGTGGCATTTGAACATACTCTGGTTTACCAACCTGGAAACTCTTTGTACCTGTCTTTTTAGGTTTTTAATGGAGGCCTCATTACACAGACTTGATTGATTAAAATCACTGGTCATTGGTTCAAACTGCAGCTCTTCTGCCCTGCCTCAAGATCAGAGGATGGGATTGAAATTCCCAAGCCTGTATTCATGCTTGGTTCCCTGGCAATCAGTCATCCAAATCCCATCTTTAGGGGATTTCTTTTTCTTTAAATGTGTGATGTGGACCATTTTAAAGTTTTTGTTGTGCATAACACTTCTGTTTTATGATTTTGGATTATTTTCTTTGGCCACAAGTCATGTGGGTTGTTGGCTCCTCCCCAACCAGAGATTGAACCAGCATCCCCTGCATTGGAAGGTGAAGTTGTAATCAGTGGACCACCAGGTAAGTCCCCAAGGAGTTTCTAAAAGTCATCTGTTAACATAAGCTCAGTTGTGGTTGAAAAGTCCTTGCTATGAATAACAAGACACATTATTTCAGGAAGCCACTTGAAGAACTGAGGACAAAATCCAAATTTTATAATAAAAGATGCCCCTTCACTCTT
Organism: Nanger dama; assembly: GCA_917880005.1. Taxonomy (NCBI): domain Eukaryota; kingdom Metazoa; phylum Chordata; class Mammalia; order Artiodactyla; family Bovidae; genus Nanger; species Nanger dama. The sequence continues at coordinate 3,691,810 of CAKJTW010000078.1, read as the reverse complement.
TCTTTTTAAAAATTGAACTATAGTAGATTATACAATGTTGTCTTAGTTTCAGGTGTACAGCAAAGTGATTTAGTGATGCGCACACACACACACACACACATACACACGTCTCCACTTTTCCCAGATTCTTTCCCCTTACAGATTAGCACAAAATATTGTATATAATACCAAGGGTTTTAGGAACTGTGAGCTATGAACCATGAACAAAGACAAAAATATGTATTTAAACATATAATATTGTATATCAGCTAAGTTCAGTTCAGTACAGTTGCTCAGTCATGTCCGACTCTTTGCGACCCCATGAACCGCAGCACACCACGCCTCCCTGTCCATTACCAACTCCCAGAGTTTACCCGAGCTCATGTCCATTGAGTTGGTGATGCCATCCAACCATCTCATCCTCTGTCGTCCCCTTCTCTTCCTGCCCTCAATCTTTCCCAGCATCAGGCTCTTTTACAATGAGTCAGCTCTTTGCATCAGGTGGCCAAAGTATTGGAGTTTCAGCCTCAGCATCAGTCCTTCCAGTGAACACCCAGGACTGATCTCCTTTAGGATGGACTGGTTGGATCTCCTTGCAGTCCAAGGGACTCTCAATGAGTCTTCTCCAACACCACAGTTCAAAAGCATCAATTCTTTGGTGCTCAGCTTTCTTATAGTCCACCTCTCACATCCATACATGACCCCTGGAAAAACCATAGCCTTGACTAGATGGACCTTTGTTGACAAAGTAATGTCTCTGCTTTTGAATATGCTATCTAGATTGGTCATAACTTTCCTTCCCAAGAGTAAGCATCTTTTAATTTCATGGCTACAATCACCATCTGCAGTGATTTTGGAACCCCCAAAATAAAGTCTGACACTGTTTCCTCATCTATTTCCCATGAAGTGATGGGACCAGATGCCATGATCTTAGTTTTCTGAATGTTGAGATTTAAGCCAACTTTTTCACTCTCCTCTTTCACTTTCATCAAGAGGCTCTTTAGTTCTTCACTTTCTGCCATAGGGTGGTGTCATCTGCCTATCTGAGGTGATTGATATTTCTCCCAACAATCTTGATTCCAGCTTGTGCTTCTTCCAGCCCAGCGTTTCTCATGATGTACTCTGCATAGAAGTCAAATAAGCAGAGTGACAATATACAGCCTTGATGCACTCCGTTTCCTATTTGGAACCAGTCTGTTGTTCCATGTCCAGTTCTAACTGTTGCTTCCTGACCTGCATACAAGTTTCTCAAGAGGCAGGTCAAGTGGTCTGGTATTCCCATCTCTTCCAGAATTTTCCACAGTTTATTGTGATCCACACAGTCAAAGGCTTTGGCATAGTTAATAAAGCAGAAATAGATGTCTTTCTGGAACTCTTTTTTTTGATGATCCGGCAGATGTTGGCAATTTGATCTCCGGTTCCTCTGCCTTTTCTAAAACCAGCTTGAACATCTGGAAGTTCAGGGTTCATGTTTTACTGAAGCCTGGCTTGGAGAATTTTGAGACTTATTTTACCAATGTGTGAGTTGAGTGCACAAAATTGTGCTAAACTTGGAGTTATATTCTAGCTTATATTTTGTAAACTTTTATTTAAAAATTAAATTAAAAAAGTAAAATAGAAACTTTCCTGGAGGTCCACTGGTTAGAACTTCGACTTCCAATGCAGGAGTTTCAGTTCCAATCTCTGCTTGGGGAGCTAAGATTCTACATGCCCTGTGGCCAAAAAAACAAAACATAAAGCAGAAGCAGAGTTCAATAAAGACTTCAAAAATGGTCCATTCAGTTCGGTTCGGTTCAGTTCATTTCAGTTGCACAGTCGTATCCGACTCTTTGTGACCCCGTAAATCGCAGCACGCCAGGCCTCCCTGTCCATCACCATCTCCCGGAGTTCACTCAGACTCACGTCCATCGAATTAGTGATGCCATCCAGCCATCTCATCCTCGATCGTCCCCTTCTCCTCCTGCCCCCAGTCCCTCCCAGCATCAGAATCTTTTCCAATGAGTCAACTCTTCGCATGAGGTAGCCAAAGTACTGGAGTTTCAGCTTTAGCATCATTCCTTCCAAAGAAATCCCAGGGTTGATCTTCAGAATGGACTGGTTGGATCTCCTTGCAGTCCAAGGGACTCTCAAGAGTCGTCTCCAACACAACAGTTCAAAAGCATCAGTTCTTCGGCACTCAGCCTTCTTCACAGTTCAACTCTCACAAACATACATGACCAGAGGAAAAACCATAGCCTTGACTAGGCGGACCTTCGTCAACAAAGTAATGTCCATATTAAGCAATAAAATAAAAAGGTAAATTTACGACCTCTTAAAATATATTTATTATAATTTGCAATATCACACACACACATAGTTAATGTTAAGAAAGCAGGGTAAATTTGTCATGGCAGGCAAGAAGGTACTGTGCAACTATCTGACCTCCACTCTCAATATGTACTCACAGTGGGGCCAGAGGCTTCAGGGGATTTGACTCAAAGGTATTTGTTTCAAAGTCATATTTTCTGATGGCAATTAGGGAGATGAGATTAGAAAGGGTTAACAGATGGTTTCAGTTAGTTCCTTCAGGAACTCTGCTGACTTTTGTACAGTAAAATAATACAGTTCTAATTTGGGAGAGAGTTTTGCTACTGTGACAGTAATACAGCCCCAGGCTATTAGAGGATTAGATGAGCCCAAAGCTTTAGGAGCCATCAGCTGTGGCACTGGAGGGTGATTCAGCATGTCGGTTGCTGAGCAGAGCTGTTAATTGGAATGGGAGAGAGAGGAGCCCTGGTTTTCAGATCAGGTTTAAATGGGTGGATTGTATGACGGGAGAGTTTTTCTGTTCTTTTTTGGCTTTGGTTCAGTGCTTATAACCAGACTGTCCTGCTTCCAGCTGGACATTTGCTTGTCTTGAAATGCCTTTTTTTTTTTTTTTTGTGTTTGTAGCTCCAGATTTCATAAGGGCTTGGGTAAGTGTGAGGGGCAATATAGCCGACTTTCACCGTCTGACTCTGATTTCTCTGGAACTGTATTTTACTTTCCAGCTCATTTCATTCTGCTATCAGCATTGTCCTATGCTCCTTCCATCCTCACAATAGAGCAGGCATTGTGGCAAGTTTATTTTCAGTACAGTTCAATTCAGCAAGTGTTTATTCGGTTCCTAATTAGGTGATAGGGCTTCCCTGGTGGCTCAGATGGTAAAGAATCTGCCTACAATATGGGAGACCTGGGGTCAATCCCTGGGTTGGGAAAATCCCCAGGAGAAGGACATGTCAACCCACTCCAGTATTCATGCCTGGAGAATCCCCATCCCTATGGAGTATGGCGAGCTACAGTCCATAGGGTCACAAAGAGTCAGACATGACTGAGTGACTAATGCTGCTGCTGCTGCTGAGTCGCTTCAGTCATGTCCGACTCTGTGTGACCCCACAGACAGCAGCCCACCAGGGCTCCACTGTCCCTGGGATTCTCCAGGCAAGAACACTGGAGTGGGTTGACATTTCCTTCTCCAATGCATGAAAGTAAAAGTGAAAGTGAAGTCATTCAGTTGTGTCCGACTCTTCACGACCCCATGGACTGCAGCCTACCAGGCTCCTCCGTCCATGGGATTTTCAGGCAAGAGTACTGGAGTGGGGTGCCATTGCCTTCTCCAGTGATTAATACTGACTAACTGATTAGGTGGTAGGAACAGAGGGTGCAGTGGCCGAAGACCTGAATTTAGGAACTACTTTTACTACTTAGGTAACTTGTAAGTTTGATTAGGTTCTACTTGATTATTTTTATGTTTATTTCTACAGCCTTCAGAGATTGACCTAAGAAAACATTGTTATGCTTTATGTCAGAGAATGTTTTACATATGTTCTCTTCTAGGAGTTTTATGGTGTCTTTTTTTTGTTGTTGTTGTTATGTAACGTGGGATCTCACAGAGTCTTAACCATTGGACTGCCAGGGAAGTCCCAGTATCATGTCTTATGTTTAAGGTTTTAAGCCATTTCAAGTTTATTTTTGTGTGTGTTATGAGGGTGTTATTCTAACTTCATTGATTTACATGCAGCTGGCCAGCTTCCCTAATACCACTAAGAGACTGCATATTCTTGCTTCCTTTTTCAAAGATTAATTGATTGTAGGCATGTGGGTTTATTTCTGGGCTCTCTACTCTGTTCCATTGATTCATATGTCTGTTTTGTGCCAATATCATGCTGTTTTGGGTTTCCCTTGAGGCTCAGCTGGTAAAGAATCTGCTTGTAATGGGGAGACCTGGGTTCAGTCCCTGGGTTGGAAAGATTCCCTGGAGAAAGAAAAAGGCTACCCACTCCAGTGTTCTGGCCTAGAGAATCCCATGGATTGTATAGTCTATGGTGTTGCAAAGAGTCGGACACGACTAAGCAACTTTCACATCACATCACATCATCATGCTGTTTTGATTACTGTAGCTTTGTAGTATTGTAAAGTCTGGGAGGATTATGCTTCCAGTTTTGTTCTTTTCCTCATGATTGCTTTATAAATTTTGTATCTTTTGTCTGTCGGTCAGTTCAGTCGCTCAGTCATGTTTGACTCTCTGCGACTCCATGAATCGCAGCATGCCAGGCCTCTCTGTCCATCACCAACTCCTGGAGTTCACTCAGATTCCCATTCATCGAGTCAGTGATGCCATCCAGCCATCTCATCCTTTGTCATCCCCTTCTCCTCCTGCCCCCCAATCCCTCCCAGCATCAGAGTCTTTTCCAATGAGTCAACTCTTCCCATGAGATGGCCAAAGTATTGGAGTTTCAGCTTTAGCATCATTCCATCCAAAGAAACCCCAGGGCTAATCTCCTTCAGAATGAACTGGTTGGATCTCTTTGTAGTCCAGGGGACTCTCGAGAGTCTTCTCCAACACCACAGCTCAAAAGCATCAATTCTTTGGCGCTCAGCTTTCTTCACAGTCCAACTCTCACATCCATATTGTGGTTCTATATAAATTTCAGTATTATTTTTTCCATTTCTTTGAAAAATGTCATGGGCAAATTGATAGGAATTGCATTAAATCTCTAGATTGCTTTGTGTAGTATGGCCATTTTAGCAATATTAATTCTTCCAATCCAAGAACATGAGATCTTTTTTTCTTTTTTGAGTAATCTTCGATTTCCTTGATCAATGTTCTATAGAATTCAGCATATAACTCTTTAATCTTCGTCAGATTTATTCCTGAGTATTTTAGTTTTTGATGCAGTTTTAAAGGATTTTAAAAACTTCTTTCTGATATATGATTGTTGGTTTTGAGAAATACAACAGATTTCTATATGTAGTAACTCGTTTTTCTGATGGCTAATTCTTACATTTGTTACTGTTGCTAATTTTTCCATTTTTTGACCAAAATTTATTGACTTCCTATAAACCTAGGGCTTCCCTGGTGACTCAGATGGTAGACAATCTGCCTATAATGCCAGAGGCCTGGGTTCAATCCCTGACTTGGGAAGATCCTCTGGAGAAGGGCATGGCAACCTATATTGTGTTCTTTTCTGAAGAATTCCATGGACAAATGAGCCTGGCAGGCTGTAGTCCAAGGGACCGCAAAGGGTCAGACATAACTGAGCACACGCACACACACACACACACACACACACACACACACATTGCTTCATCAGGACTGAAAACCAGAGGCACAGCAGCTACAAGGAACAGGCCTATTTCAGTAGAAAACAATATTACAGGAAGTTTACCAAGTATTTGTCCTACTGTAATGAAGAGGTCTTATGATGTAAGCACTCCCAGGAGCCCCCTTTGGCTCCAGTGTACACACTCATTCAGGACAACACACTGTGGACAGGTCCTCAGCCAATTATGTGCTACCCATCATGTCTTTCCTGACTTGCTTTAAGGACCCAGATGACCCTCTCATCCCCCATGAAGCCTTCCTGACTTAGAGTTCACATTCTGTTTCTCTTTCTTGTTCTTACTAACCAAGGGGGCTGATCCCTGGGCTTCCCTGAAACATTCTGTCACCTTGCTGTCTAGTGTAATGTATTCACCATTTCTAGGTTTAGCACTTTTGCCCTACACTAATGGTGGGTACTTTGGGGTGATGGTGGAGCTGAATTCCATTTGTTTATATCCCCCTATTCTGTCCAGAGTGTCTTCTTACACATACAGACACACACATTCACAAAAACCCTCCCATTACCTCAACCAGCAGTTATCAGATTATGAACAAATACTGACTGAGGGGAATATTAATATCATATATATATATATATTTCTTTGTAAAAAAAAATTTCACATGATTTGTACATCAATTTCCATGACAACTGGAGAGGAGGATATGTTTTACTTTTCTTTTTTTAAAAAGATTTTGGTTTTAATGTGGGCTGTTCTTAAAGTCTTTGTTGAGTTTGTTACAATATGACTCATATTTTTTCTTTTTGGCCATGAAGCAGGTACGATCTTAGCTCCCTGACCAGGGATAGACTCTGCATCCTCTGCACTGGAAGGTGATGTCTTTTTGTTTGTTTGTTTTTATTTATTTTAATTGGAGGCTAATTACTTTACAATACTGTATTGGTTTTGCCATACATCAACATGAATCCGCCATGGGTGTACACGTGCTCTCAATCCTGAACCCCCTCCCACTTTGCTTCCCATACCATCCCTCTGGGTCATCCCAGCACACCAGCCCCAAGCATCCTGTATCCTGCATCGAACCTAGACTGGCGATTCATTTCTTATATGATATTATACATGTTTCAATGCCATTCTCCCAAATCATCTCACCCTCTCCCTCTCCCACAGAGTCCAAAGACTGTTCTATACATCCATGTCTCTTTTGCTGTCTCGCATACAGGGTCATTGTTACCATCTTTCTAAATTCCTTTGCGACCCGTGGATTGTAGCCCACCAAACTCCTCTGTCCATGGGATTCTCCAGGCAAGAATATGGGAGTGGGTTGCCATTTCCTTCTCCAGGCGATCTTCCTGACCCAGGGATTGAACCCAGGTCTCCCACATTGCAGGCAGACGCTTTAACCTCTGCACCACAAGCGAAGCCCCATATATGCGTTAGTATACTGTATTGGTGTTTTTTCTTTCTGGCTTACTTCACTCTGTATAATCGGCTCCAGTTTCACCCACCTTATTAGAATTGATTCAAATGTATTCTTTTTAAAGGCTGAGTAATACTCCATTGTGTGTATGTACCACAGCTTTCTTATCCATTCATGTGCTGATGAACATCTAGGTTTCTTCCATGTCCTGGCTATTATAAACAGTGCTGCGATAAACATTGGAGTACACGTGTCTCTTTCAGTTCTGGTTTCCTCGGTGTGTATGCCCAGCAGTGGCATTGCTGGGTCGTATGGCAGTTCTATTTCCAGTTTTTAAAGGAATCTCCACACTAGTGGCTGTACTAGTTTGCATTCCCACCAACAGTGTAAGAGGGTTCCCTCTTCTCCACACCCTCTCCAACATTTATTGCTTGTAGACTTGGATTGCAGCCATTCTGACTGGTGTGACATGGTACCTCATTGTGGTTTTGATTTGCATTTCTCTGATAATGAGTGATGTTGAGCATCTTTTCATGTGTTAGTTAGCCATCTGTATGTCTTCTTTGGAGAAATGTCTATTCAGTTCTTTGGCCCATCTTTTGATTGGATCATTTATTTTTCTTGAATTGAGCTACAGGAGTTGCTTGTATATTTTTGAGATTAGTTGTTTGTCAGTTGCTTCATTTGCTATTATTTTCTCCCATTCCGAAGGTTGTCTTCTCACCTTGCTTATAGTTTCCTTTGTTGTGCAGAAGCTTTTAATTTTAATTAGGTCCCATTTTTTTTTAGTTTTGCTTTTATTTCCAGTATTCTGGGAGGTTGGTCATAGAGGATGCTGATGTGATTTATGTCAGAGAGTGTTTTTGCATATGTTCTCCTCTAGGAGTTTTATAGTTTCTGGTCTTATGTTTAGATCTTTAATCCATTTTGAGTTTATTTTTGTGTATGGTGTTAGAAAGTGTTCTAGTTTCATTCTTTTTGACCAGTTTTCCCAGCACCACTTGTTAAAGACATTGTCTTTAATCCATTGTATATTCTTGCCTCCTTTGTTGAAGATAAGGTGTCCATAGGTGTGTGGATTTATCTCTGGGGTTCCTATTTTGTTCCATTGATCTATATTTCTGTCTTTGTGCCAGTACCATACTGTCTTGATGACTGTGGCTTTGTAGTAGAGCCTGAAGTCAGGCAGGTCAGTTCAGGTCAGTTCCTCCAGTTCCATTCTTTTTTTCTCAAGATTGCTTTGGCTTTTAGAGATTTTTTTATATTTCCATACAAATTGTGAAATTATTTCTTCTAGCTCTGTGAAAAATACTGCTGGTAGCTTGATAGGGATTGCATTAAATCTATAGATTGCTTTGGGTAGTATACTCATTTTCACTATATTGATTTTTCCTATCCATGAACATGGTATATTTCTCCATCTATTAGTGTCCTCTTTGATTTCTTTCACCAGTGTTTTATAGTTTTCTATATATAGGTCTTTAGTTTCTTTAGGTAGATATATTCCTAAGTATTTTATTCTTTTCATTGCAATGGTGAATGGAATTGTTTCCTTAATTTCTTTTTCTATTTTCTCCTTATTAGTGTATAGGAATGCAAGGGATTTCTGTGTGTTGATTTTATATCCTGCAACTTTACTATATTCATTGATTAGCTCTAGTAATTTTTCTGGTGGAGTCTTTATGGTTTTCTATGTAGAGGATCATGTCATTTGCAAACAGTGAGAGTTTTACTTCTTTTTTTCCAGTTTAGATTCCTTTTATTTCTTTTTCTGCTATGATTACTGTGGCCAAAACTTCCAGAACTATGTTGAATAGTAGTGGTGAAAGTGGGTACCCTTGTCTTGTTCCTGACTTTAGGGGAAATGCTTTCAATTTTTCACCACTGAGGATAATGTTTGCTGTGGGTTTGTCATATATAGCTTTTATTATGTTGAGGTATGTTCCTTCTATTCCTGATTTCTGGAGAGTTTTTATTTCTGGAGAGTTTTTATCATAAATGGATGCTGAATTTTGTCAAAGGCCTTCTCTGCATCTATTGAGATAATCATATGGCTTCTATTTTTCAATTTGTTAATGTGGTGTATTACATTGATTGATTTGTGGATACTGAAGAATCCTTGCATCCTTGGTGGAAGGTGATGTCTTAACCACTGGCCTACCAGGGAAGTCCCTGCTTTACCATTTTGATAAATGAGAATGTGGAGGTTCAGGGAGGTGAGATATCATATAGGACTGACAACCAGACTTTTCTTTTTGACAGTCAAATACTCTTTATTTTGAACACAAATTTCATAGCAGTTTTATCCGTGATAGACCCAAACTGGAAACAACCAAGATATCTAAACTTCTGAAGATGAGTGGATAAGCAAATGGTGGTAAATCCATACAATAGAGTAGTACCCTGCTATGAAAAGAAACAAATGGCTGATGCACACAACATGAATAAATCTCAAAATAATTATACAGAACACAAAAAAATCAGACAAAAATAGAGTGCATCCTGTAGGGTTCTACTTATGTAAAACTCTAGGAAATGCATAAAGAATTCACTTGCCAGTGCAGAAGATGCAGTTTCAATCCCTGGATTGTCGGCAAGATACGCCAGAGAAGGGAGTGGCAACACACTCCAGTATTCTTGCCTGGGAAACCCATGGACAGAGGAGGTGGGTGGGCTACCATCCATGACTTGGCAAGAGTCAGAAATGACTTAGTGACTAAACCACCAGCACACTGCTACCTAGGAAATGCAAACAAACTTATAGTGACAGCAGATCCTGTAGCTGCTTGAGGATGGGAGTGAGTGTCAGACACTTTTTGCCACATACTACAGCCCACTCTCTCAGGAAAGGAGGGCTGGCAGACCCTCATCTCCATCAGCTCACAGAGGGGCAGCTCACTCCTGGAAACACACAAAGGTAGGCAGAGCTGTGACCTGATGAAGCTGGCAGAGCCCAGGTGTCCAGTCTCCCAAGCTCCTTAGACCCCACTTCCTCTCAGACAAATGCGGGACTGTTTTGTCATAAAAGTACAAGTGCAGCCATAAAACATGTCTTTGTGGGGAAAAAAGTTCCCAGGCCTAGGAATGTGTGTGTGTAAATGTGAGACAAGCTAAGACAGGTGTCCTTAACCCTCCCCCAAACCCAGGGGCCAGGGTGGCCAGGTGTGAGCTCACGCTAACCTATGACATGAGGGGAGCCCTGAAAGGCCGGGTGGCATTTGATACCCTCCATATTGGGCTTAGAACAGTTTCCCAAAAGCTTTGCATTCCCTGAGTCAAGTGCTCTTTTTTTTTTTTTTTTCAAAAACATGTGTATTTCAGCAGAAATTTAATCCCTAGGGTTCCAACTCCTTCACACTTACATCAGTTAAAATGGCATTTCTGACGAGACATGCGATCCTCCAGGAGCCCCGGGAGACTAAGCTCAGCTTGGTAGCCTTTCTTGTTTCTTGACCTTAAACCAAAAAGAGGAAGTCACGTTTCACTTTCTAGATGATCCTGACAAAGTCTTCCCTTCAGATTGGCCTGGACTGAATCCCTCGCTCTCATGGATTCTTTTGGCCACGTTGTCCTATTGCTTTGCCCGATGGAAGCAGCTGTCGGACCCTGGGCTGTGGCCGGCAGGCTGTGTTCCTGATTTCCAGCCCCCAAGCCCCTCCACAGAGCTGGCTGGAATTGGGCTGGGGCTCTATAGGATGTCAGGCATGTTGCAGTTCTGGAAGGCTCCTGGACATTCTCTTCCACTTCTTGTTTCCCCTTTATAGAAATGAAGAAACTCATGCCCAGGGAGTAAGAACTTTTCTAGGATCAAGCAAATAATGAATAGAGAGTCCAATTTTTCTAAGGACTGAAACTGTCTGTGTGTTTGTATATGCTGTCGTGTCCCACTCTTTGAAACCCCATGGACTGTAGCCCATCAGTCTCCTCTGTCCATTAGATTTCCCAGGCAAGAATACTGGAGTGGGTTGCCATTTCCTTCTCCAGGGGATCTTCCTGACAAAACTGCCTTACATCATGCTAAATGTTTTACATTGATTTTTAATTTATTTTGTCCAGTAATTCAAGACGATGTCATTGTTAGCTTCATTATACAGATGGGAGAAAAGAGGCAATTTGTTGAAGGTCACAGTGCTTCTGTGGCGCGATGAAGATCGGAAACATGTGTCCATGTTTGTGTGTTTCTCTTAACAAATGTGTTAATTGGTTCCAGCAGGACTTAGGGGTGTGAGGAGAGACAAGAACCCAGGGCTCTCAACACCTGCCCTATAATGTCTTCCTTGATTTTGACCTCCAGAATATGTGTTTATTAATTTTTGTTGGAGTATAATTACCTTCGGAGAAGGCAAAGGCACCCCTACTCCAGTACTCTTACCTTGAAAATCCCGTGGATGGAGGAGCCTGGAAGGTTGCAGTCCATGGGGTCACTGAGGGTCGGACACGATTGAGTGACTTCACTTTCAGTTTTCACTTTCATGCATTGGAGAAGGAAATGGCAACCCACTCCAGTGTTTTCGCCTGGAGAATCCCAGGGACAAGGGAGCCTGGTGGGCTGCCGTCTGTGGGGTCGCACAGAGTCGGACACGACTGAAGCGACTTAGCAGCAGCAGCAGCAGCAGTTACCTTACCATGTTGTGTTAGTTTTTGCTGTACAACAAAGTGACATATAAATTCTCTTTTTAAGATTTCCTTCCCATTTAGATCACCAACCTTCAGAATATTTTATATAACTACTGTGTGCTAAGTTGCTTCAGTTGTCTGACTGCAACCCTGTGGTCTGTAACCTGCCAGACTCCTCTGTCCAAGGGATTCTCCAGACAAGAATACTGGTTGGGTTGCCATGCCCTCCCTCTAGAGGATCTTCCTGACCCAGGGATCCGACCACTTTCTCTTATGTCTCCTTCCGTGGCAGGCGGATTCTTTACCACTAGCGCCACCTAGGAAGCCCATGTACCCTCTAGACTTCAGTATATATGTCTAGTTCCTAAAAAGTTGAATCTATTTTTGCCTATTTCGGTGTTCTGAGAACTAATATGAAGTGATGCGCCTTCACTTTCATGCATTGGAGAAGGCAATGGCAACCCACTCCAGCACCCTTGCCCGGAGAATCCCAGGGATGGGGGATCCTGGTGGGCTTCCATCTGTGGGGTCGCACAGAGTCAGGCACGACTGAAGCGACTCAGCAGCAGCAGCTGCAGCTGTTGATTCAGCTTCCTGTGCATTGCTTTCTTTCTAACGCAGTCTACCCCCTCCATATCTCTTCTGTTTGTATTAATAACTTCCATCTCTTGTTGGTATCCAGTTCTCCGTTACTTTTACAAAGTTTCAAGAAAGGATCTACACTTGGTAATTGGTTATTCAGTGTGAGCTTCAGCCAATCAGGACCTTTGATTGGGGGTATTTGTGGTATTTGTCTTATCTCTGAAGGTGGAATGGAGAGACTTCAAGGAAGGAGGAAAGCAAGGAAGCTCAACTCATTGGGATGTTATTTTGTGCCATATATTGTGCTAGATTCTATTACATAACTTTACTTATAAAATACGTCTTTTCCTCCTCCCCCTTTTTACTTATAAGAACACTAAAGCTTAGAGATGTTAAATAATTTGTTCCCAGTCCTCTAGTTGTGACTTCTATCTGCAGGATTCTTTCCACTGTACCATCAGCTAGAAGGGGAGGATTTTGAGGGTGATCAGGTCAGGAGGGAGGGTCTTCTCTGTGTCCTTGGATCAGTTGTGAGACGCTGACCTCTACTGGAGCACAGAGCATTTGAACACGAAAAGGGAGAAATTATTTTCTTAGCCGCAAGGCGATCTTTCCTCACATTTTGGAGAGGAATCTATTTAACACAGGTATGCCAGATGCATTCTGCTTATGAAATACTGGCTTAAATAGAAAGGTAAAGCAAATATAAATCAATGGGCGTGTGTAAGTAACAGTAGGAACACAATGTGTCCTACACTGGATGTGGCCAGCTTCACCAGGGGCCTATTTCCAAATAGCAAAAGACAATGTTCTCTTCCCAAGAGACTGGAGGCCTTTGGTTTAAACAAGGGACAGCCCTTTTTAAGGTATATCCTCCTCATATCATGCTCCATGTTTTATAATATGCACATCTCCATTCTGTGTCATTATTTTTGTCCCCTTGTTCACTTTTTTTTTTTCATGCAACATTGGTTCTTTAAACAGCCACATTCTCTGAGAGTCACATAAAATGGGTTTGAGACACAGAGAACTAACTCTTATGAATGTTTTATTTACTTATCTGTCATTCTTATCAGTGGCCTTCTCCCCTGTCTCTGGTTACCTTTTTCACTTAGCTGGCCAACTGAAAATTAGATGAAGGATGGAAATAAATTGGCAGATTGCCTTTAGCTGCTAGACAAGGGTTCTTTCTTTCTGTGGCTTAGTTTCCACAAAGCGTTTTGTAGGCATTAGAAGTTTTGATACCAAGCAGCATGGTCTAAAGATTGTAACTGGGGAGGATAAATGAAAAAGTTAGGGTTGTTGACTTCATGATGCCAGTTTTTGATGTGATGAAGTCACTTGTATCTTTTTAAAAAATTGATGTATAGTTGATTTATAATGTGTTAGTTTCACGTGTATGGCAAAGTGATTCAGTTATCTATTTTTTCAGATTCTCTTCCACTATAGGTTTTTACAAGATATTAAATATGATTCTCTGTGCTATACAGTAGGTCCTTGTTGTTCATCTCTTTTGTGTATAGCAGTGTGTATCTGTTAATCCTAAACTCCTAATTTATCCCTTTCCTCTCTTTCCCTTTTGGTAACCATAAGTTTGTTTTTTATGTCTGTGAGTCTGTAGACACTTATACTCTTGTTGTCCCTTTCCTGCACTTGAAAAAATTATTTTGAATTATAATTGATGATGATAATTTTGCTTTTTATTTGGAAATAAGTGCAGGCTAACCAAGCATGTTCCTCCTGCAGTTGTATGGCACACAGCTTGGATGGCATCATTTAGCAGCTCATGATTTTGTACAAAATCACTCTGCATACAAAAGAAAGTGAAGTCACTCAATGGTGTCCGACTCTTTGTGACCCCGTGGACTGTAGCCCTACCAGGCTCCTCCGTCCATGGGATTTTCCGACAAGAATATTGGAGTGGGTTGCCATTTCCTTCCTCCAGGAGATCTTCCTGACCCAGGGATTGAACCTGGGTCTCCCGCATTGTAGGCAGATGCTTTACCATCTGAGCCACCAGGGAAATCAAGCACATCTCTATTATGTTTCTAGTATTTCTTGTGCTTGTCTTATTACAGAAATATTTCTTGCAGTAAATTTGGGAGGAACAGGAGAGGTGAGCCCAGGTCAGGCGGAGGGCGCCCCGGGACCCCGGCTGTAACCTACTAGGCTTCTCTGTCCATGGGATTCTCCCTGGGTGGGGGGTCTGGGTGGTTGCCATTTCAGAGTTCGGGCTCTATTTGTATGGGCTTGCAGGCCGGGCTTAGTGCCCCAGATCATGTAGGATCTCCTGGAGTAGGGATTGAACCCATGTCCCCTGTATTAGCAGGCAGACTCTTAACCACTGGGCCACCAGGGAGCCCCCATCTTAACCATGTCTAAGTACAGATAAGCAACGAATCTATTCTTGTTGTTTAGTCATTAAATCATGTTCTACTCTTTGCACCCTCATGGACTGTAGCCCACCAGGCTCCTCTGTCTATGGGATTTCCAGGGCAAGAATACTGGAGTGGGCTGCCCTTTCCTTCTTCAGGGCAGCATTCCAAATCAGGAATCTATCCACAGTCTCCTGTGTCAGCGGAGGAGCCACCAGGAGCCTCTACCAACAAAAGTTGTTCAGTCACTCAGTCGTGTCCAACTCTTTGCAACCCCACGGACTGCAGCATACCAGGCTTCCCTGTCCTTCACTATCTCCTGGAATTTGCTCAAATTCATGTCCATTGAGTCAGTGATGCTATCTAACCACCTCATCTTCTGCCACCCTCTTCTTTTGTCTTCAATCTTACTCTGCATCAGGGTCTTTTCCAATGAGTTGGCTGTTTGCAGCAGGTGGTCAAAGTATTGGATCTTCAGCTTCAGCATCAGTCCTTCCCATGAATATTCAGAGTTGATTTCCTCTAGGATTATCTGATTTGGTCTCCTTGCAGTCCAAGAGACTCTCGAGTCTTCTCTAGCACTTCTTTTTTTCTTAAATAAATGCATATAAATCACTTGAATCTTGGCACCCAAAGATATCTACTAAAAACATTTTATATTATCTGTATCCTTTTAAAGTGTATCTTTTAACATAAGCAGTATTTTACTATTCACAATATTCTTTGAATTCCCTTTTCTTTCAGCAATATATAAGATTATCTTTCCATGTCACAAAAATCTTCTAGAATATTGTATTTCATGGTTCTGTAGTATATGGTTCATATAGATATAATTTATTTAACTGTTTTCTAGATGTTTACTTTATATCCAGCATTTTGTAATTTTAAACATGTGCTTTAGACATTGTTGTTGCTACGTCTTTGTGAACATTTGTATTCTATTCTTTAGATCAAAATCTGAGTATAAAAACTTAAGGGTTTTGATATTTTCCTACCTGATTCCAAGAAAGTTATATCAGTGTATACTTTTAACTCATCAAATCATTCTTGGGAAAATAGTAGATGATGGATTATTTTAAAATTTTGCCAATTTGATTAAAAGTGTGTCACACATATATGTAAATTTCTTTGGTTATTACTGACATTGAGTAGTTTTAGGATTTTTACAATATACTTACTGATTTTTAACTGTTTTTAAATTTTAATTTGTGTATATTTACATTAAGAAATATATAAAGCATGGTTCTGAAGATAAACTGATTGGGGCCCAACCAAGCTCTTCCTTTGCTAGTCATGCTTAGAAAGACCTACATCCAATATTCTATTAATATTAATTATTGTTGTTGTTCAGTTGCTCGGTTGTGTCCAGCTCTTTGTGACCCTGTGTGACTGCAGCATGCCAGGCTTCCCTGCTGTTCACCATCTCCCAGAGTTTGCTCAAACTCATATCCATTGAGTTGGTGATGCCATCCAACCATCTCATCTTCTGTTGACCACTTCTTCCCCTTCCTTCAGTCCTTCCCAGCATCAAGGTCTTTCCAGTGAGCCAGCTTTTCTCACCAGATGGCCAAAGCATTGAAGCTTCAGCTTCAGCATAAGTCCTTCCAATTAGTGTTTAGGGTTGATTTCCTTTAGGATTGACTGGTTTGATCTCCTTGCAGTCCAAGGGAATCTCAAGAGTTTTCTCCAGCACCACAGTTCAAAAGCATCAATTCTTCAGTGCTCAGCTTTCTTTATAGTCCAACTCTCACATCTGTACATGACTATGTGTATGTATCTCTATCCACATCACAATTTCTAAAAGAAATATAATGCTGGGGGAAGTAGCTCTGAAAACTCAGGACAGTTTTCCAGAAGATTGAAAGGGAAGTCCTAAATAGAGTTTCCTAAAGTGTTTCGTGGGAAGCGATCTTGGAAAAAACATTCCTGGCCAAATTAATTTGGAGTGATGTGCTCCAGCCTCTACTTGGAAAATTGTCATGCCCATTAAAGGCTCTGGAACTTTCTGCAGGAAAAATGAAGCAAAACACAACATTATGTCTCAATTGTTTTAACTCAGAATTTCAAAACATATCTGACTTGAGACTACTTTTTTGTGTCTTAACATTCCAGCAAACCAATATTTTTGAAACCCACTTTAGGGCACCCCTAAGAGAACTACACAAAAACTCTTTGGAAACCTGTGGGTCTCAGAAAAAGCTTTCTGGAGCCTGAAACTGTCAAATTATGATGTTTATTCTTTCCTCTGTTGGTGTCCAGGTGAATATCAACTAAAGGGAATATTAGAGCTTGCCTTGAAGAGGAAAAAGAAGTCCAAAACCCAGACAACTTGGGGTAGGAGGAGGAATATCTTAATGAGGAAAGGTCAGACTTAAAGTCTGTTAGCAAGAGTTGTTGTTTAGTCTCTTAGCTGTGTCCAACTCTGCAGTCCCATGGACTGTAGCACGCCAGGCTCCACTGTTTATGGGATTTTCCAGGCAAGAACATTTCCTTTTCCAGGGGATTTTCCCAACCTAGGGATTGAACCTGCATCACCTGCATTGGTAGGGGTTCCTGTGCATTAATATACCAGGAAGGGTCTTCTGTCTCCTTGGCTGAAAAGACTTCCCCAGGCATAGCCTAGGAGCCTGACTGCAGTTGCTTACCTAGCCAGTAGGAGGCGCCTCTCTCCTCTACAGGAAGCTCCAGGGAGGTGGCATCTGCATGTAAGGGGCCATCCTGAGTGTACAGTACTGTTCTAGGTGCCCTGGGGTGGTTTGAAGGAGACAGCCCCACTCTTACCTTACAAAGTTAACAATCTAAATTGAGGAAATGAGCGTATAGGTATAAGGTGTCAGAAAAAAATAAGATGAAGATATTTTACTTTGTCCTAATATAGATTTTAAGGTATTTAAGATATTTAGAGAAATGAGCTTGGAGTGTTTAGGAAAGACTCACCTAGGATGTGGCAAGTAGAGCCAGATGAATGAATAGAATATAAAGAGAAAAACAAATATTATATATTAACTTGCATATATAGAATTTAGAAAAATGGTGCAGATGAACTTATTTGTAGGGCAAGAATAAAGACGCAGATGTAGAGAATGGGCTTGTGGGCACAGGGTGTGAAGGAGAGGTTGGAATAAATCGAGAGGGTAGCACTGACATATGACTACCATGTGTAAAGTAGATAGCTAGTGAGAAGCTGCTGTATGGCACAGGGAGTTCAAAATTGGTGCTCTGAGATAACCTGGTGAGGTGGGATCGGGGGATGGTAGCAGAACAGGAGAATGGAAGGGAGGCTCGAGAGAGAAAGGATATATGTATGCATATGGCTAGTAAAGTAATGCTCAAAATTCTCCAAGTCAGGCTTCAATAATACGTGAACCGTGAACTTCCAGATGTTCAAGCTGGTTTTAGAAAAGGCAGAGGAACCAGATATCAAATTGCCAACATCCTCTGGATCATCAAAAAACCAAGAGTTCCAGAAAAACATCTACTTCTGCTTTATTAACTATGCCAAAGCCTTTGACTGTGTGGATCACAATAAACTGCGGAAAATTCTGAAAGAGACTGGGAATACCAGACCACCTGACCTGCCTCTTGAGAAACCTGTATGCAGGTCAGGAAGCCACAGTTAGAACTGGACGTGGAACAACAGACAGGTTCCAAATAGGAAAAGGAGTGCATCAAGGCTGTATATTGTCACTCTACTTATTTAACTTCTATGCAGGTACATCATGAGAAACGCTGGGCTGGAAGAAGCACAAGCTGGAATCAAGATTGCTGGGAGAAATATCAGTCACCTCAGATATGCATATGACACCACCCTTATGGCAGAAAGTGAAGAGGAACTAAAAAGCCTCTTGATGAAAGTGAAAGAGGAGAGTGAAAAAGTTGGCTTAAAGCTCAGCATTCAGAAAACTGAGATCATGGCATCTGGTTCCATCACTTCATGACAGATAGATGGGGAAACAGTGGAACCAGTGGCTGACTTTATTTTGGGGGTTCCAAAATCACTGCAGATGGTGATTGCAGCCATGAAATTAAAAGATGCTTATTCCTTGGAAGAAGAGTTATGGCCAACCTAGACAGCATATTCAAAAGCAGAGATGTTACTTTGCCAACAAAGGTCCATCTAGTCAAGGCTATGGCTTTTCCAATGGTCATGTACGGATGTGAGAGTTGGACTGTGAAGAAAGCTGAGTGCCGAAGAACTGATGCTTTTGAACTGTGGTGTTGGAGAAGACTCTTGAGAGTCCCTTGGATTGCAAGGAGATCCAACCAGTCCATCCTAAAGGAGATCAGTCCTGGGTGTTCACTGGAAGGACTGATGCTGAGGCTGAAACTCCAATACTTTGGCCACCTGATGCAAAGAGCTGACTCATTGTAAAAGAGCCTGATGCTGGGAAAGATTGAGGGCAGGAGGAGAAGGGGACAACAGAGGATGAGATGGTTAGATGGCATCACTGACTCAATGGACATGAATTTGGGTAGCTCTGGGAGTTGGTGATGGATGGGGAAGTCTGGTGTGCTGCAGTTCATGGGGTCACAAATAGCTGGACATGGTGAGCGACTGAACTGAACTGAACTGATGGCTGATTCACTTTGTTGTACATCAGAAACTAAAACATTGTAAAGCAATTAGGTTGTTGCTGTTCAGTCGCTAAGTTGTGTCCAGCTCTTTGCAAACCCATGGACTACAGCAGGCCAGGCTTCCCTATGCTTTACTATCCCGAATTTGCTCAGATTTATGTCCATTTGTTGGTGATGCCATCTAACCATATCATCCTCTGTTGTCCCCTTCTCCTGCCTTCATCTTTCTCAGCATCAGGGTCTTTTCCTAAGAATTTGAAAAGTTGGAAATGAGAGAAGAAGACAATCATGCAGGGAAAGGACTGGAAGAAGCATGTGATTGGGGCAGGATTATGAAGTCCTGAAGGGAGGCCTCAGGCAACTCTGAAAAATGCTACACTCAACACAATATTTCCGCTAGATTCTAGGAGTGGCTCAAGGTCTGAGCACCTCCTCCATGCCGTCTTCCTTGGCCACCCTAAGTCTCTTCTCTGCTGAGGCAGTTGGGGTTTAGTAGCTGGTCTGCTGTTCATGCTTCTGAGCTTTCTTTTTTATGTCCTGTGAGTGTATCTTGTTTCCTCATTAGTCCCATGAGCTCTTTGAAGGCATGAGCACAATGGTCTTATTTTCTGCTTCCCCTTTTCCCTCTTACCCCTTGGCCCAAAGCATGTCCCACCATGCTCAGGATGGATCATGCAGTCAGTAAGTGTCTGTGGATGGATCTGTTGGATTCTGAATAAAACCTGTTGCTTACATGCTCATCTATGAGTTCATTACGTCATCACTGAGAGCATCCATTGCATTGTGGGTTAGACTGGGGAAGGAGGAGCTTCCCACACTCCAAGGTGGTTAGAGAACCTCATCTAAAATCTCTCTTTTGAGGCCAGGGACGCTTTTGCTTTTCAGTTCAGTGTAACTGTAAGTATTTGCTGAAAGAAAAGGAAGTGAAAGTGAAGTTGCTCAGTCGTGTCCGACTCTTTGCGACCCCATGGACCCATGGACTGTAGCCTACCAGGCTCTTCCATCCATGGGATTTTCCAAGCAAGAGTACTGGAGTGGGTTGACATTTCCTTCTCCAGGAGATCTTTCCAACCCAGAGATTGAATCCAGGTCTCCCATGTTGTAGGCAGATGCTTTATCATCTGAGCCTCCAGGGAAGTCAGTATCTACTGAATCCTAGCCAAAACATCCAAAACAACCGAGCAACTAAGCACAGCACAGCCTCAGTCTAATTTGGTGTCTCTGTGTGTGTTTGTGTAGTGGTGGGAGTGGAAGGGGAAGAAGGTCCAAAGACAATAAGGGTGTCGACCTACCCTGTAGAGGCTTACACTCTGGTAAGAAGAACTAGGGGAATACCATCGTCTAAGAAGGAATTGCCAGCCAGCCTTCAGGAGGGGGCTCATGCAGTTACCAGAGAAGGCAATGGCAACCCACTCTAGCACTCTTGCCTAGAAAATCCCATGGATGAAGGAGCCTCGTGGGCTGCAGTGCATGGGGTTGTGAAGAGTCGGACATGACCAAGCGACTTCACTTTCACTTTTCACTTTCATCCATTGGAGAAGGAAATGGCAACCCACTCCAGTGTTCTTGCCTTGAGAATCCCAGGGACGGGGAGCCTGGTGGGCTGCCATCTATGGGGTCACACAGAGTTGGACATGACTGAAGTGACTTAGCAGCAGCAGCAGCAGCGTGCAGTTACGTGTGAACTATTACTTATTGTTCAAGAAACATGAGTCGGGGGTCTCTTCTGTTGCTTTCTGCAGAGCCTCTTTTCTCACTGATGCTGACTGGCCTGTCAGCCTCCAGGCCTCATCCCTCTCCCTGCCAACCCAAACCCTGGGGCAGTGACAGGTGGATGCTGCAGCTGCTTGTCAGTTTCAGAGTAACCCTGTACCTCCAGGCACAGTCCACCAGAGGGTGCAAAACAAATTAACCACCCGTCATCAACGTGGTCTGTTCAGCTGATCCAACCCCAAATTGGACAGCTGAGGACTTTGCTTCTGGAAATTTTCCACTTCTGAGTTCAGCCAGAAGGGTGTGAAAATGAGATCTGAATAGAAACTTTGGAGTAGATTTAAAGTTTAAAAACGTGCTTGCGTGCCCTCTTGTGTTTGTGTGTGCATGTAAAGACGTCTTCTTTACAGGCAGAAAGGAGGCATTTGCCAACCTGTGGCATCTGGGAGACCTTCTGCCCTCATTCCCCAAATTCTTCTACCTCCTGGCTCCAGCTAATCTTTCATGGCACAGAATCCTAAAGGTGTTCAAACATTAATTCTCTAGGGAGTAGTAACAATGCCTTATATTTATTTAGAGCCTTGCATGATTCCCTGATGGCTCAAGTGGTAAAGAATCCACATGCCAATATAGGAGACACAGAAGACATGGGTTCAATCCCTGGGTCAGGAAGATCCTCTGAAAGAGAAAATGGCAACCCACTCCAGTATTCTTCCTGGAAAATCCCATGGACAGTGGAACCTGGTGGGTTACAGTCCATGAGGTTGCAAAGAGTTGGACACAACTGAGCACACATACAGGCACATGTATTTCATACCTATGATTTCATTAGACCTTTTCAACAACCCCATAAAGCTGATGATGTTGTTATAGTTGTTTTATGGATAAGGCAACCAAGAACAGTGTCCCGAGGTTACACACTTGGTCAATGATAGAGCTGCTGGGTCAAATAGACATCTTCAAGGGCAGAAGCTCTTACTCTTTTTCATTCTACTGGCCTGAATTCTCTCTTTAAATGATTCAAATTTAATTTTTTTTATAACATAGGTGGTTAGAGGGAGAAAGAAGAGAAGAGTGGAGGTAGGTGAGCTCTTGACAGAGGAGAGACAGGGCAGTGTAAGGGAAGTTTGGGGACCCAGAGACAAGAAGTGCTTCTTGGGCCAATTGTGTGTGTGGGTGTGGGTGTGAGAAAGAAAGAGCGAGCACCATATTCACTTGTATATATATGAACCCAGAGTAAGCATCACCTCAGAGAGAACCCTCTTTAGTCAACTTGGTTGCCCTAGACTTCTGTTGCTGCTGTGAAACAGATGAGAAAATTAAGCTCTAAACAAAAAATAATAGACAACAAGGAGATCAAATCAGTTAATCCTAAAGGAAATCAACCCTGATTATTCATTGGAATGACTGATGCAGAAGCTGAAGCTCTTATTACTTTGGCTACCTGATGTGAAGGATTGACTCATTAGAAAAGATTGGAATGCTGGGAAAGACTGAGGGCAAGAGGAGAAGAAGGTGACAGAGGATGAGATGGATGGCATCACTGATTCAACGGACATGAGTTTAAGCAAACTCCAAGAGATAGCGAAAGACAGGGAAGCCTGGCATGCTGCAGTCCAAAGGGGCCACAAAGAGTTGGATACAGCTGAGCGGCTGAAAAACAAAACTATTTACCTGTAAAATCAAGTTTGCACCAATACCTCGATATAGCAGTCCATGCTGGGCTGATGTGGTTGTCTTTCCTGTCCTCCCCTCTGAACTTCCCGTGGGCTTCCTCTTCTGCGGTTCACCAGGCAGCCTGCTGAGCCTGCTTCATCACACTGGCACCTCTCATTCTTGCCTTTCTCACTCCCCTGACAGAACCTGTGAGACCGTGGTGTGCATGATCCTGAGGAGACTTGTGGAACTTGAAGACCCGAAGTCTTGAAGACCTGACCCATAGCAGTGGGGTTTTAAACCTTCATATTGCTTTATTTTAAATTGTGAATAACACTGTGAATAAAATAGAATCTTAGCTTCTGTGTGGCTTAGAAGAAGCAGCCCATTATATCATTAGCGTTCACTAATGCATTTAGTGTGCCTCTATGGTGGCTCAGTAATAAGGAACCCACTTGCTACAGTGGAAGGTGCAGGAGACACGAGTTCGATCCCTAGGCCAGGAAGATCCCGTGGAAGAGGATGCAGCAACCCACTCCAACATTCTTGCCTAGAGAAACCCAGGGAGAGAGGAGCCTGGCGGGCTACAGTCCATAGCGTTGCAAAGCGTCAGACACGACTGGGGCAACTGAGCATGAGCACAAATGTATTCAGCACAAATGATTCTCAAGGATCTGTGGTCACTTGACAGACTCTGAGGGCTGTGACCGTCTCACCAGACTGTCAGCCCATGGAGTCAGCTTTGTAGCCTTCCCCTTAGAAATGTTTTCTTTTAGGTGGTCACATCTGACCACACAAAGTCATTCCTGTTTTCTCTCTTCTTTACATCTCGTGTCCTTTACAACTCGGTCTAGTGAAGATTTCCAGGGCGTCTAACCAGATAATTGTAATAATCTCCTTATTACTCGTTTCGCCTCCAGCTTCCTTGTACTTGGGGCTTCCCTAGTAGCTCAAATCGTGTGCCTGTAAAACTCACGTGTTGAAGTACTAACCCCAGGACCTCAGAATGTGACTGTATTTGGAGATATGGCCTTTAAAAGTTAAGTAGGATAAAAGGAGTTTGTATGGATGAG
The DNA here is from genome assembly GCA_917880005.1 of Nanger dama. Classification (NCBI taxonomy): domain Eukaryota; kingdom Metazoa; phylum Chordata; class Mammalia; order Artiodactyla; family Bovidae; genus Nanger; species Nanger dama. The sequence goes on along the minus strand of CAKJTW010000078.1, from coordinate 3,668,237 downwards.
TCCTAATCCAATATGGCTTGTGTCTTTATAAGAGGAGGAAATGGAAACACGGACAACTCACAGACTGAGGGGCTAACACATGAGGACCCAGAAGTCGAAGAGGAAGGCTTCAGAAGAAACCAAACCTGCTGACACCTTGATCTTGGACTTCAAGCCTCTAGACTGTGAGAAAATAGTTTTCTATTGTTCAAGCCACCCCGTCTGTTTTGCTTTTGTCTGTTTTCTCTGTGTGCTTCCCTGGTGGCTCAGATGGTGAAGAATCTGCCAGCAAGGCTAGAGACCTTGTTCGATCCCTCAGTCAGGAAGATCCCCTGGAGAAGAGAATGGCAACCCATTCCAGTATTCTTGCCTGAAGAATTCCATGGAGAAGCCTGGTGGGCTACAGGCCATGGGGTCGGGAGACAGAGATGACTGAAAGACTAACACACACGTTTTCTCTATAATTTTTCTATTCTCTCCTTCGTTTGTTTTCACTCTTACATGATTCCTTTTGCTTTGAGGACAGTTTACTCCTATTTTCTCATTTCTTATGTCAAAGGTTAAACTAATGAGTAGAACTCTTTCTTTTAAAAAATACATGTATTTACAAAAATTTTCTTCTAAGTACCGCTTTAGTTATATCCCTAAAGTTTTGGGATGTTGTTTTTGTTTTCATTTATCTCAGAGTATTTTGTTTCCCTGTGATTTTTAAGAGTGTGTTATTTAATAACTATATATTCGTACAATTCCCAAATTCCCTGTTACTTTTTTCTCATTTCATTCCACTGTGGTCAGAGAACATGCTTTGTATGATTTCAACAGTTTTAAGTTTGTTGCAGCTTGTTTTATACGCTATTTTATGTGCTATTCTGGAGAATATTCTTAAGGAGAATGTGCACTCCGCTGTTGTTGGCTGGTGTGTTCTAAAGCTGTCTTTTAGGTCTAGTCAGTTTATAGTGTGTCCACATTTCTTACACTCTCGTTGATTTTCAGTGCAGTTGTTTTAACTATTATGCAAGGTAGCATACTGAAGTCTCTACTTGTTATTGTTGAATTTCTTATGTCTCCTTTAATTCTAGTTTTGCTTCACGTATTTTGAGGACTCTGTTGTAGATGCACATATATTTATAATTATAACATCTTTCTGATAGCTTGAGTCTTTTAAAATTGTACAAGAACCTTCTTTATTTCTAGTAAGTTTTTTGTTTTAAAATCCATTTTGTCTCTGAGGTGCTATGTCTTATAGACACATTATAGCTAATCTAGTTTTCTTAGAGTTGCAATTTGCATGGTATATTTTTTCTACTCCTTTTCTTCAAACTATATATATATATATGAATCCAAAATGTGTCTCCTCTAAACAGCATATAGCTGGCTCTTATCTTCTTATCCATTCTACCAATATTTGCCTTTTAATTGTATTAGTTTATTCATGCTTAATGTTCTTATTGACATAGTTTTATTTATGTTTGCTGTTTTGCTTTTGTTTCTAATATCTGTGTATTTGTATTGAATGGATATTTTCCAGTGTAATTTTGTAATAATATTAATAATTTTTAAAACTGTATTTTTGATCTATTTTCCTAGTGGTTGCTCTAGGGCTTACAGTATATATGTTAATTTAACAGAAAATACATGCTTACAGGTAAGACTCAGATTTAGCCTAACATAATTACAATGAAATAGAGAAAATTTACTCATATGCGCTCTATTTCCCCTTCTCACATTTTAGCAATTATTTTTATACATATCACATATATATGTTATAAACCCAACATGGGCTGTAGCCTACCAGGCTCCTCTGTACATGGAATTTTCCAGGCAATAGTCCTGGAGTGGATTGCCATTTCCTTCTCCAATTGATAGTATTACCTTGCATATTTTAGTCTATGAGCTTAGAGAGAAGAGTAAATACATATTTATAGTTTTTTTGTTTACATTTACCTTCTTATTTACCATTTTTGGCTTTAAAAATTTCTTCTTGCAGATTTGAGTTGCCCTCTTATGTCATTTCTTCACCTGAGTATAGCTTTATGTAAATATTTGTCAAATATGTTACATTTCTATATTTTGTAGGCTCAACAATAAATTATATATATATGTGTATGTATATATATAATTTACACAATAGCTTTTACAGTCAGCTCTGAGGAGAAATAAAGGAAATATTCCTGTCTTTTATAATTAAGTATATGATAACTTATACTGACACCCTTTGTTTCTGTAGGTTTGAATCTGTTTGGTGTCACTTCCTTTCTGCTTAAAGACCTCTCTGTATTTTTGAAAGATTGGTCTACTAACAATGAATTCTCTGTTTTTAGTATCTTGGAATGTCTTTATTTTGCCTTAATTTTTGAAAGATAGTTTTGCAGTGTGTAGTATTTTGATTGACTTTTTAAAACCAGCACTTTGCATATGTCATCCCACTGACCTGTGGCCTCCTTTGTTATTTTATGAGAAACCAACTGCAAATCTTACTGAGATTCCTTTCTGTATATTATATTGAATCACTATTGAATTGGTCCTTTCAAGATTGTCTCTGTCTTTCCACATTTGATTTTGATGTGTTTTGGTACAGCTCTCATTGCATCTGTTTTATGGTGAGGTTTTAAGCTTCTTGGATGTGTAGATTAATATTCATCAAATTTATAATATTTGCACCAGTTATTGCTTTAATTTTTTTAGTATTTATTTAGTTTTGGCTGTGCTGGGTCTTTTGTTTCTCTGTGTGGGCTTTCTCTAGCTGTGGCGCACGGGAGGCTTCTCATCAGGGTGGCTTCTCTTGTTGCAGAGCACAGGCTGTAGGCACTGGGCTTCAGTAGTTGCAGTGTTTGAGCTCCAGGGTGCTCAGGCTTCAGCAGTTTCAGCTCACAGTTTCTAGAGTGCACGGTCATTAGTTGTGGAGCATAGGCTTAGTTGCTACACGGCATGTGGAATCTTTCCAAACTAGGGGTCAAACCCATGTTCCTTGCATTGGTGGGCGGATTCTTTATCCACTCTGTCACCAGGGAAGTCTGCTTTAGATTTTTTTTTTTTAATGCTCCCCGCTCTCTCTCCCCTCCCTTTCTAATACTTCCTTTTAGTGTGTGTTTGAGTGCTTAAATACTATCTCGTATTTGTCGGAGGTCTTCATTTTACTTTATTCTTTTCTCTTTCAGTTTTCAAATTGCATGATCTCTGTTAATCTATTTTAAAGGCATCTGATTCTTGCTTCTACCAGCTTGTATCTACTATATAGCTTCTCTAGAAAAAAATTTTATTTCTATTATTGTACTTTTCAACTCTAGAGTTTCCACTGAGTTATTTCAAAAATAACCTTTATCTCATTTTGATATTCTCTATCATTTTTCCTTTCTTTAATTCTTTAGATATGGCTTTCCTTAGCTCTTTGAACACATTTATAATAACTGCTTTGAAGTACAATTGAACTTTGAACAACGTAGATGTTAGGGGTACTGACCTGCTCCATAGTCAAAATTCTGTGGATAACTTTTACTCCACCAAACCTTAACAATTATTAGTTAAATAACCTACTGTTGAATGGAAGTCTTACTGAAACATGATTAGTCAACATATGTTTTTATGTTATACGTATCAAATATATTTTATAAACTTATGACATAAACTTTCTCTTAATTTTTTGCGTATTTCTAGGCTATGTGGTTCTTCTGTGAGTTTTTTCAAATTTTTGCAAATCTCAAAATTTGTCTACTACATCTATTGTGAAAAAATTCCATATAAGTGGACCTGTGTAGTTTCTACCTGTGCTACTTCAGGGTCAACTCTTCTATCTGTTAAATCAGATATTCGGGCCCTGTCGTAAGTATTTCCTGTGTTTACTATTTTGTGCATGTATGGGTCACACCTTCCTGTTTCTTTGCATGTCTCATATGTTTTTATTTGCAGTTGAAATTTTCTATAATATATTGTATCATTTTTGGATACTGATCTCTTCTCCTGAAATGTAAAAATGGGCAGTAAAATGAATATACAGTTAGATCTGACTTATAACCTGTTTCTTTATCTCAGTTTTCTCAGATGTGGAAGACATACTGAAGAAAGAGAAGTATCCAAGAAAGCAAGATGTATCCAAGAAAGAGAAGAATGAGGAGAGGTATAAACATTCTTATTCTAGAGGATGATAGATAATTCTTTCCTACTTCCTTGGTTGAGTATCATGGGATGTATGGAGTGAGAGGACAGCGGGAAGGAGAGCCAAAGCAAAGAGAAACAACTTCTCTATATTCTCTTTTGAGAGTAGTAATCTGATTTTATACTGAACTACTTAAAAAAAAAAAAAGCCTTATGAACTGTGTGTTTTTGGGGAAAAAAGTGAGGGTAAGACAAAGTCCAAAGGAGAATAAAGGAAAGATGTTTATTTAGCATTGTCTTTGACAATGAGAAATGAGCCCTTTGAGTTTTCTGTCTAAATCAAGTAGTGTAGAAGGCTAGAAGAATAACTAAGTGATTTTCTTTTTAAGGAGCAACTGCTGCTGCTGCTAAGTCGCTTCAGTCATGTCCAACTCTGTGCGACCCCATAGACGGCAGCCCACCAGGCTCCCCTGTCCCTGGGATTCTCCAGGCAAGAACACTGGAGTGGGTTGCCATTTCCTTCTCCAATGCATGAGCGTGAAAAGTGAAAGTAAAGTTGCTCAGTTGTGTCCGACCCTCAGCGATCCCATGGACTGCAGCCTTTAAAGCCCCTACTAATTAGGAGTTTGAATTTGACTGGATTGTGTCCTTGTGTTGTTTCGGTCTGCCAACATCTTTTTCTTCATTTTCATTTCCTTCAGTTCTCTGTGCATCTTCTGTGAACTTACTGAATTCATGTGATAAACATCTTTTCCCTTTCTTAGATCAGTCAAAGTTTGTTTCTGTTGATCGCCATAAAAAAAATCCCTTGACACCCATACCCACGTGTCCCTGAAGAATTTTATAGTAGTTGATGAAATCCCCTAACATAATATTAGCAGCCAAACAACGTTGATAATAAAGCAAACATCTATTTCACATTCAAAGACAGTGAAAAAAAAAGAGAGAGAGAGAGAGAGAATGACTAAAATGAAGAATTTGTTTAAGAGCTTGATACTACTGATCCTTGAAATGTTAGTCCAGAGGAAATTTTGAAAGGGTAGCTGGATGCCAGAATGACTCAATTCAGATTTTGAACAGGGGACTGGAAGAAAAGTGGAAAGAGGTCAAACTATTCCTTTAAACTATTTTAAAGATGCAAACAAAGAGCTAACTATAACGCAGAAACTAGTATGAGAAAATCCTGCACACACTGCCAAAGCAAAGTTACGTGTCCTGACTGTTTCGTCCTGAAGTCCCACCCCTCTGGGACTTTGGTCCAATGAGCTGCCCTCTAGCACTTCCTGCTGGAGGGGCTGCTGCTGATGCAAGTGCAGTGTTGACAGGTTCCCCCAGTGCTCCCCCCTCTCTGCAGGCTCATCTGTCGCCCGTGTTCCTTGCCGGGCTTCCACCTCCCTGCTGCTTTTCTCCTCTGTGCTCTGTGGCCAGGCTCTCTGCTGATCTCATGCCAGGGCTTTTGTATCACTGTCTGCTGTCTTTTTGCCCCTGCTCTCATCTCTTCCAGCTAAGGCGAGACTCTGTCTTCCCTTCTAGCAGAAAGAGTAAATTCTTCAACACCTCATTCCACAATGCTCCCTCCAGACAAAAACAAACGCACTGATCCTGGCTCACAAACATGAATTCTGTTGGTTAGCTGTCAGTGCTTGTCAGACTCAGGAAGCAGAGGGTCTCGGGGTCAACAGGAGGTTCCAATTCCATAAAAATTAAGCTCTCACCTTGCTCTTTCTCCAAGATGAGAAGGGCTTCTGACCCTTGAGGCAGAAGCACTGGGTGCAGTCCTGTACCTTCCTTGATCCCCAGGTTTCTCTATGGGGGACTACAATCAACTTCCTGCTTTTATGCCTATAGCTCTATGAGGTCCCATCACAGTTAGTTTATGTGAACTTTTTCATGCTATTTCCCATTCACTTTATCCCTCCCTCTGTTTTCAGGAGGAAAATCCTCCTCTTTTGGAGAGCTTGTTTTATGACTCTGGGTGTCCTGCCTCTCCCCGCTTCTCCCTGCCAGACACCTGCAGTTACCTGAGGTCACATCCTCATGGATGTCAACACTTTAGGAGCAATTCTAGACTGTCAGATTTTCAGTTGAGAATATATTTTGGGAAATTTTGATGCTGGAAAAGGTTAAGGACAGGAGGAGAAGAGGGTGACAGAGGATGAGATGGTTGGATGGCGTCATCGACTCAATGGACATAAGTTCAAGCAAACTCCAGGAGACAGTGAAGGACAGGAAAGCCTGATGTGCTGCAGTCCATGGGGTGACAGAGTCGGACATGACTGAGCGACTGAAGAACAGCACAATGCAGAGAAGACATGGATTTTTTTTGTGTGTGTGCAGACGAAGTTGACACATCACCAACAAATAAATCTATTCATCTCAGCATACTCCTTCAACTCCAAAGATAGGTGCTTGTGCCAGTGTGTGGGTGAGTCACATCACCCCTCCTCTGGACAATCTAATGTTTGAGTGTTGGGAACAGTAACCGTTTTAAAAGCTTTTTATTTTATATTGGAGTACTGCCAATTAACAACGTTATGATAGTTTCAGGTGGACAGTAAAGGGACTCAGCCATACATATACATGAACCCATTTTCCCACAGACCCTCTGCCATCCAGGCTGCCACATGACAAGGAGCAGAGTTCCCTGAGCTTTATAGTGGGTCCTTATTGGTTATCCATTTAAAATATAGCAGTGTGTATTTGTCCATCTCATACTCATTATCTATCCCTTCTGTCCATGGAGAATAGTAAATTTTACTCTGTTTTTCAGAGACATTCACTGACTTGCACGTGGTGGTCTGTGTACTTTACCAATTCTTTAGAGAAAGGGAGAGGAGAGAAAGGTCACACAATTATGAGAGAACTGAGAGAGAGAGGCGTGAATCCTAGTTCTTTTTTCTTTACTTTTAAACAAAGATTAAATTAAGAAAATGGGGGCAAAGATGACAATGGAAGATAGACAAAATATGGCAGGTTTTAGCAAAGCATTTTTAACATTCTAAGGCTGAATAAAAGTCCAAAGGCAAAAGTACATTTTTGATAGTGTGGGAAAGATTAAAAGAAAACAACCTTGAGAAAGCAGCATGTTTAAATATATATATATATATATACACACACACATATGTAGATATGACTGATTTGCATTGTTGATGGTAAAAACATGTTTTTTAGAATTAAAAATTCTACACTTTTAGAATTCATGTCAGAATTAATGACACATGATCTCACATAAAACAAATCCTGGTTGGAAAATTCAGAATACTTCAGATGGTGGTTCAATGGGTAGTTATTGAAAGGTTATTACATGAAAAGATTTATATCTGAGGCTTTCATGTATGTGATCTCACCGAACACCTAAAGTAATCATAAAATTGTCTTCATTACTCCCATTTTATAGATGAGAAAACTGAAGATTGAGCCAATTAAGTTATCTGAGTCAAAGTGAGAGATGAAACTATTCCCTCCTACCTCCTTCCCAGCTTTATTGAGGTATAATTGACAGGTATAATTGTAAGATATTTAATGTATACAATGTGATGATCTGATGTACATATGCATTGTGAATGATTCCCCCATCAAGTTATTTAACACATCACACCTCACATATTTATGTTATTATTATTATTTTTGGTGAGGACAGTTAAGTTTTACTCTGTTAGTAAATTTCAGTTATAAATACAAAACACAATGCAATGTTTTCCACTATAGTCCCATTAGATCCTCAGATCTTATTTATCTTTCAAGTGAAACTTGTACCCTTTCATCAGTTGCTCCTTATTTCTCCCAGCCCCTCACCATCACTTTTCCACGCTCTGTTTCTATGAGTTGCACTTTTTTAGATTCCACATATGAATGATACCATCTTCTTAATGTTCTTGAACTGTTGCAAAACCAGTACAATTAGTGAGACCCAACAGAAGCCAAAGGAAATGACTGACAATGAGAAATGAGCAGAACCCTCTCTCCAGGCAGGAGAACTTGTAGGCAGGCAATTAGCCAGTTGCCTAGGGGAAAACAGAAACTTTCTCCAAGGATGGTGCAGAGCCCTTCACTGCCAAAGCCCTGGGGTTTTGGAGGGGCTCCTCATACAGGCTTGAGCTCATAAAGATCCATCAGGCAGAAGTGAGAGCCCTGGAAGAAGGGCACGTACCCTCTACCTCGCAGAGCACATTTCACAACTGTTGGAAATGTGACAGGTCTCTGAAAAACTCAGTCTCCTAAATTGTCATGAATCTTTTGGGGGACTGTAAAAGGCGCAAGTTTTTCATCATAATGGGGAATGAAATTAGCAGAGTATAACTATGAACACTTGTAGGACTTGTCCTTTGATTGCAGGAGGGTTCAACCCACCCACAGCCCAAGATGATGTGCTCAGCTCACCTTGATGGGCACGCAGGGGTCTTACTCCTTTTAAAGATCCTCTCCTACCTAACAAACCTACCTACTGAAGAGACCCCCATGCCTACTCCTGACCACATTAAACTACTCTGAGTGAAATCCTGCCTTGATCAAACATTTTATTTATGCTCTGCTCATGCTTCTTTTAGACATCTTTGGGGCTGAATCTCTTTATTTCAAAATGAGGGACACTGCTTCGAAAGTCATTGTCTTGCAAAATGCAGGCAGTGTAAATGCTCAAGCAAGAGTGAAAATAAGTGATGCTCAAGCTTATTTGGGGGTGCAGGTTTGGGTAGAGCCAAGGAAGGATTCATGGGCTTCCCTAGTGGCTTAATAGTAAAGAATCTGTCTGCCAGTGCAGGAGACATGGGTTCGATCTCTGGGTTGGGGAAGATCTCCTGGAGAAGGAAATGGCAGCCCACTCCAGTTTTCTTGCTAGGATAATCTTATAGACAGAGGAGCCTGGTGAGCTACAGTCCATGGTGTTGCAAAGAGTCAGACACGACTGAGCAACAATAAAAGAAGGATCACACTGGTGATTTAGTGTAAGAGAACTCTACTAGCCTTGGAGTCTGAAGCTCAAGATGTCAGGTTTGGCATTCAGCGTTAAGAGGTGATTTTATTTTTTATTAAAGATTTTTTTTTTTGCATTCACATATGAATTTTTTGAAAAATGCTTATGTATTTGGCTGCTTCAGGTCTTAGTTGCAGCAGTCAGGGTCTTCATTGTGTCGTATGGGACCTTTGCTGTGGTGCACAGATTCTCTAACTGTGATGTGAGGGGTTATAGTTGCTCTGAGGCATGTGGGATCTTAGTTCCCCAATCAGGGATTGAACCTACATCCCCTGCATTGTGAGGCAGATACTTAACCACTGGACCACCAGGGAAGTCCTCTAAGATACTTTTATTGAAGTATAGCTGCTGTGTAATGTTACATAAGTTACAGGGTACAATATAGTGATACAAAAATTTTAAAGGTTAAACTTCATTTATAATAATGATAAATATTGGCTATATTCCCTATGTTGTATCCTTGGAGCTTATTTTATGTGTAATAATCTGTACTTTTTAATCCCCTACCCTTATCTTGCCCCCACCCCCCCGCCCAGTCCTTCTCTCCACTGGTAACCTCTAGTTTGTTCTCTATATCTGGGTCTGTTTCTATTTTGTTATATTCACGATGTTTCTGTATTTTTACATTCCACACATAAGTGATGTCATACAGTATTTGTCTTTTTCTCACTGACATTTCGCTTAGCATAATACCTTCCAAGTCCATCTATGTTGCTGCAAATGGCAAGATTTCATTCCTTTTTATGGCTGAACAGTATTCCGTTGTGTGTGTCTATATATTTCACATATTCTTTATCCACTCATCTGTTGATAGACACTGAATCTGCTTCCACGTCTTGGTAATTGTAAATAATGCTGCTAAGAACTTTGAGGTTCATGTTATCTCTTCAAATTAGTGGATTTTTACTGGACATATACCCAGAAGTGTAATGACTGGGCTTGTATGGTAGTTCTATTTTAGCTTTTGTTGTTGCTGTTTAATATTTATTTGGCTACATGGGGTCTTAGCTGTGTCATGCAGGATCTTAGATCTTCATTGTGAAAGGTTGTTGTTGAATCACGACGCCGGGATTCTTGGCCTCCGGAGGAGAAGAATTCAATCCGGGGCCAGAGACGAGGCTGGATCACTCAGAGCTTTTGTGTAACAAAGTTTTATTAAAGTATAAAGGAGATAGAGAAAGCTTCTGACATAGGCATCAGAAGGAGTAAAAAGAGTACCCCCTTGCTAGTCTTTAGCTGGATGTTATATAGTCACCAGCAGTTTGTTAATGAAAGAAAGGAATGTCTCAAAACTTAGAATGGCACCAGGCCCCTCACCCATAAGATGTATTTTGGGATAACCTTCGCTCCTAATGGTTTATCTTGGGCCATAAAATGATTAACTTGAATCTTGAAGAAGGGCAGATCACCATACAAATAGTTTCATTTACATAGATTAGAGGAACAATATCAGAGTATAACATATTGGTTTATCAAGTAGGTTCTGAGCCCAAAAGGCGAACCGACTTGAAGACAGAGCTTGGGGTAAATACATAGTATATTAACATAGCTTAAGATAAACATTTCCATAAGAAAAAGGCAATGCTTAACTTTAAGTGAAACTAGGTGTCATTATAGCAACACAGAATTTTAAGAGAAACCTCCTTTTAAATTTGTATAGAGAAGGAAAAAGTATCGCTAGTTTGTTTCCTCCTGCCTCTTAAGAGAGATAAAATGTCTGACACTTGCAGGCTATTTCCTCCATTTGGAGACCCCTGGTCTTCCTGCCTGTTACCCTCTCAATTGCAGAATGTGAAATCTTTAGTTGGGCATGTGAGAATATAGTTTCCTGACCAGGGACTGGACCGAGGTCCCCTGCATTGGGAGGGTGGAGTCTTGGCCACTGGACCACCAGGAAAGTCCTTATTTTTGTTTTCTGAGAAGCCTCCATACTATTTTCCACAGTGCTTGCACGATTTTACATTCCCATCAACAGCAGTGTGAGGATTCTAAGGGATTAATTTAAATGAGAGTTTTCTATAAAGTAGACATATATAGTAGTATTTAATGAGGAGATAGGTAAGATAAAGTGTCTGAAAACATTAGGTATGGGACCTGGAATATAAAGACCCAAAGACAGTGATGAACTGAAGATGGGTTTGGAAGTGGCCGAAAGGGAAAAACAGGCTAAAGGGAAGCTAGATACTGGAAGACCCATTCCCTTACTTGGGCTTTCCTGGTGGCTCAGATGGTAAAGAATCTGCCTGCAATGCACAAGATCTGGGTTCAGTCCCTGGGTTGTGAAAATCCCCTGGAGAAGGAAATGACAACTCACTCCAGTATATTTGCCTGGAAAATCCCATGAACAGAGAAGCCTGGTGAGCTATAGTCCATGGGATCACAAAGAGTTGAACATGACTGATCTACCTTCACTTTCTTTTTTTTCCCTCCACTTTCGAGGGTCAACTCTTGGGGCTCAGAGGTAGAGGTTCTCAGTATGGGCTAGTTTCCTTTTCTGTTTTCTCTCAGTGGAGTGGATCTGAGGGCCATGTGTGATATTACTTGCTCCAATGACAGAAATGCTTCAGTTTTTCCAAGTGAAAAACAGGTTAAAAACTGGTTCTGTACCAAAGTCCACCTGGGACTGTTGTTTTCTATTGGACTGTGTGGGATTTACCCCAGGCCCCTGGAATCCTGCAGAGTACACTAGCCTTGACTGCTACAAAAAAGACTTAGGAAAATGAAGTCACTCTTGAGATGGCCAGAGTGGAATTTTGAACATGTGGGAGCATCAGGTCAATAACTATCTTTGGTTCAACTGCCACTTTTCCTTCTTTAGGATGATTCAGAGGAAGAGAGTTGAGCAGTAGAGAAAGGGAATTGCTCAACTGCAAATTCCTTTGATATCAGGCTGGTGGGCAGAGTCTAAGAGAAGGAAAGGCTTTTTCTGACCCTTATGACATTGTTCTGAAAACTTTAGATTGCTGAGACAATGCATAACTGACTTTTGAGATGGTGATTGATTTGATAATTACAGGTAAGCTCTTGGACTTGAACTTTGGCTGAGCAAGAGGGCACCAGAAGAGGCAGTATTGACTCTAGAAATTTCTACATTAGTAACAATCTGTTTGCAAGCATGGATTGGAATAGGACAGCTTGTGCTGGGATGGGTCAGGGGTTTGTTTGATGTAGTAGGTACACTGATTTTAGAGAATATATGGCACAGAGGCAGGATGGAGAACATGCTATTTCTTTTTCTTTCAGAAAGTTTCTTTTTAAAATTAATATAAATTAAGCACCATCTGCAGTCTAAAGAAATGATGTTGCATTATCTTAGTCACACCTGACTTTGTGTCCTCGTGGACTGTAGCCCACCAGACTCCTCTGTCCATGGGATTTCCTAGGGAAGTGGGAAATACTGAAGTGGGTTGCCATTTCCTTCTCCAGGGTATCTTCCCAACCCAGGGATCGACCCCATGTCTCCTGCATTAGCAGGCAGATTCTTTACCACTGAGCCACCAGGGAAGCCCAGGCATTAGCTTAGTTATGTTTAAAATGAAAGGAGTCATCTGGTTGGCACAGTCATGTAGAAATATAATGTGAGAAATATATACAATTAAAACTTTTTTCCAGCAACCACATTTTACAAAGTCCAAAGAAACAGCTTAAATGACACTATTCTATTTAACCTCATATATCGAAGAGTTGACTAATTGGAAAAGACTCTGATACTGGGAGGGATTGGGGGCAGGAGGAGAAAGGGATGACAGAGGATGAGATGGCTGGATGGCATCACGGACTCCATGAATGTGAGCCTAAGTGAACTCTGGGAGGTGGTGATAGACAGGGAGGCCTGGCGTGTTGTGATTCATGGGGTCACAAAGAGTTGGACACGACTGAGCAACTGAACTGAACTAAACTGAATCCATATTATTACCATTTCAACAGGTAATCCATATAAGATTTACCAATGAGGTATTTTACATCCTTTTTTTTTTTTTTTTTTGGTATTAACTCTTCAGAGTCCAGTGTGTAGTTGAGTGTCATGGCACATCTCAACCAGACCAACACATTTGAAGTGCTCAGTGGCTCCATGTGGTTGGTGGCTGCCGTATTGGACAGCATGAATCAGGATGAGGTCTGAAGGCACATCCAGCTATGGCATTCTATGATTCCATGACAGGCCACCCCTGTCATGCCCTTTTTGTTAGTTATCCTTCTTCTTCTGGGCCATCAATTTTCAAGGACTCCTGTGTCAACCTGAGCCCAGGAAGAAATAACATATAACTAGAGCCTCCTGTCCCAGGTAGGCTGCAAACCTCCCAGGAACAAAACAATTAACTTACCTTGGGAAATTGCTTTGCAATCCCGTGTGAAAGAAGATGATACATACAAAAGCAAAGTAATTAGTCTGTGAGCACGTCTTCTTACACAGTCATCGACGTAAGCGCACTCTGTGATGCATATTCCTGCCTAAAGCCTCAGGAAACTTAATTAACTATCTCCTGTAAAGTGCAAGAGATGTTCCAGATGAAAGGTGGCCAGTGGGAGCCAAGCATCATCCTGAGGAACATTTGATTGTGCCCATCCCCAGGCTGCACCATTACAAGCCTGGACTGACGTCAGCCACTCTCTGCAGGTAGCAGCTCACCTGCCTGGGGAAAGATGTAATGGGAGGGTTAAGGCCCCACTAGGTGACCCATTAAAAGAAAAAAAGGAAAAAAGAAACACCCGCAGACTTTTGCTCCAGGGGCCTTGCTTGGTCATAGGTTCCAAGAGGCAGATCCCATTTCCCCTAAATTGCACACCTTGCCTAATTGAGCCCTCTTCTAAAGCTGAAGTCACTTCAGGTAAATGTAAATGAGTCAGAAACAGCCATGTGGTTTCCTTTGCTTTGAATGCAGTTTTTCATCTCTTAACTTGAGGCGATCTTCTGGACAAAGTGAAGAAAGTGGGGTTTATCTCCAGCGCGTGTCTGTTTCCTCTTTCCAAGGTCCCTTGCTCTTCCCAAGGACTCAGCTATCTAGCAGTCGGCCCAACCCTTGCTTCTGTCCCTCATCCTCTCCTGTCTTATTGTCTCCAAAGTGGGTCCTGGCCTCATTTACTCCCCTCTCATCTTTTTAAAGTCTTTATTGAGTTTATTGCTATATTGTTTCTGTTTTATGTTTTGGTTTTAGGGGGCTTCCTTGTCTGAGACAAGGAAAGAATCTGTCAGTATTAGAATCAGACAGTAAAGAATCTGTCTGCAATTTAGGAGAGGTGAGTTGGATCACTCAGTTCAGTTCAGTCACTCAGTCATATCCGACTCTTTGCAACTCCATGGATCCTTAGGTCAGGAAGATTCCCTGGAAGAGGGCATGGCAACCCACTCCAGTATTCTTGCCTGGAGAATTCCATGGACAAAGGAGCCTGTGGGGCTATAGTTTTAGCTCAGTTCAGTTGCTCAGTTGTGTCCAACTTTTGTGACCCCATGAACTGCAGCATGCCAGCCCTCCCTGTCCATCACCAACTCCTGGAGTCCACCCAAACCCATGTCCATCGAGTCAAAGATACCATCCAGCCATCTCATCCTCTGTCATCCCCTTCTCCTCCTGCCCTCAATCTTTTCCAGCATCAGGCTCTTTTCCAGTGAGTTAGCTCTTCGCATCACGTGGCCAAAGTATTGGAGTTTCAGATTCAACATCAGTCCTTCCAATGAACACGCAGTACTGATCTCCTTTAGGATGGACTGGTTGGATCTCCTTGCAGTCCTAGGGACTCTCAAGAGTCTTCTCCAACACCATAGTTCAAAAGCATCAATTCTTCAGCTCTCAGCTTTCTTTATAGTCCAACTCTCACATCCGTACATGACCACTGGAAAAACCATAGCCTTGACTAGACGGACCTTTGTTGACAAAGTAATGTCTCTGCTTTTGAATATGTTGTCTAGGTTGGGCATAACTTTCCTTCCAAGGAGTAAGTGGCTTTTAATTTCATGGCTGCAGTCACCATCTGCAATGATTTTGGAGCCCAGAAAAAGAAGTCAGCCACTGTTTCCCCGTCTATTTGCCATGAAGTGATGGGACCGGATGCCATGATCTTTGTTTTCTGAATGTTGAGCTTTAAGCCAACCTTTTCACTCTCCTCTTTCACTTGCATCAAGAGTCTCTTTAGTTCTTCACTTTCTGCCATAAGGGTGGTGTCATCTGCATATCTGAGGTTATTGATATTTCTCCTGGCAATCTTGATTCTAGCTTGTGCTTCCTCTAGCCCCACGTTTCTCATGCATAGAAGTTAAATAAGCAGGGTGACAATATACAGCCTTGATGTACTCCTTTTCCTATTTGGAACCAGTCTGTTGTTCCATGTCCAGTTCTAACTGTTGCTTCCTGACCTGCATACAAGTTTCTCAAGAGGCAGGTCAGGTGGTCTGGTATGCCCATTCCTTTCAGAATTTTCCACAGTTTATTGTGATCCACACAGTCATGGAACAGCAAATAGTTGGACACAACTGAATGACTAACACACTTTGTGGTCTTGAGGCATGTGGGATCTTAGCTGCCTGACCAGGGATCCAGTTCACCAGATCCAGATCGTCCCCCATATTGGAAGGTGAAATTCCAACCACAGGACCACCAGGGAAATCTGACCCTCTCATCTTTATATCTGCTTTCTCACCATCTCATAGCAATTTCACCATATTCATTCTCCCAGATATGAAGCTGCAGTGGTTTGTCTCATTTGCTCCTTCCTGCCTTGATCCATTTTTTAACTCAGCATCTGTGTGTATCAGTTGGTTTGCTTGGTAGATGATGAACCAGGCTTCAAAGGTGAGATGCTTATCTTTCAAAGATTCATTTGTTCTGTCTGTCCTGTACATGTTGATGTTCCCTGAGTTTCCAGATTTCTTATTCATTCTCTAAATGTTCTCCTCATTTTACACATTTCCCTGAGGCCTGCCACCCTTAGTAGTGAAGGCTGTGAACTGTGCAACTCCACAGACTACCATGATGGAGCTCAATTCTATAGCAGTTGGCCCTGCTTTCCCTTCAAGGTCTCAGCTCTGCCAAGGACACCTACATCTGTATCTAGGTCTACATCTAGACCTCTCCCCACTCTTGAATCCTAGGGATAGATTTACTTTTCTCCCTCCCCACTGCTTTTTTTTTTTTTTTAATTGAGTTAACACAAAGTGTGACAAGGGTACTGTCTTAGATTAAGAAAGTTTAATAAAAAGCCCACAGACTGGGTGGTTTAAACAACAGACATTTTCTTCTCACAGTTCTAGAAGATGTGAAGCCCAAGAGCAAGGTGCTGGCCAATTTGGTTCTTGATGAGGACCCTTTTCCTGGTTTGAAAATGGTTTTCTTTGGAGCCTCACATGGTGGAGAGGGAAGGAGAGAGAGAAAGACACTTAGTATAAGAGCATTAATTCCATATGATGCCTCCACCATGGAATGCTAAAGTAGGAAGTCAAGAAACACCTGGAATAACAGGCAAATTTGGCCTTGGAATGTGGAATGAAGCAGGGCAAAGACTAATAGAGTTTTGCCAAGAAAATGCACTGGTCATAGCAAACACCCTCTTCCAACAACACAAGAGAAGACTCTACACATGGACATCACCAGATGGTCAACACTGAAATCAGATTGATTATATTCTTTGCAGCCAAAGATGGAGAAGCTCTATACAGTCAACAAAAACAAGACCAGGAGCTGACTGTGGCTCAGATCATGAACTCCTTATCACCAAATTCAGACTTAAACTGAAGAAAGTAGAGAAAACTGCTAGACCATTCAAGTATGACCTAAATCAAATCCCTTATGATTATACAGTGGAAGTGAGAAATAGATTTAAGGCCTTGATCTGATAGATAGAGTGCCTGATGAACTATGGAATGAGGTTTGTGACATTGTATAGGAGACAGGGATCAAGACCATCCCCATGGAAAAGAAATGCAAAAAAGCAAAATGGCTGTCTGGGGAGGCCTTACAAAGAGCTGTGAAAAAAAGAGAGGCGAAAAGCAAAGGAGAAAAGGAAAGACATAAGCATTTGAATGCAGAGTTCCAAAGAATAGCAAGAAGAGATAAGAAAGTCTTCTTCAGCGATCAATGCAAAGAAATAGAGGAAAACAACAGATTGGGAAAGACTAGAGATCTCTTCAAGAAAATGAGAGATACCAAGGGAACATTTCATGCAAAGATGGGCTTGATAAAGGACAGAAATGGTTTGGACCTAACAGAAGCAGAAGATATTAAGAAGAGGTGGCAAAATACACAGAAGAACTGTACAAAAAGATATTCACAACCCAGATAATCATGATGATGTGATCACTAATCTAGAGCCAGACATCTTGGAATGTGAAGTCAAGTGGGCTTTAGAAAGCATCATTACGAACAAAGCTAGTGGAGGTGATGGAATTCTAGTAGAGCTGTTTCAAATCCTGAAAGATGATGCTGTGAAAGTGCTGCACTCAATATGCCAGCAAATTTGGAAAACTCAACAGTGGCCACAGGACTGGAAAAGGTTTGTTTTCATTCCAATTCCAAAGAAAGGCAATGCCAAAGAATGCTCAAACTACCACACAATTGCACTCATCTCACATGCTAGTAAAGTAATGTTCAAAATTCTCCAAGCCAGGCTTCAGCAATTCATGAACCATGAACTCCCTGATGTTCAAGCTGGTTTTAGAACAGGCAGAGGAACCAGAGATCAAATTGCCAACATCCACTGGATCATGGAAAAAGCAAGAGAGTTCCACAAAAACATCTATTTCTGCTTTATTGACTACACCAAAGCCTTTGACTGTGTGGATCACAATAAACTGTGGAAAATTCTGAAAGAAATGGGAATACCAGACCACCTGACCTGCCTCTTGAGAAATCTGTATGCAAGTCAGGAAGCAACAGTTAGAACTAGACATGGAACAACAGATTGGTTCCAAATAGGAAAAGGAGTACATCAAGGCTGTATATTGTCACCCTTCTTATTTAACTTAAATGCAGAGTACATCACGAGAAACGCTGGACTGGAAGAAACACAAGCTGGAATCAAGATTGCCAGGAGAAATATCAATAACCTCAGTTATGCAGATGACACATCTCTTATGGTAGAAAGTGAAGAGCTAAAAAGTCTCTTGATGAAAGTGAAAGAGGAGAGTGAAAAAGTTGGCTTAAAGCTCAACATTCAGAAAATGAAGATCATAGCATCTGTTCCCATCACTTCATGGGAAATAGGTGGGGAAACAGTGGAACCAGTGTCAGACTTTATTTTTGGGGCTCCAGAATCACTGCAGATGGTGACTGCAGCCATGAAATTAAAAGACGCTTACTCCTTGGAAGAAAAGTTATGACCAACCTAGAGAGCATATTCAAAAGCAGAGACATTACTTTGCCGACTAAGGTCCGTCTAGTCAAGGCTATGGTTTTTCCAGTGGTCATGTATGGATGTGAGAGTTGGACTGTGAAGAAGGCTGAGTGCCGAAGAATTGATGCTTTTGAACTGTGGTGTTGGAGAAAACTCTTAAGAGTCCCTTGGACTGCAAGGAGATCCAACCAGTCTATTGTGAAGGAGATCAGTCCTGGGATTTCTTTGGAAGGACTGATGCTAAAGCTGAAACTGCAGTACTTTGGCCACCTCATGAGGAGAGTTGACTCATTGGAAAAGACTCTGATGCTGGGAGGGATTGGGGGCAGGAGGAGAAGGGGACGACAGAGGATGAGATAGCTGGATGGCATCACTGACTCGATGGACTCGAGTCTGAATGAACTCCGGGAGATGGTGAGGAACCGGATCGCCTGGCATGCTGCGATTCATGGGGTCGCAAATAGTTGGACATGGCTGAGCGACTGAACTGAACTGAACTGAACTGAACTAATGCGTCCACCCTCATGACCTAATCACCCCCAAAGACCCCACCTCCAAATATAATCACACTGAAGATTAGTGTTTTAACATAAGAATTTTGAGGGGGCACAACCATTCAGTCCTTAACAGGTGCTAATTAAGTACACATTTGCTATGTTTCCACATATGTGTGTTCTCTATTCAGCTCAAAATAGCGAACCTGTCCAGCTTTCTAGAAGGTCCCTTCATGCTTTTCTTCACCCAGACTGGACCATCCTCTGGAAGGAAACATTAAAAAAATTTTTCTTTATCACTGATCAGTTTTGCTTGTTCTTGAACTTTGGATCATAGAGTCTGTATTCTTCTTTGAGAAGACTTCTTTCATTTAGCCTTGCTGTTGCCTATATGAACATTCAGGTTTGTATTTCTAGTAGGATAGTCTTCTGCCATATATCCACTACCAAATACACTATTTTGATATTTTAAAATCTGATCGACGGTCACTATCATCAAAAGAATTAATACTGACCTAAAATAATCATTAACATCTCAAAGAGATAAAATGTACATTAAACACTTCCCATGATTCTCAGGTGCCTGCCTGTGCAAATGCTCAGTTGTGTCTGACTCTTCGTGACCTCATGGACTGTAGCCCATCAGGCCCCTCTGTCCATGGGATTACCCAGCAAGAATACTGGCATTGCTAAGTCACTTCAGTCGTGTCCGACTCTGTGCGACCCCATAGACGGCAGCCCACCAGGCTCCGCCGTCCCTGGGATTCTCCAGGCAAGAACACTGGAGTGGGTTGCCATTTCCTTCTCCAATGCATGAAAGCGAAAGGTAAAAGTGAAGTTGCTCAGTCACGTCCGACTTAGCGATCCCATGGACTACAGCCTACCAGGCTCCTCCATCCATGAGATTTTCCAGGCAAGAGTACTGGAGTGGGTTGCCATTTCCTTCTCCAATGCATGAAAGTGAAAGGTAAAAGTGAAGTTGCTCAGTCACGTCCGACTTAGCGATCCCATGGACTACAGCCTACCAGGCTCCTCCATCCATGAGATTTTCCAGGCAAGAGTACTGGAGTGGGTTGCCATTTCCTTCTCCAGGGGTCTTCCAGACCCAGGGATTGAAACCGTGTCTCCTATGTCTCTTGCACTAATGAGCGAATTCTTTACCACTGAGCCGCCTGGGAAGCCTATAGTTAAAGCCAAAAATGTTACTCAGAATTGAGGGAGGTGTGCCATACTATTGGTGCACATTCATCTTAGCTGCTTACTTTCTGTTTATGGAAGGTGGGCTTTGAGGTCATGTTTTTATCTTCAACAAAATTTTAGCCTTTAATAAGAATAAATAAAATTATTTTTTGCCTTGGGAATTTAGCAATATATTGGGGTCTACTGATTTGTACATTTGAATGGGATTTAATTACTTAGGTTTGAAAGTGACTTAATTGACTCTCCAGTGTAAGAAAAACAATCTAGATATTTTGTTACCTTTAAGCATAGAATGACACTTTTAATCACAGAGAGACTCTTACTACATTAAAATCAATATAAAATAGTCACACCCTTATAGGCAGTCTCCATTCCACGTAAACACTCCAGTAAATGTCAGACTTAATGTCCTGCTAGAGTTGTGAGTTTATTCACTTTGCATAACCTTAAGCTTTAGACATACTGTGAGTCTATGGTCCTTACTGACATTCTACCAAACATTATAAATATCAAGACAAAGGAAAGAAGGAAACAAAATTCCAATTCTGGGAATTTGGAGTCAAGAGTCAAAGGAATCTCCCACCATGAGAACAAATACTAAGATCTGGGAAAGCGGATGAACTGCAGATGTCCGGAGTCAGGAAAGAGTTGTTGCAAGTTACTAGAGATTCTACAAAGGAAAAGTCAAGTGCTGAACAGGATTCAGTTTCACAAGTCTCTGATGCTGTAGTTTCCTGCTGTAATAGATGCTTAACATACCATATCTCCGGCAAAATTCCAACCCCTTCCACACCAAACATCATCAGTTTAGCCTAACGCGAATCTTTGATTGTCATAACACACTTTATTTTTTTAAAGTTTTTATTGGAGTATAGTTGATTTACAATGTTGTGTTAGTTTCAGGTGTTCAGCAAAATGAATCTGTTATACACATACATAGATCTGCTCTTTTTAAGATTCTTTCCCTCGTGTTGTTTAGTTGCTCAGTCGTATTTGACTCTTGCGACCCCATAGACTGTAGCCCATCAGGCACCTCTGTCCAAGGGATTTTCCAGGCAAGAGTACTAGAGTGGGTTGCCATTTCCTCCTGCAGGAGATTTTTCTGACCCAGGGATCAAACTCACATCTCCTGTATTGGCAGGTGGATTCTTTACCACTGAGCCACCTGGGAACCCCTCTTTCCTCAGAGCAAGTTTGAAAAATAGAAACAATAGGGAAACAGTATTTACTTTACACAGATATACTTCCCAGCTCATGCTATTTTCACAGATTTATTCTATAATTTAATGGATGCTTCAGCGAAAGGAAAACATTTATCATTTTTTCTCCCAAAGTCCCTTACTTCTCACTCTCTTGTTTTTATGTAAGTTCAGTAAAGAGAACATAGGCATGGCATCATGATGGAAAAATAGAGCATCTTCTGAAGGCCAAGTGCATCTACTAGCTATTAAGGTTTGGAAGTAGCAAGGGTAGCCACAGTTCAGGGAGGTAGGGCTCCATCTGAGCAGAGACTGTGAGGACCCTCAGGCCCAAGAGCCCCCTGCCAGCATTGCAGTGACAAAGTGTGGGGTTAGCAATTGCCCTAACCATTCTGTCCTTTGGTTCTCATCTTTGAGTTAATGATACTAATGGCGGTCATTGAATATTTGTTATACTGACGATGTTATACGTATAGTATTTGTTATACTATATGATGTTGTCTTAGGTAGAGAGCAGCACAGATATGAGAAACACATGGCAACTCCTGCATTCCTGCTATTCTGTCTTTAATAATAGAAAGACAGCCTATTTTGTGAAAAGAGCTGTTGGCTTGGAGATGGGAAAACCAGACATAAGAACTTTGGGTCATGGCTTTGAGGGCAAAGTTCAAGGGGAAGAATGTGTGACAGGAGAAACACAGCATGGTGTAATCCTAGAAGTGTGGCTAGTGAATCGCAGTTGAAATCTCACCTCTCTGCCTTCGTTGTGTGTGACCGTGGACAGGTTACTCGACTCTCCGAGCTTCCTGTGTAGAATGGAGAGGAAGAGACCTAGGACCGCCTTAGGACTGAGGTGAGGATCAGCGAAGTGACATATGGGCAAGGTGAAGGAAAGGACTGAAAGTGCTGACAATGATTCTTCATCCGTTTATAAGGCACCTTTTGTTACAGGAAGGGGGGGCCCCTTCCTGGGCCTGAAAGTGGGCTCTTGTCTAATACTCAGAAATGAATTATCCAAGGAGACACATGTGCAGACAAAGAAAAAGACTTCATTGGGAAGGGGCACCTGGAGGGAGAGCAGCAGGGTAAGGGAATCCAGGAGGACTGCTCTACCACGTGACTCGAAGTCCTGGGTTTTATGGTGATGAGATTTTTTCCACGTTATCTTTGGCCAATCACTCTGGCTCAGCGTCCTTCCTGGTGGTGCACACATTGCTCAGCCAAGATGAATGCCAGTGAGAAAGGATTTTGAGAGGTGGTAGGACGTGTGGCATCTCCTTATGATCTTTCCCAAATTCTTCTGGTTGGTGGTGGCTTGTTAGTTCCATGTTTGTTACTGAGACCTCCTGTTGTAAAATAATTCACGCAGATGTTTACTATGGTGCCTGGCCAATGTGGATGGTTTTAGTTGGTGTCCCCTAACAACTGCTTTTTTTTTTTTTTTTCATTTACCATGTGCTAGGATCCAGTGACTTAGCAGAGAATAGCACAGATCTTGCAGCATAGAGGTCAAGTTCACTGCAGCCCACATTAGGGTGAAACACAGCTGTCCTAGGGCTTGGAACACAGCTTGGGACCAGATCTGTGTTCGATGGCAGGTTAAGAAACAAGGACCAGATTAAGAATTAGCTTCCTTTGATTCACATATGTTGGCTTATGTATTTCATCACATATTTTTCTTTGTCATGAAGAGTATTCTCAGGATAGGGGACTTCTCTGGTGGTCCAGTGGTTAAGACTCCAGGCTTCCAATGCAGGGAGCACAGGTTTTATCCCTGGTTGGGGAACTAATATTCCACCTGCCTCTCAACAGCAGAGGGGCCAAATAAATAAAGAAATAAATAAGAGTTTAAGAGCATTCTCAGGGTGAGTGGTATAAAACAGAGATTGAGGGGAAAACTCATGTTAGTTTCTCTGTATATGTTTGGGTGTGTGTGTGCTCAGTAGTGTCCAACTATTTTTGATTCCATGAACTGTAGTCCACCAAGCTCCTCTGTTCATGGAATTTTCCAGGCAAGAATACTGGAGTGGGTTGCCTTTTCCTAGTCCAGGGGATCTTTGTGAGCCAGGGATCAAACATGAGTCTTTTGTGTCTCCTGCATTGGCAGGCAGATTCTTTACTACTGTGCCACCTGGGAAGCCTATGTCAGTTTGTGGATATCTAGTTAACTCTGATATTTCTACAAGATTGACATTAGCCTTCAGGAAAGTTCATCTCTGAATTAAACTTCCCGTGTGCAGAGGTCTTATTTTGCATAGCAGTTGGTTTCCTAAGAAAAACATGTAAGCAAAAAGAGAGAGAGAGAGCCTTATTAAACCCACTAGGACAACTGTCAGAGAAGGTGATGGCACCCCACTCCAGTACTCTTGCCTGGAAAATCCCATGGACAGAAGAGCCTGGAAGGCTGTGGTCCATGGGGTCGTGAAGAGTCGGACACGACTGAGCGATTTCCCTTTCACTTTTCACTTTCATGCACTGGAGAAGGAAATGGCAACCCACTCCAGTGCTCTTGCCTGGAGAATCCCAGGGACGGGGGAGCCTGGTGGCCTGCTGTCTATGGGGTCACACAGAGTCAGACATGACTGAAGTGACTTAGCAGCAGCAGCAGCAGGACAACTGTGGCTTATATACTTGTGTGTGCATGCGTGCACACTTGCTTTAGTCACATCCGACTCTTTGTGACTGTAGCCTGCCAGGCTCCTCTGTCCATGCGATTCTCTAGGCAAGAATACAGGAGTGGGTTGCCCTGCCCTCCTCCAGGGGATCTTCCCAAGCCAGGGGTAAAGCCAGAATCTCTTATGTCTTTTGCATTGGCGTAGTGAGTTCTTTACCCACTAGCCCCACATGGGAAGGGTAGTTCTAAACATAGATGTCATCAATCTCTGATTTTATTCATCTTGTAAAGTCATAGGATAGAGTCTTGGATTTTCTCAAAGTGAGAGATGTCCTTGTATTTAGTAACAAAAATGAACTGCCACCACGTGAGCTTGCTGGGGCGACTGAGAGCATGTTATTTAGCCCCTGGTTTAGATAAACAGTGGATAAGAATGTCAGCTCTCTAAGCATCCCTCCCCACTGCCTTTCCGGCTTTCCCCCACACTCTCCCTGCCACCCACCCCCCACCCCCAGCTCTCCCAGATGTTTCAGATTCCAAGAATGTTTGCATTGATTAAACATTCTATTTTTTACTTATTTCCCCATCCCAGACCTTGAAAATGTTATCTTTACTTTTATTGCTTGAGATCAGAGCTATTTCTGGATGGTGGCGGGGAGGAGGGGGGCATTCAGGGAAAAACCGTATTTTGTGCTCTTCTCTCTCCTGCTTTTTAAAAAATTCTTTTGTACAGGTGGGAACTCACATAGCTTCAAGGGCAGCTTTCGTAGGAAAATGAACTATCTAGAGTCCATGCTTGCAGGATTCTGGGGGACATGTCCCTGAGCAATGGACAAAGGAATGTCCCAGGGTTTGTTGCATATCAATAGTCTTGCCATCTTTTTTTAGAAGCCCTCAGTCTTTGCTTAGCAGTTTGAGTCTGGAGAGATTGTGTGGGTTGAGGGAGGTGGTGGCTGATCACCTCACCATATCCCGGGGAAGGAAGTCAAGGGCAACAGGGCTGAGCAGTCCCACTTTGGAAAATAAGTCACAGCCTCTGGGGTTGGCCTGTCAGTCATCCCGCAGTCTAATTTTAACTCTAATTCACTTCAGTGATTTGGCACCTAGGTCACTGCCTTCAAGCTATGCCCGGGTCAGCGATCAGAGGTAGCCATGGGATACAATACAGCACACTGGGGACTTCAAATCCGAAGACTTGGGATAAAACTGAATGCTGCCACTTCCCAGCACGATAGCCTTGGGCAAGTGAGTGAACCCCTCTGAACCTCAGCATCTTTTTTCCCATTGTTTTATTATGATACACATGAAGGTTACCATCTTAACTGTCAAGTGTACACCACCAATAATATTAAGTACACTCTTATTGTGGTGCAAATGTCACCATCATCTATCTCCAAAACTCTTTTTCTACCTTTTATTTTGATCATGCTATGCTCAGTTGCTTCAGTTGTATCCAGTTCTGTAACCCCATGGACTGTAGCCCACCAGGCTTCTCTGTCCATGGGATTTTCCAGGCAAGAGTAATGGCGTTGATAGCCAGTACCAGGGATTGAACCTGGGTCTCCGGCATTGCAGGTGGATTCTGTACCATCTGAGACACCAGGGAAACACCTCTGTACCCAATGGGAGACTTAGAAAATGTACTCTGATCGTGGATTGGGCCGGCGGGAACTTTTTTCCCACTCCAGTCATCTTTTAGAGCCTAAATCGCGTGTTTGCTGGCAGGATTAGAAACAGGCGTGAATTAACTTATTTCATTTCCTGAATTTAACTCTGTCTTTGTATTACTCAGCCCACAGGATCAGAGGTGTGTTTTCTTCCCAGTGACTCGTCTGTGGTTCCTCCTCTTAGCTCCCACACGGACATCCTTCAAGAAGGGGAAGAGAGGTTTCAGAGCAAGCACAAGGAGGTTTCAGACAATTCAGCAGGCTGTGGTAGAGTTCCTGGAATGGAGTGGAAAACCCAAAATAGATATCCGGGAGAAAAGAGGAAATGGTGACAAAGAACTTCCTTTAAAATGACAAGACCCTCCTTTATTGCCACAATTGAGTCACGTGAATTTTTGGTCCCTTCCATGGAGAAAGGTGTTCCCATGGATTGATTCATGTACTTTGTTTCCTTCTTGAAGAGAGAGAAGA
Source organism: Nanger dama (assembly GCA_917880005.1). NCBI lineage: Eukaryota > Metazoa > Chordata > Mammalia > Artiodactyla > Bovidae > Nanger > Nanger dama. The sequence continues at coordinate 3,642,225 of CAKJTW010000078.1, read as the reverse complement.
AAAAGAAAAACATGATGATCTAAGTAATTCCAGCCATCAAAGTAGTAAGAACTCATCGATCTCAAGTTCACACAGAAATCTCAGTGAAATAATGTAGGGCTTAGAGATTCTATTCATGCGAAAATTCATTCACTCAACAAATGTTGATTGTCTGCTCTGGACCGAGAGCTGGGATATAGAAACCAATACAATATTGCTCGTGCCACTAAGAACCTCTTTCTCTGTGGGACACAAAGTAAAGGAAGACCACTATGAAAAATGAACCTAAAGGACCACTCTGTTTTCCTCTGTGGCCCTTCACAGGGATACTGCCCATGGAAGTCCCACAAAAAGAAGAGATTCACAGGTTAGTTGCTATAGTGGGTTGTATGGTGTCCTCTCAAAATTCATATCTACCTAAATCTCAGAATGTGACATTATTGGGAAATAGGGTCTTTGCAGATGGAATTAAGATGAGGTCCTATCAGATTAGGGCAGGTCCTAAGTCATCAGTGATTGATGTCCCCATGAAAAGAGTGGAGGGTACACAGAAGCACATAGGGAGAAAGGCCGTGTTAAGATGGACACAGAGTTTGGCATGATGTTGCCAGTAACCATAAAAGAGCCTTGGAACAGACTCTCTCCCCACTCCCCAGAAGAATCAACCTTACCAAAATCTTGAATTCAGACTCTGCTCTCCAGAACTCTGAGAGGATTCATTGCTCTTTTTCAAGCTACCCAGTTTCTTGTGGTTTGCCATGGCGGTGCAGCAGCGCACAAGTTTCCATAGTTACTGGCTTCTTTGCCTTCTGCTTTGATACATTTTCCAATCAGGTTGTTCTGCCTGGTTCTTAATCCCTCCATGCTGGTAATTCCCTTGACTATGGTTGTCTTCCTTTCCATTTTGACCTGCTGCCCTCATCCACTTGTGTTATTTCCAACATCCTTTTTAGAAAAGGCTTTGATCCTTATAACATTCTCTTGTATCTATCCACACGGAACTGCTAACTCATGGTCCAGTTGTGATTCCTTGGCCTCACCCCTTTGGCAAAGATTAGTAGGACTGTGTGAATAAGCCAGAATTTTGTCCACATGTATTTCTAGTTGTACTTATAAGAATGTTAATTCAAGGAGAGGGAAACCTAATACATTTTTCTATTGTATTGATACAAAAGTTGAGGGGAGTGTTGGTTTTCTAATATCTCAAGTCGGTTAGCACCAGGGTTGAGACTGAATCAAGGATCCTTCCACTTAGCTCCCTGCTGGCTGTGTTAGGCAGGAATGGCATGGTCATTATTCCCCAGATTCTAGCAGCATAGATGCTAGAGATAAGGTTTTCTCTATCAGGTTGGTGTGTCTGGGAAAATTAAAAAAATGTTCTCCTCTCCCCTTAGACTCGTTTATTTAGCAGATTGCCAGATGGTGAATTTCAGATTATATTTCAGTTTCTCCGTTTACTCAGAAATTTTATGACCTTGGTTTCATATCCAATCCGCATGGGGAAAAATGTTTCTAATGAAGCTTGAAAATTATTGAGAGGGTTGAATGTCTCCCCAGTCACCCCTGGGGACACATCTAGAGGTAAATGTACTTTTTTAATCTATTCTTTTTTTTTTTTTTTGGTCTGTAGGGGCTACTGGATACATCATTTGGAAAGAAAAAGTAGGTTAATGTAGCAGAGAAATGGCTTGAACAATTCCTACTCTCTCCTTTTGCTACTCCCAAAGATGACTGGTTATGAAACTTGTTCTAGAAAGAGAACTCAGGATTGTTACTGGGCCGGCCGCTACCCATACTTCTGTTTTACAAAATTTCCACCCAGATTACTCTGCCTAGGTAAGGAATAAGCCAATGTTTAGTGTTCATCTTTCAGTCTTGTCCATCTCTTTCAACCCCATGAACTATAGCCCGCCAGGCTCCCCTGTCCATCGAATTCTCCAGGCAAGAATACTGGAGTGAGTATCCATTCCTTTCTCCAGGGGATCTTCCTGATCCTCCTGCATTGCAGGTGGGATTCTTTACCATCTGACCCACCAGGAAAACCAGGTCTCAAATATTCACATCAGTCAGAAGCATCCATTCCCCCTTCCAAGTATGTACCTGAGTGAAAGGACCCGTTTCTGAATGGCACTAGTACTTATTCAGAGGTGTCACTATGGGAAAGTTACTTCACCTCCCTGGGCTCAGTTTCCTCATTTGTAAAAGGATGACCACCCTACCCACTTCTCAGGATTCCTATGAAGATTAAAGATATGGTACCTAAAGCAATGCTTGGCAAAGAGTAAGCTAAGCTAAGAAGCACACTTATCATTTTTTAAAAGGACAGCAATCATCTTTGTATTTTTACACACAGGCTTGATCATGATGAATCTTCCATGGGAGGAAACTTCCTTTAGGCTGATTCATTTATTTAAGAGGTGAGACATCGTTAAGTCACCTTCAGTCACATTTCAGCTGCAGTTCTTTTGTTCGTTAATGCATTTGGACTTTCTTGAGGCTCCTAGGAAACTGGCTAGCTGAAGATATCATGGCCTCTGCCCAGCCTCAGGTGCCCAAGATGCAGGGGCTGGGTAGGGGGCAGAGGGAGAAGGCAGCAAGGGGCACTCTTCCCCAAGGCTGAGCACACGTCCCCAGCACACTTGGCTGAGTTGCTCCAGCCCCCAAGGACTTGTGTCTTAAAGGGGACATCTCAGAGATTTCAGAGAGGAGCTGTTTACATTAAAATAATGGAGACATTTCATTGCACTGTCTGACCCCTCCTGGACAGACAGACGCTCTGTCTTGCAACAGTTACATCAACTCTTTCTGTGGCGCTTTTTAGATGCTGTTTGATCTCTCCTCCATTTTTTTTTTTTCATATTTCTGACAAGATAGGGCACTATTTCTGTTATCATCTGAGAGGAATTCTAGTTTGTAGTTCTCATTGCTTAAAGGGAAGATTATGGCTAATGTGTTCTTAAGTTTGCTAAATGATCCGAATCTATCTAAGATTTTTAAAAACACATACTTAATATCTTTTTTAAAAAGCAAAAGATTTACATGATCTGAAGAGAAACCAGAGTATCCTAATATCTTCTATAAGACATCAATTTGGGCAAAACATTAGACATCTAAATCTCCAAAACTGGGACCAATGGGGAAGATGGAGGGAGTTATAAACAAATGAAGAATTAGAAACAAAATGGGTCACATTCTGTGTTGTTGTTCAGTCACTAAGTCATGTCCTACTCTTTGTGATGCCATGGACTGCAGCATGCCGGGCTTCCCAGTCTTTCACTCTCTCTCGGAGTTTGCTCAAACCCATGTCCATTGAGTCAGTGATGCCCTCCAACCATCTCATCCTCTGTTGCCTCCTTCTCCTCTTGTCCTCAATCTTTCCCAACATCAAGGTCTTTTCCAATGAGTCAGCTCTTTGCATCAGGTGGCCAAAGTCTATATTATGTGTAGGCATGAGTTTCAGACTGAACCTCTGGGCAACAGTGCTAGGCTGCCAAGGGCGTTGCATTTGAAATCAGAAAATTTTGCTGTGTTTCAGCTCTGCTTTATATCTATGCTTTTATATCAGGTAAGACTTTCGCTTTAGTGTCTTGGTCCATAAATAGGAATAAAGACGCCTTTCTACCTGACAGCTTGGTTGTGTTGATCACATGGGCTTAATGTCTGTGAAAGTGTCCTGTAAATTACAGAATACCCTAGAAATATTATTATCTGGTTATGGCTCAATAAAAGAGGTCCACATCTGTTTTTATGCACTCATTGCAGAGCTGATCTTTATAGCCAAGGATATTGGAATCAGCTAACGATTTCAGATGGAAACCTAAAGGGAGGGGTCTGCACCACCTACATCACTGTCTATGGCAGCTTCTTGTCCTTTCCAAATGAATCCAGGAAGAATTCAGCAGCTGAAGCAGTTTCACTGCTTCATTTGCTTTCAAAACCTCAAGTCATCTGGAAAATTACAGGGTTGGTGTGGTTAAGAATGTAAAGCCACTGAGGAAGGCATTTCTGGAAGGCTCAATGGCCCGATGCTGCTGAACTGTGCTACATGCATCCTGGAGAAGTCAGCTGTTTTCAAGAGAGAGAGTGTTGGAGAAACTAAATTAAGTGGGAGAGATTTTCTGTGTTCAGTCCCAAAAGCCTGAGGAGGAAGTTAATTTGCTTAGGCTTTGCTCAGGACCTTTCTTAGTATAGTGGAGAAAAGACAAAAGTAAGAGAAAATCCATCAAGAAAAGGAGGATGTGGAAAGTTCTGGAGACCCTGTCTGAATTGCTGGAGGAAGAAGGATTCAGCAGAGCACATGGAGAAGACAATGTGTTCCTCCTTTGACTCCGTACCCTGATCTTTTTCCTGGAATGATATGCAGAATTTGTCTTGCTATTAGACCTCTAGAGAGATTTTAGCCAGCAAGTGAGCTCATGTAGGAATCACATTCAAGTGGTTTCCCTTCACAACGTGATACTGGTGGATTTATGTTAAGACCATAAGATGTGTCTTTCATAGGATGCTCAGTGGAGGGATTAATGCCAGCATCGGCTTAAAAATTATTTATCCATTTATTTATTTATTAATGACTGCACTGGATCTTTGTTGCTATGGCTTTCTCTAGTTGTGGCGAGTGGGGGCTACTCTTCACGGTGATGCTCAGGCTTTACGTTGCAGTGGTTTCTCTCATTGTGGAGCATAGGCTCTTGGTGCTTGGGCTTCAGTAGTTGCAGCTCTTGGGCCTAGCTGCTCCACAACACGTAGAATCCTTCTGGACCAGCAATCGAACCCTTGTTTCCTGCCTTGCCAGGTGAATTCCTATTCATTGCACCACCAAGGAAGTCCTAACATCAGTTTTTAAGTAAATAATGGTTCCCATCTCTGGGTCTTGGTGTTAGAGAGCTGGAAATGTTCGCAGTCCCTAAAATTCTTTAGGATTATATCCACCTCTAGTTGGGGGTTGGGAAAGGAGGTGACTGTTTTCATGGTCAATAAGTAACATGTCCCCAATACTAATAGCTTCATCTATCCACTGAGTTCTATGCTTTACTCACTGTGTTTTCCATGTATTTATTCTTGTCTAAGCATCAAAACAGATTTATGAGGGAGGTATTATTACCCTATTTCTCAGAGGAGAAAATGAGTGCTGATAGAGGTTGCTTAACTAGCTCGTAGTCCCAGAATACTTAATGTCAGAGTGGAGATTTGAACTTGGGTCTGTCTATTGTTGACTGTAGCATCTCAACTAAACAAAGAAGTATTCATAACCCCTTGAAGAATTAACAATTTATTGAACTCTTGAAGATGCTGTGTTATTTTACTCTATGCCTTCAATGGGTTTTCCATCACATAGAATAAGCAAAGAATACAAATACCTAATATGGTAGATGTCTGAAGGATGGGTTAAATTCATTAGCTTATAACTGTAAGTAACTGACCAATCAAAAAAGGTTCTGGCTTGAAACAGTTGGTCCTGTAGTACCAGTGGGTACAAACTGACTAGCAGGCTCAATATTGGATAAATTGAGAGAAAGAAATGGCAACCCACTCTACTAATCTTGCCTGGAGAGTCCCATGAACAGAGGAGTCCATGGGGTTGCAAAGCGTGGGACTGAAGCAACTTAGCACACAATGGGTAAATGATTTGAAATCTTTATTTACTATGCAGAACAGTTTCTGTTAGACACTGGACAATAGGCAGTGCAAAAGTGTGATCCCTAAGAGAAGGGAAGAAAACAGGCTTAGCCTTACAATCAACCTGAGTTTTACTTGGAAGTATTTTCTAGATCATGATGTAGGGAGGGGAAAACCCAAGGAGAACGGGTAGCCTTACTGAATTGAGGGGACACACTTTGGAGTTTGGAGGAACTTGAGGAGGCTGGAATTTGTGGCACAGAGTAGCAGAGAAAAGAGTGTTATCTAACAAGAAACGTGTACAAATATGAATAGGGTCCCCATGAATGAACTGTTGAACACTATATTATGCATTTCTGAAACACTCATGAAGTCCAAATAAAAACAATAAGGAAACTGTAGATTAAACAATTTTCAGAGATAACATTGGGTGGAGACATCTGAATTCCCATCATCCAGAATGGAGAGAACTTGTTGAATTTCTGGGACATTCATAGAGAATCCAGAGGATCATGGATTAACAGTATGGCTTAACAAGCCCTAGCATAAAGATTACTCTAGACCTATCCTTAAAATGTTTAAAGACAAGTCTCAAAAGGACCCAGCTGAACTTTAAGCAACTAAACTTACAGTAACTTAGTTGTTTTTTGTTATTTTGTTCATTTTGGCCCTTAGCAAATAAACTTAATTTCTTTAAAGTAGTATTTAAATAAATTGTTATTGTTTTAGGCTCTGTTTTAGAAAAAAGACATCCCTATTTACTACTAACAATCAAGGAGGGATAAGGTGAATTACGGTCATGAGCCTACACCTAGAATGTAATTAAACCTTTTGTAACAAGTTATAATTCAACAAACACTCATGGCATTGTTGTGGGAGGTTAGCTCTTCCCGCATGTCCCAATTTTACCCAAATGTCCCCCAGTTACTTCTGAGAGTTTGCCCCATTGTTGGTGTAATACTCCATGAAGTCTTTACCTGTGGACTCCTGGTCTGCTAGGCAAAGCCATTAAAAAAATAATTTCCCCTAGATTTATTAGAGTAATGGTGTGTTGGTTTGTGTTTCCATCCCATCTCCTTTAAAAAAATTTTTATTGAAGTACAGTTGATTTATAATATTATGTTAATTTCCTCTGTACAGAATAGTGATTCAGTTATATATATATATATATATATATATTTATATATATATATATAATTTTTCATATTTCTTTCCCTTATGGTTTTTTACAGGATATTAAACATAGTTCCTTGTGCTAAACAGTAGGACCTTGTTGTTTATCCATTCTATATATAATAGTTTCCATCTACTAATCCCAAATTCCCAATCCATCCTTCCCCCACCTTGGCAACCACAGGTCTGTTCTCCATATCTTAGCCATGTCTTGGTGACTGCCCTCATGACTTCTACCGTGGACACCACAGGAGTGCTGCTGTTCCTTTTCCCTGTGATAATATCAAGTGTAGTATGAAGGCTTCCCAAGTAGTGCTGTGGTGAAGAATCCACCGGTCAATGCAGGAGATGCAAGAGACACAGTTTCGATCCCTGGGTTGGGAAGATCCCGTGGAGGAGGAAATGGCAGTCCATTCCAGTATTCTTGCCTGGAAACTTCCATGGACAGAGGAGCCTGGTGGACTCCAGTCGATGGGGTCACAAAGTGTCAGACACAACTGAGTGAGCACACACACGCACACAGATTTGTCATCTTAGGGGTATGCCTGCTCACAAACCATTTTGCTGCTTAGATTCTGTTTTATTCAGTTCTCAGGAATCTCTATTCTCCCTTAACTGTCTGGGAGAATGCTAACAACATGGTTTAACTCTGGCACCACTCTCTTTAACCAGTTTTATATAGCTGGATACATATGAAGAAACATGTATCCCTCAGCTCCTAAATCACAGAATACAAATTAAGCTCTCATTGTTTACCCTGTTAGGTGCCCTGTCAGAGACAACAAGAGACAGCACATTTTAACTCTTGAAGGGAGTGAAAGTCGCTCAGTTGTGTCCAGCTCTGCGACCCCATGGAATTGTCCATGGAATTCTCCAGGCCAGAATACTGGAGTGGGCAGCCTTTCCCTTCTACAGGGGATCTTCTCAACCCAGGGATTGAACCCAGGTCTCCCGCACTGCAGGCATATTCTTTACCAGGTGTGTCACCAGGAAAGCCCAAGAATACTGGAGTGGGTAGCTTATCCCTTCTCCAGCTGATCTTTCCCATCCAGGAATCAAACTGGGGTCTCCTGCATGGCAGGCGGATTCTTTGCCAACTGAGCTGTCAGGGAAGAACCTTAGAATACATATTAAGCTCTCATTATTTACCCTGCTAGGTGCCCTGTCAGAAACTAAAAGAGGCAGCACATTTTAACTCTTGAAGGGAATTTTTTTACCTTCCCCAAGAAACAAACCATCCATGAGGTCACAAATAGTTGGACATGACTTAGCGCCAAATGAACAACAAGAAAAAGACAAACAAGACCAATGGACACAGGTGCTCTGATGGGGACAAAGCATCAGAGAAGGAGCTTGGAGATCAGCTCTGCCCTTTGATTCTGATGTGACTTCATATCCAGTCTTCATGATCCCACCTGAAAGTAAAAGAATTTGCTTTGGTATTTCATTGCCATTCCAGATCTTTTTTTCCCTTTTAATTCTGCTAAACGCAAGACAGCAATGCTAAATGATTATAACCTACTGTGAGAATAAGACATGTACTGCATGTGTCTGAAGAAAGGGAAGAATCGTGGTGATCGGGAAGACCTGATGGATGAGAGGGGACTCATTTGGGTACTGAAGAGTAATGAGGTTTGGATTAGTGGTAGACAGGAAGAATTTGGTTCATTTCTATCCCAGGTATTAATGAATTGGGTTAGGGAAGTTACTATCTGAAGTGAAAGTTTGGTTAGTAGAGGTTGTTTGTGGGAGGGGAGACATGGATTAAGTGTGTACCTTTGATGAATTAGTTGTATTTCTGTCCCCAATTTATTTTCTTAAAACCCATTTCCATTTCTTCCTGACCCAGAGATAGAATCAAGCTCTCCTGCATTTCAGGCAGATTATTTACCATCTGAGCTACCAGGGAAGCCCATAAATGTACCCATCCCCTTCTCCAGGGATCTTCCCAACCTAGGGATCAAACCTGGGTCTCCCAAATTGCAGGCAGATTCTTTACCAACTGAGCCACCAGGGAAGCCCGGACCCACAGAATCATGATCAAACAAAAATAGTTTTTTAAGTCACTAAATTTTGGGAAGCAGACTTTAAGGTGCAGTGGATAACAAGAGTAAGTACCACCAAGCCACAATATTATACCAGTAGTGTTTGCTGTGGGAGCTTGGGATATACAAAAAATGGCAGTGGGTTGCAAGACTGGAAAGAGAATTCAGGCCAGATTGTATTATTCTAAGACACTTGGGTTTTTCCATTACTGATGGAAAACTATTAAAGTTTTTGATTAGGAGAATGACCTATTTGAATAAAAAGTTGCCTAGAAATCTGGCTGGTGCCTCAGAGAGGAAAAAAACAGAGCCAGAGAAATCAGTTAGGAAACCAGCAAAAGAATAAGGAGGGTGAAAAGTAGGAAAATGGCAATGGAGATGGAGAGAGGGGACTGGGCAAAGGGCATTGATGGAATTATCATAAACAGAAGTTGACAACTGAATAGACTGGGGTTGCAAGGAAGTACAGAGGAGAGGCCAAGAGAAACCTGAGTTTGTAAGCCCTGGTGACTTGAGAAGATCAGCAATGAATAGAACCAGGGGATTTCAAAGGAGGAGTTAGTTGGGAAGTGAAGGAAAGGATGGGGTAGGACAGATGATAATGAATTAATTAAAAAAATTATTAGTGTACAGTTGCTTTATAATGTGTTATTTTTTGCTATACAGCAAAGTGAATCATAGGGCTTCCCTGGTAGCTCAGATGGTAAAGCGTCCGCCTGCAACGTGGGAGGCCTAGGTTTGATCCCCTGGGTTGGGAAGATCCCTTGGAGAAAGAAATGCCAGCACTCTTGTCTGGAAAATTCTATGGATGGAGGAACCTGGTAGGCTACAGTTCGTGGGATTGTAAATAGTCAGACATGAGCCCTATGAGACTGGCTGAGGGGGAAACTGGGTCTTTTTCTGGCAGAGCCATAGTCAGCAAATCTTTAATTCAATTTTCTGTTGATGACTGGAGCTGTGCTCCTTCCCTGCTGTTTACCTGGGGCCAAACTATGGTGAAGGTAATGAAGATAATGGTGACCTCCTTCAAAAGATCTCATGCATGTACTGCTACACTCAGTGCCCCCAACCCTGCAGCAGGTCACCGCCAACCCACGCCCCTGCTGGGTCCTGGTGCTCACAAGTTTTGTTTGAGCCCTCTGAGCATCTCTGGCAGGAACGGGTTTGTTTCTAAACATGAATTTGCCCCTTCTACCATCTTGCTGGGGCTTCTCCTTTGCCCTTCAACATGGGGTATCTCCTCATAGCCACTCCAGCACCTACTGTGCTACTAGGGTTTCTCTGACCTTGGACGTGGGGTATCTCCTCATGGCTGGTCCAGCGAAGCGCAGCCACCGTTCCTGACCTTGGACCTGGAGTATAAAGTCATGCTCAAAATTCTCCAAGCCAGTCTTCAACAATACCTGAACCATGAACTTCCAGATGTTCAAGCTGGGTTTAGAAAAGGAGAGGAACCAGAGATCAAATTGCCAACATCCACTAGATCATCGAAAAAGCAAGAGAGTTTCAGAAAAACATCTATTTTTGCTTTATTGACTATGCCAAAGCCTTTGACTGTGTGGATCAAAATAAATGGTGGAAAATTCTGAAAGGGATGGGCATACCAGACCACCTGACCTGCCTCTTGAGAAACCTGTATGCAGGTCAGGAAGCAACAGTTAGATCTGGACATGGAACAACAGACTGGTTCTAAATAGGAAAAGGAGTACATCAAGGCTGTATATTGTCACCCTTCTTATTTAACTTATATGCAGAGTACATCATGAGAAATGCTGGGTTGGATGAAGCACAAGTTGGAATCAAGATTGCTAGGAGAAATATCAATAATCTCGGATAAGCAGATGATACCACCCTTATGGCAGAAAGTGAAGAAGAACTAAAGAACCTCTTGATGAAAGGGAAAGAGGAGAGTGAAAATGTTGGCTTAAAACTCAACATTCAGAAAACTAAGGTTATGGCATTCGGTCCCATCACTTCATGTCTAATTGATGGGGAAACCGTGGCTGACTTTATTTTTTTGGCTCCAAAATAACTGCAGATGGTAATTGCAGCCATGAAATTAAAAGATGCTTACTCCTTGAAAGAAAAGATAAAACCAACCTAGACAGCATATTAAAAAGCAGAGACATTACTTTGCCAACAAAAGTCCATCTAGTCAAGGCTATGGTTTTTCCAGTAGTCATGTATGGATGTGAGAGTTGGACCATAAAGAAAGCTGAGTGCTGAAGAACTGATGCTTTTGAACTGTGGTGTTGGAGAAGACTCTTGAGAGTCCCTTGGACTGCAACGAGATCCAACCAATCCATCCTAAAGGAGATCAGTCCTGGGTATTCATTGGAAGGACTAATGTTGAAGCTGAAACTCCAATACTATGGCCACCTGATGGGAAGAGGAGACTTAGTTGAAAAACCCCTCATGATGGGAAAGATTGAAGGTGGGAGAAGAAGGGGATGACTGAGGATGAGATGGTTGGATGGCATCACCAACTCAATGGACATAAGTTTGAGCAAGCTCTGAGAGATGGTGATGGACAGGGAAGCCTGGTGTACTGCAGTCCATGGGGTTGCAAAGAGTCGGACACGACTGAGTGACTAAACTAACTAATTAACTAACTAAAGTGAATCATCTATGTGTATACATATGTCCCCTCCTTTTGAATTTTCTTCCCATTTAGGTCACCACAGAGCACTGAGTAGCGTTCCTTGTGCTATACAGTTGCTGTTTAGTTGCTAAGTTGTGTTGTACCATTTTGCAATCCCATGGACTGTAACCCACCAGGCTCCTGTGTCTGTGGAATTCTCCAGGCAAGAATACTGGAGTGCGAGTGGATTGCCATTCCCTTCTCCAGTGGATCTTCCCGACACGGGAATTGAATCTGGGTCTCCTGCATTCCGGGAAGATTCTTTACCATCTGAGCCCTGCAGCACAGATACAGGTTTTAGCTGCTGAGAGTCTATCTAGATGATGACAGTCAGTAGCCTTTAGGAAATGTCCATATGGAATTCAGGACTGAGGTTAGAGTGCAAATCAGGGATTGATGAGTTCTTTTCTGGTTTATTTTAGAATTTCATTTTGAGTATCTTCAATGCACCAGACAATCTACTAGGCTGGGGAAAGTCGGGGTGAATAAGATAAACAAGGTGCCTCTTTTTATCCTGCTTATAGCCTAGAGAAAACTTCAGTTAAGTCAACAAGAAATCAAAATTAGAAAATCATAATACCCTAGGAAGTGAGGAGTTGGGGGTGGGGAGTTTAAAATGGGATTTGGAGGTTGTGTAAGCATTAACTGGATGAAAATGAGGTTAAAAGAGAGACATAGAGGCCAAGTATAGGGATAATGCAGAAGTCAGGAAGAAGCGATGCTGCCAGGGAGACTGGAACCAGGCCCTTGTTTTCAACCACGCTACTCATCAACAGGATCTGGCCCATGGACTTACTTTATCTGGCCTGAATTCAGCATTTTTTTTTCCTTAAAAAAATGAAATGGTTGTCAGTGTTTAAAAGACCTGGATTTCTACCTTTTCCAGAAACTTGCATTCTCACATGGCACATCCTGCTGGTGCTGAGATGGGCTGCTGTCCTCCAAAGAAGTTCACTCCTGGTTACCCTCTCCCTGCCACACTCAGTTAACACCAGAGCCCACATCACTACTTGTCTCATTTACACCATCCCATTGATCTGCTTTGTTCAGTCACACTCTGCCTTGCTATTGTTGCCATGTCAGTTTGCAATCCTAGATTTGACAAGAGATACTTAAATCAACCAAAATGATGGCAGATGTGGGTTTGGGAGATAAATGATCCCACAGAAGAGGAATTTGAGAGGGCATGGCAGAAAGATCTGAAAGGGGAGGGAGGCTTGACAACAGTGGGCAGAGGAGAAGAAGCATGTAGCCACAATAAGATGAAGTGCTGGAGAGAACAGTGTTTGCGTTTATAATCAGTTTTATGGGACAATGTGAGTGTAGGGAATGTAGGGACAATCTCTTCCACTGAACAAGTCTGGACAGTTCTCTGAAAGATGATGAAAGTATTTTGTTGGTTAAGGAGTTTGTTTGGATTTTTCCATATGAAGGAAGGAACATTTTCACCAACCCAGTAAGCATACCCAGTGGTTGCTGAGCATCTTATATGCCATGGCCTCTACTGAGTACTTCTTATAACTGAGCCCAATTTACTCTCACAACAGCTCTATGAGGAGATACTAGGATGATATCTTCTTTGCAGTGGTGAAACTGAGGCAGAAGTGAATGGTGCTGTTACAGTTTAGCCAGCAGCAGGACAAGATTTTACTCCTGGCTATGGGACTCTAGTGGAGAAGGAAATGGCAACCCACTCCAATGTTCTTGCCTGGAGAATCCTAGGCACGGGGGAGCCTGGTGGGCTGCCGTCTATGGGGCTGCACAGAATTGGACACAACTGAAGCGACTTAGCTGCAGCAGCAGCAGCAGCATGGGACTCTAGAGTCTGAGCTCTCAGCTCCCAAACTGTGGGAGAGGAAATTTGAACATAGCTTCAGGATGAGCCAATTAAGACCTGCATGAGCTGCATTACTGTATTTATCAGGGATTATCTTCTCTGGTGGATGCAGAGAAGCCAGTCTCTCTGAAAGGAGGTTAACTTCATGCTGGGTTAACTGTGTATTCTCAGTTTCAGTTTATTTATTATTTTTTAATATTAACTTTTATTAGAGTATAGTTGCTTTATAATGTTGTATTAGTTTCTGCTGTACAGAGAAGTGTTTAAGCTATATGTATACATATATGCCCTCTTCTTTAGAGTTCCTTCCCATTTAGGTCAGCACAGAGTACTGAGAAGAGTTCCCTGTACTAGCCAGTAAATTCAAGTTTTAGTTTACTTTTATTTTGGGGCAGGCTCCAGGGAGAAGCTGTCAATCTAGAGGCTGCTGGCCACAGATTCCTAAGAGATGAAGAAGGGAACTGATCTTGTGTGCAAAGGCAGTCTCAGATTGGTGGTCAGATGCCTGGTTTCTCAAGGATGACCTAAATGCACAATCCAATCCAAGGTTTCTACAAATCCATGTTTGTTATTAGTCACAAGCCCTTCGCAGTGGTGGATCTAGCCTTGAGCTTGGTCTGTTGGAATCTTGTGTAGTCATACATGGCTCAGGACATGCAGCCACCAGAGGGCTGCCAGTGGGCTACAGCTAAGTCTCAGGAGATTCTCTGGCCTCATCAACATAACTGGAAATACTCAGTCCTTACAGCCTACTGTTCCTCACTTCCAGTTCTTAGTGATAACCTCACTCTAGGATGGGAATCTTGAAATTCTGATGGTGAAAGCTTCCTCTTTCCTAGACCAGATTTCTCAGGGAGGGTATAATTAAATTCACAGATAGAGACACCTGTAACTGGAAACCTAGTTCATCAATATGTACGTATGTATGTATGTATGTGTGCTCAGTTGTGTCTGATTCTTTGTCACCCCATGGACTGTAGCCTGCCAGGCTCCTCTGTCCATGGGATTTCCCAGGCAAGAATACTGGATTGGGTTGCCATTTCCTCCTCTAGAGGATCTTCCTGACCCAGGGATTGAACTCATATCTTTTGTGTCTCCTGCAGTGGCAGGCGGATTCTTACCACTAACGTCACCTGAGAAACACAGTATGGATCTTTGCAATATAGTTTGGTTTCTCTCTTGGCCCTTTCTGAATCCTGGGGACTCTCTGAAGAAAAACAGGAACGCTTCTGGCTTCTGATTTGGGTAATTACCCTCAGCAGTAGTTGCCAAGATTTCTTCTTAGCTGTATGGTGTCAGTTTTTCTTTCTTTCTCATTTTTCCTTCTTTTGTTGAATCAGAAAAAGCCTCAGTCCAGTAAGCTTCTCTTATGCAAGATTTGCCCAACATATGCATCTCAGACTGACAGCAGTATTGCTGTGGCAGTTAGGACTTCCTAGAAGTAATTTTTTCACAGTTGGAGACATGCTTAAATAATCAAACTAGGCTGTCCTTCCTGGACAGGAGCTATTTATAGATAACCCACCCCTCCCTCCAAAAAAAATCTCCGGGTGATAACTCATGTTATTGTACAAGGACAATGGAAAATTCTCCAGGAGACAGATAGCATAAAAGGGTTAAAGTTAACCTTGTCACATTTTATTCATCAAGACCTTAAGTGGACTTTTTAATTTTATTTTATGAAAGCCATGTAATTTTGATTGCTTTCAGTTCCTTAAAAAGAAAAGCAAGCCATTTAAACAATTATGTCAGGTCACAGACTGTGGTCCTATGAGCCTGTTTTGCCTGGAGACCTATCTGTTTTGCTCAATAAGTATTTTGTACAATTTAAGTTGAAGTCCTGAGGCTGGATTCAGGCTCTCAAGTTTAATATAGTCTACACTACTCTTGAGGCTTCCCAGGTGGCTCAGTGATAAAGAATCCACCTGCCAGTGCAGGAGATGTGGGTTGGATCCCTGGGTCAGTAAGATCCCCTGGAGAAGGGGCAACCAACTCCAGTATTCTTGCCTGGGAAATGTAATGGACAGAGGACCCTGGCAGGCTACAGTCCATGAGGTTGCAAAAGAGTCGGACACAACTGAGCAACTACAACAACACTACTCTTGACCGTAGTGCTTGTGGGAATCCAAGTGTGTGATTCCTTCTATGAATCTCCCTATGCTCTTTGCAGACTAGGCACACTCTAAGCCTCATGGCTTTGTCTTGCACATTGCAGCCCCAACTAACATATCTTCCTTACCCCTTTCTTCCAATCCAAATCTTATGTATCTCAAACACAGTCTCCAAGAAGTCTTCTCAGGTTTTTTGGTCCATGATGATCTCTCCCCTTCCTATCTTCCAAACACATGTAATTCCCAAATATTAGGGGAGAAACAGAGGAAATGTGATCATTAAAAGATGTCATAACAATGTTATGACAAGCTTTAAGATCCCTGAGGGCAGGTACAATGCCGTTTAATTGAAGATGTGAAGCTCATTGCCAGGCATAGATCCTATACCTGGGGGTTCACTGGGCTGCCTTATATTTCAGACTTACTTGACTCATTTGCTTTAACACGTCAAATAATGAACAACTTGGAGGAGAGATAGACAGACAGATAGATAGCTAGAGAGGGACTGACTGACAAAAGGAAAGAGGGAGGAGAAAAGAAAGAGAAAGAACATAAAGGGAAGGAGGGAGAAGGAACGAATAGAATTCTTAAAGAACCACCAGGATTAAAATTTGATACCTTAAAGAGCATCTAGTGATTGATCCTCCCTATTTTACTGTAGGAACTTGACATGGGTAATTCAAGGTCAAACTGCTAGTTATTGAAAGAGTGGAGCTAGTATCCTTGTCTGTAAAGTCTTGTTACACTGTCATTTCTCTCTCTCTCTCTCTCTTCCTCCTTTACTAAAGCCTCTTTCTCCTAAAGCCTGAATAGGTAAGGGTGTGCAAATGTGTGTACAAGCACATGCACCACAGTATACATAGAAAGTGCTTTGGAAACCTCTCTGTAGCATGTACAGATGTGGGAGCAGGACCATAAAGAAGGCTGAGCACCAAAGAATTGATGCTTTTGAACTGTGGTCTTTGAGAAGACTCTTGAGAATCCCTTGGACTTCAAGGAGATCAAACCAGTCAATCCTTTTAAAGGAAATCAACCCTGAATATTCATTGGAAGGACTGATGCTGAAGCTAAAGCTCCAGTTCTCTGGCTACCTGATGTGAAGAGCTGACTCACTGGAAAAGACCCTGATACTGGGAAAGACTGACAGCAGGAGAAGAAGCGGTCAACAGCGGATGAGATAGTTGGATGGCATCACTGACTCAATGACATGAGTTCGAGTGAACTCTGGGAAATTGTGGAGGACAGAGGAACCTGGTGTGCTGCAGTCCACTGGGTTACAAAGAGTCAGATACGACTTATGGACTGAATAATAACTGTAACAAAAGCCACTGATACACTGTAAATCTGTTCATGCTAGTGGATACTGGATGAATGGAAGGTGTGACATTAGGAACATTTGGTTAATTTGAATTGAAAAAGGGTATCAGGGATACCTTTTAGAAAAGTTTTCCTCTGTAACTATTAAACAAAAGTTGGTGCTTCAAGGTGTCAAAACCCTTCAGCTAACTAGAATGCCTGACTGTCCCTACTGGCTTCTGCTCCAGAGTTTACAGATGGTTAAGGTTTTACTGCGTTTCCATGAGTTAGCAAACGTGATGCTGCAGCCTGTCTGAATATGAGGAGCCACAGAGGGAGGCTCCAGGTGGAAGGGGTGCCCTTGAGGGCGGCTTCTCTCACCTTCCTGTTCAGGATTGGTATGCAGCTGTCGTCCAGATGCTGGCCTCCCCAGAAACAGCTGCGTCTCAGCAGGGGCCCCTGCTATCAATGTGACAGCCTGCTGAGGGCTTTGGAACTCTTCCAGGCCTAAGGCAGACTGAGGCTATAAAACATAATCATTAGCATTATCTCCATTTTCGTTTTGGAGTCTCAGCTGTTCAAGCTTCTTGTACAGATTTAGGGCTTAATTGTTCTCATTTTTCTTCATAGGTAGCTTCTTTTAGACAGCATGGGCTCTTTCCTTGGAGATGCTTTCGGAAAAAGATAGAAAGAATAGCTTATGAGGAATGTTCCTGACTTCTGGCAGGCTGAGAAGGCTGAGATCAGAGAGCAGTCTTTTCCCAGCTGCAGTTATGTGTGTGTCTGTGAGCTAAACAAAATCATCTATTGCTTTCTTTTGCTGAATCATGTTACTTTCTTTTGCTGAATTCACTCCAAAATCAGTGTCTTCTTTTTTTTCTTCTCCCTCCCCACCCTTTGTCAACACAGCCCCTAGCTTATATATTGCCTGGAGACAATCTCTTGTTACTTCATTTTTCTTGGGATGTATGCTTTATCCAAGAGTGGGGAATGTATATTTGGGGGAGGGGATTGCTGCTTGAAGGTTAAAAAGCTAACGTTTCTTTGCAAGAGTACAAAAAAGCATCTCGTAGTGAAGGTGGAGAAAATTGGAAACAAGGAGTTTGAAGGTCTGTGGAAACGTTAACCAAAGATACAGATGAAATAATGACCTTGAATACATTTGCCCACAGAAATTCATCTTGCTGGTTTATGCTGTAGCCGTTTTGTCTTAGAAATCGAATTTCTCAGGGCACAGCCTCAGAATCACACTGAGTTTTGATGACAGGATTAGAAATTCTCACAGAACTCCATGCTGATCTTCACAGGCAGGCTATTATGGCACCAGTGACAGGCGTCTAATGCCAGGAGCTGTTGAGAAGCATTTGTTCACATAGGGAGCTCAGTAATTGGACAGAAGACAGAGACTTATGCATACTGATGACTCAATTTCCTGTGATGGTTTACAGGTCTTGAATTTGACATTCAGAATGTTCCTGTCAGCTTCTCAGACAGTTTATAAGATGCTGGACAGGGTTCAGCTACAGACTGTGCCTGAGGCTGGGTCCAGGGCTAGGTATAGGTGACCTTGAGATTGAGTGCAAGCCTGGTTTCTCCATGGAACAGACTCTTTGCAAAGAAAGACATATTGGCTGGACAGTGGATGCTGAGCTTTGAGTCAGAAATGCCTTATTTCACCTAAGAACATAAAGCAATATGCCTAGACATAGGAAGATCTCATTTTTAAGAAAAGTACGTATACATCTGTCTGGGACTTACCAGGTGGTGCAATGGTAAAGAATCCACCTGTGAGGCAGTCCTAAGATGGCAGGGAAATAGGATGGGGAGACCACTTTCTCACCCACTAATTCACTGAAAGAACATTTGAATGCTGAGCAAATTCCACAAAACAACTTCTAAATGCTGGCAGAGGACATCAGGCACCCAGAAAGGCAGCCCATTGTCTTCAAAAGGAGGTAGACAAAATATAAAAGATAAAAAGAGAGACAAAAGAGGTAGGGATGGAGATCTGTCCTGGGAAGGGAGTCTTAAAAGAGGAGAAGTTTCCAAACACCAGGAAATACTTTCACTGGCGACAGAGTCAGTGTCGAGAGTCTTTTCTTTACAAATCTACTCGAATCTCATTGACTCAAGAAACCCATTCTGAGTGTCATAAAAGCTAGTTCAGGTGGAAGCTGTGTCACAACTCAGTGGACTCTTTCGTCATCAGTACTGCTGATGGATTTCTCTCGCACTCATGCTGTTGCATCATTTTTCAGCTGGTTATGTGGTGAATTCACTTGTCAAAACTCTAAACACTTATGATCTGTGCATTTTATTGTTTTTAAATTATACACCAATAGAAAAGAAATAGAAATTCAAAGTCAATGTAAGGAAGAATGTGCTTTCTCCAGATCTTTGTAATGTCTAGGAGATTATGTCACAAACTGAATGATCTGGTCAGGAGGAAAAAAAAAAAAGCCTGATGGGAACAGAGTATTAGTCTGTTATTTATGTAGTGGCAAAACCAAAGCATAAAATGTGGCTCATTTTCCTAGGTTGGGAAATAGGATAAATATCACCAACTCAATGGACATGAGTTTGAGCAAACTCCAGGAGATAGTGAACGGCAGGGGAGACTGGTGTGCTGCAGTCAATGGGGTTGTAAGGAGTCAGGCATGACTTAGCAACTAAACAGCAGCAAATAATAAAAGCAATTAAGCCATCTCTTCCCTAAGAAACAGAAGCCTGAGACATGCTGTCTCCCAATGGAAGGCATCAACATGGGGGAAGAAAATCCCTAGCAAAGTCCTTGATGTGTAGTATTGGGAGGCTGACACGTGAGAACAGAGTAAGAGGTTGAGTGATACGAACATATTTGAAGGTTACAAAGCATCATCTGAAATTAAAACTCAGGAGGATACAAAACTAGATGATTTACATGGGATACCTTATATTTTATAAGTAATGAGATACCTTCAGATTGAGATTTTTCTCCCTTAGTGTTTGATGTGAAAGATACTTAGGATATTAGGGGCATTTCTTTTTTTTTTTTAAATAATTTTATGTGTTTATTTTTGTTTGCATTAGGTCTTTGTTGTTTCGCAGACTCCTCTCTAGTTGTGGTGAGCTGGAGCTACTCTCCAGTTGTGATGTGTGGGCTTCTCGTTGGGTGGCTTCTCTTGCTGTGGAGCACAGGCTTAGGGTGTGTGGGCTTCAGGAACTGTGGCACGTGGGTTCAGTAGTTGCAGCTCCTGGGCTCTAGAGCACAGGCTCAGAAGTTGTGGCACATAGGCTTAGGTCCTCTGTGGCATGTGGGATCTTCCTGTATCAGGGATCGAACCTTTGTCTCCTGCATTGGCAGGTGGATTCTTTACCACTGGGCTACCAGGAAGCTATAGGGCATTTCAGTAATGAGTAACTGGCCTTAAACATCTGATAAGGCCAAGAGATTATTTCTTAGCATTTCTTTTAAATTTCAGTGTTGCAAGGTGAATTGGATGGTTAATCAACTATGTTTTGTTATTTGGCTAATGAGGGCAACATAACTAATGGTAAATATTTAGCAAATGAGGTAAAATTAGAAAAATTTCAGTGTTTCTTCAACCCTAAGTTATGTGCATGGACACATGATTATATGAATAATAGTATTTTAAGTTAATAATGCCTTATAGTTTGTAATGGTTCCCTGGTGGCTCTGATGGTAAAGGATCTGCCTTCTGTGCAGGAGACCTGGGTTTGATCCCTGGGTCAGGATGATCCCCTGGAGAAGGGAATAGCAACCCAGTCTGGTATAACTGCCTGAAGAGTTCCATGGACAGAGGAGCCTGGTGGGCCATAGTCCATGAGGCTGCAAAGAGTCGGACATGACTGGGCGACTGTCGCTGCATAGTTTGTAATGCATTTTCACATACATGGTGTCAGTATTTACTCTGACAACTCTCAAGTAAATCACGCTAGGAATTGCTATTTTTTAAAAACATTTTAAAGAAAATGAAAGCTCAGTGAGATGATATGACTTTCCCAGTTCCATTCCTGGAGACTGAATCTGACCCTCACTTCAGCTTCTGAGCTCCCTGATTTAAAAGGGACCCATGTTACTTATTTCCACTTTTGAAAAACCCACTTACTAGAATCCATTATATTAATGGTCTCAGATGCTCCAGGTAAGTGAGCCTCTTGGACATTTTACTTACTCAGTCTGCATCAGCCTCAAGCTTCTCACACCCTCACTGATCTATGGACTCAAATGAGGTTACGTAAAAGCAATCATTCAAATTCCTCCAGATCAGGATAACTCCTTGAACAACGTAGAAACGTCAATGCTCAATTCCCTATTACTCACCCTGTTATTTCCTCCTGGGCATGTTCTGTGAGTTCTCATGAAGGATCTCATTTCATCCCACTCGGGGTCCGCATGTTTGATGGTACTTGGGAGGCAGCCCCAGACTACTGTTACTGCCACCATGCCCTCCTGGGATGCTGTGTCTGATGAGAGGGGCTTTGCTCTGGCCCCATGTTACCAGCTTGGCAGGTACCAGCATAGCAGAGGTGGGGAGATGCTGGTACTAATTATTGAACTTGGAGATTCAGACAAGAGTCAGCTTGACTCTGTAATTCACTAATATAAACTGGTAGCAAAGAGCTTAGCCCACCTGCAATTGAAGAGGGAACGCAATTAAAAAAAAAAAAGTTCTGGCTGGACTGGGGCTTTTATTGTGGCTGAGAGCTCTTTATTGTATCACGTGGGCTCAGTTGCACTGTGGCACGTGGGATCTTAGTTCCTTAACTAGGGATCGAACTGTGTGCCTGGCATTAGAAGGTGGATTCTTCCACTGGATCGCCTTGAAATTCTGTTTTTGTTTGTTTGTTTTTTTAAATTTTAATGTGCTCTAATTCTGCTTTGGGTAGCCCTGTGAAAGTGAAAGTGTTAGTTGCTCTGTCATGTCTGACTATTTGTGACCCCATGACCTGCAGCCTGCCAGGCTCCTCTGTCCATGGAATTCTCTAGGCAAGAATACTGGAGTGGGTAGTCATTCCCTTCTCCAAGGAGGCTTCTTGACCAAGGGATCGAACCTGAGTCTCCTGTACTTCAGGCAGATTTTTTACCTTCTGAGCCATCAGAGAAGCTTATTGGTAGCCTTCAGTCAGTTCAGCTCAGTTCAGTTACTCAGTTGTGTCCGACTCTTTGTGACCCCATGAATCACAACACGCCAGGCCTCCCTGTCCATCACCAACTCCCGGAGTTCACTCAGATTCACGTCCATCGAGTCAGTGATGCCGTCCAGCCATCTCATCCTCTGTCATCCCCTTCTCCTGCCCCCAATCCCTCCCAGCATCAAAGTCTTTTCCAATGAGTCAACTCTTTGCATGAGGTAGCCAAAGTAGCCCTAGCCCTCCCTAAATCTGCCTGATAGGCTGAAATCTCCAGATGCAGGCAGTTTGCTTCTTCTTATCAAATGGGCTTCTTTATCATATCGAATGCTTCACTTTATCATGTACTTCTCTTTATCATATGGGCATCAAATCACTATAAACAAAGCTAGTGGAGGTGATGGAATTTCAGCTGAGCTATTTCAAATCATAAAAGATGATGCTGTTAAAGTGCTGTACTTAATGTGCCAGCAAATTTAGAAAACTCAGCAGTGGCCACAGGACTGGAAAAGGTCAGTTTTCATTCCAATCACAAAGAAAGACAATGCTGAAGAATGTTCAAGCTACTGCACAATTGCACTTATTTCACACCCTAACAAAGTATTGCACAAAATTCGCCAAGCAAGGCTTCAACAGTACATGAACTGAGAACTTCCATATGTTCAAGCTGGATTTAAAAAGGCAGAGGAATCAGAGATCAAATTGCCAACATCTGTTGGATCATAGAAAAAGCAAGAGAATTCCAGAAAATCATTTGCTTCTCTGGCTACAATAAATCCTTTACCTGTGTGGATCAGAACAAATTGTGGAAAATTCTGAAAGGGATGAGAATACCAGACCACCTTACCTGCCTCCTAAGAAAGCTGTGTGCGGGTCAAGAAACAACAGTTAGAACTGGATATGGAACAACGGACTGGTTCCAAATTGGGAAAGGAGTGTGTCCAGGCTGTATATTGTCACCCTGCTTATTTAACTTCTATGCAGAGTATATCATGTGAAATGCCAGGCTGGATAAAGCACAAGCTGGAATCAAGATTGCTGGGAGAAATATCAATAACCTTAGATGTACAGATGCAACTGCCCTTATGGCAGAAAGCAAAGAGGAACTGGCATGTGGGATCTTAGTTCCTTAACTAGGGATCAAACTGTGTGCCTGGCATTAGAAGGTGAATTAGAAGAGGAACTGAGGAGCCTCTTGAGGAAAATGAAAGAGGAAAGTGAAAAAGCTGACCTAAAACTCAATATTAAATAAATGAAGGTCATAGTGTCCGATTCCATCACTTCATAGTTAATAGATGGAGAAACAATGGAAACACTGAGTGATTTTATATTCTTGGGTTCCAAAATTACTGAAGATGGTGACTGAAGCCATGATTTTAAAAGACACTTGCTCTTTGGAAGAAAAGTTATGACAAAGTTAGACAGTGTATTAAAAATCAGAGACATTACTTTTCCAACCAAGGTCCATCTAGTCAAAGCTATGGTTTTTCCAGTAGTCATGTATGAATGTGAGTGTTGGACCATAATGAAGGCTGAGCACTGAAGAATTGATGCTTTTGAACTGTGGTGTTGGAGAAGATTCTTGAGAGTCCTTTGGACTGCAAGGAGATCAAATCAGTCAATTTTAAAGAAAATCAACTCTGAATATTCATTGGAAGGAACAATGCTGAAGCTGAAGCTCCAATACTTTGGCCACCTGATGTGAAGAGCCAACTCACTGAAAAGGACCCTGATGTTGGGAAAGATTGAGGGCAGGAAGAGAAGGGGACGACAGAGGACTAGATGGTTGGATGGCATCACTGACTCAATGGACAGGAGTTTGAGCAAGTTCTGGGCGATGGTGAAGGACGGGGAAGCCTGGTGTGTTGCAGTCCATGGGGTCGCAAAGAGTCATACAGGATTGAGTGAATAAACAACAATAAATCAAAGCATGAGAACTTAGCTCCCTTTCCTCAAGAAAAAAAAAAAAATTCCCTCAGATTCGCTAGCACATCTCTCTGTTGGGCTCAGACTTGAACCTTCAGGTTGAGCAAGGAATTGATATCTGAAGTCAGACACTTGGCTCTCTCCAGTCCTTGGTCTTGTTCTCTGCATCTTGAGATGCACACACCCACATGCTCAAAATTTTCAGCAGAGACCTATGCAGGCAAAGTAAGGTGGCTGCAACTGTGAGTCATCACACAGGCTAGACTTCTCAGACTTAGCCGTATCCCACTTCTGGCTCAAGATGAACCTCTGCCTTCTCATCTAGCTGGAGCAGCAAGACTAATGCCTGTGAAGAGATTAGTGCAGGATCCAAGTGAAGTCAAAGTCTCTCAGTCGTGTCCAACTCTTTGCGACTCCATGGATTATACAGTCCATGAAATTCTCCAGGCCATAATACTGGAATGGGTCACCTTTCCCTTCTCCAGGGGATCTTCCCAACCCAGGTATCAAACCCAGGTCTCCCTCAGTGCACAATCCAAGACAGAGTGTAGCCAGATGCTAGACAAAATATATGTCCTTTAAGTTCTATGGAGTTTCAGTGCCAGAAAAGGTCTGGTTAGTGTCCTTAATAAAGACCACCTGTGAGGACAGCAGTATGTGGAGTCCTAAAGCAATAGAGGGGTTTTGATAGGAGAGACCCTGCGTCATTAATTTTACTTGAAGAATATTGAACATGCATATCCTTATTCTTTGGCCACCTGATGTGAAGAGCTGACTCATTGGTAAAGACGCCAATGCTGGGGAAGATTGAAGGCAAGAGGAGAAGAAGATGACAAAGGATAAGATGGTTGGATGGTGTCACCGACACGATGGACATCAATTTGAGCAAGCTCTGGGAATTGGAATTGGACATGGAATCCTGGTATGCTGCCATGGGGTGGCAAAGAGTTGGACATGACTGAGTGACTGAACTGAACTGACTGATCCTTATAGAAGTTTCATGAGTTTTTAAATTTCAGGGTTTTAATTGAAGTCAAATCGCTGGCCTACTTTCCCCTCTGTCTTCTGGCACTAGAGAGATAAGCGTTTGAGCTCCAATTCCATGCTTCAATGCACTGAAGTGATCAGGCAAGAGATGTAGTTCCTTAGATCAAAGTAGAAGCTGCATAGACTGAATAAAGTTACTGGATTCTAGTATTTGCTAATGGATTGGATGTGAAGGTGAGAAAAAGACAGGAGTTAAAAATGATTGCAAGAATTATGGCCTGATGAATTGGGAGGATGTAGGCCCCACCAGCTGCAGATTGAAGATACGTTGAAGAGAGAAGATTAGGAGTCCGGTTCTGAATGTATTCCATTTGGTATCCACATGGGCTTCCCTGGTGTCTCAGTGGTGCGAGTTTGATCCCTGGATCGGGAAGATCCCCTGGAGAAGGAAATGATAACCCACTCCAGTATTCTTATCTGGAAAATCCCATAGACAGAGGAACCTGGAGGGGTCACAAAGAGTTGGACACAACTGAGCGACTGAGTATGGACAATGCACATCCACATAGAGATATCTAGCAGCTGGTTAGATATCTGAGTCTGGAGGACAGTAGAAAGGTTTGGGATGGAGATATAAAGCTGAAGTTATTGGCACTGAGATAGACTTTAAAAACCACCTAAAAATAGGAGGAGATGGAAAAGAAGCAAAATCCTAGATTTGAGCCCTGAGCTAAGCGGGCAATCCAAATCTCAATAACTAATTTCTATTCTGACCCTTTGGACTTCTGTTCCCTGCAAGATACTTCCAGTCCAGCCTCTGGAGTCAATGAGCTGCCATGTGGTGTCTGCTGGGCACTGACCATTTTTCTTCTGCCTTGCACGACATTCACAGACCCCACTACCTGGATCAAGCACCACTGCCATCTGCTGGGCACTCAAGGGTACAGCTGCACCCCGGGGATGCCATAGTCCTGTCTCTCAAAGAGCTGCTTTTGTTCTGGGTGCATGAGGTCCCAGAAGTGCGTGGGATAGTGGTGGCGTGTACATAGAGGCATACAGGTTTACTAAAGCAGTATGGTTTATGGCCCCAAACTTAATAGCTGAAAGCTTCAAATTCTCTCTCCTGCAGCCATTTACCCCCACCACATCCACAGGCCTCAAGTCTAGTGACAAACACCATACCAAAAGACTGTCCCTTCTTTGACCCCATTGGCCATGCTTATCTGTTTGACTTTCTCTTCCCTTGGAATGAGCTCTCCCCTGGGAGGTTTCTTCATCCTTCATTCAAATAGACATTTGGCAAGTGTAGTGCATCGGTTTGCCAGACAAGCCTAGATATGTATCAGTCCTAACAGTGGGGTTTTTAGGCGATTATAGGGCCCAAGTTCAGACCTTTTCTCTTTCGTATGAGAATGCAACTCACATATTAGATACCTGGAAGTCTGCTGGTTTAGGATGCCACGTATCTGATTCATGCTGCTGCTGCTGCGGCTAAGTCGCTTCAGTCGTGTCCGACTCTGTGCAACCCCACAGACGGCAGCCCACCAGGGTCAGCCATCCCTGGGATTCTCCAGGCAAGAACACCGGAGTGGGTTGCCATTTCCTTCTCAAATGCATGAAAGTGAAAAGTGAAAGTGAAGTCGCTCAGTCGTGTCCGACTCTTTGCATCATAGTAACTTGCAAAAAGCTGGCATCTGCTGATGGATTGGTATGCTTTCTGAAACCGGTTTGCTCATTAGTCTGAAGGAAACAAACTTTCAGTTGGCATCAGCTAAGACAAGGAACTTATATGGCAGTTGCTAGCCATTTGCTAATTAGCTGGTTTAGAGGTGAAAGGATAAAGAAGTCTTGTGGACAATTGTTATGCTTTTATATGGTGAACAATGCTTAAAAGTATGAGAACGTATCATATAACAAAGGGAACTCTACTTAATGCACAGTGGTGACCTGACTGGGAAGTCCAAAAGGGAGGGGATATATGTATGGCTGATTCATTATAAGACAACTATACTTCAATGAAATTAATTGTTTAAAATGTATGTGGAAATGTGACGATTGAACTGACTTAAAAAAATTTTTTTTTACTTTACAATATTGTATTGGTTCTGCCACATGAACTGACATTTTCATTCATCTATTTAACTTTTATTAATCTTTGAAAAATTTTTGTTTTGATTTAAAAGTTATATTGCCATTAAATGTCTATGTGTGTGTGCACAGTCACTTCAGTTGTCGCAACTCTTTGGGACACCATGGGCTGTAGCCCTCTGTCCATGGGATTCCTTTACAAATGCTTGTTTTGAAGGGGGCAGCTCCTACAGAAGACTTTGCCCAAGTTTTTCTGGTTATACGTACTATGTATATAGTACATATACACAGTCTGCTGGTTTTACACCACTATGCTATCTGTAGATTTGCTGGGACAAGGATGACATTCTGCCAGTCCGTGTTTGTTCCCACTGCTAGGATGAATCTCTGCTAACACCACATGAGTCAATAAATATTTTGAGTATCATCCCTGGTTTTCAATAGAGCTGTGAACCAGGTTATATAGTAATTTGCATTTTACAGGATGACTCTACATATTTATCACATTGGAAAATTATAACAACCCTACGAGGTAGCTGGGGGAGATGTAATATTCATTACTTTCATTTGAGAGATAAGAAAACTCAAAGGCACAGTGATCATGCCCCAAGTTCTGTTGTTGTTCAGTCGCCAAGTCCTGTTCCACTCTTTGCAACCCCATGGACTGCAGTACACCAGGCCTCCCTGTCTCTCACCATCTCCTGGAATTTGCCCAAGTTCCTATCCACTGAATCGGTGATGCTATCAAACCATCTCATCCTCTGCCACCCTCTTCTCCTTTTGCCTTCAATTTTTCTCAGCATCAGGGTCTTTTCCAAGTTATACCATAAGAAACTATCCATGTCGTCTTTAGAACACAGGACCTCTAACTCCCCGGAAAATGCTCTCTTCATCAGGGAACTCTCCTTTCTCGAACTTCTTCTGTCCTCTGTCATTATCCCCATGCACTCTGGTTTCTCTTCAGAGTTATTGTAAAAGGAAACGTAGAAACTTTTGCTTGGATGTATTTCCCACAATTCTTTTTTTTTTTTTTTTAAGTAACATCTCCTCTTCATTCTGGGTTTGCATGTTTGGGAATAGTGTCCAATCTACATGGAAAAATTAGGATCTGAATTTATAGACTGATGTATAGGCTAGAGGAGAGGAGTGTTTGGTGGGTGATGACAGGTGCGTGAAGGATGTGAGGTTGTGAGCAGGTGTGTGAGAGGGTGTGATGGAGCACAGCGCTGTCAGGTTGAGTAACATTTCCTCTCTACAGGGTAATTTACTATGGGACACTTGACACAGCAGGAAATGGGGGAGTAGATGGCGTAAGAACAGCTGGAACACCTGGAGAAACTTTATCCTTGAACGGAACTGTGGATTCAACGTCTTCATTTCATTTGCTACCTGGTATTGTTTGTTATCTTTCTTTGCATGTGTTAGTTCCTCCTAACCCCAACCCCCGGCAACTGTGTGCCAAGCTTCCAGATGGAGGGAATGATATTTTGCCTCATTTTCTCCCTTGTGATGTCTGGCCAGCGCTAGAAACATTGCACGTGTTTGGAAGCCATTGTTAATTGATTGATTCCTGCCATTCCCAGTAGTCCTATAACTTATTGCTCTGCAAGCTGCAGTTAAAAAAACCCATAAGCCCCAATAAGGGAAATCAGTTAACAGTTGCTGCTTCCATTAACTCTTAAAGAGTCCAAACCCAGTAATGCTGTCATTTTGGTCTGTAAATAGAATTTTTAGGCAAAAATTTAACAACAGCAAAAAGAAATTGCATAAACATTTTGAAAAGTCTGGCCAAAATAGTTCTCTCAAGGTTTTGTTTACCTAATCTTAATTCTATTTGTTGTCATGGTTCAGTTGCTAAGTCATGTATGACTCTTTGTGACCCAGTGGATTGCAGCACACCAGGCTGCCCTGTCTTGTACTATCTCCTGGAGTTTGCTCAAACTCATGTCCACAGAGTCAGTGGTGCCATCCAACCATCTCATTCTCTGCCACCCCCTTCTTATCTTGCCCTCAGTCTTTCCCAGTATCAGGGTCTTTTCAGTGAGTCGTCTCTTCACATCAGGTGGCCAAAATATTGGAGCTTCAGCTTCAGCATCAGTCTTTCCAATGAATATTTAAGGTTGATTTCCTTTAGGATTGTCTGGCTTGATTTTGCAGTTCAAGGGACTCTCAAGAGTCTTCTTCAGCACAATTTTAAAGCATAGATTCTTCGGTGCTCAGCCTTCTTTCTGGTCCAACTCTCATGTCCATACATGATTACTAGAAAAACTATAGCTGTGACTGTATGGACATTTGTTGGCAAAGTGATGTCTATGTTTTTTAATATGCTGTCTCGGCTTGTCATAACTTTCCTTCCAAGGAGCAAATGTTTTTTTAATTTCATGGTTGCAGTCACCATCCCCATTGACTTCTTTTGGACGCCAAGGAAATAAAATCTGTCACTGCCTCCACTTTTTCTCCTGTTAGTCATGAAGTGATGGGACTGGATGCCATGATCTTCATTTTTTAAACGTTGAGTTTTAAACCAGCTTTTTCACTCTTGTCTTTCATCTTCATCAAGAGGCTCTTCAGTTTCTCTCACTTTATGCCATTAGAGTCATGCATGTATAATGATGGTCTATCCTCTATTTGGTATAGGAGATAGTGACAAAATTCAGGGCTTGTTTGTTTCCAGCAATTAGGGAACAGAAAGTGGGGGCAACATAGAAAACACAGTGTTTTGCTTCCCTCCAAGCCAAATCACTGAAGATAGTGATTGCAGCCATGAAATTAAAAGACGCTTACTCCTTGGAAGAAAAGTTATGACCAACCTAGAGAGCATATTCAAAAGCAGAGACATTACTTTGCCAACAAAGGTCCATCTAGTCAAGGCTATGGTTTTTCCAGGGGTCATGTATGGATGTGAGAGTTGGACTGTGAAGAAAGCCGAGTGCCAAAGAATTGATGCTTTTGAACTGTGGTGTTGGAGAAGACTCTTGAGAGTCCCTAGGACTGCAAGGAGATCCAACCAGTCCATTGGAAAGGAGATCAGCCCTGGGTGTTCTTTGGAAGGAATTATACTAAAGCTGAAACTCCAGTACTTTGGCCACCTCACGCGAAGAGTTGACTCATTGGAAAAGACTCTGATGCTGGGAGGGACTGGGGCAGGAGGAGAAGGGGATGACAGAAGAGATGGCTGGATGGCATCACCGACTCGATGGACATGAGTTTGAGTGAACTCCAGGAGTTGGTGATGGACAGAGAGGCCTGGCGTGCTGTGATTCATGGGGTTGTAAAGAGTCAGACACGACTGAGCGACTGAACTGAACTGAAGCCATCACTACATTTTCTAAAAGCCACACCATCTGTGGAGGCAAAGTTTAGATAGAAAAGAATCAGGGCTGATCAAAGTCAATATATCCTTTAGGTTTGAGTAATCTAAATCTGTCTTAGCAAAGCTAAAGAAAACAGCAGCAAAGTGGAAATGTAGGAGTTTCCCTGGACACTGGCCAAGATCCATGTCCTTAAAAGTTTCATTTGGGTCAGAAACAACTGAAATGTATCTCCAAATCATGAGGTTCCAAGAAATGGCCTTGGTGTGCTATGCAGTCAATCAGTGAACAGCACAAGGGTTGAGGGTACAACCCTCTGCCCAGTGAAAATCTGAGTATTAATTATAGCTGTTCCCTCCCTATAGTGGTTTCCCCATATTTGAGGTTCTGCTACTGTAGATCTAATAGTCCCCATCTCCTAATTAGGGAGTTTGGGATGGACGTGTACACTCTGCTATGTTTAATATTTATAGTCAACAAGGACATACTGTATAGCACATGGAACTCTGCTTAGTGTTATGTGACAGCCTGGATGAGGGAGGAGTTTGGGGGAGAATGAATACATGTATATGTATGGCTGAGTCCCTTTGCTGTCCACTTAAACCATCACAACATAGTTAATGGGCTACAGTGAAAGTGAAAGTCACTCAGTCATGTCTGACTCTTTGCCACCCCATGGATTATACAGTCCATGGAATTCTCCAGGCCAGAATACTGGAGTGGGTACCCATTCCATTCTCCAGGGGATCTTCCCAACCCAGGGACCACACCCAGGTTCCCACATTGCAGGTGGATTTTTTTACCAGCTGAGCCACCAGTTAATGGGATATACTCCAATATAAAAGAAAATGCTTTAAGAAAAGAAAGAAAAAGAGAAATACCATATATCATTTATATAGAGAATTTAAAACCTGACACTGAACTTATCTACAAGACAGAAGCAGACTCACAGACATAGAGAACAGACTTGTAATTGTGAGCAGGGTGGGGAGGGTAAGGATGGATT
The DNA here is from genome assembly GCA_917880005.1 of Nanger dama. Classification (NCBI taxonomy): domain Eukaryota; kingdom Metazoa; phylum Chordata; class Mammalia; order Artiodactyla; family Bovidae; genus Nanger; species Nanger dama. Next base: position 3,611,076 of record CAKJTW010000078.1, on the reverse strand, counting down.
AGGAGTTTGAGGTTAACAGATGCAAACTGTTTATACAGAATGGATAAACAACAAGGTCCTATGCTATAGCACAAGGAACTATATTCAATATCCTGTGATAAACCATGATGGAAAAGAATATGAAAAAGGTGCATATAAATGATAGCTATATTACTTTGCTGTATAGCAGAAATGAACCCAACATTGTGAATCAACTATTGTTCAATAATTTTTAATTAAAAACAAACAAAAACAATCCCCATGTCCACCACACAGAACTCTAGTATTTACCACTGCAAAATAATAATACATTTAGTACTGCCAACAAGGGAGAAAGAGAAGAATTCCAGGACAAGTTAGGAAGGATGGGGCTTTCAACAGGTTAACATGTGGCTTACAAAAAAAAAAAAAAAATTTATTTGGTTGTGCCAGGTCTTAGTTGCAGTGTGTGGTTCAGAATGTGGGATCTAGTTTCCCTAGCAGAGACCAAACCTGGGCTCCTTGCATTGGGAGCACTGAGTCTTAACCACTGGACCACCATTTAAAGAAGTCCCTAAAATGTGGCATTTTAAAAGGATGAAGCTGAAAAAGGAGTAAGGGTGGTTAGAAGGTCACTGCCCCATGGAAGGACAATGATTTCAGTAGCAGCTGGGAGGTAAAAGCCACATTTCAGGGAATCAGGAAGTGAGGGAGGGAGGAAGCAGGACTTGTAGCGAAACAGAAGGCGGTGCATGGTAACCATGTGTGCACAGCTCTTTTGGCTCTTCTACGAGACTGAAAGATGGGATGGTAGAAGAGGAGAAAACACCAAAGGAAAGCTTTTCGTATTTACTGAGATGATTCTTAAGATACGAAATGGAAAGAAACCCCAAAAGAACGGGTCAACAAAAGAAAAAAAATTAAAATAAGGGAGACATATTTAGTTAAATTAATATAATATATATAATATTCTGTCAAAGTGCTTCATAGGACTTGATTTCACAGGTATTTCCTATCATAAACACAGTTATATGAAATACAGTCTGCCTTTTTTTTTTTCCTTTATCTACAACATGTAGCATGTGGGATCTTAGTTCCCTGACTAGGGATTGAGCCCACGCCCCCTGCAGTGGAAACAGTCTTAGCTACTGGATTAATTACAGGGGCAATCCCATACTTAACATTAAATACAGATTTGTAGTTCTTTGCCTCTGTTTAGCAAGCAAAACACTTTTACATTTTAGGTTCTTATCAAAATGAAAACGATACACATTTTATTTTCTTCTCTTTTCTTTCTCTCTTTCCCATAATACATTCTTGTATTACAGTTCCTGGGCTTCCCTGAAGGCTCAGCAGATAAAGAATCTGCCTGAAATGCAGGAGACACAGGAGCCATAGTTTCAGTCTCTGGGTGGGGAAGATCCTCTGGAGAAGACAGGTGGCAAACCATTTGAGTATTCTTGCCTGAAAAATCTCATGGATGGAGGAGCCTGGTGGGTGACAGTCCATGGGGTCGAAAAGAGTCTGACACAACTGAGTGCCTGAGCATGGTGCATATTACAGTTCCTATCGCACACAGGCTTGTTTGTTTCAGTATCTGTCCTGCCAGAGATCATGAACATTATTCCCATGATTCTGTTGGTCATCTTCTTTTAATACAGCTCCACAAGATTCTAGCCTAAAACATTGCTCTGTTTCTCCATTTTTTTCACTGTCAAAATTTTATAGTTCATATCTTCTCTACAAGAGGACTTTGGGCAGGGACTTTTGGTCCTCTGGAGAATGATACACATTCTTACCAGCTACCTGATACCTACTACCCACACCAGCCAGCCTTTCACTATGCTGATCATCATGTGAGACAGGCTGACCTGACTTTCAGCAGGGTATTTTTTCCTATTACTAGGATGTCTCAGATTTGCATGGAGAGGGTTTTGTAGGTCCTGGTGGCCTTTTTCATGTGTGCCAGGGTTTTTGCAAGCAGGAGGCTAACTTTCTTTCTGCAAGTGCCCATGGAAACAGACCTTTCTCAACATCTCCCTGCATTTGCTTCTTCTCATCCACTCACCTGGACTTAAACTAGGCATGTCATCTTTTTGGAGGCTAACTGAATGTGTAGCATAGGAAATTTCTCATAAGAGAATAGTACTGTTGCACGGAATCAGAAGATCACCTCAATGCTACATTCTGGAAATTTTCTGGCCCTGAGAAGTCAGGGAGCTGGTGGTTTGCTGTCAGTACTCCCAACATCTCTTTCTCAGATTCTGTTGTGCTTTTTTCCACTTCTCTCCCCCAAAGGCTCTTGCTGGTGAAACAGAGACATTTATGAAAAGGTGTCAGTAACTTTAGGGAGAAGGCGGTCCTCTCTAGGAACGTCTTCTGTCAATTTCTTAGACACCATGAAACTCAGGGGAAGAAATATGAGTGGGTATGGGTAGGGTTTCCTGAATGTTCTCCAGGTACTTACACTCTCACTGTCTCTGGGTGGTAATTTTTAGTATTTATGGAGACTGCCTTTTATTTAATTAAAAAAATAAAAAAATTTATTTCTTTCTTTTTGGCTGTACTAGGTCTTTGCTGCTTTTCTCTAATTGCAGGCGCAGGGGCAGCTCTCCAGTTAAGGGGCACAGGCTTCTCACTGTGGGGGCTTCTTTTGTTGATGAGCACAGGCTCCAGGTCACAGAGGCTCAGTAGCTACAGCTCCAGGGCTCGGGAGCACAGTTTCAGTAGTCGTGGTGCAGAGGCTTAGCTGCACTTTGAGGCACGTGGAATCTCCTCAGACCAGGGATTGAACCTGTGTCTCCTGCCTTGGCAAGCAGCTTCTTTGCCACTGAGCCATCAGGGAAGACCTAGAGGTTGCCTTTATCAAGAACATCAGCTCACCCCCATCACTATCTGGAAGCTCCCTCCCCCTCTGCTGCATAGGCCAACTGCACAAAAAACGTTGCATCTTTCCTGTCTGTTTTGTCTCTGGCAACTTCGGTGTTCAAATTCCCTGAACTGGAAGAAGAGGAAACAAGAAGAACTGAAAAAAAAAAAAAAAAAAAAACCCTGGCTGAGAATTCATTCCAGGACAATTACCCAGCACTGAGACGTGCCACCCCCACGCAGCCTGTGGCTCCCAGCACCGTATCTTCCCAGCCTGGCCTCTGTGTCGGCTTTGATAAGAGCCCGGGTGTAATCTGTGAAGCGGCAGTTCCCTGACTCTGATTTTCCCCTTGTGGCTTCTTCATTCCTGTTGATAATTAAAGGAAGCTTTTCTTGCCATGCTGAAGGCTATATAAAATAAGCAAATAAGTAATAAAAGAGCTGGCTGGGAGCCAGGAACTTGCTGCTTCTGGGATCTATCCCATCCTTGTGGTGTGGCTTGGCTCTCAGACTCAGCTTTTGGAATCAGATAGCTGGGAGAGCAAACTCAGCTTGGCACCCTGCTGAAAATGTAAGATGCACAGAGAACATTCTGTGAGAGTGTTTATATGGGCCTTGGCCTTTGAAGGAGGTGGACGAGTGGTCTTCCTTCTCATCTTCCTATCTAGTATTTTCTTCCTTCAAACCCTAGATTTCTTAATTCTCTTGTCATTTGGGTCATTCTGGGGCTCACTTCTATTTTCTGTGTGCATGCTAAGTCACTTCAGTCATGTCTGACTCTTTGCAACCCCATGGACTGTAGCCCACCAGGTTCCTCTGTCCATGGAATCCTCCAGGCAAGAATACTGGAGTGGGTTGATAAGTTTAAAATAAATGCAACAGAGACTTGATCTCTGAAGAGAATGTGTACTCAACCATCAATTCCTTCTCTGTATTCTTTTCAAACTTTTATATGAGTGCCTAGAGAGTGCTGTTTATTTACGGGTTTCTGTATCCACTTATGCTTTCTTGAAATGTCCATGGGTCATTTTCCTCTCCTGGAGGCCTGGAGTAAACCCTCTGTGATGAGGTTTAGGCTCCATCACAGCCAAGGAAACTCCAGTTAAGTGTTTGGTGGAGAAGTGGGGGTGTGAGGAGCCTGTTTTGATTACTCATGGATGCTTTTCTAGCATCCAGTCTGCCATTGGCACAAAGGGAGAGAATAGTTGAGGCCCTTCTTCAGGTTATTTGGGTTAAAAACAAAAAAACAAAAAATATATTCGACTTCCCTGTCAAAAAGAAGGTGATTTGGGATGCAAATAAGCCAAGATGTCTGTTTCAATGAATGAGTGTAATTGATGTTCAAGGCATGTATTTGCTTTCATCGGTTGCCCACATTGTTCTCTGGCATCAAAAGGCACAACACTTTAAAGGCAGGACAGTACCAGGAGCGCTTCGCCGCAAAGCCCCTTTTGATACAGAGTGAAGTAAGCAGGAGGGCTTCCTAGGTGGCACTAGAGGTAAAGAACATGCCTGCCAGTGCAGGAGACGTAAGAGATGTGGGTTCGATCCCTGGGTTGGGAAGATCCCCTGGAGGGGGACATGGTAATCTACTCCAGTATTCTTGCCTGGAGAATCTCATGGACAAAGGAGCCTGGCAAGGGCTACAATCCATAGGGTCACAAAGAGTTGGACATGACTGAAGGGACTTAGCACGAAGTGAGTATTGATGTGAGAGCTGGACTGTGAAGAAGGCTGAGCACCGAAGAATTGATGCTTTTGAACTGTGGTGTTGGAGAAGACTCTTGAGAGTCCCCTGCACTGCAAGGAGATCCAATCAGTCCATTCTAAAGGAGATCAGTCCTAAGTGTTCTTTGGAAAGAATGATGCTAAAGCTGAAACTCCAGTACTTTGGCTACCTCATGCTAAGAGTTGACCCATTGGAAAAGACTCTGATGCTGGGAGGGACTGGGGACAGGAGAAGGGGATGACAGAGGATGAGATGGCTGGATGGCATCACTGACTCAATGGACATGAGTCTGAGTGAACTCCAGGAGTTGGTGATGGACAGGGAGGTCTGGCATGCTGCAATTCATGGGGTCTCAAAAGAGTTGGACATGACTGAGTGACTGAACTAAACTGATGCAATATTGGTCTTCAGAGCATTGGTCTTTACTTCCATCAACAGTCCCATCCACAACTGGGTGTTGTTTTTGCTTTGGCTCCGTCTTTTCATTCTTTCTGGAGTTAGTTCTCCACTGATCTCCAGTAGCATATTGGGAGCTACAGACCAGGGGGTTCATCTTTCAGTGTCCTATCTTTTTGCCTTTTCATACTGTTCATGGGGTTCGCAAGGCAAGAATACTGAAGTGGTTTGCCATTTCCTTCTCCAGTTGGCCATGTTTTGCCAGAACTCTCCAACATGACCTGTCCATCTTGGGTGGCCCTACAGAGCATGGTTCATAAGAAGCAATAGTTAGAAGTGGACATGGAACAACAGACTGGTTTCAAATAGGGAAAGGAGTACATCAAGGCTTTATATTGTCACCCTGCTTATTTAACTTCTATGCAGAAAACATCATGAGAAACGCTGGTCTGAGGAAGCACAAGCTAGAATCAAGATTGCCATGAGAATTATCAACAACCTCAGATATGCAGATGACACCACCCTTATGGCAGAAAGTGAAGAAGAACTAAAGGGCCTCTTGATGAAAGTGAAAGAGAAGAGTGAAAAATTTGGCCTAAAGCTCAACATTCAGAAAACGAAGATCATGGCATCTAGACCCATCACTTCATGGCAAATAGATTGGGAAACAGTGAGAGACTTTCTTTTTGGGACTCTAAAATCACTGCAGATGGTGACTGCAGCCATGAAATTAAAAGACACTTGCTCCTTGGAAGAAAAGTTATGATCAACCTAGACAGCATCTTAGAAAGCAGAGACATTTCTTTGCCAATAAAGGCCTGTTGACTAATGCTATGGTCTCTCCAGTAGTCATGTATGGATGTGAGAGTTGGACTATAAGGAAAGCTGAGTTCCAAAGATGAAGTTGAATGGTTTTATGAAGACCTACAAGACCTTTTAGAAGTAACACCCCAAAAAGATGTCCTTTTCATTATAAGGGACTGGAATGCAAAAGCAGGAAGTCAAGAAACACTTGGAGTAACAGGCAAATTTGGCCTTGGATTTTGGAATGAAGCATGGCAAAGACTAATAGAGTTTTGCCAAGAAAATACACTGGTCATAGCAAACATCCTCTTCCAACAACACAAGAGAAGACTCTACACATGGACATCACCAGATGGTCAACACCAAAATAAGATTCATTATATTCTTTGCAGCCAAAGATGGAGAAGCTCTATACAGTCAACAAAAACAAGACCAGGAGCTGACTGTGGCTCAGATCATGAACTCCTTATTACCAAATTCAGACTTAAACTGAAGAAAGTAGGGAAAACCGCTAGACCATTCAAGTATAACCTAAATCAAATCCCTTATGATTATACAGTGGAAGTGAGAAATACATTTAAGGGCCTTGATCTAATAGATAGAGTGCCTGATGAATTATGGAATGAAGTTCATGACATTGTGCAGAAGACAGGGATCAAGACCATCCCCATGGAAAACAAATGCAAAAAAGCAAAATGGCTGTCTGGGGAGGCCTTACAAATAGCTGTGAAGAGAAGAGAGGCGAAAAGCAAAGGAGAAAAGGGAAGATATAAGCATCTGAATGCAGAGTTCCAAAGAATAGCAAGAAGAGATAAGAAAGCCTTCTTCAGCTATCAATGCAAAGAAATAGAGGAAAACAACAGATTGGGAAAGACTAGAGATCTCTTCAAGAAAATTAGAGATACCAAGGGAACATTTCATGCAAAGATGGGCTTGATAAAGGACAGAAATGGTCTGGACCTAACAGAAGCAGAAGATATTAAGAAGAGGTGGCAAAAAATACACAGAAGAACTGTACAAAAAGATCTTCACGACCCAGATAGTCATGATGATGTGATCACTAATTTAGAACCAGACATCTTGGAATGTGAAGTCAAGTGGGCTTTAGAAAGCATCATTACGAACAAAGCTAGTGGAGGTGATGGAATTCCAATTGAGCTGTTTCAAATCCTGAAAGATGATGCTGTGAAAGTGCTGCACTCAATAACTAGCAAATCTGGAAAACTCAGCAGTGGCCACAGGACTAGAAAAGGTCAGTTTTCATTCCAATTCCAAAAAAGGCAATGCCAAAGAATGTTCAAGCTACCACACAATTGCACTCATCTCACATGCTAGTAAAGTAATGCTCAAAATTCTGCAAGCCAGGCTTCAGCAATATGTGAACCGTGAACTCCCTGATGTTCAAGCTGGTTTTAGAAAAGGCAAAGGAGCCAGAGATCAAATTGCCAAAATCTGCTGGATCATGGAAAAAGCAAGAGAGTTCCACAAAAACATCTATTTCTGCTTTATTGACTATGCCAAAGCCTTGGACTGTGTGGGTCACAATAAACTGTGGAAAATTCTGAAAGGGATGGGAATACCAGACCACCTGACCTGCCTCTTGAGAAATCTGTATGCAGGTCAGGAAGCAACAGTTAGAACTGGACATAGAACAACAGACTGGTTCCAAATAGGGAAAGGAGTACATCAAGGCTGGATATTGTCCCCCTGCTTATTTAACTTAAATGCAGTGTATATCATGAGAAATGCTGGGCTGGAAGAAACACAAGCTGGAATCAAGATTTCCAGGAGAAATATCAATCACCTCAGATATGCAGATGACACCACCCTTATGGCAGAAAGTGAAGAGAAGCTAAAAGCCTCTCGATGAAAGTGAAAGAGGAGAGTGAAAAAGTTGGCTTAAAGCTCAACATTCAGAAAATGAAGATCGTGGCATCTGGTCCCATCACTTCATGGGAAATAGATGGGGAAACAGTGGAAACAGTGTCAGGCTTTATTCTTTTGGGCTCCAGAATCACTGCAGATGGTGACTGCAGCCATGAAATTAAAAGATGCTTACTCCTTGGAAGAAAAGTTATGACCAACCTAAAGAGCATATTCAAAAGCAGAGACATTACTTTGCTTACTAAGGTCCGTCTATTCAAGGCTATGGTTTTTCCAGTGGTCATGTATGGATGTGAGAGTTGGACTGTGAAGAAAGCTGAGCACTGAAGAATTGATGCTTTTGAACTGTGGTGTTGGAGAGACTCTTGAGAGTCTCTTGGACTGTAAGGAGATCCAACCAGTCCATTCTGAAGGAGATCAACCCTGGGATATCTTTGGAAGGAATGATGCTAAAGCTGAAACTCCAGTACTTTGGCCACCTCATGAGAAGAGTTGACTCATTGGAAAAAACTTTGATGCTGAGAGGGTTTGGGGGCAGGAGGAGAAGGCGACGACCGAGGATGAGATGGCTGGTTGGCATCACGGACTCGATGGACATGAGTCTGGAGTGAACTCCGGGAGTTGGTAATGGACAGGGAGGCCTGGCATGCTGTGATTCATGGGGTCACGAAGAGTCGGACACGACTGAGCGACTGAACTGAACTGAATTGAACTGAGTTCCAAAGAATTGATGCTTTTGAAATGTGGTGTTGGAGAAGACCCTTGAGAGCCCCTTGGACTGCAATGATATCTGACCAGTCCATCCTAAAGGAAATCAGTCCTGAATATTCACTGGAAGGCCTGATGCTGAAGCTGAAACTGGCCACCCGATATGAAGAGTTGACTCATTTGTAAAGCCCCTGGTGCTGGGAAAGATTGAAGGTGGGAGGAGAAGGGGATGACAGAGGATGAAATTGTTGCATGGCATCACCAATTCAATGGACATGAGTTTGGGTAAACTCCAGGAGTTGGTGATGGACAGGGAGGCCTGGCATGCTGCAGTCCATGGGATTGAAAAGAGTTGGACGTGACTGAGCGACTGAACTGAACTTTTGCTTTCCTCTTTCACCTTAATCAAGAGGCTCTTTTATTTTTTTCGCTTTCTGGGGTACAATGGCATTTCTAATGAAGTAGCAGGTCTTATTTCTTCAAGTAGGTTTTAAGCTTTTGAGAGCACAGACCTGACCTCCATGCATCCAATAGTAATTACCTGAGAGCTGGATTAGAGTAGCTATTTAGTAGATCCTCACCAGTTATATTTTCTATGTGATATAAGAGAAAAAGAAATGTTCCCTTTTGCATCTGGGTAAAGTATGGCCTTCTGCCATATGGTAAGGATGGTAAAATTACTGATGAGAATCACACATTGTACTCTATTCTTTTATTCCTACTTCACCCAAGGAGATCATAGCATGTGCTTTTACTAATGAATTATAGATAACAGTTTGGGTGATGTTTTAACATTCAGAATGAGTAATTCTTTGAAGCATCTAAAACCTTTGCTTACATTCTTTTTCTGCTTCTGTTTAGAATTGATAGACTATAGAAAAGGAAAATATGATCAGCTCATATATGTTAAAATAATAAGTAGACATAGATCCACAGCATTATGATAATTAAACTTATTTATTTAGTAACAGATCACTATCTGGCTTTTCCTCAAATGTATGATACTGAGCATCATTTTATAGTCTTGTAATCTTCAACCTGAAACTGCTAGGAAGCTCATCTCTTCACACTTACTGTGATTGCTACTAACTCCAAAACCGAACAGCTCCAGAAGGCATCACCAACATCCTGCTTGATGTAAAGCTCATCTTCTATCTCCGTTTCTAGTGCAGTGCACAGTCTGCCATTTATAGTGACTCTGCTTGAGAATAATGTAAGTAGATAGAAGCTACGCCCTTAGCTGCAGGAGGGAGTGATAAGCTGAGTATCTAACTCTAGATATCATAGGCACAAACCAGCCTTTACCTACACCTGATTGATAGTTTGGTTGAATAAAGAATTCTTGGTTGAAACTGCTGCGATCCAAAAGTCTACAAGCAATAAATGCTGGAGAGGATGTGGAGAAAAAGGAACACTCTTACACTGTTGGTGGGAATGCAAACTAGTACAGCGATTATGGAAAACAGTGTGGAGATTCCTTAAAAAATTGCAAATAGAACTGCCTTATGACCCAGCAATCCCACTGCTGGGCATACACACTGAGGAAACCAGAATTGAAAGAGACACATGTACCCCAATGTTCATTGCAGCATTGTTTATAATTGACATGGAAACAACCTAGATGTCCATCAGCAGATGAATGGATAAGAAAGCTGTGGTACATATACACAATGGAGTATTACTCAGCCCTTAAAAATAATAAATTTGACTCAGTTCTAATGAGATGGATGAAACCGAGCCGATTATACAGAGTGAAGTAAGCCAGAAAGAAAAACACCAATACAGTATACTGACACATATATATGGAATTTAGAAAAATAGTAACGATGACCCTGTATGTGAGACAACAAAAGAGACACAGAGGTATAGAACGGACTTTTGGCCTCTGAGGGAGAGGGAGAGGGTGGGATGATTTGGGAGAATGACACTGAAACATGTATACTATCATATAAGAAATGAAGCACCAGTCTATGTTCAATACAGGATACAGGATGCTTGAGGCTGGTGTACGGGATGATCTGGGGACATGGTGTGGGGTGGGAGGTGGGAGGGGGCTTTGGCATTGGGAGATCATGTACACATGTGGCTGATTCATGTCAATGTATGGCAAAACCAATACAGTATTATAAAGTAGAATAAAGTATTAAAAAAAAAAAAAAAGAAACTGATTTTCCCTAAGAATTTTAAAGTCCGTGTTCCCTTTTCTTCTAGCATGCAGGATTGCTCTTTAAAAGACTGATATATTTTGATTCTTGGTATACATTTTAACTGTTCAGATAGGTTTAGGGTCTTTGTTCCTGATGCTATGAAATTTTCTAGATTCTGACTTGTCTTCTCTCCTGGGCTACTCCTTTATTCTGGCAGACAGCCTTACTCAGTAGCTTGGGAGGTAAATTAACCAACACTTTTCATTTTTGAAATTATCTTTATTTCAGTATTACTTTAGGTTTTTGACTACATATAGAATTCTAGGTAGACATTATTTTCTTTCAGAATTTTGAAGAAATTGATCCATGACCTCATAATTTCCAGAGATGCCATTATGAATGCCATTGCCGTTCTAATTTGTGTGAATTGTATTTTCTCTTGGTAAATGTTTTGATCATTTTATCCTGAAAGTCTTGGAGTTTCATAATGAGATACTAAGGTGTGAATATTTTAACAGATATTTATTATGTTGGTAGGTCCTTTCAGTACAGAAACTCATGATCAGAAGTTCTGTAAATTTTTTGTATTGTTAATAAATCAGTTCTTTCTGGGTACCAACATATTCAGATATTGAACATACTGCTTCTTCAACTTTAGCTTCTTTTTTAAAATCTCTTTGTTTTCATTTTTCTCTTTAAAATATTTTATCTTTTATTCCAGTTTCCTTATTTTGAATGTTGTACTTGTGCTCTTATTTTTAATTTCCAAGAATTTTTCTAGTTCTTGGAATATTCCTTGTTAAAAATAGCATCATGTTCTGTTTCACAGATTCAGTATCTTATCTCTATAAGAACATTAATCATATTAAAAATTTTTTTTTCTTCCCTTTCCTTTAGGACCTTTTATTTGTTTTGGTCTCTGTCCATCAGGTTTCAGGCTTTCCTCAAATATCTGATTATCCATGGCAGCATTTAATATTTGGGAGTGACATTTTAAAAGGTAACCTTTGTGCAAGGCTTGTCAACCAGTGGGTTTGCTGTAAGATGACAGGGGCAGGCTGTTTCACTGGGTTGATGAGTTTCACCAGAAAAGAGTCTTTTAATCTTCTGTTGGGGGTTTATAAACTGGCTGCTTTTATTCTAGGAGTCAAATAAGGGATGGAGCAGTGAGTCTCATTGTTCAATACGTTTACTTTTGCTGTAATCCCTATTCAGGACTCTGGTCCTGGAGTTCATTAAGCCTTTCTTACTCCACTTCCTAAGAAACATCCAGTCTTCTGTTTTGTTTTTGAAGGAATGGGGAGGAAAAAAATATATATATTTTGTTTTGTCCTTGTAGATTTATGTCTTAATAAAACTGTTTTTCTTGTTTTAGCATGTACTTGAAAGGCACTGAAAGATTATCTTTGTTTTTAATTTCCTCTGTTTAACCTGTGGCCAATGGCATCTTCTTTGGAACCCAGGGCATCCTGTGCCTTTAGATACATTCTTGGGCCAATACAGGAGAAGCAGGTGATGTGGATTTGACCTCTGGATCAGGAAGATCCCCTGGAGGAGGAAATGATAACCCACTCCAGTCTTCTTGCCTGGAGAAATCCATGGACAGAGGAACCTCATGGGCTACAGTCCACCAGGTTGCAAAGAGTTGGACATCACTGAGTGACTAACACACAGACACACAACCATAAGTTTGTTTTCTACATCTGTGACTTCACTTCTGTTTTGTAAATAAGTTTACTTTTTTGAGTTTAGAATTCACTTAATTATTTTTGAGTGGTATTGACATATGATAAAGAAATGCCTTCAAGTAAAATGCTTAGCTTGTGTCAGCATATTATTAAAATTTATATTCTTAATTTTATAAAAATACATTTTTACACTGGATTCTCTAACCAAGAAAGATAAAAATGGAAATTTACATATAAAATAGGGATTATTCATTATTACCTATATCTGTTTAAATATTTTATCATATGCACATTCTAATTTTTCCCACTTAAAAGTGGAACATACTTTTAATTTTACTGTAAATTAAAGCATGCTTTTTAAGACACTAGACTGAAATTTATTTTTATATTGGTTCATCAAGAAAGAACTTTATGGTCTAATGTTTGGGATTATTTAACTTTCCATTTAACTAAAACCTAGCTCTCCTCCTGGGCTTCCCTGGTGGCTGAGCATTAAAGAATCTACCTGCAATGCCAGAGACTTAGGATGGATCCCTGGCTGTGTGTTTGATCCCTAGATTAGGAAGGTCTCCTGGAGAAGAGTATAGCAACCCACTCCATTATTCTAGCCAGGAGAATTCCATGGATAGAGGATCCTCATGAGTACAGTCCATGGAGTTGCCAAAAGTTGGGCATGACTGGGTGACTAAAACACACACACACAACATAAGAGGAATTAGTCAAGGGCTAGTGCTGGTCCTAGTTGTCTTTGTAGGAAGATTTCTGAGCAATAAATAGCCCAACATTGTTCTTCTCCCTTTGGTTTCCTACCAGAGCCTCCCATAGGCCAACTACAACTAGAAGCCAATGGACAAGTTTCCTTATTATAACTGAGTTCTTAGAGATCAGTATCTTATAACACAGAGTAGGAGGGAGAAGGATAAAAAGTGGACCTAGATGGGACAAATAGGAGATGGAATTAGTGTATGGACTAATTTTTTTTCCTGGAACATCTTTGTTCTAATTTTCATTGGAATGCTAATTTTAGAGGAGATGTGTCCTTTAAAATTTCAGTTGTCACTATTTGATTTCTAGGTGGTAGAATAAATTTCAGAAAACATCACACAGAAAAGCATTATAGCAATATAGCATTAATGATTGCTATAATTTTTTGTTCCATCATTCTAAGTGTCCATTTACGATGTGTCTAGAATATAGTAGGTGTCAAATTGATGATTGATTGCATTTGTTTTAGCTTTACTACACACCATTTTCTATTTGCTTGGATTACTGTTGCCTTGGTAACTTTCAAAGGCTTCATTCTAATAAAAAAGGGGGAGTGCAATGAGAGAAAAGAAAAAAAAAAAAAAAAGCTCAAAGTTTTTCTTCCCCTAAGTATCACAAAGTAAGACACAAAACCAAACAAAACATGGAGCCATGTTACATACAGTGGAGAAATTTTTAATTTGAAGGTAAGGGAGTGGGTTTCCCTACCATGACTGTCTTTAACTAAACCATGGTGCATGATGATCAGACTGTACATGGCCAGGGCGGCCCAAGGGAGGCTCCACTTTCAGAACTGTCTGACCCCACACCTGCACAAACAGCCTTTAAGAAAGGGGCAGTTGTACTTGGCAGCCAGTCCCCGTGGCTTTTTCATCAGGATTTTCTTTTGCTTTTCTCCATTTATCCACCATGGATCTTGGCGAGCATGTTCCTGCCATGGATTTGTCTGTGGTTTTCCTGGGAGCACAGTGTTGAAGAGGATGGGTGTTGACTTCCTGGGGTTGGATTCCAGAGTGTCCTGGCTTGCTCGGAAACACTGAAGCCCCCTGAGTCTCCCTTGGGTCTGCCTGAAGGTTTGCACAGCTGTCTTATGCCGAGGAGAGGGTGCATCACCACCAATTATTTTGTCATCAAAATAATTGTCCTGAAATAGTAACACTTTGCCACATGAGTGGATAAAGAAAATATGGGAATACACTGGTGGCTGTGGCCTGGGGAAAGGGTGACATGCAAATCTAAGTTTTATCTTGAAATCAGGTAGAGCTTTAGGAAAATTGCATTATTTTTCTGAAGGAATCTGAATCATTTGTGCTTACTTTTCAGCCTCTAATTCCATTTCAATTTTCTATTTCTTTTTAAAAAATAATATTACTTATTTATTTTTGGTGTGCAGGATTGTTTCTGAGAGGACTTTCTCTAGTTGTGGCGTGCAGCCTTATTGTGGTGGCTTCTCTGGTTGTGGAGCATGGGCTTTAGGGTCACAGGCTTCAGTAGTTGTGGTTCCTGGGCTCTTGAGCTCGGGTTCAGTAATTGTGGCACATGGACTTGGTTGCTCCATGGCATGTGGGGTCTTCTTAGATCAGAGGTTGAACCCATGCCTCCTGAATCGGCAGGAAGATTCTTTACCGCTGAGCCACCAGGAAAGCCCTCGTATTTCTTTTTATTATTCGACTTAAAAACATCTCCTACCAACAGGTGTGAAATAGGACAGGTACAAGTCTCTTCACCATCCTCTGATACGTGGACATCTGTTCCAGTCAGGAGGCTAAGCAGGTTTCAAATGGGCAGGCAATATTACAGAAGCTCTTCACTGGTACAAGAAATTATAGCTATACTTGGGTTATACACCACCAGATGAGTAGCAGACCTGGAACCAGGATAAACGCACACTGCGTTTAAAAGGCAGGAATATTATCCTTAATTGTTGTTCAGCCACTAAGTCGTGCCTGACTCTTTGTGACCCCATGAGCTGTAGCACGCCAGTCTTCCCCGTCCTTCACTATTTCCCAGTGTTTGTTCAAACTCAAGTCCGTTGAGTCAGTGATGCCATCCAACTGTCTCATCCTCTATCACTCCCTTCAATAATCTCAAGCATTTCTTATAACTAAAAATCTCATATTGTATATACACTTGAATTAAGACAAGGTGACTTTCAAATAAGGTTTGATTCCTTCCTATTACATTACTGTCATCTTCCCCTGTGTTCATTCCCCTCACAAATATTTACTGAGGGCCTTTTATTTTTTATTATTTTCTGTTTTGTTTTGGTTTTCTTTTGTTTTCTTGAAGTATAGTTGATGAACAATATTACATAACTTACAGGTATACATTATAGTGATTAAAATTTTTAAAGTTTAGACTTCACATATAGTTATAAAATATTGGCTATATTCCCCAAATTGTACAAGATATCCTGTGGCTTATTTTCAACTTAATAGTTTGTACATCTTAATTCCTTCCCCCAAATTGCCCCCACCTCATAACTGTGAATCTACTTCTTTTTTGTTATATTTACTAATTTGTTGTATTTTTTAAGAGTCCATGTTTAAGTGATGTCATGCAGCATTTGTCTTTCTCTGTCTGACATTTCACTTCATGTTCATTCATATTGCTGCAAATCACAAAAATTTCCTCCTTTTTTATGGTTTAGTAGTATTCCAGTCCATATATCGCAGCAGCTGAGAGGAGCTACCACAGCTGGAGGTCAGGGGCGGTGGCTGAGAGGTGGCCAAGAGGAGCTACCCCGTGCCCAAGGTAAGGAGCAGTGGCTGCACTTTGCTGGAGCAGCCATGAAGAGAGACCCCACCGTCAAGGTAAAAGAAACCCAGGTAAGACGGTAGGCACTGAGAGAGGGGATCAGGGGGCAGAGACTGAAACTACAGTCAGGGACAACTAGCCAATCTGATCACATGGACCACAGCTTTGTCTAACTCAATGAAATTAAGCCTTGCCTTGGGGCTACCCAAGACAAACCGGTCATGGTGGGAGAGGTCTGACAGAATGTGGTCCACTGGAGAAGGGAATGGCAAGCCACTTCAGTATTATTGCTTTGAGAACCTCATGAACAGTATGAAAAGGCAAAACATAGGACACTAAAAGATGAACTCCCCAGGTCAGTAGGTGCCCAATATGCTACTGGAGATCAGGGGAGAAATAACTCCAGAAAGAGTGAAGGGATGGAACCAAAGCAAAAACAACACCCAATTGTGAATGGGTCTGGTGATAGAAGCAAGATTCAATGCTGTAAAGAGCAATATTGCATAGGAACCTGGAATGTTAGGTCCATGAATCAAGGCAAATGGGAAGTGGTCAAATAGGAGATGACAAGATGAACACTGACATTCTAGGAATCAGTGAACTAAGATGGACTGGAATGGGTGAATTTAACTCAGATGACCATTATATCTACTACTGTGTGCAGGAATCCCTTAGAAGAAATGGAGTAGCCATCATGGCCAACAAAAGAATCCAAAATGCAGTATTTGCATTCAATCTCAAAAACAACAGAATGTTCGTTTCCAAGGCAAATCATTCAATATCATGGTAATTCAAGTCTATGCCCGACCAGTAACACCAAAGAAGTTGAAGTTGAATGGTTCTATGAAGACCTACAAGACCTTCTAGAACTAACACCACAAAAAGATGTCTTTTTCATTATAGGGTACTGGAATGCAAAAGTATAAAGTCAAGAAACACCTGGAGTAACAGGCAAATTTGGCCTTGGATTTTGGAATGAAGCAGGGCAAAGGCTAATAGAGTTCTGCCAAGAGAACACACTGGTCATAGCAAACACCCTCTTCCCAACAACACAAGAGGAGACTCTCCACATGGACATCACCAGATGGTCAACACTGAAATCAGATTAATTATATTCTTTGCAGCCACAGATGGAGAAGCTCTATACAGTCAGCAAAAACAAGACTGGGAGCTGGCTGTGGCTCAGATCATGAACTCCTTATTGCCAAATTCAGATTGAAATTGAAGAAAGTAAGGAAAACTGCTAGACGATTCAAGTATGACCTAAATCAAATCCCTTATGACTATACAGTGTAAGTGAGAAATAGATTTAAGGGACTAGATCTGATAGACAGAGTGGACAGAGTGCCTGATGAACTATGGAATGAAGTTCGTGACATTGTACAGGAGACAGGGATCAAGACCATCTCCAAGAAAAAGATGCAAAAAAGAAAAATGGCTGTCTGAGGAGGCCTTACAAATAGCTGTGAAAAGAAGAGAAGCAAAAACAAAGGAGAAAAGGAAAGATATAAACATCTGAATGCAGAGTTCCAAAAAATAGCAAGGAGAGATAAGAAAGCCTTCTTCAGTGATCAATGCAAAGAAATAGAGGAAAATACAATGCTAAAGACTAGAGATCTCTTCAGGAAAGTTAGAGATACCAAGGGAACATTTCATGCAAAGATGGGCTCGATAAAAGACAGAAATGGTATGGACCTAACAGAAGCAGAAGATATTAAGAAGAGGTGGCAAAAATACACTGAACTGTACAAAAAGAACTTCACGACTCAGATAGTCACGATGGTGTGATCACCCACCTAGAGCCAGACATCCTGGAATGTGAAGTCAAGTGGGCCTTAGGAAGCATCACTACAAACAGAGCTAGTGGAGGTGATGGAATTCCGGCTGTGCATTTTCAGATCCCGAAAAATAATGCTGTGAAAGTGCTGCACTCAATATGCCAGCAAATTTGGAAAACTCAGCAGTGGCCACAGGACTAGAAAAGGTCAGTTTTCATTCCAATCCCAAAGAAAGGCAATGCCAAAGAATGCTCAAACTACTGCCCAACTGCACTCATCTCAGATGCTAGTAAAGTAATGCTTAAAATTCTCTAAGCCAGGCTTCAGCAATACATGAACCATGAACTTCTAGATGTTAAGTTGATGTTAGAAAAGGCAGAGGAACCAGAGATCAAATTGCCAACATCTGTTGGATCATCAAAAAAGCAAGAGAGTTCCAGAAAAACATCTATTTCTGCTTTATTGACTATTCCAAAGCCTTTGACTGTGTGGATCACAATAAAAGGTGGAAAATTCTGAAAGGGATGAGAATACCAGACCACCTGACCTGCCTCTTGAGAAATCTGTATGCAGGTCAGGAAGCAACAGTTAGAACTGGACATGGAGCAACAGACTGGTTCCAAATAGGAAAAAGGAGTACGTCAAGGCTGTATATTGTCACCCTGCTTATTTAACTTATATGCAGAGTACCTTATGAGAAACGTGGGGCTGGAGGAAGCACAAGCTGGAATCAAGATTGCTGGGAGAAATATCAATAACTTCAGATATGCAGATGACACCACCCTTATGGCAGAAAGTGAAGAGGAACTAAAAAGCCTCTTGATGAAAGTGAAAGAGGAGAGTGAAAAAGTTGGCTTAAAGCTCAACATTCAGAAAACAAAGATCATGGCATCCAGTCCCATCACTTCATGGGAAATAGATGGGAAAACAGTGGAAACAGTGGCTGACTTTATTTTTTGGGGCTCCAGAATCACTGCAGATGGTGACTACAGCCATGAAATTAAAAGACGCTTACTCCTTGGAAGGAAAGTTATGACCAACCTAGACAGTATATTCAAAAGCAGAGATATTACTTTGCCAACAAAGGTCCATCTGGTCAAGGCTATGGTTTTTCCAGTGGTCATGTATGTATATGAGAGTTGACTGTGAAGAAAGCTGAGTGCTGAAGAATTGATGCTTTTGAACTGTGGTGTTGGAGAAGACTCTTGAGAGTCCCTTGGACTGCAAGGAGATCCAACCAGTCCATCCTAAAGGGGATCAGTCTTGGGTGTTCATTGGAAGGACTGATGCTAAAGCTGAAACTCCAATACTTTGACCGCTTCATGCGAAAAGTTGACTCACTGGAAAAGACCCTGATGCAGGGAGGGATTGGGGACAGGAGGAGAAGTGGACAACTAAGGATGAGATGGCTGGATGGCATCTCCGACTTGATGGACATAAGTTTGAGTGAACTCCGGGAGTTGGTGATGGACAGGGAGGCCTGATGTGCTGCGATTCATGGGGTCGCAAAATCGGACACTACTGAGCAACGGAACTGAACTGAAGCCTTAGTTATCTCATCTCTAAAATGGGGATAATAAAACACATCTCATGACGTAAGAATGAAATGACTCAATACATATAAAGTGTCTGGCATTTTTTGACCACGTACTAAGTGCTTAATAAACTTAACTTAAAGAATAACTGCTACTATGATAATGAAAATGGTATTCAAGGATGATTAATGTATGTAGGATTAGTTGGAGGAGGGAAATAGTCAAACAGAGAACTTGGTTACAATGTTGTTTGAACAGTCAAGGCATGAATATAGTGCTAATGAGGCTGGGAAATAACAGATCCCAGAGAAATCACATGAAAGTAGAATTAAGAGGCCTTGGATACTGCTTGGAATTATGACATAGGGAAGATGGAAAACTTAAAGATAATTGCGATTTGGGCCTGAGTTGTAGGGAGAATGTTGAGCAATTCAGAATGTGGACCTGGTATTGACTAGGAGAGTTAAATGACAGTCCACCTAGAAGGGTGGATTGGGAGACAGTTTGTGCTAGAACAAGGAGGATGCGGGGGTCAAGTGAAAGTTGAAGGATGAAAACAGATCAGGAGACGTAAGAGACACATGTTAGATCTCTTGGTAAGGAAGATCCCCAGGAGGAGGGCATGGCAACCCTCTCCAGTACTCTTACCTGGAGAATGCTATAGACAGAGGAGCCTGACGGGCTACAGTCCATGGGGCTGCAGAGTCAAACATGACTGAAGCGACTTAGCCCACACATGAGCATATACCCAGTAAGAGGCATAGGATGTAACCCAATCTTTAACTGAGGAAGAAGTAAAGGGATGAGGAAAGGAAAGAAAGAAGGAAAAGAAGAAGAAAGGAATCAGATTTAATTCCTGGACTCTCCTCAGCTATCACATTGATTAGGCTGTTCATCCTTGGCACTGTTCTCTCTCTCTCTGATCATCAGGCCTTGCCATCAGACAGTTCTCCTCATCCCTTTACTTCTTCCTCAGTTAAAGATTGGGTTACATCCTATGCCTCTTACTGGGTATATGCTCATGTGTGGGCTAAGTCGCTTCAGTCATGTTTGACTCTGCAGCCCCATGGACTGTAGCCCGTCAGGCTCCTCTGTCTAGAGCATTCTCCAGGTAAGAATACTGGAGTGGGTTGCCATGCCCTCCTCCTGGGGATCTTCCTTACCAAGAGATCTAACATGTGTCTCTTACGTCTCCCGAAATTTAGCAGGCGGGTTCTTTACCACTAGCCATCTGGGAAGCCCTACTGGGTGTATAATGGTAAATAAATTATATCTTTGCTCTCAAGAAACTCACTATTCAAGATGAAGTTTCCTAAAAAGACCGAGTACAAATATAAGAAATAGTTCGATAAATCAGATCAGCTTATACTGAATTGGGAGAAAAAGAGTTAACCAACAATGTAGAGTTCTTTTCTTTTCTTCCTAGACATCCAGGAAGTATTAGATAAGAAGATTTTGGTGAATTTATTTGTTTCATTGTTTGGTTTATAGGCAATATGAGTGTACTTTCATCTGTAGGTAATATGAATTGCTTTTCATCTATAAGTGATATGAGTGAATTTTGCTCCAAACTTTCTCTTTAGAGTGAGTCTCTAGGCTTTATATAGAATCAGAAAATGAGTACACATGCTTGGTTTAGCCTCACCTCCTGGTCATGTGACAGTATTTGATCCTGTTGATTAATGCTGCCTTTTGAAACTTCCCCTCTCTTAGCTTCCACCTGACCTCTGCGCCCTGTCCTCAGTGAACTTCTTTTCCTGCTTTCTTTTCCCATCCCTGACTCTTTCTCTGCTCTCTGGATGATTTCAACCACATCCAGGGCATCAACTATAGTATATTCCTTACTTATGAATGAATTCCATTCTGAGAGCATGTTTGTAAGTCCAATTTATTCAAAAAGTCCAACAAAGTAATCCTAGATAC
This sequence comes from Nanger dama, assembly GCA_917880005.1. Classification (NCBI taxonomy): domain Eukaryota; kingdom Metazoa; phylum Chordata; class Mammalia; order Artiodactyla; family Bovidae; genus Nanger; species Nanger dama. The sequence continues at coordinate 3,590,136 of CAKJTW010000078.1, read as the reverse complement.
CCAACTAACACAATTGGCTATATAGTACTGTGATGTTGCAGGTTTACAATGCTTTTCAGATAAATAATGCATAAACAACAAACACAAAAAATAAATAAAACATTTTTAATTTTACAGTGAGTGAGTGAGTGATAGGTGCTCAATCATGTCTGACTCTTTGTGACCCCATGGACTGTAGCCTGCCAGGCTTCTCTGTCCATGGAATTCTCCAGGCAAGAATACTGGAGTGGGTTGTCATTTCCTTCTCCAAATCTTACAGTACAGTTCCTTGAAAAATACAGTAGTCTAGTACCTGCCTGCAATGCAGGAGACCTGGGTTCGATTCTGGGGTTGGGAAGATCCTCTGGAGAAGGAAATGGCAACCCACTTCAGTATTCTTGCCTGGAGAATCCCATGGACAGGGGATCCTGGCAGGCTATAGTCCATGGGATTGCAAAAGTTGGACATGACTTAGCTACCGCACTGGTACAACACCTGGCATACAGAGACTGGCATTGTGTGAACAGGCAAGAATAGTTACTGACTAGAGGAGGGAGAGGGGGTGGGAGATGATAGAGCTGAAGGAGCATCAGCAATAAGAGATGTAAGGTAAGCTGCAGTTTCACTCACGCCTGATGTTGATGGAACACATGTTCGCATTGTTGAAAGGTTCCAACTTGAAGATTTGTATATAGAAGAATTGCTGTAGTATTTCTGAGGGAATTTTTCTCAAACATATGCCTCGAGCATAGGTATTACCAGAGCACCCAATCTTTACTTCTAACAGTCCTCTGGAATCTCCACCTGGACATCTCACTAGTACCTTAAACTTAACCTATCTGAAACAAGCTCCTCATTTTTTCTGCCCTTCAGAACACTTCCTCCCAGCTTCCCCATTTTTTTTTTTTGGCTGCACCAAGTGGCATGTGGGATCTTAGTTCCTTGATCAGGGATCAACCCCACACCCCCTGCAGTGGAAGTGCAGAGTCTTACTTAACCACTGGACCATCAGAAGTCCTTCAAATTCTCCATTTCTGCTTAAGGTGCCACACTTGAAATACCAGAATCCTCTTTAATGCACAGGTTCAAGGTGAATGCAGGATTAAGGCAATGCCAGCACTGAGAATGCTCCCCACCTGGTTCCCTCTTAAGCTATGCCCATGTGTTGGCTCACTCCAGTCTTTCCAATTTGACTCTTCACTGACTCCCAGCTACGCTGCAGTGGTAGGCTCCTGCCTACTTTTCTCTCTGGGTGAGACTCAAGGACACTGTGAAAAATAGCCATTAGCTTTTCTTTCTCATTTTCAAATGTCTAAGTTATTATTAAATACGTGGAGGAAGTTATCTTGCTCTGCAGTTGTATAATAAAGCTCTTGGTGGCAGCTTGTTCAGCGTGGGTGTGAGAGCATAAACAAATGGAGGTCATTTTGCCTTCTGGGGGTTATTTTTAATATCCAAGATTTTTAGTTCCTGCTCATTTCCCCTGCTTCTTGCTGCAGAAGCACCTCACAGCTAAATCCATTGATGGCTTCCACAAAACATAAATCCTAGAAAAGAATGCATGATTTATTCATAGAGAGACCTCAGACCTTCAATCTAAACATAGGTGATAATGTATTAGACACATTCTAATGTGTGTTATTACCTGAATTCGCACACCACATGGAAGGAGAAAATTAGATTTCTGAAAGAAGAGAGAACTGCTTAATAATGCCAGGATTTGCTGACATTAGGAGTGACCTTTCAAAACAAGCAAGGGAAAGAAAGGAAATGAATCAATATTTTAAAAAGTATTTTCCTTTCATTGTTCAGTTAACCCTGACAACATCTCTTATTTAATAGATGTGGAAACTGAGACTCAGAAATGTTAAGTAACTCACTCAAGGTTGTATTTCTGTGAAAACTAGACTTCTAACTTGAGTATCTTGGACCCCCAAAGCCAATTTTCTCCTTATTATACCAGCATTTTCCAAAATGATTCCATGGAATATGAGTTCATTGGAAAGGTGTCAGATATTCTAGGTAAAAGTTTGACCAAGTTACAGGACAGTCTCAACAGTGCTATTTTATAGTCAAATTCTTTTCCTACCCAGCCTCTGGCAAGCATCGGTCTCTTCTTTATTCTTATATCTTTGGCTTTTCCAGATGTCATATAAACAGGATCATGCAGTAAGAGTATAAGACTATAATCATGTAGTCTTAAATAGTCTTTTGGTTTATCCTTCCTTCTTTCATTTAGAAAAATGCATATGAAATTTATCATGTTGTATCCACAGTTTGTTTCTTTTTATTGTGAAATAGTCTTCCATTGTTTGAGTGTTGTAAAACATTAAGGTTGTTTCTAGGCTTGAGCAATTGTGAGTAAAGTTGCTATAAACAATCTCATATGCAGATGACACCACCCTTATGGCAGAAAGTGAAGAGGAGCTAAAAAGCCTCTTGATGAAGGTGAAAGAGGAGAGTGAAAAGGTTGGCTTAAAGCTCAACATTCAGAAAATGAAGATCATGGCATCCGGTCCCATCACTTCATGGCAAATAGATGGGGAAACAGTGGGAGTGTCAGACTTTATTTTTTGGGCTCCAAAATCACTGCAGATGGTGACTGCAGCCATGAAATTAGAAGACACTTACTCCTTGGAAGAAAAGCTATGACCAACCTAGAGAGCATATTCAAAAGCAGAGACATTACTTTGATTACTAAGGTCCGTCTAGTCAAGGCTATGTTTTTCCTTGTGGTCACATATGGATGTGAGAGTTGGACTGTGAAGAAGGCTGAGCGCTGAAGAATTGATGCTTTTGAACTGTGGTGTTGGAGAAGACTCTTGAGAGTCCCTTGGGCTGCAAGGAGATCCAACCAGTCCATTCTGAAGGAGATCAAGCCTGGGATTTCTTTGGAAGGAATGATGCTAAAGCTGAAACTCCAGTTCTTTGGCCACCTCACGTGAAGTGTTGACTCATTGGAAAAGACTCTGATGCTGGGAGGGATTTGGGGCAGGAGGAGAAGAGGACGACCGAGGATGAGATGGCTGGATGGCATCACGGACTCGATGGACGTGAGTCTGAGTGAACTCTGAGAGATGGTAATGGACAGGGAGGCCTGGCGTGCTGCGATTCATGGGGTCGCAAAGAGTCGGACACGACTGAGCGACTGAACTGAACTGAACTGATCGCTATGGGAGTAAACATAAGTTTCTGTTTCTGTTGGGTGGGATTGCTGGACAAAGAAGAGTTTGGAAATTGATGTGAATCTCCTTATATCTTCAGTCCCCAGTGAATCTATGTTTTCTTAATGTCTCACCCTTGACCTTAACATTGACAACTTTGAATTTTTAAAATCATGTCTGACTACATCTGCTCTAGGTAAGCATGGCTGGAATTCTGTCTCTCCTTGCAAATGCCTTTCAAGTGCTTGCCTTTCTTTAGATTTCTTTTTATTTGTTGCCCTAGAACCTTAGAATTATGATGGACTTATGAAGTTATGGATTTACAGTTTGCTTTTATTTGGAGGGGTTATCATTGTTGTAAGGGTGAAAGCAATTATATCTCAAACTGAAACTAATCCCAAGCTAGAATTCTATTTGTTCATTTAAAAAAAAATCCAATACAAGCAATTATTTTTAATAGATCTAAGAGATTCCAAAATGTGGTGCAGTTTACTTTAAACATTGTCAATAGATGACTTTATATGTTTGTGGAAAATTTCTTCAAATATAAATTTCTCATTTGTAATTATGAAGGGTTAATTCCATGGACTCAAAATTCTTAGGTGTTTCTAATATTATCTGCTTGTATGTCCTATAAGAAGAGGCTTGGCATCTTTTAGCAATAGGACTCACTAGCTGATTGCAGTCCAAAGTAAGGTTTCTTATATCTAACAAACAGTAATCTCACCTGTGTGAGATTAAATTGAATCAGTCTCACCTGTGTCTGTGTGTACATGCATGTGCATGTCTTTGAGAGAGAAACAGGTACGTATATATACATATATTTATAAATATATGTAGATTTATAAATATAAATAATATATAATATTATATATTAATAATTATATATAAATCTATATATAGTATATATGCACAGAGAGAGAGAGGGAGGGAGGGAGGAAGGAGAGAGAGAAAGAGAGAGAGAGCAAGCGATATATAGAAGTTAGCATTTTCCTGTCTATTCCAAGCTCATGAAAAGAAAATACAAATATTTTGAACACCCATTCATTCTGCTATGTATACCTTCCTTGCTCCCTTGACTGTGCTGTCATCATCTACCAACTTTTGGTCACTCTACTACGTCCTCTGGGACCTTGGAGTATACAGTGAAAGCGCTAGTCACTCAGTCGTGTCCAGTTCTTTGCAACCCCATGGACTGTAGCTTGCCGGGTATCCACTGTCCGTGGAATACTCCAGGCAAGAATACTGGAGTGGATAGCCGTTCCCTTCTGCAGGAGATCTTCCTGACACAGGGATCAAACCTGGGTCCCCCACATTGCAGGAAGATTCTTTACTGTTTGAGCCACCAGAGAAGCCCTGGAGTGTTCAATCTTTCATTAAATGCAAAATTTTACCAAAATCTAAATTATGTAATACCCTAGCCTCTCAGAATTTTTGGAGATAAATTACCAAAGTGGTGTTTCTACAAATACAAGCTTTCAAACCTTACTCCAGTCTCACACTTCCCCTCAACATCCTTTTACATGCCCCTAGACGCTTTCAGTTCAGTTCAGTTGCTCAGTTTTGTCCAGCTCTTTGCGACCCCATGGACTGCAGCATGCAGGCTTCCCTGTCCATCACCAACTCCCGGAGCTTGCTCACACTTATGTCTATTAAGTCGGTGATGCCATCCAACCATCTCATGCTCTGTCGTCCCCTTCTCCTCCCCCGCCTTCAATCTTTCCCAGCATCAGGGTCTTTTCCAATGAGTCAGTTCTTCATATCAGGTGGCCAAAGTATTGGAGTTTCAGCTTCAACATCAGTCCTTCCAAAGAAATCCCAGGGCTGATCTCCTTCAGAATGGACTGGTTGGATCTCCTTGCAGTCCAAGGGACTCTCAAGAGTCTTCTCCAACACCACAGTTCAAAAGCATCAATTCTTCGATGCTTAGCTTGCATTAGAATATAATATTTATCTTTCTCTTTCTGACTCACTTCAGTCTGTATAATAGGTTCTAGGTTCATCTACCTCATCAGAACTGACTCAAATGCATTTCTTTTTAATGGCTGAATAATATTCCATTGTGTATATGTACCCAACTTCTTTACCCATTCATCTGCTGATGGACAGCTAGGTTGCTTCCATGTTCTAGCTGTTGTAAATAGTGCTGTGATGAGCAATGGGATACATGTGTCTTTTTCAGTTTTGGTCTCCTCAGGGTTTGTTTTATTTTTTGAACAATTGTTCTCAAGTTTACAATACAAATCTTTAACTTTTCACAGATTACCATTTCATGGATGATTCAAGACTCTTGCAACACAAATTGCCATATCCTTTACTGTGTCCTTTGCCTTGTACAAACGTTTAAATCAAAATTTGTTTCTTGGTTCAGGGTCATTGCCACTATCACTCCATTTGGAACAGCATACTGTGATGGCTTCCCAGGTGGTTCAGTGGTAAAGAATCCACCTGCCAATGCAGGAGACACAGGAGATGTGGTCCCTGGGTCAAGAAGATTCCCTGGAGAAGGAAATGGCTACCCACTCCTGTACTTTTGCCTGGGAAATCCCATGGAGAGAGAAGCCTGATGGGATACAGTTCACGTGGTCACAAAGAGGCAGGCATGACTTAGTGACTAAAAATAGCAACAGGCAAGCTACCTTAAAAATTGTGCTTGGGACAATATAATGAATGGTCTGTCATGGAAACGTTAAAACATAATAAATAAATAAAACACAACTGTGATGGATGCCAGGGATATTAAGACATAGACCTCATCCCCAAGATGCTTTCTTGAGAACATGGAACATACTGAAATGAAAAGTGATTACAAGAGAGCAAAGAAATATGTTGGTAAACGTCTAATGGCTGGATCAAATACCAGCACAAAAGGAACTAAGGAGAGGTTAGCATGGATTGAAGTCACCAAGAAAGATCCCACAAAGAGAATGGGACTCAAAAGAACGATTTATAAAACAACTTTTTACTAAGCAAGAAGAAACATAATGGCAATTCTGGCATTTAGTAAAAGTAGTTTGGTGAAAATAAGCTTGTCTAGAATGATAAATTCAAGTTGCAAATGGTAACATAATTTCAGAGAGGTTGGCATAATACTTTTGTGACATTAAGCACAATATTTTTGTAGAGCAGTGTCTCATTATTTTCGAAATTATATTTTTGCAGCTTGTCCTTTTATGCTATTCCATCCCATTCCTTCAGGTAGCAGTGATTTGTTACACAGCTTTCCAAAAACAGCTCTACTTTCAAAAACGTTGTGTGTAATAATTGCTAATGAATTACTGGAGTGAGGAAAGCAGAACTGGGAGGCAGAGAATTATAATAAGTTACGGAAAAAGTAATAATGTGTCTAGTGGAGAATATCACTTTGAGACTTGAGAAAACTTTGCTTGAAAAACAATAATTATGTCTTTTAAAAATTGAACTATTGTTGATTTACAAAGTTGTGTTAATTTTTGCAGTAAAGTGACTCAGTTATATATATATATACATATATATATTCTTTTCTTATATAGTTTTATCATTGGATATTGAATATGGTTTTGTGTGCTATACAATACGATTTTGTTTTGTTTATCCATTCTGTATATTAATATACAAGCTTACATCTGCTACCCCCAATCTCCCACTCCATTCTTTCGCCAACCCCTCTCCTTTGGCAGCCACTCATCTCTTCTCTATGTCAGTGATTCTGTTTCACAGATAGGTTCATTTGTGTCCTAGATTCCACATATAAGTCAATTATATGGTATTTGTATCATATACCATACATATTATATGGTATTTGTCTATTTCCTTCTGGCTTACTTTGCTATGATAATCTCTAGTTGCATCTGGTGGCTGCAAATGGCATTATTTCAAAGGACAAATATTTCTTAGTTCAGTCCTTCTGCTCTATTGCATATTAGATCTCTCTCTCTTTTTAAGTATACCTCTAATTCATCCCTCGTGCCACAACTTGTGCTACCTTAGAAGCCTTAATTAATATTCACCTGACCTGCCCAGTGATCTCACTCCATAGTTCTTGCCTGAGACTCTATGTAGATGGAATCACCTGAGTGGTTCTGGAGGTATTCTCCTCTTCCTTCACTATTTCATGGCATTTCTTAAGAACATTTTATCAAGGGATAATTCTCGTTGATACGTAGAGACTATTCTTTATTCAGTAGTATATTGCTTCTATGTCGTCAATGGTATGTAAACAGATGCCCTGTGTGGTTGCTAGCATGGCTTTATGACACTTTCCTCCTCTGTCACCACCTCTGGCCATGCACAACCCCTGCCGCCACCAGCACTACTTCTGTTTCCATTACTGCTCTCACTCTTGGCTGTTGTGTTCACCACTGTGCTAGGCATCATCTCTAGCTCTTTTCCAAGTATCCAAGACTCCTACATTGCTGTCCTCCTACTACGAGAGTACACTGATCCTTGCAAAGATTAGGTAATGTGTTTAAAGTTAGTGATCAGTAAAGCCAGGGAGTAAGCTTAAGTTTAGGGTTTCCCTGGTGGCCCAGTGGTAAAGAATCTAACCAATGCATGAGAAGCAGGAGACACAGGTTCCAGCCCTAGGTCAGAAAGATTCCCTGGAGGAGAGCATGGCAACCTACTTTAGTATTCTTGTCTGGAAAATCCTAGGGACAGAGGAGCCTGGCAGGTTACAGTCCATAGAGTCTCAAAGAGTCAGACACGACTAAAGCAAATGAGTACATACAAGCTTAAGTTTGTCTGATTCCAGACCTAAAGTTCTTTTAACTATTGTGAACAGTCCATCAAAAAACCTCTGTTAGTTTAATGACTCACTTTCCAAAGCCTACCTTGGATGCCCACAGTGCCTATGAGGATAAACCTATTCTTAACATGTTCACAACTGTCTTTCTGACTATCTTTGTTGTCATCATTCAGTTGCTTGATCGTATCTGATTCTATGACCCCACAAACTGCAGCAAGCTTGGCTTCCCTGTCCATCACCAGCTCCCGGAGCTTGCTCAAACTCACGTCCATTGGGTAGGTGATGCCATCCAACCATCTCACCCTCTGTCATCCCCTTCTCCTTCCTTCTATCTTTCCTAGCATCAGGGTCTTTTCTAATGATTCGACTCTTAGCATCACATGGCCAGAATATTGGAGCTTCAGGTTCAGCATCAGTCCTTCCAGTGAATATTCAGGATTGGTTTCCTTTAGGATTGACTGGTTTGATCTCCTTGCAGTCCAAGGGACTCTCAGAGTCTTCTCCAACAACAACATTTGAAAAACATCAATTCTTCTGACTATCTTAAAGTTTTAAAAATGTTTTCTTTTTCTTTCTTTTCTGTTCCAAGTTGAATGTCTAATCCATGGTTTGGCACCTCTGTGGCAGTTGGTGATTACTCCCATGAATGTCAATTTGTATTTTAAAAATGCTGTTTAAGTGCTATTTAGCACCTTTTCCATGTGAGGTCATCTCATAGTAATGAAACATTAGCACTTAAATATCTTAATGTTCTTAAAAATGACGGCATATGTTAAATCTAGTCTGAGTCTTTTTTTTTTTTTAGGGGGAAGGAAGCGTGATGGTGCATGAAGGTATAGGTTGTTAACTTATTTAAATACAGTCATATGGTAACATTTACACACTAATAAAATTGCCAATAATATCTGGTCTCAGGTTTTCCCATATCTGTGTTTCTTATATAACTTAAAAAAACTGCTACAGCTGCTGGTTTTAATTATTCCACACTTTGCCATGTTAGCTCCTATTCCATATTTCACATCATAGTCATTTCCTGTGATTCCTGACCTCTTGGATTTTTATCCTGTCTTGCTCTTTGGAATTCTTATCCTTCATTAAATGGTGTGGTGGTATTTAGTTGCTAATTCATGTCCGACTCTTTCGCAACCCCATGGACTGTAGCCTGCCAGGTGCCTCTGTCCATGGGATTTCCCAGGTAAGAATACTGGAGTGGGTTGTTACTTCATTTTCCAAGGGTTCTTCCCAGCCCAGGGATTGAACCCATGTCTCCTGCATTGGCACTGGGTCATTGTTAATTCTGTGAGGTGTAATTACGGCATGGTGTCTTTATTAGGTTGCATGCTAATCTATGGGGAAAATGACATGCTTGAGGTTTGCTGCAAAGTATTCAGGCAGAGCTGCTGGATGGCCAGTAGGTATGTCAAATGAGAAGATCCTTTTCGTTATTCTTCTTCCTTTGAATGCAGGCAGATGTGTAAACTTGGCTTCATCTCCACAAGGAGGAAATGGATCTTGACGGGTGTTAACCATTGTCCTTGACTGTGAATGAATTTATCATTGACATTTAAGGTAATTTTGGCAAATGAGATGTGAGGGAAGGTCTATTGAAGAGTTTGTTTTGGAAGCTTTTTCTCACTGGTAAATACTGACAGTGGAGGAACTATTTTTCTTTTCTTCCATTGCTCAACACTTTTGTGACTCCTACAATGTGTTGCTTGTCCTACAAAGAACTGCAGCAGCTAGCTTGTGACAATGAGAAACAAGCATATAGTTGAAAGAAAACAGATCAAAGATGCAAAACCAGAAGATAGGAAGATGCTGTGTCCCTGGAAACATTTTTTGAGCTGAGTTAATAAATTCTGCTGAAATTTAATACTTATGTGAGAAAAAATCAGGTGTGAAATTTGTTGGTGTTAATAAGCTTTTCAAACTTTGAGAAGTGCTCATTTTTTTCCTCTCTTTTTCCTTTTCCATAGTGGCATTTGTCAGAGGTTGAAAACCCAATGGATATGTGAAGAGGAAGCTCATTAAATGGCAGGAGGTAGAAAATTTTTTTATAATTCTTAGGGTATTAATATCAGCTATCATTCACATTACCTTGAGTCTGTAATGCATGCATTATATTAAATGTGATCTAATTATTCTGGCTTTTATAATTCACATGTATATAGAAATCTTTAGAAAGGAAACACGGTGATAAAATTTTCTGCTGAATTCAGATTCTCCCGTAAAATGCTTTAGACTTCCAGCCACATCAGTTCTGCTCTGTCTGCTTTTTCAGAGGAGGTTGCTGCAAGAGGAACAGTTGGCTTACATGAATGTTTGTGACAGAATCTCACATTCAGACTTGAGCTTTTAGGTAATAATTAACAGGAATGTCATATATAAGACTGATGGACTTACAGAATTTTAAGAAATAAACTGACTTGCCAAGCCAAGTCTTGCAGTCATGCAGGTGACTTGGGTCTCCTGCTTCACAGGCAGATTCTTTACTGTCTGAGCCACAAAGGAAGGCCTGTTGCTAAATCATAATAATAACTAAATACTTAACTAAAATAATTAGTGCGTGCTAAGTCACTTCAGTCATGTCTGACTCTTTGCAACCCCATGGACTGTAGCTCACCAAGCTCCTCTGTCCATGGGGATTCTCCAGGCTAGAATACTGTAGAGGGTTGCCATACCCTCCTTTAGGGGACCTTCCCAACACAGGATTGAACCCATGTCTCTTATGTGTCCTGCACTGGCAGATGGGTTCTTTACCCCTAGCATCACCTGGGAAGCCCAAAATGAGTAGATGTGTTTTATTCCTTCTGCATGAAGCATTCTGGCCTATTTTCTTATTCTCCTCTGTTACTATTTCAGTAGAATCTAACTTTTCTGAGAACCCCAAGACTATATCTTCTTCCTTTCTTTGCAACCATATCAATTCTAATTTCTTATTCTGTCAAATACTAGAATTTGTTGACAAATTGACAGTAATCTGATAAAAATACAAGATCATCTTAATGGGAGTGAGAAGATCTGGGTTTTAGATTCAGGGCTCTGAAGCTAAATTAGTCAGTTGCATAACTATGAACATTTTAAGTAAATTTTCCTTAATTTGTTTTTCAAGTGACATAATCCAAAGCCAAATTGAACTGATTTTTGGATAAGCACAGCACGCTCTGGTTGTTATGAATCATTGGAGTTGACTATAGACTCTAACTTGTCTTGCTTATCATATTATGCAAGCTCAGTACAATTTTCTCATGGGAGATTGTGAAGCCCCTGACTTTTAATGCTAATAATGCATAGACATAGTTGGTCAAGATATGGTGTGGATCTCGGGGGCTTTGTCTCACATGGACATTTTCCATGGTACTTGTTATCCCTAAACCTCCACCAGCTGTGTTTATTGGCCTTGCTGCATATCAACTCGTTATGGATATCCAGGCCAGAAACTACTGAGATGGGTGCAAGATACTGAACAAATGCACAAATCCCATTCATGGGACTCAATGATAGTGAGCTATAGAGCTGATAACATGGTGCCTGTCAGTCTAGGCTCAATACTGACTTTGAAGATGGCATCAGATCCAAGCTGCTCTCCTGCCTTTCCATAGTTGATTTGTTTATTGTTTGCTGTTCAGTCACTCAGTTGTGTCTGACTCTTTGAGACTCCATGGACTACAGCATGCCAGGCTTCCTTTTCCTTCACTATCTCCTGGACTTTGCAAAAACTCATGTCCATTGACTTGGTGATGCCATCCAACCATCTGATCCTCTGTTGCCCCCTTCTCCTCCTGCTCTCAATTTTTCCTAGCACTGGGGTCTTTTCCAATGAGTCAGCTCTTCACATCAGGTGGCCAAAGTATTGGAGCTTCAGCTTTGGCATCAGTCCTATAAACTCTTGTCAAGTGATAATTTGATGCGAGTAAATCTATCTTTTGTCAAGAGATAAGCCCCGCATTGTTCACACTTGAAACATTTTTAGGTCACATCTGTATTCTGGATACTTCCAACTTGCATGTGCTGAACTTTTCATTATTTACTGCCAGGACCTCTGTTGATCCTCTTCAGACAGCTCACAGAAGAGAGTTCTGTGTCAAGTTCAGACTGGCACACAATAGAATGTGTATTTTAAAGGATTAAGCAAACCTGCTTAAGCATCAAGAAGGGAGAAATTTGGAAAACCAAGGAGGAAAGAGGAGCAATGATTGATGGGGATGGGTGAGTGGGCAGAGATGATGCAACCACTGAGAAAATTTGTCTTGTAGAAAGTGATAGGAAGCAATTTTCTTTTTAAGAGTTAGTAGATAATAGTGTTTCACATTTTTTGCTGCTTCTTATTTATTCTGGCCCTACTGTTAGGTTTGCAGGGCTACATAAGTTCATGTGCTGAATTCAGGTATCTCAAGGTCAAGGAACACTAAAATACTGAAGTTTCAAAGAGTCAGAATGCAGCATTTTCTTGTTAGTTTTGCACCTGTGTTTGAGGCTCTATTCCTAGATTCTATTATAGCTTGCTGCTGCGGCTAAGTCGCTTCAGTCGTGTCCGACTCTGTGCTACCCCACAGACGGCAGCCCACCAGGGTCAGCCATCCCTGGGATTCTCCAGGCAAGAACACTGGAGTGAGTTGCCATGTCCTTCTCCAATGCATGAAAGTGAAAAGTGAAAGTGAAGTCGCTCAGTCATGTCTGACCCTCAGGGACCCCCATGGAATGTAGCCTTCCAGGCTTTTCCATCCATGGGATTTTCCAGGCAAGAGTACCATATTATAGCTTAGAAATGCTTTAAAAATGAAGTGAAGTGATAGGTCTAGAGAGAAGAGATTGTTATTGTTGTTCAAGGCAATTCATCTGTGACAGTTTTAATAGGCAGAACTTTATAGAGAGGATGTGATTAGAGATGTCTTCACTGAACCATAGCATGACAAAGCAGGAGTGTGGGCCTTGGTGCTTCAGTCTGTCCTCATTTTGTAAAAAGGACAATTGAGGATGAAAAAGAGAGTTTTTTTTTTTTTTAGGAATATGCAAAAAGTTAGTGTCAGAGCCACTAGTATGTTCAGTTCAGTTCAGTTTAGATCAGTTGTTCAGTCATGTCTGACTCTTTGTGACCCCCTGTGCACGCCAGGCTTCCCTATCCATCACCAACTCCCAGAGCTTGCTCAAACTCATGTCCATTGCGTTGGTGATGCCATTCAACCATCTCATTCTCTGTTGTCCCCTTCTCTTCCTGCCTTCAGTCTTTCCCAGCATTAGGGTCTTTTTCAATGAGTCAGTTCTTCACATCAGGTGGCCAAAGTATTGGAGTTTCAGCTTCAACATCAGTCCTTCCAGTGAATATTCAGGACTGATTTCTTTAGGATGGACGGGTTGGATCTCCTTGCATTCCAAGGGACTCTCAAGAGTCTTCTCCAACACCACAGTCCAAAAGCATAAATTCTTTAGTGCTCAGCTTTCTTTATAGTCCAGCTTTCACATCCATAAGTGAATACTGGAAAAACTATGGCTTTGACTAGATGGACCTTTGTTGGAAAAATGATGTCTCTGCTTTCTAAGATACTGTCTAGGTTGGTCATAACTTTTCTTCTAAGGAGAAAGTGTCTTTTAATTTCATGGCTGCAGTCACTACCTGCAGTGATTTTGGAACCCCCCAAAATAAAGTCTCTCACTATTTCCATTGTTTCCCCATCTATTTGCCATGAAGTGATGGGACTGGATGCCATGATCAGTGTTTTGATTGTTGAGTATGTTAGGGATGCCAAACATAGTAGAATGTTGAATATGTTAGAGATACTAGTATGTTGAGTATGTTAGGGATAACTAGTATGTTAAAATACCAAAGTATAGGTATTTTAGAACTGGGCTCTTTAGTTCTGCCACCCATTAGCTACATATTATTAAGTCATTTGCCTGATCTTCTGGAACTCATCTTCATCATATATAACATGGAGATACTGCCTTCTCTAAGGGTTTGCTTTACCTGCCCTATAAAGAGATTACATATGATAATATATGTAAAATTATCAACATATGTGAAGTAACTATTTTCTTGAGCAATACCTAATATGTGTTCAGTAAGTGTTAGCTACTATTAGTTATTGTTACACCAACTAGCATTTCATTGGTGTACATTTGTGTGCACACTCAGTCACTTTAGTCATGTAGGACTCTTTGCAACCCTAGGGACTGTAGTTTGCCAGACTCCTCTGTCCATGGGGTTCTCCAGGTAAGAATGCTGGAGTGGGTTGCCATGCCCTCCTCTAAGGGATCTTTCCTACCCAGGGATCAAACCCTCATCTCCTGTGTCCTGCCTTAGTGGTGGATTCTTTACTCACTGAAACATCTGGGAAACCCCACATTTTTGCACATATTTACTCAAATGTTGATAGCAATAGAAATGATTCAAGGTCAAAAAGAAAAAGTGACATCATTTCTGATTGTAAGAAGCTTAGGTCTGATTCAAGAGTCAAATAATAATGCGTGAATAAATAAATAACAAGGAAAGGTATAAGCTAATTGTCCGTAACAGTTTGTTTGCAAGGTTAGGCTAATGGGGGCATGTGGCAATGGAACAGCTATAGAAGTGCAAGTGGCCTCTCAAGAAATTTTGAGGCAAAGTTGGAGTCTTTAGCAAAAGGTTCTAGGAACAACTCTCTATTGAGTAAAAACCCTGGAGTGAGGGTATCATGAAAACCCCAAACTTGAAAGCTTCATAGAAAAAAAGACTCAGATTTAACTATCTGTTGGCCAGAAGGTGTCTTATTATGATACTAGTCAAGTAAGATTTTTTTCTTTTTAATTTATTGTTTTATTGAAGGATAATTGCTTTATAGAATTTTGTTGATTTCTGTCAAACCTCAGCATGAATCCAGCCATAGCTATACATATATCCCCTTCCTTTTGAACCTCCCTCCCATCTCCTGCCCCATCCCATCCCTCTAGATTAATACAGAGCCCTTGTTTGAGTTTCCTGAGCCATATAGCAAATTCCCGTTGGCTATCTGTTTTACATATTGTAATGTAAGTTTCCATGTTACTCTTTCCATACATCTCACCCTCTCCTCACCTCTCCCCATGTCTATATGTCTGTTCTCTATGTCTGTTTCTCCAATGCTGCCCTGTGAATAAATTCTTCAGTATCATTTTTCTAAATTCCATATATATATATATATATATATATATGTTAAAATATGATATTTATCATTCTTTTCTGACTCACTTCAGTCTGTATAATAGGTTCTAGGTTCATCTACCTCATCAGAACTGACTCAAATGAATTCCTTTTTATGGCCGAATAATACTCCATTGTGTATATGTATCCAACTTCTTTATCCATTCATCTGCTGATGGACAGCTAGGTTACTTCCATGTTCTAGCTATTGTAAATAGTGCTGCGATGAGCAATGTGATACATATGTCTTTTTCAGTTTTGGTTTCCTCAGGGTTTATGCCTAGGAGTGGGATTGCTGGATCATATGGTGGTTTTATTTCTATTTTTAAAGGAATCTCCATACCGTCTTCCATAGTGGCTGTATCAATTTACATTCCCATCAACAGTGCAAGAGTGTTCACTTTGCTTCACACCCTCTCCAGCATTTATTGTTCGTAGACTGATGAGGGCCATTCTGACCAGTGTGAGGTGAAATCTCATTGTACTTCTGATTTGCATTTCTCTAATAATGAGCAATGTTGAACATCTTTAATGTGTTTATCTTCTTTGGAGAAGTGTCTATTTAGGTCTTTCCTCCATTTTTTTGATTGGGTTGTTTGTTTTTCTGGCATTGAGTTGTATGAGCTTCTTGTATATTTTGGAAATTAATCCTTTGTCAAATTGATTCACTTGCTATTATTTTCTCCCACTCTGAGGGTTATCTTTTCACCTTGCTTATAGTTTCCTTTTCTGTGCCAAGCTTTTAAGTTTAACCAGGTCCCACTTGTTTACTTTTGTTTTTATTTCCATTATTCTAGGAGGTGGGTCACAGAGGATCTTGCTTTAATTTATGTCATCAAGTGTTTGGCTTATGTTTTCCTCTAAGAGTTTTATAGTTTCTGGTCTACATTCAGGTCTTTAATCTATTTGAATTTATCTTTGTGTATGGTGTTAGTAAGTGTTCTAATTTCATTATTTTACATGTAGCTGTCCAGTTTTCCCAGCACCATTTATTGAAGGGGCTGTCTTTGCCCCAATGTATATTCTTGCCTCCTTTGTCAAAAACAAGATACCCATAGGTGCATGGGTTTATTTCTGGGCTTTCTAGCTTGTTCCATTGGTCTATATTTCTGTTTTTGTACCAGTACGATGCTGTCTTGATGACTGTAGCTTTGTAGTATAATCTGAAGTCAGGAAGATTGATTTCTCCAGCTCCATTTCTTCTTTCTCAAGACTGCTCTGGCTATTCGGGGTCTTTTATGTTTCCATGTGAACTGTGAAAGTTTTTGTTCTAGTTCTGGGAAAAATGCCATTGGTAATTTGACAGGGATCACATTGAATCTGTAGACTGCATGTGGTAGTATAGTCATTTTCACAATATTGATTCTTCTTACCCAGGAACATGGAATGTCTCTCCATCTGTTTATGTCATCTTTGGTTTCTTTCATTAATATCTTATATTTTTCTGTGTACAGTTCTTTTGTCTCCTTAGGTAAGTTTATTCCTGGATATTTAACTGTTTTTGTTGCAATGGTGGATGGGATTGATTCCTTAATTACTCTTTCTGATTTTTCATTGTTAATATATAGAAATATAGAAATGCAAGTGATTTCTATGTATTGATTTTTATCCTGCAATTTTGCTAAATTCACTCATTAGCTCTAGTAATTTTCTGATCTTTAGGGTTTTCTATGTACAGTATCATGTCATCTGCAAACAGTGAGAACATTACTTCTTCTTTTCCAATCTGGATTCCTTTTATTTCTTTTTCTTCTCTGATTGCTGTAGCTAGGACTTGCAGAACTATGTTGAATAATAGTGGTAGAAGTGGACACCTTTGTCTTGTTCCTGATCTTAGGGGGATGCTTTCAGTTTTTTGATGGAGCTGGACCCGTGTTAGGCATTACTGACAGTTTTTCATGGTTGGGAATAAAGTTTGCCGTGGGCTTATCATATATGGCCTTTACTGTGTTGAGGTAGGTTCCTTCTATGTCCATTTTTTGAAGAGTTTTAATCATAAATGGGTACTGAATTTTGTCAAAGACTTTTTGTCTTCCTCTTGGATTGATCCCTTGATCATTATGTAGTGTCCTTCCTTATCTCTTATAATCTTCTTTATTTTAAGGTCTATTTTGTCTGATATGAGGATTGCTACTCCAACTTTCTTTTGCTTCCTATTTGCATGGAATATACTTTTCCATTCTCTCACTTTCAGTCTATATGTATCTTTAGGTCTGAAGTGGATTTCTTGTAGACAGCATATATACGGGTCTTGTTTTTGTATCCATTCAGCCAGTCTGTCTTTTGGTTGGAACACTTAATCATTTACATTTAAAGTAATTATTGATATATATGTTCCTATTGCCATTTTGTTAATTGTTTGGGGTTTATTTTGTAGATCTTTATTCTTCTCTTGTATTTCTTGACTATATGAGCCCCTTTAACATTTATTGTAAAGCTGGTTTGGTGGTACTGAATTCTCTTAACTTTTGCTTATCTGAAAAGCTTATTATTTTTCCATCAATTTTGAATGAGATCCTTGCGAGGTACAGTAATCTTGGTTGTAGATTTTTCCCTTTCAGTACTTAAAATATATCCTGCCATTCCGTTCTGGCCTGCAGAATTTCTACTGAAAGATCAACTGTTAAGTGTATGGGGTTTCCCTTGTATGTTACTTGTTGCTCCTCCCTTGCTGCTTTTAATATTTTTTCTTTGTGTTTAGTCTTTGTTAGTTTGATTAGTATGTGTCTTGGTGTGTTTCTCCTTGGTGGGTTTATCCTGTATGGGACTCTTTGTGCCTCTTGGATTTGACTATTTCCTTTTCCATTTTGGGGAAATTTTCAACTATAATCTCTTCAAAAATTTTCTCATACACTTTCTTTTTCTCCTCTTCTTCTGGGACTCCTATAATTTGAATATTGGTGCATTTGATATTGTCCCAGAGGTCTCTCAAACTATCCTCAGTAATTTTCAATCTTTTTACTTTATTCTACTTTTCAGAAGTTATTTCCACTATTTTATCTTCCAGCTCACTGATTCATTCTTCTGCTTCAGATATTCTGCTATTGATTCCTTCTAGAGTACTTTTAATTTCGGTGATTGTGTTGTTTGTATGTTTATTCTTTAATTCTTCTAGGTCTTTGTTAATTGATTCTTACATTTTCTCCATTTTGTTTTCAAGGTTTTGATCATCTTCACTATCATTATTCTGAATTCTTTTCAGGTAGTTTGCCTATTGCCTCTTCATTTATTTGGACTTCTCTGTTTTTAGTTTGTTCAGTCATTTGTGTAGTATTTCTCTGCCTTTTCATTATTATTTTTTTAATTATTGTGTTTGAGGTCTCCTTTTCCCAGGCTTCAAGGTTGAACTCTTTATTCCTTTTGGTTTCTGCTCTCCTAGGTTTTGTCCAAGGGTTTGTGTAAGCTTTGTACAGGGTATGATTTGTACTGAGTTTTTGTTTGCTGGTCTTTCCTCTGATGGGCAAGGCTGAGTAAGGTGGTAATCCTGTCTGCTAATGATTGGGTTTGTATTTTTGTTTTGTTTGTTGTTTAGATGAGGCATCCTGCACAGAGTGCTATTGGTGGTTGGGTCATGCCATGTGTTTTCCTTTGTTTGAGTTCTCACTATTTGATACTCTCTAGGGTTAGTTCTCTGGGTAGTCTTAGGTAGTCTAGTGGGAGCCAATGCTCCCACTCCAAAGGCTCAGGGCTTGATCTCTGGACAGACTATTCTCAATGGATTTCCCTTCTTTGTGAGCTTCAAAGAAACCTCAGGCCACAAGAGGTAGAAATGGGGGAGAAAAAGCCTCTCTTCTCTAACACTTGGTCATGAAAAACCTGATTCATTCTTGCAAAAATTGTACTGGATCAACACTCACATTTACAGGATGGCAACCAGAACAGTGGGTCTTCTGACCTTCACATAAGGAACAATTGAAGTCCCTAGGGAATACCTCCAAGATCTTGGCAGCTGAGAAGTAAAAGGCAGAACAGGAACAGTGCCTGGGCATGTGCTCATGGGAGTGGCTGCCTGAGGTTCTCAGTAGCAGAGGGCAACGTCCCATGACTGGACAGAACAGAGCAGGGACGACAACTCTCCAAGTAAGATTGTTTTCATTCACATTATTCATTATTTCTTTTCTATTCCTTTCCTGAAACCTCAGAAGAGGGAATCAGAATTGGTAGTTCATGTGTAAGGGCTGGAAATGAGGGAGAAAGAGAAAAGTCACTTGCAATTCTTTCCTAAAGGTGTATGCCCTGACTTCAGTAAACTTAGCTTAGGAAATGGATGGGGAGAAGTCCTACTTTGACCAATATAGATCATTAAACTGGATTATTTTGATTACTGAATTGAGAGAGTGTTTGTGACTCAAACTGATAATAGCTCTCTCTCTCTCTCTCTCTTTTTTAAAATTTCCATAAAGGATCTAGAGGAGCTAACTGACTTTTCACCTAATGGCAGGAAAAAAAAAATGAAACAACAACAACAAAAAAACAAAACCCATAGCATTACTAGATACCATCCAATGGCAGAAAACAAACAAACAAACCCATAGCATTACTAGTGATAGAAAAAAATAGTTACTTTATGATTATCTTCATAAATCTTCTGTTTTTGAAAAATCATGTAACATTTTGGCCCAAGTTTGCTATCAGCTGCCAAATTATTCTGGCCACTTTTTCAGTGGAAGCCATCATGATAAAATAGCTGTTGTTCTTTTAAATCATTTTTAGAACAAAGAAAGGAAAGTATACCTACTTATTTATTTACAGACACACACACATATGTAAGTACATATTTACATGGGCTTCTCAGGTGGCTCAGTAGTAAGGAAATACCTGCCAACAGGAGATGTGGGTTCAATCCCTGAGTCGGGAAGATCCCCTGGAGAAGGAAATGGCAACCCAATTCAGTATTGTTGGCTGGGAGATCCCATGGACAGAGGAGACTGTCAGGCTACAGCCCTTGGGATTGCAAAGAGTTGGACATGACTTAGCAGCTAAACCACCACCACTACATATTTACATACATATTCAATGCAGTTTCCTAGGCCTTTTAATACTTGATTTTTCAGTGGCCCTTTACAATCTATAGGATTTGTTAGGAATGCATTTTGGGTGAAAGAAACAGCATAGAGAGAAAATTTGCCTTAGTTGGCCAAACAGTACAAGACATGTTTTTAACAGTACAAGCCATAAGTTTTTAACAGTACAAGACACAGGTTTTTAACAGTTGAAAGAGAAATGAGCTAGAGAGTGAACACCTGGAATGGCAAAGTAAAGATCTCAGTGAATTTTTTTTTCTTTGTGTAAAACAACACAATTATGGGAAAAACTAAAATCAATAATCTAAAATCAAGTGCACAATTCTGGCAATAATCAAAGTCATAGGATAAACTGAAATTCATCCCTCAAAGAGAAACTGTTGAAACTCAGTGAGATGATGGGATCTGTGACATTTTAACTTGTAGCTCTTTCCTTTTCTTCAGCTTCCCCAGTTCAGTAGTATAGTAGCCAAAATCTGTTAGCATTGCAGATAATGAAAAGACCTGAGTGCTTTTTGAGATTTGCTAAATGTGCCATCCACAGAGCACAGTCAAAATTTTGTTCAAAGATGAACTGTGGGAAACCTCTGTTCTCAGACTATAGTGATTATTTGATTGGACTAGAATTCAACTGTGTGTGTGTGTGTGTGTGCGCGCGTCTGTGTCTGTGTGTAAGGAGAAGCTTACCTCAGGCCTTTACTACAGTAAATTGCTGGCAAAATGTCAATTGCCTAAGGTGGTCATTTTAGTTGGGCAAACAAGAACCTAACTGAGGAATTTAAAAGGAAATCCTGCAGAACTTGATAGTGACAGCAAACTTTTAAAAGCTCGGACATATTCTTGGACATCTAAAAGGCTGTACATTTGCTAATGCCCAGGAAAGACTTGGGAAGAGAGAAGGATACCATTCATTCACCTTTGGATGATCTTGAGGCCCTAGGTAAGTAATACATAAAAGCTAAGACTGTTTTATAAGCTGATTGAAGTTTTAAGGCTAGACTTTTCATGCAGATCCCCTTGGAAAGGGGTAGAAGTTTTAAAGGTAAAATATCTAATAAAATTTTATGACCGACTGTTTGTTGACCACTAAATTATACTGAACCAGGTATGTGATGTCTAGGAAATCAGACTTAAAAATAAAAACAAGAACTTAGTAAAGAAACTAGTGGAGAACTCCGAGGCAACACACTTCAGGGTATACAGAATCTAGAAGTGTTGCTAAGAAATAATCAGAAATGATAAAGTCACAACAGGAAAATTTGGGGGTGACTGAGTAAAGGATTGTCACCCTGCTTATTTAACTTATATGCAGAGTACATAATGAGAAATGCTAGGGTGGATGAAGCACAAGCTGGAATCAAGATTGTCGGGAGAAATATCAATATCCTCAGATATGCAGATGACACCACCCTTATTGCAGAAAGTGAAGAGGAACTAAACAGCCTCTTGATGAAAGTGAAAGAGGAGAGTGAAAAACTTGGCTTAAAGCTCAACATTCAGAAAACGAAGATCATGGCATCTGGTCCCATCATTTCATGGCAAATAGATGGGGAAATAGTGGAAACAGTGGCTGACTTTATTTTTGGGCTCCAAAGTCACTGCAGATGGTGATTGCAGCCATGAAATTAAATGATGCTTACTCCTTGGAAGGAAAGTTATGACCAACCTAGATAGCATGTTCAAAAGCAGAGATATTACTTTGCCAACAAAGGTCCGTCTAGTCAAGGCTATGGTTTTTCCAGTAGTCATGTATGGATGTGAGAGTTGGACTGTGAAGAAAGCTGAGTGCTGAAGAACTGATGCTTTTGGAATATGGTGTTGGAGAAGACTTTAGAGTCCCTTGGACTGCAAGGAGATCCAACCAGTCCATTCAAAAGGAGATCAGTCCTGGGTGTTCTTTGGAAGGATTGATGCTAAAGCTGAAACTCCAATACTTTGGGAACCTCATGTGAAGAGTTAACCCATTGGAAAAGATTCTGATGCTGGGAGGGATTGAGGGCAGGAGGAAAAGGGAACGGCTAAGGATGAGATGGCTGGATGACATCACTGACTTGATGGACATGAGTTTGAGTGAACTCTGGGAGTTGGTGATGGACAGGGAGGCCTGGCGTGCTACAATTTGTGGGGTTGCAAAGAGTCAGACATGACTGAATGACTGAACTGAACTGAGTAAAGGAAACTGATACCACAGTTGTTATAATATATTTTTTTAGGAAATTTATTAATCATTTAAAAAAGAATAAAGTGCTTGTCTAACAAGTCCCTAAGGAAACTAGATGTTGGACTTACTAGAGAAAGACTATATCAGCTACTTTTAATATGCTCAAAGGAATCTATGCCTCAAAACTTAATGGAAAAGATTACCATAATGTCACATTAAATAAAAGATATTACTAAAGAGTTAAACATTATAAAAAATAGTCTAATAGGATTCCTTGCATTGTAAATAAAATAACAGAAACAAAAATTTAATCTAGGGGAAGAGTAAATTTGAGCTGACAGAATAAAGAAGGAATGAACTTCAAAAAATGCCAATAGACATTATCTAGTTTGAGAAATAGAAAGAAAAATGAATAAGTAAAAACGAACAGTCTAAGAGATCTGTGGGAAACCATAAGCATACACACAATGGGAATTCCAAAAGGATAAGAGAACAAAATGGCAAATAAATAAATAAATAAATAGATGAAGAAATAATGACCAAATACTTCTCAAACTTGAAATACTAATTTACACATTCAAGAAAGTCAATAAACTTAGGGATATCGATCTACACATAGACATATGAATCACAGTCAAATTGATGAAAGAGGTCAAAGATTGTCAGCCAAGAATCCTGAATTTGAATAATCTCTTCTTTCAAAATTAAGAAAAATCAAGATATATTCAAAGATATGTCACCATTTCAAAACAATGGTGAAAGACAGAGTACAGTACTTTTCTCCTAAGAGCAAGGCTTCCCTCATAGCCTAGTTGGTAAAGAATCCACCTGCAATGCAGGAGACCCCACTTCTATCCCTGGGTTGGGAAGACCCCTAGAGAAGGGAAAGGCTACCCACTCCAATATTCTGGCCTAGAAAATTCCAGGGACTGTATAGTCCATGGGGTCACAAAGAGTTGGACATGACTGAGCAAATTTCACTTTCACTTTTCAAGATCAAGAATGAGACAAAGATATTGCTTTTGCCATTTCTTTTAAAACTTATACTGGAAGTTCTAGCCAGGGCAATTAGTCAAGAAACAGAAATAAAAGGTATTCACTTTGGAAAGGAAGAAATATAATCGTCTCTATTTCCGGATGATCTTGTATATAATTTCATACATAGAAATTCATAAGGAATCCACTAAAAATATTTGAACAAATAAGTTCAGCAATGTAGCAGGATACAGGGTCAATATATAAGAAGTAATTGTGTTTCTATAAACTGATGTGGAACAATTAAAAAATAAAATTCAAAAACAATTCCATTTACAATAGCATCAAAAGAGGAACTATTTAGAAATGTTTAACAAAAGATATGCAAGACTTGTACAATGAAAAGTACATTGCTAGAAATAATTAAGGGAGATCTAAATAAAAAGGAATGATCTAAATAAAACACTGGGTGGTTTAGAAATAGCCTTTGATATCTATCACAGTTCAGTTCAGTTCAGTCGCTCAGTCATGTCCGACTCTTTGCGACCCCATGAATCGCAGCACTCCAGGCCTCCCTGTCCATCACCAACTTCCGGAGTTCGCTCAGACTCCATCCAGTCAGTGATGCCATCCAACCATCTCATCCTCTGTCGTTCCCTTCTCCTCCTGCTCCCAATCCCTCATGAGTCAACTCTTCGCATGCTAATAAAATGAGAAATTGATATAATTATAAATCAAATCTTCTTACAAAAGAATGTATTCATTTTCCCCACCTATATGACTTAGATTATCTTAGCACCAAATTCTTTTCCACATGTTAATGAGAATTTGATTCAAACATTTTTTAAGATGTTTAGGTTTTCCTTGGTGGCTCAGTGGTAAAGAATCCAGCTGCCAATGCAGGAGACACAGGTTCAATCCCTGATCCAAGAGGATCCCACATGCCACGGAGCAACTAAGCTGGTGTATCGCAGCTACTGAAGCCTGTGCACCCTAAGAGCCTGTGTCCATGACAAAAGAAGCCATCGCAATGAGATGCATGTGCACTGCAACCAAAGAGTAGCACCTGCTTGCTGCAACTAGAGAAAAGCCTGTGCAGTGATGAAGACCCAGCACAGACCAAAATAAATAAATAAAATTATTTAAAAAGAAATTTAAGATGTTTAAAAGACTATATAGTAAAGATTCTCCAGAAGATGGATCTTTGTGAGAATCTGTGCATATATAAAGTGTGAAACATAGATTTATGTCTGTTTTAACTCCTGTGACATTCAGGAGAGTGTTACATACATGGGGAACCATCCACAAGCCCTCTTGCTTATACAGTCAAGACCACTTTTGATGGCCTAGTATTTTAGGCTTTCAATTAATTCATCAGCCATTTTATCCATATCTCCTATAAACATCTCTTCATATACCACATATTATAGCCAAACTACCCATAGATGATTCCTTGGTTACTGCTTGAGGTTAAAATGTTATGACCAAGGACACAGTCTTGAGAAATGTCCCCACAAAATGGGGACACAGTGAAGAAGACAGAGAAATAGCCCCAGAGGCAAGAGTTTCTCATAACCAGTCTACAGATGACTTTTTGAATACTTGCAATATGATCACCATTTCTGTGTAATCAAAAGAAAAACATCAGGAAAACAGGGATAGGCAGGTGATTTAATATGGAAGGATATTTCAATTTGGAAATTATTGGGTGACTTCCTCATCAGAAGAGGTGAGAAAAATAGACTAATTGTGATGGATTGTGAGCGCTGGAGACAATGAGTATATGAATTTGACTGTGAAAGGAAATAAAATTTACAAGTATAAGAAGGACAAAATATTTTGTGAGGGGCTTTTAGGCTAGAAATACAAAGTGGTTTTAAGCCAAATGAAAGGAAGAATTAAAAAGATAAGGATTGTAGATTTTGGTTGCAACCCATTTGAAGGATACTTTCACAAGGCCAAGGGTTCAGATGCCATTCTGTCCAGTTAGCCTTCCATAAATGAATACTTTGTTGTTTTTATTTTATTTTTTTGGACACAGCTGCATCCTTGACCTTGGGCTACCAATTGACTATCACATAACTTTTGACACAAGGCAAATCAGGCAGGCTAGAGCTGTGAATGTTTTGATATGGACCCATCTCAATGCCTGAAAAGGAAACTTGGATCTATATAAAATTTGTAATAGACTTAGATTTGGAAAATTTGAATTGCAATCTTGCTCTGTATTGTTCTCTTAAAGCTCTCAGAACATTTCAGAATGTTTCAGTGTTTTGGTTGCCTGACATGGCTGGAAGTAGCATAAAAGTCTTCATTAATACAATCTTGTTGTTGTTCAATTAATATGTTGTGTGTCTTTGTGACTCCATGGACTGTAGCTTGCCAGGCTCCTCTGTCTGTCACTATATTCCAGAGTTTGCTCAAATTCATATCTTTTGAGTTGGTGATGCCATCTAACTATCTCATCCCCTTCTCCTGCTTCTCCTACTGCTCTCAGTCTTTCCCAGTATCAAGATCTTTTCCTGTGAGTCAGCTCTTTGCATCAGGTGGCCAAAGTATTGGAGCTTCAGCTTTAGCATCAGTCTTTCCAATGAATATTCATGGTTGATTTCCTTTAGGATAGACTAGTTCGATCCCCTTTAGTCCAAGGGACTCTCAAAAGTCTTCTCCAGTACTACAATTCCAAAGCATCAGTTCTTCAGCTCTCAGCTTTCTTTATGGTCTGACTTTCATGTCTGTACATGACTACTGGAAAAACCACAGCTTTAACTATATGGATCTTTGTCAGAACTCCATGAACAGTAGGAAAAGGCAAAATGACAATCTACAAGTCTTTTAATAAAAATATAGCTACTTTATAATCATGGCATGACAAGGAAGAAGTAGAATACTGGTTCAATCATTTGTTTATTCATTTAACAAATATTTATTGAGTATCTATTAATCTTTCTGGCATAGGACTAACTAAGGGGACACAGTAGTTGAGAAGATAAAGTCTCAGGAAAACAAATAAACAACAAACAAATAAGACTTTTAGTAATTATGATGTGTTTTATAAAAGAAACAATGTAGGTAATAAATTTGAGTAACTGAGGGTGGCCTCTTTTGACCACAAGTAGTTTACTTGGGAGGTCATCCCAAGAATCACTGGAAGGACAATGGATGAGGCAAAGAAGGAAAACAGCCAATCAAGCATGCTTTATCCATCATGTTATCACTTGGGCAATTGCAGCTGAATTTCCCTGGGAACTTTTGGAAATGGTATTGAACATGGTCTCTGGACTATCCCATTCCAGGGGAGCAAGAGTTGGGATATTTACAAAATAACTGTTTTCAGTTATTGGTTGAGACTGGCTGTGGGTGAAGGGCACCAAATAGGGCATTCCCTGGCTTTTCCATCATGCTGCACTTATAGCCAGGCGAAAATCCTCAGCTAAAGAAGTGCAAGTGCAAGCAGCTGGAAGTCAGGCCTGCAAGGTAAAGATAAGAGGATATGGATGAGGATGATGAAGTCTGCCACAGTTTCTGGAAGATGGTATTTGAGTAGATAAAGAACAAAAATGACGCCACCATATAGAAAGCTAGAAGAGATGCATTCTTGGCAGAGGAAATTGGAGAGACCAAGAAAAGGAAAGAACTGATGTGTTTGGATTGAATGACAGGTCAATGTAGCTATGGATTGAGAGGCAGGGTAATGTTGTATATGATGACATAGATAGGTAGGAGAATCCAGATTCAGTTCAGTTCAGTCGCTCAGTCGTGTCTGACTCTTTGTGACCCCATGAATCACAGCATGCCAGGCCTCCGTGTCCATCACCAACTCCTAGAGTTCACTCAGATTAGGTGGAGTCTTTACAAAGAAACAGCGTTCAGCAGCTCTTCTAAGACAAAGGGAACCAATGAAGCAAGGGAATGCCATTTAAAAAGTCACAGTAGCTCCTGTAGGCTGAATGAATTAAAAGAGGGGTAGGAGTGCTAGCTTTTATTGTACAGCAAATGGATCAGCCATATAAACATATATAGTTGTTTAGTTGCTAAACCATGTCCGACTCTTGGATCTCATGGACTGTAGCCTGCCAGGCTCCTCTGTCCATGGGATTTCCCAGGCAAGAGTACTGAAGTGGGTTGCCATTTCCTTCTCTATTTGCTCTCATTAAAGTATTACTAATAATTTTATTAATAATGATATATTTAATGAGGCTAAAGTGATTGAATATTGTGCTTGGAATTAAATTGAGTTTTTGGGTCCTGAAAGTAATTTTTATGGGTCCAACTCTTCTCTTTTTAGGCTTTGATAGCCCCAGGCTAGTCCTGGAACATGTTTAACTTGGCTTTAGCCAAACTTCACCTTGAAGCCATAATCAATTATTCCTGAAAGTGCAAAGCAGATTGCCTCAAAGCAGAAAAGTGGCAAACTGGGCATGGGAGTTGTAATTCCAAGTTTCTGATTTTATTTGACCCATATCTTTCTTATTGCACCATTTTCTACTTGCCAAAGTCAGAAGAATCCCCTCATTAACAAGGGCCATACAGTATGTTTAGGCCATTGACTGACATAAACTGTGTCGCTTTCCCAGCTTTTATTGAGGCTATAAATACAGAGGTAAAGTAAGAATAAAAAAATCTTTAGGATGACTTTCCTCTCTTCATTTTTTTCGAACATCAGTTCAGTTCAGTTCAGTCACTCAGTTGTGTCCAACTCTTTGCGACCTCACGAAATACAGCAGGCCAGGAGTTCCTGTCCATCACCAACTCCAGGAGTTTACTCAAACTTATGTCGATTGAGTCAATAATGCCATCCACCCATCTCATCCTGGGTCGTCCCCTTCTCCTCCTGCCCTCAATCCTTCCCAGCATCAGAATCTTTTCCAATTAGTCAACTATTCACATGAGGTGGCCGAAGTACTGGAGTTTCAGCTTTAGCATCATTCCTTCCAAAGAACACCCAGGACTGATCTCTTTTAGAATGGACTGGTTAGATCTCCTTGCAGTCCAAGGGACTCTCAAGAGTCTTCTCCAACACCACAGTTCAAAAGCACCAATTCTTTGGTGCTCAGCTTTCTTCACAGTCCAACTCTCACATCCATACATGACCACAGGAAAACCATAGCCTTGACTAGACGGACCTTTGTTGGCAAAGTAATATCTCTGCTTTTGAATATTCTATCTAGATTGGTCCTAACTTTCCTTCCAAGGAGTAAGCGTCTTTTAATTTCATGGCTGCAACACCATCTGCAGTGATTTTGGAGCCCCCAAAATAAGTCTGACACTGTTTCCACTGTTTCCCCATCTATTTCCCATGAAGTGATGGGACCAGATGCCATGATCTTCGTTTTCTGAATGTTGAGCTTTAAGCCAACTTTTTCGCTCTCTTCTTTCACTTTCATCAAGAGGCTGTTTAGTTCCTCTTCACTTTCTGCCATAAGGGTGGTGTCATCTGCATATCTGAGGTTATTGATATTTCCCCTGGAAATCTTGATTTTAGCTTGTGCTTCTTCCAGCCCAGCCTTTCTCATGATGTACTCTGCATATGAGTTAAATAAGCAGGGTGACAATATACAGCCTTGACGTACTCCTTTTTCTATTTGGAACCAGTGTGTTGTTCCAAGTCCGGTTCGAACTGTTGCTTCCTGACCTGCACTCAGGTTTCTCAAGAGGCAGTTCAAATGATCTGGTATTCCCATCTCTTAGAATTTTCCACAGTTTATTGTGATCCACACAGTCCAAGGCTTTGGCATAGTCAATAAAGCAGAAATAGATGTTTTTCTGGAACTCTCTTGCTCTTTCAATGATCCAACGGATGTTGGCAATTTGATCTCTGGTTCCTCTGCGTTTTCTAAAACCAGCTTGAATATCTGGAAGTTTACGGTTCACATATTGCTGAAGCCTGGCTTGGAGAATTTTAAGCATTACTTTACTAGCATGTGAGATGAGTGCAATTGTGCGGTAGTTTGAGCATTCTTTGGCATTGCCTTTCTTTGGGAAAACTGACCTTTTCCGGTCTTGTGGCCACTGCTGAATTTTCCAGATTTGCTGGCATATTGAGTGCAACACATTCATGGTGTCATCTTTTAGGATTTGAAATAGCTCAACTGGAATTCCATCACCTCCACTAGCTTTGTTTGTAGTGATACTTCCTAAGGCTCACCGGATTTTGCATTTCCAGGATGTCTGGCTCGTGGTTATCTGGATCATGAAGATCTTTTTTGAATAGTTCTTCTGTGTATTCTTGTCACCTCTTCTTAATATCTTTTGCTTCTGTTAGGTGCATACAATTTTTGTCCTTTGTTGTGCTCATCTATGCATGAAATATTCCCTTGGTGTCTCTAATTTTCTTGAAGAGATCTCTAGTCTTTCCCATTCTATTGTTTTCCTCTATTTCTTTTCATTGATTGCTGAGGAAGGCTTTCTTATTTCTCCTTGCTGTTCTTTGGAACTCTGCATTCAGATGGGTATATCTTTTCTTTTCTTCTTTGCCTTTAGCATCTTTTCTTTTCACAGCTATTTGTAAGGCCTTCTCAGACAGCCATTTTTCTTTTTTGCATTTATTTTTCTTGAGGATGGTCTTGATCACTGTCTCATGTACAATACCATAAACCTCCGTCCATAGTTCTGCAGGCATTTTGTCTATCAGGTCTAATCCCTTGAATTTATTTGTCACTTCATAGCTCAGTTGGTAAAGAATCTGCCTGCAGTGCAGGAGATTCTTGGGTTGGGAAGATCCCTTGGAGAAGGAAATGGCAATCCACTTCAGTATTCTTGCCTGGAAAAATCTCATGCACAGAGGAGCCTGGTAGGCTACAGTCCATGGGGTTGCAAGAGTTGGACACCAGTTAGCAACTAAACCACCATCACCACTGTATAATCATAAGGGATGAATTGTGCTAGATTGACCTAATTAGAGCCTGAAGAGAACATTCCAGGTTTACTTACATTCTATCTGCATCTTTGGTTAAAGACATACCATGAAGGCATGACTATGAATGAATTCATCCCTTTGCTTTTTCACAATAAACCAACATATCATCCCACTGCATTGAGTCTCCTTAAAAGGAGACCTCTTCAAATACAATGTGTTTATACCAGTAATGCTGTCATTGCATAGCATGATTTTTACAAATTCCATTTTTTAATTGTCCTTAGAATTCATCACTAGCCACTCAGAGTAACTAGTGCTAACATATCAAAAATCTATTTAATTTTTAACTGAGTTTGACTACATACAATATTAGAAAACTCAGCTATGAATGGATTTAGACTGTTTCTGAAAATCTTGAAAATTTAAGAACATATGACAAGTTCTGAGGACAGTTCCAAATGAAACAACTAAGCATACTTTGGAAATGAAATGTAAGAGTTAGGGGAAAGGGTTTAAGTAATTTTCAGGGCTAAATAGTGAATACATATGCCAGCCAATCCTAACAGAGTCTGGTGATTATTAGGTACTTAATAAATGCTATCTTGTGATGGTGACAAAGTAAGGTCATATTTATTTCTTTTCCCTTTCCCATCCCTCCCTATTGTCATGCCACTCCTTAGAAGCTTCTGTGTGCTTTTTGTTCTGGTATTTATGTTGCCCTCTCTCCACTAGACTCTGGCCACTGGAGATGCTTAGTGTTCTTGCCACCCAGAGAGTCCAAAGAGTTAATGTTAAATTAAACTAAATTTAATTTAATTTAACTACCTAAAATTTAATGTCACCCCCAGATGGCCACATGTAGGGATTGTGAAATTCCAGCTTCTTTCCCTCCTTCTGATTTGAGTCATGCTCAGTGGGGACTTGGCCTGAAACCATCCATATACTGCTTCCCTCTTTCTCTTGTTGATTTCTTCCTAAAGGCATTTCTTCAATGAATTACTTGTAATTGAACCCTTCCCTTCCAGGATCTGGGTTTTTATTATTTCTTGGCTGCATCGTGGGCTTGTGAGATCTTAGGCCCTTGACCAGAGGATGGAATCTGGGCCCTGGCAGTGGAAGCAAGGAGTACTAACCACTGGACTGCCAGAGAATTCCTCAGGATCTGTTTTTTGTACACAGCATTCTTTTGGTCTTACATTTTTATTTACAAAAGTGAAAGTGAAAGTCACTCTGTTTTGTCCCACTCTTTGTGACCCCATGGACTATATAGTCCTTGGAATTCTCCAGGCCAGAATACTGGAGTGGGTAGCCTTTCCCTTCTCCAGGGGATCTTCCCAACACAGGGATTGAATCCAGGCCTCCTGCATTGCAGGCAGATTCCTTACCAGCTGAGCCACAAAGGATGTTCAGTTATTACTACTATATAAATATTCACTTCAGAGATAACTAGATGCTGGGAGGGATTAGGGGCAGGAGGAGAAGGGGACGACAGAGGATGAGATGGCTGGATGGCATCACTGACTCAATGGACATGAGTCTGGGTGAACTCCGGGAGTTGGTGATGGACAGGGAGGCCTGGTGTGCTATGATTCATGGGGTCGCAAAGAGTCGGACACGACTGAGTGGCTGAACTGAACTGAACTGAAGCTTTATTTCATTTTTAGCTTTTAATTTTTTTCTTAAAGTTCCTTTTTATAATGTCATTTGCATCATCATAACCTCAACATTTTTCAAATGCATCATTTTGTTGGTCATCCTAATGAACATCTTTAATCTAAGATACTCCCATCCCAGAGCCCTTCATCCTCCTTAATCTGGCATGCTATAGGTTTTTGCACTTGTTCCTTCTTGCTTAAATACTCTTTGGCCAGATCTTTACTTTTTATTTTTGAGATTTCAGCTAAGTACAAGTTCCTCAGAGAGGTACCATCATAGGTAAGTTCCTCAGAGAGTTACCATGATAGGTAAGTTCCTCAGAGAGGTACCATTATAGGTAAGGAGCTGAGCCACTTCTAAACTGCCTCCATTATTTCTCTGTCATTTTGTTTTCTTTTTTCATCATCGGAGTATAATTACTTTTCAATGTTGTGTTAGTTTCTGTTGTACAACAAAGTGAATCAGCTGTATATATACATATATCATCTCCCTCTTGAGCCTCTCTTTACACTCTCCCATCCCTCCCCACCCCTACTAGGTCATCACAGATCACTGAGCTGTACAACAGGCTCCTACTAGCTATCTATTTTACACACGGTAGTGTATATATATCGGAGAAGGCAATGGCAACCCACTCCAGTACTCTTGCCTGGAAAATCCCATGGGCAGAGGAGCCTGGAAGGCTGCAGTCCATGGGGTCACTAAGAGACAGACATGACTGTGCAACTTCACTTTCACTTTTCACTTTCATGCATTGGAGAAGGAAATGGCAACCCACTCCAGTGTTCTTGTCTGGAGAATCATAGGGACGGGGGAGCCTGGTGGACTGCCATCTATGGGGTCGCAGGGAGTTGGACACGACTGAAGCGACTTAGCAGCAGCAGCAGCAGCAGTGTATATATGTCAATGCCACTCTCCCAGTTTGTCCCACCTTCTCCTTCCCTGCTGTGTCCACATTTTTCTTTTCTTTAGAGCACTTATGGACTTCCCCGGTGGCTCAGACGGTAAAGCGTCTGTCTACAATGTGGGAGGCCTAGGTTCGATCCCTGGGTCGGGAAGTTCCCTGGAGAAGGAAATGACAACCCACTCCAGTACTCTTGCCTAAAAATCCCATGGATGGAGGAATCTGGTGTCCATGGGGTCGCAGAGTCGGACACAACGGAGCGACTTCACTTCACTTCACTTTAGAGCACTTAACCCACTTTGAAACCACCTCACTTGATTACTGTGTTTTGTTTGTTTATTTACTTGTATCGAGCCCCACCTCTGCCAGTGGAATATAAGCTCTGTGAGTGACTGTTTTGCTTTTTTAAAAATTACTCTTTCTGAAATATGTGAATAATGGCTAGTAAGGAGAATGTACTCAAGGCATATCGGTTAAGTGAATGAATGAACTGAAATATAATGAAATGTGAAAAGGCCGGGCAGGAAATAGCTCCAAGCAGTATAAGGACACTGGAAAAGAATAAGCAGACCAAAATGACAATACCCAACGTTATTGCAAAATAAATTATACAACACAAATTGCTCTCTGCCTAATGCCCTTTACTGGCTTTTCTTACTCTGAAGTCCAAACAGCTTCGTATAGGTGGTCCTGCCTATTTCTCCTGCTTGATGACCAGCCACTCTACTCTCCAAACTCCAGCTATTCCAGTCATCGGTCAGCAACCCAGATGAACCCTCATCATCCTTGTTCAATGAGGCTTTACACATGCAGGCCTTGTGTCCTACCCACTCTCTTCTCTCTTTCTGTCAAGCTTTCTTCCTAAGTGCAATTCAACCCTCCGAGGGGCTTGTGATTCTCCAGACTACCATCAGTGGCCCTCAAGCCTGTAGTCATGTGCTGTGCGTTCAGGCACTTAGTCATGTTCGACTCTTTGCGACCCCATGGGCTGTAGCCCGCCAGGTTCCTCTATCCATAGCATTCTCCCAGCAGGGATCTTTCCAACCCAAGTATTGAACTCAAGTCTCTTCAGTCTCCTGCATTGGCAGGTGGATTCTTTACCACTACTATCACCTGGGAAGCCCCCTCCTGTCACAGGCTCCCAAATACTTGTATTTCCTTGGTCATCAGTACTCTTGTGTCTCCTTTTCTTTCTGGTGTTTATTAAGTAAATTCTGAAGACAACCCTGATCAATATCATCTGTGATTTTTACTAAAAAATACATACTCTCAAACTCCACCTTTAAAATTACTGTATTAGGGTCTGAAGATGAAATCGATTTTTTAAAAATGGGTCCTGGCTTATGCGTTCTGATAATACTGTCTCTGCCCTGAATCCTCTGATCCTAAAGGTGCTAACAGATTTTGCCTGGATTATAACATCTGGGTTGTGTCACCATCCCTCCTTTGGCTTTTCACCTTTTCCATTTTAAAAGTCTGTGTTGCCCAATGACATTCCCCAAAGCTTAGAAGATTCCCCTTTGTGCTGTAGGCCTGTAATGGATATTTGATGACTCTATGAAAGAATTAGAAATTCTGTACATAGAAATTAGTATTGATCTAATGGCACTTTATTAAAATTCAATAAATGACCCACTGAGTGTTTTTTTATTATAGCTTTTAAATGTCTAAAATTCATACCTAAAAGGTGACTATATATATATTTTTTTTGACTGCACAGCGCAGGATGTAGGACCTTAGTTCCTCACTGAGAGACTGAACCTGTGCCCCTGCATGGGAAATACAGAGTCGTAACTACTAAAAGGTGAATTTTAAATGAAAAGGCTCAGAGCACAGGTCCCAAATTGCAGAACCCATGCTTGTACCT
Source organism: Nanger dama (assembly GCA_917880005.1). Lineage (NCBI taxonomy): Eukaryota > Metazoa > Chordata > Mammalia > Artiodactyla > Bovidae > Nanger > Nanger dama. The sequence continues at coordinate 3,555,665 of CAKJTW010000078.1, read as the reverse complement.
GGTTGCGCTTTGGTCCCCAATATTCCTTCCATTACTGTGGCTCTAAGATCTAGAGAGGGAAATGATGACATTGTTTTCCCACCAACTCAGCCTGTGTTCCCCATCTGTATCTCTCCACATAGCCAGCCCTCTAAGTCTAACCTCTGTAATCCGTTTCTACCTCTCTGTCCTCTTGTGCCAGAGAAAATAGTTCTTTTCATCTAAACCTTAGAAAATGACTTCTACATGAGATATCCCTGTGAAAACGTTTTCCCAACCCGGTGTAGCTTCCTGCCCTTTGTTTGAAAAGAGTGAAACAACACGGACTTTACTTTTTGACCTTTGAGCATTCCTGAGGGAGACAGAGGAGCAGGCAGCAAGGAGGCCTGGGAGAACGCAAGCCCATAAACCGCTGTCATCATTCGAGCCTCTAAAAGGGCAAGCTTGTTGCTAAGGAAACTGCTGCTCTGGGAGGGCTAAATACACAGTGAAATCGCAGGGAGAGAAAGGCACAAACAAGTCAGATGCTTGGGGGAGGGGTGGCACGAAGCAGCTTGAGAACTTCTAAACCTTTATCGCTAGGAAACATCAAAGGCTGGGGGTTGGGGGAGGCGGGGTTGCGGGTAGGAGGGTGCAAGCACCCATGCCCCTTCTTAGAAGATGACTAGCTGGGATTTAAAGAGATTCTAGACTTTTCCATGAATTTAATTTTGCCCAGTGCACAATCGGGAAGACAAAGTGGCTGCTAATTTTCCGTTAATCTTCAGGATGTTTACAGCAGTTTTTCACGTTTAATCACCTTCATTTGTTATAGCTCTTTAGAACAGATTTACAAGGCTCAATAGCATCTTTTGATTTATTTTGCACTTGATGTTTAATATTAATGGGGTAACTAACTAGAGATAGTCATTTTGGAAACTGTGTGGTGTCCTTTTTAAAAAACTGCATAAGTCCTCAGTTTTCTTAAAATAAAAATGATCAGCTGAATTAAGAAATATTAGAAATATTACTTTTAATTTTCTACTTAAAAGTTGAGGAATATAACTTCAAAAGTAGTGTCTATTATAAAATAGACCTCCTTTTCACACCAGTGAAAAGTTGCATTTTTAATGAAATGAGTTCACACAGCATCTGATATAGATAATCTTTGGTCTTTCCATTGCCCTAAATTGTAAAAAGATATGCTTGCATCAATAAACACTTCCTTCCCTTTCATCTTTTCCTCTCCCAGAATTAAATATCAGTTCATAGTTCTCTTATCTAGATTGGTACATTATCAAAGCTAGATTGTTGCTTAAAGATCATGTAATCCAAGTTTTTGGATTACATGTGATGACGTCAAATGCAACTTTTGTTTCTTCTTTTTAGAGTCATTTCCAAACCCATTTATGAAGAGGTATCTATAAAACTCTAAGATTAAATTCATGTGGTTACCATCAGTGCACCTAAAATGTTGGCTTTGATGATCCCCACCTCTTTGTTAACATCAGCAGCATCCAGAAAGTTTTTTTATCTCAAGGAATATTTTACCAAAATAAATATGTGCAGTAGAACCATATGGATTTAAAATAAGGATAATTCTTTATAAGCATCAGAAAGTTAAGTTGACCTATAACAGCATTAAATGAGAAGGCAGCAGAGAAATCAAGAAGCGTTCACCCACCTTGTGCCCAGTATCATATGTATAGATACACAAAGTCAAGTATGTGTGTCTGTCCAGGTATGTGTGGGTGTGGCGAGAAGAATGAAAGAAAATCAAAGAGATATGCCTGGTTTCATTGGAAGCCAGAATCCAAGCAGGTTACTTGAAGGAAGCCAGCTTATCACTAATAAGTGTTTTGGTTCAATAGGTATTTACTTCAAGAGATATTCAAATGAATGTCAAGTGTGTACTTGGATGATCTCAAAACGCTATTAAACAAATGCAAGTTTGTGTGCCGGACACACAGTGAGACCAAACAAACCAAAATGTTGGAGTTTGGAGCAGAGAAAGAGTTATTGCAGGGCATTGCAAAAGTCCCAAACTTCTAGAAGGGTTTCGGGAAGGCATTTTTAAAGGCAAGGTGAGAAAAGGACGTGGTTAGTTGTTGCAAACTTCTTGGTGTTAGAATCATTTTTTTTTTTTTTAAATAGCTGTCCACGTATGTCAGGTCAAGATGTTCCTATAAATCTCTAGTAAGACAAATGTTACTCTCTGTTCTGCAACTTATCTCTTTATGAATGGACTCTTAAAGGTCAGAGCCCTGAGAATAGGCTATCCTGTATGTTTCAGTCATACAGTTTTGCTTTTACAGTCATGTTTTTTCAGTCATGTTTTTCTTTACAAAACATGGGCAGCCCCAGAATGACCAAGCACAGGTAACAAAGCACAAAGGTTAAAGTAGAAGGAACAGATCTGATATGGAGTCAGATTCATTCCTACCTGTTATAATACGAGGCCCTAAACCCCTATGCAAACTAGACTTACCAGATTTCATTGTTCAAAAGGTCAGTGTTTGACTTCATAACATAGATGGAGGATGGATGGGTGCACGTTAAGTCGCTTCAGCCATGTCCAACTCTTTTTAACCCCATGACTATAGCTCGCCAGGCTCCTCTGTCCATGGGATTCTTTCTCCAGGCAAGAATACTGGGGTTGGTTGCTATGCCCTACTCTTGGGGATCTTCCCGACCCAAGAATTGAACCCTCATCTCCTGCATTACAGGTGGATTATTTACCACTGAGCCCCAGGGAGGCCCCAAGATGGAGAATGCTGCTGCTGCTAAGTTGCTTCAGTTGTGTCTGACTCTGTGTGACCCCATAGATGGCAGCCCACCAGGCTCCCCAGTCCCTATGATTCTCCAGGCAAGAACACTGGAGTGGGTTGCCATTTCCATCTCCAATGCATGAAGGTGAAAAGTGAAAGGGAAGTCGATCAGTCCTGTCGGACTCTTAGCAATCCCATGGACTGCAGCTTACCAGGCTCCTCCATCCATGGGAGTTCTCAGGCAAGAGTACTGGAGTGGGGTGCCATTGCTTTCTCCAATGCAAGAAAGTGAAAAGTGAAAGGGAAGTCGCTCAGTCATGTCCGACTCTTCTAATTTTACCTAAAAAGGTAAATTCTTTTTTTTTAGATTTGTGCTGAATTTCGAACTCAGTATTTTATGGAGATATTTTGAAAGAGGCTCCTGAGTTCTTAGTGATGTTACTAAGTAGTCTTAAGAAGAATCAAACAGACAAAGAATCCTAAAGAGTCCTATTAATAGCTGATTTAAGTAAATTGTGAAAATGGGAAGGGCAAGAGTGCCTTAAAGAAAAAGGAAGATAGAATAAAAAGCAATTTGAAAAAAAAAAAGGTGGAGTTGGAAAGATATCTGAGAACGTTAGATTATGAAAGTTTAAGGCAGATGGGGGTGTTTCATTCATTTTCAAAAATTCTTTTATTCATCATCCAGCAATTACTGAGGCCCGACTGAATCCATGGCACTGTTTGAGGAACTGCATGGGAATATAACTTTGATAAAATACAGTTTTGGTTTTTTTTCCCCACAAGTAGCTCATTCTTTAATATGTGGACTAAGGACAGAATTTATGCCAATAATAATATATGACTTTATAGGGGACTTATTTTCTACTTTATAATATTTAACTATGGGGAAGTATTAGGAATCACCTGTCAAAATTCCTTTAAATAAAAGCTAAAATAACATTTCACGATGAAAAGCAGAATCTATTTTACTGTTCTGCTTTTTTGGCCAGTGATGAACTTCTGAAGTGCATAAGCCACATCAAAAATATGTTAATACAGTTTTAGAATATACAAAACATTGGTACACCCTTTATCCTCTCTGATTTACACAATGTCAGTGCTAGATTTATCACCTCATTGCATAGATACAGAAGCTAGGACAAAGAGAAGTGAGTGACTTTTCAAAGTCCCTTGGCTACCAAGAACTAGTTTTAGAGTCTGTATCTTTTGAAAAGAGCACAAATGGTCTTCTTTTATAATATCCACTGCATCCTGAAGCTATGAGTGTGTTTTAATTTTCTAAAGAATATTTATTCTGATTTTAAGAGTATTATATTGCATACACTTAATGGTACTTCATTATTGAATATTCTTTTTATTAGTCTAAATATATAGTGTATATTGCATATACACTATATGCAATATAGTGTATAAAATACACAAATCTTGAGTGTATGGATCAAGGAAAAATTTTAATTTATCCTGTTACCATCATCCAAAGTAAAATACAGAATATTCCTTAGCCAAGAAAGTTCCAGCATATAGCTTCTGAGTTGACAGCTCCTTTCCTTTCATGTGTGTGTTCTCAGTCGTGTCTGACCTTATTGAGACCCGATGGACTGTAGCCCACCAGGCTCCTCTGGTTAATTTTTTATGTTCTTGAAATTTTATGGAGTCTTACTATATATTGACCTTGTGACTAGATTTCTTTATTCAGCATTATATCTGAAGATTTTTGTCGGCATGGTTGCTTCAATCCATAGTTTTTCTCCTTTATGATTATTACATAATATTTCATTATACTCTATGGTATGAATAGATTCTAATTTAAAAATGCTTCTTGCTATTCATGAATATTTCAGTTCTTTCAAGTTTTTTTTTCTATTATGAATAACATTTCTATGGTTATGTCCTTTGGAGGACAGACCTGCTAATTTATCTTGTGTATATACCAGTGAGCAGAACTGATAGGTCATGGGGTAGGCATAATTCTGGCTTTAGTGGGTATTGTAAAACAATTGTTCAAATTATTCTACTTTCTCAATATCTTATGCCACTTACAGTCTTTTTAAATTTGGGATACTCTGTAGAGATATCTCATTGTAGTTCAAATTTGCAATTTTCTGAGCAGTACTAATTTTGGGTACCTTTTCATACACCCATTGGCCAGTTAGAAATTGTCTTTTGTGCCTATATTTGACCAATTTTATTTTGAATTCTTTGTCTTTGCCTTGCTGATTTGTGGGAGTTCTTTTACGTTGTGGCTATAAATACTATATTAGAATATGCATTGCAAATATCTTCTCCCAGCAGTGGCTTACCTGTTTTTCTCACCTAACCATGTTTTTGATGAGTGAGCATTCTTAATTTTAGTGAATCTCAATTTATCAATTTTTCTTATATGGTTGCTACTTTGTTTATGAAGATATTCTACAATGTTTTCTTCTAGAAACTATGTTATTTTTTACTTGAATTTTGTGTCTACATCTCATATTTATTTCCTATATATTGTGAAGGAAAGGTAACTGGATGGGAGAAGATACCTCATTTTAAAAACTTGTCTTTTCCCCTTAGCATACAAATACCGTTGACATTTTTTTCAAATGCTTCCATTTATTTCTCATTTTGTTAACCATTTTTAGTTGCCCATGCTGTGACTATGAAACCAGAATACTGTAGTAAACAAAACAGAAAAATATATCTGACCACTTAGATTTATTCTGTGAGCTTTCTAGTTCCCATCATTTTTCTCTTTTTATTTGGCTGTTTGTAATTTTTATTCATTAGTATGAGTGCTTATGTATATATTTAGGTTCTTAAGCTTGTATTGCTTGTTGATTAATTTTCTCAAACTTTTCACTCATTTTTGACTTTATTTATGGTGCCTTATACTACTCAAAAGTTTAAATTATTTTGAGGTGCAATCCATCACTCTTTTTACCTTTTGAGTTTTACCAGGTTCAGAGTATCACTTAGAAAGTTTTTCTGTAGTAAGAGAACACCTGACAAAGATTGACATAAACAAGTAGACCCTTGCTGTGCTATATCACAGGATATATGAGGCTAGATAGTCTGGTGGTGGAAGTCCACGGTGCTATCCACTTTTTCTGTTCTAGCACAAGGAGTGTTGCTTCATGCTAATTTATGGTTGCAGATGACAGCTGTAGTTTCCTATCCTGGGTTCATACTTCAGGGAGTAGAAAAGGAAACAGAAGAGGTAACAAAAGTCTGTGTACATTTCATTAGCCAGAATTGTGTCTCATGTACACAGAAAGGCTGGAAATGGAGTCTTAGTTTTTATAGTCTCTATAGTAGACAAAGACAGGGAGGAAATAAGCTAGAAGTGAAAGATAGATAGCTCAATATATAGAGATGCTAAATTTAGGGGAGACTAGCTGTGGTGGATTGCCAGATCTATACTAGTTGCCTTTAATAATTAACTGTTCATTTGCCCTATTACATCTAGTTCCCGCCAACCTATAATTTACCTGCTCCACACTTATTGCTCCCTCTTGTGGCAGAATTCTTAAGTTTTTATGTCCTTGCCTCTCAACTCACCAGGCTAGCTGAGGGAAATCTTTTGTTTTCCAGAAAGTGACACTATAGCTTCAGTTTGTGCTTCCTCCTTTGTCCACAGACCTGATCTGTTTTTCTGAAAGCACTTTGTTACAGGGGCTCTCACTCACTGCTGCACAAGGGGTGGGGGTGCCCAAGCAGTTGGCTGCAGAGTGAGAGGAGGTGTAAGATACAGGGGGTGTTTGCAGACGTGGTGTGGGGGTTTTCTTCAGGTGAGATTCCCCAGAGACATATGAGTGGAATTCCTGCTCACGTCCCAAGACATGCCGCAAGAACTGCATCACTTTAATGCCTTTTGATCTTCTCATCTGCCTCTTTCCCAAAATCTTCGTCGTCCTCCCAAGTCATGGAGTTCCCATTGTGGATGCTGCAGGAGGGAAACAGTTTTCTCCAGCAGTGTCTTGGACAGGTACGTTAGTGGACACTAACTTTCCCCCTCAGGAGGAGTTGTTGCTGGATAATTCAGCCATGTACTTTGTCACCCTGGGGAGAAGCCGTGCTGGCAAACTTCCACTCAGCCTTTTAAAAATGTTTGCAACCTCGTACGTTGGAATACTCCCTCTAGAAGGATGAGTGTCTATAAAATCTCTCTCATCAGTATCTCCCTAAGTTAGCACTCTTCAAAATTGCCCTGACCAGGGTGAGTAGGGTTGAGGGGGGTTTGCTGGTTCCATAGCCTGCATGGAGGTCTGTCTGTCTACTGCAGAATGCACAGGTGGGTGAGATTCCTCCCTGGTCTCTTGGCTTGTGGTGCTGGATCCTACAACTCCCAGAGAGGCACTTCTGTTCATGAATGGATGCCTAATTAGTTGGTTAAAATTAGGACAAAGAGCATGTTGAATGAAATTTAAAAATCCTAGTGACTTTTCTGGAACCCATTAGGGATTTGCAGGGAAAACCACCACCTCAAAATCTTATACCACTGTGATGTTGACATCACTGAGAACCTAATCATTATTTTAAACACATATTGTTTAGATTAATTAACAGTAAGAAAAATATAAATGTTTGTTTTCCCCTCATTCTTTCTCTAGTGCTTTTCCTTTTATTATATGGACCCTCATAGCTCAGTTGGTAAAGAATCCGCCTGCAATGCAAGAGACCCCAGTTTGATTCCTGGGTTGGGAAGATCCACTGGAGAAGGGATAACCTACCCACTCCAGTATTCTTGGGCTTCCCTTGTGGCTCAGTTGGTAAAGAATCCTCCTGCAAGGGGGGAGACCTGGGTTCGATCCCTGGGTTGGGAAGATCCCCTGGAGAAGGGAAAGGTTACCCACTCCAGTATTCTGGCCTGGAGAATTCCATGGACTATACAGTCCATGAGGTATCAAAGAGTCAGATCCAACTGAGCAACTTTCACTTCACTTTCAGTATTTAACACATATCAGTTTCCTTCTGTCCTTAACACTTGTTGTAACATTACATTTTTGCAGGACAGATGTAACTACAATGAATGACCTGAAGGGGTCTTTATTTTTCCTTTGCTTTTGATAGGTACTTTAACTGGATGTAACTGTTTAGTTTGCTTTTCTTTTAAAAACATTTGAAATAGTCCATCTCATTCTCTTCTGGCTTGCATAATTTTTGATGAGAAGTCCACTGTAGTTCCTGTCCCATTTCCTCTAGAAGTCAGTTTCCCCTCCACCCTCAACTTCTTTAAATATCTTCCTTTGTCTTTGTTTTCCTGTAGTTTGAATACAATTTGCCTACGTATAGATATTTTTGGTGTCTATTCTGTTTAATGTTCTCTGAGTTTCCTGGATCTGTGGTTTGATGTCTGTCATTAGTTTTGGGAAATTCTAAGCCATTATTCTTCCCCTCTGTTACTGCAGAATTCCCAATCTAATTCCTTGAAGCCCTGTGCCATGTTAACTTTGGTTTTCCACTTATGTGAGATAAGGAAGGCTAAAGGGTGCCAGAGCAGGAGGAATGCCAATAGTCCATCTGGGATAATGCTCTGGAAAGATCTCTTACCTGGAGAGTAGGGCTCTGTTATGGAGAAGGGTCTGGGCATCTTTTGTTGTTGCTGAGTCACTTGTGTCCAACTCTTTGTAACTCCATGGACTGCTTCCCTGTTTTTACTATCTCCCAGAGTTTGCTCATACTCCTGTCCATTGAATTGGTGATGCTATCTAACCATCTCATCCTCTGTTGCTCCCTCATCCTGCCCTCATTCTTTCCCAGCATCAGAGTCTCTTCCAGTGAATCAGTTCTTTGCATCAGGTGGCCAAAGTATTGGAGTTTCAGCTTTAGCATTGGTCCTTCCAATGAATATTCAGGGTTGATTTACTTTAGGATTGATTGGTTTAATCTCCTTGCAGTCTAAGGACCTCTCAAGAGTCTTCTCCAGCACCACAATTCGAAAGCATCAATTCTTTGGCGTTCAGCCTTCCTTGGTCCAACACTCAAAACTGTATGTTTTACAATGACTGTTTTTCCTTCTGTCATCAGAACCACAAGATGGTGGTGTTCTTTGTAGTAAAACCCATGAAAACTGTGTGTGTGTGTGTGGGGGGGGTCGTCCCCTGATATTGCTTTCCCTAGCAGTTTTCTTGGAGAAGGCAATGGCACCCCACTCCAGCACTCTTGCCTGAAAAATCCCATGGACGGAGGAGCCTGGTGGGCTGCAGTCCATGGGGTTCCTACTAGTCGGACACGACTGAGCGACTTCACTTTCACTTTTCACTTTTCACTTTTACGCTTTGGAGAAGGAAATGGCAACCCACTCCAGTGTTCTTGCCTGGAGAATCCCAGGGACGGAGGAGCCTGGTGGGCTGCCGTCTGTGGGGCTGCACGGAGTCAGACATGACTGAAGCGACTTAGCAGCAGCAACAGGAGCAGCAGCAGTTTTCTTACTCTCACACCAGCTCACATTCAGGCTCCAACAGTTCATCAAAATCACCACTTAGGATTCCTACCAGGTTATGGTTCTAACATCTTCTGCTGCAGATAAACCTATTTTAGATATGACTCTCTGAATGTAATTCTGTTTCAGTTTGAGATTATCATTTTCCCTGCAACTTTCAATCCCTTAATGAGTTCAAGAAAAATTATTAGGACTTTTGTTTTGCCTAACATGCTCTTATTCTAAGGACAGGAGTGATGATTTCTAAGGTCTTTAACTTGCTAATGTTAAACCATTGACACACATCTTTGAGCCAATGATTCTGCTTCTTGGCATAGAAGAGGAGCGGAAAGAGGGACTCCACTTTCTTGAGACTCAAAAATTTTCATCTTTATCCTTTCCTGTTAGTTTTATGAGAATCTCAAGTTTTTCTCTTTATTCATAAATACAGCTTCTATAATAATTAATCAGCTTTTAATTGTCCCAATTATATTTCAGAATTATTCTTAGTTTTTGTTAAATTTCCAGATATTTTATTGTTAATCTGATGATTTTTCATTTCAGTAAATGTTTCCAACTGTTTAAGACTTTTCAGTTCAGTTCAGCTCAGGTCAGTTCAGTTCAGTCGGTCAGTCGTGTCTGACTCTTTGTGACCCCATGAATCACAGCACGCCAAGCCTTCCTGTCCACCAACTCCTGGAGTTCACTCAGACTCCCGTTCATCGAGTCAGTGATGCCATCCAGCCATCTCATCCTCGGTGGTCCCCTTCTTCTCCTGCTCCCAATCCTTCCCAGCATCAAAGTCTTTTCCAATGAGTCAACTCTTCGTATGAGGTGGCCAAAGTACTGGAGTTTCAGCTCTAGCATAATTCCTTACAAAGAACACCCAGGGCTGATCTCCTTCAGAATGGACTGGTTGGATCTCCTTGCAGTCCAAGGGACTCTCAAGAGTCTTCTCCAACACCACAGTTCAAAAGCATCAATTCTTTGGTGCTCAGCCTTCTTCACAGTCCAACTCTCACATCTATACATGACCACAGGAAAAACCATAGCCTTGACTAGATGGACCTTAGTTGGCAAAGTAATGTCTCTCTTTTGAATATGCTATCTAGGTTGGTCATAACTTTTCCTCCAAGGAGTAAGCGTCTTTTAATTTCATGGCTGCACTCACCATCTGCAGTGATTTTGAGCCCCCAAAATAAAGTCTGACACTGTTTCCACTGTTTCTCCATCTATTTCCTATAGAGTGATGGGACCAGATGCCGTGATCTTCGTTTTCTGAATGTTGAGTTTTAAACCAACTTTTTCACTCTCCTCTTTCACTTTCATTAAGAGGCTTTTTAGTTCCTCTTCACTTTGTGCCATAAGGGTGGCGTCATCTGCATATCTGAGGTGATTGATATTTCTCCCGGCAATCTTGATTCCAGCTGCATTTCTTCCAGCCCAGCCTTTCTCATGATGTACTCTGCATATAAGTTAAATAAGCAGGGTGACAATATACAGCCTTGATGCATTCCTTTTCCTATTTGGAACCAGTCTGTTGTTCCATGTCCAGTTCTAACTTGCTTCCTGACCTGCATACAGATTTCTCAAGAGGCAAGTTAGGTGGTCTGATATTCCCGTCTTTTTCAGAATTTTCCATAGTTTATTGTAATCCACACAGTCAAAGGCTTTGGCATAGTCAATAAAGCAGAAATAGATGTTTTTCTGGAACTCTCTCGCTTTTTCCATGATTCGGCAGATGTTGGCAATTTGATCTCTGGTTCCTCTGCCTTTTCTAAAACTAGCTGAACAGCAGGAAGTTCACGGTTCATGTATTACTGAAGCCTGGCTTGCAGAATTTTGAGCATTACTTTACTAGCATGTGAGATGAGTGCAACTGTGTGGTGGTTTGAGCATTCTTTGGCCTTGCCTTTCTTTGGGATTGGAATGAAAACTGGCCTTTTTCAGTCCTGTGGCCACTGCTGAGTTTTCCAAATTTGCTGGCATATTGAGTGCAACACTTTCACAGCATCATCTTTCAGGATTTGAAATAGCTCTACTGGAATTCCATCACCTCCACTAGCTTTGTTTGTAGTGATGCTTTCTAAGGTCCATCTGACTTCACATTCCAAGATGTCTGGTTCTAGATGAGTGATCACAACATCGTGATTATCTTGGTCATGAAGATTCTTTTTGTACAGTTCTTCTGTGTATTCTTGCCACCTCTTCTTAATATCTTCTGCTTCTGTAAGGTCCATACCATTTCTGTCCTTTATTGAGCCCATCTTTGCATGAAATGTTCCCTTGGTGTCTCTAATTTCCTTGAAGAGATCTCTAGTCTTTCCCATTCTGTTCTTTTTCTCTATTTCTTTACATTGATTGCTGAAGAAGGCTTTCTTATCTCTTCTTGCTATTCTTTGGAACTCTGCATTCAGATGCTTATGTCTTTCCTTTTCTCCTCGGCTTTTCGTTTCTCTTCTTTTCACAGCTATTTGTAAGGCCTCCCCAGACAGCCATTTTGCTTTTTGCATTTCTTTTCCATGGGGATGGTCTTGATCCCTGTCTCCTGTACAATGTCATGAACTTAATTCCACAGTTCATCAGGCACTCTGTCTATCAGATCTAGGCCCTTAAATATATTTCTCACTTCCACTGTATAATCATAAGGGATTTGATTTAGTTCATACCTGAATGGTCTAGTGGTTTTCCCTGCTTTCTTCAATTTAAGTCTGAAATTGGTAATAAGAAGTTCATGGTCTGAGCCACAGTCAGCTCCTGGTCTTGTTTTTGTTGACTGTATAGAGCTTCTCCATCTTTGGCTGCATAGAATATAATCAATCTGATTTCAATGTTGACCATCTGGTGATGTCCATGTATAGAGTCTTCTCTTGTGTGGTTGGAAGAGGGTGTTTGCTTTGACCAGTGCATTATCTTGGCAAAACTCTATTAGTCTTTGCTCTGCTTCATTCCGTATTCCAAGGCCAAATTTGCCTGTTACTCCAGGTGTTTCTTGACTTCCTACTTTCACACTTCCTTAAATTTTATTAAAAATAAAAAATTAAAGATGTTTAACAAGTTCCCCTTTTAAAGCTACTATTTAATAAAATAAATACTAGTTTTAATTAACTAGCAATGTCTAAGTATAAATCTTTGTCTTTGGGACAAGCTATTTATTTAATGGGTTTGTGAAGGTAACCTTCTTTAAATGCCAGGACTGGTTTTGTTATGACATAGTCATCCAATCCCCGGATGTATTTAGCGAGCAACCAGTCTATACCTAGTGTAAGGGAGAAATAATCCCTGGAATAGTAAGTTCAGTTTGTCAAAACTGTAGTCTTTCTGATACGTCTCTAAGACTTTAGAAATACCAGCATTTGCCCAAAACAGCTACCCCATAAACATATCAGTGTAAATTTAGGATAACAAAGACTGGTGGTTTGTTCCATCTGTTTCCCAGTGAAGGTTTGGCCCTCTTCTTTGATTAATATGAAATTGGCCAACTCTCCATCTCTGCTTTTATTTGGTGTATAGTCCTCTCATTTTCTGAAATCATACAGATTTCCCTTTATTTCCTTTTGTCTACTCTAGAAAAAAATTAGAAGTGAACAGAGAGGAGGATGGTTTGTAGTCCTGTGTGCTCAGATTTCCATCTAGATCCTTAATCTGTTTATTTTTCCCCAAGTTTCTAGGTTAAATCACAGATTTGAAGCTTTTCCAGTTACTTGATGAATATCATACTTTCTGTGTATTTAAAATGTTTACAGATTAACAAGGCAGCCCCATTAATGTTAGTCAAAGAATACAAACTACAAAGCAGTGAATTTCAGTTTATCTTACATCCACCTGCATCCTTACACTCAAATTGATATGTATCTTACAAAAAATTCTGCGTTCTGAGTCCACTCACATACACTGAGACACCTCTAAAGCACAACCTGAATATTTATAACTATTACCAGAAATGCAAATGTTACGGATCCTTTACCATGTATTAATTTGTATAGTAGTTCTTTGCATGTGTCTCACCTTAAAATGAAATCTTTCATGAGATATAGCTCTGAAATTTTTAATTTTGCTACTGCAAGATCTCTCAAGGCTGAAGGATTTATCATAATGCAATTTTGCTGAGCAATTGTCAGCCTGGAGAACTTGTTGTCAGAGAAAATTAGAAATAGCTTCACATGACCAAATTAAGAACGGAAATTGGCAATATATTTTGGTTGCCTGCCCAATATTTAATATTACTTGAGAGAATGACTGCTTTTAATGAAAAATAGATTTGCAGCACAAAAGAAAATGTTTATTTTCTCCTTTATCAAAATTAAGGATAGGGATTAAGAGTAAATTGGCAGTTTTGCATATTTTTCTTGAATATTGCAGATAGTCTCTGAAGCTAGCATACTGTATGTCTTGAAGAAGACTACCCCTATTTTTATTCCTCTCCCACATACTCAAGACTAGCTCTGAATAAAACTGAAGGAACTGAAGATTATTTCCAATTTTTCTAGAGTAACTAAGAGCATATATTGATCATAGAGTCAGAGAGTGGTGGTGGTTTAGTTGCTAAGTCGTGTCCAACTCTTGGCACCCCATGGACTGTAGCCCTCCAAGCTCCTCAGTCCATGGGATTTCCCAGGCAAGAATACTGGAATGGGTCTCCATTTCCTACTCCAGGGGATCTTCTCAATCCAGGGATTGAACCCGGTTCTCCTGCATCTCCTGTATTGCGGATGGATTCTTTACTGCTGAGCCACCAGGGAAAGCCAGAGTCAGAGAGACCTCTGAGTAAATCTTCCTGAGCTTTATTTCCTCATCTGGTAAATAAAGATAATATTACATATGTCATAGGATTTTTGAGAGGATTAATGAGAAAATACGTGCAAAACATCCAGTGCTGTGCCTCTTACTGAATAGTACTCAATAAATGATGGTTTTATTTAATTTTTATTGTTTTTATTATGATTCATTAATGAATACAAGTTCCCTTACCCATTTCTTTCCTTTTAGTGCCCCAAAATGTAATTAAAAGCAAGAAGTAAAGAAGAGTTTAGGAATAACAAAGGACTATAACTGTTTGGACTTTGAACTGATGATTAGACAGAGTTTCAGATCTGTATTTCCATTCAGCATTTTCTGTTTCTACACAGAACAAAGCAAATACTGCCAACAAACAAATAGAAGCACAAAAAACTTTTTTAGCATGGAAGAATTCTTAATAATACAATGATGGATGAGTGTGTATTGTAGTCAACATGACAAAATTGATTATGTCTGTGATTTGAAATAGAAAGGGCTTCTCAACCTTAATTCCAACAATTTTAGAAATTTTCAAGACTGGATTTTTTTAATTTGTTTTTTGTTGTGGTAGATCTGTATCTATCTGGATCACTTGCAGTATGGCCCTTTCAATGGAACTGAACCTTTCCCTCAGTACGTGCCAGCATGAGGTGCAGATTTGAAAAAAAAGAAGAGCTTTTTGAAATGAGTGTGATTAAATTCAGTTCATTGCATTCCACCCACTTTCCCCATTTTTTTGGACCAGAGTTGTGGTTTGGATTGAGTTCAGAGGGAGAGGTTTTTCAGAAGTTGAATTGTTTATATGATTTCAGGAATTTGTGTAAATCCATGAGTTGTTTGCTGTAGCCTCATTTTCTTCGCACTTCTCTTAGAATAAATCCTTTTAACACGGCCTATAAATCTTCCCTCCTCCTTCAGCCCCATCTCTCACCTTTACCCTCATTCATCCCTCTCATCTTCCTTTACCCTATGTGACTTGGCACTTCTCAGCTTCTCTCAGTTCTTTGAACCGTCATATCCTTTCCTGCAACTAGATCTTAACATAGGCTCTTTCTTCTGTTGGAAAACGCTTCTAGGCCCCCCTTTGCTTTGCCTTCAGGTCTCAGTTTACAGCTTTCTTTCTCCAGGAAACTTTCTCTGACAACTGAGTCAGGGTCAGTGTCCCTTCTGTGTGGTTTTACATTTACATTATAGTAAAACAACATACTGTCTGTCTGTAATATTCACTGTTCCTGTATTCCCATGGAAGTGGAAACCATGTTCATTTTGGATCAAACAGAGTGTCCAGTGCTCAGCACAGAAGAGGAACTGAATTAATATTTGTTAAATCAATATACTTGATCCGTAATAAATGAGGAATTTGTGAAGGTAACTTCTGGCCAAGTTATAATACATGTTTATTTTTTGTTGTTTAGTCGCTAAGTTGTGTCTGACTCTTTTGCAACCTCGTAGACAGTAGCTCATCAGTCTTCTCTTGCCCATGGGTTTCCCAGGCAAAAATACTGGAGTGGGTTGCCATTTCCTCTTCCAGGGGATCCAACCTGCATATCCTGTGTTTCCTGCATTGGCAGATAGATTCTTTAACACTGAACCACCTAGAAAGCCCCACCCCTGAGGTATTTCTAGTCTTTTCTTTCCATATCTCTTATCATCCTTTTCTGGAACTTGAATTTTAAGTCAAATGTTAAGAACCTTCATGAACAGGTATGTTTAAATGTTACTGAGAACTTAAATTGATAAAGTATATGATGAGAAGGCAAAAATAACTTAGATGTTAAATGCCAGATTTGGAGTTAGGCAAATCTGCATTTAAATCCACCCTTACTGGTGCTGATTCTCAAATATTTACCCTATCTTTGCAAGACCTATTTTTAAATCATCTACAGAAGCAGAATGATGATGCATTGCTCATAGGATTTCTTGACAATTATATGAAATATGTGTAACTCATTGATAAACATTAGGGACTCAATAGAGCATAGACGGAAAGACACATTTCTTTTTTGTCTTTTTAAAATTGGTCTGCCAGTTCCTTCATTTCAGCTGATTGAAATCTCAAACAGATAAACCACAGGTTTTCTGATCATTTTTAAGTGTAATCATATAGTCTTATTTTTTCAGGGCTTTCCAGGTGGTGCTAGTGGTAAAGAACCTGCCTGCCAATGCAGGAGACATAACAAACACAGGTGTTATCCCTCGGTCAGGAAGATCCTTTGAGGGAGGGCATGGCAACCCGCTTCAGTATTCTTGCCTGGAGACTCCCATAGACAGGCTGGCTACATACAGTCCATGGGGTCACAAAGAATCAGACGCCAGTGAACACAGTATGGCAGAGAAAAATGCTAGCCCTTCTCTCTTGTGCTCTTTTTCCCATTTCTCAAAGCATCTTATTTCTGAGAATCTTCCATCTGCTCATTCCTTTGTCTTCACAGCCATCTATTTGCTGAAGCACTCCTTCAGTCTCTATCTACTCCAAACAACTTTCTTGAAGATGACTTATTCTTCCAAGTCTACCTTTGGAACAGGATTCCTTTCGTGTTGACTCATGTCTGACTCCCTGCCCCAGTGCCTACATCTTTTCTTATCCTTGAAACTTAGGACGTTTTCAACATGAAAGATATTCTTAATGTGACCCCATCTGTTCTCTGTCATGCCAATCTTCTCTAAACAGTTTCTTTTCTTTCCAACAAGTTTTTGTCATAGTTTGTTGTGGGGGTGGTTATAAGCCAGGTCCCAGCTCCCTCCCCCAAACTTTAGAGAACACAGGTGC
The DNA here is from genome assembly GCA_917880005.1 of Nanger dama. NCBI lineage: Eukaryota > Metazoa > Chordata > Mammalia > Artiodactyla > Bovidae > Nanger > Nanger dama. The sequence goes on along the minus strand of CAKJTW010000078.1, from coordinate 3,538,987 downwards.
CAAGATTTCTAAACTCTAGTTTATTTGGATGGGGGTGGGATGGGAGAAAGAAAAATAAGATTTTGAAATGTTTTTGCTAAAGAAATGCTTACTCTCTAGTTGTCAAACACCCTTGGTTGTGTATGCCCTGTACATGGCCCAATGTTTAGTAAGCCTGTTTGTTGGATTACCTGTTAGATGCTCTGGTATCTCTCTTTAGAACTGGGGGTACTCATTACCTTTTGGTTTCAGGTTTGGAGAACCAGCCAAAATTAACTTGGTGAGGAAACGTCTCATTTGATATGCTGTTGCACATGTAAAGTTGACATGTAATATAAAGAATAAGAGGCGTGGTAATTAGCTTGTTATTAAAGTGAAGCAGATATGTCAGCATCAATTCTTTCATACTGAATCATTCCCTCTTTTAAGGACGGTGGGAAGATTTAAGTGCTGGTTGTTAAATAAAATGAAAGATGAAAGAGACCTATGTCTAATCCATGTAGTAATGAAGGATGAAAGAGACCTATGACTAATCTATGTCGTAATATACACCACCTAGTAGCTTTCCATTCCAGTTAGAGAAAGAGATAGCAGAAAAGGATTTCTATTTCCTCAAACATGTTGAGATTTGATTCTACATGCTATTTCTTTGTCTTGGAGTCTCCTCCCATCTACCCTTTTGTCCACTTTCTTAGAAAATTCCAATTTATTGTTTGTGTGTGCTCAGTTGCTTCAGTCGTGCCCAGCTTTTTACTACCCTATCGATCATAGCCTGCCAGGCTTCTCTGTCCGTAGGGTTCTCCAGACAAGAATGCTAAAATGGCTTGCCATTTCCTCTTCCAGGGGCTCTTCCTGACCCAGGGACTGAACCCCTATCTCATAATTCTCATGCATTGGCAGGCTGGTTCTTTACCACTGGACTATATTCTTTGGGGCATGGCAAATGTTTTGTCATATTTTAAAGCTTTTCCTATTCTATTTCCAGAGTTGGCCTTCTTTTTATTCAGAATACTCTATACTCACCTTTATTTTGACACTTGCAAACTGTATTTTCCGTTTTTGTGTTGATGACATTCTTAAGGAGAAGAACCTTGTCTTATCATTGCTAGACTATCCAGCATGTTTGATGGGGCTTTCAATAAAAATCTATAGAATAAATAAATATATCACTTATACATATCATAACCTAATATATATAATATATATTGCAATATATATCATAAGCTAATTTGCTTATGTTGTTTCCCTAAAATCAGAATGTTATGCACAAGCTGGAAGATGCAGTCGTACTTTGACTAGATTATAATATGGGTGGGAATTTTATAGTTAAATTGAAATCTACAGTGAGAGATATTTACTTGGTATTCATGGTGTAGTTATTCTTTCTATCTTTCTCATCAAGAAACATTTAAGCCTACTGTACATCTCATGTTTTGTCCATTACAAACTTAAAAACCATCCCAGGCATGCCAACAGCACTTTTTAATAAACAGACAAAACATGAAAACCCTATTTCACACAATATAGATTATGGAGAGGCATTTTCTACTTTTGAGATGGGGTTTGTAACATAGTTTATGTGTATCATGATCTTCAGTGGATCAGTGGGAATAATAAACAATATTTGCAAAGGATGTTCTGGTTTACAAAAACACTGCTATAGTCATTATCTCACTCCTTAATATCTTATGAGGTAGTAGGATTATTATCCTCATTATAAGAAAATCAAAGCCCATAGAGTTTAGTACCTTGCTCACATAAGTAAGAAGTAATATATAGGTTCATTATTCAGGTCAATTCTAGTGACTCGAGGTCTCATATTCTTTTCACGGTGGCATGTGTGCTCAGTTGCTAAGTCCTGTCTGACTCTTTTGCAACCCCATGGACTGCAGTCCGTCAGGCTCCTCTGTCCATGGGTTTTCCCAGGCAAGAATACTGGAGTGGGTGCTGCCATTTTCTACTCCAGGGAATCTTCCTAACCCAGGGATCAAACCCATGTCTTTTGCGTCTCCCACATTGCAGGTGGATTCTTTACCATTGAGCCACCTGGGAAGCTCTTTTCACTATACTAAGGCTGATTTCGTAAGCTATAAAATTAATAACAACATAAACATGTACACATAATTTATCCAGAACAGATATAATACATAATCTATTTATGGGTAGCCACTATTCAGTATAAGAAATTCTATTAAAATATTGTTTAAAAGTGTGATGGATTTTCATATTTGTATAGCAGCCACTATTCAATATAAGAAATTATATTAAATATTGTTTGAAAGTATGATAAATGTTCATATTTGTATAGCACTTAATACTTTAAAAATTCTTTAGTTTTTCAACTGATTCTCACAATGTTCGAATTTTGAGGCTTTTCCTCCTTTATTATCTTATTAACTCATAAATAGTCTCAAAATAGACATAAATTCAAGCATTTTGTGACATCTTATAATATGGAAACTTGGTACAAGGTTCTGAGAAAGTGAAACCATAAATTACAATGCCATTTACAGCTTTGAAACAGAGACATCTTTTCTACTAGTGGTAAAGCAATCATTCATTCATTTATTCACTAATTAATTGTGCATCTATCATCATCCAGGAATGGCTTTTAGATTTTCAGGAAATATTAAACTTGAGAAAGTTTATCCTTTGCTATCACGTGACTTACATCAAGTGCCTTCACATATTTGCGATTAAAATATACGCCAATATATGCAATTCAAATATTAGTAGGAAAAGATAAAAGACTAAAAGTAGTGACAGATGCAGAAAACAAACATGGTTACCAGAGGAAAAAGGGAGGGAAGAATAAATTGGGAGATTGGGAATGACATATACATTTTACTATATATAAAATAGATAATTAAGAAGGATCTACTGTATAGCATAGGAAACTCAACTCAATACTTTCTAATGACATATATGGGAAAAGAATCTAAAAATAGTGGATATATGTATATATATAGCTGATTCATGAATAATTGATTCACTTTGCTGTGCACCTGAAACTAAGACAACATTGTTAATCAACTATATGCCAATAAATTTTTTTAAAGTAAAATATTGATGTTCTGTGGGAAGAGAGAACAGAGAATCAAGAAACTACCTCAGAGAATCAAGAAACTCTTTAGAGGAAAGAAGACATTTGAATGGGACTTTGAATGATATAGGTGGACCTTGGGCTTCCCTGGTGGCCGGGGTTCGAACACTGGGTTGGGATGATCTCCTAGAGAAGAGAATGGCAACCCACTCCAGTATTTTTGCCTGGAGAATTCCATGGACATACGAGCCTGGTGGGCTACAGTCCATGAGGTCGCAGAGAGTCAGACACAACTGAGCAGCTAACACACACTTGAATGACATATGAAAATAATGTGAAGAATATCCTAGCCTCAGTGAATAAAAGGATCAAAGGCAAATAAAAAAGCCTGGGCTGAGTTTTGGAAATAATTCATCAAATTATAGAATGTATGAAAAGGAGTAGAGGAAGATAGATCTCAAAATATATTTGAAGCCAAAAAGTGAAAGGCATTGAGTATCAAGCAAGGAGGTGGATTTTGTTCAGTGCACCATGGGCAGTTACTGAAGGATTTTGATTAGGAGAATGTCACACATTGGGAGCTGTAATATATAAACCTTTTGATACTTAAAAAGTGGAAGAGGCACCATTCTGAGTGACCACTGTAGCCCACCAGGCTCTTCTGTCCATGGATTTCTGTAGGCGAGAATACTGGAGTGGGTAGCCACTCCCTTCTCCAGGGTATCTTTCCAACCCAGGGATCAAATCTGGGTCTCCCTTATTGCAAGTAGATTCTTTAGCTTCTGAGCCACCAGGGCTGCCCTAATATATAAATCTTTTGATATTTAAATTGTGCAAGAGGCATCCAGTCTGATCATAATTATAGATCTGATAATATCATCTTTCTTCTTAAATATGCTTCGGTGATTTTCTTGTCTTTAGGGGAAAAAGAAAATTTAACATTTCTGAGCAAATCCCATGTTCCTTCTCTTTTCTATTCTCCATTCACTTATCCCAATATACTGTGCTTACTCATTTAACGTACCCTTGCACACATGCGTGCTAAGTCACTTCAGCTGTGTCCGACTCTTTGTGACCCTACAGACTGTAGCCCTCCAGACTCTCCTGTCTATGGGATTCTCCAAGCAAGAATGCTGGAGTGGGTTACCATGCTCTCCTCCAAGATATGTTTACATATGCTATTTTCTCTGCCAGGGAAATGCTTCCTCTGTCTTCTTACTGGAATAGTTTCAAGAATTTGTGTAAACTTTATTACTTCAAGGAGATATTGTAGTCTAGAAAATAATAAAATTCTCCTAGCTATATGTCTCCATAGTACCATAAACTTCTGTTCTGATTGCATTTTATTATAATTATTTGTTTAATTTTGTGTCTTTCCAGTTATATTACAAGCTCTCTGGGAGCATAAGCCATGTCTGTCTTGTAGAAATATATATCCATAGCACAATGGCTGGTTCATGGAGACTTCTTTATATGTCTATATGGAAGAAACCCATGTATTAAAGAAATCCTAGAGCAGCAGCAAAGATATACACTCTCTTATAACTAAGAATGCATATTCTAATAGCAAATAAAACTTTTAACAAGTTATCTTGTGTGTCCTTCCTTATATAAATTAGAATTACCAAGATTTGTGGCTGAGCCAAGCCAAATCATATCTATTTCTGTCCAGAGTTCTAAATAGTAATATTTGCCCTTAAGAACTGTTATTTTCTGGGAGTTGGAGGCTGGAAAGGTGCTTCTTTTCTCTTGTGCATGTATTTATAAGGATGTGCATCCTGTTATCATCTCCGTCATCATTATCATCATTGTAGCAGCTCTCATTTTCTCATTGCCTGCAATGTGCTAAGTTGTGTGCTAGAGGCTTTATTTATCTTATTGCACTTAATTTAAATAACAATATGAGATGGTCTCTGTTTTATGTAATGGGGAATTGATTGTATTCTTTTATCCCATGAGTACCAGCCATTAATGCCTTATCAACAGGTTACCTTTCTCTCCAGAGATGAAGCCTCTCATCTGTAGAATTCCCTTCTTTAAGGGACTCCAGAGTGTCTTAAGCCACCTGTTCCCTTCCATCACCTCTCCTGTGTGATGAAACAACCTCACTCAGTTGTTTCCCATTCTTTGCAACCCCATGGAATGTAGCCTGCCAAGCTCCTCTCTCTATGGAATTCTCCAGGCAAGAATATCAGAGTGGGTTGTCATTCCCTTCTCCCAGGGGATCTTCCAGACTCAGGACCTAACCTAGGTCTCTTGCATTGCAGACACGTTACTTCCCGTCTGAGCCAACAGGGGAGCCACCTCTCCCTACCCAGTCCCAAATCTAGCCTCTTTTCTCCTTGGCCTCAAACTTCTATCACTAGGATTGTACCTCAGATCAGTGGGGCTAAATAAGTGTATAAAGAGGTATTTCTCCTTGGCCTGGGGCCAGAGTGAAGCATTAGAACACTTTAAGGTGACCTTTCTCCTCTCTGAATTTTATAAAACCAATATAAAATGAACCAAGGGAGAAGGTTTGAGTCCAAAGACAGCTAGATCTTAGACATAAGGTTAGCGCTAAGAGTGAGGTAGAACTCAAAGTTCACAAGGAGATGGGAGCAGAACCTGGTAGGGAAAAGAAAGAACCATAATACCCAAATAAGAAAGGAATGAATAGAAAGGAATTGGAGGGGCTTCCCTGGTGGACCAGTAGCTAAGACTCTGCACTCCCAGTTCGGGACCTGGCTTCCATCCCTGGTCACAGAACTAGATCCCACATGCCACACTAAGAATTCACAGGTCACAACTGAAGATTCTGGCACAGCCAATAAGAAATAAAATATTTTTTTAAAAAAGAAAAGAATTGGAATAAAGACTTACAATGGAGGCTAAGACTAAAGCCTAATTAAACAAAACAAGCCTGCAGTGATGGTGAGCCGGAAGGAGTTGCAGATACTCTAAGAATGAGGGAAGGACTAAGGCTTTTGGTAGAAGATCAGCAAACAGAGCACTGAGAACCTGGGGTAACAGCAGAGAGTGAAATCAGACAAAAATACTACATTCATTGAAATGAATCATATCCCTCTAATTCCTAATTTAAAACAAAAGGGAATTTACATTGGATGCAGCAGCAGAAATATTTATATATATTTAACTTCATTGAATCTTCAGAACAATTGTAAGTGATGCTGTTGTTCCAATTTTTAATATTGAAAAGGCACAATTTGCAACATGATTTTTGATCTCCTGAACAGAAAGTGTGATGTTAAAAGGGTTTCTCATGTGGCTCAGTGGTAAAGAATCCACCTGCCAATCAGGAGATGTGGGTTCAATGCCTCAGTCGGGAAGATCCCTTGGAGTAAGAAATGCAACCCCCTCCAGTATTCTTGTCTGGAAATTCCATGGACAAAGAAGCCGGCAGGGCTACAGTCCATGGTGTGGCAAAGAGTTGGATGCAACTCGGTGACTGAGCACACATCCATGTGATACTGAAGACATGAGAAACTATGGGGTAGAAAGTGGGAGGGGAGGTTCAAGAGGCAGGGGATGTATATGCATGCATATGGCTAACTTATGTAGATGTATGGAAGAACCAATACAATATTATAAAGCAGTTATTCTTCAATTAAATACAAATAAAAAGCAAAAACAAAAAACATGAGAAACTATGGTGAAAGATAAATTTCACTTTTACTGTGATCATTTTTGATGTGAGCACTGTCACATCACTCTTTCTCAAGAAGTCAGGAGGAAAGAAAAAGGAAGAAATCTAGCTCAGCCACTGTCTGATGGTTGGAAGTAGTTTTTCCTTAACACCATGCCAGAGAACATTTTTGCTCTGTGAGCTGTTGCTGTGCTCGCCTTAGCCCTGGGATCAAACACTTTACATGTGTTGGCCCTGGGATAGTGCCCACCTCCTTAAACATTTGGTTTAGTAAAAGCTAGTGTTTGAACTCAATGATGAGGTCATCTGACTATAGTTAATATTAACATAGGCTGGGGATGAGCTCAAGAATTTGGAACTCTCCCTTACATTGTCTGTTGTTCAGCTGCTCAGTCATGCTTGATTCTTTGCGTCTCCATGAACGGCAGCACTCCAGGCTTTTCTGTCCTTCACTATCTCCAAGAATTTGCTGAAATTCATGTCCATTGAGTTGATGATGCCTTCCAATAATTTCATTCTCTCTCTGTCTACCCCCAAAAATTGAATATGGAGAGGTGAATTTTGGTTATCCTTAGACCAAATCTATGCAGCAAGCAAAGATTTTGGTCAGTCTGTGGCTAATTTCTATGTGGCCTGTTCCCTTGTGCTTAGTCACTCAGTAGTGTCTGACTCTTTGCATCACCATGCCCTGTAGCCCACCAGGTTCCTCTGGCCATGGGGTTTCTCCAGCTAAGAATACTGAAGTGGGTTGTCTGCCTTCAGGGGACCTGTTCCCTTACAGAATTGTCAAAACTTGCACAGCAGTATCACAGCATGTGGGAGACTGAGAAACATTATTACAGTCTTGAGGTTTTCCTCTCATGTGCTTACTTTTTCATCATATTATCAGGAAACTGAGTGTCACAAATGTCAACATATTTGGTTTTCTAGGTAGATTTTTGGTCTCTTGTTGATCTGTCATACAGGATTTCTTTGAGCACAGAATCATTTTGGCAGGATGCTTAGCATTGTGCTGATGAATGAAAGTCCTTAGATTATAATAAGCACCTCTGTGCAAAAAACTGTACTGCAGTATGTGAAGTTACTCAAATGATGAAAAAGAACTCAGTGGAAAATTTGGAACACCAATGGCTCTGTTCTTAAGGTAAATCAGAAGTTTTTTCCCTTCAGGCAGCAATTTGGAGTATCTTATAGTGAATGGCAAAGGAACTTAGGCAGCACACTAATATATGTTTATTCTGGGACTATATTTCCTCTGCTCAGGAAAATGTTTCTCACAAGATATGATAATGAGCCAGAATTGTGTGGTGAAGTAAAGAGTCATGGTGTAGATTAGATCTTTAGAAAGTGACTCAGAATGGCAAGACTTGGTTTTATAATTTCTAAACTGTGGAACCATTATATTCAACGTATTACAGTATCCAGGACCCTCTGTAGTGAATTTTTTTAAAGATAGGAAGCAATAGGATTACTTTATAGCCAGGAAGCAGTTTTTTAATCTTTGTGCTATGCTGCACAGCATGTGGGGTTGTAGTTCCCCCACCAGGGAATGAATCCATGCTTCCTGCATTAGAAGTGCAGTGTCTTGACCCCTGGGTCACCAGGGAAGTCCCCCAGGAAACATTTGTACCATCACAATCATACATGTAAAACTATAATCCTATCATAGGGCAGTTGATGGATATCTGTGATCAGGGAAATAAGAATTTAATAGAGTTTTGCATGTATAAATAATCTCAAACTCAAACTATTCTGGAGGCTTGATATTGACTGCTGCTGCTGCTGCTGCTGTTAGTCACATCAGTCATGTCCAACTCTTGGCGACCCCATGGACTGTAGCCTACCAGGCTCCTCCATCCGTGGGATTCTCCAGGCAAGAGTACTGGAGTGGGTTGCCATTGCCTTCTCTGTGATATTGCCTAGTTGGAGGAAAAGAGAAGAATGATTAGATACAGAAGGGATAGAGATATTTATAAGGATATAGGACTGATAGACTGACATTTCCTACTCTAGGGAATCTTCCCAACCCAGAGATTGAACCCACATCTCTTGCATCTCCTGCATTGAGAGGCAATTCTTTACCACTGCACCATATTTACAGAAACAATTTTAAAATCTTTATTCACTAACTTTGTATTTGTGTTCTTTCTGAGTCTGTCCCTATTGATTGACTTTTCTCCTTGTTATTAGATATTTTTTCTGCTTGTTTTCATGACTGGCAAAGTGTAATCATATTTCAGGCATTCTTTGAGGAGATACCTCATGTCCAAGGGCAAAGGAGAAGCCCCAGCAAGATAGTCGGGGAGGGGGGCGAAATTGCATTTAGACTCAAACCCCATACCCACCAGAGATGCTTAGAGGGCTCAAACATACCTTGTGTGCACCAGGACCCAGAGGCCCAACAGACACTGAGACAGAACTGTGTTTGGTTGTCTCCTGAAGGGGTACAGGTCAGCAGTGGGCTGCTGCTGAAGGGGTACAGGTCAGCAGTGGGCTGCTGCTGGGACAGAGGCTCTGGGTGCAGTAGACCTAGGTATGACATAAGCCCTCTTGGGGGAGGTCGCCATTAAACCTGCCATAGAACTGCCAGAACTTACACAGGACTGGGGAAACAGACTCTTGGAGGGCACAAACAGAATCTTATGTACACCAGGACCCAGGAGAAATGAGCAGTGACCCCCCACAAGAAACTGACCCAGACTTGCCTGTGAGTGTTCTGGCATCTCTGGCAGAGGCATGGGTTGGCAGTGGCCTGCTGCTGGGTTGGGGCACTGAGTAGCAGCACTTGCATGGGACTTCTTGAAGGAGGTCGCCATTAACTTCATTACCTCCACCATAGGAATCCGTGAGCTAAATGGACTGGAATGGGTAAATTTAACTCAGATGACCATTATATCTGCTACCATGGGCAAGAATCCCTTAGAAGAAATAGAAAAGTCTCAGTCAACAAAAGAGTCCAAAATGCAGTATTTGGATGCAATCTCAAAAATGACAGAATGAACTCTGTTCATTTCTAAGGCAAACCATTCAGTATCACAGTAATCCAAGTCTATGTCCTGACCACTAATGCTGAAAAAGCTGAAGTTGAAAGGCTCTATGAAGACTGACAAGACCTTCTAGAACTAACACCCCAAAAGATGTCCTTTTCATTATAGGGGACTAAAATGCAAAAGTAGGAAGTCAAGAAACACCTGGAGTAACAGGCAAATTTGTCCTTGGAATGCAGATGAAGCAGGGCAAAGGTTAACAGAGTTAACAGAGTTAAAGGTTAACAGAGCTTTGCCAAGGAATGACCTGGTCATAGCAAACACCCTCTTCCAACAACACAAGGAAAGACTCTACACATGGACATCATCCGATGGTCAACACCAAAATCAGATTGATTATATTTGCAGCCAAAGATGGAGAAGCTCTATACAGTCAGCAGAAAAAAGACAGTAGCTGACTGTGCCTCAGATCATGAACTCTTTATTGCCAAATTCAGACTTATATTGAAAGTAGGGAAAACTTTTAGACCATGGTATGACTTAAATCTAATCCCCTAATGATTATACAGTGGAAGTGACAAACAGATTCAAGAGATTAGATATGATAGACAGAGTGTCTGAAGAACTCTGGATGGAGGTTCATGACATTGTACAGGAGGCAGAGTTCAACTGTCCTCAATAAAAGAAATGCGAAAAGGCAAAATGGTTGTCTGAGGAGGCTTTTCAAATAGCTTTGAAAAGAAGAGAAGCGAAAGTCAAAGGAGAAAATGAAAGATATACCCATTTGAATGCAGAGTTCCAAAGAATACCAAAGAGAGATAAGAAAGCCTTCCTCAGTGATCAATGCAAAGAAATAGAGGAAAACAATAGAATGGGAAAGATTAGAGATCTTTTCAAGAAAATTAGAGATACCAAGGGAACATTTCATGCAAAGGTGGGCACAATAAAGGACAAAAATAGTATGGACCTAACAGAAGCAGATTTTAAGAAGTGGCAAGAATACATATACCAAAAGATCTTCATGATATAGATAATCACAATGGTGTGATCACTCACCTAGAGCCAGGCATCCTGGAATGTGAAGTCAAGTAGGCCTTAAGAAGTCTTACTTTGAACAAAGCTAGTGGAGGTGATGGGATTCCAGTTGAGCTATTTCAAATCATAAAAGACGATGCTATTACAATGCTACACTCAGTATGCCAGCATATTTGGAATTATCAGCAGTGGCCACAGGACTGGAAAAGGTCAGTTTTCATTCCAATCCCAAAGAAAGGCAATGCCAAAGAATGTTCAAATTATCGCACAATTGTACTCATCTCAGTTCAGTTCAGTCGCTCAGTTGTATCCAGCTCTTTGCGACCCTATGAACTGCAGCATGCCAGGCCTCCCTGTCCATCACCAACTCCTGGAGTTCACTCACACTCACAACCATCGAGTCGGTGATGCCATCCAGCCATCTCATCCTCTGTCGTCCCCTTCTCCTCCTGCCCCCAATCCCTCCCAGTATCAGAGTCTTTTCCAATGAGTCAACTCTTCACATGAGGTGGCCAAAGTACTGGAGTTTCATCTTTAGCATCATTCCTTCCAAAGAAATCCCAGGGCTGATCTCCTTCAGAATGGACTGGTTGGATCTCCCTGCAGTCCTAAGGACTCTCAAGAGTCTTCTCCAACACCACATTTCAAAAGCATCAATTCTTCGGCGTTCAGCTTTCTTCACAGTCCAGCTCTCACAACCATACATGACTCACACGCTAGTAAAGTAATGGTCAAAATTCTCCAAGCCAGGCTTCAACAATATGCTAACTGTGAACTTTCAGATATTCAAGTTGGATTTAGAAAAGGCAGAGAAACCAACCAAAGATAAAATTGCCAACATCTGTTGGATCATCAAAAAAACAAGAGAATTCCAGAAAAACATCTGTTTCTGCTTTGTTGACTATGCTAAGTCCTTTGACTGTGTGGATCACAACAAACTGTGGAAAATTCTGAAAGAGATGGGAATACCAGACCACCTACCTGCCTCTTGAAAAATTTATATGCAGGTCAGCAAGCAATAGTTATTACTGGATGTGGAACAACAGACTTGTTCCAAATAGGAAAAGGAATATCTTAAGGCTGTATATTGTCAGCCTGCTTATTTAACTTATATGCAGAGTACATCATGAGAAACGCTGGGCTGGAGGAAGCACAAGCTGGAATCAAGATGCCAGGAGAACTATCAATAACCTCAGACATACAGATGATACCACTCTTATGGTAGAAAGCAAAGAAGAACTAAAGAGCCTCTTGATGAAAGTGAAAGAGGAGAGTGAAAAAATTGGCTTAAAGCTCAACATTCAGAAAACTAAGATCAGGTATCTGATCCCATCACTTCATGATAAATAGACAGGGAAACAATGGAAATAGGGAGATACTATCTTATTTGAGGCTCCACAATCACTGCGGATGGTGATTGCAGCCATGAAAATTAAAATACACTTGCTTCTTGGAAGAAAAGTCATGACCAGCCTAGACAGCATATTAAAAAGCAGAGACAGTACTTTGCCAACAAGGTCCAGCTAGTCAAGGCTATGGTTTTTCCTGTGATCATGTATGGATGTGAGAGTTGGACTGTGAAGAAGGCTGAGTGCCGAAGAATTGATGCTTTTGAACTTTGGTGTTGGAGAAGACTCTTGAGAGTCCCTTGGACTGCAAGGAGATCCAAGCATTCCATTCTGAAGGAGATCAACCCTGAGATTTCTTTGGAAGGAATGATGCTAAAGATGAAACTCCAGTACTTTGGCCACCTCACGCGAAGAGTTGACTCACTGGAAAAGACTATGATGCTGGGAGGGTTTGGGGGCAGGAGGAGAAGGGGACGACAGAGGATGAGATGGCTGGATGGCATCACGGACTTGATGAACGTGAGTGTGAGTGAACTCCAGGAGATGGTGATGGACAGGGAGGCCTGGTGTGCTGCGATTCATGGGAGGCCTGGCGTGCTGTGCCAGGGAGGCCTGGCGTGCTCCAAAGAGTCAGACACGACTGAGCGACTGAACTGAACTGAACTGAAGTGACTTAGTAATAGAGACATAAATGTATGTGTGCTAGTTTGTGTGTGTGAGAGAGATCTAGAATTAGATGTCTAGAAATCTAGAACTAGAAGAGATCTAACTGATATCTGTTAGCTTCATAAATTAAATAAATTAAAAACTAACACAACATTGGAAAGTAATTATATTCCAGTAAAAAGAGATATAACCAGACAAAATATTAAAAATGCATATCTTAGATGTTTGTCACAGCCTTGTTAATTATAGTAAAAATGTAGAAACAGTGTAAACATTCAATATTAGAGATTTTGTTTAAAAATTACAGTATAGGCAAATCCATAGAGGCAGAAAGTAGACTTGGTTTTCAGCAGCTGTGAGAAGGGAGAAACAGGAGTGACTAAATAGGTACAGGGTTTCTTTGAAGAGTGACAAAAATGTTCTAAAATACAGCTATGATGATAGTAGCACAAATCTGTGACCATATTAAAACCATTGAATTGTATGTGAATTTTAGTAATATTGGTTTATATCTCAATAAAGCTCTTAAAAATTTTTTTAAATCATACATATAAAAGTTGTATGTAAATCTTTATATATAAAATATAGGTATGGAAAAATATATATAGAGAGAATGATATCATTTACCTTATAAGAAATATTCAAGCCACTACTCAATAGCAGGTATTTATGACAACGACTTTTAATATCATCAATTCCTGCCTGTCCCTAGCTTGGCTGGTGAAAATCATTTACTTGTTTTTTTCATTCAATAGTATGACTGAGTATCTACTACATTGTCTGTGCAAAGAATACAAAGATGAGTAAGATATGGCCACTATTGAAGTCTTGTAACAAATAGGAAGAAAAGGGTTTGATTTTTTCCCCATGTCTAGAGGAGACTGGCCTCCTCAATCTGTCTGCTGATGTTACCAGTGTTACCAGATGATCAGCAGCTTTTGTTGCCTAATCCTGGACCAGTCCCTTCAGTGAGCCCAGTAGATGCCTATTCCAGATAAGGTTCATGTTTGGTTGTTTTGGGCTGATGTTCTTTTCCCAAATGGGGACAATCCTTTCTTCCTAGTAAACGTGTCCTTATTTCATCTAAAACTAGTCCCAGCTTGCACTCTCCTTTTGGATGGAAACTTCCAGCATGCCATGTGGTTTTAACAAGAGCTGTATTAAAACAAAAATGATTACAATTTTATTTCTAGGCCATAAAAAAAGAACAGACATGTAATTTTACAATAATAGTTAAATTCACGGTCATTCTATATATGATCTTTTTTTCTCTTTGGTATTTGATTATTACTTTCCTCCTTTCAGAGTAAGAATAAGACATAATGTATAAGTTTGGGTTCTTTCAGATAAATAGAACATTGAGTGATAATGGGTAAGAGATTTATTTCAAGGTTTAGACTTTATTCAATGGTGGGAACTGGTAGAGGTGTCTGTGAAAAGCTGGTGTCTCTAAGTATGGGCTGATGTTGAAACCATTATGAGTCAACCAGACTGAGAGAAAGGAAGAAGAGCTGGGAATGAACAAAAGCAAGGAGAACTGGAATCAGAAAGAATGAATCCATAAGAACAAACTGAAACTTATGTCTCTCTCTCATCACTAAAGCTGTTCCCATGGATGACCTGGAAAAGATGCTGAAACCTATTGCCATGGGCTGTGCAAAGACATTACTTTACCAACAAAGGTCCGTCTAGTCAAGGCTATGGTTTTCTAGTAGTCATGTATGGATGTGAGAGCTGGACTGTGAAAATAGCTGAGCACCAAAGAATTGATGCTTTTGAGCTGTGGTGTTAGAGAAGACTCTTCAGAGTCACTTGGCATGAAAGGAGATCAAACTAGTCAATCCTAAAGGAAATCAGTCCTGAGTACTCATTGGAAGGTCTGATGCTGAAGCTGAAACTCCAATATTTTGTCCATGTGATGTAAAGAACTGACTCATTGGAAAAGACCCCGATGCTGGGAAAGATTGAAGGCTGGAGGGGAAGGGGATGACAGAGGATGAGATGGTTGGATGGCATCACCAATGTGATAGACTTTTGAATAGGCTTGGGGAGTTGGTGATGGACAAGGAAGCATGGCGTGCTGCAGTCCATGGGGTTTCAAAGAGTCAGACATGACTGAGTGAACTGTGCATGTCTTTGATGCAGGATTTGGAGCAACAGAAGAAGATCTGGCAGAATCAAGAGCTACTGTAGATTCAGGTACTGTTCCATACCAAAAAGATGATCAGTTGAAAATGTGTATCATTGACAATGTGTATGAGCTGCACTTGACCTCTCTCCAGTCTTCAGAGAGTAAGAAAATGACTGTGACTCCACACTTACTTTCCAAATCTTGTGCAAATATTGACCAGTCCTTACTCAAGGCCATATCAGGAGAGAATTCTGGGAAATGTAGTTTGAGTTTAGCTAAACTGATACAGTTCAAAGCCACCACAGTTTACCATTTGGTACCCAGATACACTTATTTTAACCATATCTAACTTTGAAATAAAGACAACAGTAAAATTATACTTTAATTTAACATGATGCAATTATCTCATGTACACCTAAAAACACACTAACTCTGCCCTCACAAGAGGATACAAAATTAATTTATCCATCTTTTATATTCATTCCTTTTATAACTGAATTCTTCTCTCCCTCTTTATTTTTTTTTTTAGCCATGCCCCAAGGCATGTGGGATCTTAGTTCCCTGGCCAGGGACTGAACCTTTGCTCTTTGCACTGGAAGGGTGGAATCTTACCTGCTGAACCAACAGAGAAGCCCCTCTCCATTTGGATATCCTAGAGTTTTCATCCTTTTTTGTCTCATGTTAGATGAGAGGGAAATGGGGAAGAAAAAGGAAACAAGAGTTGGTTAATATATACAAAATTAGTGAAGTCACTCAGTTGTGTCCGACTCTTTGTGACCCCAAGGACTGTAGCCCACCATGCTCCTCCTTCCATGGGATTTTCCAGGCAAGAGTACTGAAGGGGGTTGCCATTTCCTTCTCCAGGGAATCTTCCCAACAAAGGGTTCATACCTGTGTCTCCCGCATTGTAGGTAGATGCTTTACCCTCTGAGCCACCAGGGAAGTCCATATACAAAATTATATCACATCAAAATAAGAAATATTATCATTATTGCAGTCCTTATTTCTGTAATGGATCATGCAGTTACAGCTGGTATTGATAGATTTCTTTCCTGCTAGACATTTTCCCTCAGCAAGAAACTCAGTTACAGTTCCTTACTGATACGGTGACACTAGTCTTTATTGTTGAATGTCTGGACCAACAGTCCTGTCTCTCTTAGATTGCTGTAGTTTCTACTGATTTTGTTCCTAGCATATGGGAATAGTATCAAGTCATCCCAGGGGACCTCCTACTTTACAGACATACTCACCAATATTCCTCTTTTGTTATAGCAACTCAATTTCCCCTTGGGCTATAAACAATAACCTCCACCATTATAGCAACGTTCTTTGCCTGTTTAATTTTTGGAATGAAGAGCCCAAAGTGGCCAGGAGGTAGTTTCATCTTTGTGTTTAACAGAAAAATTCTGTGTCTCCTGGTGGAAACATTCCTTTTTGGTGATGAAGACTTCTACTCCAGTAAAACTCAAATTCATAAGGATGGGAAGCAAATACCTTGTTCAAGGATAAACTTTTAGTGGTAAGAGTTTGTGAAACTATGCTCATGTTCACCTCTAGACTCCCAGACCCATGAATCTTGGTGATAAGGAGAAGTAACACCATGTATTGACCACTGATTTAAAGCATAGATCAGATTCTAGTGACATTATTCTAGCCCTGCAAGGGGTTGTCACCCAGCTGACACCATGACTAAGTAAAAAGGCCATTCTACTGTTTTATTACATTTCACAGTGATAGAAACATTGTAAGTCCACTGAATTCCATGTGAATGGGCCATTGTCATATTTCACTTGAAATAAAATGATTTCTTTGATCACAAGCTATGCTGTCTAGGCTATCATGACTGTGAATAAGTTAAATTCATGGGTGGTAGTGTTTTTTTAAGTTCATTGGCAAAGTGAGGTAGGCAGAACAGCAAATCCACATCCAGAAAAAGTGTGTACTTTCTAGTGAGAACTAAATACTGTTCTTCTATGATGGATGTTGTCCAATATAACCAGCATGGTAGCTGGCTACCAGGTAGCTGGCTAATCCTTTCTGGGAATGCAATACTGTAGGGTATTATTGGTTTATGATGTTGGCCAGTTGGGCTCTGTTACCAGATCAACCTTGGTGAATATATTAGTCAGAATTCTCCTGAGAAACAGAACCAATAAGATATCTATATGGAAAGACATTTATTATTAATATGAGGAAATGTTCATGCAATTGTGGATACAGAGAAGTTCTACTATCTGCCATTTGCAGGCTGGAGATCCAGAAAGGCTGGTGGTGTAGCTCATTCTGAGTCTGAAGATCTGAGAGCTGGGAGCAAAGAGGACAGGAGAATATTGACATTTCAGCTCCTACATTCAGGCAGGAGGGTCAGAGATTTCCTTCCTCCATCTTTTTGTTTTATTTATGCCCGCATCGAATTGAATGATGCCCATCCACACTGGTGATGGTCATCTGCTTTACTCACCAGGTCACCTGCTTTACTCAGATAATTTTATCTAGAAACACCCACACAGATACACCCAGAAATATCTGGGCAAATATCAGGGCACTGCATAATCCAGTCAATATGTAACATAACTATGACAGTGAATGGAAGTCTGCATTGTTAAGCAAATGCATGATGTACCGATACATGATGTTGCCATAGCCACTCTATCAGTCCACTGGGCAAGGAAAGTGCTAGCTGGGAAAAGAGGCTGCTTGATGTTCATAAAAAACAAATTTCATTCATCTGATTATCAAGGTCCTCCTCTGTTGAGGGCACCCATTGGTGAACATTCATAAGGGAGACAAATATTTCTACACTGTGCCTATTTGTAGTGTTTTCTCCACATACTTCTTTTCCAGGTTTCCCTATGGCCAGGTTTCCAATCTTGTTTCTACAAAGCACCTGATGATCCAACTAAACCATTAATCACTGTCCATAAACCAGCTATAACTAACAACCTTTTCCTAGGCCTTCAGGATCTGCTTAAATTTCATCTTTTATATCACATTTATTTGATTATGGAATGCTACTACACAGATTTATGGCTTTGCAGGTCAGTGCTCAGTCTCTTAGTTGTATCCACTTCTGTGACCCCATGGACTGTAGCCCACCAGGCTTCTCTGTCCATGGGATTTCCCAGACAAGAATACTAGAATGGGTCGTCACTGCATCCTCCAGGGATCTTCCTGTCCCAGGGATCAAACCTGTGTTTCCTGCATCTCCTGCATTGGCAGGTGGATTCTCTATCACTGAGCCACTTGGGAAGCCCTTTGTAGGTCTGTGCTGCTGCTGCTAAGTCGCTTCAGTCATGTCCAGCTCTGTGCGACCCCATAGACGGCAGCCCACCAGACTCCCCGTCCCTGGGATTCTCCAGGCAAGAACACTGGAGTGGGTTGCCATTTCCTTCTCCAATGCATGAAAGTGAAAAGTGAAAGTGAAGTCGCTCAGTCGTGTCCGACTAGTAGCGATCCCATGGACTGCAGCCCACCAGGCTCCTCCGTCCACGGGATTTTCCAGGGAAGAGTACTGGAGTGGGGTGCCATTGCCTTCTCCGTAGGTCAGACAACCTCAATGAATGATGGTCAGCTTAAGTCACGTGGTAACTTCAGTTCAGTTCAGTTCAGTCACTCAGTCGTGTCCGACTCTTTGCGACCCCATGAATCGCAGCACACCAGGCCTCCCTGTTCATCACCATCTCCCAGAGTTCACTCAGACTCACATTCATCGAGTCCGTGATGCCATCCAGCCATCTCATCCTTGGTCGGCCCCTTCTCCTCCTGCCCCCAATCCTTCCCAGCATCAGAGTCTTTTCCAGTGAGTCAACTCTTTGCATGAGGTGGCCAAAGTACTGGAGTTTCATCTTTAGCATTATTCCTTCCAAAGAAATCCCAGGGCTGATCTCCTTCAGAATGGACTGGTTGGATCTCCTTGCAGTCCAAGGGACTCTCAAGAGTCTTCTCCAACACCACAGTTCAAAAGCATCAATTCTTCACTTAGCGACCCTTGATTAAACATTCAGTTTATACCAGTGTCCAACAGTGAGCCAGAAGCTGTTCCTCAAAATAGAGCTTATTGATAGAGGATGGCAGAACTTTGCTCCATCATCCCAAAAATTTGCACTGTAATTCAGCTAGAGATCTTGCCCAACACTCTTTGCAGCATGCCTGTCTGCTTCATACATTTCAAGCACCCTTATATCTGCTGGATCATACCGCCAAACTGAGAGCTGTTTGCTTGTGAGCCTGGACTGGTTACACATTCTTTTCTTATTCTCTGCCTCACTCAGAGTGCCAACAGAATATCTAAAGGAATAAAGTCTAAAGGACTAAACTGGATTTAAAATATTCAACAGGTTATGGATACTTCTGAAGCTTGGGAAAAATAGCTGGTCAGCTTTTTATTTGTCAATGACGCATTCACATTGCTTTTTCTGATCACTTTTTGAGAGTTGTTCTTCTATTAATTTTCTATATATTTTTGAGTTTTCTATCAACTAAAAACCTTAAGAGTGTTTTTAAAGTTGCAGATGAATAAGAAAGAGAACAATTGAGTCTGTATGGATCCCTCTAAACCCTGAGCATGTAGTCAGTTGATAAACTGGTTGAATTCATTCTTGAACAAAGAATGAATCAATAAATATAAATGGGACAAATGCTCATTTGTATGAATAGGTAGAAGATATGGATTAAATATACATGACAGTTTATGTAAACAGTGATACCCTTAGGTACCCAGATAAATTACTGTTTTCCTTTAAATAGTAATTTTTATCTATTATGTGGAATGAATGTGATCAAGTAAACCTTATTTTTAATACAGTTTTAGATTTACAGAAAAGATGTGAATGTATAGAGTCTAGAGAGTTCCCATATACCCTTCATACAGTTTCTTTAATAATTAATATCTTCCATTAATATGGTGCATTTGTCATAATTAGTGAACCACTGCTGATACATTATTATTAGCTAATGTCCATATTTCTTTTAAACTTCCTTAGTTTTTAACCTAGTGTCATTTTTCTGTTCTAGAATCCAATATAAGATCCAAGCTTACATTTAGCTGTTATGTCTCCTTAGTCTCCTCCTGGCTGTAACAATTTCTTAGTCTGTTTTTGATGACCTTGAACATTTTGAGGTATATTCCTCACATATTTGGTAGAATGTCCTTCAACTGAAATTTGATATTTTTCTCATAGGTAGATTGGGATTATATGTTCTTGGGAAGAAGACTGTAGAGGTAAGATGTCATTTTCATCATATCTTCTCAAGAAGATACACAAACATCAACATGATGTCACTTCCAGCATTAACCTTGAGCTTCTGACTGAAGGAATGTCTGTCAGATTTCCCCTCTATAACGTTAACCCTTTGCTACTTTTCTTTTCTGTGCTCTTGGGAGGGCAGTCACCATGCAGAGCCCACACTTAAGATGTAGAGAGTTATGCTAACTGTGGATGGAGTATTTAGATAGACTAATTGGAATTCTTCTTCATGGAGATATATCTCTTTTCCCTCAGTTATTTATTCAGTTTTTATTGAACTACATATGGGGTCATGAGTATTTACTTTGTACTTTGAGGTATAATCCAAAACTATTAATATATTTTGTTGTTTAAATTGTTTCCTGTTTGGCCTTTAGGAGTTCTTTGAATTGATCTCTGTGTTTCTTTGACATAGCACAATCATTGTGGATTTTTGAATACTTCCTCACTTTCCATCACTACAAGAGGCTCCGGGCTCATCTTGTATTCAGTAAATCCCCTGCATATGAATGAGGTTCATTCCAAGAGCGTGTTCATAAATCTAATTTGTTCATAAGTCCATCAGAGTTAGCCTAGGTACCCCACGAACACAATCAGCTATATAGTACTATACTGCAATAGGTTTATAATAAAAACCAAACATAATAATAAAACATTTTTAATCTTACAGTACAGCACCTTGAAAAGTACAATAGTACAATACAACAGCTGCATACAGGGGCTGACATCAAGTGAACAGACAAGAAGAGTTATTGACTGGAGGAGGAATAGGAGGTAGGAGATAGTAGAGATGAAGGATCATCAACAATAGGAGATGGAGTGCAAGCTGTAATTTCACTCACACTTGACATTGATGGCACAGATTCTGGTTCCTTGCTGGAACCCAATGCATGTTTGAATCTTTGAAAATTTGCACCCTGAAGGTTCCTATGTAGGGAACTTACTGTATTTCCCACCTCAGTCTGAGAATCAGATGTTTCCCCAAGCCCATGGTTTCTTTTATTAGAGACTGGTATTAGAAACCAAGATCTGGGTACTAGATGTACTCAATCAATGCTTCTATAGTGTCATTGTTTCTAGGCCCTCTTAGATGACAGAACAAGAAAATATATGATATGTGTGTGTCCTAAATTGTATATATACCTGACATTATATGTGTAATGTGTCTGTGTTCAGTTGTGTCTAACATTTTGCGACCCGTGGACTGTAGCCCGTCAGGGTCCTCTCTCCAAGAAATGCTCCAGGCAAGAATACTGGAATAGGTTACTTTTTCCTCCACCAGGGGATCTTCCTGACCCAGGGACTGAACCCACATCTCCTGTGTCTCCTGCATTGCAGGCTGATTCTTTACTACTTGAGCCATCAACATATATTCACAAATATAAATACATGTAACCACTTGTTTCTATATTAAGCTAAGGATGAGTTCATATTAATGAATTACCATCTATTATCACTTGGATCATTTTAGTCTTCTTCCCTTGCTATTTTGTAAACTCCCATTCCAACATGAGAAATCTTACTTCCATCATTTTTGGACACTTACCTAATTATTCTATCCCAGAATAGAAGTATATGAACTGAATGTTTTGCCCTCCTCACCAAAAAAAAAAAAAAAAAAATCATACATGGAAACTCTAATCCCCAGTATGACTGTCCTCTAAGGTGATAATCAAGGTTTAATGAAGTCATAAAGATGGAGTAGCTCAAATGGTAAAGAATCTATCTGCAATGCAGGAGACCCAGGTTCAGTTCCTGGGTTTGGAAGATCCCTTGGGAAGGGAATGGCTACCTACTCCAGTATTCTTGCCTGGAGAGTTCTATGGACAGAGGAGCCAGGCAGGCTACAGTCCATGGGGTCACAAAGAATTGGATATGACTGAGCAGCTAACACTTTCACTAATCTAAAAGGATTGATGTCCTAATAAGAAGAGTAAGAGAAGCCAGAGATGTCCACCCATCCCAGTCCTCAGACCCCATGCAGATACACAGAGAAGAAATCATGTGAACATACACTGAGCTGGTGGTGGCCAAAGAGGCAGCAATAGAAGCCAACACTGCTGGCTTGATCTTGGACTTCTAGGTTCTAGAACTAATCAATTAATAATAATCATAAACCAATAATATGTAAATAAATAATAAATTAATATTATTCTAGAAAAAATAACTCTATTGTTTAAGCCACTCAGATATTTTGCTATAAAAATTTGAGGAGATTAAAACATATAATGATTCCAGAATTGCTAGCATGTATTTCCAGGGGACTCACATTTATCAGCTAAAATGAAGTTATGAACTTTTTTTTTGCTTTAGTTTTATAGTTACTTAGATCAGTACTACCCCCCAATTCCTTTTAATAAAGGAAAGAATTATTTCATACATTTGTAATACATTGAGATCCTTTTGTCACAGTCTGTATAAAACTCCCCAACATCCTAAATGATTTTTAAATGATTACACAAGATTTACTCTTTGTGTTATAAAATTCAATGGATTTTGACAAATTCATAGCGTCGTGTATCTACAGTTACGGTATCAGACTGGATAGTTTCACTGCCAGGACAAAAATGCCCTGTGCTTCACCTATTCACAAATTTCTGGCTGGCACCTATTTAGTTAATTGTCTCTATAGTTTGCCTTTTTCAGAATGTCATATAAATTGTATTGTACAGCTTTTTTAGACTGATTTCTTTCACTTAGTAACATGCCTTTGAGTCATCCATGATTTTGCAGGACTTTATAGTGTGAATAACAGGGAAGGCTGGCTTACTGTAGTTCATGGGCTCACGAAGAGTTGGACATGACTTTGTATTGACAAGGTTTCTTTCTTTAAAAAAAATTATTGCAGTGTAGTTGCTTTACAATGTTGCATTAGTTTCTACTGTATAGCAAAGTTAATCAGCTATATGTATACATATACTACCCCCTTTTTTTTGGCTTTCCTTCCCATTTAGGTCACCAGGGAGCATTGAGTCGAGTTCCTTGTGCTATGTAGGTTTTCATTAGTTATCTATTTTGTATATAGAAGTATCTATTTGTCAATCCCAGTCTCCCAATTCATTCCCCCCATTGTCACCTTGCTAATTTAACTTCTATGCAGAGTACATCATGAGAAATGCTGGGCTGGAAGAAGCACAAGCTAGAATCAAGATTGCTGGTAGAAATATCAATAACCTCAGATATGCAGATGACACTACCCCTATGGCAGAAAGTGAAAAAGAACTAAAGAGCCTCTTGATGAAAGTGAAAGAGGAGAGGAAAGTGGAGAGGAGAGCTTAAAGCTCAACATTCAGAAAACTAAGATCATGGCATCTGGTCCCATCACTTCATGGCAAATAGATGGGGAAACAGTGAAAACAGTGGCTGACTTTATTTATGGGGGCTCCAAAATCACTGCAGATGGTGACTGCAGCCATGAAATAAAAAGACGCTTACTCCTTGAAAGGAAAGTTATGACCAACCTGGACAGCATATTAAAAAGCAGAGATATTACTTTGCCGACTAAGGTCCATCTAGTCAAGGCTATGGTTTTTCCAGTGGTCACGTATGGATGTGAGAGTTGGACTGTGAAGAAAGCTGAGTGCTGAAGAATTGATGCTTTTGAACTGTGGTGTTGGAGAAGACTCTTGAGAGTCCCTTGGACTGCAAGGAGATCCGACCAGTCCATCCTAAAGAAAATCAGTCCTGAATGTTCACTGGAAGGACTGATGTTGAAGCTGAAACTCCAATACTTTGGCCACTTGATGGGAAGAGCTGACTCATTGTAAAAGAGCCTGATGCTGGGAAAGATTGAAGGCAGGAGAAGCAGGGGACGGCAGAGGATGAGATGGTTGGATGGCATCACCAACTCAATGGACATGAGTTTGGGTAAACTCTGGGAGTTGGTGATAGATAGGGAGGCCTGGCATGCTGCAGTCCATGGAGTCACAAAGAGTCAGACATGACTGGGCAACTGAACAACAACTACAAGAGAGAGAAAACACATCACCTTTGAATATACATTTCATATACAGACTAACCAATCCAAAGCCCACACCTCTAACTGCCTTTGTTGGGCTTTCACATTTTTGGCTATTGTCTCGTTGCCCTAATGACACAGAGCCAGGTACCAGACAACTAGGGACTGTCTTCCATGCCAGTCTGCTGAAATTATTCAAACTTGGTAATCCTAAACCTGCTTAGCCTGCTTACCTTACCTTACTGATTCCTTCTTGTGAAAATCAGAGTAAAACCTCTTGCCCACACTTGCTTCTTACTCCTTCTGCTTCCCTGACTCCTAACTGGTGATGTTCTGCCCCCACCCCCCCCAACATGATGTGCTGTGACCCTTCCTCTTGAGATCTGTATACCAGGTTGTCTTTTTGGTTTGTTTGACCTTGACTTTTGATTGTGCATGTCTGCTCAGTCATGTTTAATTCCTTGCAACCCCGTGGACTATTGCCCACCAGGCTTCTCTGTCCATGGAATTTTCCAGGAAAGAATACTGGAGTGGGTTGCCATTTCTTACTCCAAAGGATTGACCCAGGGATTGAACATGTTTCTCCTCATCTGCTGCATTGGCAGGCGGATTCTTTACCTCTGCGCCATTTGGGAGTTCCCTGTTTGTTTGTTTTATTGGAGTATAATTGCTTTACAATGCTGTGTTAGCTTCTGTTGTACAGCAAAGCAAATCAGCTATGAAAGTGAAAGTGAAAGTCTTTCAGTAGTGTCTGACTCTTTGCAACTTCATGTTTTATAGCCCACCAGGCTCCTCAGTATGGACTATAAATCACAGCAAGATCCTCTATGATCCAGCTCCCAGAGTAATGGAAATAAAAACAAAAATAAACAAATGAGACCTAATTAAACTTGAAAGCTTTTGCACAAAGAAGGAAATAATAAGCAAGGTGAAAAGGCAGCCTTCAGAATGGGAGAAAATAACAACAAATGAAACAGCTGACAAAGATATAATCTCCAAAATATACAAGCAGCTCATGCAGCTCAATACCAGAAAAATAAACTACCCAATCAAAAACCAGGCCAAAGAACTAAACAGACATTTCTCCAAAGAAGACATGCAGATGGCTAAATTAAAACACATGAAAAGATGCTCAATATAACTCATTATTAGGCAAATGCAAATCAAAACCACAATGAAGTATCATCTCAGGCTGGTCAGAATGGGCACCATCAAAAGTCTACAAACAATAAGTGCTGAAGAGGATGTGGAGAAAAGGGAACCCTCTTACACTATTGGTGGGAATGCAAACTGGTCAGCTACTATGGAGAACAGTGTAGAAATTCTTTTAAAAACTGGAAATAGAACTACCATATCATCCAGCAATCCCACTGCTGGCCATCCACACTGAGGAAACCAGAATTGAAAGAGACACACATACCCCAGTGTTCACTGAAGCACTGTTTACAATAGCTAGGACATGGAAGCAACGTAGATGTTTATCAGCAGACCAATGGATAAGGAAGTTGTGGTATATTACTCAGCTATAAAAAGGAATACATTTGAGTCAGTTCTAATGAGGTGGATGAAACTTGAGCCTATGATAGAGAGTGAAGTAAGTCAGAAAGAAAAACAGCAATACTGTATAGTAATGCATATATATGGAGTTTAGAAAGATGGTGATGACGATCCTATCTGCAGGGCAGCAAAAGAGACACAGGTGTAAGAACAGACTTTTGGACTCTGAGAAAAGGTGAGCATGGGATGATTTGAGAGAAAAGCATCGAAACATGTATATTACCATTTGTAAAATAGAGGATCAGTGCAAGTTTGATACCTGAATCAGGGCATTCAAAGCTTGTGCTCTGGGGGCAACCCAGAGGGATAGGGTGGGAAGGGAGCTGGGAGGGGTTTCAGGGTGGGGGTACACATGTGCACCCATGGCTGATTCATTTCAGTGTATGGCAAAACCCATCACAATAGTGTAAAGTAATTATCCTTTAATTAAAATTAATTAGTTTTTAAGAAAAATATTACTTTAAAAAGAAAAGATGGAATACTGAAATAGGTTGCCATTCCCTTCTCCAGGGGATCTTCCTGACCCAGGGATTGAACCCAGGTCTCCTGCATTGCGGGCAGATTCTTTTCCATCTGAGCCACCAGGGAAGCCCATGTATACAGACATTCCCTCCCCCTTAGAGCACCCTCCCACCCCTCTAGGTCATCACAGAGCACTGAACTGAGCTCCCTGTGTTATATAGCAGCTTCCCACTAGCTATCTATTTTACACATGGTACTATATATGTGTCAATTCTAATCTCCCTATTGTCCCATCCTCCTTCCACCTTGTGTCTGCATGTTTACATCTGAGTCTCTATTCTTTCCCTGAAAACAGGTTCATCTATACCATTTTTCTAGATTCCACATATATGTGTTAATATAGGATATTTGTTTTTCTCTGACTTCACTCTCTATGACAGATTCCACATATGTGTGTTAATATAGGATATTTGTTTTTCTCTGACTTCACTCTCTATGAACTCTAGGTTCATCCATGTCTCTACACAGACTATTTTTAAAATGGCAATCATCTCCAACTCTGTTGGCTTTACCATACGTGAATGATAATAAAACCTATATTTTAAAACACATAGATATTCCTTTTTATTACCAAATATAATTCCACTGAAGAGATTCACTGCTGCTGCTGCTAAGTCACTTCAGTCGTGTCCGACTCTGTGTGACCCCACAGATGGCAGCCCTCTAGAAGGTTCCTGGGATTCTCCAGGCAAGAACACTGGAGTGGGTTGCCATTTCTTTCTCCAATGCATGAAAGTGAAAAGTGAAAGTGAAGTCGCTCAGTCGTGCCCGACTCTTAGCGACCTTATGGACTGCAGTCTACCAGGCTCCTCCTTCCATGGGATTTTCCAGGCAAGAGTCCTGGAGTTGGTTGCCATTGCCTTCTCCAAAGAGATTCACTACAGTTTGTTTATTCATTCATCCACTGAAGAACATATTTGTTGCTTCTAGTTTGAGGCAATGCTCTAAACATTCATGTGGAGCTTTTTCCTGGGCATGGGTTTTAAGGTCAGTTGGATAAATAAATACCATTGATTTCAAGTGCTGGATTATGTATAAGACTATGTTTTGCTTTATAGGAAATTACCAGGATATCTCCAGTGGTCTGGTGGCTAAGATTCCACACACCAAGTGCAGGGACAAGGTTCGATTCCTGATCAGGGAACTAGACCCCACATGCCCCAACCAAGAGCTAGTGAAGCCAAATAAATAAATATTTTAAAAAAGAAAGAAACTACTAATCTGAATTGCAAATTAGCTGTATCATTTTGTATTCCTGAGAGTCTTTATTGCTCCACATTTTTGTTGAAAGCTAGAAATTTGTCTAGTAATAGAAACTGAGGTAGACAGGCCTCTAGTGTGATCTTATATGTTAATAGGGGTATGCACTGGATTGTGTTTAATATTTTCTCTGCTGGTGCCAGAAGCTTTAAAGTCCTTGTTTATGTCTCCTTTGTTTTCTCTGGGTTTTCTTAAGCACTCTATCTTAGATAAAGTCTAGACCCTAGTGCTCTTTGAGCTGTATTATATTACTATGACATTGTCATTATACTAGAGACTTGCTGGTATCATGTAAGATATGGGGGAGGGAAAGCATTCTATAGTCTTACAAATAAATCTCAGCCTTTTCTTTTTCTGTGGTATCTTTGTCTGGTTTTGGTACCAGGGTGATGCTGGGCATATGCCCAGAGAAAACCATAATTCAAAAGACACATGCACCCCAATGTTGACTGTAGTGCTACTGACATGGAAGCAACCTCTATGTCCATGAACAAAGGAATGGATAAAGAAGATACGGTACATATATACAAAGGAATATTACTCAGCCATAAAAATGAACAAAATTTGGTCATTTGTAGAGACATGGTTGGACTTAGATGTGGATGCACCTTACAGAGTGAAGTAAGTCAGAAAGAGAAAAATAAATACGGTATATTAGTAACATATATGTGGAATCTAGAAAAATAGTATAGATAATCTTATTTGCAAAACAGAAATAGAGACATAGATCTAGAGAACAAACAAATGGACACTTAAGGAGAGAAGGGAGCTGGTGGGTTGAATTGGTAGATTGGGATTGACATATATTCACTATTGATACTATATATAAAATAGATAACTAAGGAGAACCTAGGGTAGTACAAAGAACGCTACTCAGTGCTCTGTGGTGACCTAAATGGGAAAGAAATTAAAAAACAAAGGGCGTATATATGTATCTGCTGATTCACTTTGCTGTACAGCAGAAACTGACACAACATTGCAAAGTAACTATATTCCAATTAAAAAAAAATCTGTCTTTTCATGGGCCAGTCTCTCAGGGCTGTGAGCTTCACAAATGTTTCTGAGCTTCTGTCTCTTTAGACAGTAGGTCTAAAGGAGGCTTGAGTCAGAGAAATGACCTTATTCTAAAGGGTATAAGGCTGTGGTAAAGTTTTTCCTTCTGGCGAATAGACCTTGTTATGGAGAAGGCCTTGATTGTATTTCACAATGTTTATTCTTTCTTGACCTCTGATATAGCCATCCTTCTTGGATTTTCACATTGAGAACCTATGTGTGCCTTGAAAATAAAGCCTAGGAAAGTGTAGCATTCTTTTCAGACTGGCTTCCAGGAGTTTCTCTCTTGAATCCAGGTCTCTCGCATTGCAAGAGGATTCTTTACCAACTGAGCTATTAGGGAAGCCTGGTCTACTCTTAGCTTTCAGTAATCCATCAAGGGACTTTTCAGGTGGCACTAGTCGTAAGGAACCCTCCTGCCGATGCAGGAGATGTAAAAGACTCAGGTTCCATCCTTGGGTTGGGAAGATCCCCTGGAGGAGGGCATGGCAATCCACTCTAGTATTCTTGTCTGGAGAATCTCACACACAGAGGAACCTGGTGGGCTACAGTCCATAGGGTCACAGAGTCAGACATGATTTAGAGACCCAGCATCCATGCATGCACTTATATCCAAGATGTTTTTCAGGTTATTAAAAATGTTTATCCCTCAATTGATACCATTCTCTGGGCTGGATTATAACTCTGTGAAGTGGCTACAAATGTGGGTAACTAAGTAAAGTGGCTTTTTCATGGAGTTTACTCTTTTTTAGTCCTCTAAAAGTTTACTTTGTTGTAGGAATAAAGGAAAAAATAGGCCAGAGGATTAAAACCTAAAAATTGATCAATATTATAATGAGAACACTTGAAAATTTTTTTTTATGTGGCAAAGCATACATCTGTATCTTTATTAAATGGAGTCACTGCCCAGAAGGTCATAAAATTACATGATATAATTTCCCTGAACCACAGTACTTCCTATGACTCACAGATATGAACTACCTTGTGTTTAACTAGTATTTTCTTTTCTGATACAAACCAGGAGCCAAATTAGTTATTAAGCTTTCATGAAAGTGAACAAGATTGTCTTTACTCTTATGCTCTCTCATTAAAATTACAGTTTTACTTGATGTTATGTCTTTTTTTCTTTTCAAATAAGAATTCCTTGCCAATTTTGATAAAAATCCAAAGCAATTGGCAGGCAATGGTATTTCCTTCCTCCTCTGCATGTCTTATGAAAATGCCCCTCCAATATGGCTTTGTGCAATTTACTTCCCCATTCCTGAAAACATCATTATTAATATTAGCACTCTTTTGAGAAACAGGAGTTTCATCTGTTTATCAGCTAGCTTAACAACGGTCTATCTGAACATATCCAGTACTCTTTCTGGTTACAGGAATTTTACTTCTAATAATGCTTGAAAAGTGAAAGAAAAGTGTTAGTCACTCATTGGTATCCAACTCTTTGTGACCCCATGGACTGTAGCCCGCCAGGCTCCTCTGTTTATGGAATTCTCCAGGCAAGAATACTAGAGTGGATTTCCATTCCCTTCTCTAGGAAATCTTCCTGACCCAGGGATGGAAGCTGGGTCTCCTCCACTGCAGGTAGATTGTTTACCATCTTAGCCACAAGGGAAGCCCCTAATGTATGCTTGCTTATAGATTATAAGACATATGTATTCTTTTAACAGGGCAGTATGATGGTACTAGTTTATCAGACAGCTCTACTTATCTAAAAATTTTAGTATACAAGCTTTCATTTAATTATCACTGTAATTTTTCTTAAGTTAGGAGATTAATAGGACTGAATACCTTAGTATGGCTACATGGATTGTTTTGAGCATTACTATCCCATTTTTAAAATGAGAAAACTGTCTTGAGACTAATGAGCTTACTCAAGACTGTGCAGCAGAACTAATGTCTGAACCAACTTGTCATGCCATGCCAAGTTATTTCAATATGCAGGAAAGATAAAGAAAGATAGCACTAAGTCATATCTGACTCTTGCGATCCCATGAACTGTAGCCTGCCAGGCACTTCTGTCCATGGGGTTCTCTAGGCAAGAATACTGGAGTGGGTTGCCATTTCCTTCTCCAGGGGAACTTCTTGACTCAGGGATTGAACAAGCTCTCTCCTGCATTGCAAGCAGATGCTTTACTGACTGAGTTACACAGAACCTCTTCACTCTGCAGGAGAACAGGGTTTTCTGTGGCAAGTGAGTATTTCAACTGGAATAGCAAACAAAAGTGCAATGTTTTGATACAAAGACTGCAAAAGAGCTGTAAAAATATAGATACATATGTATATATGTCTCTTTTTGCCATAACATCTTACAGACAAACCCAAACAAAATTATATATATATATATATATATATATTTATATATATGTTTGTATGTACACATATGCTGAAGAATAGTTGCTTTTGAACTGTGATGTTGGAGAAGACTCTTGAGAGTCCCTTGGACTGCAAGGAGATCCAACCAGTGAATCTTAAAGAAATCAGTCTTGAATATTCATTGGAAGGGCTGATGCTGAGGCTGAAATTTCAATTCTTTGGCCACCTGATGAGAAGAACTGACTCACTGGAAAAGACCCTGATACTGGGAAAGATTGAAGGCAGGAGAAGGGGACAATAGAGGATGAGATGGTTGGATGTCATCACAAAGTCAATGGACATGAGTTTGAGTAGGCTCTGGGAGTTGGTGATGGACAGGGAATCCTGACGTGCTGCAGTCCATGGAGTTGCAAAGTGTCAGACATGACTGAGCAACTGAACTGAACTGATATATATATATATGTATTATAATATATTGTACATACATACACACATCTTTCTCCTTCTTTTTCTTTTTATCTATTTATACTAAAAAAAAATAGAAGGAGGGATTGCATTTGGCTAAGTAAGCTGACAGTTGTTAATGTGATAAATTTTGAGTTCCAGAGCATGGGTCACCATATTATGGTCCCTGGGCTGAATCCTACTTGCCACCTGTTTTTATATGACCTCATGAGCTAAGAAGGATTTTTACATTTTATAATGGTTAAACAAGAAGAAGAATCTTCTGTGACACACAAGCATGATACAAAATTTAAATTCAGTGTCCATAAATAAAGTTTATTGGAACACAGCTATGCTCACTCATTTACACATTGTCTCTGGCTTCTGTCCCGTTTCAGTGCAGAGCAGAGTACTTGCAATAGAAACCACATGGCCCATAAGACCTAAATTTTACTCTCTGGCTTTTTATAGAAAAGTGTGCTGATTTCTTTTAGAGGACTAAACTTCATCCTCACAGTCTTCACCAATGCTTGAAATTCAGTCTTTCAGCTTCCCTATTTTGAGTGGAGAAATTATTTATTAAAATGCAGATTTTTCTGCAAGGTAAAAACAGTTGACTCTTGAATAATGTGGTGGTTAGGGTGCTGACCCTCTGTGTTATAAACTCTACCTATAATTTATTTATAGTTGTCTGTCCTTATATACATGATTCTTTGGTGTCTATAGTTCGCATCTGCTAGTTCAACCAACTGCAGATCATGTAGTGTTGTAGTACTTACTATGGAACAAACTCTGCATATACGTGGACCTGTGCAGTTCAAACTCACATTGTTCAAGGGTCAACTGTATTCCTATGATTTCATTTAGAATTTGTAAGACTAAAGACTATTAGGAATACAGTCCTAAAATGTATCTAAGGACTCAGTTCAGTTCAGTTCAGTTCAGTCGCTCAGTCGTGTCTGACTCTTTGCGACACCATGAATCGCAGCATGCCAGGCCTCCCTGTCCATCACCAACTCCCGGAGTTCACTCAAACTCATGTCCATCAAGTCAGTGATGCCATCCAGCCATCTTATCCTTGGTTGTCCCCTTCTCCTCCTGCCCCCAATCCCTCCCAGCATCAGAGTCTTTTCCAATGAGTCAAATCTTCACATGAGGTGGCCTAAGTACTGGAGTTTCAGCTTTAACATCATTCCTTCCAAAGAAATCCCAGGGCTGATCTTCAGAATGGACTGGTTGGATCTCCTTGCAGTCCAAGGAACCCTCAAGAGTTTTCTCCAACACCACATTTCAAAAGCATCAATTCTTTGGCACTCAGTTATCTAAGGACTAGTTAGGACTAATAGTTGAAAGATTGGAAAGAGCATACAGTTTTCTCTAAATCACTCTAAAAAGATGGGGTTAATAGACTCTGAATGAGGTGCTGAGCATACACTGAAAAATACAAAACATATACATTTATGGCAGACTTAGGAACTAGGGTTCAACCCAGGTCTAATTCCCAGATAGCAATAATCACAGTTTTCTTTTCCTGTTACACAATTTTGCTTAAGGTTGGCTCCAATTATATTATTGTGATTTTAGCCTAATTCTTATATTATCATGTTGCTGCTTGTAATAATGAACTTGCTATCAGTTAGTTGAATTTTTTTCCAAGAGATGGTGGGCTTTTGACCCAGACCCATACAGTTTTGCTGTGCCTTATGGTTCCCCTGTGGAGAAGGAAATGGCAACCACTCCAGTACTCTTGCCTTTGAGAATTCTGTGGGCAGAGGAGCCTGGTGGGCTGCTGTCCATGGGATCACACAGAGTCGGACATGACTGAAGTGATGCAGCAGCAGCAGCAGCAGCAGCAACGTGGTTCCCCTGGAGGTGGCCATAGAACGGAATGATCCCTACCTAAGTCATACCGTGTTGCACCTTTTATCTCCTCTACTCCAGTTTACCAGGTTGAATCTTATGTTTGTGCACGTGTGTGCTCAGTCACTTAATCGTGTTTGACTCTTTGCGACCCCATGGACTAATAGCTCACCAGGCTACTCTGTCTGTGGGATTTCCCAGGCAAGAATATTTGAGTGGGTTGCCATTTCCTACTCTAGGGCATTTTCCAGACTCAGGGATCAAACCACATCTCTTGCATCGCCTACAATGGCAGGAGGGTTCTTTACCACTGCACCATGGGAAACTCGAACCTTATGGAACTGTCATTCAAAAAAAAAAAAAAATAATGAAGTTCAAAAACAGTTCCATGAGATGCAACCTAACATGTTCATTCTGAAAAGCTGTTGTATGGGAAAGGGCT
Source organism: Nanger dama (assembly GCA_917880005.1). Lineage (NCBI taxonomy): Eukaryota > Metazoa > Chordata > Mammalia > Artiodactyla > Bovidae > Nanger > Nanger dama. The sequence goes on along the minus strand of CAKJTW010000078.1, from coordinate 3,505,493 downwards.
ATATAATTCTCTCTCAGCATGTTAGGGGAGTGGGTTGCAAATTAAGCACTTTTCTTTCTTAGTGCCAGTAGGCGAAAACACTTTTTTTTTTTTTTTTTTTTTTACTACTGTCTGTTTGTCTCTTAAGCCACAGGTCCCTGCAACATCTATCATGTATACCTATTCTCCAAAAACTCAGTGAACCAGAATAAATGTTTTTATTAGTTTAGGTATGATCTTATATTATGATGGCAGTCATATGATCAAATGTGTGTTGTGTGGGTGTCCATATCTTTAATTATTTCCTGTGTTAAGAAGGAAATGTATCCAGATTCACTGGACTTAACTCCCACACAATTTTCTGACCAAAATGCCATGAGTTTCATATTGACTTCTTATCTAAAATTAGAGGCAATTGAAATGAGTTATAAGGTGTTTCATAAGTTTCTTTTAAAAATAGTTCTTACCTATGTTTGTAATTCTTCATAATATCCTTTTCCCTTCACCTCTACTCTGTGTGGGGCTATTTGTCCCTGCAGATTTTCTCATATCCTTTTTTTCCCCTCTTTTTAGCTTTCATTAATTCTGGGCTGTTGATACTGGTTTAAATTGTGGTTTTACTTTTTCCTGGTTGAAAAAATAAAACACTGTAAGGAAAAATTATCCATACAAATGACTCAGTGTTTATAGGTCTTTTGGTGGAGAAAGAAAATAATACCTGGCCTGTTGGCACAGAAGAGTTAGGGTTAGTGTGGACTTTGAGAGAGAAAAGAGAATTTCTAAATATTGCATGCACTGGGTTTGATCCCTGGGTTGGGAAGATCCCATGGAGAAGGGAATGGCTACCCACTCCAGTGTTCTTACCTGGAGAATTCTGTGGCAGGCTACTGTCCATGGGGTCACAAAGAGTCGAACATGACTGAACAGCTAGTACATTTACTTTATTTCATGAGCTTCCAAGGAGAATCACTATGGTGAAATTTACAGAGAACCTGTCTGAACCTTAGCTGCTCATAACATAGATGAAAGGCTTATGAGAACCAGATCTCTCTTAATTTAGAGAAACAAGCAAGCCTGATTTTACAGGTGATTTTAGCTTTCCTCTTAAACTCAAGTGGCAGTTAATTGCCTTTCCTATGTTCATGGTTAGATAACAACCATAAGTATTTATGTTATGATTAAAATTCACAGACTAGATCATTGAACATTTTGCCTAAAATTCCCTATATAACTGGAAACCAAATTTACTGACCCTGTCATTCTTTGTTTTCCTAACACTATTGTTTAAAACTAATAGGTACAAAACTCTATGCTCTGGGATGACTTAGATGAGTGGGATGGGGGTGGTTGGGTGGGAGGAAGGTTCAGGTTGGAGGGAATGTATGTATACACATAACTGATTCATACTTCATTGTACAGCAGAGACTAACACAATATTATAAAGCAATTATGCTCCAATAAAAAAAAAGAAAATCAAGTTTAAAAATACCCCCAAACAAAAAAGACACTTAATAGGCTTTTGGGATATGCATTTACCACTGTGAGCTTCCCAGGTGGTGCTAGTGGTAGAGAACTTGGCTGCCAGTTCAGGTTAGAAGGAAGGGATGTGGGTTTGATCCTTGCCTGGGTTGGGAAGATCCCCTGGAGGAGGGTATGGCAGCCTACTCCAGTACTATTGCCTGGAGAATCCCATGGACAGAGGAGCCTGGCAGCGTACAGTCCATGGGGTCACAAGGAGTCAGACATGACTGAAGCAACATAGCATACATATACATTAACTAAACTACAGATTCTATTTGGATGTCACCAGTTGATCAACTGATGTTCTTATTTTATTCCAGGATCTAAGCCAGGATACTACAATGCATATAGTGCATTACTTTTCTAAAAAGATAAAGCCTCCAAAACTCACTGAAAAGTATAAAGCCTCCTAATTGAGGAAAGTCTTCTTCCCTAGTGGTTTAGAGGATAAAGTGTCCTCCTGCAGTTCAGGAGACCCAGATCCCCGGGTTGAGAAGATCCGCTGGAGAAGGAAATGGCAACCCACTCCAGTATTCTTGCCTGGAGAATCTCATGGACAGAGGAGCCTGGCGGGCTACAGTCCACGGGGTTGCAAAGAGTTGGACACGACTGAGTGACTTCACTTTCACTTTCAATGGAGGAAACCGTCAGCGTTTGAGCATAAATGGGCTGTTTTCTAGGTTCAGTTGCTCAAGAAAAGGGGTAAGGTGATAAGAAATAACAATAGCAATTTATTGTCTGGTACTCTTTCCTGTACATTTTTTTTTGGTAATGAGGAAACTGGGGAGAGATATTTGTATACTTTTTCAAGGAATTTGATTGAAAAAAATGCATATTTCTCTGCATGACAACTATCCAAAACAACAGAATGTTAGTCTGGTTAAACTATATCGACCAAGTATACTTCTTTAATCCTGCTTAGAAACTCTCACTGCTGCTGCTGCTGCTAAGTCACTTCAGTCGTGTCTGACTCTGGGCGACCCCACAGACGGCTTTTGAGAAACTGAAACAAACAAACAAAAAATGCTGTTTTTTACGTTTTTGTGTTCTGTGCAGGGGGTGGGGAACAAGGAAGAGATATTTTATGTTTAGGAATGCCTATGGTGTTGGAGAAGACTCTTGAGAGTCCCTTGCACTGCAAGGAGATCCAACCAGTCCATTCTAAAGAGATCAGGCCTGGAATTTCTTTGGAAGGAATGATGCTAAAGCTGAAACTACAGTACTCTGGCCACCTCATGCGAAGAGTTGACTCATTGGAAAAGACTCTGATGCTGAGAAGGATTGGGGGCAGAAGGAGAAGGGGACGACAGAGGATGAGATGGCTGGATGGCATCACTGACTCAATGAACATGAGTCTGAGTGAACTCCGGGAGTTGGTGATGGACAGGGAGGCCTGGTGTGCTGCGATTCATGGGGTCGCAAAGAGTCGGACACGACTGAGCGACTGAACTGAACTGAACTGAACTGATGGCTTAAAGAGGGATTTATTGCCAACTCTACTTAGAAATCAAATTGTGCTGTTTAATTCCATTTATCCTGCTTGGCCCCCTTTCTAGACAAGAGGTATTTCTTTACAAGGTTGCCCATGCAAGGTTCTGAGATAAAGTAAAGCTATAAGGGTCATTCATGTTTTGTGTATCTGAGAACTATCTTATTGATGCATATTACTCCCAAGGAACTCACTTATTTCTTGTCCAGAAACCTGAATTTATTCAACGAAAGAATAAGTATTAATTGACCTCTTTTTTTTCCCCAACTGCAGCACTGCCTTCCCTAAGATAGGACTGTATCTGAGGATTTGTCTGGCCATTTGAAACAGAGAAAAGGTTCTATTGGGAAAATCCAGAGACTCAATCTCATTGACTTAGGAAGTCTTTTTAACCAGGGTTTTTTCAGTTAGTAGGATGATAAGGAATTGCTGTTGTGCGATGAAGCCAAATAGCTGAATTTCATATAGCTTTATTAGGCTCTTTGATGCCTAAAATGGATGACTGGCTGACATCCTGTACAAATTTGCTATGTTGGTTTCCCTGGTACCACATCCTTTGCAGTGGTATCCAAGCTAGGTGGTCTAATTCTGGATAGAACATAAGAAGGAAACAATAGACTCCCAAACCTATGAAGAATAAGCGTCGCTGAGGCAAAGGCACACTCGTAAAGCTAATCTTGCTTAGGAAACCTTACTGTATAATGGACCCACATAGACTTTGGAGGAGGGTAGAGCTGGGGCTTTCCTGGTAGCTCAGCTGGTAAGGAATCTGCCTGCAATGCAGGAGACTCCAGTTTGATTCCTGGGTCAGGAAGTTCCCCTGGAGATGGGATAGGCTACCCACTCCAGTATTCTTGGGTTTTCTTGGTGGCTCAGATGGTAAAGAATCTGCCTGCAATGCTGGAGACCTGGGTTCGATTCCTGGATTGGGAAGATCCCCTGGAGGAGTGCATGGCAATCCACTCCAGTATTCTTGCCTGGAGAATCCTCATGGACAGAGGAGTTGGCAGGCTACAGTTCAGTGGGGTTGCAAAGAGTCAGACACAACTGAAGTGCCTTAGCACACATGTGGAGCTGGGTGCAATTCTGGCTCGATCACCTACATGCTGTGGGATTTCAGATTTCTTAGCCCCACTGATCTTTCACTTCCTTATTAACTGGGGATCCTATTTCCTCACTGAAGAATTATAAGGATTAACTGAAATAATGTCTATAAAATATTTGATACATAATAGTCATTCAGTTATTTGATTATTCTCTCTTTTGGTTCTACTTCTTCCTTGAAAATCATGCTATCTTGATCCCAAAGACATAATTCTAATGTAATCATATTTTTAAAATGTGTGATGTTCTGGTTTATTTACTATTTTTTATTTTAATTTTTTTTATTGTGGTAAAAGTCACATAACATAAAACACGATTTAAACCACATTTAACTGTACATTTAGTGGCACTGAGTGCATTCACGTGCAACTTTCACCATCATCCATCTCCCCTGGTTTTTACCTTCCTAAACTGAAACTTTGTCCCCATAAAATCTACCTCCCTATTCCCCCTCACCACTTCCCCACACCCTGGCACTTGACATCTACCAGTGTACTTTCTGACTCTATGAACTTGAAAATTCTAGATACCTTGTGTAAGTGGATTGTTTTGAAGCAAGGAAAGAGTGAAATGAAAATAAGAACACCTCAGTATTTCCCAATAAAGTTCTATCCATGCTCGTGCTCAATCATGTCTGACTCTTTGCAACCTTTTGGACTGTAGCCCACCAGGCTCCGCAGTCCATGGGATTTTTCAGGCAAGAATACCGGAATGGGTTGCCATTTCCTTCTCCAGGGGATCTTCTCGACCTAGGGGTCAAACCCTGGTCTTCTCTGTCTCCTGCTCTGCAAGTGGATTCTTTACCGACTGAGCCATCAGAGAAGTGCCAATAAAGTTAAGTAACTTGAGAATTTGGGATTTGCATGTAAAGACATATCCTTTTCAATCATGGGACGCCACCTTTATGGCAGAAAGTGAAGAGGAACTAAAGAACCTCTTGATGAAAGTTAAAGAGGAGAGTAAAAGGTGGCTTACAGCTCAACATTCAGAAAATGAAGATCATGGCATCTGGTCCCATCATTTCATGGCAAATAGATGGGGAAACAGTGGAAACAGTGTCAGACTTTAATTTTGGGGGCTCCAAAATTACTGCAGATGGTGACTGCAGCCATGTAATTAAAAGACACTTATTCCTTGGAAGAAAAGTTATGACCAACCTAGACAGCATATTCAAAAGCGAGACATTACTTTGCCAACAAAGGTCCGTCTAGTCAAGGCTATGGTTTTTCCTGTGGTCATGTATGGATGTGAGAGTTGGACTGTGAAGAAAACTGAGCACTGAAGAACTGATGCTTTTAAACTGTGGTGTTGGAGAAAACTCTTGAGAGTCCCTTGGACTGCAAGGAGATCCAACCAGTCCATCCTAAAGGAGATCAGCCCTGGGATTTCTTTGGAAGGAATGATGTTAAAGCTAAAACTCCAGTACTTTGGCCACCTCATGCGAAGAATTGACTCGTTGGAAAAGACCCTGATGCTGGGAGGGGCTGGGGGCAGGAGGAGAAGGGGATGACAGAGGATGAGATGGCTGGATGGCATTACCGACTCGATGGACATAAGTTTGAGTGAACTCCGGGAGATGATGTTGGACAGGGATGCCTGGCGTGCTGTGATTCATGGGGTCGCAAAGAGTTGGACACAGCTGAGCGCCTGAACTGAACTGAACTTGAGAATTTGGGATGTGCATGTAAAGACATACTCTTTTCAATCATGGGATCTCAGAAAGGGAGGGGGAAATTATACTGTGACTTAAAGCTCCCATCAATCAAATTTCCAGAACTAGTTACTCTGTAGATGCCATGTACTAACCACTCAGTTTCTAGATTCATTTGATCTGTTCCCTCATTAAGTCAAAAATAAAATAAATAAATCCCAAATGATTTCCAGCAATTCTAGCATATCATTTTCTTTAAAGTCAGTCATTACACTTCTTCCTCTGATATGTATCTAACTTTTTTCCTGCTAAGCAATTTCTGAAACAAAGACTACAAAAATGAAAAAAATGTTTATTTTCAAAATATTTCTAGCTACTTTAATTGAAAGAAGATGAAATGTAAAACCATCTGATCTAACACTCATATGATATATTTATGAAGATCTAAAAAATTGTAAGAATGAAAAAGAGAATTTAATTATATTTTATTAAAGAACAGTTTTGTACAATAAATGTGCTTTTAAAAAATGATTGCACCATTTCTTAATACTTTGTGCATCTAAAAATTAGATTGTTGTTGTTCAGTGGCTCAGTCTTGTTCAACTCTTTGTGACCCCCATGGACTCCAGAATGCCAGGCTTCCCTGTCCTTCACCATCTCTTGGAGCTTGTTCAAACTCATGTCCATTGAGTCGGTGATGCCATCCAACCATCTTTTCCTCCATCATTCCCTTCTCCTTCTGCCTTCAGTCTTTTCCAGTATCAGGGTCTTTTCTAATGAGCTGGCTCTTCACCTCAGGTGACCAAATTACTGGAGCTTCAGTTTCAGCATCAGTCCTTCCAATGAATATTCAGAATTGATTTCTTTTAGGATTGATTGGTTTGATCGCTTTGCAGTCCAAGGGACTCTCAAGAGTATTCTCCAACACCACAGTTCAAAAGCATCAATTCTTTGGTGTTCAGCCTTCTTTATGGTCCATTTCTCACATCCATATATAACTACTGGACAACCATAGCTTTGACTATATGGGCCTTTGTTGGCACAGTAATGTCTCTGCTTTTTAATATGCGATCTAGATTGGTCATCACTTTTCTTCCCAAAACTTAGGTTGCTTATTTTAAAATGTGAATTCTTACGTTTCACTAACAAAGATGCTGAATCAATGAGTTGTGGTGCTGCCCCTGTAATGTTTTTTTAAAAGGTTTTTCTTTAAATGGGGACCATTTAAAAAGTATTTTTGAATTTGTTCCAATATTGATTCCATTTTATGCATATATATATTTTTTTTTGGCCTCAAGGTTTGTTGGATCTTAGCTCCCCTCCTAGAAACCGAACCCACAACCTCTATAAGTGGAAATGAAGTCTTAAACACTGGACTACTGGAGAAGTCCCTATAATATTTCTTTTAAAAAAGCATAAGGTGAATATCTGGTAGATTTTCTTTATCCTGTATTTTGTGAAACAGTTGGAGAATGGAATTTTTGATGTGCAGGTCTTTGAGAAATCAGTTCTATTTGTTTTTCATAGAATCATTCAATTGGCCTATAATTTGTAATTGTTTCGGTCATTGTTAGTTCAGCTTTCCACAATTCCAATATCCCAAGGAGTTCAAGATGCTCGCAAGTTAAGAATGAAGCCAAGGTAATTTAAAAATTGTAGGAATAGCAAACATCCTTATTTAATAGGTATAGAAATGTTTCAATTATTCAAAGAAAATTGTGGAGAATGCTCAAAGCTAGCACAATGAGTTAATGAAAGACACACTTGGCTAAAGTTACCTAGAACTGTAACTGACATTAGAGAATTGCATCTTGCATACTGAATCTAGCAGTAAATTTACTTAGAATTTTAACCTACAGACTGCTGGTACAGATCAGAGCTTTTCAGTCTGTCGTGTGGACTGATGTCCATTCTTGAACTGTTTGTTATCAGTTGGTGACAGAATGAGCACATAAATTAAAATTCATTTATCAGAAACTGGAATAGCCTTTTGAAAGAGTAATTTTAGGTTTGTTGTATCTAATCAGTAAAAGAAATTAGTCCTGCATTTCATATGTCTTTCTTACCATTTCACTTTTCTAGTAATTCATTTTGATTGAATTTATAAAGTTATTGAACTTTGATGGATTGGTGATTTTAAATAAAATTGTTCTCTCACCACTGATAGTTTGAGAAGCAAGGGTTCTAGATCACCTTATTTGCAGTTTCTTTGAGATGGTTATTTAAGATTACTCAGAACTTGACCATTTCTTCTACTTCCTGACTCACACCATGGTTGTTGCCAACCCGGTTTATAGCTAGACAGTGAAGATAAAGGGAACTATCTATTATATTTATTACAGTATATCCATTTTGTTTCAGAAAGAACTTAAGGAGGCTGGCTCATGGGCTAAGTATGCAGAGATAGAGTAAGGCTGTCTAAATTTGGAAGACATTTTCTTTCTGTTTTCATGTTAAATTTTAATGGCCTTTAGATGAAGGACCTCCTTCTTTTTCTCCTACCCTCTGAAGGATGGTTAGTGAATGGGAGCTGGTCTTGTCTGCCTCATAGTTGGGTTTATGTGGGTGTCAACTCTGGGTCATGTTTTGACTATGTGTAAGGCTACTTATCAAGTGGAACACAGAGAAAGCTTCTCGGAAAATTAAGTATGAATCATATTCAGTATTATTTACTGGTTTCCTTGGCCTATGTGCAACTTATAACTCCTAGAAATTAAATTTTTGGGGGTGAGACGCTTTACCTGTTAATACTGATGACAAAATTGTTGTTTAGTTGCTAAGTCATGTCTGACTCTTTGAATCTTCAGATCCAATGTTCTGTAGCCCACCCGCCTCCTCTGTCCGTGGGATTTTCCAGGCAAGAATACTGGAGTGGGCTGCCATTTCCTTCTCCAGATGAAAAAGTACACACTTATTATTGACTTGGCCAAAAACTTCGTTTGAGTTTTTCCATAATGTCTTAACCCAAATGAACTTTTTGGCCAACCCAATGTATTTTTGAGTTTCATTCCTGATAGGGAGTCTCCGAGTCCAGGGCCAGAGTTGTCAGAGTCCATTAGATTCTACCTATTAACCTGTAATCACTAGCAGAGCTAACTCTTAATTCTGCAATAGATGCTTCCACATAATACTGCAAATACCATACTTTTCTATATCTCTGTGTTAGTTTCTGGTTTCCACTGAAGCAATCAGCACACATTTACTGGCTTAAAAGAGATGTATTTATTCTCTTATATTTTTGGAGACCAGTCACTTCAGTTGTGTCTGACTCTTTGACCCTATAGACTGTAGTAGCCTGCCAGGCTCCCTTGTCCATGGAATTCTCTAGGCATGAATACTAGAGTGAGTTGCCATTCCCTTCTCCAGGGGATCTTCCCAACCCAGGGATCGAACCTGAATCTCCTGTGTCTCTTACATTGCAGGCAGAGAAGCCCTTACTTACAGTCTTGCTAAAGATATATGATATAGCTATTTTTTCCATGCAGCATTGGTAAACCTATATACTGTCAATTTTTTGTTACCTTGATACAGTTTTAAAAAATAGTAACATAAAAAAACCCCTCTTAGTCCCTTTTTCTTCTTCCTAACATGTTTTTGAAATGTCAAAGCAGAGACTACAGAAAGGTAGTTAAGAATACAGACTCTGTAGGCTAAAATTATGTAGGTTAAAATTAGACAATTGTGTTCAAATCATAACTGCCACTTATAATCTATTTAACATTGAAATAAACCTATTTGCGTCTTATTTACTTCATTTGTAAAATGGATAATAGTATGTACTTCCTAAGCTTATGATGAGAATGAAATGAGTTGCAAATAACAGAATCATACTTGAAAAATATAGTCAGCACTCAATAAATGTGCTGTGTGCTGTGCTTAGTCACTCAGTTGTGTGACTCTTTGCGACCCCATGGACTGTAGCCTGCCAGGCTCCTCTGTCCATGGGGATTCTCCAAGGAAGAATACTGGAGTGGGTTGCCATGTCCTCCTCCAGGCAATAAATGTTAACTATATCTATTATTACTAAGAAAATATAGATTAGCTCACCCTGGACCAGACACTATGTGAGATCTTAGAGATTTTTTTTTCATATGTATTATATCATTTCATACTCTTAATAAAGGTTACAGTGAATATTGAGTGCTGGCTTGCTCAGCTTTTATTCCATCTACTTCTAACATGTTTGTCTTGCATTAGTTCCACAGGAAATAGATTCTAAGGTGAATATTCGTATTCAGAAAGTTGGTATTAAAGTAACCATGAGATCAATAGCTGTGAAGAGTAAAGCACAGAGAAGTGGATAGAGAAAGGAATTAAACCTCAAAGTCATCACCATGAAGGATTCAGCCAATTAACTACACGAGGACTTCTGCAGCTGGGATGACCTATAGAGATATACTGCCTCGAGGCAAAGAGTCTGGTTCTTTATACTCTCATGTATTTATGTGTGTGTGTGTGTGTGTGTGTGTGTGTGTGTGTGTGTGTGCGCATGCACACATGTGTGCACACTCAGTGGCTCAGTCATGTCTGACTCTTTGTGACCCCCCATCCTCATTTAGTTGTTGTTTAGTGGCGAGTCATGTCCAACTCTTTTGAGCCCCCATGGACAATAGCCTGCCAGGCTCCTCTGTCCATGGGATTTTCCAGTCAAGAATACTGGACTGGGTGGCCACTTCCTTCTCCAGGGGATCATCCCTACCCAGGGACTGAACCTGTGTCTCCTGCTTGGCTGGCAGGTTCTTTACAACTGAGCCACTTGGGAAAGCCCCATACCCTCATGGGGATCAGTAATTAGAAGTATTGTGCCCCTGGGAGTGGGCTTGCTCTTGAGTGAGGTAGCTCTCTACCATTGATGGATGGTAATTCCCAGAGAAAGACTTAGCTGGAAAATGTCAGCTACAAATGGTCTTGGCAGCTGGAGTACCATGGTCCTATCCCTGAAGGGGTATCTGCTCAATGCCCCCAAATAACCTTGCCAACAGTGCCCTCCTGAACTAGATGTGCTGTAAGCCCAGCATCTCAGGGTCTCCCACTCCCTTGAAGTTAGAGGTCTGAATACTATTTGGATTCTAGCAATGAGACGACCTCCTGGGAGATTTTGATTCAGAAACAAGTTAAGGAGGGAAAAGAGCAGACAGCAGGCATTCATCTTGCTGAGGAGAGCTGTGGCTCAGGCATGATGGTTTTGGTTGGTGATTTCATTATAGCGCACCTTCTTGAGCTGCTCCTGATAGCTCTGTTGCCTTCATGGCACAGGCAGTGTGATGCTGGGGACTAGGAAGTATGGACTAGGAAGTCAGCCTAGAATTGGCTTTTCCAGCTTTCTTATGATTTTGTAAGCCACTTAAGGTGCGTGTGCTCAGTTACTTCAGTCATGTCTGACTCTTTGTAAGACCACTAGGTTACTCTGTCCATGGGATTCTCCAGGCAAGAGTACTGGAGTGGGTTGCCATGCCCTCCTCCAGGGGATCTTCCCATCCCAGGGACCAAACCCGCGTCTCTTATGTCTCCTGGGTTCACAGACAGGTACTTGACCACTAGCACCACCTGGGAAGCCCTAGCCACATAATATCTGATAATGAATTTATTTAGTCAGAGGCTAAATATTTTGCAACAGTAACCTAACCAATTATAATAATATTCCTGGATTTTGTTTCATGGATAAAGAAATCAAAATCAGAGAGGTATAGTGATGTGCACAGGATTAGAGTTTGTAAGTGGCAGAAAAGTGTGTTAGTTGCTCAGTCGTGTCCAACTGTTTGCAACTCCGTGGGCTGTAGTCTGCCAGGTTCCTCTGTCCTTGGGATTTTTCAGGCAAGAATACTGGAGTGGGTTGCCATTTCCTTCTCCAAGGAGATCTTCCCAACCCAGGGATTGAATGCAGATCTCGTGCATTTCAGGCAGATTTTTACTGTCTAAGCCACCAGGGAAGTGGTCAGGAAAGTGGCAGAGCCCAAATTCAAATCTAGACTCTCTGGCTCCTAACACTGTGCTGTTCATTTATAGTAAGGTTAGGAGATACACATTGTGGGTGCCACCACTCTAACTCTCTTCTCTTATCCAGAAATGGGTCCACAATTCTTAGCACAGAGCTGTCTGCATTAGTTGAAGTTAGTATACAGATAAAATCTATCTTTAATTTGGCTCAATATTACACAATATATAACTTCACTAAAGTAAGATGTATTGTTTCTAGGTTCTCTTTCTACCCTTCTTTTCTCTTCTCTTTTAATATGTTTTATTACCTCTTCCAGTCTATGCTCTTGAATGTCAGCAATTCTCTTCTAGAAAGACAGTGTCAATTGAATGTCTTATTCTTACACCAGTAATTTGACACCTAAAGGGGGAATCTTTAAAAGAAAGAAAGGCAATGCTTAACCCTAAAGGAGAAACTAATAATAGAAGGAGTTTAGAAAAGTTTAAGAGATGGGCACTTCTCCTAGTATAGCACTTTGTAGCATTTTGCGCAATAAATATTTTTTGATTGAATGCTTTTCTAATTTGTCTGCTAATGACTGTGTGGGCAAAGGCAAAAGATTTGGATTCAAAACAAAGAGCAGTATGAGGGTTAAAATGGTTTCTTCCAGGGACAGCTCCGAGGGTAATATTCTACAGCATAAATTTAGTTTGGCTGGTCTTTTGTGAAGGAAGTAGAGGAGCCTTTATTTATTTTGAAATGCAATAGCCAAAGATTCAGCCTTTGATTTCTCTCCAGATATGGTTGGAAATCCTGAATAGGTCTTCTCGGTGCTTGATCTTGCTTGTCCCAATGTGAATCTTCTTGGTGTCTCCTGGATAGCTATGTTCTGCCTTTGATCTCTCTCTCTATTTCTGGGTGTGTGTGTGTGGATATTTATAGTTGTACATGCGTTTGCTTTTCTATTTGCCCAGTTGATCCATTTTTCAGCTGGGGGTCAATAACTAAAAGCTATGACATTTGGTGGCAATGCCACCCACCCATTTATGAACACGTGTGTATTACATAAATAGGATAACATTACTTTCACTGGGGAATTTATACCAAAGCTCTGTGTTTTTTCAGATGTATTAAATTAAATAAAACTTCTTTAACTGCATTAGTGTTTTAACAATGGATTTAACCTAAAATTGACCATATTTTGATCTCTCTCAGTAGGATACACATAAAGAAGCTAACCCTTGAAACTTAATTATGTTAGTCACTGTGATAGGCATTCAAAACACACAAAATACAGAAGTTTTATTTAATCTGAACCAGGTTTGGTGAGGCAAGCATTATTATTCTGAGACTTAAAGTAACCAAAAGAGTTGAATATACTTGTAATTGACATTACAGAGGATTGTTTTGCCTGTTGGTGGTCTGTGTAGGATATTAGGAATTCAATCAGTTAGTAATACAGACTTTCAAACATCTTTATCTTTTAGTCTGAAATAGAACATTATTTTTCTCACTCTTGGACTCAGACACATTCTGAAAAAGTATTTATTTATAAAAATACAATGGCAAACCTAATTCTATCAATTAATTGATAGTCTTAACATTCTACACTTATTTGAACAATTTCTGCATAAGAATAGTTGATTGATTTTTCCATTTCCAACCTGCATATCCTATTTCCATGTCCTACCTCCATATCACATGAAGCAATGATAAAAATATTTAAATTACTTTTTGCAAAACCAAAACGAAAAATGCCTGCTAGAGGTTAACTATGGAGATTTGCTGACCAGGTGTGGTTGTGGGTTTTACCTTCGTTCTATTTTTTCTTTTATGTCCAGGTAAGTGGAGGAAAATGTGGACTCAAAATGAGGGACCATGAATTCCTGTGCCAATGTTGCATCAATTTGCTGTATGATGTTGGGCAAAATATTTTACTTGTTTGGGTCTTTTTTTCCCTCATCTATAAAAGGGATTAGGCTAAATAATGACCAGTTCTCTCATACAGCTCTTCCAACTGCCTGAAATTGGGTGGAGAATGTTTTGTAAAGAATATTTCATTTGACCCGAATCTTGAAGAATGCATAAAAGTTTACCAACAAAGGAGAATTTTGGCTGAGAGAGAGATACTAATAATACTGAGCAAACAGAATGTTCACCTCTCCATGTATGGTGTCTTGGAGAGCGGTGGGAAGCTAAGAGTGTAGGTAAGATACACACTGAGACACAAAGAAAGATGGATTATAGAAGTAGGTTGGGGCTGGTTGTAAAGTGCTTTGGACTCTCATTTAAGGAGTTTAGAGAATAAGAAAAGCTATGACAAACCTAGACAGAGTATTAAAAAGCAGAGATATCACTTTGTCAACAAATGTCTGTATAGTCAGAACTATGGTTTTTCATGTAGTCATGTATGGATGTGAGAATTGGACTATTAAAGAAGGCTGAGCACTAAGATTGATGCTTTCTAACTGTGGTGCTGGAGAAGACTTTTGGGAGTCCCTTGGATAGCAAGGAGATCAAACCAGTCAATCCTAAAGGATATCAACCCTGAATATTTATTGGAAGGACTGATGCTAAAGGTGAAGCTCCAGTACTTTGGCCACCTGATTCAAAGAGCCAGCTCATTGGAAAAGACTCTGATGCTGGAAAGACTGAGGACAGGAAGAGAAGGGGACAGCAGAGGATGAGATGGTTGAGTGACAGCATTGACTTGGTGGAGATGAGTTTGAGCAAACTTTGGAACATAGTGAAGGACAGGGAGGCCTGGCGTGCTGCAGTCCATGGGGCCTCAAAGACTGAGTGACTGAACAAACACAAAAGGTAGGAAATCACTGAGAATCTTTAGTCTGTGCAAGATATTTTCAGAGCTATGTTTTAGGAAGGTTAGTCTGACAGCAATACTGAGAATGAATTGAAGAGAGGAGAACTGAGATGGAAAAATGCGAAGTTTGACATATTAATTGTCCAGGGGAAAAAAGATGAATGCTTAAATTAAGATTTTAGCAAAAGGAACGTAAAACAGATACAAATTTCTAAAGATATCTGAGGAATAAAAATGTTCCTGTCATATCGATTTACATTTTTATATATTTCATAGATTCTAAATGCAGGGTTTAAAAAACATTTTTGAAACTGGGATTCATCTCATCATTGGTTTACCCTGAGTTATTGGAATAATATTCTTTTTATCTTTCTAAATGCAGAAAAATAATGGTACGTGAAGCAGTCTATGGTGTCTTGCGTGCTTGCTAATTTCTCTTCTGTTGTGTCCGACTCTTTTCGACTCTGTGGACTGTAACCTGCAAGATTCTGTTGTCCATGGGATTCTCTAGGCAAGAATACTGGAGTGAGTTGCCATTTCCTTCTCTAGGGGATCTTCCTGACCCAGAAATCGAACCCACATCTCTTTTGTCTTCTCTTTTGGCAGGCGGGTTCTTTACCACTTGTGTTGTTTCTTTAACATACAAATCCATTCTCTATTGAAACTTTTTGTGTCTAGATGAAGTCAATTTTCTTCTCTAAATGAAACAGCCAGGTAATAATTCCTGCTGAAGAAAAGCACCAACGGATGATTAAAAAAAAAAATTGTCAGATGCTCTAATTTTGAATTCTATGTCTGGGGCACTAGTTCTGTGATTGTAGACAAGTTTTTAAAGCCATGCCAAGCTGCTTAATCTCACTAGTAAAATAGTTATAAGATCAGTCTCATAAAATTATCAGAAGGCTCAAATCAGATAACATATTCATATAGATGATACAAGAGAAATTTCTCTTATTAATCCATTATCTTATGTGAATACTTTGTAAACTTCAAATGGTCATGCAAAATCTAGGCATTAATTGCTGGTCATATCTGAATGCCCTTATGGTATGTTCATAGCTTATCTAACGACCCAGTATCTTAGACCTCCAGAGAGTCATCCTGTCTAACCTGTTTTGTGATTTGGCTCAGAAAGCACATTTTGGTAGCGGATGTGGTATAACGAATGTTCTAGAGGGGAGAGTGGTGTGCCAGGAAGCTTTGCCAATTGAAAGCAAAGGGAAAATTCAGAATTACGGAGGTTTAATTTCCTGCTGAATAATTCTCCACAAGCTGTGTAAACTTCACTGAACAAATACTCCTAATAAAATACCTTAGGTGCTCTTTTCATTTTTAATAAGAAATGTTCATATTATTTGAGAGTGAAGCCAAAGGGAAGAAGAAGGTCTGGCACTCCTGAGGTGAGTTTGTGTAAGTCATCAAGAATCCTGCTGTGCCTTCGACCTGTAGAGTTTGGAAGGTTGGGTGAGAAAAGCTGTTTTCCAAGGGCGTTATTCCAGCAAGAACCCCACAGACTGTCCATGGGCAAGTTCTCTGCAGTCTGTTTAACTTTATGGTTCTTTGATGAATTAACCTTTTATAGAAGATGCTTTAAAATAGCACTTCAGCACCTACAAGATGCTAGCCTTGAATATCAAAATAAGAGTGGTCCTTGGCTTCCTAGGACACAATTTAGGAGTGAACCAGCAAATATTCACATAAATAACTATGAAAGTGAAAACTGTGATAGACGTTAGTTTTTATTGGTACATCGGAGAAAGACACTTTCAAGAAAGGATATGTGAACTGGAACCTGAAGGGTAAATGAAAGTTGGCTAGTGTCAGGCACTTAGTGGATATGAACTTGAGCATACTCCAGGAGATAGTGGAGGGCAGGGAAGCCTGGCATGCTGCAGTCCATGGGGTTGCAAAGAGTCAGACATCACTGAGTGACTGAACAGTGGTAACAACAGACCCTTAGAAGAATGTTTTAGCCACTGGTGGTCTTGTGTGAAAGGTCTCCAAAGTGGGACAAAGTTTAGTGCCTTTGAGAACCTAAAATGAGGTTGGTATGGTAGGACTTAGTGAACATGAGGGAGCACAGTACAAGATGAAGAGAAGGTATCAGTTCCCAGAAACCCTGAAGGACCTATAAGGACAGTGGGAACCCATTGATGGGTTTAATAAAGGGAATAACTTCATTAGCTTATGTTTATGAAACCACTTAGCCTGTCTGTGGAAACCCTGTGAAGAGCAAACCATACAAGAGAGGAGACTAGTTAGAAAGCTCTTGTAATTGAGATGGTGTCTCAGAGGGTAAAGAATCTACCTGCAGTGCAGAAGACCCATGTTCAATACCTGGATCAGGAAGATCCCGTGGAGGAGGGCACGGCAACCCACTCCGGTAATCTTCCCTCAAGAATTCCATGGACAGAGGAACCTGGCAGTCTGCAGAACATGGGGTCACAAAGAGTTGGACACGACTGAGTGACTAACACACACACACGCAGGCACACACATACACACACACAGACACATAAACACACACAACTTGGTGACAGAGATGATGAAGAGCAGTGTACCACTCTCTGATATGTTTGAATCAGGATCCACATGACTTGGTTCTGAACCGGACATGAAGAGGGACCGGTCAGAGTGGATTCTCTGATTTCCAGCTTAAGCACCATCTGGATTTATGGTGACACCTTTTACTGACTCAGTTGCACTGAAAGAGGCAGGGAAGTTCAAGTTCAGCTTTGGTCATACTGAGTCTGAGCTTCTGAAACTCCCAAGTGAAGCCTTTGGGTGCATATTACCTGCATCTGGAGTTTTCAGTGGAGTCCAAGGTTAAAATTATAAATTAGGCAACTCATCAGCGTGTAAACAGTCTTGAAAGACATGGAATGATGAAATTCTAGAGCATTGTCACTAATAGAGGTTGGGTTCTTCATTCTGAGCAAATGTGTTAGGATTAATTGATGGAGTCTGGTTACTGGGACACAGGCCATGATTTTTTTTTAATTTAAATTTATTTATTTTAATTGTAGGCTAATTATTTTACAATATTGTATTGGTTTTGCCATACATCAACATGAATCTGCCACGGGTGTACGCATGTTCCCAATCCTGAACCCTCCTCCCACCTCCCTCCCCATACCATCCCTCTGGGTCATCCCAGTGCACCAGCCACAAGCATCCTGTATCCTGCATCGAACCTAGACTGGTGATTCGTTTCTTATATGATATTATACATATTTCAGTGCCATTCTCCCAAATCATCCCCCACCCCGCCCCTCACCCACAGAGTCCAAAAGACTGTTCTATACATCCGTGTGTCTTTTGCATATATAGTTATTGTTACCATCTTTCTAAATTCCATATATATGCATTAATATATTGTATTGGTGTTTTTCTTTCTGGGTTACTTCACTCTGTATAATAGGCTCCAGTTTCATCCACCTCATTAGAACTGATTCAAATGTATTCTTTTTAATGGCTGAATAATACTCCATTGTGTATATGTACCACAGTTTTCTTACCCATTCATCTGCTGATGAACATCTAGGTTGCTTTCATGTCCTGGCTATTATAAACAGTTCTACAGTAAACACTGGAGTACACGTTTATCTTTCAGTTCGGGTTTCCTTGGTGTGTATGCCCAGCAGTGGGATTGCTGGGTCATATGGCAGTTCTATTTGCAGTTTTTTAAGGAATCTCCACACTGTTCTCCATAGTGGCTGTACTAGTTTGCATTCCCACCAACAGTGTAAGAGGGTTCTCTCTTCTCCACATCCTCTCCCATATTTATTGCTTGCAGACTTTTGGTGGCAGCCATTGTGACTGGCGTGAAATGGTACCTCATTGTGGTTTTGATTTGCATTTCTCTGATAATGAGTGGTGTTGAGCAGCTTTTCATGTGTTTGTTAGCCATCTGTATGTCTTCTTAGGAGAAATGTTTATTTAGTTCTTTGGCCCATTTTTTGATTGAGTCATTTATTTTTCTTGAATTGAGCTGCAGGAGTTGCTTGTATATTTTTGAGATTAATTGTTTGTCAGTTGCTTCATTTGCTATTATTTTCTCCCATTCTGAAGGTTGTCTTTTCACCTTGCTTATAGCTTCTTTTGTTGTGCAGAAGCTTTTAATTTTAATTAGGTTCCATTTGTTTATTTTTGCTTTTATTTCCAATATTCTGGGAGGTGGGTCATAGAGGATCTTGCTGTGATTTATGTCAGAGAGTGTTTTGCCTATGTTCTCCTCTAACAGTTTTATAGTTTCTGGTCTTACATTTAGATCTTTAATCCATTTGGAGTTTATTTTTGTATATGGTGTTAGAAAGTGTTTTAGTTTCATTCTTTTACAAGTGGTTGACCAGTTTTCTCAGCACCACTTGTTAAAGAGATTGTCTTTTCTCCATTGTATATTCTTGCCTCCTTTGTCAAAGATAAGGTGTCCATAGGTGTGTGGATTTATTTCTGGGCTTTCTATTTTGTTCCATTGATTTATGTTTCTGTCTTTGTGCCAGTACCATACTGTCTTGATGACTGTGGCTTTGTAGTAGAGTCTGAAGTCAGGCAGGTTGATTCCTCCAGTTCCATTCTTCTTTCTCAAGATAGCTTTGGCTATTTGAGGTTTTTTATATTTCCATACAAATTGTGAAATTATTTGTTCTAGCTCTATGAAAAACACCATTGGTAGCTTGATAGAGATTGCATTGAATCTATAGATTGCTTTGAGTAGTATACTCATTTTCACTATATTGATTCTTCCGATCTATGCACATGGTATATGTCTCCATCTATTAGTGTCCTCTTTGATTTCTTTCATCAGTGTTTTATAGTTTTCTATATATATGTCTTTAGTTTCTTTAGGGAGATACATTCCTAAGTATTTTATTCTTTTTGTTGCAGTGGTGAATGGAATTCTTTCCTTAATTTCTCTTTCTATTTTCTCATTATTAGTGTATAGGAATGCAAGCCATGATTGAGAAGGTCAAATTGATCATCATTCAATGAGAACACTTAGAAATCAGACTTCTGTTTTGTTTCATTTTATTTTTTTAAGCAGCACTATCTCTCATTTGAAACAGACGATGCATTTTTAATTAAACATAAGCCAGGTAACTGTGCAAGACATTTTATAAATAGTTTTTTCCAATTTAAAAGTTTTTAGGAGTTTGTATTTTTATAAAATTTGGAGAACAAATGTATGGATACCAAGGCGGAAAGGGAGAGTGGGAGGAATTGGGAGATTAGGATCAATATGTACACACTTTTGATACTATATATAAAATAAGAAACTAATGAAAACATAGTGCATAGCATAGGGAACTCTACTTAATGTTCTATGGTGACCTGAATGGGAAGGAAGTCCAAAAGAGAGGGGATATATGTATATGTATGGCCAGTTCACTTTGCTGTACAATGGAAGCTAGCATTGTAAAGCAACCATACTCTGATAAAATTAATTTTAAAAAATTAATAAATCTTATATATGCATATATGTTAAGAAGTCAAATCGTTCTACAAAAATTAGTGTAAGAAAAAGTTTCTCTAACTTACTTTGTATCATTGCCTACCATTTATAGGCAACAGCTTTTAATTCTTTTAGCTTTTACACTTGGTATTAGCATGTCTTGAATAACATGTTAATAAAGTTAATTTTGATTTTTATTATTGCTTTATAGTTTTAGACATTGTACTGAATATTTTGGCTTTTAACTATAGAAGATGAGAATTTAGCCCTTTTTCATCAAGTTTCTTCCTCAGCCACAAAGGCACTGAGAACGTATCCTTTGAAGTTACAGAGTATAGAGTAGAATTTGTTGTAAAAGCCTGTCTGGTAGAGTTTGAATTGTCAGCTGTGTCTTGAGGTAAGAGATATATCTTTTAAAATTACTTTGATTGGAGGATAGTTGCTTTACAGTATTGTGTTATTTCTACTATACAGCAAAATGAATTGGCTGTACATATATGTATATCCCATCCCTTTTCCTTCCCATTCAGGTCACCACAGTGCATTAAGCAGAGCTCCTTTTGCTATACAGTAGGTTCTCATTAGCAATCTATTTTATAGATAATATCAATAGTGTATATGTGTCAATCCCAGTCTCCCAATTCCTCCCACTCCCTCCCCTCTTGGTATCCATACATTTGTTCTATATGTCTATGTCTCTATTCTGCTCTGCAAATAGGACCATCTGTACCATTGTTCTTGATTCTACATATATGCGTTAATATCTTAATGGAATGTGAGGGCATGGCAGAAACAGCTCACCTGGAGAAGAACTTCTCCCTGGAGAGAAGTGTAAGACACTGACACACTGACAATGACCATAGTATCTTGCATTCCAAAGGCTTTATTGCTTCACAGTGCTTTTCATGCTAAAGGGCTCCTGATATTTTATTGAAGCAGGTTGGGTGGATATTATTATTCAATTTTTTTTCTTTAGGGAAGTAATTGAGGTTTAAAAAGTGTAGCTGACCATCCCACCTCTATTAGTTAAATCTCTTATGAAACGGAGAAGGGTTGTTGATGTCTAACTCCTTACATTAAATTAATAAGTACTGATTTCCTTGGAAGAAAAGTTATGACCAACCTAGATAGCATATTCAAAAGCAGAGACATTACTTTGCCGACTAAAGTCCGTCTAGTCAAGGCTATGGTTTTTCCTGTGGTCATGTATGGATGTGAGAGTTGGATTGTGAAGAAGGCTGAGCGCCGAAGAATTGATGCTTTTGAACTGTGGTGTTGGAGAAGACTCTTGAGAGTCCCTTGGACTGCAAGGAAATCCAACCAGTCCATTCTGAAAGAGATCAGCCCTGGGATTTCTTTGGAAGGAATGATGCTAAAGCTGAAACTCCAGTACTTTGGCCACCTCATGCAAAGAGTTGACTCATTGGAAAAGACTTTGATGCTGGGAGGGATTGGGAGCAGGAGGAGAGGAGACGACAGAGGATGAGATGGCTGGACGGCATCACTGACTTGATGGACGCAAGTCTGAGTGAACTCTGGGAGTTGGTGATGGACAGGGAGGCCTGGCGATTCATGGGGGCTGCAGAGTCAGACACGACTGAGCGACTGAACTGAACTGAACTGAACTGATCTCTTAATGTTTATGTTTACTATCTATTCCTGTAAAGTTTTATATATTTTGTAAACTTTTTTCCCTAAATAGTAGATATCTAAAATTATTGTACATCTGATTCTTTTATATTCCATTGTTCAGCACAAAGTGTGGTCTTTATTTAGAATTTAAAAAGGAAATTTGAACAAAAAAGAAGAAAGTTCAGCTGATTAGGCCAAAATGAATGGCAATTGTGGTCACAGAAATGAGAGAAATAATTGATAACTAAATAGCTATCTATCAAATTCTAAATGAACACATGGGTAGTGTTAATGTTTCCAATAATCAAAAAATATGAATTAAAGACATATATATATATCCATAATTGGACTTCCCAGGTGTCACCAATGGTAAAGAACCTGTCTTTCAGTGCAGGAGACATGAGAGACGTGGGTTTGATTCCTAGATCAGGAAGATGCCCTGGAGGAGGAAATGGCAGATCACTCCAGTATTCTTGCATGGAGAATCCCATGGACAGAGTAGCCTGGCTGGGTATGGTCCATGGGGTCACAAAGAGTCGGACACGACTGAAGTGACTTAGCATGCATGCAGACATCTTCATAATGTACATATTATATGTGCATATACATTATATATATATAACAGTGTAGGTATCATTTCATTTACTTTTAAAGTATCTCTGTGTGTGGCATACATTGGTACAAATATGGTAAAAAAATAAAAAGTTAAAATGATAGTTGGAAAGATTAGATTGTGAATGATGGTTAAAAATTGATTTTCCCCTGCTACTTATACAATTATATTTTAAAAACAAAAGGTGGTGGAACTTAGTAGATATTGAGACAAAGAGTTTGAATTTTATACTGGAAATGCTTGCTCCAGTTTCCTGTTTAGAGATCCACACACACACACAAAAAAAAAATTTAAAGAAATTACCATGAACATAATTATAGAATGAGAGAGAGAGAAAGAGTAAGGGTGCAGTCTTTCCCCAGTTTCTAAGACTCCCTTCCCAATTCCTGCTTCCCTAGATATTTCAAAATTTCAATTTGGGAGAGTATGTTGTCCATTGAATCAGGATTATTTGTGAAACAGCAGTGTAAACTCGTAAAGATATTTACCCCCGCACCTCTTCAACACACAGACAACTCATGCTTTTGTCATGGTGACCCTCTTCAGGGCAGTCATGATTACACTTGGTGGGAAAGAGAAAGACTAAACTGGAGAGGAATTTATTGTTGTGAATTAGTCATGAGCGTGATGACTACCCAGATGAAGTTAAGGGTAAGGTAAGAATTTGAAGACATTTGTTTTCCCCAAAGTTTAATTGGGAAAAAAATTATGAAAGCTGATTAATTTATGATAATTTCTAAAGCTTCAGGGCAGTAAAAGCAGGCATGTGATTGAAAAATAATTAACTTAGCAATTAGAAGTAATGTTGAGAATGACAACCCCCTTAAGTGTGTCTATGAAAAATGCAAAATGTTTTTTATAGATTTAAACACCAACTGCTTAGTGTAACATCCCTTGTGAGCACATAATGCCTATAAACATAATAAAAATCATGGAAGGCTACATTGCAACCAGCATTCTTACCTGGAAAATCCCCTGGACGGAGGAGCCTGGCAGGCTGCAGTCCATGGGGTCGCTAAGAGTCGGCACGACTGAGTGTCTTCACTTTCACTTTCATGCACTGGAGAAGGAAATGGCAACCCACTGCAGTGTTCTTGCCTGGAGAATCCCAGGGTCGGGGGAGCCTGGTGGGCTGCCGTCTATGGAGTCACACAGAGTCGGACACTACTGAAGCGACTTAGCAGCAGTAGCAGTAGCAGCACAACTACTAGAAGAGTGAATTAGAGAAGAAATGAAACCTCCCTGCCTGATTCCATAATGGATATGACACATATTCAGATGACACTCTGGGTCACGTGGGCATAACCAATGCTCTGAATAAGCCCAAGTGAATGACGAGTTCTACTTTGTTCCCTGTGATGTGCTTATCTCTTGCTGATGAATGCATTACTTATCTTTGTAAGGCTCTGTGATTGCTCAAAATTAATTCTTCTCCCTTAATAGGAATATTTCCCTACATGCTTTATTCTCTCCCCAAGTGAAAATTTGATTTGACGAGAAAGCTGCTTTAAAAATGATTGAAAAAGAACAGGCTTACAACTTAGAGTGGGCTAGAAAATTTGCAGTTTTTAATCTCTAATTCTCTATTGTTCTAGAGATGAATTTTCATCCATGGTGAAATATACCCTATATGTCCTGATAAGCACTTTCCGTTCAGTTCAGTTCAGTCGCTCAGTTGTGCCTGACTCTTTGCGACCCCGTGAATTGCAGCACGCCAGGCCTCCCTGTCCATCACCAGCTCCCGGAGTTCACTCAGACTCACATCCATAGAGTCAGTTATGCCATCCAGCCATCTCATTGTCTGTCGTTCCCTTCTCCTCCTGCCCCCAATACCTCTCAGCATCAGAGTCTTTTCCAATGAGTCAACTCTTCATATGAGGTGGCCAAAGTACTGGAGTTTCAGCTTCAGCATCATTCCCTCCAAAGAAATCCCAGGGCTGATCTCCTTCAGAATGGACTGGTTGGATCTCCTTGCAGTCCAAGGGATGCTCAAGAGTCTTCGTCAACACCACAGTTCAAAAGCATCAATTCTCTGATGCTCAGCTTTCTTCACAGTCCAACTCTCACATCCATACACAACCACGGGAAAAACCATAGCCTTGACTAGATGGACCTTTGTTGGCAAAGTAATGTCTCTGCTTTTGAATATGCTATCTAGGTTGGTCATAACTTTTCACCCACAATTTATTGATAAATTGTGCATCTCCTTTCTCCTTACTTTAGAGATTATTGATAATGCTTGTCAGGAACCAACTAATCCAGAGTATCTTCTTTGGGACTTGAGCCTAACTTGTCATACAAGTTTTCTAGCTAGAGTCTCAGCTAGCCTCTTTTCTAGCTGAGTCCATGGCTTCTCAAGGTTTCTGTGTCTCAAATAATGAGTCTGCAGGACAGTAGGTGTATAGAAGAATCCCAACACTGTGATGAATGAAATGGACACAGAAAACTGTTACAAAGAGGACAAGTCATCAGGCCTCTTGGACCAGACCTCCTGACCTCCTACACCAGAAGGGAGGGATGATTAAGCCTCTATGTCATGAGTTAGTGACCAGAACTTTATTGCCCTAGGAGATGATACAGGGACATCTGCTCAGTAGCCCATCTTTCATGTGGGTGACCTTCTTCACACGCTCCCTCCCACAGTGAGTAAGCCTTTCTCCCTTTGTTATGGTTTTTACAATAGTGGCAGATGTCAGCTGGTTGAAGAGAATGAAAATGTTCTCAGTGATTGCTTTCTCAACAGGCTCCTCCAGTCCATCATTTGTCCAGCCAGTACTATTTTCAGGGTGACATGTGTTTGTGCTTTCTTTGGGTTGAATATCCACGGTCTGGCCTCTTTCCCTGGCTATTAGCCCCTTCCTTCTTTGCTCTTCCAGCAGAAACAGAGCAGCTTTTCACCTCTTTGTGACTTCTTAGGGACCAGTGCCCAGCCACACTCTCAGAGTCTATGTTGTTCCACCATAGGAAAATTCAGCCTTTAATACACACACGCATACATGCACACACACACTCTAGGTCCTTGTTGCCTATGGCTACAGATCAGGATTCAACCCAATATTTTTTTAAAAGCCATTCTCTTTCAAGAGATAATCACCTATTACTCATTTTCTTGATCAGTCACATACAACAGGGTGCCTGTGTGTGTGTATTTAAATCCAATGAACATGAATCTATTCTTCCTACCAAGATCATTGCATGCCCTCCTTTCTCTAATGCTAAATCCTTCCCACTTATCCCCAAGGATACACCTTCCTGCCCCGAGCCCCAAACAGACTTGTGTGTAAGGTACTCAATTTGAATTTGAAAATGTTCTACTGTTCTATTTGAAAATGTTTTACTGAGGTATAGTTGATTTATAATGTTGTGCTTAATTTCTGCTGTACATTAAATTGACTCAGTTATACATATATATTCTTTTCATATTCTTTTCCATTATGATTTATAACAAGATATTGAATATGGTTCCCTGTACTATACAGTAAGACCTCATTATTTATCCATCTGGTATATAATAGTTTTGGAGAAGGAAATGGCAACCCACTTTAGTATTCTTGTCCATGGGAAATCCCATGGACAGAGGAGCCTGGTGGGCTGCAATCTATAGGGTTGCAAAGAGTCAGACATAACTTAGCAACTAAACAACATATAATAGTTTGCATCTGCTAATACCAAACTCCCAGTTCTTCCCTCTCCCAAGCTCTCACTTGGCAACCACCAGCCTGTTCTCTATAAGTCTGTTTTTATTTCATAGATAGGTTTATTCAGGTTGTATTTTAGATTCCAGATGTAAGTGATATCATATGGTATTTGCCTTTCTCTTTCTGACTTACTTTGCTTAATATGATAACCTCTAGGTCCATCAGTTTTTCTGCAAATGGCATTGATTCATTCTTTTTCATGGCTGAGTAGTAGTCTCACATCTTCTTTATCCATTCATTTTCTGATGGACATTTAGATTGTTTCCATGTCTTGGGTGTTGTAAATAGCACTGCAATGAACTTTGGGATGCACGTATCTTTTCTAATTAGAATTTTGCATTTGACAGTATCTGTGGATGCCAAGGCTGTGGATCATTCCAAGTCAATTTTATTATGCCAATGATTCATTTATTTGGAGTCTTAAATCAGTTAAAAATGGAAGAAAACTTAAACAGGTATCAACATATTAGTAGTTCTGGTAGGATCATTTTCTGTGGAACACAGGCAAACCTGAATACTTTGAGAATGGGCTAATATTTGAACTTTGTCTTGGAAGAGCAGTGCTTGGTTTTATTTTTCAGAGAACACAGGGAAGTTGAAGGAAAAAATAAAAACAAAACTGATAATCTTATGTAGAAGGCTTAACTTTGAAGAGCTTTGTATCAGCTCAAATTTTTCTTTAAAAATTAAAATTATTTTCACTATGACTGATCTTGTTTTTAAACACGTCTCCTCTTGGTTTAAAAGTAATTGATATTTACTTTAGAACATTTGGGAAACAAAGTAAAATATTAATAAACATAAAATCATTAATTACTTAAATTTTAGAAGTAACCACTGTTAGTATTTTGATATGTGTATTTTTGATATATATCCACTAGATGAAGCATTGATTATATGCATATTTGACCACATACATATGTGTATAATTTCAGTACATTTGCATTTAAGATATATTTATAATTTGAATGCTGTACCATCTATTTTCATGGTGTGTAATAGTCTATCTTATGGTTCTATTTCTAATGCTATTTCATATTCTAATTCAGCATTGGGTATTTACAGAATTTCCAATTTTTCATTTTAAATAGTGGTTTGATGAATATCTTTATAGATTTATGCTCATTCATGGTAAGGGTTTATAAGAAATGCTGTTAGCTCAAAAGTTTTTGGTTTTTGATTCATATTCTCAAACTGCCCACAAAACTATTTTCCTTAATGATAATTCAACCAAAAATTATTGGAATGTTTATTTCTCCATATCTTTGCTAACACTTGATATTGACATAAAAAGATAATTTTGTGAATGAGTTCATTCCCTTGTTATTATTGAGTTTCAATCACTTTATGGTTATTGGCTACCTACTTTTCTTCATGTGAACATTCTGTTTATGTACTTTACCCATTATTCTTTGGGGAGTATTTTTTCTTAGTGCTTTATTTAGGCTAATCTCTTTTATTTTAAATGCTCCTTCTGTGACTGTAGCTCTGATATTTTGCCAGAATGTATTACATAGTCAGCCTCTTCTTTCACCTGGAATGTGATGAGTTTTCTTGATTTTTATACAGTAGGGTTTTGCTTGAAAAAGTTTCACTCTATCATATCTTTGATTATTTAGGTTTCATACATTCTCAAATGGTTAATCCTCATGATTCATGGATTCATGCATGCTGTATTTGTGAATTTGCCTAATTGCTAAAATTTATTTGTAACTCCCAAATCAGTGCTGTGGCACCTTTGCAGTCATTTGCAGGCACACACAACGTTGCAAACAATTTCAGTTCCTCATAATATTCAAATTCTCAGCTAAGATAGACAAAGTAACTCTCTGCTTTCTTGTTTCACTTCTCATACTAGAAAAGAGTGTCTTTTCATGGTTTATTTAGTCCCATATTTTTTTACATTTTGCTTTTTTGTTGGTGATTTCTGTGCTTACGAAGATCCCAAACATAGGGCTGCTTAGGGCTGCAAAGTGCAAGAAGACTGTGATGTGCCTTGTGGAGAAAATGAGAGTTAGATAAACTTCTCCTGGCAGTTAATTGCAGTGCTGTTGGCTGTGAGCTTAATGCTAAATTTGTAGATGTAGATGGACCTAGCATCTGTCATACAGAGTGAAGTAAGTCAGAAAGAGGAAAACAAGTATCATATATCAACATATATAGGTGGAATCTAGAAAAATGGTACAGATGAACCTATCTGGAAAGCAGGAACAAAGACACAGACATAGAAAATGGACACGTGGACCCAGCCGTGAAGGGGAGGGTGGGATGAATTGGGAGATTAGGATTGACATCTATACAATCCGTGTGCAGGGAGCTCAGCTTGGTGCTCTGTGATCACCTAGATGGATGAGAAGGGGTTGGTGGGAGTGAGGTCCAACATGGAAGGGGATATATGTGCACATAGCAGATTCACTTTGTTGTACAGCAGAAACTAACACAGCTCTGTATAACAGTTTTACTCCAATACAGCATATATTGGGCTTCCCAGGTTGTGTTAGTGGTAAAAAACCCACCTGCCAACACAGGAGACATAAGACACGTGGGTTCCATCCTTTGGTTCGGAAGATCCCCTGGAAGAGGAAATGACAACCTACTCTAGTATTCTTGCCTGGAGAATCCCATGACAGAAGAGCCTGGTGGGCTACAGTCCATGGGGGCGCAGAGTCAGACACAACTTAGCAGCTGAAAAACAAGAATGAGATAGCCAAAAGACTACAGTCTCTAAAGTAATTAAAAACCTGGTGTGGCCACTAAATAACCATGTGACCTCAGGCAAATTCATTAATCTCTATGACTCACAAATTTATCATTTTAAAAATTCCATAAATGATGCTTATAGTAGAGAATACTTGCAAATATTTAATAGGAAGTACATATAAGACTTCCCTGGTGGCTCAGACGGTAAAGCGTCTGTCTACAATGCGGGAGACCCAGGTTCAATCCCTGGGTTAGGAAGATCCCCTGGAGAAGGAAATGGCAATGCACTCTAGGACTATTGCCAGGAAAATCCCATGGACAGAGGAGCCTGGTAGGCTACAGCCCATGGGGTCACAAAGAGTTGGACATGACTGAGTGACTTCACTTCATTTTCACATATAAAACACCTACCTGTGTGGCTGTTTATTAAATGTACTCATATTTATCCTCCCATTATGACTCTCACTGTGTATGAAGAGCATGTCCTCAAAATATTTCACTTCTTAGAAGTTTAAGATGAAATTGCAGCTTTCAAAAGGATTTAATAAAGAAAATAGGATCACGGAAAGAATTAATGGGCAATGTCATTTCAGGATAAAATGCTCCAGGGTAAGTGATGAGATTGAGAAATTTTCCCTGACTGTGACCATCGATTTTTGACCCTGGTTTCCTAATTTTGGGGAGCTTTTCCCTGTTGTTCTGGGAGCATTGTTCTCATGGGGAAAGTATGTAGATGTGCTATTTCTACCACCATGTGTTTTAGACTGACAGGTTGCTGTTCAGTTGCTCAGTTGTGTCTGACTTTTTGAGACCCCATGGACTGCCACGTGCCAGGCTTCCCTGTCCTTCACCACCTCCTGTAGCTTGCTCAAACTTGGGTCCAATTAATCAGTCATGGCATTCAACTATCTTGTCCTCTGTCATTCCCCTCTCCTCCTGCCTTCTGTCTTTTCCAGCATCAGGGTCTTTTCCAATGAGTTGGCTCTTCCCATCAGGTGGCAAAGTATTGGAGCTTCAGCTTCAGCATCAGTCCTTCCAATGAATATTCAAGGTTGATTTCCTTTGTTTAGGATTGACTGGCTTGATTTCCTTGGTGTCCAAGACTCTCAAGAGTCTTCTCCAGCAATTCAAAAGTATCAACTCTTTGGCACTCAGCCTTCTTTGTGGTCACATCTGTACATGACTACTGGAAAAACTATAGCTTTGACTACATGAACCTTTGTTGGCAAAGTAATATCTCTGCTTTTTAATACAGGTATGTCACTGCTTCTCTTCCAAGAAGCAAGTGTCTTAATTTCATGGCTGCACTCACCATATACAGTGATTTTGGAGCCCAAGAACATAAAGTCTCTCACTGTTTCCATTGTTTCTCCATCTATTTGCCAAGAAGTGATGGGACTGGATGCCATGATTTTAATTTTTTGAATGCTGAGTTTTAAGCCAGCTTTTTCACTCTCCTCTTTCACTTTCATCAAGAGGCTCTTTAATTTCTCTTCGCTTTCTGCCATAAGGGTGGTGTCATCTGCATATTTGTTATTGATATTTCTCCCAGCAATCTTGATTCCAGCTTGTGTTTCATTCAGCCTGGCATTTTGGATGATTTACTGTGCATATAAGTTAAATAAACAGGGTGACAATATACCGCCTTAATGCACTCCTTTCCCAATTTTGAACCTATCTGTTGTTTCATGTTCAATTCTTAATATTGCTTCTTGACCTGCATACAGGTTTCTCAGGAGGCAGGTAAGGTGGTCTGATATTTCCATCTCTTTAAGAATTTTCCACAGTTTGTTGTGATCCACACAAAGGTTTAAGCCTAGTCAATGAAGCAGAAGTAGATGTTTTTCTGGAATCTTCTTGCTTTTTCTATAATCCAACAGAGTTTGGCATTTTGATTTCTGGTTTCCCTGCTTTTTCTAAATCCAGCTTATACATCTGGATTGGCTCAGTTCATACAGTGTTGAAACCTAGCTTGGATGATTTTGAGCACTACCTTGCTAGCAAGTGAAATGAGTACAACTGGGCAGTAGTCTTAACATTTTTTGGCATTGTCCTTTTTTGATGTTAGAATGAAAACCGACCTTTTCTAGTCCTGTGGCCACCGCTGAGTTTTCCAAATTTGCTGGTATACTGAGTGCAGTACTTTAGCAACAGCATCTTTTAGGATTTGAAATAGCTCAGCTAGAATTCCATTACTTCTATAGGCTTTGTTCATAGTGGTGTTTCCTAAGGCCCATTTGACTTCACACTCCAGGATGTCTGGCTCTAGGTGAGTGATCACATCATCATGGTTGTCTGGGTAATCAAGATCTATTTTATAGCTAGATCCATGTATATTTACTGTATAACACTTCAATACTCAGTGTAGCCCCCTGAGTTTTTAGCATCATAGAAACACTTTATCTTTGAAAAATAATTCTTCTAGCTTATTTTGAAAATAGGGTTGTAATTTCAAAAGAAATAGATGCAAGATGTATAAGCATTGTTCAAAATAGTGTCCTACATTGGTGGTGTGGAAAAGAATCACCTGTAGAAACTTAAAAATATACCCATGGGACTTCCCTGGTGGTTCAGTGGTTAAAAATTCACCTGCCAATACAGAAGATGTGGGTTTGATCCCTGGTCTGGAAGGATCCCACATGCTGTGGGACAACTAAACTCCTGAGCCACAACTACTGACCTGCACTCTAGGCCCACTAGCCACAACTACTGAAGCCCAAGCACCTAGAGCCCATGGTCCACAGAAAGAGAAGCCACCACAGTGAGAAGCCCACTTATTGCAACTAGAAAAAGACTTCTACAGCAACAAAGACCCAGCATGTCTGAGTAAATAAATTAACAAAGTTAAAAATATATACATATATATTTAATATACTCATGCCTAGCATCAAGTCTCAGAGGTTCTTGTTTGATTGGCATGAGTGAGGCCTCAGAATATATATTTTGTTTTATAGCAGCTGCATTCTTATAACTCACAGACCAAGCAAGGTATCAAGTGGATTCAGGCATGCATTCATGGGTATAGCTTTTATAACTTTCATTTTTCCCCTGAGTTCAAGGGTAAGGCTATACTAGATATTTTTCTTTTGCTTATCCATTTTAATATCTTCTTTTCTATTCTGATCTATGATAGGATTAGCTAATCTTCAGGATATTCATTTCATTGCTACTTCCCTGCCAAAGGTATCAATCCTTGGGCAATCTTGGGCAACCTTGGGCAACCTTGGCTCTCTCTGGGATGTGCTAAGGAGGTTCTCCTCCAGGCCTAGGTGTCATAATGCCTCTTCAGTGCAGTTCAGTTCAGTTCAGTCGCTCAGTTGTGTCCACTCCTTGCAACCCCATGAACCGCAGCATGCCAGGCTTCCCTGTCCATCACTAACTTCCAGAGTCCACCCAAACCCATGTCCATCGAGTGGGTGACACCATCCAACCATCTCATCCTCTGCTGTCTCCTTCTCCTCCTGCCCTCAATTTTTCCCAATATCAGGATCTTTTCCAATGAGTCAGCTCTTCACATCAGGTGGCCAAAGTACTGGAGTTTCAGCTTCAGCATCAGTCCTTCCAATGAATATTCAGGACTGATTTCTTTTAATGTGGACTAGTTATATCTCCTTGCAGTTCAAGAGACACTCAAGAGTCTTCTCCAACACCACAGTTCAAAAGCATCTGTTCTTCGGCACTCAGCTTTCTTTATAGTCCAACTCTCACATCCATACATGACCACTGGAAAAACCATAGCCTTGACTAGACAGACCTTTGTTGGCAAAGTAATGTCTCTGCTTTTTAACATGCTGTCTAGGTTGGTCATAACTTTCCTTCCAAGGAGTAAGTGTCTTTTAATTTCATGGCTGCAATCACTATCTGCAATGAGTTTTGGAACCCAGAAAAATAAAGTCAGCCACTGTTTCCACTGTTTCCCCATCTATTTTCCATGAAGTGATGGTACTGGATGCCATGATCTTAGTTTTCTTAATGTTGAGCTTCAAGCCAACTTTTTCTCTCTCCTCTTTCACTTTCATCAAGAAGTTCTTTAGTTCTTCAATTTTTGCCATAAGGGTGGTGTCATCTGCTTATCTGAGGTTATTGATATTTCTCCCAGCAATCTTGTTTCCAGCTTGTGCTTCTTCCAGCCCAGCATTTCTCATGATGTACTCTGCTTATAATTTAAATAAGCAAGGTGACAATATACAGCCTTGATGTACTCCTTTTCCTATTTGGAACCAGTCTGTTGTTCCACATCCAGTTCTAACTGTTGCTTCCTGACCTGCATATAGGTTTCTCAAGAGGCAGGTCAGGTGGTCTGGTATGCTCATCTCTCAGAATTTTCCACAGTTTATTGTGATCCACACAGTGGAAACAGGGGTTGGCATAGTCAATAAAGCAGAAATAGATGTTTTTCTGGAACTCTCTTCTTTTTCAGTTATCCAGCAGATGTTGGTCATTTGATCTCTTGTTCTTCTGCCTTTCTAAAACCAGCTTGAAGATTTGGAAGTTCACGGTTCACATATTGCTGAAGCCTGGCTTGGAGAATTTTAAGTCTCTTGGCTCTTGTTAAACCAGAATATGGATTCTATTTCTAGCCCAAAGCACTTGGCTTTCTTAAACTCAGGCAGTTTCTTTTATAATGATTAATTTTATGTCAACTTCATTCTGGAAAAGAAAACTATAGTGATAAAAAATTGATAAGTAGTTTACACAGGTTAGAAGTGAGTAGAGGGCTTAACTTGAAAGGAATGGTACAAGGGAGTTTTCAGGGAAAAGGAAACTATTCTGTATCTTCATTGTGGTGGTAGTTTTGTGAATCTGTATGTGTGTTGTTGTTCAGTTACTAAGTTGTGTCCAACTCTTTGTGATCCCATGAACTGCAGCACACCATGCTTCCCTGTCCTTCACTGTCTCCCAGAATTTGCTCAGACTCATGTTCATTGAGTCAGTGATGCCATGCAACCATCTTATCCTCTGTTGCTCCCTTCTCCTCTTGCTCTTAATCTTTCCCAGCATTAGGGTCTTTCCAGTGAGTTGTCTCTTCATATCAGGTGGCCAAAGTACTGGAGCTTCAGAATAAGTCCTTTCAATGGATATTCAGGGTTGATTGCTTTTAGGATCAACTGGTTTGATCTCCCTGCAGTCCAAGGGACTCTTAAGAGTCTTATCCAGCACCACAGTTTAAAAGCATCAATTTTTCAGCACTCAGTCTTTTTATGGTTCAATTCTCACATCTGTAGATGACTATGTACTTATGTTGGCAAAGTGATGTCTCTACTTTTTAATATGCTGTCTAGATTTGTCATAGCTTTTCTTCCAAGGAGCAAGCATCTTTTAATTTCATGGCTGCAGTCACTGTCTGCAGTGATTTTGGAGCCCAAGAAAATAAAATCTGTCACTGATGTGTGTAAATGCATACAAATACATACAAAAAATCAGCTTTGCTGAAAGATAATTTTTAAAGTAAAATAAAAAGTCTAGATTCAAAGTGGTTAAATGATAAATTTTATGTTACATATTTTTATCACAATAAAAAATGAATGAGTCAATCAATCCTAAAAGTTTTTTTTTTATATCAACTTGACTGGACTATGACCCACAAATTTGGTCAAACATTATTCTGAGTGTGCCTGTGAAGGATTTTCTGGATGCTGCTAATGTTTGTATCAATAGACTGAGTTAAGCAGATTGCCCTCCTGCTTTGTGGGTGGGCCTCATCCCATCAGTTGAAGACCTGAATAGACCAAAGTGGTTGATTAAGTGAGAACTCCTCCTGCATGACTACTGAGCTGGAACATCAGTCCTCTGTGACCCTCACATTGGTATTAGACTATTAACTTTTCTTGGGTTCTATCTGGATTTGAATCTGGAACTTATAACTGTTGGTCCTCTGGGTTATCCAGACTTTGGACTAAGCCACTCATTCGCTTTTCTAGTTCTCTAGCTTGCCTATTCCATGTCTTGAGACTTCTCAGCCTCCATAATCACATAAGCTAATTACTTATAATAAATCTCTTTATATATATATAGTTATATATACACTATTAGTTCTATTTCACAGGAGAACTTTAACTAGATATATATTGCAAATGGTCCCTTTATCAAACTGTCTTCAACTATCATTTTTGATGAACCATAATGCTGCCTGATATGCATGTTAAGTTGCCTCAGTTGTGTCAGGCTCTTTGAGACCCTATGGACCATAGCCCACCAGGCTTCTCTGTCCATGGGATTCTCCAGGCAAGAATACTGGAGTGGGTAGCTGCTTCCTTCTCCAGGGATCTTTGCAACCCAGGGATCAAACCCGTATCTCTTACATCTCCTACATTGTCAGGCAGGTATTTTTTCTTTTTTTTCTTTTTACCACTAGCACCACCTGGGAAGACCAGCTCTGCTGATACACACACCTAATTCAATGAGCTACAGTGACTAATCTGTTATTTCATAACTGTATTTTTGATGTTTTATTATATTTTATGAAATATTTCCAGTAAACTTATACAGATTGACATTATTGACTTTATAAAATTATCATGTTTCTATGCCAAAAAAAAATCTATTGAGGAGTTGTCTAGACATTTTAGAGTGATAAATTTCCTTCAAAAGAGAAGTAAGCCTTTTAAAAATGAAAATTAGCTTCTCTCTGCAAGTATTTTAACTTTTTTATAAGTTCCAAATGTAACAGTGGATTTGCTTTGTCATCATTCATTTCAATTTGTTTGTTGTCAGCTCTATCAGGGCACTGGTATGTGTGGGTCTTAGTGAAAATAGTTTAATTCCCGATGGAAAGCATGTCAAATTGTTTTAATTTCCTTTATCACAGCTGTTAAGCAGCTCTTTCATCTTTGCAGTGGATTAACTTTTGTTGCATTAGAAATCCTTCAGAATGAAGCCAAGCGAATTCATGAGGAGACCATTGACCTTGGAACACATGGGCGTTGACTGAATGTGCAGGGTCATGTAGGGAGAAAAGCTGTGCACTCTGGTGAAGGCTCCGGTGACTGGGGTTGTTGATCTACTTGGAAAAAACCTTGACTGTCATCTGGGACTTTTACTGAATAATGAATTCATTAATCTCTTTGGTTGAATTCTCACTAGCTAGGTAAAATTTGTTCAGTATGGATCCCCATTGAATTTCTTCATTCTCATTCAAAAGTGGCTGAGTCATTTCAAACGGTGAAGGTTAACATAGTTCTTTAATAATAAGCCTAAGAGAGATCCACCACTAGGAATAGTTCTTCATGGATCATCTGTGTGACTGAGAAAAGTTATGCTGCTCTGTGTGTTTCCTTTCTCTAACATAAAGCATAACTTCTCTGCTTCATCAAGATATACGCATAGATAAGTACAGGCACCAAGTTTTAGAAGAGAAAGGAACTGAGTTATTATCTTTTGTAAAGGTTCTCATCCTGGGAGCCACGCTATAGACATTAGGGGTTTTGAATTCACGTAATCACATGTAAAATTTTATAAGTAGGGGAGGAGGTGAAAAGCCATACAAAACAACTGGTTGGTTGGTTTGACTCATGAGAAGCTCTTTTTGTGTGTATGTTTAAATATTTGGTTGCATCAGGTCTTAGCAGCAGAATGCAGGCTCTTTAGTTGCACCATACAAACACTTAGTTGCAGCAGGTAGGATCTAGTTCCCTGACCAGGGATCAAACGCATGCACTCTGCACTGGGAGCTTGGAGACTTACCCATTGGACCACCAGGGAAGTCCCATGAGAAGCTCTCTTTGAGTCTTCCTCATCCATCTAGGAATATCCTGTAGAGCAGAAAAGCAAGTTCAGTTCTCTGTTACACACACACACTTTCACTCTCTATCTCACACATACTCTCAAACACATTCTCACATACACACTCACACACTCATTCTCCTATGTACACACACACACACACACACACTTAAAGATTAAGTCTTTCACTCATGTTCAAATGATACAGTCCAATCCATACAGAGTCCAAAGAATGGGGAGAAATTAGTGAGCTTGTTCCCTATTTAGAAAGGAAAAGAGTCTCTCAGAAATATGTGGGGAGTCTATTGTGGACACTTATCTACCAGTAGTGATGTCCTTACTCGTGTTCTAACTCCCCTTTTGCCCAGTCATTGGTCCTTTAACCACTTCTCTTTCTCTGGTGTCCTCACCTTCTTGTGTGTTTGGTATTTCACTTTCTGGAGAAGGCAGGAGAGACTCCAGCTCCCGTGTATAGAGGAGTATGAAAGGAAAAACATCAGAAGCCTGGCTAGTGGGTGAAATCTCTGAAAACAATCAGACATCAAGTTTCCATATCAGCCAGAGGGTTAAATTATTAAAACTATCTGTCATTGTTAGCGTGATCGTGAAAAGTGCCATTGCGGAAAATAGAGAATGTGAGAGGGAAAATGGTTGTCCAGCTTCATGCAGTTGAGAAGAGTTATCTGTCAGTTTCATGAAATTATCAAATGAACATATGAAGGATTTAAGAGTCATTGCCTAAATGGAAATTTCTCATTTTACATATAAGAAAACTGATGTTTAGGAAAATGGGGGTGGGAGGGAAATGCTGAAAACACAGATGGAGACAGAAGGGTGGAACACAGAGGAAAAAGATAACTTCACTTTCTTTTTCTGGCCTTAATCACCATGGATACAAATTGGAAATAATAGAATGTTCATTTGTTTCTCCTCCTTGAACCATTTCTTCATGCTTTTAGTCCATGTATATTAATTAAAATTCAGCATTTCCTCATAACCACGGACCTATATGTGAGCTTCCCTGGTAGCTCAGCTGGTAAAAGAATCTGCCTGCAATGCAGGCATAGAACCTGTGATTGTTAAGGCATCTTATAGTATCTCAGCTCATTTATTTCTGATAGATCATACATCTTTAATGCTTTCTACGGTTAGCTTAAGGTACCTGTATCTATTTTTATTGCCATTTCATTGTGCAACAAAGGACATTTTTTCCCCCTATACCATAGCTTCCACTGCACTCTCTGTTCGGATGCATAAGAATCCATCTGATAGTTTTACCTTTATCTGAAAAACTCCCTTTAGCATTTTTTACAGTGTAGATTTATAGAAGACAAATTCTTAAGCTTCAATTTATCTGAAAATGACTTTTCTTTTGCTATATTTTTAAGGTATTTTCACCTGATTATAAAATTCTAGGTTGATGGTTCCTTTCTTTCAACATTAAAAAAAAAAGTGTCATTCCTCTGTTTTATGGCCTCCATAGTTTCTGAGAAGTCAGCTTATTGCTATCCTCATTTCTTTATAGGCAATGTGCCTCCTTCTTTGGACTTCTTTTAAGGTTTTACCTTTATTTTTGCTTTTTAGCAGTTTGACTGTGATGAATTTCCTGTATTTGTTTGATACCACTTTTGATCAATTTTGGAAAAATTTCAGCTAGCATTTCTGCAAGTATATTTTTTATTCTCCACTGCCTTTCCCTCTCCTTCTGAGTTTAGAATGACACATGTATTAGAGCAGTTAACTCTGTCCCTTGTCATTGACATGCTCTTCATCCTTTAAAAAGCAATTATTGTGCTTTAATTTTAAAATTTTCTCTTGACTTGTTTTCATGTCTACCAGTCTTCTGTTGTGTCCAGTTTGCTGTTATTAATGTTACCATCCAACAATGTTTTCAGTAACAATATATTTTTAGTTTTAAGATTTCCTTTGGTTCTTATTTATAACTTCAATATATGAAATAAGGCTTCAGTACTTAAAAAAATATATCCTTCTTGAAATTCCCTACCCTTTTGCCATTAGATCTATTTTTTCCTGTAGATTTTTTTTCCCCTCTGTTTTTCTGTAGATTCTTTAACATAGTATGTATTATGGTTATTTAAAAGTCTTTCTTTGTTAATTAAATTTGGGGTGTTGGGGATATTTGTAGTTTTGTTTCTATTAATTATTTTTTCTTTATTATAGACCATATTTTAAAACTTTTTGTGAATGTAAAAATACTTTATTTTATCTAAGAGTTATAAATTATTTTAGATTTGACATTGCAGAACATTTTAGAGAATTAGGATGCTGATATTTTTCTCCCATGGACAGAGGAGCCTGGCAAGCTATAGTCCATATAGACACAAATGGCTGGACACAACTGAAGTGACTTAGCAAATGCCCATCACCCTCTGAGGGATGTTGAGCCTTTTCTAGGCTCCCTAGAGTCTCATGTATGCATTACTCAGGAATCAGCAAAGAATTTGAGAGAAATTTATACATAAATTTTTTAGCTCCCCTTCTGTGACTTCCTCCATTAATTTCCAGCCACTCTGGCAGCTCCAAATTCTGTCTCATGACTCCAGTAATGGTATGACTTCCTGTTGAGTGCTATGCTTTGAGTGCACTGCAGACGAGGGAATGCCTTAAACAGAATTAAGACTAAGGTAAGACAAGGAAGGCATCTAGGATACAGTATTAGAGAAGGCTTTCTGTCGAGCATAAGTGAAATTGCAGCTTGCCTTCTGTCTCCTTTTGCTGATAATCCTTCAGCTCTACCATTTCCCGCCTCCATTCCCTCCTCCAGTCAATACCTCTTCTGGCCCGTTCACTTGATCCCAGTCCCTGTGTGCCAGCCATTCTACTGGACTACTGTGTTTTTCAAGGTACAATACTGTAAGATTAAAACTGTTGTCTTTACTGTTTATGTTGTTTGCATGTATTATTTGTGTAAAAATATTATAAAACTATTACACTACAGTACTGTGTAGCTGATTGTGTTAATTGGGTGCCTTGGCTAACTGTTGGACTTAACAAATTGGACTTATGAATGTGCTCTTGGAACTCGTTCATATATAGGGGGCTTAGTGTGTTCGTATGAAATGAAAGTGTTAGTTGCTCAGTTGTGTCCAACTCTTTGTGACACCATGGACTGTAGCCTGCCAGGCTCCTCTGTCCATGGGACTGTCCAGGTGAGAATACTGGAGTGGGTTGCCATTTCCTCCTCTAGGGGACCTTCCTGACCCAGGGATCAAACCTGGGCCTCCTACATTGCAGGCAGATTCTTTACTGTCTGGGCTTCCCTGGTGGTGTATACACTGCACATATACATATAGTGAGTATATATATAATCTTCACAAAGAAAAAGAACTGAGGGGGAAAATGTGAACCAGAAATGTTAGCAGACTTGAAACAAAGGAAATAACTGGATAAATAGAATATTTTCAGCATAGAGGAGAAAGCTGACACCTAAGGCTTGGAGAAGAAAAGCAAATGAAAAGCAAGGGCATCTGAATCACAGAATCCTGGGAAGGCAGTAGGTCACCTTGGCTACTGGAGTTGCAAGTATATGCAAGGATTAGGTAAACTGAATGGCAACCCACTCCAGTATTCTTGCTGGGAGAATTCCATGGACAGAGGAACCTGGTGGGCTACAGTCCATGGGGTCAGAAAGAGTCAGACATGACTGAGCAACCAAGCACACACACACCTCTCCTCCTGTCCCAAACACTTACTTGCTCACCTTTACTAGCTCTTCAGATGACAGGAGGCTATTTCTATGGGGAATAGAAATAACCGTGGAATGCCTTGTCTTAGGCCAGAGGTTAGGCATTGTGTAAAAGCAGTTGAGAAGCATGTATTTCCAGAGAAAATACGTATCTGGTGAAAATATTCTTGGCTGTCCTTTGATACTCTTCAGCTCGCCTGTTGGCAGCTAGCCTTTTATCTCTCTTGGCAAAGGATTGGAAGATTCTTCTCCGAAAAAAACTGGCCCAAGAGAAACGCCTACAGATACTAACATTTGGGAGTCCACGAACGAAATGTCCGTGACCTGGCCAGAATTGTAACAGCAATATGAGACTTAAACCCACTTATCTCAGAAGGTAATGAGCCAAAGAGAAAAAAAGGTCTTGAAATATGGTAGAAACAACTTTGATACATAAAATGTATCTAATAAACTGGGAATGAGCAAAAATGAACTATTAATAAAATTTGTGTATTAGCCCCAAAGAAAAAAGTCCATAAATTTTCATAAAGCAGAATCTTGAACAACATTTTCTAAGTCTAAAGTAGATTATAAATTACCAGTAAATGTACTTCTAGTTGCAAGCAACAAAACTTACTATGACTCTTTTAAGCATCAAAGAAACTTATTGGAAGGATAGTAGTGAGCCTATAGAACTGACTACAGATGGGGAGACAAGGTGAGATGCAAGGAAGGCCAAGCCAGGCAGAACTAACGGCCAAGGGGTCATCACGTGCATGATCTTTTGATACTTGCTGCCGCTAGGATCTTGCTGCTGCCTTCATCTCTGGATTCTCCACTAAGACTCGTCCTGCAGAGGCTGACCTCAAAATTAGAGGAGTGGCTGAACGCTAGGTAGCACAAAACAGACATTGAGTACTGGAAACAACAACAAAAGACAAAAGAAATATGCTCTGCTCTTCGTATGACTATTTTCCTGAAAATTCTGTTAAATTGGTTAAGTAAAAGAAGAAATTAATGTTGAAATGACAGTCTACTTGGGAAGGAAGGAAAATGTCAGCAAAATCAAGTGCCAGGCAATGCTTAAGAGTCAAGTTTTTAACAAAATTATGTATTAGGGGGATAAACTGAGGGTAAAACACATCATTCAATAAACTGGAAAAAGAACCACTGTTTCAATGAAGTTAGAGTATCTGAAGATATGAATAATCAAGGAAAAACAGAAGTTAGAGTATCTGAAGATATGAATAATCAAGGAAAAACAATTACACAACTGTCACGTTAATAAAACAACAGGGTTACATTATTGAAAACAGTTCTACCTAAGCTGGAAGGATAGGTAATTCTGTTTGGACTATTCAAGTAGAAAAAGACAAGAAGTCCACTAATATATTCTATGTGGTTACAGAATCCTCGTGAAAATAACTGGACAGCAATAGCATAGAGGAAACTATAGATCAATTTCATTTGTGAGCATTAATGCAAATACAATATGAGAATGATGTTTTCAAATTAAAAACAGTAATAGCCGACAGAATAAATCACATTCCAGGCATTGTTTATTACAGGGTTGCAAGAATGATTCAACAACTGGAACTTATTACT
This sequence comes from Nanger dama, assembly GCA_917880005.1. Taxonomy (NCBI): domain Eukaryota; kingdom Metazoa; phylum Chordata; class Mammalia; order Artiodactyla; family Bovidae; genus Nanger; species Nanger dama. Next base: position 3,463,904 of record CAKJTW010000078.1, on the reverse strand, counting down.
CTGAATTAGCATATTAATTGAAAATACAAATACATACTCTCTTAATAAATGCCACAAGAGTTTTGATAACATTTCATATTCTTTCTTCATTTTAAAAGACCTCGGCAAGCTAAGAATAGAACCCACCTTCCTTAGGCTGATAAAATGCTCTATCAGGAAATTACAGTACACATTCTAATAATTTCTTCTCTTTTAAATTGAAGTATAGTTATTCACAATGTTATGTAAATTTCTGCTGAACAGCAAAGTAATTCAGTTATGCATATATATATATATACTCTTTTTAAAATTTCTTTTCCATTATGGTTTAGCATAGTTATTGATACAGTTCTCTGTGCTATAATGGTAAAACCCTGTTGTTTATCCATTCTATATATGACACAAATGAGCCTAGTAATTTCCGGAACATTATACACAGCCCCTAGTATGTCAGTGTGGCAGATCCTCTTGGTTGTCTACCTGTTATCTATTCCTCCCTTCCTCCTTGCTAGCAAAATGTCAACATCCTTCTTGGGATGTTAACTAGACGCCTGGTTATATAATCATTTTCTCAGCTTCTTTTGCTGTTAGAGGTGATCATAGGATTGAGGTTCTCCCACGATAGTTGCACATGGAAATCCCCTGTGCATTCTGGAAGGCTTCTTTTGCTTTCTTGATAGGAGGAGGTACCGGAGTGTCCCTAATTTCCCCTCATCTTTTTGCCTGGATTGTGAGAAAGAGCCATCTTGAAACCCATAAATAGTGAATCTAAAGGAAATCCACCATACTAAGGAGTATGCAGAGAAAGATCTAAAGAGCCCGATTCACTGTTGGTACTTTTATTGAGGAGTTGTACCATACCAACAACCTGTGAACTCCTAACCAATAAAAGGATAAGGAAACTTCAGCCAAATGATTTATGACTGAACACATCTAACTGAAACAGGCAGAAATAAGAAAAGTATGTTTACTATCAGTTCAGTTCAGTTCAGTTTAGTCGCTCAGTCTTGTCTGACTCTTTGCAACCCCATGAATCGCAGCACGCCAGGCCTCCCTATCCATCACCAACTCCTGGAGTTCACTCAGACTCATATCCATCGAGTTGGTGATGCCATCCAACCATCTCATCTTCTGTCGTCCCTTTCTCCTCCTGCCCCCAACCCCTCCCAGCAGCAGGGTCTTTTCCAATGAGTCAACTCTTCGCATGAGGTGGCCAAAGTACTGGAGTTTCAGCTTCAGCATCAGTCCTTCCAAAGAACACCAAGGACTGATCTCATTTAGGATGGACTGGTTGGATCTCCTTGCAGTCCAAGGGACTCTCAAGAGTCTTCTCTAACACCACAGTTCAAAAGCATCAATTCTTCAGCACTCAGCTTTCTTCACAGTCCAACTTTCACATCCATACATGACCACAGGAAAAACCATAGCCTTGACTAGACGGACCTTTGTTGGCAAAGTAATGTCTCTGCTTTTGAATATACTATCTAGGTTGGTCATAACTTTCCTTCCAAGGAGTAAGTGTCTTTTAATTTCATGGCTGCAATCACCATCTGCACTGATTTTGGAGCCCCCAAAAATAAAGTCTGACACTGTTTCCACTGTTTCCCCATCTATTTGCCATGAAGTGATGGGACTGGATGCCATGATCTTCATTTTCTGAATGTTGAGCTTTAAGCCAACTTTTTCACTCTCCTTTTCATTTTCATCAAGAGGTTCTTTAGTTCTTTTTCACTTTCTGCCGTAAGGGTGATGTCATGTGCTTATCTGAGGTTATTGATATTTCTGCCGGCAATCTTGATTCCTGTTTGTGCTTCTTCCAGTCAAGCATTTCTCATGATGTACTCTACATATAAGTTAAAAAAGCAGGGTGACAATACACAACCTTGATGCACTCCTTTTCCTACTTGGAACCAGTCTGTTGTTCCATGTCCAGTTCTAACTATTGCTTCCTGATCTGCATATAGGTGTCTCAAGAGGCAGGTCAGGTGGTCTGGTATTCCCATCTCTTTCAGAATTTTCCAGTTTCTTGTGATCCACACAGTCAAAGGCTTTGGAATAGTCAATAAAGCAGAAATAGATGTTTTTCTGGAACTCTTTTGCTTTTTTGAAGATCCAGCAGATGTTGCCAGTTTTGTCTCTGGTTCCTCTGTCTTTTCTAAAACCAGCTTGAACCTCTGGAAGTTTACAGTTCACGTATTGCTGAAGCCTGGCTTGGAGAATTTTGGGCATTACTTTACTAGCATGTGAGATGAGTGCAATTGCTTACTATAACCAACATTATTTAGTGGTGTATTGGAGGTTAAAAGCAAAGAAATAAGATGAAAGCAATTAAATAAAAATTATAGATAAAGACAATAGGACAAATTTTTACTATTAACAGATAATATGTCTGCCTAGAAAATTCAAGAAAGTTGAAAGAAATTCAAGAAACTGAAAGCTATTATTAATAGAATCTAAGAGAACAGTGAAGTGGCTGGTTATCCTATCTATGTTCAGTGATCAACAGTGTTCCTAATCAGTATTTACAACCATTTAGAAAATATGATAGAGTAGATAGCCAATCACACAATAGTAGCAAAATAATAGAGCATTTAACAGGAAATGTGCATCATCAATACAAAGACAATAGGGAAACAACTGAAAGACAAAATAAAGACAAGAAGACATACCATGTTCTTGGACAGAAGGATTGAATGCCAGTTGTGGCAAAATTATTCGTCAAATTCAATGGACCATGAAGTTAAAGTCCCTGATAAGATATTTTATGAAGCTAAACAAGCAGATTTTAAAATTCCACGAAAGATAAAATGGATACAAAGCAAGCATGTTTGAAAGCAACACCAAAATATAAATGAATGTACCTTATATGTCAGCATATTATGAAAGCATAATAATGAAAGTAATGTGGAATTGTTACAGTAGTAAATCAATCAACAGAACTGAATGGTCCTGTTTATGATCAATGTCTGTGTATGTGTGTTGTTGTTGTTGTTGTTGTTTAGTTGTGTCTGACTCCTTGTGACCCCCTGGACTGTAGTCTACCAGGCTCCTCTGTTCATGGGATTCTCCAGGCAAAAATACTGGAGTGGGTAGCCACTTCCTTTTCCAGGGGATTTTCCCGACCCAGGGATCAAACCCACATCTCTTAGGTCTCCTGAATTGGAAGGTGGATTCTTTTTTTTTTTTTTAATTGGAGGATAATTACTTTACAGTATTGTGACAGAAGGCAGATTCTTGACTGCTAGCACCATCTAAGAAGCCCTTGCTCTTAAACTGCCTCATATATGGAAGCAGGCTTGAAGGAAACGTTCCTCTCCCAACCATCAGATTTTGTTACAGAATTTAAAGTTAGGAAGATGAGAAGCCTTCCAGGAAGATACTGGATTTTCTACTAATAGAACATTTGAGGTTTGATAATCAGAAAAATAAATTAGATATGACTCTATATGTTTCTCTAGTTAATGAAGATATTCACAATGGTGCAATGAATGAAATCTGTCTTTTCCTTTTAAAATTGCAGATGAAATTACAAAATAAATGTAATGTTGTAAAATTTAACTGTTTTTATTTCATTTATATTTTAGGCCTTTTCTGTATAATCCATTCTTTTAAAGTGTTTTCTAAGATCTTATTGTAGTAATATAAAAAATGTATCTATTTTGTCCCCACTGATGAATATATGAATTCTTTCTAGGTTTTGCTGTCATTAAAAAAATGCAACAAAGAAAATTCTTGCAAATATGTCTTTGTATAATCCATCTATAGGATGAATTCCTAGAAGTACACAACTGAATCAGGGTGTATGTATACAAAATTTTGAAGCTATTGCCAAGTTGCAAATTTTGTTTCAGTTTATAGCCACCAAAACAACATTTGAGTGAGCTTATTTTCTTATTGGTAAACACTGAATATTCTCAAGCACATCTTTGCAAACCTGATATATGGAAAATTGAATCTTTTTGTTCTGTTTAGTCACTAAGTCCTGTCCAACTTTTTGCAGCCTCTTGATCTGTAGCCCGCCAGGCTCCTCTGTTCATGGGATTCTCCAGGCAAGAATACTGGAATGAGTTGCCTTTTCCTTTTCCAGATGCATCCTTTTATCATTTTCTTTTGAATTTTGTAAAATGTGAGAGGCTGAGAATGTTTTCAAATTTGTTGGAATTTATGTATGGGTTTGTAGTTCTTTATGTATGGATTATCTGAAGTATTATTTGAACTGAATATTTAGTGTGTATTTATATGACCATTTTAATTTTTTCACTTTACTGATATATTTTTCTAGGTTTCATTTTTAATCTTTTGTGTCATTCTGTTTTATATATTTCCTTGAGAAATAATGATGAGCTATTTTGAAACTAATATAATATTCTTGATTTAAAATAGATCATTTTAACTTATTTATTATAAATTCATATATGCTTGGTTTATTTTAGAGTATATTGCTTTATTTTATTTTACTTACATATACTCTGTTTTTAAGTTTAATGTCCTCTCCTACTTTCTATTACCTTATCTGTAAGCTAAATACATTTTCTGTTTCTTCTTTATTCCTTAAGTGTTTTGGGCATGATATATCTCACGTATGTTTTAATAATAGGTATGCTTAAGTTTTTAACAGATTGATTTGAATTATTTATCAAAATGAAAAATCTATACACTAACAACACACTATCAGAAGGAGTAATTGAGAAAACAGTATCATGTGTAATTGCATCAAAAGAATACAACATCTATGAAGAAATCTAATTGACATATAAAACCTGTACTTGGAAAACTGGAAGATACTGGTGAAATACATTGATACTGACACAAACAAATAGAAAGATATACTATGCTCATGGATTAGAATAATTAATATTGTTAAAGTGGCTGTACTACCCAAGGCAATGTACTGAGTCAATGCAATTTTCTGAAAACACTAAAGGAATTTTTCATAGAACTAGAACAAATAATTTTAAAATTTGCCTGAAAGCACAAAAGACCCTGAATAACCAAAACAATCTTGAGAAAGAAGACAAAGTGGAAGTATTATGCTTCCTGATTTCAGAAGATACCACAAATCTACAATAATCAAAACAGCATGGTGTTGGTACAAAAACAGACACATAGATCAATGGAACACAATGGGGAGCCCAGAAATGAAACCACACTTATATGGTCAATTACTCTATGACAAAGGAGGCAAGAATATTCAGTGGGAGAAAGAGAGACTCTTCAATAAACTGTGTTGGGAAAACTGGAAAGTTACATGCAAAAGAATCAAATGGACTACTTTCTCACACTATGCACAAAATATACTCAAAATGGATTAAAGACTTAAATGTAACACCTGAAACCATAAAACTCCTAGAAGAAAATACCAGCAGTGTGTCCATTGACACCAATGTTAGCAATATTTTTGGAAACATCACCTTTTGCAAGGGAAGCAAAAGCAAAAACAAACATATGAGACTGTATCAAACTAAAAACTTTTACACTGCAAAGAAAATTTCAATGAAATTAAAAGTCTACCTACTGAATGGGAGAACATGTTTGCAAATGATATATCTGATAAGGACTTAATATCCAAAATATACAGAGAACATATATAACTCAATTTCAAAAAGACCAAGTGACCCAAATAACAAATGGGTAAAGGAACTGAATAGACATTTTCTAAGAAGACATGTAGATGATCAACAGATACATGAAAAGAAACTAACCTTACTAATCATCAGGAAAATGCAAATCAACCACAATGAGATATCACCTCACACTTTATAGAATGTCTGTGATAAAAAAAGACAACAAATAACAAGCATTAGTGAAGTTGTGGAGAAAAAGGAAATTTGTGCAGTGTTAGTGGGAATATAAGTTGGTGCAGCTGCTATGGAAAATAATATGGAAATTCTTCAAAACATTAAAAATAGAACCACCGTATGATCTGACAATTCTACGTCTGGGTACTTTTCCAAAGAAAATAAAAACACTAATTTGAAAAGATATATGTGCACCAATATTCACCTCTACATTATTTGCAGCAGTTAAGATATAGAAGGAGCCTAAGTGTCCATCAGTAGGTGGATGAATTAAAAAGATGTGGTACATTTTATATATCTACTGGAATATTACTCAGCCATAAAAATGATAGAGATATTGCCATTTGTGACAACATTGTTGGACCTAGAAAGTAGTATGCTAAGTGAAATAAGACAGAGAAAGACAAATACTCTATGATTTCACTTGTGTGTGGAATCTAAAACTCAAAAGAAGCAACCTAAAGGAGAAGCAGAGTCATAGTTACAGGCTACGAACATGGTTATCATAACGGATAAGGGTGAGTGACTGAGTGAAATAGGTGAAGGAAACTAAGAGGTACAAGCTTTCAGTTACAAGATAAATGAGTTCAAAGAATGAAATGTAAAGCATGGGGAATATAGTCAATAATAACAGATCTTTGTATGGTGACAAAGGAGGTCAAAATGTGCAAAGTTCCAGTTATAAATAATAAGTAAGGATGTAATGTACAGCATGATTAATGTAATTAACACTGCTGTGTGTTATTTATGAAACTTGTTAAAGAGTAAATCTTAAAAGTTTTCAACACAAGGAAAAATGTATTTTTTAATACTTTATTCTGCATTACAATACTGTATTTGTTTTGCCATACATTGACATGAATCAGCCACAGGTGTACACGATCTCCCAATGCCGAAGCCCCCTCCCACCTCTCACCCCATATCATCTCCCTGGATCATCCTGTGCACCAGCCCCAAGCATCCTGTATCCTGTATTGAACATAGACTGGCGCTTCGTTTCTTACATGATAGTATACATGTTTCAGTGCCATTCTCCCAAATCATCCCACCCTCTCCCTCTCCCTCAGAGTCCAAAAGTCTGTTCTATACCTCTGTGTCTCTTTTGTTGTCTCACATACAGGGTCATCATTACTATCTTTCTAAATTCCATATGTATGTGTCAGTATACTGTATTGGTGTTTTTCTTTCTGGCTTGCTTCACTCTGTATAATCGGCTCCGGTTTCCTCCATCTCATTAGAACTGAGTCAAATTTATTCTTTTTAAGGGCTGAGTAATACTCCATTGTGTATATGTACCACATCTTTCTTATCCATTCATCTGCTGATGGACATCTAGGTTGCTTTCATGTCCTGGCTATTATAAACAGTGCTTACCCCCAAGGCTCGGGCAGGCAGGCAGGCAGGCCTGTTTCTGCACTGCCTGGCACCTGGCGGGCAGGTGGTGGGGGAGACAGTGGGATGAGTTGGCTTCTGGGCCGCAGACAGGACCAGGCAAGGCGAGACAGTGCCTTTCTCCACAAGCTTGAGGTTGCCCTTTTGAAGCCTGCCCACAGGTAGGCTGTGAAGAATGACAGCCAGTAGTTTCTGGATAGGGCTGAGGTCAGGCAGGGTGCCATGGGTGAGCCATTGGGGATCAGCAAAGCCTACAAGAGATGGGGAAAAAAAAAGGAAAAAAAAAATTAAAAAAAAATATATAAACAGTGCTGCAATGAACATTGGGGTACATGTGTCTCCTTCAATTCTGGTTTCCTCGGTGTGTATGCCCAGCAGTGGGATTGCTGGGTCATAAGGAAGTTCTATTTGCAATTTTTAAAGGGATCTCCACACTGTTTTCCATAGTGGCTGTACTAGTTTGCATTCCCACCAGCAGTGTAAGAGGGTTCCCTTTTCTCCACATCCTCTCCAGCATTTATTGCTTGTAGACTTTTGGATTGCAGCCATTCTGACTGGTGTGAAATGGTACCTCATTGTGGTCTTGATTTGCATTTCTCTGATAATGAGTGATGTTGAGCATCTTTTCATGTGTTTGTTAGCCATCCGTATGTCTTCTTTGGAGAAATGTCTCTTTAGTTCTTTGGCCCATTTCTTGATTGGTTCGTTTATTTTTCTGGAGTTGAGCTGCATAAGTTGCTTGTATATCTTTGAGATTAGTTTGTCAGTTGTTTCATTTGCTATTGTTTTCTCCCATTCAGAAGGCTGTCTTTTCACCTTGCTTATAGTTTCCTTTGTTGTGCAGAAGCTTTTAATTTTAATTAGATCCCATTTCCATTATACTGGGAGGTGGATCATGGAGGATCCTGCTGTGATTTATGTCGGAGAGTGTTTTGCCTATGTTTTCCTCTAGGAGTTTTATAGTTTCTGGTCTTACATTTAGATCTTTAATCCATTTTGAGTTTATTTTGGTGTATGGTGTTAGAAAGAGGTCTAGTTTCATTCTTTTACAAGTGGTTGACCAGTTTTCCCAGCACCATCTGTTAAAGAGACTGTCTTTACTCCATTGTATATTCTTGCCTCCTTTGTTGAAGATAAGATGTCCAAGTTGCAGGATATAAAATCAACACTCAGAAATCCCTTGCATTCCTCTACACTAATAATGAGAAAGTAGAAAAAGAAGTTAAGGAAACAATTCCATTCACCATTACAACGAAAAGAATAAAATACTTAGGAATATACCTATCTAAAGAAACTAAAGACCTATATATTGAAAACTATAAAACACTGATAAAAGAAATCAAAGAGGACACTAATAGATGGAGAAATATACCATGCTCATGGATCAGAAGAGTCAATATAGTGAAAATGAGTATACTACCCAAAGCAATCTACAGATTCAATGCAATTCCTATCAAGCTACCAGCAGTATTTTTCACAGAACTAGATCAAATAATCTCAAGATTTGTATGGAAATACAAAAAACCTCGAATAGCAAAAGCAATCTTGAGAAAGAAGAATGGAACTGGAGGAATCAGCTTGCCTGACTTCAGGCTCTACTACAAAGCCACAGTCATTAAGACAGTATGGTACTGGCACAAAGACAGAAATATAGATCAATGGAACAAAATAGAAATCCCTGAGATAAATCCACACACCTATTTTTTTCTTTTTGTTTTATATCTATATAAGATAATGGGTGTTCACTAGACTTATTGCAATCATTCGATGATATAAGTCAAATCATGATGACGCACAGCTTAACCTTACACAATACTGTATGTCAATTATATCTCAACAATACTGGGGGAAAACAAAAATTTGAAAAATGAACAATTATTAACAGTCTTCCTTTTCTGAACAAGATAAAGTCTCTGCCTGTTTGAATGTTCTTCCTTTTTTCTCCCAGCCTTTTTCAAAATTATGAATTTTGCTAACCTAATCTGAAATTTTAGCCTTAGGTGCTATTAATATTATCAATTTTATTTTATAGTTCCCACTTGTATATAAATAATATTTTCCCGATAATGTCAGTCAGTTTCACAGACATCATGAGCAATTGTTTAGGTTTACTCTAAGGTTTACCTGTGTTTCAGTTCAGTTCAGTTCAGTTCAGTCACTCAGTTGTCTGACTCTGCGACCCCATGAATCACAGCACACCAGGCCTCCCTGTCCATCACCAACTCCCAGAGTTCACTCAGACTCACGTCCATCGAGTCCGTGATGCCATCCAGCCATCTCGTCCTTTGTCATCCCCCTTCTCCTCCTGCCCCCAATCCCTCCCAGTATGAGAGTCTTTTCCAATGAGTCAGCTCTTCACATGAGGGGGCCAAAGTACTGGAGTTTCAGCTTTAGCATCATTCCTTCCAAAGAAATCCCAGGGCTGATCTTCTTCAGAAAGGACTGGTTGGATCTCCTTGCAGTCCAAGGGATGCTCAAGATTCTTCTCCACCACCACAGTTCAAAAGCATCAATTCTTTGGCACTCAGCCTTCTTCACAGTCCAACTCTCACATCCATACATGACCACAGGAAAAACCATAACCTTGACTAGATGGACCTTAGTCGGCAAAGTAATGTCTCTGCTTTTGAATATGCTATCTAGGTTGGTCGTAACTTTTCTTCCAAGGAGTAAACATCTTTTAATTTCATGGCTGCAGTCACCATCTGTGTTTAGATTTACTCAAAGTTTTATCTGTTTGGAGTTTATCACTGTTTCTGATATAGCATGTCTTCTCTAGTCCTGGAGTATAGCTCAGATTCAGTTTTGCTTATATAGAATACTTCTTCAGCAATTTTTCCTCAAAATGTATTTAGATGACATTTTTTGTTTTTATACTGTAAAAGTGTCTTTATTTTTCCCAAACATAGAAACCTAATCAAATGTTCCTGTTTATGGCCTTTAAATGTCACAATCTTTGAACCAAGTGTTGAGGAATGAGTTTAACTCTAATCTCTAAGTTAATGGAGAGAGAGGGAGCATTCCAGAGAGGAGGAAGGATATTTGGAGAAATTTCAGGGCACTGATTTTCATTAGATTTATCTTTGGATATAAGCAGTGAAGAAAAGGGATGTATTGAAAATAAGGTAGTTAAAGAAGAAAACAAATGGGGTGGCTTGGGAAGTAGAAGAAAACCATAAATATAATGCTTTATGACATCATTTTTCCAGTTGAGAAAATTGGTAAAATTGGTAAGATCATACAGTAATAAGTCAAAATTATATAAATAAGAAGCCAAAATGAAAGTAAGGTATAAAGAGAGGTCAAGGTACTTAAAAAGGAAAAGATTCAGACTTATAAAGGTAGATTAGATAAGACAGATGATAGAACTGGATTAAAAAAATTGTATTTGGCTAGCAAGAATTAATTGGTGCCTCAAAGAAGACAGTGAATGTGAAAACTATACAATGTTTATTTGAGCAACATGTTTTACAGGAAAGGAGAAATTTAGTCTAGTTGTTGAAAATTAGCCTTCACACAGAAATGGTGACATGGCTGTAATTGCCCTGTTTCCCTCCATATCAGTCTGAGTGGAGCAGGAGTCTGGAAATAGGGAGGAGGTCTGACATTGGACTCCATCTGCTTTTCCAAACAATTGTTCCCTCTCTTGACCTAAACTTAAAATATGGTTTTATTTTTTATCTAGCTGATGATTTCCCATATCTCCCAGGAGAAGGTATAAATTCTACTATTTGGGAAATATTCCTGACTGGGACACCAGTTATGGCCAGATCATAGCACCAACTACTGACCCGGGCCAAGCCTCTGCTAACAGTCCTCCTTTGCTATCTCTGCTGGCATGCTTTTATTTCTAGAGCAAAATGATTACTGAAAATGGAAGACTCTTCTCAATAAATTTTCTATGACATTCTCCAAGCGACCTCGGTTTACCTCCAAGTGAGAAATGTTCAAGTAAGAATTCCACAGGGACTGGGTTTAGCATAGCTCATATTATCTGTCCTTGGTAGTGGAAAATATTTTCTCTCTCTTGGCATGCTTGGATTCAGCCTCATGGACTTTCTCTTAACTGAAGCAAGGCCATCAGGCTTAGTTACAGCTGGGATTTCCCCAGCTGCTTACTGAGCTTATCTAAAATTGCTCAGAAAATGAGTAAATGTCATTGAGATGGTCAAAGCCAAGTGGTCAATCACTGACACTGTGAGTGTTCTCTTTGGTTTTATGTATCAGGCATTACAAAACAATTAAGCTATCTTAAGTAATCTTTTCTCCCCCCTCCATTTGATAAGAAAAGTCAAGTAAAGAGAATGATTAGATATTAATTCTGTGAACAGGTATTCCAATTCCTAGTTTTACTCCAGGAGCTTGATGCAACCCCTTCTTCCCATTCTCCTGGCATAAACAGCCAGTCACTGGCTCAACAAGGGGGATGATTTTGGAAACATTTGCCCTTCAGTCTCAGGGTAACATTTTTCACTGGGTAACTAACCCTCCCGTCTTCCTATTATGACCCCCTTTTTAAAAGCAGTATAAATGCAAATAGCTGGAGTGATTTACAACTGCCCTTACTCACAAAGCTGGAGAAAATTGCTTTTATATAGAGCTCTCGCTTAGTGCTCTCAGATATTTTCTGATTTTTCCATAAGAAAGCTGTGCTGACCAGGGAGAGGGGGCAGGTGCAATCCTTCATTAACTTGACAGTAGAAAAGCACTTGACAATGTCACAGCGTCCCAACTCTGGGCAGTGTGTGAAAGGTGACCCTGGTTCTTTATAGGAGAACAGGCAGTGGAAGAAGGTGTCTTTTTCCCTGAATGAAAACTGGAAAAAAAAGACAATCTTTATTATATAGCACTTACTCTGTATTGGAACTGTCTTAAGTACTTTTGCTTGCCATCAGGTATAACAGTGACACTCTATGAAGTAGACACTCAGTTCAGTTCAGTTCAGTCGCTCAATTGTGTCCAACTCTTTGCAACTCCATGAACTACAGCACACCAGACTTCCCTGTCCATCATCAACTCCCAGAGTTCATCCAAACTCATGTCCATCGAGTCGGTGATGCCATCGTGCCATCTCACCTTCTGTCATCCCCTTCTCTTCCTGCTCCCAATCCCTTCCAGCATCAGTCTTTTCCAATGAGTCAACTCTTTGCATGAGGTGGCCAAAGTATTGGAATTTCAGCTTCAGCATCAGTCCTTTCAAAGAAATCCCAGGGCTGATCTCCTTTAGAATGGACTGGTTGGACCTCCTTGCAGTCCAAGGAACTCTCAAGAGTCTTCTCTAACACCACAGTTCAAAAGCATCAATACTTCGGTGCTTAGCTTCACAGTCCAACTTTCACTTCCATACATGACCACTGGAAAAACCATAGCCTTGACTAGATAGACCTTTGTTGGCAAAGTAGTATCTCTGCTTTTTAATAGGCTGTCTAGGTTGGTCATAACTTTCCTTCCAAGGAGTAAGCGTCTTTTAATTTCATGGCTGCAATCACTACCTGCGGTGATTTTGGAGCCCCCCAAAATAAAGCCTGACATTGTTTCCACTATTTCTCCATCAATTTCCCATGAAGTGATGGGACCAGAAGCCATGATCTTAGTTTTATGAATGTTGAGATTTAAGCCAACTTTTTCACTCTCTTCTTTCACTTTCATCAAGAGGCTTTTTAGTTCCTCTTCACTTTCTGCCATAAGAGTGGTGTCATCTGCATATCTGAGGTGACTGATATTTCTCCCAGCAATCTTGATTCCAGCTTGTGCTTCTTCCAGCCCAGAGTTTCTCATGATGTAGTCTGCAAATAAGTTAAGTAAGCAGGGTGACAATATACAGCCTTGATGTACTCCTTTTCCTACTTGGAACCAATCTGTTGTTCCATGTCCAGTTCTAACTATTGCTTCCTGACCTGCATATAGGTTTCTCAAGAGGCAGGTTAGGTAGTCTGGTATTCCCATCTCTTTCAGAATTGCCCACAGTTTATTGTGATCCACACAGTCAAAGGTTTTGGCATAGTCAATAAATCAGAAATAGATGTTTTTCTGGAACTCTCTTGCTTTTTCCATGATCCAGCAGATGTTGGCAATTTGATCTCTGGTTCCTCTGCCTTTTCTTAAACCAGCTTGGACATCTGGAAGTTCACGGTTCACATATTGCTGAAGCCTGGCTTGGAGAATTTTGAGCATTACTTTACTAGCATGTGAGATGAGTGCAATTGTGTGGTAATTTGAGCATTCTTCGGCATTGCCTTTCTTTGGGATTGGAATGAAAACTGACCTTTTTCAGTCCTGTGGCCACTGCTGAGTTTTCCAAATTTGCTGGCATATTGAGTGTAGCACTTTCACAGCATCATCTTTCAGGATTTGAAATAGCTCAACTGGAATGCTATCACCTCCACTAGCTTTGTTCATAGTGATGCTTTCTAAGGTCCACTTGACTTCACATTTCAGGATGTCTGGCTCTAGGTGAGTGATCACACCATTGTGATTATCTTGGTCATGAAGATTTTTTTTGTACAGTTCTTCTGTGTATTCTTGCCACCTCTTCTTAATATCTTCTGCTTCTGTTAGGTTCATACCATTTATGTCCTTTATCAAGCCCATCTTTGCATGAAATATTCCCTTGGTATCTCTAATTTTCTTGAAGAGATCTCTAGTCTTTCCCATTTTGTTGTTTTTCCTCTATTTCTATGCATTGATCACTGAGGAAGGCTTTCTTGTCTCTCTTGCTATTCTTTGGAACTCTGCATTCAGATGCTTTTATCTTTCCTTTCCTCCTTTGCTTTTTGCCTCTCTTCTTCTCACAGCTATTTGTAAGGCCTCCCCAGACAGCCATTTTGCCTTTTTTTCATTTCTTTTCCATGGGGATGGTCTTGATCCCTGTCTCCTGTATAATGTTATGAACCTCTTTCCATAGTTCATCAGCACTCCTAATTTTATAGATGCAGAAACTGAGACTCAGAAAGTTAAAGAGACTTGCTAAGGCCATACAATAACCCTCTTTGGCTAATAGCAACTCTCCAGTCCTACCGAATAGTTAAGTTGGTTATCAAATTCTTTGACCACTTTGAAAAGAAGAAATGCTGAACTAATTCATACCAGGTGATGATGAAGTTACTTGTTCCCAAAATGATTCAGGAAAAATTTAAAAAGCCTCTTGCACCTTCTCGTGCACATAGTAAACATTTCTGTAGGTCAACAGACTTGATATGTTTTCTAGAAACCCGTTTTATATTATAAACAAACACATGCAGACTGCTTTATTTTGGAATATCATTGCTTTACAATGTTGTGTTACTTTGTGGTGTACAATGAGGTGAATCAGTTATATGTACACATATATTCTGAGCTTCCCAGGTAGCACTAGTGGTAAAGAATCCACGTGTCAATGCAGGAGGAGATGTCAGAGATGCAGGTTCGATCCCTGGGTCAAGAAAATCCTCTGGAAGAGGGCATGGCAATCCACTCCAGGATTCTTGCTTGGAGAATCCCATGGACAGAATAGCCTGGCCAGCTACAGTCCATAGTGTTGCAGAGTCAGGCATGACTGAAACAACTTGGTATGCATGCACATACTTGAACCTTCCATCCCAACCTACCATCCCACTATCCCTCTAGGTCATCACAGAGCACCCACTAAGCTCCCTGTGCTATACTGTTTTTAAAGTTACTTGAAAAATGCTTGTTGGTGAACCACTAAACTGATTTCACGATCACTTATATAGTGACCTGCCACCTTAAACCACAAAAATGAAAAAAAAAAAAAGTTCAATCCCTAGCCCCACCAGATCTTTTAAAATATTTCTCCAACATTCTCTGACCTCCCACTAGCAGTCTTCATTTCAAGATCTAACTGTTGAATTCACTTTTTCCTTCTAACTACTGTGCTCACTGAAGATCTTTGACTACCATGAGTGCATTTAATAGAAGTTAAGATTTGAATTTGACTTCTCAGAGCCACATATTAAGTCTTAATAAAAGGTAGAGGTACACAGATGTAAAGAACACCAAGGGGGGAAATGGGGTGGGATGAATTGGGACATTGGGATTGACATGTAACACTACTATGTATAAAATAGATAACTAATGAGAACATACTGTATAGCACAGGGAACTTTATGCAGTGGTCTATGGTGACCTAAATGGGAAGGTAATCCAAAAAAGGGAATCTATGTATACAAATGGCTGATTTACTTTGTTGTGCAGGAATAAATAACAAAACATTATATAAAGCAAATATCCTCCCCCAAAAATTTAAGGTATAAGTATTTTATCTGTTTTAAGTTTGTGAATTCCTCTCATCTTAAACCACATAGCTTTCTCTGATTCCTTGCTTTAAGACACCATGCCTGATGCCTGATGACTGTTCTGCACTGATGCATTGGTGGGAAGGTAAAAAGTGAACAGAAACTTGCATGGCTTGAATGATGGCCTCTTGGAGCTATAAATATTTCATCATAGCCACAGGGATATCCAGAGTGCCTGGGTATAAACCTTAGAATTCATCAGTCATACCATGAGCCTTATCATGAGTCACAAGATTCAGTATGTCACCTCATCTCCTTTTTAAAAACAGTCTGATACTGACCTCACAGTACTATTTCTTTAGTTTGCAAAATTGACCTTGGCAAATAAGTACAGAGGTGAGGGCTTCCCTGCTGGCTCAAACAGTAAAGAAACTGCCTGCCAATGCAGGAGATAAGTGTTCAGTCCTTAGGTTGGGAAGATCCCTTGGAGAAGAGAATGGCAACCCACTTCAGTATTCTTGACTGGAGAATCTCCTGGACAGAGGAACCTTTTTGGGCTACAGTTCATGGGTCACTGAGAGTGGGGCATGATTGAGCAACTATACTGTAAGATAGAAATCATCTTACATAAATGTTAGTATAAATGTGTGACATTCTTTGCTTAACTTGTGCCCCAGTCCAAGTTCTAGAACCCAAAGCGATTTAAAGGCTTGCTGTGGTTGGTGGCTCCAGGGGTTTTGGGGACTGCTGACTTGTAGCATCTCTGTGGGAAGCTGGCAAAAGAAGCAAAGGAGTCATATGCCTCAGTGGTGAGACATATAATCAGGCTCTAACACAAATCATTTTCACAGCTCCTCATGGAATTCCACGCATCTGATGAATTCAACAAATAAATACAAATTATAGGAAAAACACGGGGAAAAAGAGAACCCAGGAAAGTCTCCCAGAGCTATTGGTGTCTTCACAGGGACAGAGCTTCAGCAGAGCTTTCAAGCTACACCAACATTTATCTGCCTGCATATTATATAGGTTTTCAGAGTACAGAAATGGGACAAACCCAGGTTATCATTTGTCTTTCAATATTGGAACTGCTGGAGGAGTGATTAAATGCCATCGCTGGGGACTTGCCTGGCAGTCCAATGCTTAAGACATTACCTTCCAATGCAAGGAGTGAGTTCAGTCCCTGGTCAGGGAGCTGAGATTCCCACATGCCTCATGGCCAAAACATCAGAACATAAACACCTGAAGCAACATTGTAACAGATTCAATAAAGACTTTAAAAGTGGCCCACATTAAAAACATCTTAAAAATAAATAAATGCCATCTCTAAAGTTAATCAGGGAGATTTCAGTGTAAATAGGTCTGTGCTCTCAAGTGTAAGCCACACCCAAACTAAATACCTAAACGATTTCTGTTATTAACACCATCAAGGCAGGCTATTTCAAAAGTTGCCAGTTGTCTTGTTACAAAAGCCTTCCTCCTATATACAGTGTGAAGTAAATCAGGAAGACAAAAACAAATAACTGCATATATATGGAATCTAGAAAGACAATATTCATGAACCTATCTGCAGGGCAGCAATGGAGACGCATACATAGAGAACAGACTTATGGACGCAGTGAGGGAAGGAGAGGATATGACGAATTGAGAAAGTAGCACTGAAACATTTATATTAGCATATGTACAGTAGATAGGCAATGGAAATTCACCATACGACACAAGGAGCTCAAATCTGGTGCTCCGTCATAACCTAGAAGGGTGGGATGGGGTAGGAGGTGAAAGGGAGGTTCAAGAGGGGGAGGGGACATACGTATACCTAATGGCTGATTCATGTTGATTTATGGCAGAAACCAACACAATATTGTAAAGCAATTATCCTCCAATTAAAAATAAAGTTTTTTTAAAAGCCTTCCTCCTAAAGCAGGGCAAATCATAGTAGAAATCTTTCCATCTTCCACTCCATTTTTACCTGAACCAGAGCAATACACCCAGGCTTGGATGTCTTCCTCATGTTGGTTTATAACACACTATAAAATTTAATTTCTTAAACAATAATCTGCGGGATACTGGCTTACTAATGTCATCTACTTTGCTTCATTGCCTTGGAAATAGATTAATTTCTAATGTAGATAAAAGCTCTCCTAAAACTCATTTCTCCTTTTTAATCAAGAAAGAGAAATAGGTTGGAAAAAATATGCCATAAGTAGAGACAGTCCAACTCAAGAATTTTTGGTCTTTTCCTCAAAATTTCATTGAATTTGAGCCCCCAGGTTAGGTATCTTTGTTTTCTTTACTGATGTATCTCAAGCTTCTAGAACCTTGCCTGACTTATAATAGGTGCTAAAAATATTTCATTAAATCATTTGCTAAACTCTAGCTTAATTTTCCTCAGAGGCACAACAAAATGCAATCTGGACTTACAATTGAAGTCAATTATACAGTGGGAATTTATGGAGCTCCTGGTATGTATGCATTCCAACTATTTTAAGAAAAATGTTTGTTTCAAGGAAAGGCATTGAGACTGGCCTTGGGTAAAATATTAAATGGGTTTCCCTGGTGGCTCAGTAGCAAAAATCTGCCTGTCAATGCAAGAAATGTGGGTTTGATCCCTGGGGTGGGAAGATCCCCTGGAGAAAGAAACGGCAACCCACTCCAGTATTCTTGCCTGAGAAATCTCATGGACGGAGGAGTCTGGTGGGCTACAGTCCATAGGGTCTTAAAAGAGTCAGATACAAGTAAGCGACTAAACAACAGCAAAATATGGAGTAGGGAAAATTTCATATCTCTTATATGCCTTCCTTCTTCTTCCTTACCCTTAACTATCCTGTTTCTCATTATCTTTTCCCCAGCCCACCTCACGTTTGAAATTAGATGAAAAAGACAATGTATGGGAATGGCTAACTAAGTAGGTCTAAATAATTATGTGTTCCTTTATGGCAAGATTTTTCAACTTTGACAGTATGGCATTTTTGAACCAGATGATGCTGTTGTAGGATCTTTAGAGCATCTCTGCTCTTTATCTATTAGGTTCAAGTAGCACTCCTCTACTCTCCACCCTCTCTTACCCTATTGTGACCACTGAAAATATCTTCAGACATTGCAAATATTGTCTGGAAGGGTGGGGGCAAAATATCTTGCTGGCTAAAGACCAGTGCTTCGGAGAAGTATTTGATTTTTCCAAGGATATTCAAGATGAGTTTCTCAATAGGGGACTATGAAGAACCTATAATCAGTATACTAGGGAGGTATCTGTCAGGAGAGGGATTCTCTCGTGGTTCAGATGGTAAAGAATCTGCCTGCAATGCAGGAGACCCAGGTTCAGTTCCTGTGTTGGGAAGATCCTCTGGAGAGGGCAATAGCTACCCACCCCATTATTCTTTCCTGAAATCCCCTGGGCAGAGGAACCTGGTCGGCTACAGTTCATGGGGTCACAGTGTCAGACATGACTGAGCAACTAACACATGTCTGTCAGGAGGTCTCTTGAAATGCTTTTGAAGTGACTTGTTTATTTCATTTACCTTTCAGAACAGCTGTAGTTCAGCCTCATGTGACCTTGAGCCTGGATAGAGGTTGAGTAAATCAAACATATACAGCTTATCTGAGGACCCTTTTGATTGTATACATGAGCCTAGACCTTGTCTGTCTCCTCATTCCCACTTACCTTTCCCCGTTATTAGGATGGTTGGGACATAATTTTTCTATACCTAATGATAACATAGTAATAACATGATTGTGTTATTATCATGATGTACTAGTTATGTTATTATTATGATGATAATTATTTTTAAAACATTTATTTATTTATTTGGTTGCCTTGGCTGCATTGAGTCTTACTTGTAGCATATGGGAACTTCATTGTGTTGTGTGGGCCTTTTCATTGTGGTGCATTGATAGACTAGTTGTGGCACAACAACTGATGGTTGTGGCACACAGCTCAGTATTTTTGGTACATGGGTGTAGTTGCTCCCGGACACTTGGGGTCTTAGTTACCTGACTAGGGATCAAACCTGCATCCCTTGCTTTGCAAGGAGGACTCTCAACTACTGGACCACCAGGAAAGTCCCCTATTATGATAATAACAATGCTAGTGAGTGCTTTCTTTGTGAGTGCAGTTGTTGAGTTGCTCAGTTATGTCTGACCCCTTGTGATCCAATGGACTGCAACACACCAGGCTTCCCTGTCCTTCACCAACTCCCAGAGCTTACTCAAACTCATGTTCATTGAGTCGGTGATGCCATCCAACCATCCTCTGTTGTCCCCTTCTCCTGCCTTCAATCTTTCCCAGTGTCAAGGTCTTCTCTAGTCAGTTGGCTATTCGCATCAGGTGACCAAAGTATTGGAGTTTCAGCTTCAGCCTCAGTCCTTCCAATGAATATTCAGGATTGATTGTGGGTACACACACCATGCTAACTGCTTCATGTAAAATAACACTTCATCCTTTCAGCCACCCTCGGTGATGGATGGGAATAACAGTGGATTATATGCAGATTACTATAAGAAGATTATATGCTAATAGCTATCATTATTAAAATCTGATTTTGGGGAAAAAAAATCTTCCTGAATAGTTGATATGGGCAGAATACTCTGGAAAGTAAAGGGAATTATATCTCACATTAGCTGCCTTTAAACAGTAGTTAAATGGCTTATTGTGTCATCCATCCTTCTGCCTCCCAACTACTTATATACACATCTGTCTGTCTCCACTAGACCCTTAAACCATTTGTAAGGATCTGACTTACTGTTTTGGATATCCTTAGCATTCGCCACATAGTGAGTACTTCAATGTGTAGTGAATGTATAACAGAGGGGATGGCCTGGCAGTCTAGTGGTAAGGACTTGGACTTTTACTGCTGAGGGCTGGGGTTCAGTCCCTGGTGGGAGAACTAAGGTCCCACAAGTTGTGTGGTGCAGCCAAAAACAAAAACAGGGCAAACTGATTGTGTAACAGAATGGCTGAACGGGTAGGCCAATGGAGGGTGTGCTGTATTAAAGAGAGTAACACAAGTGAAGGAAATTCTGCTGGCTTGCTCTTCCCAGATTATTCAGACATCAAGGCCTCCTCCCTTTTTTTTTTTTTTTTTTGGTATTTTCCCAGCTCCTTTTCATTTCTTATCTACTATGGAATTCCTATATGCATATCTTACAAATGCAGTTATATAAAAATCTATTATTATTTTGACTGAAAATTATCCTCACAACTGGAAAATTTTGGAGTTTTTTTTTTTTTAACTTTATTGAAGTATAGTTGATTTACAATCATGTGTGTAATTTCTGCTGTACAATAAAGTGACTCACTTATATATTTGTAAATATAGAAATATATTCATTTTCGTATTCTTGCCCATTATGGTTTACCACAGGATATTGAATATAATACCCTGTACTGTACAGTGGGACCTTGTTATTTCTCTTTCTACATGTAAGAGTTTGCTTCTGCTAATCCCAGTCATAGGGAAGGACTGGAGTCTGGGATAAGACATTTAGTTCAGTTCAGTCGCTCAGTTGTGTCTGACTCTGTGATCCCATGGACTGCAGCAAGTCAGGCCTCCCTGTCCATCAGCAACTCCCAGAGTTTACTCAAACTCATGTCCATTGAGTTAGTGATGCCATCCAACCATCTCATCCTCTGTCGTCCCCTTTTCCTCCTGCCCTCAATCTTTCCCAGCATCAGGGTCTTTTCAAATGAGTCAGCTCTTCAGATCAGGTGGCCTAAGTATTGGAATTTCAGCTTCAACATCAGTCCTTCCAACGAACACTCAGGACTGATCTCCTTTAGGATGGACTGGTTGGATCTCCTTGCAGTCCAAGGGACACTCAAGAGTCTTCTCCAACAACACAGTTCAAAAGCATCAATTCTTTGGTGTTCAGCTTTCTTTACAGTCAAACTCTCACATCCATACATGAATGCTGAAAAAACCGTAGCCTTGACTAGACGGACCTTTGCTGGCAAAGTAATGTCTCTGCTTTTTAATATGCTGTCTAAGTTGGTCATTACTTTCCTTCCAAGGAGTAAGCATCTCTTTATTTCACGGCTGCAATCATCATCTGCAGTGAGTTTGGAGCCCCCAAATTAAATCAGCTACTGTTTCCACTGTTTTCCCATCTATTTCCCATGAAGTGATGGGACAGGATGCCATAATCTTTGAAAACATCTCAGGAAAGAGTCAGTCTGCATTCAATGGAGAATGATGCAGAACCCAACCTCCTGCCTCCATGATTTACTGAGATTTGTCCTCCCAATTTTCCCTTTAAAATATGTCACAGTAGGTCTTCCCAGTGGTTAAGAAACTACCTTCCAATGCAGGGGACTCAGGTTCTATTCTTTTTATTTTTTAAATTTTAATTTTATTTTTTTAAAATATAAATTTATTTTAATTGGAGGCTAATTATTTTACAATATTATATTGGTTTTGCCATACATCAACATGAATCCACCATGGGTGTACACGTGTTCCACATTCTGAACCCCCTCCCCACCTCCCTCCCCATACCATCCCTCTGGGTCATTCCAGTGCAGCAGCCCTGAGCATCCTGTATCATGCATCAAACCTGGACTGGCAATTCATTTCACATATGATATTATACATGTTTCAATGCCATTCTCCAAATCATCCCACACTCGCCCTCTCCCACAGAGTCCAAGACTGTTCTATACATCTGTGTCTCTTTTGCTTTCTCGCATTAAGGGTTATCGTTGCCATCTTTCTAAATTCCATATATATGCACTAGTATACTGTATTGGTGCTTTTCTTTCTGGCTTACTTCACTCTGTATAATAGGCTCCAGTTTCATCCACCTCATTAGAACTGATTCAAAAGTATTTTTTTAATGGCTGAATAATACGCCATTGTGTATATGTACCACAGCTTTCTTATCCATTCGTCTGCTGATGGACATCTAGATTACTTCCATGTCCTGGCTATTATAAACAGTGCTGCAATGAACATTGGGGTACAGGTGACTCTTTCAATTCTAGTCTCCTCGGTGTGTATGCCCAGCAGTGGGATTGCTGGGTAATATGGCAGTTCTATTTCCAGTTTATTAAGATATCTCCACACTGTTCTCCATAGTGGTTGTACTAGTTTACACCAACAGTGTAAGAGGGTTCCCTTTTCTCCACATCCTCTCCAGCATTTATTGCTTGTAGACTTTTGAATTGCAGCCATTCTGACTGGCGTGAAATGGTACCTCATTGTGGTTTTGATTTACATTTCTCTGATAATGCGAGATTATTATCAGGAGGGCCTAGAGGAGCTATCCCAGGTTGAAGGTCAGGAAGGGTGGTGGTGAGGATATACCACTCACCCAAGGTAAGGAGCAGTGGCTGTGCTTTGCTGGAGCAGCCATGAAGAGATACCCCATGCCCAAGGTAAGAGAAACCCAAGTAAGATGGTAGGTGTTGCAAGAGGGCATCAGAGGGCAGACACACTGAAACCATACTCACAGAAAACTAGCCAATCTAATCACACTAGGACCACAGCCTTTTCTAACTCAATGAAACTAAGCCATGCCCACGGGGCAACCCAAGACAGGTGGGTCATGGTGGAGAGGTCTGACAGAATGTGATCCACTGGAAAAGGGAATGGCAAACCACTTCAGTATTCCTGCCTTGGGAACCCCATGAACAGTATGAAAAGGCAAAATGATAGGATACTGAAAGAGGAAGTCCCCAGCTCAGTAGGTGCCCAATATGCTACTGGAGATCAGTGGAGAAATAACTCCAGAAAGAATGAAGGGATGGAGCCAAAGCAAAAACAATGCCTAGTTGTGGATGTGACTGGTGATGGAAGCAAGGTCTGATGCTGTAAAGAGCAATATTGCATAGAAACTGGAATGTTAGGTCCATGAATCAAGGCAAATTGGAAAAGGTCAAACAGAAGATGGCAAGAGTAAAAATTGACATTCTAGGAATCAGCGAACTAAAAGGGACTGGAATGGGTGAATTTAACTCAGATGACCATTATATTTACTACTGCAGGCAGGAATCCCTCAGAAGAAATGGAGTAGCCATCACGGTCAACAAGAGTCTGAAATGCAGTACTTGGATGCAATCTCAACAATGACAGAATGATCTCTGTTCATCTCCAAGGCAAACCATTCAATATCACGGTAATCCAAGTCTATGCCCCAACCAGTAACGCTGAAGAAGCTGAAGTTGAACGGTTCTATGAAGACCTACAAAAGACCTTTTAGAACTAACACCCAAAAAGATGTCCTTTTCATTATAGGGGATAGGAATGCAAAAGTAGGAAGTCAAGAAACACCTGGAGTAACAGGCAAATTTGGCCTTGGAATGAGGAATGAAGCAGGGCAAAGACTAATAGAGTTTTGCCAAGAAACTGCACTGGTCATAGCGAACACTCTCTTCCAACAACATAAGAGAAAACTCTACACATGGACATCACCAGATGGTCAACACTGAAATCAGATTGATTATATTCTATGCAGCCAAAGATGGAGAAGCTCTATACAGTCAACAAAAACAAGACTAGTAGCTGACTGTGGCTCACATCATGAACACCTTATTACCAATTTCAGACTCAAATTGAAGAAAGTAGGGAAAACCACTAGACCATTCAGGTATGACCTAAATCAAATTTTTTATGATTATACAGTGGAAGTGAGAAATAGATTTAAGGGCCCAGATCTGATAGATAGAGTGCCTGATGAACTATGGAATGAGGTTCGTGACATTGTAGAGGAGACAGGGATCAAGACCATCTCCATGGAAAAGAAATGCAAAAAAGCAAAATGGCTATCTGGGGAGGCCTTACAAATAGCTGCAAAAAGAAGAGAAGTGAAAAGCAAAGGAGAAAAGGAAAAATATAAGCATCTGAATGCAGAGTTCTAAAGAATAGCAAGAAGAGATGAAAAAGCCTTCTTCAGCAATCAATGCAAAGAAATAGAAGAAAACAACAGAATGGGAAAGACTAGAGATCTCTTCAAGAAAATTAGAGATACCAAGGGAACACTTCATGCAAAGATGGGCTCGATAAAGGATACAAATGGTATGGACCTAAGAGAAGCAGAAAATATTAAGAAGAGGTGGCAAGAATACACAGAAGAACTGTACAAAAAAGATCTTCACGACCAAGATAATCACGATGGTGTGATCACTCACTAGAGCCAGACATCCTGGAATGTGAAGTCAAGTGGGCCTTAGAAAGCATTACTGTGAACAAAGCTAGTGGAGGTGATGGAATTCCAGTTGAGCTATTTCAAATCCTGAAAGATGATACTGTAAAAGTGGTGCACTCAATATGCCAGCAAATTTGGAAAACTCAGCAATGGGCACAGGACTGGAAAAGGTCAGTTTTCATTACAATCCCAAAGAAAGGCAATGCCAAAGAATGCTCAAACTACCACTCAATTGCACTCATCTCACATGCTAGTAAAGTAATGCTCAAAATTCTCTAAGCCAGGCTTCAGCAATACGTGAACTGTGAATTCCCTGATGTTCAAGTTGGTTTTAGAAAAGGCAGAGGAACCAGAGATCAAATTGCCAACATCCGCTGGATCATGGAAAAAGCAAGAGAGTTCCAGAAAAATATCTACTTCTGCTTTATTGACTATGCCAAAGTCTTTGACTGTGTAGATCACAATAAACTGTGGAAAATTCTGAGAGAGATGGGAATACCGGACCATCTGACCTGCCTCTTGAAAAACCTGTATGCAGGTCAGGAAGCAACAGTTTGAACTGGACATGGAATAGCAGACTGGTTCCAAATAGGAAAAGGAGTACCTCAAGGCTGTATATTGTCATCTTGCTTATTTAACCTATATGCAGAGTACATCATGAGAAATGTTGGACTGGAATAAACACAAGCTGAAATCAAGATTGCTGGGAGAAATATCAGTAACCTCAGATATGCAAATGACACCACCCTTATGGCAGAAAGTTTAGAGGAACTAAAAGCCTCTTGATGAAAGTGAAGGAGAAGAGCGAGAAAGTTGGCTTAAAGCTCAACATTCAGAAAATGAAAATCATGGCATCTGGTCCCATCACTTCATGGGAAATAGATGGGGAAATACTGTCAGACTTTATTTTTTTGTGCTCCAAAATCACTGCAGATGGTGACTTCAGCCATGAAATTAAAAGATGCTACTCCTTGGAAGAAAAGTTATGACTAACCTCGATAGAATAGAATATTCAAAAGCAGAGACATTACTTTGCCGACTAAGGTCCGTCTAGTCAAGGCTATGGTTTTTTCTGTGGCCATGTATGGATGTAAGAGTTGGACTGTGAAGAAAGCTGAGCACTGAAGAACTGGTGCATTGGAACTGTGGTGTTGGAGAAGACTCTTGAGAGTCCCTTGGACTGCAAGGAGATCCAACCAGTCCATCCTAAAGGAGATCAGTCCTGAGTGATATTACTTTGCCAACAAGGGTCAGTCTATTCAAGGCTATGGTTTTTCCAGTGGTCATGTATGGATGTGAGAGTTGGATTGTGAAGAAGGCTGAGTGCTGGAGAATTGATGTTTTTGAAATGCGGTGTTGGAGAAGACTCTTGAGAGTCCATTGGACTGCAAGGAGATCCAACCATTCCATTCTGAAGGAGATCAATCCTAAGATTTCTTGAAAGGAATGATGCTAAAGCTGAAACTCCAGTACTTAGGCCACCTCATGCAAAGAGTTGACTCACTGGAAAAGACTGTGATGCTGGGAGGATTAAGGGCAGGAGGAGAAGGGGACGACAGAGGATGAGATGTCTGGATGGAATCACTGACTCAATGGATGTTAATCTGAGTGAACTCTGGGAGTTGGTGATGGGCAGTAAGGCCTGGCATGCTGCGATTCATGGGGTCATAAAGAGTTGGACACGACTGAGCGACTGAACTGAACTGAACTGATAATGAGTGGTGCTGAGGATCTTTTCATGTGTTTGTTAGCTATCTGTATGTCTTCTTTGGAGAAATGTCTGTTTAGTACTTTGGCCCATTTTTTGATTGGGTCATTTATTTTTCAGGAGTTGAGCTGCAAGGGTTGCTTGTTTTTTTTTTTTTTTTTTTTTGAGTTAATTTTTTGTCAATTGCTTCATTTGCTATTATTTTCTCCAATTGTGAAGGTTGTCTTTTCACCTTGCTTATACTTTCCTTTGTACAGAAGCTTTTAATTTTAATTAGGTCCCATTTGTTTGTTTTTGCTTTTATTTCCAATATTCTGGAAGGTGGGTCATGGAGGATCCTGCTGTGATTTATGTCAGAGAGTGTTTTGCCTGTTTCCTCTAGTAGTTTTATAGTTTCTGGTCTTACATTTAGATCTTTAATCCATTTTGAGTTTATTTTTGTATATGGTTTTAGAAAGTGTTCTAGTTTTCTTTTACAAGTGGTTGACCAGTTTTCTCAGCACCACTTGTTAAAGAGATTGTTTTTTCTCCATTGTATATTCTTGCCTCCTTTGTCAAAGATAAGGTGTGCATAGGTGCTTGGGTTTATCTCTGAGCTTTCTATTTTGTTCCATTGACCTATCTTTCTGTCTTTGTGCCAGTACCATACTGTCTTGATGACTGTGGCTTTGTAGTAGAGCCTAAAGTCAGGCAGAGTGATCCCTCCAGTTCCATTCTTCTTTCTCAAGGTTGATTTGGCTATTCAAGGTTTTTGTATTTCCATACAAATTGTGAAATTATTTGTTTTAGCTCTGTGAAAAATACTGTTGGTAGCTTGATAGGGATTGCATTGAATCTATAGATTGCTTTGGGTGGTATACTCATTTTCACTCTATCGATTCTTCTGATCCATGAACACAGTATATTTCTCCATTAGTGTCCTCTTTGATTTCTTTCACCAGTGTTTTATAGTTTTCTATATATAGGTCTTTAGTTTCTTTAGGTAGATATATTCCTATTTTATTTTTTTTGTTGTTGCAATGGTGAATGGAATTCTTGCCTTAATTTCTCTTTCTATTTTCTCATTATTAGTGTATAGAAATGCAAGGGATTTCTGTGTGTTGATTTTATATCATGAAACTTTACTATATTCACTGAGTAGCTCTAGTAATTTTCTGCTGGAGTCTTTAGGGTTTTCTATGTAGAGGATCATGTCATCTGCAAACAGTGAGAGTTTTACTTCTTCTTTTCCAGTTTGGATTGCTTTTATTTCTTTTTCTGCTCTGATTGCTGTGGCCCAAACTTCCAAAACTATGTTGAATAGTAGTGGTGAGAGTGGGCACCCTTGTCTTGTTCCTGACTTTAGGGGAAATGCTTTCAATATTTCACCATTGAGGATAATGTTTTCTGTGGGTTGTCATATATAGCTTTTATTATGTTGAGGTATGTTCCTTCTATTCCTGCTTTCTGGAGAGTTTTTATCATAAATGGATGCTGAATTTTGTCAAAGGCTTTCTCTGCATCTATTGAGATAATCATATGGCTTTTATTTTTCAGTTTGTTAATGTGGTGTATCACATTGACTGATTTGCAGATATTGAAGAATCTTTGCATCCCTGGGATATAGCCCACTTGGTTATGATGTATAATCTTTTTAATATCTTGTTGGTTTCTGATTACTAGAATTTTGTTAAGGATTTTTGCATCTATGTTTGTCAGTGATATTGGCCTGTGCATGCTAAGTCGTTTCAGTCGTGTCCAACTCTGTGCGACCCCATAGATGGCAGCCCACCAGGCTTCCCCATCCCTGGGATTCTCCAGGCAAGAACACTGGAGTGGATTGCCATTTCCTTCTCTAATGCATGAAAGCAAAAAGTGAAAATGAAGTCGCTCAGTCGTGTCCGACTCTTCGAGACCCCATGGACTGAAGCCTACCAGGCTCCTCTGTCCATGGGACTTTCCAGGCAAGAGTACTGGAGTGGGGTGCCATTGCCTTATTTTGCTTTTTTTTTGTGGCATGTTTGTCAGGCTTTGGTATTAGGGTGATGGTGGCCTCATAGAATGAGTTTGGAAGTTTACCTTCCTCTGAAATTTTCTGGAAGAGTTTGAGTAGGATAGTGTTCAGTTCAGTTCAGTCGCTCAGTCGTGTCCGATTCTTTGCGACCCCATGAATTGCAGAACGCTAGGCCTCCCCTGTCCATCACCAACTCCCGGAGTTCACTCAGACTCACATTCATCGAGTCGGTGATACCATCCAGCCATCTCATCCTCGGTCGCGCCCTTCTCCTCCTGCCCCCAATCCCTCCCAGCATCAGAGTCTTTTCCAGTGAGTCAACTCTTCGCATGAGGTGGCCAAAGTACTGGAGTTTCAGCTTTAGCATCATTCCTTCCAAAGAACACCCAGGGCTGATCTCCTTCAGAATGGAATGGTTGGATCTCCTTGCAGTCCAATGGACTCTCAAGAGTCTTCTCCAACACCGCATTTCAAAAACATCAATTCTCCAGCACTCAGCCTTCTTCACAATCCAACTCTCACATCCATACATGACCACTGGAAAAACCATAGCCTTGAATAGACTGACCCTTGTTGGCAAAGTAATATCTCTGCTTTTGAATATGCTATCTAAGTTGGTCATAACTTTTCTTCCAAGGAGTAAGCGTCTTTTAATTTTATGGCTAAGCATAGGGTTAGCTCTACTCTAGATTTTTGGTAGAATTCTGCTGTGAAGCCGTCTGGACCTGGGCTTTAGTTTGCTGGAATATTTCTGATTACAGTTCCAATTTCCATGCTTGTGATGGGTCTGTTAAGATTTTCTATTTCTTCCTGGTTCGATTTTGGAAAGTTGTACTTTTATAAGAATTTGTCCATTTTTTCCAAGTTGTCCATTTTATTGAAATATAATCGCTGATATTAGTCTCTTATGATCCTTTGTATTTCTGTGTTGTCTGTTGTGATCTTTCCATTTTAATTTTTAATTTTATTGATTTGATTTTTCTCCTCTTGTTCCTTGATGAGTCTGGCTAATGGTTTGTCAATTTTATTTATCCTCTCAAAGAACCAGCTTTTGGCTTTATTTTTGCTATGGTCTGTTTTGTTTCTTTTGCATTTATTTCTGCCCTAATTTTTAAGATTTCTTTCCTTCTACTATCCCTAGGGTTCTTCATTTCTTCCTTTTCTAGTTGCTTTAGTTGTAGAGTTAGGTTATTTATTTGATTTTTTCTTGTTTCTTGAGGTAAGCCTGTATTGCTATGAACCGTTCCCTTAGCACTGCTTTTACAGTGTCCCACAGGTTTTGGGTTGTTGTGTTTTCATTTTCATTCATTTGTATGCATATTTTGATTTCTTTTTGATTTCTACTGTGATTTGTTGGTTATTCAGCAGCGTGTTGTTCAGCCTCCATATGTTGGAATTTTTAATAGCTTTTCTCCTGTAATTGAGATCTAATCTTACTGCATTGTGGTCAGAAAAGATGCTTGGAATGATCTCAGTTTTTTTGAATTTACCAAGGCTAGATTTATGGCCCAGGATGTGATCTATCCTGGAGAAAGTTCCGTGTGAGCTTGAGAAAAAGGTGAAATTCATTGTTCTGGAGTGAAATGTCCTATAGATATCAATTAGGTCTAACTGGTCTGTCGTATCATTTAAAGTTTCTGTTTCCTTGTTAAATTTCTGTTTAGTTGATCTATCCATAGGTGTGAGAGGGGTTTTAAAGTCTCCCACTATTACTGTGTTATTGTTAATTTCCCTTTCATACTTGTTAGCGTTTGTCTTACATATTGTGGTGCTCCTATGTTGGGTGCATAGGTGCTCCTATGTTGGGTGCATATATATTTATAATTGTTATATCTTCTTCTTGGATTGATCCTTTGATCATTATGTAGTGTCCTTCTTTGTCTCTTTTCACAACCTTTGTTTTAAAGTCTATTTTATCTGCTATGAGTATAGCTACTCCTGCTTTCTTTTGGTCTCTATTTGCATGGAATATCTTTTTCCAGCCCTTCACTTTCAGTCTGTATGTGTCCCTTGTTTTGAGGTGAGTCTCTTGTAGACAACATATATAGGGGTCTTGTTTTTGTATCCATTCAGCTAGCCTTTGTCTTTTGGTTGGGGCATTCAACCCATTTATGTTTAAGGTAATTATTGATAAGTATGATCCCGTTGCAATTTACTTTATTGTTTTGGGTTCAAGTTTATACACCCTTTTAGTGTTTCCTGTTTAGAGGAGATCCTTTAGCATTTGTTGGAGAGCTGGTTTGGTGGTGCTGAATTCTCTCAGCTTTTGCTTGTTTGTAAAGCTTTTGATTTCTCCTTCATATTTGAATGAGATTCTTGCTGGGTACAGTAATCTGGGCTGTAGGTTATTTTCTTTCATCACTTTAAGTATGTCCTACCATTCCCTCCTGGCCTGAAGAATTTCTATTGAAAGATCAGCTATTATCCTTATGGGAATCCCCTTGTGTGTTATTTGTTGTTTTTTTCCTTGCTACTTTTAATATTTGTTCTTTGTGTTTGATCTTTGTTAATTTGATTAATATGTGTCTTGAGGTGTTTCGCCTTGGGTTTATCCTGTTTGGGATTCTCTGGGTTTCTTGGACTTGGGTGATAATTTCCTTCCCTATTTTAGGAAGTTTTCAACTATTATCTCCTCAAGTATTTTCTCATGGTCTTTCTTTTTGTCTTCTTCTGGAACTCTTATGATTCGAATTTTGGGGCATTTAACATTGTCCCAGAGGTCTTTGAGATTGTCCTCATTTCTTTTAATTCGTTTTTCCTTTTTCCTCTCTGATTCATTTATTTCTACCATTCTATCTTCTACCTCACTAATCCTATCTTCTGCCTCTGTTATTCTACTATTTGTTCCCTCCAGAATGTTTTTGGTCTCATTTATTGCATTATTCATTATATATTGACTCTTTTAAAATTTCTTCTAGGTCTTTGTTAAACCTTCCTTGCATCTTCTCAATCCTTGTCTCTACGCTATTTATCTGTGATTCCATTTTGTTTTCAAGATTTTGGATCATTTTCACTATCATTATTTGGAATTCTTTATCACGTAGGTTCCCTATCTTTTCCTCTTTTTTTTTTTTTGGTTTGGTGTGCATTTTTCCTGTTCCTTTGCCTGCTGGGTATTCTTCTGTCTCTTCATCTTGTTTATATTGCTGTGTTTGGGGTGGACTTTCTGTATTCTGGCAGTTTGTGGAGTTCTCCTTATTATGGCGTTTCTTCACTGTGGGTGGGGTTGTATGGGTGGCTTGTCAAGTTTCCTGGATAGAGAAGCTTGTGTCGGTGTTCTGGTGGGTGGAGCTGGATTTCTTTTCTCTGGAGTGCAATGAAATGTCCAGTAATGAGTTATGAGATGTCTATGGTTTTGGAGTAACTTTGGGCAGCCTGTACACTGAAGCTCAGTCTTGCTCTGGAGCTTGTTGGCCCTTGGGTGGTGCTTGGTTTCAGTGTAGGTATGGAGGCGTTTGATGAGCTCCTGTCAATTAATGTTCCCTGGAGCCAGGAGTTCTCTGGTGTTCTCAGGATTTGGACTTAAGCCTCCTGCTTCTGGTTTTTAGTCTTATTTTTACAGTAGCCTCAAAACTTCTCCAGCTATACAGCATCGTTGGTAAAACATCTAGGTTAAAGATGAAAAGTTTCTCCACAGTGAGGGACACCCAGAGAGGTTCACAGAGTTACATGGAGAAGAGAAGAGGGATGAGAGAGATAGAGGTGACCCGAATGAGATGAGGTGGAATCAAAAGAGGAGAGAGCAAGCTAGCTAGTAATCACTTCTTTATGTGTGCTCCACAGTCTGGACTGCTCAGAGATGTTCACGGAGTTATACAGAGAAGAAAAGAGGGAGGAAGGGGACACAAGTGGCCAGGAGGATAAAGGAAGGAATCAAAAGGAGCAAGACAGATCCAGCCAGTAATCCATTCCCTGTGTTCGCCACTGTCTGGAACACACAAAGAGATTCAGAGTTGGGTAGAGAAGAGAAGGGGGAGGGAGGAGATAGGGGCGACCTGGTAGAGAAAAATGAGAGTCCAAAGGGAAAGATAGCAGTCAAGCCAGTAATAGCTCTCCCCAGTAAAAATGGGTACTGAAGATTGGGTTCTTAAAGGTACAAAACTGATAACAAAAACCAAGAAGGAAAGATTAAAAATCTAGAGTAGAGATTGGATTTTCAAAAATATAATATTAAAGAAAAAAGTCACAAAAATTATAAAATATATATATATAAAATTTGCTTAAAAAATTAAGGTCTCTCTTTTTGCAAAGTAATAGTAGGTTATAAAAATGAAAGTTAAAGGAGTCATAGAGGGCTTAAAATTTATTTAAAAATTAAGAAAATAAAGAATGATTGTAAAAATAGTAAAAATATATCTAGGACTTTCTCTGGTGTTGTTGTGGGCAGTGTGGGGTCAGTTCATTTTTGGATAGTTCCTTGATCGGGCTTATATTTCTCAAGATCTATAAGCCCCTAACTACAGGGTTTTAGTCTATTGCTCCTGTCACTTCCAAGGAGGTTCCCTCTGTTTTAGCTTCTTCTGTTTGCTGGTCTCTTCAGTGTCTAATTTCTGCCCTGACGCAAGGGGGCGGTGGTGGACACTTTTTAGGCTCACTTGTTCAGTGGTGCTGTGGGGAGGGAGGGACGCTGCAAACAAACAACACTGCTGTGTGTTCGCAGTGTCTCGGCCACACTGGTTTGCCCCCGCTCATGGCTTGTGTGCTTTCCCTGTCAACACTGCTTAGTCTCTAGGTTGCTCTGCAGGGAACTGTCTGAGGCCAGCCATGGGTTGTATGCACTTCCCAGGTCTAAGCCACTCAGGTTCAGGTACTCAGTCCGCAGAGGCTCAGACTCGGTTGAGTCTGTGTTTTGTGCCCTTCCCAGGTCCAAGCAGCTCAGGTGACCAGGTGTTTGGTGAGCACGATCACTGCGACTTATTGCCTCCCCCATCCCTCCTGCTCGGTTTTCTTGGTGTACAACCGGTGCACTTCTCAGGTGGATGTTGACCGTCCAGAATCCCAAGAGTCTTAGTTAACAATGAAGCCTGCTTGCAATTTGGTAGATAATGCCTTCTTGGGGCTGCTATTGTCCCCTTCCGCCTCTGGCTGCCTGTCACTGGAAGGGGATGGTCTGCAGCCTGTTAGCTCTGCTCAGTCCTTTGTTCTGTGAGCAGGCCTGACGGTGTCTTAGGTTAGGGCTTTTCGCGTGGTAGCTATCCCACAGTCTGGTTTGCTAGCCCAAGTTAGTTCCCTCAGATTGCTCTCGGGGCATTCAGGCCCGGTCCTTACTCTAAGCAATGCAGCCCGCGCCTCCCTGCCCAGCCCCCGCTTGCTAGCGGCGGATGCAGGCGTCTGCGCTGCTTCTCCACTGGGGGAGTTACCGTGGGCACGTAATCTGTGGGTTTTAATTATTTATTTGTTTTCCTCCCAGTTATTTGCCCTTTGTGGTTCCAAGGCTCGCCACAGACTCGGCAGTGAGAGTGTTTCTTGGTGTTTGGAAACTTCTCTCTTTTTGACTCCTTTCCTGGGATGGAGCTCCGTTCCTACCTCTTTTGTCTCTCTTTTGTCCTTTATATTTTTTCCTACCTCCATTCAAAGACAATGGACTGCCTTTCTGGGTGCCTGATGTCCTCTGCCGGCATTCAGAAGTTGTTTTGTGGAATTTACTCCGCGTTCAAATGTATTTTTGATGAATTTGTGGAGGATAAAGTGATCTCCCTGTCCTATTCCTCTGCCATCTTAGGATTGCCTCCCCAGGTTTGATTCTTAATCGGAGAACTAAGATCCCACGTGCTGCAGGTCAGCTAAGCTTGAACACTGCAACTCCTAACTGTGTGCTCTAGAGACATTGTTCCTGAAAAAGAAAAGCCCATGAACTGCAACCAGAGAAAGTCACTGGGCTGCAATGAAGACCCAGCACAGTCAAAAGAAAACAAACAAAGGAAAAAAAGTAATGACTGAGCAGAATCTTTGGAGTTTGTCTCTGGACATGAGTCCACCACAACCTCTCCAGATTGCCACCTTTTCTGATTAAAGCAGCTTTCCTTTCTACTGAGATTTGTCTTTTGAGTTATTGGCTTATAAGCAGCGAGCAACTGAGCCTGGGTTTGGTTACAATTTCACTTGTACAAAATTTTTTATTTAAGGTCCAAGATGCACATTGATCTGACTTTCCTCCTCCCCCCCTAGAGAACTCTATCATATAAAGTGACTGTGCATTGTAATGTAAGGGCCAGATTTTTTTTTTTTTCATTTCCTTTAACTTACTGTGGGATTCTGATGTCTCCTCTTTCTCATCCTTCAAATATGAACATTATTCATTTCTGCCATCAGACCATGTCAGTGAGTACTTTGAAACCCTTAAATGAAAGACCCTACATAGACAACAACACATATGGCTTTCCAGTGGCAGTAAACAATAGAATGACAGTAACTTGGGGCTAAAGTGTCAAGTTTAATCCTTTGAAATCTTTTATCTCCAAGCAGAGCCAGGGTGGGTACATCTTCCTACAAACTTCCCAAGAACCACACACTAAAATGTTGGTAATTCTGTTTAGTTCTGCAAAAGATAAAGAGTTAACTAAATCATACTAGGACTTCAGACCATGGCTCCAAGGAGTCTAGGTACATCAAACCAGATGCTCAGACTGAGCCATGCCCTCCAGCTGTCCCAGGAAAACATTTTTTAGACTAAGAATGAACATCTTACTTGTCATCATTGAGCTGCATGTAGCTTCCAGCAAAGTGAAGGCTGGTACTACTTTTAATTTGTTTTTGCTATTGTTAAACTTTGTTCATTCTTGTGGTCTCCTTCATTTGTGTGTGAGAAAGAAAGGCTTTAAAAACCACACATATTTGCTCTCTCTTTCTTTTGGTATTTTCTTGGGGATAGTCTTAATTGAAGACAATTGGGGATTTGCCAATTGGCTAATAGAGTCATGGAGACCGTTGTCTTGTTTTCCAGTAGGACAGTGGCCAGCAACTGTTTCCTTCTGAAAAGTGTCAATATGCAGAAATTTTGGGGCCCAGTTTTTGGATATTACCTTCAATTTTGTATAAAATATTATTTTGTCACTTCGGTGTTCCAGAACACCTCTACTTTCAGCTATTTCATCCTTCATACTGATTGAAACTTTACCAGTATAAAGATGGAACAGCTGGAGCATGGCGTTAATAAAAAGCAGGGAAAACATTTGGATTCACTTATCTTTTGGACATCTGCCTCTTCCCTTGCATTTAATCAGCATGCACGAGTTCTGGGTACCAGGTTAGAGAATAGAATGTCCTAGGACATTGGTGTCTAAGATATTTTCCTTCTTCATGATATCAGGAAAGATGAAATCATTTGAAAAGCATTTTTCCTTCTTTCAACTAGCAACTGTGCAATAGAAAATAGGTTAAGTTCCAAACCAATACTTTGGTAAAGCTGTTGCCTAACAAAATAAATGGGGTAGGTAGCATTCACCCCTCTACCCTTCTTTGATGGAAGTTTTGACAATGGAAACATAGTTACCTTAGAAATATGCACCATTGCGTAAAAATCTTTTATCTTGGGACCAAAATAACTGCTTTTGTGGTTATAAATACACTAAGAGAAACCTCAAGAAAACCTGGAGCCAATTAATCAATTGATGTCAAAGTGACAGAGGCTGGCGTATTATCTTCTTACTGTTACAGACTGGCTGTTACGAGCTTCTGAGTTTCTTCCTAATAGTTTCCCCTCTACTTATTTTTACAATACTCAATGTATTTTTATTTTTGGATGTTAGATATTGTTTACTCTCATCCTTTTGCAGACCAGCTGATTACTTGCACAGAGACGATTTTTTTTTCCCTCCAACATGATGTAAAGGAAGGAAGTATACCGTTTCATTTTAAATCCTGGGACTCTCAGAAAGTGAAACAGAGCTTCAATAGTATACACTTAAAAGAAGTCCTCCAGATAAAACTATAATTCAAAAACATACATGTACTCTGATGTTCATCAGTTCAGTTCAGTTCATTTCAGTTGCTCAGTTGTGTCCAACTCTTTGCGACCCCATGAATCACAGCATGCCAGGCCTCTCTGTCCATCACCAACTCCTGAGTTCACTCAGACTCATGTCCATCGAGTCCATGATGCCATCCAGGCATCTCATCCTCTGTCGTCCCCTTCTCCTGCCCCCAGTCCCTCCCAGCATCAGGCTTTTCCAGTAAGTCAACTCTTCGCATGAGGTGGCCAAAGTACTGGAGTTTCAGCTTTAGCATCAGCCCTTGCAATGAACCCCCAGGGCACAGAGCAGTGCTATTTACAATAGCCAAGATGTGGAAATGACTGAAATATCCACCAACAGATGAAGGAATAGAGAAAATGTGAATATATATAGACATATATTTATGTATAAATATACATATACATGTAAATATAAATAATATTTAAATACAATTATTCAACATGTACATATGAATGTATGTAAATATATTTATTTACACATATTACATATATTTATATATAAATATATGTCAATATGAATATACATAAATGTGAAAATGTGATTGATATATATATATATATCCTGAAGTGCTACTCAGCCATAAAAAGAACAAAGTAATACCATTGCAACAACATGGATATAACCAGAGATTATCACACTAAGTGAAGTAAGTCAGAAAGAGAAAGACAAATACCATAGGATATCACTCATTTGTGCAATCTAAAATTTGGCACAACAGCCTGGATGGAAGGGGGCTTGTGGGGAGAATGGATACATGTATATGGATGGCTGAGTCCCTTCACTGTTCACCTGAAATTATCACAACATTTTCAATCAGCTATACCCTTGTACAAAATGTTTTTGGTGTTACAATATGGCACAAATGAGCCTATTTACAAAACAGAAACAGACTCATGGACATAGAGAACAGGCATGTGGTTGCCAAGGGGTACGGGGTTGCCAAGGGGGTTGAGGGAGGGGGTGAAATGGGAGATTGGGTTAGCAGATGTAAACCATTATATATAGAATGGCTAAACAACAAGGTCATGCTGTATAGTACAGAGAACTGTATTTGATATCCTATGATAAACCAAAATGGAAAAGAATATAAAAAAGAATATATGAATAACTGAATCACTTTGTTGTACAGGAAAAATTAACATGACATCATAAGCAAACCATACCTCAAATTTAAAAGACAAATTTAAAAGGAAGTCAATACCTCTGCTTATAAAATCTGTTTTGCAACATCTTGAATATTTTTGATATCCTTTCCCTTGCCTGATACCAGTTCGTGAAAGGCATCCTCGTGCTTGACTTAGGAAACCACCTTCCATTTCGAAATTGGGTGACATTGAAATACTTTCCTCTTGCTTACTCATTTGAAATTAAAGCTTTGGAAGTTACTGATGGCCTGACAGTGCCCATGTGGGGCAATTAATAGCTAAAGACAAATATTTCCAAGGAATGCTTTCTCAAAACAATAACTCAAGCCAAACCTTTTGAGACAGCATGGGTACTGTGCCACATTAGTTTGCCATCATATTTTCCTGTTTTAGTTTTGCTCTTTCACATGTCTCACTCTGTTTTCCACTGTTCTTATATCCTTTATTCAGCTTATATGGAAATGTGTTGCCTTTCAGTCAGTCTTATGATTTAGACATAAAACAAACACCAGAAACCTTAAAAGTAATCAATTACGGGCAATGGTACGTTTCAATCAAGTAAACACTAAAGTTTAAGAAACACATTTTATTGCAAGAAACTCGACTTTCCAAATTCCTTCCATTATCTCTTCTTTCCCTTTTTAAAGGTTTATTCATTCTATATTTTATTGGGAGAGAAAGGAGGTTATGAATACTCACAGGAATCTGAGATACATCATTATTGCTGAATAGTATTCAGAATAAAAGAATTAAGTTTATTTGTTGGAGGTATGTCATTTTTTTTTCTTTTACATTTTATCATTGATTGGCATTAAGATTCCTTAAGGCATTAGTAACAAGCTTACCCTTTGGTTTCTTGATTCATATTAATAAGATCTTTATTAAACTTTTATCTGAGGTATTATGGTTTGTAAAGCACAGAGCACAAAGCAATTTTAAAATATCCATCAATGATATATAGGCTTATACTCACAGATGCTCTTCAACCTGATGTGGTGGGGATAAAGTTTGAACTGGGAATTATAGTCCAATTCTTTCTGCCTTTATTTACCCATTCAAGAATTGTGTAATGAAAAGATAGCTATATGTGGCAGTATCTTAGAGCAAGTTATTTGGTATACAGAAGTAGAGTCATGTGCTCAGTCATGTCCAGTTCTTCGAGACTCCATGGCCTGTAGCCCACCAGGTTCCTCTGTCCATGGGGTTTCCCAGGCAAGAATAGTGAAGAGGGTTACCATTCTTTCTTCCAATAGATTTTCTCAACCCAAGGATTGAACTTGGATCCCCCGTGCCTACTGCATTGCAGCTAGAATCTTTACTGCTGAGCCACTTGGGAAGCCTCTAGGAGAGTCATTCAAAACTGTCAAGTCTCTCAAGTTAGACCCATGGAGTATGCAAAAATGCAGGCAAACAAAACTTCAAGAAAATAATATGAGATTCAAATTATCAACAATCTTTTTGTCAGGTGTTTATGAGTGAATTTTGGGAGATATAAAAGACAAATTTAACCAAAAGGAAATATAAGAAAAAAATTTCAGGATTCTTTGTATATCATGAAATTACATTGGTGATCAAAAGTAACTAAGATCATGTAACATCCAAATTACTTTGGGATTTTGTTGCTCAGTTGATCAGTCACGTCCAGCTCTTTGTGACCCCATGTACTTTATGAAGTACGCCAGGCTTCCCTGTCCTTCACCATCTCCTGGAGTTTACTCAGACTCAGCTCCATTGAGTTGATGATGCCATCCATGTTTTTATATGTGTATCTGACTTAAGTCTCACACACAAAAAAAGAGTAATTGAGATAAAAGTTACATGTCTGAGGATTCACATGCTATTGAAAGGCAGAAAGTTTCAAAAGACTGTAATCTCTGAATATATAAGGTTTAGAATAAGCCTTCAAGTATGAAGAGACTGTAGTTATGTTCATTTGTATGAATGAATGTTAATAGTTCAGTTTAGTTCAGTCACTTAGTCGTGTCCGATTCTTTGCGACCCCATGCATCGCAGCATGCCAGGCCTCCCTGTTCATCACCAACTCCCGAGCTCACTCAGACTCACGTCCTTCGAGTCTGTGATGCCATCCAGCCATCTCATGCTCTGCCGTACCCTTCTTCTCGTGCCTCCAATACGTCCCAGCATCAGAGTCTTTTCCAGTGAGTCAACTCTTCTCATGAGGTGGCCAAAGTACTGGAGCTTCAGCTTCAGCATCATTCCTTCCAAAGAAATCCCAGGGCTGATCTCCTTCAGAATGGACTGGCTGGATCTCCTTGCAGTCCAAGGGACTCTCAAGAGTCTTCTCCAACACCACAGTTCAAAAGCATCAATTCTTCGGCACTCAGCCTTCTTCACAGTCCAACTCTCACATCCATTAGTTGGCAAAGTAATGTCTCTGCTTTTGAATATACTATCTAGGTTGGTCATAACTTTTCTTCCAAGGAGTAAGCGTCTTTTAATTTCATGGCTGCAGTCACCATCTGCAAATATTTTGGAGCCCCAAAAAGCAAGTCTGACACTGTTTCCACTGTGTCCCCATCTATTTCCCATGAAGTGATGGGACCAGATGCCATGATCTTCATTTTCTGAATGTTGAGCTTTAAGCCAACTTTCTCGCTCTTCTCCTTCACTTTCATCACGAGGCTTTTTAGTTCCTCTTCACTTTCTGCCATAAGGGTAATATCATCTGCATATCTGAGGTTATTGATATTTCTCCTGGCAATATTAATTTCAGCTTGTGTTTCTTCCAGCCCAGCATTTCTCATGATGTACTCTGCATAGAAGTTAAATAAGCAGGGTGACAATATACAGCCTTGACGTACTCATTTTCCTATTTGGAACCAGTCTGTTGTTCCATGTCCAGTTCTAACTGTTGTTTCCTGACCTGCATACAGATTTCTCAAGAGGCAGGTTAGGTGGTCTGGTATTCCCATCTCTTTCAGAATTTTCCACAGTTTATTGTGATCCACACAGTTATTACTGCACTTAAATATATGTTTATACTTAATACAGTGTTTATCTCCAAAAATCATATAATTTAAATTGAGAGTATACTATAGAAAGCCCTGAGATAAACCCACACACCTATGGACACCTTATCTTCGACAAAGGAGGCAAGAATATACAATGGAGTAAAGACAGTCTCTTTAACAGGTGGTGCTGGGAAAACTGGTCAACCACTTGTAAAAGAATGAAACTAGATCTCTCTAACACCATACACAAAAATAAACTCAAAATGGATTAAAGATCTAAATGTAAGACCAGAAACTATAAAACTCCTAGAGGAAAACATAGGCAAAACACTCTCCGACATAAATCACACCAGGATCCTCTATGATCCACCTCCCAATATACTGGAAATAAAAGCAAAAATAAACAAATGGGATCTAATTAAAATTAAAAGCTTCTGCACAACAAAGGAAACTATAAGCAAGGTGAAAAGACAGCCTTCTGAATGGGGAGAAAACAATAGCAAATGAAACAACTGACAAACAACTAATCTCAAAAATATACAAGCAACTTATGCAGCTCAACTCCAGAAAAATAAACGAACCAATAAAAAAAATGGGCCAAAGAACTAAATAGGCATTTCTCCAAAGAAGACGTACGGATGGCTAACAAACACATGACAAGATGCTCAACATCACTCATTATCAGAGAAATGCAAATCAAGACCACAATGAGGTATCATTTCACACCAGTCAGAATGGCTGCAATCCAAAAGTCTACAAGCAATAAATGCTGGAGAGGATGTGGAGAAAAGGGAACCCTCTTACACTGCTGGTGGGAATGCAAACTAGTACAGCCACTATGGAAAACAGTGTGGAGATTCCTTAAAAATTGCAAATAGAACTGCCTTATGACCCAGCAATCCCACTGCTGGGCATACACACCGAGGAAACCAGAATTGAAAGAGACACATGTACCCCAGTGTTCATTGCAGCACTGTTTATAATAGCCAGGACATGGAAACAACCTAGATGTCCATCAGCAGATGAATGGATAAGAAAGCTGTGGTACATATACACAATGGAGTACTACTCAGCCCTTAAAAAGAATAAATTTGACTCAGTTCTAATGAGATGGATGAAATTGGAGCCGATTATACAGAGTGAAGTAAGCCAGAAAGAAAAACACCAATACAGTATACTGACACATATATATGGAATTTAGAAGGATAGTAATGAAGACCCTCTATGTGAGACAACAAAAGAGACTCAGAGGTATAGAACGGACTTTTGGACTCTGAGGGAGAGGGAGAGGGTGGGATGATTTGGGAGAACGGCATTGAAACATGTATACTATCTTGTAAGAATGAAGCGTCAGTCTATGTTCGATGCAGGATGCAGGACGCATGGGGCTGGTGCACGGGATGATTCAGGGAGAGGATGTGGGGTGGGAGGTGGGAGGGGCTTTGGCATTGGGAGGTCGTGGACACCTGTGGCTGATTCATGTCAATGTATGGCAAAACAAATACAGTATTGTAATGTAGAATAAACTATTAAAAAATAAAAAAAATAAAAACTTTGAATGCAAAAAAAAAAAATAAAATATTAAAAATATATTTCATCTAAACTCTGAGGGTATGACACTGACAAAAATCCTTGTTCTCATGGAATTAATCTCATCGAGAAGATAAAAACAGCTTTTGCCTTCACTGAGTCTATCTTATCGGCTTAGTAAGTTTAAAACAACAACAACAACAAAAAACCACATAAATGAAATGATTTCATTTGGTAGTGCATACAGTGGAATAAATAAAATGAGGCTGTGAATTAAATTCTTTTTTCTTCCTGAGCCTCAGTCTCTTCATCTATAAAAATGAGATGTTTACCTTCAGCTTAAAACTTCTAAAGATCTATTGAATATATGAATTAACGAAACATACTGAAAGTGAAAGTTTAGTCACTCAGTCGTATCCGACTCTGCGAACCCATGGACTGTAGATCTACCAGACTCCTCTGTCCATGGAATTTTCCAGGCAAGAGTAGTAGAGTGTGTTGCCATTTCCTTCTCCAGAGGATCTTCCTGACCCAGGGATCAAAACCCAGGTCTGCCACATTGTAGGCAGACATTTTACCGTCTGAGCCACCAGGGAAGTCATACTAGCTCATATAAATGTTTTTAAAGATGCATAAAATCATCATAATTACATCTATGTAGTCAAAGGGGCAGAAAGTCATTGACAAGTGTTGATAGGGATTGATGATGATTGGTGTCGCTTTCACCTTCTAGCTTTAAGGAGAAGCTGAGGACTCAGAGATGGTCAGAACAGTGACCAAGAGCTGACAAGTTGATAGAGTGCAGATGTGTGGAATGAATATTTGTGTCACCCCACACACAAATCATATGTTAAAATTCTAACACCTGACATGATGGTATTTGAAGGTAGGGCCTTTGAGAGATAATTAGATTTAGATAGGGTCATGGGAGTGGGATTTTCAGGATGGGATTAGTGTCTTTAGAAGAAGAAAGACCAGAAGTCTCTATCTCTATTCAAAGCACTGAGCAAGGGCCATGTGAAGACATGGCAAGAAAGAAACTGTCTACAAGCAGAAAACAGGTCCTTACCAAGAACTGGATCTGTTGGTACCTTGATCTTGGATTTCTCAGTCTCCAGAGTTGTGAGAAATAAATGCCTGTCATTTAAGCCCTTGTGCATGCCTGCTAAGTCACTTTAGTTGTGTCTCTTTGCAACCCTAAGGACTGTAGCCCA
The DNA here is from genome assembly GCA_917880005.1 of Nanger dama. Classification (NCBI taxonomy): domain Eukaryota; kingdom Metazoa; phylum Chordata; class Mammalia; order Artiodactyla; family Bovidae; genus Nanger; species Nanger dama. The sequence goes on along the minus strand of CAKJTW010000078.1, from coordinate 3,420,828 downwards.
TCGGACTTCTCTGTCCATGGGGTTCTTCAGGCAAGAATACTGGAGTGGGTTGCCCCTCCAGGGGATCTTCCTGCTCCAGGGATCAAACCCACAGCTCCTGTGACTCCTGCATTGCAGGTGGATTCTTTACCACTAAGCCACCAGGGGAGCCCCATTTAGGCCCCCAGAATATGGTATTTTGTTATAGTCACTGCAGTTGACTAAGACAACAAGTAATGGTGTTGACCAGGTCAAACAGCTAAATAGAAATTGTTAGAGACAGCAGCCCTATAGAAGCATGAGGACCAGACTCAGAAGACCTTGAACCCAGCCCTGCACTTCCCAGTTGTGTAACTCTAGTGAGTAGCTTGACTTCTGAAGGCCACTGTCTCCTCATTCATTAAACAAAGATAGTATCTAATTTATAACATTGTGAAGATTCAAGATACATGTATGAATAGAGTGAAACATGACAGATACATAGGTTTTTTTTTTTTTATAGGCAATAATTTTTGAAAGGCTACAGGCTCTAAGATTCATCAACACATTACACATTTCTTCTCTCAAGATCCTCTGTACTCTACCTATTCATCCCTTGCCTCAGCTTGGACACCATTAATCTTTTATTGTCTCCAGAATTTTGCCTTTTCTGGAATGTCATACAGTTAAAATCATTCCATATGTAGAATTTTTAGATTGGCATTTGAAGGCTGGCATTTTAAGAGTGGCATTTAGATTGGCATTGAAGACCCTGATGCAGGAAAGATTGAAGGCAAAAGGAGAAGAGGGCAGCAGAGGATGAGATAGCTGTATAGCATCACTGATTCATAGGACATGAACTTGGGCAAACTCCAGGAGTTAGTGAGGAACAGGGAGGCCTGATGTGCTGCAGTCCACGTAGTTGCAAAGAGTTGGACATGACTTAGCAACTGAACAATACGCATCTAAGTTTCCTCTGCAGTCCATGGGGTCGCTAAGAGTTGGACACGACTGAGCGACTTCACTTTCACTTTTCACTTTCATGCATTGGAGGACATGGCAACCCACTCCAGTATCCTTGCCTGGAGAATCCCAGGGATGAGGGAGCCTGGTGGACTGCCGTCTATGGGGTCGCACAGAGTCGGACACGACTGAAGCGACTTAGCAGCAGCAGCAGCAGCTATGTCTTTTCATAACTTGTTAGCTCATTATTGGTGCTGAACAATATTCCATTGTCTGGATGTACCAACATTTATTTATCCATTCACCTACTGAAGGGCATCTCGGTTGCTTCCAAGTTTTGGTAGGGTTGGGTAAAGCTGCTATAAACATTTGTATGCAATTTTGTAGACATAAATTTTTAACTTCTTTTGGTAAATACCATGAACCATGACTGCCAGACTGGATTGAATTAATAATATTACAAATCTCCCCAACTAATATTTATTCAATCATTTAAATTTAATTTATGAATCTTATTTTGCTTATATTTGATCTTTGTATTGCTTTTAAAAATTGTGGTTAAATAATACATAACACATAATCTACTCTCTTAAAATGTACTTCAGTGTATACTACAAACAGTATTGTTAGCTACATGCACATGGTTATACAGCAGATGTCAACAACTTTCCCATCCTGCATGACTGAAACTATATTCACTGAGCAGTGCCTCATTTTCCCCAAGCCCCTGGCAACTACCATTCTATTTTCTGCTTCCATGAGTTTGGCTTCCCAGGTGGCGCTGTAGTAAAGAACCTGCCCACCAGTGCAGGAGACAGAAGGTACAGGTATTCAATTTTTGGTCAGGAAGATCCCCTGGAGAAGGAAATGGCAATCCACTCCCGTATTATTGCCTGGAGAGCCCCATGGACAAGGGAGCCTGACAGATTACAGGCCATAGTGAAAGGTTGCCACTATGAGCAATGAACAACACCAGGATTCTTGGCCTCTGGAGGAGAGGAATTCGATCTGGGGCCAGTGATGAGGCTTTGCCACTCATAGCTCTTGTATAATAAAGCTTTATTAAAGTATAAAAGAGATAGAGAAAACTTCTGACAGAGACATCAGAAGGGGGGCAGAAAGAGGGCCCCATTGCTAGTTTTTAGCAAGAAGCTATATACCTGTTAGCAAGCTGCTATTTAGAGAAAGGAAATGTCTCCAAACTCAGAGAGTGGCACCAGGCCCCTTATCCACAACATGCATTTTGAAATAGCACTGGCACAAGGTGAGTCATCGGGCCATAAAACAATTGACATGAATCTTGAAGAAAGGCAGGTTTCTGAGTAAATACATAGTTTCATTAACATAGCTTAAGAGAATATTTCCATGAGTAAAACATACTGGTTTGTTGTGATTCTTAAGTGGAACTGACTTGAAGAGTTAAATTCATAGTTCATTAACAGGCTTAAGAAAAACATTTCCATAAGAAAAATGCATTGGTTAGCTAAAGGTTTGAGAAAAGTTAAGTTAGGGTGGAACCAAGTGTCGTCAGGACAACATAGAATTTTAAAAGAAACCTCCTTTTAATTTTGTATAGAGAAAGGAAAAGTCTGACAATTGTAGTTTGTTTCCTCCTGCTGCTTAAGTGAGAAAAAAAATGTCTCACACTTGCAGTCTATTTACTCTGCTTACGGACCCCTAGCTTGCCTGCTTGTTACCCTCTCAATAGGATGGCAAAGAGTCAGACACTACTAAAGTGACTTAGCACACAGCACGTGAGTTTGGCTACTTTATTTACCTTGTACAAGTGGAATCAAGGAGTATTTGTCCTCCTGTGACTGACTTATTTCACTTAGCATAATGTCCACAAAGTTCACGCATATTGTAGCATATGACAAGATTTCCCTTATTTTCCAAGTCTTTAATATTCCAAGTGTTTGTAGACCACATTTTCTTTATCCAGTCATTCATCAATGGACATTAGGATTGATTCCAGCTTTTGGTGATTGTGAATAAAGCTTTTATGAACATGAGAATACAAATACCTCTTCAAGATCCTATTTTAAATACTTTTGGATAAACCCCCAGAAGTGGAATCACTGTATCATAAGGTAGCTAAATTTTTAATGTTTTTTAGAAAATTCCATGTTTTTCATAATGACTGCATCATTTTACATGCACACCAAGACATAAGAATTCCAATCATGCCACATTCTCACCAGTACCTATTATATTCTTTTATTCTCTTTCTTTCTCTATTTCACTCCTATGCTCCCTGTCTTCCTTTTTCTCTCTCCCTTCTCTTCCTTCCTTCCCACCCTCCTTTCTTCTCTTTCTTCCTCCCTCTTCCTTCCTTTCTTTCTTCCTTTCTTACTTTCTATATATCTTTCTATCTTTCTTTCTTTCTGCCATCTTAGTCATTGTTCAATTACTAAGTCATGTCCAGCTCTATGCAATCCCAATGACTGCAGCACCCCAGGCTTCCCTTCCTTCCACTATCTCCTGGAGTTTGTTCAAACTCATGTCCATTGAGTCAGTGATGCCATCCAACCATCTCATCCTCTGTCATCCCCTTCTCCTCCTATCTTCAATCTTTCCTAGCATCAGGGTCTTTTCCAATGAGTCAGCTCTTTGCATCAGGTGGCCAAATTATTGGAGCTTCAGTTTCAGCATCAGTCCTTCCAATGGATATTCAGGATTGATTTCCTTTAGGATTGATTGTTTTGATCTCCTTGCAGTCCAAGGGACTTCCAAGAGTCTTCTCCAACAGCACAGTTCAAAAGCATTAATTCTTTGGTATTCATCCTTCTTTATGGTCCCACTCTCACATCCATACATGACTACTGGAAAAATCATGGCTTTGATTATGTGAACCTTTGTCTACAAAGTGATGTTTCTGCTTTTTAAGACACTGTCTATGTTTGTCATAGTTTTCCTTCCAAGGAGCAAGTGTCTTTTAATTTCATGGCTACAGTTACCATCTCAGTAATTCTGGAGAGGTAATAGGACCTCTTAATAGGTAATAGGTAGTATCTCATTATGATTTTGATTTGTATTTCCTTGATGATTAGTGATGTTGAACATCTTTTCATATACTTGTAAATCTTTTCTGGAGAAATGTCTATGCAAATCCTTTGCACGTTTTTTTTTTCACTAAGATTGTTTTTTGCTTTTGAGCTTAATGAGTTCCTTATTGTTTTTGGTTATTAACCTCTAATCAGATGGATATATGGCTTGCAAATAGTTTTTTTCATTCTGTAAGTTGCCTTTTCACACTGGTTTGAATGTTTCCTTTGCTGTGTAGGAGGTTTTTAGTTTGATATTATCCCACTTTATTTCTGCTTTTGTTGCCTGTGTTTTGGGGGTCATATCCAAGAAATCTTTGCCAAGACCAATGTTATAAAAAAATTTCCCCTATGTTTTCCTATTGGAATTTTGTGGTTTTAGTTCTTGTTTGTAAGTCTTTAATCCATTCTGAGTTGCTTTTTTGTGTGTGGTGTAAATTAAGGATCCAATTTCAATTCCTTGGTGTGTGGAGATCTAGTTTCCCCAATATTATTTGTTGAAGAGAGTATTCTTTCCCTTCATGTAGGTTTGGCACCCTTATAGAATATGAGTTGACTCTATATGTGTTGGTTTGTTTCTGGGCTCTCTCTTCTATTTCATTGGTCTATATGACTGTCTTTATGCCCATATTAAACTGTTCTGTTTATTATAGCTTCATAATGTGGTCTGAAGTCGAGAAGTGTGATACTTCCATCTTTTTTCTTCTTTCTCAAGATTGTTTTGACTGTTCAAAGCTCTTTGTGGATTCTTAAGAATTTTAGAATTGCTCCTTTTTCTTCTTCAAAAATGCCATTGGAATTTTGACAAGGATTGTATTGAATCTTTATGATGCTTCAGTATAAGCATTTTAACAGTATTAAGTCTTCCAATCCATGGACCTGTATGTCTTTCCATTTGTTTTCTTTTATTTTTTAATCAGTGTTTTGCAGCTTTCAGTGTATAAATTATTCACCCCCATCGTTAAGTTTTATCCCAATTTATTTTTTTCAAGGCTATCATAAATGATTTTGTTATTCTTAATTTTACTTTCAGCTAGCATGTTGTTAGTGTATAGAGATGCAACTGATTTTGGTGTGCTGATTTATCCTGAAACTTTGTGGAATTTCGTTTTATTATGTCTGACAGTTCTTTTGGCATCTTTGCGATTTTCTACATATAAGATCATATAATCTGCAATCAGAGATAATTTCACTTCTCTCTCCCCAATTTAGATGCTTTTCTTGTCAAATTGCTCTCACTAGGACTTCCAGTACTATGTTGATCAAAAGTGGTGAGAGTGGGCATCCTTGCCTTGTTCCTGATCTTAGAGGAAAAACTTCCAGTTTTCCCCTTTGAATATAATATTAGCTGTGAGCTTTTCAGATATGGCTTTTATTATACTGAAGTAATTTTCTTCTATTCTTAGTTTGTTAAAATTTTTATCATGAAAGTGTGTTCAGTTTTGTCAAGTGGTTTTCTGTATCTGTTAAGAGGATCATGTGATTTTAATCCTTTGATCTGTTAATGTTTTTCATATGTTGAATCATCCTTGCAACCTAGAGATATGTTCCACTTGGTCATGGTGTAAGATCATTTTAGTGTGCTATTGAGTTCTGTTTATGAGTATTTTGTTGAGATTTTTTCCATTTGTACTCATCAGGGATGTTGGGCTGTAGTTTTCTTTTCTTATAGTGTCTTTTCCCGGCTATGGTGTTAAGGTAATGCTGGCCTCATAAAATAAGTTAAGAAGTATTCCCTCCTCTTCAGGTTTTTGGATAAGTTTGAGGATTGGGACTAATTCTTCATTAAATGTTTAATAGAATTCTCCTATGAAGACATCTGGTCCTGAACTTTTCTTTGGTGAGAGGTTTTTGCATCCTGATTCAATACACTTTATAGTTATAAGCTTGTTCAGATTTGCTATTTCTTCATAATTCACTTTTGTTAGGTTGTGTGTTTTTTAGGAATTTATCCATTTCTTCTATATTATCCATCTTAGGGCATATAACTGCTCATATAGTTGCAATTTTGTTAATTGTTTTATGTTTGGTTTATAACATTTTTGTCCCTTTTTTTTTCTCTCTTGCTTTCTTCTTTGTGTTTTATTGATTTTTTAGGTGAGATTCTTTTTTTTCTTTTTGTCTTCTATGGATATTTTCTTTATGGTTACTATTGTGCTTACATAGAACATCTTATTTATCTTTCTTTTTTTTTTTAACTTGTCAGCTTTGTTTTATTTATATTTATTTAAATTTTTTAAACTTTTTATTTTGTATGAGAGTATAACAATATTCCCCTAACAGTTTCAGGTAAACAGTGAAGGAACTCAGCTATACATATGAATGTATCATTCTCCCCCAAATCCCCTGCCATCCAGACTACAGGTAACACTGAGCAGTGTTCAGTGTGCTATACAATAGGTCCTTTTAAATACAGAAGTCTGTACATGACCATCCCAAACTCCCTAACTATCCCTTTCCCCTGGCAAAATATTTTTTCATACAGGCCAAGAAATAATTATCCATAAGTTCATTTTCTAAGTCTGTGAGTCTCTTTCTGTTTTGTAAGCAAATTCATTTATATGGTCTTATTTATAAAAGTTTGTTTTCAGCTGATAATAACTTAAATTACATATAAAAACTATTTAACTTCTTCCCTGTCTCACCATACTTTATATTATTGATGTCACAATTTATATCTTTTATATTATATATCTTTAACATGTTCTTATTACATTTTTCCTTTTAATTTCTACACCATAATGGAAAGTGATTTAATCTACCACCACTGTTCTAATACTGTATTCTGTATTTGTTTATGCATTTACCCTTACCAGCAAGCTTTATACTTCCATATGCCTTGTTCCTATCTAGTATGTTTTCATTTCACCTGGAAGAATTCACTTAAGGCTGGTTTGAAGTGAGATACTTTCTCAACTTTGGCTTATCTGTAGAAGTCTTTACTTTTCCTTCATTTTAAAGAACAGTTTTGCCAGAATTTGCATTTTTGGATGGCAATTTTTTTCTTTTAGTACTTTGAATATATCATATCATTCCTTTCTACCTATAGGGTTTCTGTTGAGAAGTCTGATAATAATCTAATGGCTACTCCCCTGTATGTGATGAGTTTTTTTCTCTTGCTCCATTTAAAATTGTTTTTGTCTTTGACTTGACAATTTGATTATAATGTGTCTGGATGTTCACGAAGAAGGGGACGACCGAGGATGAGATGGCTGGATGGCATCACTGACTCAATGAATGCGAGTCTAAGTGAACTCCGGGAGTTGGTGATGGACAGGGGAGGCCTGGCGTGCTGCAGTTCATGGGGTCACAGAGTCGGACACGACTGAGCGACTGAACTGAACTGAACTGAACTGAATGTACTTTTCCTTCGCCAGCTTTGAGACATTTTTGGCCATGATTTCTTCAAATAACCTTTCTTCCTTTTGTCTCTTCTTCTAGGACTTCCATAATGCATGTATTGCTGTTTATGGTGGTGTCTCATCAATCGCTTAGGCTTTTTTAATACTTTTTCATCCTTTTTTCTTTTTGCTTCTCTGGATAATTTTCAATGGTATGGCTTCAAGCCCACTGATTCTTTCTTCTGCCTGAAAAGGTCTGATGTTGAACGCTCCTCCCCATCCCCTAGTAAGTTTTTCAAATGAATTATTATGTTCTTTAGCTCCAAATTTCTGTCTGGTTCTTTTAAATTTCTTTTAACCTCTAATTCATATTTTCATTTTGTTCATGCATTATTTTCTTGAGCTTTTGAGCATCTTTATAAAGGTTATTTTGACTTTTTTGTTGGATAATTCATATACTTTCATTTGTTTAGAGTTAGGTTTTGGAGGGTTGGGTTAGGTTAGGTTTAGAGTTAGATTTAGGGTTAGGTTAGGTTAGTTTGAGTTAGGTTTTCCATTCACATTTATTTTTCTCCTTTGAATGGCCCATGTTTTCATTTCTTAATGTGTCTTTGTTCGGATCTATACACTGGAAAAACAACAAACAAACAAACAAACAAAAACACCTTTCACAATCTGTATGAACTGACCTTATAAGAACTTCACTAAGTTTGTTTAGAGATTACGGGGGTCTCTCAGACCTTTCCTGAGGATGTATCTTCTCTGGGTTTATGTGTAAATATCAGTCTGAGGAATTTGCTGATTTCCTTTTTCAGAAATCTGTGAACTCTTGCTCCCTCTCATGTCTATCAATGGTACCACATGTGCTCGAGTTCCGCTGCCTGTCCTCAGCTCTCTCTTTTTGTTTCCACAAGTCTTCTAGAGTATGCCAGCTATCATCAGTACTGCAAATTTGTGAATCAGAAACTGGTTCCTCAGGCAGCCTTTTGAAAGTCTAGAATGTCTAACACTAAGGCTGATCAGTCAAATTCTCTTTTATGTTGAAGAAAAGTTATAGGGTTAGTTGCTTAGTCATGTCTGACTCTTTACAACCCAGGGACTGTAACCCTCCAGATTCCTCTGTCCTTGGAATTCTACAGGCAATAATGTTGGAGTGGGTAGACATTCTCTTCTCCAGGAGATCTTCCTGGCCCAGAGATTGAACCCAGGTCTCCTAGATTCCAAGGGAATTCTTTACTGTCTGAGCCACAGGAGAGCCTCCCTTATATTAAAATTAAATACCAAATATCTATCCTTTTGAACTGTAAATCCATAATTCTAGTGACAATTAAGAACTAGAAACCTGATTGTGTACAATTTTTTCAAGCAGTTATCAGAAACTTTCTCCAATACTTCACCCTTTCTCCATACAAACTGGAAACTGTAACTTTATGGGGTTAAGCATAATCTAGCATGACTTGGCCTTAAGAGAAATTTTATTCTTATGTGTGTGTGTGCCAAGTTGCCGAAGGTTGACTATTTGCATCCCTTTGGACTGTAGCCCACCAGGTTCCTCGCTCCATGGGATTCTCCAGGCAAGAATACTGGAATGGATTACCATACCCTCTTCCAGGGGATCTTCCTGACCCAGGAATCTAACCTGTGTCTCTTATGTCTCCTACACTGGCAAACAGGTACTTTACCACTAGCGCAGGCAGCATATTGATGTCAAGCACTCTCCCTGACTTGATCTCTTTCATCTTACGTCAGGGGATGATTTTGGTAATTTTGTGTTCAAGAGCAGGGCTTATCATTTTCTTCAATCTTTCTAGCATAAAAGAATCCTTAAAGGAATACCTCATTCCACTTTTGCCTTTCCAGTGTCAGGTGGATTTGTACTGCATATCCAGATTAAGATAGACAAAAAAATATTGCCAGCATACTCATCTCCTCCTGTATCCTTTTGAAAGTTTCAGTTTACCATTAAAGTTTCCACATTGCTTCATTGTTTCTGTTTATTAATTTGTTTCTTTCCATGTAGATTCTCTTTATTATATTGCTGCAAAGAGAGTTTTTTAGTATTTAACTTATTTTTATTTTTATTTTCTTCCAGTTTTATTGAGATGTAATTCAAATACAGCACTGTATAAGTTTAAGGTATACAGCATAATAATTTGACTTACATACATCATGAAATGATTACCAAATGGTGAACATCACTATCTCACATAGATAGATAAAAGCATCAAAGGAGTACAAAACATTTTTTTTTCTGTGATGAGAACTCTCAGAATTTACTTTAGCAATTTTATTACAGCATATCGCAGCATTAATTATATTTGTCATTGTATATTACATTCCTGTTACTTATTTATCTTATAACTGAAAGTTTATACCTTTTGACTGTCTTTATACAATTTCCCCTCCTGCAACCCTCATCTCTGGTAGCCACAAATATGATCTCTTTTTCTATGAGTTTGTTTTTGAAGTATAATTGCCCTCTGATACTATGTAAGTCCCTGTTACACAATAAAGTGATGCAGTATTTCTACATGTTTCAAAATGATTACTATGGTAAGTCTAGTCATCATCAAAGATAAAGCATAGTTATTGACCATATTCTGCACACTACATGTCATAACTGTGACTCATTTATTTTTGTTTTACAGCTGGAAGCTGGTGTCTCTCAATCTCCCTCACCAATTCCTTTCCTCCCTCACCCCCTCAACTGTCTTCTTTCTGGTAACCACCAATTTGTTCTCTGTATCTATGACTCTGTTTCTGTTTTGTTATATTTTTTCATTTGTTTTTAAAATTTTTTTAGATTGTATATATAAGTAAAATAGTACAGCATTTGCCTTTCTCTGTCTGACTTATTTCGCTTGTTATAATACCATTTTAGGTCCATTTATGTTGCTGCAAATGGTGAGAATTCAATATTTTTATGGTTGAGTAGAGTAATATTCCATTGTATACACATACCACATCTCCTTCATCCATTCATCTATTGACAGACACTGGGCTGCACACTCAACTTGATGGTTTGGTGGGTCAGATTGCACCCAGTGCAAGAAGGACAGCTCAGGTTCATGGTAATTTGGTGGACCACGGTCAAGCATTTAGTCTCTAGTAAAGACCAGTAACAGGCAAAAAGCTGTTTCACAAATGAAGAATAATTAACTGTATTTGATGGCAGGGCTTTTCTCCCAACTCTGAAAAGCCTGTGCTGCAGTGCACATATAGAGGCCTGCTAAAGTCTTAAAGCCACGAAATTAAAAGACGCTTACTCCTTGGAAGGAAAGTTATGACCAACTTAGACAGCATATTCAAAAGCAGAGACATTACTTTGCCAACAAGGGTTGGTCTAGTCAAGGCTATGGTTTTTCCAGTAGTCATGTATGGATGTGAGAGTTGGACTATGAAGAAAGCTGAGTGCTGAAGAATTGGTGCTTTTGAACTGTGGTGTTGGAGAAGACTTTTGAGAGTCCCTTGGACTGCAAGGAGATCCAACCAGTCCATTCTAAAGGAGATTAATCCTGGGTGTTCTTTGGAAGGAATGATGCTAAAGCTGCAACTCCAGTACTTTGGCCACATCACGCGAAGAGTTGACTCATTGGAAAAGACTCTGATGCTGGGAGGGATTGGGGGCCGGAGGAAAAGGGGACGACAGAGGATGAGATGGCTAGATGGCATCACTGACTCGATGGACGTGAGTCTGAGTGAACTCCGGGAGTTGGTGATGGACAAGGAGGCCTGGAGTGCTGCGATTCATGGGGTTGCAGAGTCGGACACAACTGAGTGACTGAACTTAACTGAACTAAAAGTCTGTTGATTCAGAGGAATAGCATTCCTTCTTATCATTGACACTTCAACATCATTGAATCTTCTGAATCGTATAACTCAACTGGTGGAACATCTCACACAGCAGCCTGGACCTATTGTAAAGCTTTCTCTCTTTCTGGGCTCCTCTCAAAACGAGCAGCTCTTCTGGTCCCTCTATTAACCGATTGGGATAACCAGCCAAATTAGGAAGATACTACTTTCAAAATGTGAAAAGGACTGCTACGTGTTGTGCTTCTTTCTTGGCTATTGCTGAGTCACTAAGTAGTGTCTAACTCTTTTGTGGCCCCATGGACTGTAGCCCGCTGGGCTCCACACTCCATGGGATTTCCTAGGCAAGAATTCTGGATTAGGTTTCCATTCCTCTTCCAGGGAATCTTCCTGAAACGTGGATTGAACCTGCATCTCCAGTATTGGCAGGCAGGTTCTTTACTGCTGAGTCACCAGGGAAGCCCTTTCTTACCGATAGGACAGGGCAGATGCAACAACTAATCCTTCATGTTGCAAGGGGGATATTCCAACATGCCCTACACCACTGGACCCTTAGAAATTCCATGGAAGTAAAAGGCCCCTGAATTTTAATATAGTTTATTTCCCACTCTCTAACAAACAAATGTCTTACCAATAAGTCTTAGGTAGTTTCTCCTTCTAGCTCCTTCTATCCAATCAGCATAATGTCAATGAGATTCCTGAAAACTAATTTCTGACATAGGTCTGGAGAGTTGATATATTGTTAAGATGGAACAATGAAGATGTATTCTTGGCCTTGGCAGTTGAAAGCAAGTTGTATCTGGTATGAACAGGTATGGAGAAAAAGACATTTGCAAGATCATTATCTGCATACCAAAGGGTATGCTAACTTGCTGAAGAAGTGAAAGCACATCTGGTACAGCAGCTGCAATTGGAGCCACCGCTTGCTTGCAATAATCCATTCTCATTCTCCAAGACTTGTAGACACAGTGGGGGAGGGAGAAGGTGGGACGAATTGAGAAAGTAGCATTGACATATATAAAGAATCATGCATAAAATAGATAGCTAGCAGGAAGCTGCTGTATAACACATGGAGACCAGCCTAGCACTCTGTGATGACCTAGAGGGATGGAATGGGGTGAGGGGAGTGAAGGGAAACTCAACAGGGAGGCAATATATGTATACTTATGATTTATTTGAGTTGTTGTCCAGCAAAAACTAACACAATGTTGGTAAAGCAGTTTTCATTCAATTAAAAATAAATTTTAAAAATCATCTATTCTCATTCTCCAAGGTCATATCTGCCTTCTGCACAGGCTATATTTAGAGCTGACTGGAGATGCACTGGGAATCACCAGTCATGCGTCTTTCAAGTCCTTGATGGTGACACCAGACTCTAATTCCTCCAGGGATGTGTATTGCTTTTGATTTACTATTTTCCTAGGTGGAGGCAGTTCTAATGGCTTTTATTTAGACTTTCTCATCACAACAGGTCTCACTCCACATTAGTCAGAGAAACATTGCTGGATTCTGCCAACTGCTAAGTAGGTCTATTATAATTAAATGCTCTATAACTGGGGAAATAACCATAGAAGTGATTCGAGAGCCCTACCTATAATCCCCTACTCTGACTGCACGGCCACAGTGACATTTGGATCTCTTGGAATCAGTGTCAGTTTGGAGCTCTTGTCCAATAGTCCCCAAGAGGTCTGACTACTTCCCTTTTCCCAGTGTATGATGTACCTTGGCGGAAGAGAATACATTGTGGAACATGATTGGAAAATTGGTGACAAAGAAATTTTGGCAAACAGGTATATAGATAGACCTCACTGAATTGGCAAAAACATGAAGATATTTGTGTTCCACAAAAGGGTGACCTCAGCAGAGGAAGATTTAATCATCAGGAGTCTACCCTTCCAGTGCTTTCTTTCCCCAGAACTCTTGTCGTTGCCCAACGGGCTCACGAACATATTGGCCATGGTGTCAGGGATGGAGGTTAGGCATGGACTCAGAAACACTGAATTCCACTCACCAGTGCTGATCGGACTATGGCCATGGATGAAATCTCAGCCTGCTAGCAGCAGAGACCAACACTGAGCTCTTGATATGGTACCATGGCCCTTCTGACCCAGGGATCAAACCTGCATCTTCTGCATTGCAGGCAGATTCTTTATCACTGAATCACTGGCAAAACCCATGAAGAAATTTATTTCCCTGAAAAAAAATGTGGCAGTAGGCCCATGATGAAGGAATTTGCTGATCCAGCCATGTCTCCTACTATCCTGATGCAGCTGGCTTGATGGAACAATGAAAACAGCCCTTTGAAGACTCAGTTACAGTGGCAGTTAGGTGACCAAGATTTGCAACACTGAGACCTCCAGAAGACTATATATATTCTGAGTCAGTATCTAATATAGGTGCTGTTTCTGCCATAGTAAGGATTCATAGGTCTGGAGATTAAGGGGTGGAAACAGGAATGACACCACTCAGTAGTAGCTCTAGTGCTCCACTAGAAAAACTTTTACTTCCTGTTTCCATGACTTTATGCTCCACTGGTTCACAGGTCTTATTTCCAAAGGGAGAAATCTTCTACCAGGAGATACAACAACGTCATTGAACTGGAAGTTAAGTTGGCTACCAAGCCTCTTTGGGCTACTCATTCTTCTGAATCAACAAACAAAGCTAGGAGTTATGGTGCTGGCTGGGTTGACTGGAGAAAACTGGACTACTATTCTATGATGGAGGTAAAGAAGATTATATGTGGATCATAGGAGATCCTTTAGGGTATTTCTTAGTATTATCATGCCCTGCAATTAAGGCCAGTGGAAACTACAGTTCAATCAAGGGAGAATGAATAGTGGCCCAGACCCTTCAAGGATGAAAATTTGGGTCCCTCCAGTAGGTAAAGAACCATGAATAGCTAATGTGATTGCTGAAGACAAAGCAAATATAGAATGGGTAGTAAAAAAGGGTAATTATAAATGCCAGTCATGACCATATGACCACCTCCAGAAATGAGAACTGTAATTGTCATGAGTATTTCCTCTTTAGTTATGAGTATGTTGTATATGCATATATATATATATATATACACACACATATATATATACATATACACACATTTTGATGTATATCAAATGGGCTTCCCTGGTGGCTCAGATAGTAAAGAATCCACCTGCAATGTGAAAGACCTAGGTTCGATCCTTGGGTTGGGAAGATTTCCTGGAGAAGGGAACAGCTACCCACACCAGTATTCTGGCCTGGAGAATTCCATGGACAGAGGAGCCTAGCAAATTATAGTCCATGGGGTTGGAAAGAGTTGGACATGACTGAGTGACTTTCAGTTCACTTCATATATGTCAAATAATTTTATTTCCTCTCTTATTCCCTTATTATGTAATAATGGATGTATTGATTTACCTCAGTGTTCACATCTAGTATTTAAATTACAGAATATCAGAATTCATGTTATTTAAGGACTTTGCCTCCTCTTCTGGGGAAGATATTTGGCTCTATGCAGGATATAGTTGTGTAATGTTAGGTAGAATTATGAACCTGTTAATGTTTTTACTTATGGATAAGTTTGGTTTAGGGGATGCATGTGGATGCCTCATTGACAAGGGATGGATTTGTGATTATAATTACCTCACAAATTTTCCTGGCTTTCCAGCTTGCAGATGGCAAATGATGGGACTTCTCAGCCTCTATAATCATGTAAGTTAATTCCTATAATTCCTGTTGCTTCTGTGTTTCTCTGGAGAACCCTGATAGCATACTCTCTTATTATTAACCAGGCTGATATTTTGAAGAATCAGCAAAACAGTGATTTTTCTAAGAATAGAGATATATAACACATCAGAGATAATAACCTTATAGGAATTATCACAATACTGTACTCTGTAAGTTTAATAATATTAATTTAACTCTGATTTTTAAACAGCAGATTAAATATGGTAGATGCTAAATATTACATACATATCTTGTTAAGAGACAGTAACATCTTTCCAGGTCAATTGATTGAAATGTTAATGCCTTAGAGGAAATGGCCTTGACCTCTGTAAGAGGAAAGTTTGGTATTAGATTGATATTTCATTTACATGAAAGAACAACCTGGACTCTATGTTGCTTAGTATCACCTGGTGTTAAGCCAGCCTATTTGAGATAGCTTACAAAAAGGAAAGAAAAGAGAATGTTCAGAGGTTTACCAGTGGATGTGCTGTCTACACTTAAAAAAATTCTGTTGGTCTTCCTTCTCATGTTCATACAGTTTTCCTGCTCACCTGGAATCTTACATTGCTTTTCCAAAAGTCTCGAGTCATGTTGGGCATCTCAAAAGCTAGAGATTAATCTGACATTAAATCTGGGTTTGGCTTACATGTCTAGATGAAGAGATGTTCTTGTTGAAGTTTGGCAGTCACTTAGATGTTGAAGTTTCAAACTCAGCTCAAAAATCCTTTGGAGTGTTTTGAGTTTGGCTCTTGGCAAGGCATGATTTCCTGTTTCTAAGAAAACAGACTCATAAGACAGCCTCAATAAAGCTTCTTGGACATCAAAACAACATTTTGATGAATTAATTGTAAATGAATCAGAAACATATGGATTCATTCTCTTGAGACACACATGTGTTTAAAAAAAGAGGGGAGTGCTTATTGCTCAAGGCTAAGTGTGTTTTGGGTTTTATCAAATGCAGAATGCTTAGGGGGAAAAAGAGTAAAAAGGATATATTATAATGTCTTCCTTGTCTTTAAATAGGCCCATTTAGGATCTTATTTATTGCCACCTATTGTTGTTCTAGAAGAAATTCGGCAGTCGTGACTAATCACTACCAGTCATGCCTGGTAATTTACACCATTACATAGTTTTCAGTGTCAGTGGCTTGAGACCTTAGGCAAGGAGTATGAGGCTTAGGAAAGAATAGGTATTTTCTTCATATTATTACCAAAGTTAAAGTTAGTGAGGATTGTTGTCCCTTGTGAATAACTTATAAATCTACTCTTTTACTGAATACTTTTTTGTCCTCTTAAATATAATGGCTGAAATGCAGAGCAATTTTCTAAAAATTCTGTTTCAAAACTAATGGCATGATGATGTGATACCCCTCTGCACAATTAAGATGGTTCCTTCACAAAAACAGAAAATATCTAGGGTTGATGAGGATGTAGAGAAATTGGAACCATTGTGCACTGTTTGGTGCAGCTGCCATGGAAAACATTATGGCATTTCTGCAAAAATTTTAAAGTGAAATTACCATGTGATTCAGCCATTCCATTTCTGGATATTCCACCAAAGAACTGAAAACAGGGCCTCCAAGAGATTTTTTTATGCACTTACGTTCATAACAGCATTATCCACATTAGCTATTGTGAGGAATTATATCAGCAGTCTGGCATCATCAAATTCCTAAAGACAGAAAGTAAAAGAGTGATTTCCAGTGGCTGCAGAGACAAGACAATAGGAAGTTGCAGTTTAATAGGTATGAAGTTTCAATTTTGCAATATGTCAAATTTTCTGGAGGGGGGATGGTGGTGATAGTTGTACAACAGTGTGAATGTACTTAACACCACTGAAGTGTGCACTTAAAAATGGTTAGGATGGTCAGTTTTATTCTGTGTATATTTTACTACCATCTTAAAAGGTAACCAACTAAGGAATGTTTATTTGGATACAGTTGGATACAGTTGACTACAGTAGTCTCAAGGACATCAGGCACCTGCAATTCCAGATTTTGTCCTTTGCTTTGATGGAGTCCCGTCTCTGGACTAGAAGGATTGGTATAGTCTTATGAGAAGGTGACTGCACACATAAAACCTAATGCCAACTTAATTTTACTAAGCACTATTCGATTCAGTTCTATAGACTTTTGTTCAGTGTCTTCACTGTGCAAAGAATTGTGAGAACTACAGGAAGATGAAAAAGACTGTCTTCCTACTATCCAGATTTTCTCAATAGAGTCTGAGAGATAAAATGAGCATGTATGCATGTGTGCTGTCATGTCTGACTCTTTGCATAGCTCGCCATGGCTCCTCTGTCCATGGGATTTTTCAACAAGAATACTGGAGTGGGTTGCCATGCCCTCCTCCAGGGGATCTTCCTGACCCAGGGTTTGAAACCATGTCTCTTGTGTGTCCTTCCTTGGCAGTCTGATTCTTTACAACTAGGGCCCCCAAATGAGCACAAATACCTATAATTACTAGCAGCCTGTGGTATAAGAGCACAAAATAGAGAGACTACTTTCAGATAGGGGATTGGGAAAGAGGAATTTGGGGCTTGAAGAATGTGTAGAATTTCAAAAAGCTGAGAGTTTCAGTATCTGAATTTCAAGTGGACCAATGCAAGAGTTTGGATTTACTCTGCGGGTAATAGGGAGCCGTGAAAATGTGAGCAGGAGAGTAAGCACAGTGTGGTTTAGGAAAATTATTTTAACAGCATTTTATTGAGATTGATTGGAACTGAAAGAAATTGGACGTGGAAGGCAGACACCAAGGGGAACCACAAATTCACACACACCTGCCTCAGGCCCACCTTAGACTAAAAGTTCTATCACATTTTGCAACACATCTCCCTGATTTCAAAGGCAGTATATAGTGTTCATTATAAGGACCTATCATCTGAAAATTAATTTTGCCCTGGAGGAGGAAGCATATTGATTTTCCAAATTCTGCTTCCTTGAGGATGGTCCTCTTTATTTCTGCATATTATCATACAACTTACATCAAGTTCTAATGGAGCTATTCACATGAGAAAGGAGAGTGTTATTTATTGATTAAGCTTTATAAATGGCATTCTTACCACTGCATAAAATACATTTTACCCTGCATGTTTCTTTCCAGCTTATGCCTATAAGCACTTCATCTTGTTTTGAGAAATGAGAAAAACTGTATAATTTATGGATTATATGATTGATTTAAACTATAGTTCATTCCAAAAAGAATGTGAAATAACTTAAAAATAAGAGAAAAACTAAATTGGCTGTATAATTAGTGTTAGTATACTAAATATATGCAATAAAAATGCTATTGTTGCTACAAAGAGGTTAAAAATTTAAGTCTGGATTTCCTAATCCAATAAAGCAAGAAGGAAAATATGCAATACAAGATTCATAGAAATGAATCTTGCTCCTCCTGGTAAAACAACATGAAATAAATATAATAGATAGCTTAATCTGATTTTATCTTATTCTCCGTATTTACTTAATTCAGTTCACCAAAAATCCATTGGGTGCTATAGAGTGGCTGAGAAACCCATGGTTTATCAACTTTAATAGATGAGACTGGAATTAATAGTTCATGAATTACCTGTTTTTGGAGTCATCAAGATCTTTGGTTATCCCTTCCTCCTTCAAGCTCTCCTAATTCTCTATTTTATTAACATCCTCTGGAAAAGAAATAAGGATTACATGAGAGGAAATATAATTCAAGTTTGTTTTTTCTCTGTGTTTACTTACCTGATTCCTTTAGAAAATGTCAATTTTAGTCAGTATTTGGTTCTTCCTGCTTAAAATATTTAACTTGAGGTCTAAATAGCCACATGGCTCTGGGCAGTGGCTCTAATCCTGAGTCTGTGCTATGTTAGCAACTAGGTAGATTGGCAGAGTGGGAAAGGCAATTTATTAAGGGTTGTCTAGAACTATTAGGCTGGTATACATGTAATTGTGGTTTCAGATGAATTTTAAATCATTATATCTAGGCTCAAACACATCTTTATTAATCAAAATAGGAACCATTATAACCAACACAATTTTGCCAATGAGAAGTAAGTCTGTTTCTTCTTGTAGCATAAAATTTGTGCTTTAGGATTTGGTGAACTCTTGGAAAGCATTTTCTGCATCCTGCTGGTTGTGAAAGCATTTTTCCTGGAAAAAGTTATTGAGATGCTTGAAGAAGTAGCAGTAGTTGCTGAGAGGTCAGGTCACTATGGCAGATGAGGCAAAACTTTGTGACCCAATTCACTCAACTTTTGAAGCATTGGTTGTGAGATGTATGGTTGGGCATTGTCATGGAAAAGAATTGAGCCCATTCTGTTGATCAGTGTCAGCTGTAGGGGTTGCAGTTTTCAGTGCATCTCTTTGATTTACTGATCATACCTCTCAGATGTAATGGTTTTGCCGGGATTCAGAAAGCTGTCATGAGGCACCCACTTACTGAGCTTTCACATCTTTCCAATTTGCTTCCAATTCTGAACTACTATAGAAGGGCCAACGCTGAGTCCTTTGGTAACCTCTTGTGTAGTTGTAAGTAGACCAGTTTCAATGATTCTCTTAGTTGATCATTGTCAACTTCTGATGGCCAGCCACTGTGATCCTCATCTTCAACTTTCATCTCCTTTGCAAAACTTCTTGAACCACTGCTGCACTGTATGTTCATTAGCAGTTCCTAGGCCAAATGCGTTGTTGATTTGCGAGTCATCTCCACTTCTTAACTGCTCATTTCGAACTCGAATAAGAAAATAAATAAGAAATTTGCTTTTTGTCTAACACCATTTCCATAGTCTGAACTCTTAATAAATAAAAATAAATAGCAAGTAATAAGCCATTTAGGAAAAAAAATAAAACAGAAAATGTGCATTAAAATGATGTATAACATAACCGCATTTATTTAAGAATATGTTCCAACATCAAAGGCAAATTTTAACAGTGTATAAGCAGCAATTACTTTTGTAACAACCTACTAGCATGTGGTGTGAGGAGGTACTGGCTTGTCTGTGCCTCTGTCCTGGGTCTAATACAAGGAGGGTGAGTTAGACAGTCTCTAAATCCTTCTCAGCTCTACATTATAGAAGTTCTTTAATCTTGCTGCTCAGAAAGACTCAAGTATGTGCCAGTATCCTTTGGTGCAATGTTATCTTTCAGTCACCTCTATTCAACAATCTCTCACTAGGAAATGTTGATAATAAAAAGACAACTTAAAAGTGCTTCTGAGTTTTCATGGGCAGGATTCCAACAAAACTGCTTTCTGTAATTAAAATTAAAAACAACAACAACAACAACAGGGACATGAATGAAGGACAGAGGAAAAGAGGTCGGGATACTTCCCTAGGAAGAAAATGACTCCTCTGTACACAATGGAATTTGGCAGTCTAGATTGTTTTGCCTTTATTTCCATTCTCTTAAAACAAGAGGGAAGAAGTGTGTGGGAAGAAGTTTGTGGGCAATGGAGATGGAGGAGATAGAATTTATTTGGGGTATTGAGTGTTAGTCATTTTTCATCTGCGAAGTCACCACCTGAAAGAAACATCACACAGCAATAGACGTCATTCATAAGCAAGATGTTTTGTTTTGAGAGAGACAATTATGGATGTGATTAAGCCCTGTTAAACATCCTATGCCACTGGGACCGGAAGCCTTCTCATTGTGTATTCTCTCTTGTGAAACACCAGGACTTAGGAAATACAGGAACTTTAAACTATTCTGGCTGGATCCATATATACTTTGGGAACTGGGGAAGGGAGATAGAGTAATTCAACTACTCAAGCTTTGATTGTTTGGAAATTTAGTCGTAAATCACCCAGATGATTTCCTTAATTTTCTGTGTCCTTTTTCTGGAAGTAGATACTGTGAATTTTGCATCCGAAAGCAACTTATTCTTTTCATTTAACTATAATACTTCAGATTATGTCCATGGTAATTTACTGGTACAACTTGGAGCGATCATTATACACACATTTACAGTAATTCCCCACAATGTTGTTTGTGATGGTCTTAATCTGAAACTAATGGACAGGGTTTATTTTTAGTGTAACCTTGGTATTTTGCTAGAAGAAATGAAAAAGTCTTTACAAAAAGAAAGGACAAATAGCTTTTGTAGTAAAGTAAAGCCCTGGGTTACTATATATCCATGAAACTCACTGACTAAACAGACACACTGGTGAATAATCTGAAAGAGTGGTAGCCATGATGTGGACCTGTGATGTGGGTTTTTCTTTCCCACATTTGGCCTTAACTGGAAAATATTCCACACTTTATTGACAACTCAAATTACCAAATCTGCATTTGATGTGAATTAAAATACATTTAAAAATACCTTGAGAGCTAGTTCATAGTAAATAATGCCATTTTTATAAATTTTAGTTAGAAGTGAGCTGTAATTTTATTGGGATACATAAATCTCTCTATCAGTATGATGGTAATGTCTAACATTACACCCTTCATATTTTAAAACTGGCTCCATCCATAGTTTAATTGGTTAATTAAATGTAAAATACTAAAATATTTAATTTACTCTGGTTTGATAAAGACTATCATCATGAAAAAAAAAAAAGCAAAACTCAGTCTGTACAAGTTAATTGATATGTATTATCACAAGAAGGTACTTGGCATATTTTATCAGTTTAATTCTATTATGAGGGCTTCTGGCACTAGTGGTAAAGAAACTGCCTGCCAATGCAAGAGACATAGGAGGCATAGGTTCAGTCCCTGGGTTGGGAAGACCCCTTGGAGGAGGGCATGGCAACCCACTTTAGATTCTTGCCTGGAGAATCCTATGGACAGAGAAACCTGGAAGGCTACAGTCTATGGATTCACAATGAGTCAGACATGACTGAAGCAAACGAACATGTGTGCAGACCATGTATGAGCCGTTGACGACCCCATAATAAGCTAATACATTAGTGGCAGGAACTTCCACAGCTAGACCAGTGATTTGGGGTTCCCTGAAACTAAAGAATGCCCTCATCTCTAGGGACTTGTGTAGTAGGTAAACAAGCCAGTAAGGCACACACACATGAGGCTGTGGAATAGTAGCCTTTGCTAGCAGCTGCATGCCTCTGTGGTACCCGGTTATGCTATGATGCCATCATTATGGCTTCCCCTAAGAGGGCATTGAGAGCCCAAACCCTGGGGTGAACTAGAAAGAGTGTAACTTTAAGTGAATAAAGGCAAGGGAATTTATATCGTTGGCCAACCCAGGACTCCAAAGAGATAGCTGTGCTGCTGAATGGATGCTCCAAACCTTAAGTTATGTGCTGAGCCTTGCTTGTGGCAGCTTCTCACAAAGAGAGAAAGAGAAGCCCAGAGTCTTGAGGGAGATTATAAAGAATAGAAAGACCCTAGGAAGGTGGATGGACTGGTATTCTCTCCAGATGAAAAGGCAGAGGAGTGTCTCCAAGATAGTGACTGGGGTAATTTACCCTCTGCTTTGCCTGTAACCACTACAGAGTAATAAACACAGAAAACACAAAAGTAAAGGGCCAAATTCTTTTCCCATTCCGTTTACTATAGAATATCAAGCAGAACTCTGTGCAAAACAGTAGATCCTTGCTGGTTATCTATTTTAAATATTGTCATGTGTACATATCACACACACACACACACACACACACACACACACACACACACATATAACTTTTCTGTACACCTGGAACTAACACAACATTGTTAATCAACTACGAAAAGAAAGTGTTCGCTCAGTTGTGCCTGACTCTTTGTGACCCCATGGACTGTAGTTTGCCAGGCTCCTCTGTCCGTGGAATTCTCCAGGCAAGAATCCTGAGATGGGTTGCCATTCTCTTCTCCAGGGGATCTTCCTGAACCAGGAATCAAACCCAGGTCTCCTGTGTTGCCAGGCGAATTCTTTACTGTTTGAGCCACATGCTCCAACATAAGATAAAAATTTGGCATTGGCCGCCTCCCAGTGCACAGTGCCCACTTTCAATCCCTGATCAGGGAATTAGATCACACGTACCACAACTGAGATCAAAGATCCTGTGAGCTACAACTAAGATCAAAGATCCTGTGAGCTGCAAATAAGACCCACCACAGCCAAATAAATAAGTACAATTAAAAAAAAAAAAAAGAGGATGAAGAAACACACACACACACATATAAAGTAAAGGGCCAAAAGGAGGAGAACATTCTCAGAATCAGAAACACAGTCTCTCTCTTACCTTGGAGATCAATCTCACCTTAAGGAGTAACCCAAGAAACAAATTCTTTACTATGTATAATGTATCTGCTGGAGAGTGAATGCCAGCTAATAGGGGCTGAATTTCAATAATCAGTTACTATAGTTTTAGGTGTAAAACTACTATAGTATCTTGCCCAGTTAATGGAGGAGGTGGGAATGATCTACAGAGGAAGTTTTAGACCCTAGTACACATATACCTTGCTTATGTGAATTTTTAAGTCCTGGAAAGCTGTTAGCCTACATTAGGTCTCATAATGGCCTGGGCAGACAGTCAGTGGAAAATGCTCGCTGAGGCCAAAATCTCCTCCACTTAGGGATTTTGGAGTAAGCTTATCAGGCAACAGATGGTGTTGTAGCATGATGACTTGGCAAGCCCAAAGGAGGCTGAAATGAATATTGAGTCCACCCAGTTGTTTCTCAGAGGGGCTTCTGAAAAACATAAGTTCTCTTTAATGACAATGATGGCCAGTAAATAATTTGAGAGGTCAGACATGTCCTGAATTTAAAAAGGTTAGGAAAAGCATATCCTAGGAGTAATCTACACAAATTAAACAAATGGCCCAAGAGCTGAAACTCTTGGCTGATTTTCATCATACTTAAGGGTCCATGGTGTTAAATGACCACAGTGCCCTGCATTACTTACTGGCTGATAAAGGAAGGGGTTTTCTGTGCACTTACTAACACACTTACCAACACACTTACCTGTAGATTTAGCAAGATTTACAGATGGCCAGAGACATGTATACTCTATTACTAAAGGATTAAACCAGTCAATGTCTTCATCTCTGATCCATCCTCCTGAATTCCCCATCCCCCAGTTGGTCAGACTTGCTTCAAGTGGACTTTGAAATTTTAGTTCATCACCATAAAGGATTCTGTTTTTAGACTGCTCTATCACTTACTCCAAACTCAGGCTTTATGAAATAATATGCACTCAATTGTATAACAGCATGGCCAAGGGATGTATTGCTATACGAATGAGTGGAAAATGCCCCCTGTATGTTGGCCCTACATTTACTTCTTTTTTGTTGTTAATTTTCTATTTGGAGGCTAATTACTTTACAATATTGTGGTTTTTGCCATACATTCACATGAATCAGCCATGTGTTCCCCATTAGTACATGTGTTCCCATCCTGATCCTCCCTCCAGCCTCCCTTCCCATCCCATCTCTCAAGGTCATCCCAGTGCACCAGCCCTGAGCACCCTGCCTCATGCATTGAACCTGGACTGGTGATCTATTGCACATATGATAATATACGTATTTCAATACTATTCTCTCATATCATCCCACCCCCTGCCTTCTCCCTCAGAGTCCAACAATCTGTTCTTTACATCTGTGTCTTTTTGCTGTCTTGCGTACAGGGTCATCGTTGCCATCTTTCTAAATTCCATATATATACATTTGTATACTATATTGGTGTTTTTCTTTCTGACTTACTTTGCTCTGTATAGTAGGCTCCAGTTTCACCCACCTCATTAGAACTGATTCAAATGCACTCTTTTTAATAGCTGAGTAATATTCCATTGTGTATATGCTCCACAGCTTTCTTATCTATTCGTCTGCCAATGGATATCTAGGTAGCTTCCATGTCTTGGCTGTTGTAAACAGTGCTGCGATGAACATTGGGGTACACATGACTCTTTCAATTCTGGTTTCCTCAGTATGTATGCCCAGCAGTAGGATTGCTGGGTCATATGACAGTTCTATTTCCAGCTTTTAAAGGAATCACCACACTGTTCTCCATAGTGGCTGAATTGGTTCACTTTCCCACCAAAAGTGTAAGGTTTCCTGCACACCCTCTCTAGCATTTATTGTTTGTAGATTTTTGGATAGCAGCTATTCTGTCTAGTGTGAGATGGTACCTTGTTGTGGTTTTGATTTGCATTTCTCTGACAATGAGTGATGTTGAGCATCTTTTCCTGTGTTTGTTAGCCATTTGCATGACTTCTTTGGAGAAATGTCTGTTTAGTTCTTTGGCCCATTTTTTGATTGGGTTGCTTTTTTTTCTGGAATTGAGCTGCAGGAGTTCCTTGTATATTTTTTGAGATTAATTCTGTGTCAATTGCTTCATTTGCTTTTATTTTCTCCCATTCTGGAGGCTGTCTTTTCACCTTGATTATAGTTTTGTTTGTTGTGTAAATGCTTTTAAGTTTAATTAGGTCCCATTTATTTATTTTTGCTTTTATTTCCATTACTCTGGGAGGTGGGTCATAGAGAATCTTGCTATGACTTACATCATAGAGTGTTTTGCCTATGTTTTCTGCTAGGAGTTTTATAATTTCTGGTCTTACATTTAGATCTTTAATCCATTTTGAGTTTATTTTTGTGTATGGTGTTAAAAAGTGTTCTAGTTTCATTCTTTTACAAGTGATTGACCAGTTTTCCTGGTAGTTTGAGCATTCTTTGGCATTGCTTTTCTTTGGGATTGGAATGAAAACTGACCTTTTCCAGTCCTATGGCACCTCCTGAGTTTTCAGGAGTGGCATATTGAATGCCACTGGCATATTGAATGCAGCACTTTCACAGCATCAATTTTCAGGATTTGAAATAGCTCTACTAGAATTC
Source organism: Nanger dama (assembly GCA_917880005.1). Taxonomy (NCBI): domain Eukaryota; kingdom Metazoa; phylum Chordata; class Mammalia; order Artiodactyla; family Bovidae; genus Nanger; species Nanger dama. Next base: position 3,395,266 of record CAKJTW010000078.1, on the reverse strand, counting down.
CATCACCTCCACTAGCTTTGTTTGCAGTGATGCTTTCTAAGGCCCACTTGACTTCACATTCCAAGATGTCTGGCTCTAGGTGAGGAATCACACCATTGTGATTATCTTGGTTGTGAAGTTCTTTTTGTGTAGTACTTCTGTATATTCTAGCCACCTCTTCTTAATATCTTCTGTTTCTGTTAGGTCCATACCATTTCTGTCTTTTATTGAGCCCATCTTTCATAAAATATTCCCTTGGTGTCTCTAATTTTCTTGAAGAGATCTCTAGTCTTTCCCATTGTGTTGTTTTCCTCTATTTCTTTGCATTGTTTGCTGAGGAAGGCTTTCTTATCTCTTCTTGCTATTCTTTGGAACTCTGCATTCAGATGCTTGTATCTTTCCTTTTCTCCTTTGCTTTTCACTTCTCTTCTTTTCACAGCTATTTGTAAGGCCTCCCCAGATAGCCATTTTGCTTTTTTGCATTTCTTTTCCATGGGGATCGTCTTGATCCCTGTCTCCTATACAATGTCACGAACCTAATTCCATAGTTCATCAGGCACTCTATCTATCAGATCTAGTCCCTTAAATCTATTTCTCATTTCCACTGTATAATCGTAAGGGATTTGATTTAGGTCATACCTGAATGGTCTAGTGGTTTTCCCTACTTTCTTCAATTTGAATCTGAATTTGGTAATAAGGAGTTCATGACCTGAGCCACAGTCAGCTCCTGGTCTTATTTTTGTTGACTGTATAGAGCTTCTCCATCTTTGGCTGCAAAGAATATAATCAATCTGATTTCGGTGTTGACCATCTGGTGACATCCATGTTTAGAGTCTTCTCTTGTGATGGTGGAAGAGAGTGTTTGCTATGACCAGTGCATTTTCTTGGCAAAACTCTATTAGTCTTTGCCCTGCTTCATTCCTCATTCCAAGGCCAAATTTGCCTGTTACTCCAGGTGTTTCTTGACTTCCTACTGTTGCATTCCAGTCCTCTACAATGAAAAGGACATCTTTTGGGGGTGTTAGTTCTAAAAAGTCTTGTAGATCTTCATAGAACCATTCAACTTCAGCTTGTTAAGCATTACTGGTTGGGGCATAGACTTGGATTACCGTGATATTGAATGGTGTGCCTGAGAAACGACCAGAGATCATTCTATCATTTTTGAGATTGCATCCAAGTACTGCATTTCGGACTCTTTTATTGATCATGGTGGCTACACCAGTTTTTCTGAGGGATTCCTCCCTGCAATAGTAGATATAATGGCCATCTGAGTTAAATTTACCAATCCAGTCCATTTTAGTTCTCTGATTCTTAGAATGTTGATGTTCACTTTTGCTATCTCCTGTTTGACCACTTCCAATTTGCCTTGGTTCATGGACCTGACATTCCAGGTTCCTATGCAATATTGCTCTTTACAGCATTGGACCTTGCTTCTATCACCAGTCACATCCACACTGGGTATTGTTTTTGCTTTGGCTCCAACACTTCATTCTTTCCTGAGTTATTTCTCTACTGATCAGTTCAGTTCAGTTAGTTCAGTCGATCAGTCCTGTCCGATTGTGACACCATGAATCGCAGCATGCCAGGCCTCCCTGTCCATCACCATCTCCCGGAGTTCACTCACACACAAGCCCATCGAGTCAGTGATGCCATCCAGCCATCTCATTATCAGTCGTCCCCTTCTGCTCCTGCCCCCAATCACTCTCAGCATCAGAGTCTTTTCTAATGAGTCAACTCTTAGCATGAGGTGGCCAAAGTACTGGAGTATCAGCTTTAGCATCATTCCTTCCAAAGAAATCCCAGGGCTGATCTCCTTCAGAATGGACAGGTTGGATCTCCTTGCAGTCCAAGAGACTCTCAAGGGTCTTCTCCAACACCACTTCAAAAGCATCAATTCTTCGGCGCTCAGCCTTCTTCACAGTCCAACTCACATCCATACATGACCACAGGAAAAACCATAGCCTTGACTAGATGGACCTTAGTTGGCAAAGTAATTTCTCTGCTTTTCAATATATTATCTAGATTGGTCATAACTTTTCTTCCAAGGAGTAAGCGTCTTTTAATTTCATGGCTGCAGTCAATATCTACAATGATTTTGGAGCCCCCAAAATAATATCTGACACTGTTTCCACTGTTTCCCCATCTATTTCCCATGAAGTGATGGGACCAGATGCCATGATTTTCATTTTCTGAATGCTGAGCTTTAAGCCAACTTTTTCGCTCTCCTCTTTCACTTTCATCAAGAGGCTGTTTAGTTCCTTTTCACTTTCTGCCATAAGGGTAGTATCATCTGCATATCTGAGGTTATTGATATTTCTCCTGGCAATCTTGATTCCAGCTGTGTTTCTTCCAGTCCAGCGTTTCTCATGATGTACCCTCCATATAAATTAAACAAGCAGGGTGACAGTATCCAGCCTTGACATACTCTTTTTCTTATTTGGAACTAGTCTGTTGTTTCATGTCCAGTTCTAACTGTTGTTTCCTGATCTACATACAGTTTCTTAAGAGGCAGGTCAGTGGTCTGGTATTCCCATCTCTTTCAGAATTTTCCACAGTTTCTTGTGATCCACACAGTCCAAGGCTTTGGCATAATCAATAAAGCAGAAATAGATGTTTTTGTGGAACTCTCTTGCTTTTTCCATGATCCAGCAGATGTTGCAATTTGATCTCTGGTTCATCTGCTTTTTCTAAAACCAGCTTGAACATCTGGAAGTTCACTGTTCATGTATTCTGAAGCCTGGCTTGGAGAATTTTGAGCATTTCTTTACTAGCGTGTGAGATGAGTGCAATTGTGAGGTAGTTTGAGCATTCTTTGGCATTGTCTTTCTTTGGGATTGGAATGAAAACTGACCTTTTCCAGTCCTGTGACCACTGCTGAGTTTTCCAAATTTGCTGGCATATTGAGTGCAGCACTTTCACAGCATTATCTATCAGGATTTTAAACAGCTCAACTGGAATTCCATCACTCCACTAGCTTTGTCCACAGTGATGCTTTTTAAGGCCCACTTGAGTTCATATTCCAAGATGTCTGGCTCTACATTAGTGATTACATCATCGTGATTATCTGGGTCATGAAGATCCTTTTTGTACAGTTCTTCTGTGTATTCTTGCCACCTCTTCTTAATATCTTCTGCTTCTGTTAGGTCCATACCATTTCTGTCCTTTATCGAGCCCATCTTTGCCTGAAATGTTCTCTGGTATCTCTAATTTTCTTGAAGAGATCTCTAGTCCTTCCCATTCTGTTCTTTCCCTCTATTTCTTTGCACTGATCGCTGAAGAAGGCTTTCTTATCTCTTCTTGCTATTCTTTGGAACTCTGCATTCAGATGCTTACATCTTTCCTTTTCTCCTTTGCTTTACACTTCTCTTCTTTTCACAGCTATTTGTAACCTCCCCAGACAGCCATTTTGCTTTTTTACATCTTTTCCAGTAGCATATTGGGTACCTACTGACCTGGGAAGTTCCTATTTCAGTATTGTATCATTTTGCTTTTCATACTGTTTATGGGGTTCTCAAGGCAAGAATAGTGAAGTGGTTTGCCATTCCCTTCTCCATTGGACCACATTGTGTCAGACCTCTCCACCATGACCCGCCCATCTTGGGTAGCCACACAGGGCATGGCTTAGTTTTATTGAATTAAAGAAGGCTGTGGTCCTAGTGTGTTGCACTTATCTTACACGCTAGTAAAGTAATGCTCAAAATTCTCCAAGCCAGGCTTCAGCAATACGTGAACCGTGAACTTCCAGATGTTCAAGCTGGTTTTAGAAAAGGCAGAGGAACAAGAGATCGAATTGCCAACATCCACTGGATCATGGAAAAAGCAAGAGAGTTCCACAAAAACATCTATTTCTGCTTTATTGACTATGCCGAAGCCTTTGAATATGTGGATTACATTACACTGTGGAAAATTCTGAAAGAGATGGGAATACCAGACCACCTGACCTGCCTCTTAAGAAACTGTATGTAGATCAGGAAACAACAGTTAGAACTGGACATGGAACAACAGATGGGTTCCAAATAAGAAAAGGAGTATGTCAAGACTGTATATTGTCACTCTGCTTATTTAACTTATATGCAGGGTACATCATGAGAAATGCTGGACTGGAAGAAACACAAGCTGGAATCAAGATTGCAGGGAGAAATATCAATAACCTCAGATATGCAGATGACACCACCTTTATGGCAGAAAGTGAAGAGGAACTAAAAATTCTCTTGATGAAAGTGAAGGAGGAGAGCAAAAAAGTTGACTTAAAGTTCAACATTCAGAAAACGAAGATCATGGCATCCGGTCCCATCACTTCAAGAAAAATAGATGGGGAAACAGTGGAAACAGTGTCAGACTTTCTTCTTTTGGGCTCCAAAATCACTGTAGATGGTGATTGCAGCCATGAAATTAAAAGACACTTATTCCTTGGAAGAAAAGTTATGACCAACCTAGATAGTATATTGAAAAGCAGAGAAATTACTTTGCCAACAAAGATCCGCCTAGTCAAGGCTATGGTTTTTCCTGTGGTCATGCATGGATGTGAGATTTGGACTGTGAAGAAAGCTGAGCGCCGAATATTGATGCTTTTGAAGTGGTGTTGGAGAAGACTCTTGAGAGTCCCTTGGACTGCAAGGAGATCCAGCCAGTCCATTCTGAAGAAGATCAGCCCTGGGATTTCTTTGAAGGGAATGATGCTAAAGCTGAAACTCCAGTACTTAGGCCACATCATGCTAAGAGTTGACTCACTGGAAAAGACTCTGATGCTGAGAGAAATTGGGGGCAGGAGGAGAAGGGGGCGACTGATAATGAGATGGCTGGATGGCATCACGGACTCAATGCAACCGAGTCTAAGTGAACTCTGGGAGTTGGTGATGGACAGGGAGGCCTAGTGTGCTGCTGTTCATGGGGTTGCAAAGTTCGGACACGACTGAGTGACTGAACTGACTGAACTGATTGAGTGACCATTTTTTCCAGCACCACTTTTTAAAGGATTGTCTTTTCTCCATTGTAAAATCTTGCCTCCTTTGTCAAAATAAGGTGTCCATAGGTGCATGGATTTATCTCTGGGCTTTCTGTTTTGTTCCATTGATCTATGTTTCTGTCTTTGTGCTAGTACCATGCCCTTTTGAAGACTGTCACTTTGCAATATAGCCTGAAGTCAGGGAGGTTGATTCCTCCAGTTCCATTCTTTCTCAAGATTGCTTTGGCTATTCTGTTTTTTTGTTTTTTTTTTTTGTTTTGGTAATTCCATACAAATTTTGAAATTATTTGTTCTAATTCTCTGAAAAATACCGTTGGTAGCTTGATAGGGATTGCACTGAATCTATAGAATGCTTTGGATACTAGACTCATTTTCACTATATTGATTCTTCCAATCCATGAACATGGTATATTTCTCCATCTATTTGTGGTATTTCTCCATCTCTTTGGTTTCTTTCATCAGTGTTTTATAATTTTCTGTATATAGGTCTTTTGTTTCTTCAGGTAGATTTATTCCTAAGTATGTTATTCTTTTTGTTGCAATTGTGAATGGAATTGTTTCCTTAATTTCTCTTTCTGTTTTCTCATTCTTAGTGTATAGGAATGCAAGGGATTTCTGTGTGTTAATTTTATATCTTGCAACTTTACTGTATTCATTGATTAGCTCTGGTAATTTTCTGGTGGAGTCTTTAGTGTTTTCTATATAGAGGATCATGTCATCTGCAAAAAGTGAGAATTTTACTTCTTCTTTTCCAATCTGGATTCCTATTATTTCTTTTTCTGCTCTGATTACTGTGGTCAAAAGTTCCAAAACTATGTTGAATAGTAGTGGTGAGATTGGGCATCCTTGTCTTGTTCCTGACTTTAGGGGAAATGGTTTCAATTTTTCATCATTGAGGATAATGTTTCCTGTGGGTTTGTCATATATAGCTTTTATTATGTTGAGGTATATTCCTCTATGCTTGCTTTCTGGAGGGTTTTTTTTTTTAATCATAAATGGATGTTGAATTTTGTCAAAGGCTTTCTCTGCATCTATTGAGATAATCATATGGCTTTTATCTTTCAATTTGTTAATGTGGTATATCACATTGATTGATTTGTGAATATTGAAGAATCCTTGCATTCCTGGGATAAAGCCCACTTGGTCATGATGTATGATCTTTTTAATATGTTGTTGGATTCTGTTTGCTAGAATTTTGTTAGGGATTTTTGCAACTGTGTTCATCAGTGATATTGGCCTGTAGTTTTCTTTTTTTTGTGGCATCTTTGTCTGGTTTTGGTATTAGGGTGATGATGGTCTCATAGAATGAGTTTGGAAGTTTACCTTCCTCTGCAATTTTCTGGAAGAGGTTGAGTAGGATAGGTGTTAGCTCTTCTCTAAATTTTTGGTAGAATTCAACTGTGAAGCCATCTGATCCTGAGCTTTTTGTTGGTTGGAAGATTTCTGATTACTAGGTTTGAGGTGGACAGCATCTATAGGGGTCTTGTTTTTGTATCCATTCAGCCAGTTTTTGTCTTTTGGTTGGGGCATTCAACCCATTTACATTTAACATAATTACTGATAAGTATGATCCCACTGTCATTTACTTTGTTGTTTTGGGTTTGAGTTTATAAACCTTTTCTGTGTTTCCTGTCTAGAGAAGATCCTTAGCATTTGCTGAAGAGCTGGCTTTTTGGTGCTGAATTCTCTGAGCTTTTGTCTGTAAAGCTTTTGATTTCTCCTTCATATTTGAATGAGATCTTTGCTGGGTATAGTAATCTGGTTTATAGGTTTTTCTCTTTCATCACTGTAAGTATGTTCTCCCATTCTCTTCTGGCTTGAAGAGTTTCAATTGAAAGACAGCTGTTATCTTTATGGGGATCCCCTTGTGTGTTATTTGTTGATTTTCCCTTGCTACTTTTAATATTTGTTCTTTGTGTTTGATCTTTGTTAATTTGATTAATATGTATCTTGGGGTGTTTTGCCTTGAGTTTATCCTGTTTGGGACTCTCCAGGTTTCTTGGACTTGGGTGGCTATTTCCTTCCCCATTTTAGGGAAGTTTTCAACTGTTATCTCCTCAAGTACTTTCTCATGGCTTTTCTTTTCGTCTTCTTCTTGGGACTCCTATGATTCGAATGTTGGGGTGTTCAACATTGTCCCAGAGGTCTCTAAGGTTGTCCTCACTTCTTTTTAATTCTTTTTTTCCCCTCTATGCTTCATTTATTTCCACAATTCTGTCTTCCACCTCACGTAGCCTATCTTCTGCCTCAGTTATTCTACTGTTGGTTCCCTCCAGGGTGCTTTTGACCTCAGTTATTGCCATATTTTGGCCACCTCATGCAAAGAGTTGACTCATTGGAAAAGACTCTGATGCTGGCAGGGATTGGGGGCAGGAGGAGAAGGGGATGACAGAGGATGAGATGGCTGGATGGCATCCCAACTCGATGGACATGAGTGTGAGTGAACTGAATTGATCTGATTGCATTATTCATTATTGATTGAATCTTTTTTTTTTTCCTTCTAGGTCCTTGTTAAACTTTTCTTGCATCTTCTCAATCCTTGTTTCCAGGCTATTTATCTGTAACTCCATTTTGTTTTCAAAATTTTGGATCATTTTTACTATTATTATTCTGAATTCTTCTTCAGTTAGACTCCTTATCTTCTCCTCTTTTGTTTGGTTTGGTGGGCTTTTATCATGTTCCTTTACCTGCTGAATATTTCTCTGCCTTTTCATCTTGTTTAGGTTGCTGTGTTTGGGGTGGCCTTCATGTATGCTGGAAGCTTGTGGTTCCTTTTATTGTGAACGTTCCTCCTTGTTAAGGTGTCCCAGTCATTAACCACTGGAAGAAGGAGAATCTCGTTAAAGACACTTGTAGTTTTGGGTGAGGTCTGGGAGGTTCTGCAGAGCTTCTGAGCCCTCTCCCTATGGAGTCAAGGTGCCTTTTCCTTCTAGTACATTGATTCTGTGTTTACTTCTTCACATCCAGCTGAGGCAACCCTCAAAAGCCTACAGAGCTAAACTCAAAATTTTACTCATCCAACTGCTTTAAATATAGCCATGGAATTTGAAGACTGTTTGTAAATTTAAAAAGGTTTAAAACTAAGATAAAGTGGAAATACAACTTATTAAGATTTGTGGGATAGAGTGAGGCAGTGCTTAGGGAAAATTTGCAGCACTGAATGCACATATTATTAAAGAAGAAAGATTAAAATAAATAATTTAAGTTTCCTTGGAAATAAGAGAAAAATAACAAACTTAATTTGTCACCCTGCTTATTTATCTTATATGCAGAGTACATCATGAGAAATGCTGGGCTGGAGGAAGCACAAGCTGGAATCAAGATAGCCAGGAGAAATATCAATCACATCAGATATGTGAATGACACTACCCTTCTGGCAGAAAGTCAGGAACTAAAAAGCCTCTTGATGAAAGTGAAAGAGGAGAGTGAAAAAGTTGGCTTAAAGTTCCCCATTTAGAAAACTAAGATCATGGCATCTAGTCCCATCACTTCATGGCAAATAGATGGGGAAACAGTGGAAACAGTGGCTGACTTTATTTTTCTGGGCTCCAAAGTCACTGCAGATGGTGATTGCAGCCATGAAATTAAAAGACGCTTACTCCTTGGAAGGAAAGTTATGACCAACCCAGACAGCATATTAACAAGCAGAGACATTACTTTGCCAACAAAGGTCTATCTAGTAAAGGCTATGGTTTTTCCAGTAGTCATGTATGGATGTGAGAGCTGGACTATAAAGAAAGCTGAACACAGAGATTTGATGCTTCTGAATTGTGGTGTTGGAGAAGACTCTTGAAAATTCCTTGGACTACAAGGAGATCCAACCAGTCCCCATCCTAAAGGAGATCAGTCCTGGGTGTTCATTGGAACACCTGATGTTGAAGCTGAAACTCCAATGCTTTGGCCACCTGATGGGAAGAGCTGACTTATTTGAAAAGACCCTGATGCTTGGAAAGATTGAGGGCAGGAGGATAAGGGGATGACAGAGGATGAGATGGTTGGATGGCATCACTGACTCAATGGACATGGGTTTAGGTGGACTCCGGGAATTGGTGATGGACAGGGAGGCCTGGCATGCTGCTGTTCATGGGATCACAAAAAGTTGGACATGACCTAGCAACTGAACTGAACTGAAATTCAAAGTAACCAGGAGAAAAATACTCTCTTAGAGTATCCATCAATGAAATTAACAATAGGAACTCAGTAGAGAAAATCATTAAAGCCAAAAGCTGGTAATTTGAAAAGATCAATTAATAGATAAATTTTCACCAGATTGATTAAGGAAATAAGGAGAGGATACAAATTGCAAATATCAGAAGTGAAAGAGGGGACCTCAGAGCAGATTGTATGGATATTAAGAAGATAACGAAGGAATATTATGAACAACTGTATGCTCACAAAGTTGATAACCTAGATGAAATGGACCAATTCTTTTAAACAAATGTCTGCCAAATCTCACACAAGAAGAAATAAATTATCAGAATAGGCCTATATCTGTTAAACAAATTGAATCAAAAATTTATAAATTTCCCAAACAAGAAGCACAATAAACCCTAGATGGGTTTATTGGTAAATTCCACCAAATATTTAAGGAAAACATGCCATTTCTCTATAATCTCTTCCAAAAATATAAGCAGGGGTTATAAATCCTAACTCTTTCTAGGCCAGAATTAACCTAATATCAAACGTGACATTATGAGAAAATAAAACTGTAGGCTGATATGTCTCTTGAACATAGACAGGAAAATCCTCATGAAAATACAATCAGATCAAACCTAACAATATATCAAAAGAATGATACACAATGACTGAGTGGGATTCATCTCATATAGTTGAGGCAGACTTAACATTCAAATATCAATTAATGTGATCCATCACATCAACAGGCTAGAGAAGGAGAAATTACATGATCAAATCAGTAAATGCAGAAAAAGTGGTTGACAAAATCCAACAACTATTCATGATAAAAACTCACCAAACTAGAAAAAGAGGGGAGCTTTTTTGACTTGAAAAGAACATTTACCAAAAAATTCACAATTGATGTCATATTTAATGATGTGTGTATGCTCAGTCACTCAGTCGTGTCCAGCTCTTTCATGACCCCATGGATTGTAGCCCACCAGGCTCCTCTGTCCATGGAATTTCCCAGGCAAGAATACTGGAGTGAGTTGCTATTTTCTACTCTAGGGGATCTTCTCGACTTAGAGATCAAACCCATATCTCTTATGTCTCCTGCATTGGCAGGTGGATTCTTTACCACTGTGCCACCTGGAAAGCCCACCAACAGTCTACTGAAATCCCTGACCATTGTCCATTGCTTGATTGTATTTTATCATCCTAAAGAGGGATTTCTACCTTTTAGTTTTCACCCATTATCTGTCCTTGAAGATTTATTATTTGCACAAAATTTATACTTCATTTGTGAGCCAAAAAAATGTAACAGGAAGGAAATTTTTTTCTCAGTAAGGAAGAATTCCATGACAACAAGAATAAGAAAAGTCTCTTACTTGTTTGGGGGCCATTAGCAGTCCCCTCAAGTTTTTTTCAATTATTCACTTATAAAACAGGAATGATGACACTTATTTTAAAGCATGGTTGCAAAGATTAAATGAGACCCAGAATGCCATGTTCTGAAAATATTAGCTCCCTTTGCAAATTCCTGTGATTTTCATCCTTTTAGCTTGTTTGAAAGGAACAAATTTCACTTTTAAAAAAACATTCATAGTTGTCAAGGCTCCACACATTCAGATGGAAAGGCCCTATTTTTAACTTCTGTTTTAATGTAACACATATTCTACTGTAGCTGAGGCAAACATAAATATAGATGCATATACTTGAGGACAGAAATTTGCTAGAGAGCTAAAAATGTTCCAGCATCCCCTACTATTCTTTTTTTCCTACTTTTCCATGTGTGTGTGTTTGTGTGTGTGTGTCCTATCAAGGAGGGAGACAGTATTACCCTTGTGCATGTGTATTTCAAGCAAGTTTTCATGAGAGTAAATGACAAAGCACTCAATGAATGGAAACTCAGGTGGAAAGCAGAATTCCTTGGCATGCTTCCTGAGTCAATCTCAAAATGAAAGTTTTTCCCTCTTGCTAGTGTCAACATATGTATTTATATATGATATACTTGCCGGGAGCCAGCATGAGGAACTCTGCCCATGGCAAAAGTCATGAGGAAAGAGACTTTGGCATACGCAAAGGCGAGATCAAGCCTCAGGAAATCCCCTGTTCCCGAGCATCTACCCTCAAAACCAGAGTCTGCCTACTTTACTATTTTATGCTCTCACCTACACCTCTGACTTTACGGGGGGCTCTCCCCCATCACCCCTCTCAGGGAAGGAGTTAACCTACAGCTCCAGCTAATAAAAATTCCTGGGCGTGACAATAGTGTTTCAACTTATGAACTCCTGTGAAGGTTATCTAGCCTGCCTGTACAGGTTCGTCCGGCCATATGTGATTGTTTACAGCCTCCCAACCATGAGAGGCATGAGATGTTTTAGACTTACTAAAGGCAGATTTTTTTAGGAAGTTAGAAATTATTAATATAGTGGATTGACTAGGAATTATATTGATGAACGGTTTTTCATTTGTTGGGCCAGTATTTGCTGCTAAGTCTCCATATTCCCTGCCCTTATAATGAATATAACTAGCATATAGAAGAAATAAGTATTAACCTTTAAGATTAATCATGTTAACCTTAGGCTAAGTAAATTCCTTTCTTAATTGTAACCCACTACACCCTCACCCTATAGGAATGCAACTTTATCTGGTACCTTCGGAGAGTGGTGCCTGGTTTAAGAAAAATCACCCCTGAAAAATAAGTTTCTGGTTGACTGACCATTATCAGAAAGAAAGGATCATAAAATGTTAGTAGGCCCCCTGACCATAAGATGATGTAAAATTCCTAAGACCTTTTTGTATACATTTATATGAAGCACCTGATTTTGATAAAGGTCAGGACTGCTGACACCCTCGTGACTTTAAAATTTCATTTGTCTCTATGTGTAACAAAAGGTATATAAGCAAACCTGAAAATAAAGAAAATGGATCAGTTTCTGGAAAGACTGATTCCCCCATGTTGTTCTTTCTTATTCTCCTTTTTTTTCTGGCTGAATTCCCATCTGGAGCGTGGGTGCTCTCCAAGCCTGCTAATTTTGCCCTGGCTTTTAAGATCCACACAAGAGGGAGCGCAAGGAGGGGCACCCTCTGCTATTCAAGTGGGTGCTGGTGGCCTACATAGGTGGTGCAAGCTTCTTGTCTTGAAGCTTTATTGGTATGCCTCATAAACCAAGTTATTCAGCCTCTTTTTCTCCACTAATTTTCCTACTACACTAGTCCTTTCTAATCTCTCTTTATACTTCTAATTAAATAGCTTTTTCCTAGGACTCCAACTCCGTCTCTGCTTCGAATTACCCTGGATCCACCAGGGCTGGACCCCGGCATATAATCATCAGGAAAACTATATACAGCAGACCCTGCAGTCATTAAACTGAAATTAGAATTGCTATATTGTCACTCATCGGCTGTGGGACCATAAGTAAATTTACATCTGTGAACCTGAATTTCTTCATCTGTGAAAATAGGAATTATATCTGCTTGTGAGTGAGATAATGATATACATAGAAAAGATACATGTTTGTGTGATTCTAATCAAAAAGTTTGATGTAAACTTTGCATAACGTTCCTATGTCCAAATGGAAGAACATTTCCTCAACCCTTCACTGCCCTAGCCCACTGCAATGAAAACCCAACTTTAAAAACAGTACCAGTTCAAGCACAATTAATTTGCTTTCTATGAGTAATTACAGAATATTGAGTGCTTTATGTTTATAATTGGCATGTCAAAAAGGAGTGCTTGTAAGTAAAGATTTATTTGCATTTTTAAGCAAGATATGGGCTTCCCTGGTAGCTCAGAGGTTAAAGCATCTGCCTCTAATGGGGGAGACCTGGGTTCGATCCCTGAGTCTGGGAAGATCCCCTGGAGAAGGAAATGGCAACCCACTCCAGTATTCTTGCCTGGAGAATCCCAAAGATGGAGGAGCCTGATAGGCTACAGCTCATGGGGTTGCAAAGAGTTGGACACAACTGAGCGACTTAACTTCTAAGCAAGATATGGTGCTATCACTGATTTATTTATCTATATTCCTTACAATCTTCTTTTCTGAAGAAAGGCAGAATAGTAAAGACAAGGTGACACATGAGTGTCATATTTATCATGGCTCCCCTCTCTTGTGCCCACAGCAGACATTTCAGAATAACAGCAGACATTTCAGTCAATAACAGAACTTATGGTCTCAGAATCCTTCACAGTGTTTCCAGGAGCCACTACCAGTCTGTAATACTTGACTGGTAAAATGAAACCCATAGGCCATCCAATCTATAGGGAAAGGAAGAATGCACAGCAAGCTAACACGATTGCTTCCCTCTCGATTCTCTCTGAGGTCTCAGACATATCACACAACTTGTCCAAGACTTACCTTTCTCATGTGTAAAACAAGAGAATTGCAGTGACTTTGTGATGTGTCCATGTGGCTGGTCTGAATTACTTAACTCCTAATTTCCTTTCTAGCTAGCATTAACCAGAAGAGAGATTCTTACAGGAGACTTAGAGGATGGAAGTTCTGTAGGCTGTATGCATTGTCACTCATCTCTGACTCACCTTGCTAGAGTGAGGCAGCAAATGAACCTGGATTGTTAAACGATGTCAGTTACCTTCTTTATAGTTCTCCAGTTCCTGGGCCAGGTGCATCTGTGTTCCTAGCTCCTGCCTCAGCAGAGTTCAGAGATGACTGAAACTGATGTGGGTTTCACACCATCCTTCATTTGTGCTTATGGGTTCCTGCTAGATCTTCCTCTTCCTCATTCCATACCCATCTCCCCTTCCCAACTTCTGTCCTGTGAACTTTGAGCTCCAGAACTGGACACAAATACAACTGTCTGAGATCAACAGTTGCATAAGATCAAATCTCTGTAACAAATCCATGCATAGCCTAGTGATTTTGTGTCTGTGATTGAACCCTGAAATTACAATCAGATCATTTCTAAAATTTCTTCTAATTCCTTCTGTTTACATATGGGAAGCTCAGATAGCGTAATTGTTAGGGGCTCACACTTTGTAGTCTGGGCTAACCCAGGTTCAAATCTTAGCTTTGACATAACTGCTTATGTCTCTTTAGACAGGTTTTTAACCTCGTTAAATATCACATTTCTTGCCTATAATAGAAAGTTGTTATATTTATCCCTATCATAAGACCATTATGAGGATTTAAGAAAATTATAGAATATTTTGTATCATTCCAGGCACTCAAAAAATGGTAGCTTTAAAAATTTCAAGTATAGATTTTTAGTCTTACTACATTTTGGGTTGACAGAGGATGATAAACAAACAAAAAAAATCTAAAAATCTTCTTTAGTTAACTTAGCTATGAATAAGCTATCTATCTATGAGAAGGAAACAAAAGTATCAATTTTATCCACAAAAACTATATTGCTTATACTTCCATTTTCATTTTATCTTCTTTAAGCTATGATTTGATATTTGATTTATAGTTCATTATTTTAATTCAGTGGCTTTACGTTTTGAAACAAAATATTTCTGTTGATTAATTCTTTTTATGCAGTACCAAGTCTACATACATCAGTATCATATAGTGTAAAGAGCACTTGGATGACTCCAAAGTTCTGGATTCAAGCTTGACTTCCCTGCTTCTGGCAGGTCACTTGAACAGATAACATAGCACTACTAAAAACTGCTTCTTTATCCATGAAACTACGGTAATACCTCTTAGGAATATCTGATTTTAAAGTAAGTGTTGTCATGAAGGTTAAAGGTGAAAGAATGTTGGTAACTTCAGAATGCTTTGTAAATGCATGTGGTGTCATTGCTATTGGACATGTTCTTGTTAAAGTCCAATTTGAATTGTTGTTCTGCATCTGTTCAGCCAAATAGCAGTACTATTTAATTTCCACTTTTTGAGATGACTTGGGAAGCATGAAATCCAAAGGGAATCGAGTTTTCCTCTTACTGCCCAAAATAAGAATAATGCAACATATTGTGCCTATTAGTTATTTAACCTTGCATACCAAAATGTGGGAGAAAAAAACCCAGGCCTCTAAAATTTCTCTATTATACTATTTTTGTATTGAATAAATGAGTAATTGAATGACAGTTATAAAAATAAAGTTAGCATACATAATTTAATGCTTAGAATGGTCAGGATACTTGGTCAAGAGTGATGAGTTTGATGGAATCTTGGTCTTTAAAGAGAAACAGACCTAATAGGGAGAATAGATCATGTCACATGTACAAATTAAACATAATTCATAATAGGAAATGAGTGTCAGCATCTGGAGGAAAACCCAGTTTAGACAATCAGATGTTTTTTTTCTCATACAGGACTTTTTGTATGACCTCATATGACTTAGTGGTAAAGAATCCACCTGCCAATGCAGGAGACTCAAGTTTGACCTCTGGGTTGGGAAGATCCCCTGGAGATGGAAATGGTAACCCACTCCAGTATTCTTGCCTGGAAAATTTCCAGGACAGAGGAGCCTAGCAGGCTATAGTCCATGGAGTCACAGAAGAGTCAGACATGACTTAGTGACTAAACAAAAACTTTTTAGTACCATGTTTACTAAAGTTGAACTAGAATGATCAAATGAACTTCAAGTTGGGCAATTAGGCCAAGGCTTGATATCTTGATCAAAAAGAATAAAAATGGATAAATAAAGAAAAGATGGCTCACGATATAGCACAAGGAGCTCTACTCAGTGCTCTGTGGTGACCCAAGTGGGAAGGAAATAAACAAGAGAGGATATATGCATATGTGTGGATGATATGCTTTCCTGTACAGCAGAAACTAACATAACATTGTAAAGTTCAAAATCTTCAAAATCTAGATACTAGATTTCCTTGGTCAGGAACTGGCTAGTAGCGTCTCTCTCATGGTGACTATGAAAACTGAAAAGTCAAAGTGTCAGTTGCTCAGTTGTGTCTGACTCTTTGAGAGTTCATGGACAGTAAATTTGTCTGTGGAATTCTCCAGGCGAGAATACTGGAGTGTGTTGCCATTCCTTCTCTGGGGGATCGTCCCTATCCAGGGGTCAAACCTGGGTCTCTCACATTGCAGGCAGATTGTTTACTGTCTGAGCCAACAGGGAAGCCCCATGGTGACAACAGGCTCTTGGCTAAGTAGGGACTTTTTTTTTTCTAATTTCCCACTGTATTGGTGAAAGTGAAAGTTGCTCAGTCGTGTCTGACTCTTTGCAACCCCATGGACTATATAGTCCATGGAATTCTCCAGCCAGAATACTGGAGTGGGTAGCCTTTCCCTTCTCCAGGGGATCTTCCCAACCCAAGGATCGAACCCAAGTCTCCTGCATTGCCGGCAGATTCTTTACCAGCTGAGCCACAAAGGAAGCCCCAACTTTTCACTTATTAATTATATAATTTTCATTTTTTTTTCAGTAAGTGTGAATGTAGCAATTCATAAATAGACTCACTCTCTAAAAAGCTTATGATATGGCTAGAGAGCTAAAACATATACACATAAAACTTTAAAATTTTTACTGAATATTTAGCAATTCAGTAATGATGTAAGCAATAAATGCTTGAAGATTTCTGGTGAAGTGACATGGGGAGAGAGACCTGACTTACAGCTGGACTGGAAATGATGGCTCTTTATCTCCAGGGACCCCTGGATGTCTGGTTTTACGTTTAGCCAAGATAATGGCAGTGGTATTTACAATGTGCTGAAACTCCCCTAGTGACCTTTAGGTCAGTTTCTTTACTGATGGTCTGCAACTGGTCTAAATAGTTTTGTAACCTAACTTGATTACTTAAAGAGCCACTGAAAGCTTTGGGGGATTTCTCTCTAAGATTCATGACATAGATCTTCTGGTTTAAGCGAGAGCGTCAATCCATTGCCTGGTGCTCGAGAAATGGTCCTAGTGTGTTTGGGTCATGTGATGTCTCTTGGACCTCTGATGCTCTCCTGCATCCTGTTTCTTGATCCCCTGTATCCTTTGTTGTTGTTGTTTAGTTGCTAAGTGGTGTCCAATTCTTTTGTGACCCCATGGACTGTAGCCCACCAGTCCATGGGGTTTCCCAAGCAAGAATACTGGAGTGGGTTGCCATTTCCTTCTCCAGGGGATCTTCCCAACTCAGGGACTGAACCTGAGTCTCCTGCAAGTCTCCTGCATCGCAGGTGAATTCTTCACCATTGAGGCACTAGGGAAGCACCCCCGTATCCTTTTGTTGTTTTTGTGTTAGTCATTCAGTTGTGTGTGACTCTTTGCAACCCCATGGACTGTAGTCCACCAGGCTCCTCTGTCCATGGGATTCTCCAGGCAAGAATACTGGAGTGGGTGGCCATTCCTTTCTCTACCTGTATCCTTTACTTTTATATAAAATACAGTTGAGTACATGCCATAGAGTTCAGTGGTGGCATACCCAAACTGGAGAACACAGTATACTTCGCTGAACACCAAAGAGTCAGCCTCCTAGACGGGACATGGGAAACGACCCTCCCCCATGCTGTAATTTAGATAAGAAAGGCAAAGTCATTGTTTAGAGAAAGGAAAAATGAGGTAAGGGGTGGAGAATGAAAATATTGTTTCTATGTGGTTTCTCCCTGTCCACTCCTAAGCTGAGGTCACAAAAATATTCCTTCTACTGATGAACAGAAATGTAGTTATAGATCCAGGGCCTGAGGAGGAAGCTAAATAGACAACACAAGAGATTCAAACAGAGGGAAAGTCAAGAAGAGATGCCTTTCTACTGAATATAGAAAAAAAAAAAGATTGGGATTAACATAGACACACCACTATAAAAATAATAGGTAACTAATAAGGACCTGCTGTATAGCACAGGGACCTCTGCTCAATGCTCCGTAATGATGTATATGGGAAAAGAATCCAGAAAAAGAGTGGCTATATGTATATGTAGAAGTGGTTCACTTTGTTGTACAGCAGAAACCAACACAACACTGTAAATGAAAAATACTCCAGTAAAAATCAATTTAAAAAGAATGAAGCAGACTCACAGATATAAAGAACAAACTAGTTGTTACCAGTGTGTGTTGGGGGAAGGAGTTCTTGGGGAAGGAGAGTGAGAGGTACAAACTAGTGGGTATAAGATCAGCTCAAGCATCTTTGTATAGCATGGGGAATGTAGCCAATATTATATAATAACTTTAATGGAAAACAACCTTTGAAAATTGTATAAAACTATATATATATTTTAATAAGAAGAAATGCCTTTCTGCCCCTGTCTTTCCTAACTGCTGTTGCTGCTGTTTAGTTTCTCAGTCATGTCCAACTCTTTTGTGACCCCATAGACTGTAGTCCGCCAAGTTCCTCTATCCATGGGATTTTCCCATCAAGAATACTGGAGTGGGTAGCCATTTCCTTCTCCAGGGGATCTTCCCCTACCCAGGTTGGAACCTGTGCCTCCTGCTTGGGAAGCAGGTTCCTCACCACTGAGCCACCTGGGAAGCCTGTTCTAAGTAAGGTACCTGAAATCAGTGAAGCTGCCAGAGTCACTATGTTAGGACCTGTGACTGTCTGTGATGGGGAGGAATGTCCAGGAGGAATTTGCTTTCACTGGAATTTGATAAAGAGTTAAACTGCTTTTGAAATGGAAATTGCATTTGGAAGATTAGAAGGGGCAGCCTGTGGGACAATCTTACTCAGGATCTTACACTATCTAGGATCTTACACTCGCTTGCAACCTAGATATTATGTTCAAAAGCAGAGACTTGACTTTGCCGACTAAGGTCCGTCTAGTCAAGGCTACGGTTTTTCCAGTGGTCATGTATGGATGTGAGAGTTGGACTGTGAAGAAGGCTGAGCGCTGAAGAATTGATGCTTTTGAACTGTGGTGTTGGAGAAGACTCTTGAGAGTCCCTTGGATGCAAGGAGATCCAACCAGTCCATTCTGAAGGAGATCAACCCTGGGATTTCTTTGGAAGGAATGATGCTAAAGCTGAAACTCCAGTACTTTGACCACCTCATGGGAAGAGTTGACTCATTGGAAAAGACTCTGATGCTGGGAGGGATTGGGGGCAGGAGAAGAAGGGGATGACCGAGGATGAGATGGCTGGATGGCATCACGCACTCGATGGATGTGAGTCTGAGTGAACTCCGGGAGTTGGTGATGGACAGGGAGGCCTGGTGTGCTGCGATTCATGGGGTCGCAAAGAGTCGGACATGACTGAGCGACTGAACTGAACTGAACACTAGCTTGCAGCTTTCCTAGAAATGTGTTTAGAGGGATAAACTCCTAGTCTTAAGTTGCATAAAGGCAAGAGAATGTGGTTTGTGTCCTGAAGAATGATGTTGTCTGTGTGTTCTCTTAGGTAGTAAATGGTATAGCCTGAAGCTACTGAAATGCTGGAAATGCTAGTAGCTTTAGATTGTCTGTGTGATGATGCATAGCCTAGTGCTATGACTCAGACTCGGGTGATGATGATGCTGAGATAAAAGAGAGCTTCAACTTTGTGGAATCCTTGGTACCTACATCATTGAGGGGATGAGAGGATGTGAGGGAAGCTGCCTTAGATCTCCTTGCTCAGCTCCCCTGAATGGGATTTAAAGATAGGGGAAAAAATTAAGGTGATTCAGAAGAAATGGAATGATAAGAGAATGAGAGATGGGGGGTGAGGGTTGGGGGAGGTGGGGCTGGACAGTTGAACCGGACAGAAATATCTTATAGTTGACTTTAAAAGGCATGAAAAAGGAAGAGCTCAATGAAATTGTCAGTAGCTTTTAATGAATCATAAAAGATTACACAAGTGCCAACACCAGCTCCTCAAATTAGAAAGTAACAGTTACTCAATTTATCCTATAGTCTTGATGGATTAAAAACATGAGTATTACACAAAAGGAGAGTCTTTTCAGAGTGCTTGCCAATGTAAAGAGAAGTGTGAAGTAAAAAGAGGATTAGGACTTTGTGTGGTGGGAGAGCCCAAGTCACAGGAAAACTCCAGCCATTGACATTGGTCTGGCTCCAGTGGCTTTTAGGTAGTGACAAATCTGCTAGGATTCCTGGGCATTGGTACCTAAAGCATCTCATGAAGGGTTTAAAGGCACTGTAATTACAGTAGGAGAATACGGTGATATAAGTGTGGAAGGCTTGCAAGTGAAAGCATGGTTCAAAATGGGGATTTATGAATATAAATTGTGTATGGTTGTTGCCTTGCTCTTGCATAGAATGTATCATTGCAATAGACGTGATGTCTGAATGGAAATTCTTTGTGCATCTAAATCACTGGGGAATGGATATGCAAGTTTGCTCCTTTCTCCACTATAATTAGGCATGCTAGAAGGAAAACTTTAGAATTATCTGAGTCTACTTAAGTGGTTAATTTAAAACAATACAGGATGTCCTGGAGAGCAATTTTGACTTTAAGTATTGTTCTGTGATATACAGTGGTATCAGTGACCACAAACTCTTTACTTTCTAGTGCAGTGTAGTCTGTAAGAAAAGCCAACAGATCCTGGAGGTTAACTGTACATAAGAGAACTGAATAAAGAACTTGGCATGGCTGTGGAAATACCTACTGCTTAAAGCTCTGCTGACAAGATCTTCGGGAAAAGTCTGTTACTGCCACCCAGTGGCAATAGCCAGGATTATTGGATCAGGGATAATGGACTGGTAACGTAATTTGGAAAAGGTGGTACACTCACCTGGAAAATCCCATGGACGTAGGAGCCTGGTGGACTGCAGTCCAGGGGGTCGCGAGGAGTCAGACACGACTGAGCGACTTCACTTTCACTTTTCACTTTCATGCATTGGAGAAGGAAATGGCAGCCAGTGTTCTTGCCTGGAGAATCCCAGGGACGGGGGGAGACTGGTGGGCTGCCGTCTCTGGGGCTGCACAGAGTCGGACACCACTGAAGCGATTTAGCAGCAGCATCAGCAGCAGATGACTAGAAAATTAAAGGAATATTGACCTAGGGTGCTCTGCTATGGAAAACATTATGGACTTGAATGGGGAAATTAAAATGAGACATTCTGTTGTACATCAAAAAGCTCCCTTTTGATTTCTAAGGTGACTTGAGCCCAAATTAAAAGCCCCATTTGCACTTTGAGGGTAGATTTTTGGATACAGGCAATCAGAGGCTGGAACGACACTCAAGCAATACAAGGATGGGCAGGAAAATGATGTATTCAGCTATCCCAGTCAGAAACTTGAAAGGTGACTGAAAAATGTTATTTTTGTCAACAAGATCATGAGAGGGCTTCCCTGGTGGTCCAGTGGTAAAGAATCCAGCTGTCAATGCAGGAGACGTGGGTTCCATCCCTGAGCCAGGAAGATCTCACATGCTGCAGGGCAACTAGGCCTGTGCACCACAACTCCTGCAGACTGTGCACCCAGAGCCTATGCTCCACAGCAAGAGAAGCCACCACAGTGAGAAGCCTGTGCACCACAACTCCTGCAGACTGTACACCCAGAGCCTATGCTCCACAGCAAGAGAAGCCACCGCAATGAGAAGCCTGTGCACCACAACTAGAGGAAAGTTCATGCAGCAACCAAGACCCAGCACAGTCAAAATAAATGAATAAAATAGAACATTAAAAAAAAAACAACAAACAAGAAAATGAGAGGCGATATAACCATGGGTTTCATCCCAGGGTGATCTGGGTCCACCCATACCTGGCAGGTAAATTATGAGTCTGTGGTGAATACCAATGGGTCTTCACTGAGATAGATGTTCATTCTGGGTTTGGTTATCCAGTTACCCCACTGGAGCTGTCTCCAGAATCTGTTTCTTAATTTTGTGCAGTATGAGTTGGCTGACCGTTTCCATATCATCACATTCTGATTAAAAATTCTTTCTTTGGGAACCTACTGTATAGCACAGGGAACTCTGCTCAATGTTGTGTGGTAGCCTGGATGGGAGGAGGTTTCGGGGAGAATGGATACATGCATAAGTATGGTTGAGGGCTGAGTCCCTTCTCTGCTCACCTGAAACTGTTATAACATTGTTAATTGGCTGTGAGTGAGTGAGTGAGTGAGTGAGTGAGTGAAGTCACTCAGTTGTGTCTGACTCTGCAACCCCGTGGACTGTAGCCCACCAGGCTCCTCCATCCATAGGATTCTCCAGGCAAGAATACTGGAGTGGGTTGCCATTGCCTTCTCCAGGTACCCTAATACAAAATAAAAAGCTAAAAAAAAATGCCTTCTTTGGTTTATTATTATTCCTTTTGAAGTTCACCACTTACAAGTTCTACTTGCAGACCAACAGAAAACCGTTCATACAAATTCTCTGTCTTTATGATAAAGGTGACTTTTCCTCAATAATATAGTCCTCATTTCTGTCTGAGATCTCCCCAGAAGCATATTTAACATTCATATTTCTGCAATAGTCTCTTCAAGGTAACCTAGACTTTTCTATCATACTCCTCAAACTCTTCTAGTCTCTTCTAGTGTGTGCATGCTCAGTCAGTTCAGTCATGTCCAACTCTTTGAAACCCTAAGGATGGCAGCCCACCAGGCTCTTCTGTTCATGGGATTCTCCAGGCAGGGATACCGGAGTGGGTTGCTATGCCCTCCTCCAGGGGATCTTGCTGACAAAAAGATCAAATCTGAGTCTCTTATGTCTTCTTAATCTTTATCACTAGCACCACCAGGGAAGCCCCCTTCTAGCCTCTACCCATTACCAGATTCCAAAGTCATTTTCACATTTTAAAGTATTTGTTACAGCAGCACTCCACTTGCTGTTACTATCTTCTGTATTAGTTTTCCTGTGTGGCTATAAGGAAGTACTACACACAGGGTGGATTAAACGATAGACATTTATCTCATAGTTTTGGGGGTTGGAAGTCCAAAATCAAAATGTCAGTAATCTCGATTCTTTCTGAGACCTGTCCACCTTATGCCTCTATCCCCCAAATTTTAATTATTCCAGCATCAACTCTCAGTTTAAAATCTCATTATCTAAATTACTCAAATCAGTTATGGCTGAAACTTGGGGTATGATTCATAGTCCATGCTGTGGTAACTTCAGGCATTCTTCAGCATGTAGATGGCATCTTTCTACATCTTCATTTTGTCTTCTGTTTATCTGTGTCTGTCCCAGGGTCCAAATTTCCAAATTTCCTCTTAATATTGGTTTACACCAGAATGACCTCATTTTAGCTTGACTACCTCTATAAATACCCTGTTTTCAAATAAGAGCACTTTCTATAGAACTATGGGTTAAAACTTCAAGAGACCTTTTTGGTGGACAAAATTCAACCTGTAAAATTATCTATATTATTTTCCTTCTTCTGGAAAAACTTATTTTTAATATTTCTTGAGGATCTTATCTATTTGTAATGAATTACCTCAGCTTTTCTTTTGTTTGAATGTCTTTATTTTTGCTTTACTCTTGAAGAATAATAATTTTAGGTGATTGATTTTTCACTTCAACACACAAGATATATATATATATATATTTTTTTTTTTTCAACACACACAACACTCCATTCTTTTCTTACTTGCATGGTTTGTGACAAGAAGCGTGCTGTATATAATTCTTCTTATCCTACCTCTCAGCTGTCTTTGATATTCTGCAGTTTTAATATGTTAACCTAGGTGTGGTTTTGTTTTATTGATATTTAGCTTGTTTGGGGATTGAGATTCTTGAATCTATGTCTGTTATTAATTTTGAATAGTTCAGAACCATTATAAATTTATATAATTCTCATTTTCTATTCTCATTCTATTCTCCTGCTGCTATTCTAATTACACTAATATAACAACTTTTGATTAATTTAATATTTATTGAACACCAGTATGTATTAAATGGCTTCCCAGGTGGCTCAATAACAAAGAATCCACCTGCCAATGCAGGAAATATAAGAGACTCAGGTTCGATCCCTGGGTGGGGAAGAACCCCTGGAGAAGGGCATGGCAATCCAATCCAATATTCTTGCCTGGAGAACTCCATGAACAGAGAAGCCTGATGGGTTAGAGTCCGTGTTGTTGCAAAGAGTTGGACGCAACTGAAGTGACTTAGCACAGCACAGCACATGTACTAAGTACTATCTTGAGACCTATAAATATACCTGTACATAGAAAAGACAAAATATAGTAGTTGCATTTTAAACTGTATAAAGATATGGTCAGGGCATTTTAAAATAATTTCACCTTTAATTATAAATTGCATATAGTTTAACACTTTAGGTATAACTTAGTTTTGAGTTATTGAGATATAGTTTATATAACTTGCAGTTTGTCACTTTGAAGTATAGATTTCAATGGCTTTTGTTATAGTCACAGAGTAATGCATCTACCTGAGCCACAGTTAGCTCCCGGTATTATTTTTGCTGACTGTATAGAACTTCTCCATCTTTGGCTGCAAAGAATATAATCAATCTGGTTTTGGCGTTGGTCATCTGGTGATATCCATGTGTAGAGTCTTCTCTTGTGTTGTTGGAAGAGGGTGTTTGCTATGACCAGTGCGTCCTCTTGGCAAAACTCTATTAACCTTTGCCCTGCTTCATTTTGTACGCCAAGGCCAAATTTGCCTGTTACTCTAGGTGTTTCTTGACTTCTGACTTTTGCATTCCAGTCCCCTATAATGAAAAGGACATATTTTTGGGGTGTTAGTTCTAAAAGGTCTTGTAGATCTTCATAGAACCATTCAACTTCAGCATTACTGGTCAGAACATAGACTTGGATTACCATATTGAATGGTTTGCCTTGGAAATGAACAGAGATCATTCTGTTGCTTTTGAGATTACATCCAAGTACTGCATTTCAGACTCTTTTGTTGATTATGATGGCTACTCTATTTCTTCTAAGGGATTCTTGCCCACAGTAGTAGACAGATTGGCATCTGAGTTAAATTAACCAATTAACCCATTCCAGTCCATTTTAGTTCACTGATTCCTAAAATGTTGATGATTACTCTTGCAGCAAAATGGCTGTCTGAGGAGGCCTTACAAAGAGCTGTAAAAAGAAGAGAAGCAAAAAGCAAAGGAGAAAAGGAAAGATATAACCATTTGAATGCAGAGATCAAAAGAATAGCAAGGAGAGATAAGAAATCTTCCTCAGCAATCAATGCAAAGAAATAGAGGAAAACAATAACATGGGAAAGACTAGAGATCTTTTCAAGAAAATTAGAGTTATCAAGGGAACATTTCATGCAAAGACGGGCTCAGTAAAGGACAGAAATGGTATGGACCTAACAGAAACAGAAGATATTAAGAAGAGATGGCAAGAATACACAGAAGAACTGTACAAAAAGATCTTCATGACCCAGATAATCATGATGGTGTGATCACTCACCTAGAGCCAGACATCCTGGAATGTGAAGTCAAGTAGGCCTTAAGAAGCATCACTACAAACAAAGCTAGTGGAGGTGATGGAATTCCACTTGAGCTATTTCATATCCTGAAAGATGATGCTGTGAAAGTGCTGCACTCAATATGTCAGCAAATCTGGAAAACCCAGCAGTGGCCACAGAACTGGAAAAGGTCAGTTTTCATTCCAGTCTCAAAGAAAGGCAATGCCATAGAATGCTCAAACTATTGCACAACTGCACTCATCTCACATGCTAGTAAAATAATGCTCAAAATTCTGCAAGCCAGGCTTCAGCAATACATGAACCATAAACTTCCAGATGTTCAATCTGACTTTAGAAAAGGCAGAAGAATCAGAGGTCAAATTGCCAACATCTGCTGGATCATCAAAAAAGCAAGTGAGTTCCAAAAATATCTATTTCTGATTTATTGACTATGCCAAAGCCTTTGACTGTGTGGATCACAACAAACTGGAAAATTCTGAAAGAGATGGGAGCAACAGACCACCTTAACTGCCTCCTGAGAAATCTGTATGCAGGTCAGGAAGCAACAGTTAGAACTGGACATGGAACAACAGACTGGTTCCAGATAGGAAGAGGAGTACATCAAGGCTGTATATTGTCACCCTGTTTATTTAACTTATATGCAGAGTACATCATAAGAAACGCTGGGCTGGATGAAACACAAGCTAAAATCAAGATTGCTTGGAAAAATATCAATAACCTCAGTTATGCAGATGACACCATCCTTATGGCAGAAAGTGAAGAAAAACTAAAGAGCCTCTTGATGAAAGTGAAAGATGAGAGTGAAAAAGTTGGTTTAAAGCTCAGCATTCAGGAAACTAAGATTATGGCATCTATTCTTATCACTTCATGGTAAATAGATGGGAAAACAGTGGCTCACTTTATGTTTGGAGGCTTCAAAATCACTGCAGATGGTGACTGCAGCCGTGGAATTAAAAGACGTTTACTCCCTGGAAGGAAAGTTATGACCAACCCAGACAGCACATTAAAAAACAGACATATTACTTTGCCAACAAAGGTCCGTCTAGTCAAGGCTATGATTTTTCTAGGAGTCATGTATGGATGTGAGAGTTGGACTGTGAAGAAAGCTAAGCGCTGAAGAATTGATGCTTTTGAACTGTGGTGTTGGAGA
Source organism: Nanger dama (assembly GCA_917880005.1). Taxonomy (NCBI): domain Eukaryota; kingdom Metazoa; phylum Chordata; class Mammalia; order Artiodactyla; family Bovidae; genus Nanger; species Nanger dama. The sequence continues at coordinate 3,368,873 of CAKJTW010000078.1, read as the reverse complement.
AGGCTCTTGAGAGTCCCTTGGACTGCAAGGAGATCCAATCAGTCCATCTTAAAGGAGATCAGTCCTGAGTGTTTATTGGAAGGACTGATGTTGAAGCTGAAACTCCAATACTTTGGCCACCTGATGCAAAGAACAGACTCATTTGAAAAGACCTGATGCTGGGAAAGATTGAAGGCAGAACAAGAAGGGGATGACAGAGGATGAGATGGCTGGCTGGCATCACTGACTCAATGGACATGAGTTTGAATAAACTCTGGGTGTTGGTGATGGACAAGGATACCTGGTGTGCTGCAGTCCATGGGGTTGCAAATAGTTGGACACGACTGAGTGACTGATCTGAACTAAACTGAATGCATCTCTCATCACAATCAGCTTTAGAATATTATCATTGCTCTCAAATTAGATTCCATGTGCCTTAAAGATCACTCTTCAAACCTTCCACCCTACCCTCTAGGGGTAGACAACTTATTAGTTGTCTGATTTTTGTATATATTATATATATAATATGTATACATATATATTGTGTATATATACCTATTCTTGACATTTCATATAAATTGAATCATGATATGTGATCCATTGTGATTATCTCACTTAGCATGATGTTTTCAAAGTTTATCAATGTTTTAGCAAGTAATGATACTTCACTTATTTTTGTTGTTGAATAATATTCCATTGTATAAATATCCCATATTTAATTTGTTCAGTTGATAGACATTCTATTGTTTCTACTATTTAGCTAATATGAATAATGCTTCTATGATCATTTAAGCCCAAGTTTTTATCTGGTTATGTTTTCATTTATCTTTCAGTTTATGTCATCTCTTCTGCATATATAACAGAGTAGAATTATTGAGTCATATGGTAACTCTATTTTTACCTTTTGGGAGTTGCCAGACTGTTTTCCAAAGTAGGTGCATCATATTATATTCACATCATCAGTGAAGGTTTCAATTTTTCACATTCTCATTCATATTGTTATTATGTGTCTCTTTCATTATAGTCATCTTAGTGGATATGAAGTATTATATAATTTGTTGTGCAATTCCATATTTAGTAATGGTGAATATCTTTTCATGGGGCTTTTGTCCCTTTGTTTACCTTCTTTGAAAAAAATAACTCTTCAGATCCTTTGACTATCTTCTAATTGGGTTATTTGTTGTTTTGTCATTGAGCTGTAAACTTTTAAAAAGTATTTTAGATTTCATGAGTGCAGCTGAGCTGGGAGACAGAGTACAGCTGCCATTTGTCAGAGCAGTCATTTAAAGCCACAAGGCAAAAATGAAAGAGTTAAACATTTAATCTCTTACTGAAATGGTATAAACAAGAGGCTAAAATGAGAGAAAGTAGTGACTCGTATTCTGTTTTTCCTCATGGAACAAGGAAGGCAGTTTTACAGACCTTGGGTTTGGGAGGAGAGGAATAAAGGCAAGGAGTGTGAAAGCGCTGGGTACAGAGCTGAAGAAGGTACAGTATCTTAAAGCTGTTTCCCTACAAAAGGAGGTTTCAGCAGAGGGATCTACATAGATATGCCCAACTTTAGGAATAGGGCTAGGAATACAAATATGCAAATAGTATGCTCTTAACCAGCCAGAGTACACCTCTTTTCAGAAACTGTAACACACAGCTATGCACCAAGTCCCATGGGAGGAGGGCAGATTTCCCACATGAGGTCTTCTGCTTGGTAAAGCCTTTGTATTAATAATTGTCTCTGCTCAGATATGAAAAATCACACATAGATTTTTTTACGTCATTGTTTTAAATATTTTCTTCTCTATATTATAGCTTCAATTAAAAAAATTATGTTTTCTTTTTAATTGGAGGATAATTGTTTTAAAATCTTGTGTTGGTTTCTGCCATACAGCAACATGAATCAGCCAAAGTATACATATATTCTCCCCTCCTTGAACTTCCCTCCCACTCCGCCCCCATCTCACTCTTCTAGGTACCACAGAGCACAGAGCTGAGCTCCCTGTACTGTACAGAAGCTTCTGACTAGCTATATATTTTACACATAATAGTGAATACATGTCAATGCTAGAGACTAGAACACAGATTTTTAATCAAGTTGAACTCCTTATTAGATACAAGTCCTAGTATTAGATAGTAGTCTAAGTCTACTAATTAAAATATATCTGGGGAAACTTTTCTCCTCTTACCTACATTGAGTTTTCACCTTCCTGTTGGTTTGGGGAGTTTTTATTGATCTGTCTTTAAACTCACTGTTTTTCTTAGCCATGTTCAATCTACTGATGAGCCCATGAAAGGCATTCTGCATTTCTGTTACAGTGTTTTTGATTTCTAGCATTTCCTCTTGATTCTGTCTTCGAGTTTCCATCACTTGGGTTACATTACTCATTTGTTTTCACATCCTGTCCACTTTTTCCATTAGTGCCCTTAGCATATTAATCAGAGTTACTTTAAATTTCCAGTGTAATTCCAACATCTCTGCCATATCTGAGTTTAGTTCTGATACTTGCTTTGATCCTTCGACTGCCTTTTTCCTTGTAGCCTGCTTTGTTATTTTTGCTGAAAGCTTGACATTATGTGCTGGTGAATAGAAAGTGAGCTAAGTAGGCCTTCAGTGTGACATTTGTGTTAATCTAGGTAGGAGTGGGTTGCGTTTAATGTTTACTGTAGCTGTAGGTGCCAGTCCTGCGTGAATTTAGTGTCCTTGTTTTTGTTTCCTCTGTTGACTTTGTACTTTCCTAAATATTACTCCCCAAAGGAAGTCTGTGTCTTGCAAAACTAGCAGCTGCAATCCAATGTTATTATACTGGAGGCTTGGCGATAGTGTGGGTTGGGAGAGAAGAACCATTTTGTAATCATATGATCAAATCACCTTCTTTCAGTAGGTCTATGTCCCTGTTCTGTGACCTTCACAATTTTTATTTTTTAGGAAACATTTCCAATTTTTATTTTTAAGATTACTGATCGAAATTGAAGAACTAGATTTACAGAGCCACAGATCAATAACAAAACATGAGGGAAATGAAACATACCAGAGACATCTTGAAAAATTCCAAAGGAACACAAACTAGCTAAAAATCTACAGTTGAACCTTGGTTGCACAACAGGCTACATTTAATCTTACATTTTCTCATAAGATCTTTTTACCTCACAGTCTTTCTCTTTCCCAACTTTTCAAGATTTTCTTTACATTCAAGAAAATTTCCCCCTTATTTTAACCTAGAGATAACCACCTTCTCAGACGAATGGCCATGTGGATGATTGTGCTGTTTGCCGTCTCACACTGCATCCACTTGATGTAGATGATATATTTCTTTCTGTACACCTGTGCTGCATTGCCAATTCACTAACCTATGCAGTATCCCTATATCCTCTGGACCTCATTGTCCTTATACATGAGCATGTAACAGACAGTGTACTTCCGCAGCAGCTCCTTGGAGAGCCAGGCAGGCATGATCTACATCACACAGTTAAGGAAGACACTGAAGTGGTGTTTGCTGCAGTCCTAGGTCACAAAGGGATTGAAGTTAATGATGGCTGCCTACCTGGCAGCAAGTGAGCTCAGAAGTATGAGCCTTCACGTGCTTCCAGGTAAAGAATCCACCTGCCAATGCAGGAAACATAAGAGATGCAGATGTGAGCCCTGGGTGGGGAAGATTCCCTGGAGGAGGAAATGGCACCCCACTTCAGTATTCTTGCCTGGGAAATCCCATGGACAGAGGAGCCTGGAGGGCTACAGTCCATGGGGTTGCAAAGAGTCAGACACAGCTAAGTGTCTGGGTGTGTATGTCTCACATTTTCTTACCTCCTTTATTGAATCACAAAAGCTCTAAGGTAACAAAGTGAGAGATGTGCCCTTATCTCAGGTGTGACCAGGCTCTGGTGAAGTTTTATTTTACCCTGGAGAGTCGTCCGTTATGGAGAAGGGTTTGGACATATGTCACAATTGTTATTTTTCTCCTCTTTCTGTTGGACCCAGAAGGGTATCTTTCTCAGCATTTCACCCTGAGAACCTGTTGGGTTTCCTGGAGGTAAAGTCTAGGAAATTGTGAGCCCCCCATAAGACTCTGGCCACCAGGCATTTCCCTCTTACAGGTTGGTCCAATTCAGTCTCCAGCAGTTTATCAAAGTTACTGGTTAAATGTTTCTACCAGTTTGTGATTCCAGTGGTGTCTGGTCTTCAGGTAAGTAGATCTTAGCTGTGATTCTTTGGAGTCCCCTATATCATGATTTTGGAGTGGCAGTTTTCCCAACAACCTTAGTTCTCTAGTAGGTCTAAGAAGAGTTGTTATTTTTTTCCTTGATTTTAGTTGGCTTAGGTTTTTCTGGTTATAAAGATGAAAGTGATGACTTTAAGCTCTTTATATGTCACAGATGCTGGAAGACAAATATGAACTATTAGAATATTAACTCTTATTTTTTTTTTCTTACCATGCCACACGGTATGTGGAATCTTAGTTCCCAGACCAGGGATCAAACCTGCACCTCCTGCTTTTGAAGTGCAGAGTCTTAACCGCTGGACTGCCAGAGAAGTCCTTAGAATACTAACTCTTTATTCTCTAATTTTAAGAATAGAGGCATCATCCTCTTTAAAAAAAAAAAAAAAAACTCTTTCAGTGCAAAATTTCTTTTTCTTTATGGTTGGAAATGACTGTGATATTTCATGTCCCCACAGGCAATATAGAAGGTGCAGTTAAGAACTTGAATCTGAAGTCAATAGATAAAAGAGTTTGAATTCTGACTCTACTTATTTTCTAAGTATGTCCCTTTCACCTTGTTTTTCCTTAGTTTTTTCATCTGTAAAGTGAGGCCCATAATAGCAACTTTCTCTTAAAGGAGAGATTAATTGTGTTATTACATACAAACATCTTAGAACAGTGCTTGGCACAAATGAAGTACTTAAAAACTATTGACTGCTGATAAACTTCTTAGAAGTTTGTTTGTTCCTGTATTGGTGTGAGAGTATGAGTGTTTTCAAGTGTTTTTAAGACAGTGTTTTCACTGTCCTGTTGAGTTAAGAAACATGTTCATATTGGAATCATAACTGATAGAAATCAACAAGCAATGTCAAGCCATGTGGCTAGGCTATAGCAAAAGGCTTTCTAATTAAGAGACACGCCTTTGATTCTGACAACACAGGGCAAAACTCCAGCAGCTTTGTTTTATTTTGTTGAAATCATTGTGTTTTTGAAGAGTTATCTTCATGGATAGTTTATGGATTCTGGAAAACTCCCTACAAAAACATGACTCTTTGATCCACAAGTGTTTGTTTTTCATCTCAAAAAAAAAAAAAACCCACACACAATAAACAAAAAAACCATCAACAGCAAATAAACACAATACAAAATTTTAAAATAAAAATTTTTGAGGAGACTTTGAAGGCCTGTCCTTCTCCCCAGAAGGCATTTCTCTCTGTTTTGATATATATAATTGTAGTGCCATGATTAGGAATATAACCCAGGCCCTTCAACAGAAATGGAGTTGCTCATGTAAAGGGGTAGGTCATATAGGAGTATGTTCTCTTCTGAGCTGATTGTTTGGTTCCGTAGTGACTTTTTTAATCCATGCCAAGACTGGCTATTGATAACATTTATTGTTTTTGTTTAGTCACTAATCTGTGTCCGACTCTTTGCGACTCCATGGACTTTGAGACTTTGAACTCCATGGACACACCAGGCTTCCTTGTCCTTCTCTATCTCCTGGGGTTTGCTCAAATTTATGTCCATTGAGTTGGTGATGCTATCTAACCATCTCATCCTCTGCCACCCTCTTATCCTTTTGCCATCAATGAGGTTAAAAGTTTACCTTCAGAATACCCAACTTTTACTTTCTCTCTTTGTGAGTTTCAGCCTGAGTTTCAGGCTTCCGAAGTGGTGCTGGTGGTAAAGAACCCACCTACCAATGCAGAAGACTCAAGAGATGTGGGTTTGATCTCTAGGTCAGGAAGATCCCCTGGAGAAGGAAATGGCAACTCACTCCTGTATTCTTGCCTGGAGAGTCTCATGGACAGAGGAGCCTGGTAAGCTACAGTCCATGGGATTGCAGAGTCAGACACAACTGAAGTGATTTAGTGTGCATTCATGCATGCAAGAGTTTCAGCCTATCTTTAAGTCAATGATGCTTCCAATATCATCAACAACAAATATTAATATGTCCATAAGTTGCTTGAAAATGTGTTGAAAATTATGAGAAATATCACACATACAGTTCTTACTCCCCAGGGTTTCACAGTCGAGTCTTTTATGCTGCCCTTTGCAATTTTGACATAGTCCCGCCTTTCTTGAATCCTACTGTATTTTCTCTTTAATTTTTCCACTAGACGACAGACCCTTGGAGGAAATGTTAAACTGATATAGCCCAGGTCATTTTACATTTTGTGACAAAAATAATGCTCTCATACCCTGTATCCAACATCACAACTTGACTTACATCTACAGAATTCTCTTCAGTTTGCTAATTGTCAGAATTAGCGTAGATTATCCACCCTGTGGATGTCATAGAGCTTTTGTCTACGGAATGTAGTTAAAAATGATATAAATTGTTTACAGGTCTGGCTCTGAAATCATCTCATAAGGTCTTTCAGCTTTCCTTCTCCCTGTGGAGCCAAAACTGAAGGACTCCAAAATAACAGAGCCACAATGGAAGGGGACTGGTCTCTAAATTACTTCTTGTCAGAGTGCTCCCTCAAGGGCCATTTAAGAATCATCTGATATAGAAAATCTTCATCCAATTTAGAGATCAGAGAATATATTTTATTATGTATTAATAATTCTTGATTGTTATACACAATAAAATATTTTTTTGCAGTTTGTTGCCATTCCCTTCTCCAGGGGATCTTCCCGACCCAGGAATCAAACCCAGATCTCCCACATTATAGGCAGATTCTTTACTGTCTGAGCTACAAGGGAAGCCCCATTTGTTATAGCAGTTATCATTCAATAATACCCAGACAGAGAACTGAATCTCAGTGAGTTGAAGCAGATTGTCCCAGATGACATATGACTTTGTGCTGGGGCTGGAAATAAAAATTTCTGTTCTCAAATTTGATATCACTTTCTCTTTATTCCTTTCACTGTTCAATCTCAGTTATTTTACAAAAAGAAAAGAAGTCAAAATATGAAAAATTATCATTGAGCTGTTTAATGTATAGAAATCCCACTTGATTACTACCCACTTAATTAATACTTTAAAAACGCAACTACTGAATTTTAAGACACTCATTCTTTGGGTACTTGCCATTGCTTCTCCTAACATAATTTCTGAAATTGTGAATTTTAAGAAGTCTAGCTAAAAGTTGGGGGATGTATATGGACATTAGACAATTATTCAAAATTAAATCATAAGAGTTACCACTATCTCTGCTTATGAAATAAGACCATTTTCTGTTCCCAGGGATCAAATTTCCCTTTGAATTGAAATGATAGTCACATGAGTTTGTTAATCTTTAATTCCAATTAATACTCCATCTATGCCAATGGGATGAGTTGGACAATGGATTTGACTAAAAGAAATGATTTAAGGCCAAAATAAACAGTTGAAAGGCTTTGCAACAGAGCAGATGCAGATCTTAGTAGATTTCTCAACACCCACTGAAGAAAATAATAAAATATTTATATCTCATGGAAAAAATTTGCCAAACTTGAAGCCAGACAGGGCAAAGTTTCTTACTTGTTTCCCCTATGCTACAAATCCAAGATCAATTGCAGTAGAAATTGAAGGCTTCCTTGATGAAGTCTGGCTTGTTTCACACTGGGTACAACGTTCCCAAGGCAAAACTCTTTAGTTCAATAGTCCTGAAAGTGAGCTGTTCTAATTAAGTCACAGAATGTGACAACTTTTGAGGACCAGGATGTCACCTCAAATGCTCCACTGAGTAAATGAAGAATGCCAGTCAGAGATAGGAAGAGTATTTTCTTGCCCAATTCTCTCTTTTTCACAGTCTAACATTTACATAAAATGACTGAATCAAAAGCATGCTGCATGTCTGCTGTTATGAAATCTTACATTCTTTCACAGTGAAGGGAAAGAAAGTAATAATAATAATTAAAAAAGCATAGGAGAAGGGAGCATTTTTATTTCACAAGCAAGAAGATGTTAACTTGTTCTGTGAGCTATTCCATAGGAAGTTGTTGAGAATCTGGTAGCTGTTATGCGCTGTATTTCAGTTTTGATTGTTAGATTTGCATTTTCCATTTTTTTGGAAGCTTTCCCTGTCCTCTTTCTTTCTTTTTCGACATTTGTAAAATAATACTATGAAGTGACTTTTAAAAAATCTTTCCAGAGTTCTCTGCCAAATACCTCTGAGTAAATTTTCCTGCACTCTATTCCTATAGATCTTTCTTCAGAAATGATGAGTTACTCAGATGCCCTACAGCAGGGCTCAGTGGCCAAATAAACATAGCATGGCTTTTGAGTTGTATTCATTCGTATATTTTTGGCATTCATATAAAGTGAATACACTAAACACCATAGTGTTTCTATGTAATCATGGTCTAACAAAAATATGTCTATTCGGTATAAGGATAATTACTACAAAATCTCATCATAGAGAGTATTCTAATGTGAACTTTAGAGTAAGTGTTTTAGAATAGAATAAAATAATATAGAAAGTATATGTATATGATATCTTATGATGTTAATTTAAATCTTTATATTATACATATTGTAATTGACCTGAAACATTGACCTGAATGAGATAACCTACATGTTTTATACTCCACTAAAAGTGAAGAATTTCTTCATTCAATCCTCAAAGGACAGGAGAGATGGTACTTCATAGGGCCTTATTAATGCTGACAATCAGACTGACTTTGGGCTTTGACCTGAAGGTCAATGGCTCTGGACTCTCCATTAAGGAAGCGACCTTGCTGGAACCACCAAAAACCCAAAGGAAAGCCACGCCTGTTCTTCAAGGGGAAAACAGATGATAAATGACATGATGCATTTTCTCCTATAACTATTGTCTTTTTTCCCTTGAGTAATTTTTCAGATCTAGGCGGTCCCCAGCTTGTAAGTTCACAAAGTTCATTCATCAGGAGAACTGTTGGAACTGAGAACATAACGTCCCATAAAATCAATGTTATGCTGTTTGATTTTTTTCCTGCCTAAATCCCTCCTTTTTTCTGCTGTTTGGACAGTACTGCCTTTTCTAACTCTCATTCAATGGTCCTCAGAGCACATCTCCATACCCCATGACAGTAACTTTTATCAAAGTTCACTGACAGTCAAAGGAGAGGACGTAATTTAATTTGGGGGCAATCATAGTAATGCTTCTCAGCCCTTAGTCACGGTGGTTTATCCAAGTGGTGAGCATGTGGCTCCAGCTGAGCCTGGTTAATTGGATTCCTTTCCAAGAATATTTTTAGCTGGAGCTGTAGAAAAAGAACTCTATTATCTCTGGTCTGAAGCTGTGAGGTTGTGAACCTATTGCTGTTAGAGTCAAAATCCCCCACTGTGTGAAGACACTGGCTTATAATAGGAAAGAGTAAAACTAATAGGCAAAACCAGAGATGAAAAGGGAAGCAGGGGGAGGGAGAGAACGTGGAGAACTGGATCCTGGTTTTCATTGCCTGAGGACTAGAACTATCTTAGTTTCTGTTTTCAGAGGTTGGTTTTTAACTCTTTGAGTATATAAGCTTCCAGTATTCTTCAAACAAACAAAACAAAATATCTCTCTTATCCAAAATTTTTCCCTTAGATTTTTTTAAAAGTTTTGTTTCTGTCTTTTTAGTCAGGTGTCCTACCTAAAATGGTTGATTTCTGCGGCTAAGATTTAGAAATTATTTTGTCTATGATGTAGGAAAATAACCATTACTATGCGTATAGGGACCTCTTCCTTTTTCCTATGATCTGCTATCAACAAGGCAGGAGATCTGGGTTCGATCCCTGGGTCTGGAAGACTCCCTGGAGGAGGGCATGGCAACTCACTCCAGTATTGTTGACTGGAAAACCCCAGAGACAGAAGAGCCTGGGGGACTACAGTCCATAGGGTCACAAAGAGTCAGACATGACTGAGCAACTAACACTTTGCCTTGCTGTAAGCACAAATAATAACAGTGCAGGGAGAGGGGAACGTACAGTGATTTCAATAATTATTCCAATTTTCTGAGACCCTTAGCCCAAGTAAGGAGTACAGATAGACCTTTAATAATGTGCTGGCTAATTGTTAAAAGCAGTGTTTATAAAAGAGGCAGGTAAAATGCTGACAATAAGTGAGATAGCCAGGGTTTTCATCATTTAGGAAAGGCTTTTATGGCATGTTCACTCACTAATTTGTACTTTGTTTTGTTTTTCTGAAACAGCTTAATCATCTCAACAATGAAAAAACATACTTTTTAAAAAGTACTGAGCAAAATAGCAATTGCATTATTATGATGATGATGATTATAATCAACAGCTATGAAGCTAATTTACTTCAGATGAGAATATTCTTCAGTTTTGGAGATGCATGACTCCTTCAAGGCTCTGCTAATACTTTGTCACACTGTAAAACAATGAATTCTTATGCCTTTTAAAATTACAGATGTTTAATCTTATGTGTGTTCTCTGCCGTCTCAATGGCCACCTAAAATACAAACACACACACAAACACATACACACACTAATGTGTGGACATTCTCCTTTTCAGCACCATCATCTTCACTGCTTCTTGAAGTAGGCACACTCAAACCAAATACACCTGTATAACACTGTGTTCAGTGAAAATCAAGGGGGTGGGGCTAGAATGAAGAGTTCATCATTGAGCTATTAAGGAAAAATGTTTGAAGGTTTTATACACATAAAAAGGACTCAAACAACAAAAAGGATGATATAAATTATATTAATGCATACATGTGGAATCTAGAGAAAAATGGTACAGATGAACTATTTGCAAAGCAGAAATAGAGACACAGATGTAGAGGACAAATGTATGGACCTCAAGGGGGATGGAGGAGTGGGATGAATTGGGAGGTTGGGATTGACATATATACCCCATGTGTGCTGTGTTGTGCTTAGTTGCTCAGTCATGTCTGACTCTGTGATACCATGGACTGTAGCTGGTTAAGCTTCTCTGTCCATGGAGATTCTTCAGGGGTGCCATCATTCAGAGGATCTTCCCTACCCAGGGATCGAACTCAGGTCTTCCTCATTGCACACAGATTCTTTACCAGCTGAGCCACCTATGCATAAAGCAGATAACTGCTGCTGCTAAGTCGCTTCAGTCATGTCTGACTCTGTGCGACCCCATAGACGGCAGCCCACCAGGCTCCACCGTCCCTGGGATACTCTAGGCAAGAATACTGGAGTGGGTTGCCATTTCCTTCTCCAATGCATGAAAGTGAAAAGTCAAGTGAAGTCGCTCAGTTGTGTCTTACTCTTCATGACCCCATGGACTGCAGTCTACCAGGCTTCTCCGTCCATGGGATTTTCCAGGCAAGAGTACTGGAATTGGGTGCAATTGCCTTCTCCAAAACAGATAACTAATGAGAACCTGTTGTATAGCACAAGGAAGTTTACTCAATGATCTATGGTGACCTAAATGGGAAGAAAATTCAAAAAAGAAGGATATATATATGTGTGTGTGTCTACGAATGGCTTATTCACCCTGATGTACAGTGAAAATAACACAACATTGTAAAGAAACTGTGTATGTATACTCATGTGTGCTCACTCAGTCGTGTCCAACTCTGCTACCCCATGAACTGTTGCTCACCAGGAGCCTCTGTCCATGGGATTTCCCAGGCAAGAAAACTGGAGTGGGTTGCCATTTCCTTCTCCATGAGATCTTCCCAACTTAGGGATCAAACCTGCATCTCTGGAGTCTCCTTGCTTGGCAGGTGGATTATTTACCACTGAGCCACCTGAGAAGCCCAAATCAACTATACTTCAATATTTTTTAATTGATAATAGAGTTAAAAGAAATAAAATAGAACTTTGAGATATAAAAGTGACTCTGACTGTGGCTCAGATCATGAGCTCCTTATTGCCAAATTCAGACTTAAATTGAAGAAAGTAGGGAAAACCACTAGACCATTCAGGTATGACCTAAATCAAATCCCTTATGATTATACACTGGAAATGAGAAATAGATTTAAGGGCCTAGATCTGATAGAAAGAGTGCCTGATGAACTATGGAATGAGGTTCATGACGTTGTACAGGAGATAGAGATCAAGACTATCCCCATGGAAAAGAAATGCAAAAAAGCAAAATGGCTGTCTAGGGAGGCTTTACAAATAGCTGTGAAAAGAAGAGAAGCATAAAGCAAAGGAGAAAAAGAAAGACATAAGCATCTGAATGCAGAGTTCTAAAGAAAAGCAAGGAGAGATAAGAAAGTCTTCCTCAATGATCAATGCAAAGAAATAGAGGAAAAGAACAAAATGGGAAAGACTAGAGATCTCTTCAAGAAAATTAGAGATACCAAGGGAACATTTCATGCAAATATGGGCTCAATAAAGGACAGAAATGGTCTGGACCTAACAGAAGCAGAAGATATTAAGAAGAGGTGGCAAGAGTACACAGAAGAAATGTATAAAAAGATCTTCATGACCAAGATAATCTCAATGGTGTGATCACTCACCTAGAGCCAGACATCCTGGAATGTGAAGTCAAGTGGGCCTTAGAAAACATCATTACAAACAAAGCTAGTGGAGGTGATGGAATTCCAGTTGAGCTATTTTAAATCCTGAAAGATGATGCTGTGAAAGTGCTGCACTCAATATGTCCGCAAGTTTGGAGAACTCAGCAGTGTCCACAGGACTGGAAGGTCAGTTTTCATTCCAATCCCAAAGAAAGGCAATGCCGAAGAATGCTCAAACTACTGCACAATTGCACTCATCTCACACACTAGGAAAGTGATGCTCAAAATTCTCCAAGCCAGGCTTCAGCAATACATGAACCATGAACTTCCAGATCTTTAAGCTGGTTTTAGAATAGGAAGAGGAACCAGAGGTCAAATTTCCAACATCTGCTGAATCATCAAAATAACAAGACAGTTCCAGAAAAGCATCTATTTCTGATTTATTGACTATGCCAAAGCTTTTGACTGTATGGATCATAATAAACTGTGAAAAATTCTGAAAGAGATGGAAACACCAGACCACATGACCTGCCTCCTGAGAAACCTGTATGTAGGTCAGGAAGCAACAGTTAGAAGTGGACATGAAACAACAGACTGGTTCCAAATAGGAAGAGGAGTATGTCAAGGCTGTATATTGTCAACCTGTTTATTTAAATTCTGTGCAGAGTACATCATGAAAAATGCTGGGCTGGATGAAGCATAAACTGGAATCAAGATTGCTGGGAAAAATATCAATCACCTCAGATTTGCAGATGACACTAACCTTATGGCAGAAAGTGAAGAGGAACTAAAGAGCCTCTCAATGAAAGTGAAAGATGAGAGTGAAAAGTTGGCTTAAAGCTCAACAATCAGAAAATTAAGATCATGGCATTTGGTCCCATCACTTCATGGCAAATAGATGGGGAAACAGTGGAAACAGTGGCTGACTTTATTTTGAGGGGTTCCAAAATCACTGCAGATGGTGACTGCAGCCATGAAATTCAAAGACGCTTACTCCTTGGAAGGAAAGTTATGACCAACCTAGACAGCATATTCAAAAGCAGAGACATTACTTTGCTAACAAAGGTCTGTCTAGTCAAGGCTATGGTTTTTCCAGGGGTCATGTATGGATGTGAGAGTTGGACTATAAAGAAAGCTGAGCACTGAAGAATTGATGCTTTTGAACTGTGGTGTTAGAGGAGACTCTTGAGCGTCCCTTGAACTGCAAAGAGATCCAACTAATCCATCCTAAAGGAGATCAGTCCTGGGTGTTCATGGAAGGACTGATGTTAAAGCTGAAACTCCGATACTCTGGCCACCTGATGCGAAGAGCTGACTCATTTGAAAAGCCCCTGATGCTGGGAAAGATTGAGGGCAGAAAGAGAAGGGGACGACAGAGGATGAGATGGTTGGATGGCATCACCGACTCAATGGACATGAGTTTGGGTAAACTCTGGGAATTGGTGATGGAGAGGGAGGCCTGGCCTGCTGCGGTTCATGGGGTCGCAAAGAGTCAGACATGACTGAGCAGCTGATCTGGACTGAAGTGCTGAGGAAATTAACAAAGTATGAAAGTCAGAGAGTAGTTGTTGTTCAGTCACCAGGTCATGTGACTCTTTGTAACCCCATCGACTGCAGCATGCCAGGATTCCCTGTCCCTCATTATCTCCCAGATTTTGCCCAAGTTCATGTCCTTTGAATTGGTATTGCTATTCAGTCATCTCATCTTCTGTCATCATTTTCTCCTTTTGCTTTCATTCTTTCCCAGCATTAGGGTCTTTTTCCAATGAGTGGGTTGGGGGTAGATAAGAACAAAGAAAATGGACAACTGGTTCTCATCAGCCATCATGGATCTGCAAGGTTGGGAGAAGGTGTGCAGCCATGAAATCTTCCCTTTGGGAAGGAAGGAAAGAAGTGGTAAAATATACAGCAATAAAATAATAGGAAACTTCAGAACCCTATTTTCAACAATAAATAAAACATGCCAGCAACCAAGCAATGAGAAAAGAGAGTCTGATGAATACTAGAGATCAAAGAACCTAACAGACACATACAGATCATTTTATCCAATAGCAGTGGAATAGAGTCATCTCAAGTGCACAAAAATGTTCTGCAGTAAAGATCATATATTCAACCATAAAACAAGTCTTAAAAAACTAATGACTGAAACTATACCAACTATCTTCCCAACCATATTGATATGAAAATAAAAATAGAAAATAGAAGGAAAACTGGGAAATCACAAATATGTTGAAATCAAACAACACACTCCTAAGCAATTAATAGGTCAGAGAAGTAATTAAAATGGAATTAAAAATATCCTGAAACAAATGAAAATAAAAATACAACATTCTAAAACTTATGAGATATAACAAAATCAGTTCTAAGAGGGAAGATTTTAGTGATACATGCTACATTAAGAAAAAGGGATATCTCAAATGAACAACCCAATTTTATACCTCAAATAAGAAAAAAACTAAGCCCAACGTTAGCAGAGGGAAGGAAACAATAAAGTAGAGAGAAATCAACAAAATAGAGATCAGAAGAAAAGGAAAAAAAATCAAAAATTGACATTTAGCTAGATGAAAAAAAAAGGAGAAGGCTTAAGTAAGTAAAAGTATAGATGAAATAAGAGACATGATAACTAATGCCATAGAAATAAACTGCAATATTATAGATTACCAGGAACAATTATACATCAATAAATTGTATAAGCTAGGAGAAATTGACAAATTCCTAGAAACACACAACCTCTCAAGATTAAGTCATGAAAATTCTAAACAGCTAAAAATGAATAAGGAGAATAAGTTAGTAATCAACAACCTCCCAACAAAGAAAACCCAGGGTCAAATGGCTTCACTGGTAAATTGTACCAATCATTTAAAGAATTACCACCAATCCTTCTCAAACTTTTCCAAAACAACTGAAAAATAGGGAACACTTTAAATCTAATTTTATGAGGCTAGCATTATCCTGACAACAAAGTCGGGCAAAGACACTATATGAGAAGAAAAACTGTAGACCAATATCGTTAAAGTACAAAGAGGGGAAAATTCTCAACAAAATACATTGTACTCAACAGTTAAAAAATGAACGTCTTTCATCTAAGATCAAGAACAGCATAAGGATGCCCACTCTCATCACTTCTATTCAGTATAGTATCAGAAGTCCAAAGAGCAACTAGCCAAGAAATATAAATAAAAGCCATTTTTATCAGAAAAGAAAAAGTAAAATTATCTTGTTTGCAGGTAATGTATATAACAGGTTGTACACAATACTAAAGTGAAAGTGAAAGTGAAATCGCTCAGTCGTGTCCGACTCTTTGCGACCCCATGGACTGTAGCCTACCAGGCTCTGCACAATAAAACTGGCAGAACTAACAATCTACAAATTGGAATAAACTAAAAGATAATTAAAAAAGAAGCACAAGGGCTTCCCTGTGGTGGCTCATGGGTATAGAATCCACCTGCCAGTGCTGGAGACACAGGTTCAATCCCTGGGTCGAGAAGATCCCACATTCTGCAAAGCAGCTAAGCCTGTGCAGAGACAACTACTGAGCCTGTGCTCTGAAGCCTGGGAGCCGCAACTACTGAGCCTGTGTGCTGCAAGTACTGAAGCCCACACATCCTGCTAAGCCCGTGCTCTGCAACAAGAGAAGGCATCTCAACAAGAGGCCTGTACCACAACTGGAGAGCAGCCCCTACCCTTCACAGCTAGAGAAAAGCCCACGCAGCAGTGAAGACCCTACTTGCCAAAAGAGAGAGAGAAGCAAGAGACTGGACTTAAGGCACTACTTGGAAATACATTATGTTATGGAAGAACTTTTAATACTCAATCTCTGGGAAAAGAAGGGTTTGGCAAGTTATATGGTTTTTTCTCTTACTAACTCTTCACTAACCAACTAACCTTCTCTTACTAACTTCTTCACTGTGAAGCATTGTCTATCCTTGACAATGGTTGTCACACAATTTTCAAATATTTGTGGCATTTCACTGATTTTTCCCCTCAAGAATTCAAAAGAGAAGGTTTCTAGGGTCTAAATGATGTTACTTGTGAGACCAGATGTTTAGTTTTGGGTTGCAGTGTAGGGTACCAACATTGAATGTTGACTTCTAAGTGACAGTAGTATTATAATATTCCCTGTGTGTGTGCTGTGATATGCAGGACCTTTTAAAATACGGTATCCAAGAACCTCTCCCGCCCAAGTGTTCAGATAATGCTGCCAATTGGAGCACCGAAAAGACAGAACAAAGAGAATGCAGCATTAAAGAAGGAATGGGTGGAATTTTCTCAGAAATAAAAGAAGACATAATGGCTTAGAAGCTCAGATTTAGGAAGCCTAAGGAATCTAGCGAAGGATAAATAAAATTAGATTCAGCTAAACACATCACAGGGAACCTCAAGACACCAAAGGAAAAAGAGATTCTGTAAATAACTAGACATGGAAAGCAAATTTTCTACAAAAAATATGTTTACCATTAACATACTCTCACTGAAGGAGCCCTAAACAATTTACTTATGAAAGAAAAACAATAAAAACCAAAAGAAGATCGGATGTGAAACACAGAATGGTAAAGAAATAAACTGGTGAACATGAAGGAAAATAGAACCAGCATTAATGGAATAAAATAATACTATTACTAATAACAAAGACTAATTTAGCAGAGGGTATATACAGGTGCAACTAACATATGGGCCAACAGTATGGTATAAGTTGAAAGGGGAATAATTGAAATGTAAGCATTTTAAAGCTCCTGAATATTTTGGGAGACTGAATACATTGTTAAGGAAATACATGTGCTACAAGTTTGGGGTAATCAACTATCAACAGAAGTACACTATATAAATGTCAAGCTTAGTGAATAAAAGAAGCAATAAAACGAAAGTATCTGTAGAAGTAACATGGTAAACAGAAACACAGAAAAATGTGATAAACATAACTTTGGCAAAGTAAGTAATAAGACAAGCTTATCAGCTAAAAAGCTGTGAAACTTAGTAAAAAGGAAAAATGGAAGAAAATACTGTTACAAAAACATGCCTAACACAAAAGAGCACTGAGAGATTGAAAGTGGAAAGATAAAAGTTACAACAGCCAAATCACCAACTGAAAACTAGTAAAGCTACAGTACTATAAGAAAAAAATATTTTAAGGCAGAAACATAGATATGTCACTACATAATTATAGGATAAAAAAACTTATCAAGAAGATGTGAATTTGCATGCTTCAGAGTGTACAAAACTTCAGACTCCATAAGGCAAACTTGACTGAATTACAGAAAGAAAAATATAATTATTAATACATCATTGTAGTGACAGAATTTAATATGTCACTAGCTAATTAACTGATCAAAAGAAAAAAATCCTAGTAAACATATATAACACTTAAGTCACACAATTAAAACATAGACAGATATATATATAGGGATAGAGGCTTTCCTGGTGGCTCAGTGGTAAAGAATGTGCCTCACAATGCAAAAGATGCAAGAGATATGAGTTGAACCCTTGGATCAGGAAGATTGTCTAGAGAAGGAAGTGGCAACCCAGTTCAGTATTCTTGCCTGGAAAATTCCATGGACAGAGGAGCCTGGCAGGCTACAGTCTATGGAGTCGCAAAGAGTTGGAGATGGCTTAATGACTCAACAACAATAGATACATATAGATATATACATAACTTATGAAATTACTACTATTCAAACATTCTTGATATAATACTGGCGATTAACTTCATATGATTCAGTAGAATACATAAAAACTAAATCCAGCACACATTCTTTTCAAGCACTCTTGATAAACATCTAAAAGTTATCACAACTAATGAAAAAATTCAGTAAGGTAACTGGAGACTAGAGAAACAAAATTCACTGCTTATTGTATCTCAGAAGATAAAATTAACGAGCCCTAGCCCTGGGATTTCTTTGGAAGGAATGATGCTAAAGCTGAAACTCCAGTACTTTGGCCATCTCATGTGTAGAGTTGACTCACTGGAAAAGACTCTGATGCTGGGATTGGGGGCAGAAGGAGAAGAGGACGACAGAGGATGAGATGGCTGGATGGCATCACGGACTCGACGGACGTGAGTCTGAGTGAGCTCTGGGAGATGGTGATGAACAGGGAGGCCTGATGTGCTGCAATTCATGGTGTCACAAAGAGTCGGACACGACTGAGGGACTGGACTGAACTGAATTGAACCAAATTCGAGGGAGAAGGCAATGGCACCCCACTTCAGTACTCTTGCCTGGAAAATCCCAGTGGCGGAGGAACCTGGTAGCCTGCAGTCTATGGGATTGCTAGGAGTGGGACACGACTGAGTGACTTTCACTCTTCACTTTCATGCATTGGAGAAGGACATGGCAACCCACTCTAGTGTTCTTGCCTGGAGACTCCCAGGGACGGAGGAGCCTGGTGGGCTGCCGTCTATGGGGTCACACAGAGTCGGACACAACTGCCGCGACTTAGCAGCAGCAGCAGCAGCAGCAACCCAATTGGAGAGAATAACATTGAAACATATTCCTTACCATATGTAAAACTGATAGCTAGTGTGAGTTTGATGTATAAGGCAGGGCACCTGAAGCTGGTGCTCCGTGACAACCTAGAGAGAAAGGCTGGGGAGGGAGGTGGTAGGGGAGCTCAGGATGGAGGGGACACATGGATACCTATGGCTGATTCATGTTGATGTATGGCAAAAACCATCACAGTACTATAAAGTAACTATTCTCTAACTAAAATAAAATTTTTAAACACCTTAAAATACTATACAGAAATAAATTTAAAAGTACTGTGTAAGACAAGTAATGAATCAGTAAATTTAGTTGAGTTATATGAGCAAACTCATTTAAAAATAGTTTTTGGGTGTTTTTTTTTTTTTGAGTTTTTGGCGTTGCTGCCTGGCATTTGGGATTTTAGTTCCCCGACCAGAGACCTACACCCCCTGCAGCGGAAGTGCAGGGTCATAACCACTGGACAACTAAGGAAGTCCTATTTTTAGATATAAGCACACTTAAGACTGCGGAGTGATCATTTTCTAGCAGTATTCAGCTATATTAAAGGGGACATAAGACATCCTGGCACTGATTGAGAGCAGTAAGTCTGTGGTTGTGGCAGAAGGAAAGGAATGAAAGGAAAGCAGTGTTCTGGTAAAGGGTAACTGATAGTCTCTGGGGCCCTGTCTCGGAAAGATTAAGTGTTAAGAATGGAGGCTAGAAACATATAATGACAAAGGTAATGGAAACAAGAAGATATATTCAAGAAACAGTAATGAATTAACATGGGTAAAGCTTGTGATTGAGGGAATGTGGGAGTTGAAGATGAGGGAAACATTTAGAATAACTCCTATGCTTCTGTCTCAGATGCCGGAGTGCATTTAGACATTAGGGAATATGAAAGTGGGAGCAGGATTAGGAGAAAAAGAATAAAAATCACTTGTCGACAAATTGAATTTAAGGTACATGGGGGTCATCCAGATGACTGTGTTGATAGATATGTTGTATAAATAAATTACAAGTCTAGCAGCATCTTAGGTCAGTTTCCCCAGGAGATTCTAGGATAAAATTCATGTGTGAGTGATTATAAAAGTGCTTCCAGGAGTAGTGGAAGCTGAATAGGGAAGGGGAAGACAGGAACTGGCTGTATAGCACAGGGAGCTCAGCTCGATGCTCTGTAACGAGCTAGAGGGGTGGGATAGAGCCTCAAAAGGACAGGATTTATGTATGCCAATAGTCAATTCTCATTGTTGTGCAGCAAAAAATAACACGATATTGTAAAATCTTACACTCCAATAAAATCTAGGATGCAGTCTCAGGTGAAGTTCCAGCCTTCTCTGATCCCAAACGGAACTCTGGAGAACAAACCACACCCAAAACAATGCTGCTCAAAACAAGGGAGCTGGGTGTTTATACTGTAGCATCCATCATTAGTAGGCTTCCAAGGTGGCACTAGTGGTAAAGAACCTGCCTGCCAATGCAGGAGAGGTAAAAGATGCAGGTTTGATTCCTGGATAGGGAAGATACCCTGGAGGAGGGCATGACAATCCACTCTAGTTTTCCTGCCTGGAGAATCCCATGGACAGAGAAACCTGGTGGGCTACAGTATACGATCGCAAAGAGTTGGACCAGACTGAAGCGACTTAACACATACACATCCGTCATTACCTATGGTCTGCACCATGGAACAAAATTCCAGTTACTTCACATGTTCAGGCAAAGTGACTCCAGTAGCCCAAGAACTGCCTTCTGAAGAAGGTTGCAGAAGCGAGCCTTCAGAAACAAAACTTGCAGAACCTGGGGGTGGGCACACAGAACTAGAAAAAGGGATGTGAGAAGGATCTAGACAGAACACTGAAGCATCCTGAAAGAGACCTAAGTTTAGAATTCATCCACATGTTTGTAGAAGTTAGAAAAAGTAGAGGACGGGGTATGAAGGTAAACAGCTTAGAAAATAAAAATGATCCTTGAGAATAATTGACACTTTAAAAAGGAGAAAGGCTTGTGAAGAAACCTGAAAAAGTGAAGAAAGCATCAGGAAAAACAAGAAGAGGAGCAGACCATGGCAATATTCTGGGATATAATCATTATTGACATTGGCTTATTTGCTTTAGGATTGTTCATATACTCATACTGCAGCTTTCAGACGGAGAAGGCGATGGCACCCCACTCCAGTACTCTTGCCTGGAAAATCCCATGGATGGAGGAGCCTGGTGGGCTGCAGTCCATGGGGTCGCTAAGAGCCGGACACAACTGAGCGACTTCACTTTCACTTTTCACTTTCATGGATTAGAGAAGGAAATGGCAACCCACTCCAGTGTTCTTGCCTGGAGAATCCCAGGGACGGTGGAGCCTGGTGGGCTGCCGTCTATGGGGTCGCACAGAGTTGGACACAACTGAAGTGATGCAGCAGCAGCAGTTTTTAGAAGAGTCAGTCCTGGGTACCAGTGGAGGATACTTGTGAGAGTGGTAGAGATGCTCTTCCAGGGAATCCAGTAATCAGCCCTAGGAGCACCCTTCAGCTTCCTTGCCTGCTTTTCATAGAGCCCCAGCTCAAACCAAAGGACCCTCACAGCTGTGATGCACTCAGCCCTGTTTGAACATGAGGAGCGTTCAGAGAGCTCAAAGGCATCTTGACCAAGTATGGAGTGTTTTTAATTAGGCAGTCTAAGAGGCATCATAGGATGATAAAACACAAACATGCTGAAAGGGTGAAGGAAAATTGCCTGAGGGACTTGGAAAAGCCTTGAGTAATATTCCTTTATTTTAAAATAATATTTATTTAAAACAGTGGGTGAATCAGACTGTGCTCATATCTTCTGGCCTGAGTTCCAAACAGGAAACAGAGCTCTAAGAACTATGGTGACTCAGAGGTTAATCTCACTACTTACCTGGCAGGAAGAGGAAGAAGGGAAGGGAGAGAGGGGAGGGGGAGAGGAGTCCAGGAGTGGGTGGGAATCTTGCCCAGTGCTTGTGAAAAGCCTTCTGGCACTCTCAACAATTCTTATTCTTTCCTTCCAGGTCGAATCATCCTCTTTGTTTTTTAAAGGCTCGTTTGCCTACAGTTCAGTTCAGTCGCTCAGTGGTGTCCAGCTATTTGTGTCCCCGTGGACTGCAGCATGCAGGCCTCCCTGTTCATCACCAGCTTCCATAGTTCACTCAAACTCATGTCCATTGAGTTGGTGATGCCATCCAACCATCTCATTCTCTGTCATCCCCTTTTCCTCCCACCTTCAATCTTTTCCAGCATCAGGGTCTTTTCAAAGGAGTCAGTTCTTCACATCAGGTGGCCAAAGTATTGGAGTTTCAGCTTCAGCATCAGTCCTTCCAATGAATATTTCAGGATTGATTTCCTTTAGGATGGATTGGTTTGCTTTAGGTCTGTCACTGATATTTGTTACATAAGAATTGGGCTTCTTGATGGCTCAGACGGTAAAGAATCTGCCTGTAATGCAGGAGACCTGGGTTCAGTCCCTGGGTCAGGGAAATCCCCTGGAGAAAGAAATGGCACTCCACTCCAGTATTCTTGCCTGGAGAATCCCATGGACAGAGGACCCTGGTGGGCTGCAGTCCATGGGATCGCAGAGTCAGATACATTATACATGAACCCAAGATTTATTATTTAAATAATACATATTTGCTTTGGGAAAAATAATAATATCCTAAAGATCATTTTGAAAATCACCCACATTCTTATAAACAAAACTGTTGGACATTTCACATGAGTAAAATCATTGATTCTTAGAATTTCATTGTGCTTTAATTTTATGTCAATACATATTTTTAAAAATAATTCTGCCTTATGGCTATGTCTTATAAGATATCCCTTTATAGAAACATCACAATTTACTCAACCTCTTGACTATTGTTTGACCTTTTTTTCTAGCCTCCAATCTGACAATTTTTTTTCTAGCCTCCTGTTTTTAAACTAAGTACAATAAATACCACTCTGATACCAGATATGCAACTGGCATTCAGTGGCATGGCTTAAATTTCCCAGCACCTGCATTTTCTAGTCTTCACCTAGATTGAATTTGGAGGAAATGCATTACTGGTAGATAAGATGAGCATGTGTTTTGAAGCTACAAGAGAAAGAATTGTATTCAAATAGAATATCTCCAACTCAATTAATAATATGAAATTATTATGAATTCTTAAAATTATTTACAAAAGTACTTGAAATCTAATTGTGCAAGCCTAACGTGATCATTGAAATTTGAAGCCTGTATGAAATCTTGGAAGCCTAGGGGACCATCTCCAACCCCACCACAACCACCATTCTTCACTCCTCTTCATAGATTGCTGCTGCTGCTGCCAAGTTGCTTCAGTTGTGTCCAATTCTGTGTGACCCCCAAATGGCAGCCCATCAGGCTCCGCTGTCCCTGGGATTCTTCAGGCAAGAATACTGGAGTGGGTTGCCATTTCCTTCTCCAACTTCATAGATTAGGATAAGAAAAAAAATGTAAAATATGCTCCCTGACCTGAAGTAAAAATGTAGTATAACTAGGAATACAGAAAACATAGGCAAAATAAAAATTATTCCTGCCACTCTCTTTACTGCACCCAAAAATATCCTTCTGGTAGTCTTAATCTCTTTACGACCACTGCATTTATATCCAAGTTTTCTCAGACTCTCTCTGCCGTGATACACTATGAGGCAAAATTATTCCAAATGCCAGTGAATTTGGATTCTTTTCTTTTAACTAAAATCTCTTTATTACTTTTATGCCACCTGCTAAATCTTTTTTTCCCCCTTAATTCCTGTAACATAGTTAGACCCATTCTTGTAACTCATAGCTAGGTCCATCCTTCTAAAGTTCTGGATGTCATAGTGACACATTAGAAATCTTTTTCACGAACATCCTAGCATTCTTGTTTCCTTTGATACTCTACATAGTTACTAGTCTGTTACATGTTTGCAAGGGAAGTCTCAAACTAGAATATTATATTTTCTGTAAATACATGATATTCTACTTTCAGTGTTGTATTGACAGCTGCCCAGTAATCCTTTCATTCATGTTTTATGGGTTCCTTATGGCATTATCCACAACTGCTCTTCCAAAACTTTTCCAAACTCCCTTGAACAAACTCTGTAAGTTGCTTGATTTGAATCAATCCTTTCCTTGTTATTTGCTAACAGAACCCCCATTTTATTAAGGAAAAAAATGCTCCAACCCCAGAGTAAAAATGAATTATTCTGTCAGTTAAGCTAATCTCATTTTTCCCTTCTCATTTATGGTTATTTATTGGCTAGTATTGGCCAATGAGATTAGGGGATGCCAGTGGCTTCTGTAAAACATTATATATATATATAATATCTATCTATCTATCTATCTATATCTATCAACCTATATATGTATGTATATATCACCTATCTGGTGGCTCAGATGGTAAAGAATCTGCCTGCAATGCAAGAGGCCTGGGTTCAGTCCCTGGGTTGGGAAGATCAACCCACTGGAGTTGGGAAGAGCAACCCACTCCAGTATTCTTGTCTCGAGAATCCCATGGACAGAGAAGCCTGGTGGGCTACAGTCCATGGGGTGTCACAAAGAGTTGAACATGACAGAACAACTAACACAACTGAGTAACTAACATACACACACACACACACACACACACCCCATCATCATCATCACCATCATCATCATCTATCTGTTAACTGAATATCTATATTCAGGCAAAAATGCATTTCTTTTTAATTTTATTTCTCCCTTCTTTGGAGAGGGTGTGTGAAATTGTGATGCAACCTCCATCTTAGCACTTTCAGAAGATGGAGAAAGTTTTTAAAATGACAAACCTGTGTCTTAACATTTGTTGAACCTGTCAACCCATCCTGAAATTGCCTGCTTCTAGGCTTCCTATAGCAGAGATAGTTCCTTGCTTTCAGTCTATTCTTTGTTGATAATTACGCTACTTGTGAGCAAAAATATCCTAAAGGATCTACATCATAAGTCCAACTCTTATTGCTGCCTCTTGGTCTTAGCAGATGTCATTGTTTCCTACTTTACTGATAAGACACAAACTATTCTGCAAGGGCACAGCTGGCTCACCATCCTTCTATTCTCCCTTTCTTCTATTTAATAGGATGAAGCTTTCTTTCTTGGAAAAAGTAAATCATTTATCTTTCCTTTGGAATCCATCAGCTTGTCCGTGCTCTAGGATATTGTTCCATCATTCTTCCATTTCCCTCAAGCCTTAATTTCTTTTTTAAAAATTAATTTTTATTGGTGTAGTTGCTTAACAATTTTGTGTTAGCGTCTACTGTATAGCATATAATGAACCAGCTATCCAAGGGAACATTTCATGTAAAGATGGGCTTGATAAAAGACAGAAATGGTATGGATCTAACAGAAACAGAAGATATTAAGAAGAGGTGGCAAGAATACACCGGAAGAACTGTACAAAAAGATCTTCACGACCCAGATAAGCATGATGATGTGATCACTAATCTAGAGCTAGACATCTTGGAATGTGAAGTCAAGTGGGCCTTAGAAAGCATCATTACGAACAAAGCTAGTGGAGGTGATGGAATTCCAGTTGAGCTATTTCAAATCCTGAAAGATGATGCTGTGAAAGTGCTGCATTCAATATGCCAGCAAATTTGGAAAACTCAGCAGTGGCCACAGGACTGGAAAAGGTCAGTTTTCATTCCAATTCCAAAGAAAGGCAATGCCAAAGAATGCTCAAACTACCGCACAATTGTACTCATCTCATATGCTAGTCAGTAATGCTCAAAATTCTCCAAACCAGGCTTCAGCAATACGTGAACCGTGAACTTCCTGATATTCAAGCTGATTTTAGAAAAGGCAGAGGAACCAGAGATCAAATTGCCAACATCTGCTGGATTATGGAAAAAGCAAGAGAGTTCCAGAAAAGCATCTATTTCTGCTTTATTGACTATGCCAAAGCCTTTGATTGTGTGGATCACAATAAACTGTGGAAAATCCTGAAAGAGATGGGAATACCAGAATACCTAACCTGCCTTTTGAGAAATCTGTATGCAGGTCAGGAAGCAAGTGTTAGAACTGGACATGGAACAACAGACTGGTTCCAAATAGGAAAAGGAGTACCTCAAGGCTGTATATTGTCACCCTGCTTATTTAACTTCTATGCAGAGTACATCATGAGAAATGCTGGACTGCAAGAAACACAAGCTGGAATCAAGATTGCAAGGAGAAATATCAATAACCTCAGATATGCAGATGATACCGCCCTTATGGCAGAAAGTGAAGAGGAACTAAAAAGCCTCTTGATGAAAGTAAAAGAGGAGAGTGAAAAAGTTGGCTTTAACTCAACATTCAGAAAACGAAGATCATGGCATCCGGCCTCATCACTTCATGGCAAATAGATGGGGAAACAATGGAAACAATGTCAGACTTTATTTTGGGGGGCTCCAAAACCACTGCAGATGGTGACTGCAACCATGAAATTAGAAGACACCTACTCTTTGGAAGAAAAGTTATGACCAACCTAGATAGCATATTGAAATGAAGAGACATTATTTTGCCGACTAAGGTCCGCCTAGTCAAGGCTATGGTTTTTCTTGTGGTCATGTATGGATGTGAGAGTTGTACTGTGAAGAAGACTGAGTGCCGAAGAATTGATGCTTTTGAACTGTGGTGTTGGAGAAGACTCTTGAGAGTCCCTTGGACTGCAAGGAGATCCAACCTGTCCATTCTGAAGGAGATCCACCCTGTGATTTCTTTTGAAGGAATGATGCTAAAGCTGAAACTCCAGTACTTTGGCCACCTCTTGCGAAGAGCTGACTCATTGGAAAAGACTCTGATGCTGGGAGGGACTGGGGGCAGGAGGAGAGGGGACGACAGAGGATGAGATGGCTGGATGGCATCACTGACTCGATGGATATGAGTCTGAGTGAGCTCTGGGAGATGGTGATGGACAGGGAGGCCTGGCGTGCTGCGATTCATGATGTCGCAAAGAGTTGGACACGACTGAGCGACTGAACTGAACTGAACTGAACTGAGGTATTTACACAGTTTTTTTCTTTTGAATAAACACTAGGAGATAGAAAATTTGTCAGAATTGAAAAAGCATTAGTTATGTGTTAGTTAGGCAAACTAGAGAACAAATGCATGGATACCAAGGGGGGAGGGAGGGTGGAGAAAGGAACTGGAAGATTGGAATTGATACATATATCACTATTCATATTATGTATAAGCTAGGTAAGTAATGAGAACCTATTGTACAGCACGGGGAACGCTATACACTGTGATGACCTGAATAAGAAAGAAGCCCAAGAGGGAAGGGATAGATGTATATGTATGGCTGATATTTTTTTGCTCTTCAGTAGAAACTTATACAACATTGTAAAGCAAATATACTCCAATAAATATTAAAAACTGCTATGCAAAAAGTTTATTCTAGTTTATACCCTCAAAAATGTACTCTAGTGCACCTTTCCCAAACTTTTGATAATACCAAGTTTTGTACTATTTTAATTTACTTCAATATGATAAGAAAACTGCCACTCTATTCACATCTTTGTTTCTCCATATGTTTTTGCATATTTAGATTTCCTCTTTTGTAAACCAATGATTATTTCCTATTTTCCAAAGTTATATGTTCATATCATTTTCTGACTGAGTACTTATGGGATATTCTTATTCTAGAAATAATTTTTAAAATTTCCCTATAAAATGTTTAATGACAAAAATATTGTTGGAGTTGGGTATGTTTTCATTAAAATTATCTAGTTTTTAGTTGGGAGCCCTCTGCATCTAAATATCAAAGTTTTCTTATCCTTGGGCAGTTTTTCTCCCTTTCCTTTATTATGTCTTCTCCACAATTCATTTTTTAAAAACTCCTATTATGACTATATTTGACCTCTTTATTCTGTGATCTATATTTCTGATCATTTCTTTCTTAACTTTTACGTCCTTATTGCCTTACTCTGATTTTTCTAAGTAATTTATTAAAATGTCCTCAAATTTTTAAGTTTTACTTTTAAGTACACTGCCTCCCTTATACTTTTTTTTGTTTAGCAATCATGTGTTTAATTTCTTTTCTGTTGGGAATTTCTGTTTCTTTTTTCATTCCATAGCTGCAGCGTTTGCTCAGATTTCTTCGAAAGTTCAGTTAAAGTTTTCTTTTACTTCTTTCAGTTGCTGTGATCCATAAGATATATTTATTTACTGATTTCTAATCTATTTATAGTGACACCTCTGTTTACTAATCGAATAGAAAAAGATCATGTTTTTTAGAGAGCTGAAATGGGCACTTTTGGATAATGTTTGGGCCCCTTTTTAAGTCACTGATACCCTAGAGGAGGTGGAAAGAATTATGTTTGTGAGTTCAGTTTTACCACATCACATATTCAAGAATTTTGGTGGTAATAGAGGACTGTATGGCATGGAAGCAGCTTTGATTCTGTGCTTAAAAGTTGCCTTTACGAGGCTATTCTCAGGACTTCCCTGGAAGTCCAGTGGTTAAGACTTGCACCGATGCAGGGGGTGCGAGTTCAATCTCCAGAGGAAGCTAAGACCCCACATGGCTTGTGGCCAAAAACCCAAATGTAAAACAGAAGCAATATTGAAACAAATTCAATAAAGACTTTAAAAATGTTCCATATAAAACATCTTAAAAAAAAAAGACTATTATGGCAGCCTATTTATATCTTAGCCAGTAAGATCTAATTATGTGCCAAAATGTTGGTGATGGACAGGGAAGCCTGGTGTGCTACAGTCCATGGGGTCGCGAAGAGTTGGACGGGACTGAGCGACTGAACTGAACTGAAGATAACCCATAATTATTCTCTCTAGCTAACCCCAAATGTGACCAGTGGAATATTGCTACTACCCACACTTTATTTAACTTGTTCTTTCCTTAGCAAGTAAAAGGTGTGACTTTAAAAAGGAGTCTCTTTAAAGAGGTGGGGGCGGGGGCTCTACCTCCCTGGTGACTCAGACAGTAAAGAATCTGCCTGCAACGTGGGAGACCTGGTTTCATTCCTGGATTGGGAAGATTCCCTGGAGAAGGGAATGGCTACCCACTCCAAATTTCTTGCCCAGAGAATTCCATGGGCAGAGGAGCCTGTCTGGCTACAGTCCATGGGGTTGCAGAGTCAGACATGACTTAGAGACTAACACTTTTACTTTCACTTCATTTCCCTAAAAAGTCAATAGGATAGAAAATAGGCTTTTACCAATTCCATCAGAGACTTCTCTCCTTCTGATGTGTTGTTTTCTGCACTGGGAAATGTTACTAGAGCTCTATTTGGTACTGAATTCTGTGTTCTTCAAAAACAGGCTTTTTCTACTCTGTAGTAAACAGCAGTAATTCCCTCGATCCTGTCTCACACCCAGGTATATTTCAGATATTTTCCTTCAGTTCTGTTCAAAGTGTTGGTGTGCTGCTGGAGCTATCCTTTTGTTTTTACTGTCAATATACTTTCTCTCCCACTATTTTCTTTCCTATGCTTATTTTAAAAGAAACTTTGATAGGAATGAGAAGAGATGATTCTCTTCCTTTTGTGTAAAATATTTTAAATAGATAGTTGGTATTCTTTGATCATAAGTTTTTTCAATAACTCATTATTAAAATTTTAAATCCACTTCCAGTGTGGGAGCATGCAGTTAAAAATTCTGGTTATTTTAATCAGTCTTATTTAATAAGCTCTTATGTCTTCTTACTCTCTGTATCAGTCAGGATAAGCTACCTGTATGCTACGGTAACAAATAATCCCACATGTATGTTTTTAAACAAATGAGGTGCATTTCCCTCTGTGGATTGGCAGGGGGATCTGATGTGCACACACTGTGTCCTCAGGCTTAGTCGCCAGCTAATGAAACAGCGCTTATCTAAACCTTCCATTACCATGATAAAGGAAATGAAAGGAAACATCAGGAAGTTCTCACTGACACTCAAAACTATCAATGGAAAATAACACGCATCACTTACAATCACATTTCAAGAGCCAAAATAAGTCTGGAAAACACAGTCTTTAGTGTACCATGAAGAATAGAAAGCTAGAGTATTTATGGACAGTTCTAATAACTACCACATTTCCCATAATTTTTAACCTTTAGCACTATTGCCAACCCAAACTTCTAAAAATTTACTCTTTATTTTCCATGACACAAACAATCCCTAGCTCTTTGATTGTTTATCATATTTTCCTCCAACTTCTTTTTCACAATGACCTAAGTGTAGTTGATCCTTAAATTTCTGTCACTGTTCATTTTCCATTTTATCTCTTTTGTCTGTCCTTGAATGACCCTATAGTAACATTTAAACATACAACATTTCAGCCTGATCTTTCCTCATTTGTTTACCCAGTACTTATTGCCAGTCTTACATGTACTATGTGACATAAGGATGATCAAGAAAAGCTCTGTCTTAAATGAAGACATAGATTAGTTACAATGGAAAATATAAAATAATCTTCTATAAAAACAAGCTGCATGTTTTATTAAAGAAATATTTTATGTGATATGTAGTGGTGGTAATGGTGGTTTAGTCGTTAAGTCCTGTCTGACTCATTGTGACCCCTTGGACTGTAGCCTGCGAGGCTCCTCTGTTCATGAGATTTCTCAGGCAAGAATTTTGAAGTGGGTTGCTATTGCCTTCTCCAGGGGATATTCCCAACTCAGGGATCGAACCCACATCTCTTGCTTTGGCAGGCAGATTCTTTACAACCTAGCAACCAGGGAAGCCCAGTTCTAATGAAGATAACTAATTTGAAATCTGACAATATTCAAAGTTATTCATATGAAATTACACTTAAAATATGAATAATAGTGGCTAATGCTCTCAAATTTTGAATGAAATCTTTTGCTTAATCATTTTCAGGTAAGCTTGTTGTTTGAATATTTACATGAAAGAACTCTAAAGGAAAACTATCTTGGAAAGGAAGTTTCAAGGACATGCTATTTTTAATTCAATATCACATGTGGATACTTCCCAGTGCTGAAACACTGCTAATCAGGAAATTTAAATCTGCAGATGCCAAGGTTTATTTTTTCATTTTCTCTAAATTGATCAGAAAATGTAAGAAATAGCTTGGAATGGTTGAGAGTCAAACTCTACCTCTTGGTTTCTATGTGAAGCAAAACACCATAAAGAGTAGTGCCTCAAAACTATTTATGAAATAAAATGGAATTTATTCTCTATTTTAAGAAAATGTAACTTTTTCATCCTACTAATTACCTGGAAATTAAAAATCCACATGGAATATAAAGATTAATGAAAGCAATAAAGTAAGGGCTGTCATAGAAGAACTAGACTGGAGACTTGAATCTACCACTGTCTGTGCATGAACAAGTTACTCTGCTTTGCTGTGGTTTGGTTTTCTAGCTTTAAAGTTTGAGGAGTCAATTTTTAAATTGGAATGGGATGAAGATAAGAACAAGTCTGAGGCAGTACAACTTTTCTTTTTGTACATTTAGATTTATGTGTATTTGAGCTGTTCAAAGATTCTGTGTGTTGTGTATGTGTTAGTCTCTCAGTAGTGTTCCACTCTTTGTGACCCCATGAACTATAGCCCCCACCAGGCTCCTCTGTCGATGGAATTCTCTAGGCAAGAATACTGGAGTGGGTAAGCCATTCCCTTCTCAAGGGGATTTTCCCCACTGAGGAATCAAATCAGGGTCTCCTGCATTGCAGGACGATTCTTTATTGTCTGAGTCACCAGAGATTCTAACACCCTTAAAACCCTAACTTCTAGTGCAAAAATGTGTGTTGCATATGGTGTTGAGAATGGAAATGATCTACAATTATAGGTAGTTTATAGAAGTCAATCTGTACCCATCTTAGAAAAGTAGACATCTGAGGTTGTGTTCAAATCAATAAAGTAAAAATATTTTCCCGTTAAACCCAATAAATCATTCAGTTCAGTTCAGTTGCTTATTCGTGTCCAACTCTTTGTGAGCTCATGAACCGCAACACGCCAGACCTCCCTGTCTATCACTATCTCCCAGAGTCCACCCAAACCCATGTCAATTGAGTCGGTGATGCCATCCAACCATCTCATTTTCTGTTGTCCCCTTCTCCTCCTGCCCTCAATCTTTCCCAGCATCAGGGTCTTTTCCAGTGAGTTAGCTCTTTGCATCAGGTGGTCAAAGTATTGGAGTTTCAGCTTCAACTTCAGTCCTTCCAATGAACATCCAGGACTGATCTCCTTTAGGATTACCGTCTCTCAAATTTAGTATAATGGGAACCTGGGAAAGAGGTAAGCAAGGGAGAAAGAAGTATGGTTTCATTAATTTCCATTTCAAGATATGCAATGTCTCTGGATTGTATATTTTCATGAAATGAAAGTCAGTTAAGACTCCAAGATCCCCTGGAGGAGGAAATGGCAACCCATTCCAATATTTTTGCATTTTTGCCTGGGAAATCCCATGGACATAGACCTGACGGACTACAGTCCAGGGGGTCTCAAAGGGTCAGACTAGACTGAGCAATTGAACACATATGTCCATAATCCTGTAACAATTGGAGAAACCCTTTGTATGACAAACATGTATTAAGATCATTTGAACTATTAACAAAGCCATACTCAAGCATCATCTGAAATTTAAAGAAAAAAAAAAGTAGGGACTTGGTGAAAATAGGTGACACTGGAGGGTGAATCTATTAGGTTGAAACCTATAAAGGAACAGCCAGCCTCAAAAACAGGGGTGAGTGAGTGCCCATGTCCTAACTCAAAGGTCAAAGGCATATGCTTTGTATTTGGAGAAAAAGTGACAGTTTTCATTATCAGGTGAGACCCTAAATGACTCTGCAGGAAGCTAACATCTTAAGCATGAATTATACATCAGCCATTACAAGTGCTATTAGTGGAAACTTTCACTATAGCAATCTTCTCTGTAGGTAGATGACTAAGCTAGACCTCACTGTTTCTGTTAATTAAATGATCTGTCATGTTTCTTTACTAAACCATGTTGGAGTATTTAATTAACACATTAAAGTCTGTAATAATATTTTCTTATGTGGTCCAAGTATTTTCTTATGTGGAACAAGAGTTTAGTTTTTTTAATACTAATTTTTTTTCTTTATCCTCTTTTGGTCCTTTTGGCAGAACATGGATAAAAGATGCATGATTTATGACACAGATCTGAGTAGATTCACTTGAGGATTAAAAGCATAAGTGGACAATTGAAGCCATACTACTTTAGTGATGTGCTTTAGAATCAATACATTCAACTTGCCACCTTTAGTTACACTAGGTAGGTGAAAATGATTCTGTTTTGGTTCCCTCTTTGGCACTGAAGTATGCCATCCCTTTTCCTCATAGAATTTATGAACCTTTCCATTAAATTTGAGTTTGGGACTCTGATTTCTCAGCTTATTATTTCTAAGGAAATGGCTAAGAAAGGTCACCATCAGGTTTTTAGTGTAAAAATAATGAATGGACATTTGAAATGAGTAAGAATTAGTCCTCACCCTCTGTCCCACCTAGGCCACGTGTTTGCCTTGTGCCTCATTTCCCACAACTGGAAGCTCCCAGCTGAATAATCACATCCAAACATGCTGAGCTAATTGAAGAAAGGTGCTATATAAACACGAGGTACTATTATTATGGTCATTTTCCCAGGCCTTGGGCCCCCACCCACTTCCTCTAAATGCACAATGAGGTGGAAGGACACTTCCTCCAGAGGCGACTCTGAGAGCCAGGCCTCTGGTGCCCTCAAGTGGTTTCCTCTGGTAGAAATTACTTAGCTGTGAGCTGAAGCTCGCGACAGGAAAAGATGCCCTTGGACTCTCCAGTTTAAAGGGGGAACGGTATATGACAAAAGCATATAAGGCTTCTTAGGTTAATATTTTTTAAACAAAGTGCTTTACATGTATAAAAATACCAGGCAGTCTTCACTATATTCCTCTGTCCATGGAATTCTCCAGGCAAGAATACTGGAGTGGGTAGCCATTCCCTTCTCCAGGGGATCTTCTTAACCCAGGTTGGTGTCCTGCCTTGCAGGTAGATTCTTTACCACCTGAGCCACCAGGGAATCCCATTTAAAAATAATATTGGTGGGCAGAAACATTTTCTAATAAAAATAAGCAAAGGGACTTCCCTGGTGGTCCAGTGGTTAAGACTCTGCACTTCCACTGCAAGGGCATGGGTTCGATCCCTGGTTCGATCTCTGGTTGGGGAATGAAGATCTCGAAAGCCACGTGGTGTGACCAAAACTAAAAGAATTTAAAAAATAATATTAGTATCTCTTCTTAACAGGCAAATATAAGTACAATAAATTTTTGTCTTAATATCTAACCCCTCTAGAGGTTGTTTAGACAAATCTTTCTATCCCTACGCTGAAGGCTGCGTTGCGGATGCATGAGGGCATGTGCAGATACTGAACAGGCATTCAGTTCTTCATAAATATTTCCTGAATCTCTTTCTTGTCTCAAGTCAGCCACCCAGCCAGCTGGGTGAGGTCAGATAGTTACTTGTCCTAGTTGACCTATAATTTCTTTATTCTTAAAAGAAAAGCACTTACCAAATGAGTGGTGTTTGAAGTTATCTATTGGTTTAATCAGCTGAGCCTCTCTTTATGAAAGACATATTTCTTGTAACTCCAAAATGTCAAATAAATGGGAGTGGAATCATTCTGGCTTAGGCTTTGCTGAAGAGGCTGATTTTTACATGCTTAGTCTCCTTTCATTTTGATTCCAGCCAAAGTCCTTGATACACCTTAGAGAATCTCAGAGCTCCAAGGAATACAGTTTTTAAATCATTGTACTAGCCATCATTACTATTTATTAACTCTCCAATTTTAAAAATGTTCCAAAGTATTATTTAGTTATTTTCCTTATAGTTTTCTACAATTTTAATTTTTCTGCTGTTCTATAGTAAAACTATTTTCTCACTCCAGTCATCAACATGCACACAAACGTAGTAAAGTGGAAAAGATGAACTTCCAAGGTTCATGTCTATCCTCATGCTTTTGAGACTTTATGAATCTATAAATGATTCTATTTAATTACACACACTGTTGAGTATCAGATACTCGACTTGATGTTGGGTTTTTGTCAGGATAAAGAAACCGGTTGAGGCGTAAACTAATTGACAAAGCTTTT
The DNA here is from genome assembly GCA_917880005.1 of Nanger dama. NCBI lineage: Eukaryota > Metazoa > Chordata > Mammalia > Artiodactyla > Bovidae > Nanger > Nanger dama. The sequence continues at coordinate 3,333,856 of CAKJTW010000078.1, read as the reverse complement.
GAAAGCTATAAAGTACCACATCGTAAGTAACTGGATCGTACTAAAATATATATGTGTTGACATTCATGTGATAAAGTTGTCTAAAGTTTATTGCTGTTCAGAGGAAAAGGAGGCAATTTTGGCAGGAGTCAGAAAAAGGACAAAGTGAGATGAGCTCAGCCTAGAAGAAACCATGACTTTGGACAGACACAAAGGAGCAGAGGTTAATGAGATCTTTATACAAGTTTGGTGGGGGCACTGAATGCATGGAGACCAGCTGTGTGAGGCTGTGTGATATGCAGGAGGACCAACAGCAGGTCTCAGCGCCTCTGTTGCTGGGCCCTGACTTTCCTTCTTGGTCAGTGAAAGAATGTTTGTGAAGACATAAACAATATTTGACACTGAAACCAATTCATTTCTGTTTCTCTCTTAAAGGGGGATGTGAAGAAAAATAATAATCCATTCACTCTGCTTCCACTTACACATTAATTTTTACCATGTGAAACTACCAGAAAATAACAGCATATTTATGGCAGAAGTGCACAACTTATCCTTTGAAATGTATTTAAGTTATAGACCTTACTCTAAGAAGATAATTCATTTTTTAATAAGTATATCAATTTAAAAAAATCACAACCTAAACATAGAGAATTGTGTTTTACTCAGTGGGGATTTGTAGGACTTTAAGTCTGGGATGGGCTTCCCAGGTGGTTCAATAGTAAAGAAGCCACTTGTCAATGCAGGAGAAGTCGATTCGATCCCTGGGTTGAGCAGATCACCAGGAGAAGGAAATTGCAACTCTCTCTAATGTTCTTGCCTGGAAAATCCCATGGATGGAGAAGCTTGGTGGGCTATAGTCCATGGAATGGGGATCACAAAGAGTTGGGTATGACTGAGCAACAACGCACATGTGGAAGTCTAGGGGGCAGCATCTCAAGGAACCCCGAGAGGACTGCTCCATGAAGGTGATGGAGGGAGCCAGGATACACAGGAGTTTTCCAACAAAAGGTGGGTAGTTGGGAACTTTGAAAAATTATTGTTAATTAAAGAAAACAACATATCTCAAGTTAAGGAATTTAGTGCTTTTCTGTGTATGGGAAGATACAAGAGGTTGGGCTCACTGAAATCATTCCTTTGATGTACAGCTCAGTTATCTGGGGCCAATATCTTGTTGTGTTTGCATATCCTGAATTTCCTCAGGGCTCACTGTGGGGAGTGACTGCAGTCTGATAGCTGCTAGATGGCAGACGTTCTTTGCTTCCTGAGTTCCCTCAGGGCTCATCAGAACTGTAGGCTGTGGCTGCAGATGCTGATGACTGTGACATCCTTTGTTTACTGATATGGCAAGAAGCACTCTGTTTCTCATGTAGATTGGTGACATTAAGAATTGGTATAATATTTTCAACCAGGAGTGCTTATAGTTTTGTGAAAATTTTCTCACTGTCAGGTAAGCAAGCAACTCTGCCTCCTAGGTCAGTGCTGCCTGAAACAGATGGCACAAGTCATCAGGTGTCAGCTGTCCCAAGAAGTGAGATAGGTTAGGATGGAAATCTAGCTTTGCACATGTAAGAAGTGGAACATGACTAAAACAAAGAGTCAAGTGACATCTTCAAGGAGCAAAGCTCAGATAGATAAGGTAAGAAGTAACACAAATTTTGTTGTTTGCCGGGAGCCAGCGTGAGGAACTCCACCCATGGCAAGGGTCATGAGGAAGGAGGCTTGGCATACACAAAGGCGGGATCGAGCCTCAGGAAACCCCCTGTTCCTGAGCATCTACCCCCAAAACCAGAGTCTGTTTTACGCTCTCACCTATACCTCTGACTTTATGGGAGGCTCTCCCCCATCACCATTTCTCTGGGAGAAGGAGTTAACTTACAGCTCTAAGTCAATAAAAATTCCTGGGCATGATGAGAGTGTTTCAACTTACGAACTCCTCTGAAGGTTATCTAGGCTGTCTGTACAGGTTCGTCTGGCCACATGTGATTGTTTACAGCCTCTCAACCTTGAGAGGCATGAGATGCTTTAAAACTTTCTAAATACAGACTCTTTTGAGAAGTTAGAAAAGTATTAGTATAGTATAGTGGGTTGATTAGGTATTATATTGGTGAAGGGTTTTTCATTTGTTGTACCAATAATTACTGCTAATTCCTTGCCCTGAGTGTGACAAGGGTGTCTCAGGTCAAACCTCTGCTGACAGACTAGCTTGTGTGACAACCTCTTAACAATAAACAGCACAGAGAGTTTGGAGTATTTTGAAAGTCTTAATTAGCATAGGGCTTTTCTCATTGTTGAGTCAATGATTGCCACCAGGCCTCCATATCCTTAGGCACCTGGGAATATATTAATCAATGTATTGAAATATAGAAAAGGAAATATAGTAGTTTTTGATGTTAGCAATACTAGACTTTTTGAATTAACAAATTTTCTCTTTTTGTTATAGATCACTGTACTTTGTTATAAATCACTGTGTCCTTGCTATGTAAAAATGTAACTTTATCACTATCTCAAGAATAAATAGATGTTAATGTGAACATTGGTGAAGGGTTTTCATTTGTTGAGCCAATATTTGCTGCTAAATCTCCATATTCCTTGCCCTTATAATGAATATAATTAGCGTATAGGAAAAATAAGTATTAACCTTTAAGATTAATCATGTTAAACCTTAGGCGAAGTAAATTCCTTTCTTGATTGTAACCCACTACACCCTCACCCTATAGGAATGCAACTTTATTTGGAAGGTGGCGCTTGGTTTAAGAAAAAATCACACCTGGAAAAAATAAGTTTTGTGATTAACTGACTGTTATCAGAAAGGGCCATAAAATGTCAGCAGGTCTCATGGACAGAAGATGATGTAAAACCCATAAGACCTTTGTGTAATTTTATATGAACACCTGACTTTGACAAGGTCAGGTCTGCTGACCCCCACATGACTCTGTATTCATCCCTATGTATAACAAAAGGTATATAAGCAAACCTGAAAAATAAAGAAATTGGATCAGTTTCTGGAAAGACTGATTCCCCCATGTTGTTCTTTCCGCTTCTGGCTGAATTCCCATCTGGTATGTGGGTACTCACCAAGCCTGCTAATTTTGCCTGGGCTTCTAAGATTGGATCAGGGAGGCCTCACTGCCTCCTCTACTTCAGGAGAATGGAAAGACGCCTGTGGCCTACGTAGGTGGTGACTGGTATTCCACATAAACCAAGTTATTCAGCCTCTTTTTCTCCACTAATTTTCCTACTACACTATCTGTTTCTAATCTCTCTATATATCTGTAATTAAATAAGTTTTTTCCTAGGAAGCCTAATCCGTCTCCCCTTCAAATTACCCTGGATCCACCAGGGCTGGACCCCAGCAGTTGTTGTTCAGAACTCAGTTGTGTCCGACTCTTTGCAACCCTATGGACTGCAGCACACCAGGCTTTCCTGTCTTCAGCATCTCCTGGAACTTGCTCAAAATCATGTCCATTGAATCAGTGATGCCATCCAACCATCTCATCCTCTGTCGACCCCTTCTCCAGCCTTCAGTCTTTCTCAGCATCAGGGTCTTTTCTGGGGGCCAAAGTATTGGAGCTTCAGCTTCAGCATCAGTCCTTTCAGTGAATATTCAGGATTGATTTCTGAGTATGGAATTTAGTTGATCCTTATAAAAACACTAGAGATCCTATTTGGTGAAGGAACAATAAAAATCTACCCCTCCACAAAAGTTGGTGATGTTTCTCCTCTTAAATGGTTATTAATTTTTTAATTTTTCATTTCATACCTTGGCTCATTGACTTTCTGGCCCTGAAACAGATTGAAGTGAAAACAGGAAAACATCATTTCTCTTTTCTGTTTCCTGCCAGATCAGAGCTAGGAAGTGCTAAGGACCTGGAGGTGTGGACTCAAGTCTGTTCCTGAAAGCTTCCTAATTCAATCTGGTTCATCCCCTGAGAAGAAGACTTGCTGTTAGTAACATATTGTGACACAGACCCAGGAAGAACATTGATAGAAAATAAATTAATGTATTTTATCATCTTAATAGGCTAAACAAGAGAAAGTTGAATAATCTCAAACAATGCTAAAAAGCTATTTGAAAATATGAAAAGCTCAACAACTATTCCCAAGTGAAAAATATTTTAGGATATTTGGAATTAAAAGATAAACGGGCTTCCCTGGTGGCTCAATAGTAAAGAATCCACCTGCCAGTGTAGGAGACATGGGTTCAATCCTTGGGTAGAGAAGATCCCCTGAAGAAGGAAATGGCAACCTACTTCAGTATTCTTGCTTGGAAAATCCCATGGACAGAGAAGTCTGGCAGGTCACAGACCATGGAGTTTCAAAAGAATCAGACATGACTTAGTGACTAAACTACAGTGACAACAATAATTAGAATAAATATGTCATATGTTTTCTAAGGAAAATAATATATAAGTAATGGGAAAGAGGACAAAGAATTATTATATGTAGATGGTGCACCAATCAAGAAAATCAATCAACTACTTTGACAATTATTTAGAAACAAGAGATTTTAAGTGTGTAATTATAAACTTACATATGAAAATTATTAGATGTTCTCATTATAGCAATAACAAGTTATAATAAGAAAATTTCATTTAGAATACCAAGGAAAATTAAAGTATCATGAATAAAACATAACAAATGTTTTAGAAAAAATGTGAAGGAAATAATAATAGAAAATGATTTAACGTGGGTATAATCTATTGTCTTACTGAAACTTGCAATGTTTATTGCTTTAGCTGTCCTTGCCTTGGGGTGCAAGAGGTAAGAGATTCTAACTGTTACCATTATAAAAATTCTCTGTTTTTCAGTTTATGCCTTGGCTGAGAATTCTAGACTTGTAAGTTGTTAATTCCTGTCTTTAAGCTGTCAGCTACTATTAGAAGCCACCAGTTTACTTCCAATCCCTTGAAATTCTCTCGGCCTATATACTATATATTCTTCCATGTACAGGCCACTCAGACTTTCAAGTGTTGCCTGTTATGTGCTGTTTATTGCTTATGATCCCAGACAGCCATGCATGCCTCTAGATGCCAGAGTTCCAGCCCTTAATTGCACCAAGAGTTTTCACTGCTGTCAGCATCAACTGAGCCAGTAATACATCCTAAATCTCACCAATTTCTTTGGTGGAATTGTTGTTGATTGCTTTAGTTTAGTTGTAAATATGAGAGTATAACTTATAATGTTAAGAGCCCCCCAAAATTGTTATAAGCAAAAGGATGCTAGGTTTATATAGATTGGAAAGGATTATTAAAAGGATGTTGGTAACAGATGGAATTTTTTAAGATGCCATAGAAACAGGCGTAGAAGTTACACAGGCAGGAAGAATGCTTCAAATCCTTCCCACAACCCTTCTACTGCTACAGGGACCTAGGTATTCAAACTTGGTGCATGCTAAGTCCTTCAGTCAAGTCTGACTGTTTGTGACCCCATGGACTGTAGCCCACTAGGCTCTTCTGTCCATGGGATTCTCTAGGCAAATATACTGGAGGGGGTTGCCATTTCCTCTTCCAGGGAATCTGCCCAACTCAGGGATTGGACCCACATCTCATATCTCCTACATTGGCAGGATGGTTTTTTACCACTAGGACTACCACTAGGACCACCCAGGAAGCCCCAGGGGACGTAGGGATTATGTATAAGTAATGCTGACCACTCACTAATGCTCCTGGCATTGCTGTCACTGCAGCTAATGGAAACGACAAGTAGCTACTGCTTATACTCCTATCTATCAACACAATGTGAATTTCCAATTAGGACTTGAGGAAGAGTGTGTCTGATTGGCTTGGCATAAACCATGTGACTGCAACTTGAGCTATGGAGGCTGGGAATGCAAATATATTTCACATTTACAAGCCTTCTAAGGCTTCTTCAGGAAAAGGAGTCTCTAAGTACAGGAAACAGTTCTGTTGCTGGGATGCAAAAACAATGACAAATAGTAAGTATGGGAAGTTCTTGCTCATGTATTCTTTCTGAACATTTCTTCTCAACATTTCAATCTTATTGTTTCCAAAGGGATCATAAGGTCATGTGATACATTTTGAAACTATTAAGTAGAGTTCAGATTTTCACTACAATAAATTTAAATCAATGAGATAAATTGAAAAAAATTGCATTTTATAATACTCAGTATTTCCATCTAGGACTAAAACATGATGCAATTGAATGAATAAATGAATAAACATATTCATTTATAATTTATAACCAAGTATACATACATTTTATGTGAAGATAAAATACTAAATTTATTCCAAGGTGATTTTTTTTAATTTCAAATGAGGTCTTTATATGCTTTTAAACTTTAAAACTATTTACCAAAATATAGAAAATTCTTTGACTTGTAAAAATTGTTCTTTTGAAATATACATTTAGAAAAATGTATATGTCATATAAATTTTCATAAATTGAGTGTAAACTCATAATCAGCAACTAGGCTTCCCTTGTAGCTCAGCCGGTAAAGAATTTGCCTGCAGTGCAGGAGACCCAGGTTCGATTCCTGGGTTGAGAAGATCCCCTGGAGAAGGAAATGGCAACCCACTCCAGTATCCTTGCCTGGAAAATCTCATGGACAGAGGAACCTGGTGGATTGCAGTCCATGGGGTCGCAAAGAGTGGGGCACAACTAACTGAGTGACTCACACACACACACACACACACACACACACACACACACACACACACAGACCAAGGAACAAAAAATTACCAAGCTTACTACCAAAGGCAAAATCTTAGCATAATTATTTTGAGCTCTATGTATGTATCAATAATTCATTTCTTTAGAGCTGAGTAGTATTTTATTGCATGTGTATATCACAATATATTTATTCATTCATCTGTTGATGGACAATTGAGTTGTTTCTAATTTTTGATTGTTATGAATGAAACTTATGAACATTATGTCTAAGTCTTTGTATTGACATATGCTTTCATTTCTGTAGGATAAATACTCTGCACTGAAAATTTGCCTGGGATTCTCATCTCCACCTTCATAACTCAGGGAAACTATACATTTGGGTCTGCCTTCTTGTGCTTTGTCATGGAAAATCTTTCCAGGCTGGAGCAAATGTGGGATTTACCTCCATGTTCCTCATCTTTCTTGGATCACTGTCTTTAAATTGCTAAATGTCCAAATTTTGGAAAACTGTTGCTTAATAATTTTTTCCCAGTTTTTTGTGTCTGCTAGAAGGGTTGTTTATGTCTGCTAGGAGGGTTAAATGACACGTTTTTCCATGTTGACTTAAAGTTGAAGTCCTGATAGATTTTCTTTTTTAAAATAAACCTTATTGAGAACACTGTTGTTTAGTTGCTCAATCTTGTCTGACTTTTTTCACACCATGGACTGTCATCCACCGGACTCCTCTATACATGGAATTCTCCAGGCAAAAATACTGGAGTGGGTTGCTATTTCCTCCTCCAGGGGATCTTCCCGACCCAGGGATAGAACCTACATCTTCTGCATTGGTAGGCAGATTTTTCACGACTGAGCCACTAGGGAATCCCATTGAGAGATATTGCACATGCTAAGAAGCTTACTATTTTAAAGTGAAGAATAATCATTCTGTAGGTTGCCTTTTCATTCTGTGAAATGTTTTCTTTGCTGTGCAAAATCTTTTTAACTTTTTTCACTCTCTTATTTCTGCTTTGATTATTTTTTGCTTTTGGTATCAGATTTAAAAAATGGTCATCAAGACCTATGTCAAGTAGTTTTTCACCTATGTTTCCTTCTAGGAGTTTCATGATTTTAAGTCTTATATTCAAGTCATTAATCCATTTTGAGTTGGTTTTTGTGTCTGTTGTAGGGTTCTGCAGGTCTGGTATGGTTCAGTTTCATTGTTTTGCAGGGAGCTGTCCAGTTTTCCCAATACTGTTTATTGATGAGATTGTTCCTTTTCCACTGTATATGCCTGGCTTCTTTGTCATGAATTAATAAACCATATCTGTCTGGGTTTATTTCTGGGCTCTCTATTCTGTTTTATTAATCTATATTTTCTTGCCAATATCATACTCTTGATTACTATAATTTTGTAATATAGTTTGAAATAAAGAAGCATAATGCTTGAAGCTTTATTCTTCTTTCTGAAAATTATTTTGGCTATTTGGGGTCATTTGTGGTTCCATACATATTTAGGATTGTTTGTTCTATTTCTGTGAAAAATGCCATTGAAATTTTGATATGGGTTGTGCTGAATCTGTAGATAGTTATTATTTTTCTTTTTTTTAAATTTATTTAATTGGAGACACTACTTTACAATATTGTCAAGGTTTTTGCCATACATTCACATGAATCAGCCATGGGTGTACATGTGGTCGCTTTCCTAAAACCCCCTCCCACCTCCCTCCCCATCCCATCCCTCAGGGTCATCCCGGAGTGCCAGCCCTGAACACCCTGTCTCATGCATTGAACCTGGACTGGCAATCTATTCCACATATGATAATATACATGTTTCAATGCTATTCTCTCAAATCATCCCACACTCGCCTTCTCCCACAGAATTCAAAAGTCTGTTCTTTACATCTGTGTCTCTTTTGCTGTCTCACATATAGGGTCATTGTTACCATCTTTCTAAATTCCATATATATGCATTAGTAAAGGCAATGCCAAAGAATGCTCAAACTACCACACAATTACACTCATCTCACATGCTAGTAAAGTAATGCTCAAAGTTCTGCAAGCCAGGCTTTAGCAATACGTGAACTGTGAACTTCCAGATGTTCAAGCTGGTTTTAGAAAAGGCAGAGGAACCAGAGATCAAATTGCCAACATCTGCTAGATCATCAAAAAAGCAAGAGAGTTCCAGAAAAACATCTATTTCTGCTTTATTGACTATGCCAAAGCCTTTGACTGTGTGGATCACAACAAACTGTGGAAAATTCTGAAAGAGATGGGACTACCAGACCACCTGACCTGCCTCTTGAGAAATCTGTATGCAGGTCAGGAAGCAACAGTTACAATTGGACAACTGAACAACAGACTGGTTCCAAATAGGAAAAGGAGTATGTTAAGGCTGTGTATTGTCACCCTGCTTATTTAACTTGTATGCAGAGTACATCATGAGAAACGCTGGACTGGAAGAAACACAAGCTGGAATCAAGATTGCTGGGAGAAATATCAATCACCTCAGATATGCAGATGACACCACCCTTATGGCAGAAAGTGAAGAGGAACTATAAAAAGCTTCTTGATGAAAGTAAAAGAGGAGAGTGAAAAAGTTAGCTTAAAGCTCAACATTCAGAAAACTAAGATCATGGCATCTGGTCCCATCACTTCATGGCAAATAGATGGAAAGACTGTGGAAACAGTGTCAGACTTTCTTTTAGGGGCTCGAAAACCACTGCAGATGGTGACTGCAGCCATGAAATTAAAAGACGCTTACTCCTTGGAAGAAAAGTTATGACCAACCTAGATAGCATATTCAAAAGCAGAGACATTACTTTGCCAACAAAGGTCCATTACCAAGGTCCAGCCTGGTGGATCCAGGGTAATTCGAAAGTGGGGACGGAGTAGGCATCCTAGAAAAAAAACTATTTAATTACAGATATATAGAGAGATTAGAAACGGATAGTGTAGTAGGAAAATTAGTGGAGAAAAAGAGGCTGAATAACTTGGTTTGCATGGAATAGAATCCATGCTCCAGATGGGAATTCAGCCAGAAAAACGGGGAGCAAGAAAGAACGACATGGGGAGTCAGTCTTTCCAGGAACTGATCCCATTTCTTTATTTTTCCAGTTTTCTTATATACCTTTTGTTACATATAGGGATGAATAGAGAGTCATGTGGGGGTCAGCAGTCCTGACCTTTATCAAAATCAGGTGTTTTACATTAAAAAAGGTCTTAACAGTTTTACATCATCTTCAAGCCATTTCTGCCTGCTGACATTTACAACCCTTTCTTTCTGATAACCAAAAATCTTATTTTTTCCAAGGGTGTTTTTTCTTAAACCAGGCACCACCCTCCAAATAAAGTTGCATTCCTATAGGGTGAGGATGTAGTGAGTTACAATCAAGAAAGGAATTTATTTAACCCAAGGTTAACATGATAATCTTAAAGGTTAATACTTAATTCTCTATATGCTAGTTATATTTATTATAAAGGCAGAGAATATGGAGATTTAGCAGCAAACATCAGCCCAACAAATGAAAATCCTTTCACCAATGTTCTTCTTAAGATCTACTTAGTCTTAAGATAGTGATAAAGTTACATTTTTATGTAGCAAGGATACAGTGATTTATAACAAAGTACAGTGATCTATTACAAAACAGAAAGTTCATTAACTCAAAAAGTCTAATATTGCTAACATCAAAAACTACTATATTTCCTTTTCTATATTCCAAATACATTGATTAATATATTCCCAGGTGCCTAAGGATATGGAGGCCTGGTGGCAATCATTGACTCAATAATGAGAAAAAGCCCTATGCTAATTAAGACTCTTAAAATGCCCCAAAACTCTCTGTGCTGTTTATGGTTGAGAGATAGTAAACAATCATGTGTCCGAAGAGAGGTTTAACCTGAGACGCCCTTGTCCCACCTAGGGCAGGGAATTAGCAGCAATTATTGACACAACAAATGCAAAAACCCTTCACCAATATAATTCCCAACCAACCCACTATATTAATAATTTCTAACTTCCCACAAGAATTTGCCTTTAGTAAATCCAAAACATCTCGTGCCTGTCACAGTTGGGGGTTGTAAACAATCACATGTGGCCGGACGAACCTATTCAGGTGGGCTAGATAACCTTCAATTGAAACAGTCTTGTCACGCCCAGGAATTTGTATTGCCTTGGAGCTGCACGTTTACTCCTTCTCCAAGAGAAACGGTTGTGGGGGAGAGCCCCCCGTAAAGTCAGAGGTGTAGGTGAGAGCACAAGACAACTCTGGTTTTGGGGTTAGATGCTTGGGAGCATGGGATTTCCTGAGGCTTGATCACGCCTTTGCATATGCCTCCTTCCTCATGACCTTTGCCATTGGTGGCAAGGGCCAGTGCTATGGGCACTGGCTCCCAGCAGTTCGTCTAGTCAAGGCTTTGGTTTTTCCAGTGGTCATATATGGATGTGAGAATTGGACTGTGAAAAAGGCTGAGGGCCAAAGAACTGACGCTTTTGAACTGTGGTGTTGGAGAAGACTCTTGAGAGTCTCTTGGACTGCAGGGAGATCCAACCAGTCCATTCTGAAGGAGATCAGCCCTGGGATTTCTTTGGAAGGAATGATGCTAAAGCTGAAACTCCAGTACTTTGGCCGCCTCATGCAAAGAGTTGACTCATTGGAAAAGACTCTGATGCTGGGAGGGATTGGGGGCAGGAGAAAAAAGGGGAAAACAGAGGATGAGATGGCTGGATGGCATCACTGACTCGATGGACGTGAGTTTAAGAGGACTCCGGGAGATTGTGATAGACAGGGAGGTCTGGCATGCTGCAATTTATGATGTCACAAGGAGTCAGACATGATTGAATGACTGAACTGAACTGATACTGTATTGGTGTTTGGTTTTTTTTTCCTGACATACTTTGCTCTGTATAATAGGCTCCAGTTTCATCCACCTCTTAGAACTGATTCAAATGCATTCTTTTTAATGGCTGAGTAATATTTCATTGTGTATATGTACCACAGCTTTCTTATCGAGTCGTCTACCGATAGACATCTAGATTGCTTCCATTTCCTGGCTATATTAAGCAGTGCTGTGATGAACATTGGGGTACATGTGTCTTTTTCATTTCTGGTTTCCTCGGTATGTATCCCCAGCAGTGGGATTATTGGGTCATATGGCAGTTCTATTTCCACTTTTGTTGTTGTTGTTGTTGTTGTTGTTTTAAGGAATATCCACACTATTCTCCATAGTGGCTCTACTAGTTTGCATTCCCACCAACAGTGTGAGAGGGTCCCCTTTTCTCCGCACCATCTCCAGCATTTATTGTTTGTAGACTTTTGAATAGCAGCCATTCTGTCCAGCGTGAGATGGTACCTTGTTGTGGTTTTGATTTGCATTTCTCTGGTAATGAGATGTTGAGCATCTTTCCATGTGTTTGTTAGCTGTCTGTATGTCTTCTTTGGAGAAATGTCTGTTTAGTTCTTTGGCCCATTTTTTTGATTGGGCCATTTATTTTTCTGGAATTGAGCTGCAGGAGCTGCTTGTATATTTTTGAGGTCAATTCTTTGTCAGTTGCTTCGTTTGCTATTATTTTCTCCCATTCTGAAGGCTGTCTTTTCACCTTGCTTATAATTTCCTTCGTTATGCAAAAGCTTTTATATTTAATTAGGTCCCATTTGTTTGTTTTTGCTTTTATTTCCATTACTCTGGGAAGTGGGTCATAGAGAATCCTGCTATGATTTATGTTGTTTTCCTCTAGGAGTTTTATAATTTCTGGTCTTACATTTAGATCTTTAATCCATTTTGAGTTTATTTTTGTGTATGGTGTTAGAAAGTGTTCTGTGGCTGCTGCTGCTAAGTCGCTTCAGTCACGTCCGACTCTGTGCGACCCCAGAGATGGCAGCCCGCCAGGCTCCCTGGTCCTTAGGATTCTCCAGGCAGGAACACTGGAATGGGCTGTCATTTCCTTCTCCAATGCAGGAAACTGAAAAGTGAAAGTGAAGTCACTCAGTCCTGTCTGACTCTTAGCGACCCCATGGACTGCAGCCTCTCAGGCTCCTCCATCCATGGGATTTCCCAGGCAAGAGTACTGGAGTGGGGTGCCATTGCCTTCTCCAGAAAGTGTTCTAGTTTCATTCTTTTACAAGTGGTTGACCAGTTTTCCCAGCACCGCTTGTTAAAGAGGTGTCTCTAACATTGTCTTTTCCATTGTATATTCTTGCCTCCTTTGTCAAAGATAAGGTGTCCATAGGTGCATGGATTTATCTCTGGGCTTTCTATTTGTTCCATTGATCTATGTTTCTGTCTTTGTGCCAGTACCATACTGTACTTGATGATTGTAGCTTTGTAGTATAGTCTGAAGTCAGGCATGTTGATTCCTTCAGTTCCATGTTTCTTTCTCAAGACTGCTTTGGCTATTTGAGGTTTTTTTGTCAGTCAGTCAGTTTAGTCGCTCAGTTGTGAGCTCAAAAAAGAAAATCTCTCACTGTTTCCATTGTTTCCCCATCTATTTGGCATGAAGTGATGGGACCAGATACCATGATCTTAGTTTTCTGAATGTAAAGTAATAAGCCAAGTATTTCACTCTCCTCTTTCACATTCATCAAGAGGCTCTTTAGTTCTTCACTTTCTGCCATAAGGGTGGTGTCATCTGCATATCTGAGGTGACTGATATTTCTCCTGGCAATCTTGATTCTAGCTTGTGCTTCATGCAGCCTGGCATTTCACAGTACAAGTGAGAATTAGATTTAAGGAACTAGATCTGATAGACAGAGTGCCTGATGAACTATGGAGGAAGATTAGTGACATTGTACTGGAGACAGGAATCAAGACCATCCCCAAGAAAAAGAAGTGCAGAAAGGCAAAATGACTGTCTGAAAAGGCCTTACAAATAGCTGTAAAAAGAAGAGAGGTGAAAAGCAAAGGAGAAAAGGAAAGATATACCCACTTAATGCAGAGTTCCAAAGAATAGAAAGGAGAGATAAGAAAGCCTTCCTCAGCAATCATTGCAAAGAAATAGAGGAAAACAAAGAATGGGGAAGACTAGAGATCTCTTCAAGAAAATTAGAGATATCAAGGGAACATTTCATGCAAATATGGGCTCAATAAAGGACAGAAATGGTATGGACCTAATAGAAGCAGAAGATATTAAGAAGAGGTGGCAAGAATACACAAAAGAACTGTACAAAAAGATCTTTATGACCCAGATAATCACAATGGTGTGATCACTCACACTCCCCTAGAGCCAGACATCTTGGAATGTGAAGTCAAATGGGCCTTCGGAAGCATCATTACTAACAAAGTTAGTGCAAGTGATGGAATTCCAGTTGAGCTATTTCAAATCCTGAAAGATGATGCTGTGAAAGTGCTGTACTCAATATGTCAGCAAATTTGGAGAACTCAGCAGTGGTCACAGGACTGGAAAAGTTCAGTTTTCATTCCAATCCCAAAGAAAGGCAATGCCAAAGAATGCTCAAACTATCACATAATTGCACCCATCTCACATGCTAGTAAAGTAATGCTCAAAATTCTCTAAGCCAGGCCTCAGCAATATGTGAACCATGAACTTTCAGATATTCAAGCTGGATTTAGAAAAGGCAGAGGAACAAGAGATCAAATTGCCAACATCTGCTGGATCTTCAAAAAGCAAGAGAGTTTCAGAAAAAAAAATCCATTTCTACTTTATTGACTATACCAAAGCCTTTGACTGTGTGGAACACAATAAACTGTAGAAAAGTCTTCAAGAGATGGGAATCCCAGACCACCTGACCTGCATTTTGAGAAACCTATATGCAGGTCAGGAAACAACAATTAGAACTGGACATGAAACAACAGACTGGTTCCAAATTGGGAAAGGAGTACATCGAGGCTGTATATTGTCATGATGTATTCAGAGTACATCATGAGAAATGGTGGGCTGGATGAAGCACAAGCTGCAATCAAGATTGCCAGGAGAAATATCAGTCACCTCAGATATGCGGATGACACCACCCTTATGGCAGAAAGTGAAGAACTAAACAGCCTCTTGAGGAAAGTGAAAGAGGAGAGTGAAAAACTTGGCTTAATACTTTACATTCAGAAAACTATGATCATGGCATCTGGTCCCATCACTTCATGCCAAATAGATGGGGAAACAATGGAAACAGTGAGAGATTTTCTTTTTAAGCTCCAAAATCACTGCAGATGGTGACTGCAGCCATGAAATTAAAAGACACTTGCTCATTGGAAGAAAAAGCTATTGCCAACATATTAAATGGCATTTGACAGCATATTAAAAGCGGAGACATTACTTTGCCAACAAAATTCCATCTAGTCAAACTATGGTTTTTCAGTAGTCATGTATGGAAGTGAGTGTTGGACTACATCAAGAAAGGTGAGCACTGAAGAATTCATGCTTTTGAACTTTACTATTGGAGAAGACTCTTGAGAGTCCCTTGGACTGCAAGGAGATCCATCCAGTCCATCCTGAAGGAAATCAGTCGTGAATATTCATTGGAAGGACTGCTGCTGAACCTGAAGCTCCAATATTTTGGCCACCTGATGAGAAGGGCTGACTCATTAGAAAAGACCCTGATACTGGGAAAAGATTGAAGGTGGGAGGAGGATGGGACGACAGAGGATGAGATGGTTGTGGCATCACCGACCCAATGGACATGAATTTGCACAATCTCCAGGAGTTGGTAATGCACAGGAAAGACTGGCTTGCTGCAGTCCATGGGTTAGCAAAGAGTCAGACACGACTGAGAGACTGAATGGAACTGAACTGAAGTTTGAGTCCACCTCCAGTCCATGGATTGATTCAAATAAACCAATCACATTCTCCTGGGCATCCTATTTTCTTGATACTACAAAGTCTGTTCCCTGTAGTCCCTGGTTGTTTCACCTTGTTCCTAAATGCAATCCTGTGGGGGCCTTCCTAGCAGAGTTCTCTTACAAGGTGTGAGTACATATGGCTAATATGCTGCTATTGATCTCGCCCATGCAGTATTATATGTTGTGTGTCTCATAACCCTATGGTTGGAATCTTTCCTGCATGAACTGGGGAAAACCATGAAAACTCAGATTGAATGATTTTATTTCCTATATGTGTATATTTATGTATAGAAAGTAAGCTCCTTAATAGATAAAACTCTTATGAATTAGTGACAAAACAAAAATGGGCAAAAGATTTGAATGAACAGTTTACTGAAGGTCTTGAAGGGCTAAAGTGCATCTTGAAAGATTCTCAACACCATTAATCACAAGGAAAATATCAAGATGAATCTGTAATGGATACTACACAGCTTCTAGATGTTACTGACCAGGGTTCCTGGCCTTCCCCAATCAGTAAATTGGACTAGAGGCCAGACAAGAATTCAAGCAAGGTTTTTCAGGACTTCTTCTGCAGCAGTGGGGAGCAAGAACAAAAAATAGGTCCCCTTGTTTCTTGCTTCCTAGGCGGGGACAAGTCCCCTCCTTATATATGGTGAGGGTAGGGGTGTGTCCAAGAGTCGGGCCGGAGGGATGGTTAGGTGTTTTGCTCACTCCTTAGGTGTGCTGCATACAGGGGACATGCTAAGCAGATTGCCTTTGCTTCCCAACATCTTGCTTTTGTTCCATGCTCCTCAAAAGTGGCTCTTGTGTTCTCTGGTCTCTCTGTATCTTTAGGTTTCAGAATTTGCCCAAACTGCACATGCACGCAGCCATTCCTAGTCCCATGCTGCTGCTGCTAAGTCACTTCAGTTGTGTTCAACTCTGTGTGACCCCATAGATGGCAGCCCACCAGGCTCCCCCGTCCCTGGGATTCTCCAGGCAGGAACACTGGAGTGGGTTGCCATTTCCTTCTCCAATGCATGAAAGTGAAAAGTCAAAGTGAAGTCACTCAGTCATGTCCGACCCTTAGTGATCCCCTGGATTGCAGCCTACTAGGCTCCTCCATCCATAGGATCTTCCAGGCAAGAGTACTGGAGTGGGGTGCCCAGTATTCTGCCACTCCAGGAGAGGTGTATTCAGGTGCAAGCACTGCAGGAAAGGGTACCCGGTCCCAGGCCTGTCTCATACGTAGCCTCTGTGTATATGCATGCTCAGTTGCTCAGTTATGTCTGATTCTTTGCTACCCCATCAACTGTAGCCCACCAGGTTCCCTTGCCCTTGGAATTTTCCAGCCAAAAATACTGGAGTGGGTTGCCATTTCCTTTCCAGGGGATCTTTCCGACCCAGGGATTGAACCCGAGTCTATTGCATCATCTGCATTGTCAGGTGGACTATTTACCACTAACACCACCTGGGAAGCCTCATGATTCCATTGTTATATTCTATATAAAGCAGATCTTGATATTAACAGAAATCAGGTCACTAATTATTTAAGGCAATGGAAGAATATCTTTAGAATAATTAAAGGAGATAACTTTCCCTGGTGAATTTTTAAAAGCAATAACAGTCACCTGAATCTTCAGACTCTGCATTGTTTAAAATACATATATTCTTACTTGTTCAAAATATATCAGATGATTTTTCCAGTAGTCATGTATGGATGTGAGAGTTGGACTGTGAAGAAGGCTGAGCGCTGAAGATTTGATGCTTTTGAACTGTGGTGTTGGAGAAGACTCTTGAGAGTCCCTTGGACTGCAAGGAGATCCAACCAGTCCATTCTGAAGGAGATCAGTCCTTGGATGTCTTTGGAAGGAATGATGCTGAAGCTGAAACTCCAGTACTTTGGCCACCTCATGAGAAGAGTTGACTCATTGGAAAAGACTCTGATGCTGGGAGGGATTGGGAGCAGGAGGAGAAGGGGACGACAGAGGATGAGATGGCTTGATGGCATCACTGACTCTATGGACGTGAGTTTGAGTGAACTCCAGGAGTTGGTGATGGACAGGGAGGCCTGGCATGCTGCGATTCATGGGGTTGCAAAGAGTTGGACACGACTGAGTGACTGAACTGAACTGAGTTCACATCCCACCTAAATCACTAATTGTGTGATCTTAAACAATTCTATGGGACTTCCCCAGTGGTTCAAGCAGAAAAGAATACTCCTGCATTGCAGGAGACTCAAGTGATGCAAGTTTGAGCCTTGTGTCAGGAAGAGCCCCTGAAAGAGAAAATGGCAACCCACTCCAGTATTCTTGCGTGAGAAATCCCATGTACAGAGGAAGCTGGTGGTTTAAAATTCATGGGGTCACAAAGAGTTGACACAACTGAGCCCACAAGCAAGCAAGACTGTATCATCGCTGAGACTCACTTTAGTGACTTAATTGTGTGATAATAATAATGTTTCTTAGAGGCATGATGTGAGGATTATGAATACAATTTATTAAAAGCACAAAGCCTGACACAATGAGGCTGTTATTCACATGGTAGTTATTTTATTTGTTCCATTGTGTTTGGTATCGAAAAACCAAAGTAAGAGCAAAAGTAAAGGAATTATCATTCCACTCACACTGTACTATTTTCAATCTTGTGAATCAATCAATTTGAAGCTTTTAAAGAATAGGGCTAATGCATCTTCCATAGAACCTAAATGTATAATGAGTATGGAAATTATTCAATAAACTGTACTCATTTCCTATTTCGCTATTGAGCACTTACTGTGCTCATGTGTGTGTGTTCATGACCCCATGGACTGTAGCTCTCCAGGCTCCTCTGTCCATGGGATTCTCCCAGACAAGAATACTGGAGTGGGTTGTCACTCCCTTCTCCAGGGATCTTCCCAGTACAGGACCAAACCTGGGTCTCCCACTTTGCAGGCAGATTTTTTACCATCTGAGCCACCAAGGAAAAGTAAAGCTGAGAGTGTTTAGGTCTACCTTGGGGCTTCATACCAGTAGTAAAGAGTCTACCTGCCAGTTCAGGAGACCCAAGAGACTTGAGATGGATCCCTTGGTCAGAAAGATTCCCCTGGAGGAGGAAATGGCAACCCACTCCAGT
Source organism: Nanger dama (assembly GCA_917880005.1). Taxonomy (NCBI): domain Eukaryota; kingdom Metazoa; phylum Chordata; class Mammalia; order Artiodactyla; family Bovidae; genus Nanger; species Nanger dama. The sequence continues at coordinate 3,315,388 of CAKJTW010000078.1, read as the reverse complement.
ATTCTTGCCTGGAGAATCCCATGGACAGAGGAGCCTGGCAGCATACAGTCCATGGGCTCATACAGAGTCAGACTGGACTGAAGCAACTGAGTATGCGCATGTGAGCGCACACACATACGCACACACAGAGCTTCTTGTCCTGGTGTTTCACAGAAAGATTTGACCACTAGGAGGCAACAGCATACAGAGAAAAACATTAAAGACTGACTTTCTCTTATATAAATTAGCTGGCCTGTGTAAGCTTAAAGAACTTGTCAGCTTCCCTGTCGTTAGTAATGGCCTGAGGTACTTTCTAATGGTCACTACGAATGCATTTAACATCTGGTGTTAATGAAGCAAACCCATAGTTTCCCTTTGGGGTCACCGCAACAGGATAGAGTTATATTTGTGAATTACAATTTTTCTTTGTAGTGAAGAGTATTGCTAAATAAACAATATTCTCCAAAAATGCTCCCACTGCACTTGGTACCTACCTCTCTTTCAGCTCAGACCAGCCTGTCCTCCATCTTTTCCTGTAGCTGTGTCACAAGCCCCTGTTGAGAATATACATATATATTTTTTTACCTTTAAAGGCTTCCCTGGAGGCTCAGTCTTAAAGAACCCACCTACCAATGCAGGAGATGTGCCGTCGATTCCAGGGTCAAGAAGATCCCTTGAAGGAGGAAATGGCAACCAACTCCAGTATTTTTGCCTGGGAAATCCCATGAACAGAGGAGCCTGGTGGGCTACCATTCATCGGGTCACAAAAGAGTCAGACACAACTGAAGCAACATGAAGACAGGTATGGAACCCTATATCAAGGTCACAGGTGCAAGGTCCTGTACCAGGCCATGGATGTAGAGCCCCGCACCAATGTCACCTCTGGAACTCACCAAGCCTCCTTGTAACCATTGCCCAAATCTCCCCGCCTCCGATCCTTTCCAACCAGCTTCCTTGGCAAAAATACTTACCCAGGTGATCAGCATAGGCGCCTTAACCAATCACCTAATGCCACACTTCCAGCAGGCATTTTCTTTGTCTTGAGAGTATAAAATTTGGCTACTGGCCCATGAAAAGCGTTGGCTCTCCCGTGAGCCTGTCTGCTGTTCTAACAGTGTCTCCTACTCTAGTAACCGCTACTCTCCTTTCAGTTGACTCTCCCGGTCTGTCAGGAGGTCAACCCACTGTGCTTGCAGTGTCCACATTAGCTCTATTCTTTGTTCTTAGTGAACGCACTCCTTCTGGAATGCTCTGTATCTGAAAATTCTTTTCCAACCGTGCTTGGCCCACTATAACAGCAGGCAATATTCCATTTCTCAGTTGTAGTCATATACCAACGTCCAGATGAAATCTCCTGCATCTAGTCACTGTCCAGAGAAACCCACCAATTAAGAGGTACCCTTGTTTGCCCAAGATTTTAAACCAAGTTGTTTCCTACTACCATTTCCAAACTGCTTTCACAGCTGCCTGTGTGTACGTGCATGCTAAGTCACTTCAGTCATGTCTGACTCTTTGCGATTCTATGGACTGTAGTCTACCAGGCTCCTCTGTCCATGGGATTCTCCAGGCAAGAATACTGGAGTGGCTTGCTATTTCCTAACCCAGGGGATCTTCCTGACCCAGGGATCACACCCATGTCTCCTATATCTCCTGCATTGGCAGGTGGGGTCTTTACCACTAGCACCACCTGGGTAGTCCTCTCATACCTGCCTATTTGCATTTTATTCCCAATTCTCAAATGATTTTAATGTAGTGACTCTTTACTGCAACCTTTATGAAGAGATGCAATAGGCATTACTCTGTCAAGTTTACAGATTTTTGCATTTTTATAGATCACTAAATAGACAATTAGAGAGTTTAACTACATTAGAACTAAATCAGTGTAGGAATTTATACCAGAATTTGACTCTGAGGTTACTGTTCTATCTTCTCTATCTCATTGCTTTTACCTCTGTAGACATATAACAGATTTGTATGTGTGTGTGCTCAGTCATGTCTGACTCTTTGCAACCCCATGGACAGTAGCCCACCACTGTCCATTAGATTTCCAAGGCAAGAACACTGGAGTGGGTTGCCCTTTTCTCCTCCAAGGGATCTTGTCAACCTAGGGATCAAACTCAGGTCTCCTGCATCTTCTGCATTGACAGGTGAGTTCTTTTACCATTGAGCCATGTGGGAAGCCCTTAGAGACCACAAGGGCTGCTAAAAATTCTACAATGCAAAGGGCAGCCCCAGACAGCAAAAATTATTTACCTCTACTCAAAAGTATCATTGTAGAGTATAGGACAAAAAAATTATGTTTTTACTCTTCTTAGTGGACTATATCCTACAATCTGTGAAATTTGATGAGTGTCCTTCAGAAAGTGTGTGTGTGTGTGTGTGTGTGTGTGTGGTGTGTGTTTGAGTGAACAGTTACCTACTGATTAACCAGGAGGATAAAGAAGTATGTTACCTAGGGCTAGACTGGATTGGATTTGGAATGCCACTGGTTTCCAGTTCCTTAAGTTCTCTCTCTCTCTTTGTTTTTTTATTCTGTTAAGTTCTCTCATAGAAAAGGTGAAGATCTTAACCCATAATTTCCTGTGCTTTGCCACTCAAGAATTTCCATATATAATTCAGGCTAGGAAAAATGTAGTTCTTGAGAAGGGGACAGGTATTGAAGGAAAAGTGGTGAGCCACATAGCAGAAGGTGAAGAGTTACAGAGCAGAACTTAGAATAAGTAGACAGCTTCACAGACAAGCACAAACAGAAGGACTATGGATGGGGGTGCACACATCCTGGAATGGGCTGCCTTTCCTTCTCCAGGGGACCTCCCTGACCCAGGGATTGAATCTGGGTCTCTTGCTTCCTCCAGGTGGCTTCTTCACCAATGATTCACCTGAGAAGTTTTTTGCAGAACTGCCTAGATACAAAAGGCTGAGAGCTCTGATTTTACCCTTGCTATCCAGATAACTATTAAAAATAGAGCTCTTTTCATCCCAACTATGGAGCAAGTTGAGCCCCCAAGAGTGAACACATGCAGAGTTTATTCAGGGAAGGATTGTGTTTCTTGGGTGCTTTGCCATTACACTAATATAAAAGTCAAATTTTAAGGATTTATACATCTCCTATATTGTAATTCTTTTTATTTCCCCTAACCTTTTAATAAAATCATGTATTTGTAAAGCTGTGTCAGGAAACTAAAGAAACAGATTTGTCAATCTCACCCTCTTTGGCAGCCAGCAGCCTAGTAGAGAGTTCAGAGGCTGATTTTTTTTTAACTAGGGACTTGAAAATCTGATTTAGTTATCAAAGAGGTGTGTGTGTGTGTGTGTGTGTGTGTGTGTGTGTGTGTGTGTGTTTACATTTTAACCTCATTCTCTGCACACAGCTTGGCTCCATTTTATTTACTCATTTATTCATTCACTCACACATTCATTCTTTTATTATGTAGTTTTCATTTCCTTTAAGATTCTTGTTTATGCTGCATGAATATTGGATGCTATCTCTCCCCCGCAGGCTGCTCTGACGTCTTTGTTCCTGCTTATCAAGCAGGCATCTCATCCTTGTTTTTGGATTTAAGTTTGTTCCATGACCTGACTTTTAGGTTTTCCATTGACTCATGATAAAACATATTCACATTTCTGCTGCTGTTTCTCCTTGACATAGGAAAAAATAAAAGCAGAGTCTTATATTAGTGTGGCTGGTATGAGAGAGAAAGTAATACTTGTTGGCTGGCCAAATTCTTGGCTTTCTCAGCACCCCCTACCCCCACCCAAAGACAGATGAAAAATACAAAGACAGTGTTTGGAGAAAGTATAAAGGTAGCTTTAGTTCTCAGCCAGAAGAAAGGAGAACACAGTAGGCTCACACTTCAAGAACTATGTTTCTTCCCTTCCCCTCCAACTAGGGGCTTATATAAGATGAGGGCTCACAGTCAGGAGTTAATGATGAGGAACAAGGGTGTTAGGATCTTGATTTCTTGCTCTTGCACTGTTTCACAGTCATAGGCTGGTGTCAGTAAGCCAGTAGCTGAGTCTGGCGGTTTGGGTGGCTCTGAGGCCAACAGAAGCAGAAGATATTAAGAAGAGGTGGCAAGAATACATGGAAGAACTGTACAAAAGATCTTTATGAAGCAGATAATCACAATGGTGTGATCACTCACCTAGAGCCAGACATTCTGGAGTGTGAAGTCAAGTGGGCCTTAGGAAGCATCACTAAAAACAAAGCTAGTGAAAGTGCTGGAATTCCAGTTGAGCTATTTCAAATCCTTAAAGATGATGCTGCTGCAAAAATGCTGCACTCAATATGCCAGCAAATTCATAAAATGCAGCAGTGGCCCCAGGACTGGAAAAGGTCAGTTTTCATTCCAATCTCAAAGAAAGTCAATGCCAAAGAATGTCCAAATGACTGCACAACTGCACTCATCTCACACACTAGCAAAGTAATGCTCAAAATTCTCCAAGCCAGGCTTCAACAGTACGTGACCCGTGAAATTCCAGATGTTCAAGCTGGATTTAGGAAAGGCAGAAGAACCAGAGATCAAATTGCCAACATCCGCTGGATCATTGAAAAAGCAAGAGAGTTCCAGAAAAACATCTACTTCTGCTTTATTGACTATGCCAAAGCCTTTGACTGTGTGGAACACAACAAACTGTGGAAAATTCTTAAAGAGATGGGAATACCAGACCACTGACCTGCCTCTTGAGAAACCTATATGCACGTCAGGAAGCAACAGTTAGAACTGGACATGGAACAACAAACTGGTTCCAAATAGGGAAAGGAGTACGTCAAGGCTGTATATTGTCACCCTGCTTATTTAACTTCTATGTAGAGTACATCATAAGAAATTCTGGGATGGATGAAGCTCAAGCTGGAATCAAGATTGCCAGGAGGAATAGCATTCACCTCAGATATCCAGATGATACCACCCTTATGGCAGAAAGTGAAGAAAAACTAAAGAGCCTCTTGATGAAAGTGAAAGAGGAGAGTGAAAAAGTTGGCTTAAAACTAAAAATTCAGGAAAATAAGATCATGGCATCTGGTCCCATCACTTCATGGTAACTAAATGGGGAAACAATGGAAACAGTGAGAGACTTTCTATTTTGGGGGCTTCAAAATCACTGCAGATGGTAACTGCTACCATGAAATTAAAAGACGCTTGCTCCTTGGAAGAAAGTTATAACCAACCTAGACAGCCTCTTAAAAAGCAGAGACATTACTTTGCTAACAAAAGTCCATCTAGTCAAAGCTATGATTTTTCCAGGAGTCATGTATGGATGTGAGAACTAGACCATAAAGAAAGTGGAGAGCTGAAGAATTGATGCTTTTGAACTATGATTTTGGAGAAGATTCTTGAGAGTCCCTTGGACTGCAAGGAGATCCAACCAGTCCATCCTACAGGAAATCAGTCCTGAATAGTCATTGGAAGGACTGATGCTGAAGCTGAAACTCCAATAGTTTGGCCACCTGATGCAAAGAACTGACTCATCTGCAAAGACCCTGATGCAGGGAAAGACTGAAGGCAGGAGGAGAAGAGGATGACAGAAGATGAGATAGTTGGATGACATCACCGACTCAATACATGAGTTTGAGTAAACTCTGGGAGTTGGTGATAGACAGGGAGGCCTGTTGTGCTGCAGTCCATGGGGTTGCAAAGAGTTTGACAGCTGAGTGACTGAACTGACTGACTAAGGCCTTCTTTCTGATATGTAACTACAAGGGAATGGGTATTGTAAAGGTAAACACCAGATACAGGATGTATTTAGCACAGAGTCAAAGGAAGATAGGTGTGAGTGTAGCTCATGCTGAGTTAGGGGTCAGAAAAGCAAACTTACTTATAGACATGCAGAATTAGAGCAATTAAAGTTAAAATTAAAAAAAAAAAAAAGAAAAGACCTAGGAATGTTCAGGCCTGTTCACTCTTCTCTTCGTTGTCAGGAAAGGAAAAGGGAAAAAAAATTCACTCCTCTTTTTTTTTTTTTCCTTTTCACTGCAACAGGTTTACATTTCTAGATTGATCCAAGGTCTGAAAAGCAGACCTGAGGATTGAGGTCCACCAGACATTAGGAGAAAGAAAAACCAAAAATATGGAAGTCCAAAGAACAGATCTGGGGTGGAAGGCCTTAAGGCAGTATGCTCTCACACCTGGCTGGTCATCAGATTGCCTATAAAATTTAGAAAACCTATATGGCGTGCCTCACCACAGATCTGATCAGTGAGAAGCATCCATATTAAGATTCAAGGATCTCAACTGATCTACAGGATCTGTATTTTTGAAAAGCATCCCAGGTGATTCTGAAGACTGATCAAGTTTAAGAAATTGAGTTCTGTGGATTTCAGGTAAAGAAGTGCCTTGCAGGTATGATTACATTTGTGGATCCTGCATAGCGGAGAGAGGCTTAGAGAGTTTGTGAGATGCAATATTGTTGGCCTCAGAGTTCTGCTTGGGCCCAGCCTAATTTGTATCATGCACTCTCCTGTACTCTAACCTTGGGCCAGATCCTCACTGCCTGTGTTCCTGAATTTAGGTGGAGCACTGCTCTAATGTACAGATTCCATCAGTTTGGACTAGACCTTACTGTATTTCTCTTGGCTTACACTCATGACATAAAAAAGAGATGAGAATAATTTGTTAAATTAGCCACAATCCCTCTATATATTATTTTTCCATAAAATCCATGCCACAAAGAAGGAGTCATTTCCAGACCTGGGCAGCCTCTAACAGTTGGCATATGTGGTTCTGGTACTGAATTCTGGTACTGTTCTTTCTGAGTGCTTTGGCTTATCTCACGGCTTGCTGTTGGAGATTTTTAAGTTATAGGATATTAGGGTATGATTTTCAGGGAACTGGCACAGTTATGCACAATGGAACCTCCTATTATAAAAGATCCTGCCCGCATATATTATGTCCCCTAATCTTGCAATTAAGACTTCTTTTAAAAATGTAAACATCTTATTTGTTTTTCTGTTTACCACACTTTCCTGTCTTTTAACTATCGTATGATTAAGAACACTTTCCTGTTATTAAAAAAAAATCAATGATTATAGTAATGTATGACTTAAAAGTATAGTTCTCCCATAGTCCCTTCTGACTTAGATATGTTTAATATTCTTCATTAGGGACTCTGTTGTATAAGTGTCATGTTGCCTGGAGAATCCCATGGACAGAGGAGCCTGGCAGGCTACAGTCCATAGAATTGCAGAGTCAGACACAAGTGAAGTGACTTAGCATGCATACAGTACAGTGTTTGGGATTCCTAGGTGACTCTAATGGTAAAGAACTCATCCATCAATGCAGGAGATGAAAGAGATTCGAGTTAGATCTCTGGGTTAGGAAGATCCCCTGGAAGAGGGCATGGCAACCCACTCTAGCATTTTTGCCTGGAGAATCCCATGGACAGAGGAGCCTGGCAGGCTACAGTCCATTAGGTCACAAAGAGTTGGACATGATTGAAGCGACTTAACACTCACACACATGTACATATGTTTACAAAAACACAGAGACTCATAATTTGAAAAAGTAAAAATAAAAGCTAACATGGTAAAAAGAAGACATAGAGTGAGAACACATTGAATGGGTTCTAGGATGGTATGTATCAACAAGTAAAAAGATTAGCTTACCCACAGCATCTCAATATTGTACCTTTGGAGTCTGGTATAAAAAACTAAGATTATATGAGATTACAAAGAAACTCAGGGATTCTGATAGTATTTTATACTTGGTAAATTAGTGCCTTTATAAAAGAAGCCTCAGAGAGCTTGTATCCACCATATGGGTACATAAGCAGTCTTGCAACCTGAAACAGGGCCCTCACCCTACCTGGCTGGCCCCCCTGATCAAGATTTCCAGCCTCGAGAACTTTGAGAAATATATTCTATTGTTTATAAGCCACCCAATCTGCTACTTTGTTGTAGCAACCAGAACGGAGTGAGATACTTAATACAGTGGTCAATGCCTGGTCCTTTTGTGTTTATTATATCATGTCCTTGCCCCACTACCATCTTTAGTTACTCATCATCCATGGGCAAAAATTAAAATTATCTAGTTTCATGTTCTTAATAATTTCAAACATCTGGCTATAACTAATCCAAGTCCCATTTTCATCCAGTTTTCTAAGAATCTTCTATTTCACCCAGACTACACAATTTCCTCATTTGTAGGGAAAATATCTTTGTTTAAGATTTCCTACTCTTCAGAAAGATCAGTCTAACTTTTCCCATATATCGAGTCCTACTTATAATTTAACATCTAGTTTACATTGGACCCAAAACAAAAAGCCTTTTGACATCCCAAGACCAAATATTATTTTCTGTCTTTGAAGGCTCATTTCATTCTTCTGGCCATTAAAATATGCTGTCCTGCACTGTCAGAGAAATTTAAAGCTATGTTTTTATGTCGTCGTCTTAGTTATGTTGACAGTCCCTAAGGACAGAAATTTGGAGATGTCTTCTTTGTAATCTCTCATAATATACAGAACAGTGCCTCTCTTATTGCATTCAAATATGTATTTAATTATTAATATACCCAACAGAAGTAGGTATAAGTGCTATTAAATTTCTGTTTATAACAGTATTTTTCCTACCTATGAAAAATATGTTAATATTCATTCCAGTCACTTATTTTTTTTTTTTTCATAATATCTTTGGATAGCATGTGAGTTTCTTTTCAGTTGTTTTTAACAACTCCTAATTTTAAATGTTTGAGCACAGTTTTTAAAGATGTTAAATGGTAATTCTGGCTAAAAATAATTCTCCTCGAATGGGTCTGTTTTTGGACCAAAGTTTGAAAGGAAGAAAAATCAATGTTTTTTCCTTAGAGCTTCTTTTCAAAAGGACAATACACATTCCCAGAATTGTGGAGAAGTTATAGCACAGTTCAGTTTATTTGTCTGACAGCCCAAAATTCAAAAGAACATATGTTTGGCAAGTCAGTGGGCTGTCAGAAGATGGGTTTACTTAATCATAGGATAATTCTGTGGCTAAGCTTTTCAGGATTTGGACATTTTAGATGAATGTCACTGGGACTGGGGGACTGCAGGAATGAGCAGAGACTGTAATTATGGTCATTTATTTTATATTTTATTACACTTACCATGATTATGTGAGCCTTTCCCATAGCAAATAGATGTCTGCGCTGTAATATTCCATTACTCAACTGGAAAGTAGAAGGCTCCATATTTCCAGGTTTGTTCAGTAACGCACTATATCAGTGCCAACCACCCTAGCTCATTCTGTCTTCAGAGATAATTACCATCATAAGATCATTGTATACATCACCAGTTCAACACCCTGAAAGTGACTGAGCTGTTTTTCCCGCTATTCATACCTCACCTAAATATCCTGAGAGAACCAAATAGAAATAAGGGGACTTGACTTTCTTGTTCAAGTCTTCAGAGAGTAGCTTGGAATTTATTTATTTCACTCTCAGGAAAAAAAAAAGAAAGAAAAACCCCATAGCTTAAAATCGAATACAGACTCAGATAATTTGGAAACAAAAGACTAGAGAACAAAGAAAAGAAAACTTTCTTGTATTTTCATCCATCTATCATGATCCGCTAAGAGCATTTTGTTGCATTTTCTGTTTGTTCTTGGAATATACATCATATTTTTAAATAAAATTTGAGTCATACTGTACTATTTTATAATTTTTTTAATTTCACAATATGATGTGCATCATATCATGACATACATTATTTGTCCTCTATAATGTCATTTAACATGTCATTTAATTATTTTTGTAAGTGCAAGCACTTTTCTTCTAAATACAGGACAATTTCTCAAGCTTGCTTTCTAATTCCCTCTAGTATCCAACCTCATGTATTCTGCCTCTTCTGCCTCTTCTACACATTAGTAGATATTATATTTTTCATCACTAGAATTTTCCTCATTTGAGCTTTTCTCCTCCCATACAGGTCTGGCCTAATTTCAAGATGTAGTATTTTCTCAAATAACTTGATGAGCAAAAAGCAAATATTTACTAACATTTCTTCTATTTCACAATATATCTGTTTCCTTGAAGACTATTTGTTAACGTCTTAATCAACTCCTTTCTTTGAATAGCTGTCTTTTCATATGTAGCTAATCCTTTCCCACATGATGATCCTATGTACTAAGCCATAAAATGACACATGATCTGAAAAAAATAGTTTGATGCAACTGCTGGTAACAAAAAGCATGTTAACAGGTATACCCTAAATGTTAGATTATCTGCAAGGTCTGGTCTCTACTATAGAGACTGTCTATCAAATAATATTCTGATAATAATGTTTTTCATAAAAAAATGGGCAGGGTTAAAGTTTATAGAGGAGATCACTGAAATTGTTACAGAAGGAAGGTAGGTGAGTATGAGCAGAGAGCTGGGGGCAGGGCCCAGATGGCAGGAAAACAAGCATCTTGTAAACAGGATTCCACAGGGCTTCCCATGGTGGCTCAGTGGTTAAGAATCTGCCAGCCAGTGCAGCAAACCCGGATTCGATTCCTAGGTTGGGAAGATGCCCTGGAGAAGGAAACGGCAACCCATTCCAGTATTCTTCCTGGGAAATCTCATGGGCAGAGGAGCCTGGTGGGCTATAGTCCATGGAGTACACAAAGAGTTGGATACAACTTTGAGATTAAACAGCAACAATAACAACAACACAGGCAGACAAGGGAAACAGAAGTGGAAACCTTCAGACTGACAAGAAATTGGGAGGTAAAGGTCTGAGTAGAAGACAAGGAAAAGTGGGGAGAGGCGAAAATCTTCTGCATCCAAATGTAATGTTTTGCTCATGATGTTCTTACTGCTATGAAAAAGAAGTACTTATCACTGATGTCATCGCATTTCTGGTCCAAGCTAAATAGGGACAGAAATCCCCCTTCTTATTGGAGCTGGGAGGAAAAATCAGGGAAGTTGGCCCCAGGCTCCTCTTTCCCCAGTGAGTATCCCTCCTCTTCATTTGTACATCCCTCATAACAGCCTTGACAAAGAAACTCAGAACACGGCTCCTAACCTGCCTGCCAGCTCTTCCTCTTCCTTCTTTGCTTGAATAAACTCTCACTTTACTTTCTTAACCTCTCTGCTTTATTTCCAGATTCTTTTCCGATGAAGAAAGAATCTCAAATTCACTGGCAACAAAATCAATAAAAGGAAACATAATTGTTAATACTTGCTGCTAATTATGTCAGCAAATTTTTGTGAAATTTGTTTTTATTAACATGGCTGGTAAATACAACATTAGGGATATTTCCAAAAGGCAGAGCTTCTAAGAGAAGCAAGGTAGAAATCCATGTTTTATCATGTTAGATTTTTTTCTGGTTTCAGTTCTGTCTTGTTTTAATCTCAAGACAGTGCTTTTAATTTTTAATTGGAAGATAATTGCTTTACAAAGCTGTGTTAGTTTCTAGTGTCCAACAACATGAATCAGCTATATGTACACATAAATCCCCTCCCTCTTGACCTCTTTCTTCCTTCCATCCCATTTCTCTAGATCATCACAGAGCACTAAGCTGAGCTCCCTGCACCGTATAGCATAGGAGTCTTCCATCCCTTCCCCTGGAGGGAAGTTCCTCCTGAGGATCTCCTCAGCCTGCACATTAAACCCGAGTCTCTTATGTCTCCTACACTGGCAACTAGGTCTTTACCACCAGTGGCACCTGGGAAGCCCAACTCTAACTTTAGGTGTTGGGCAAAAAATCTCTATTAATGGCTATTTCTCATTGGCTACAAATTATCATTTTGATTTGTTTTGTTTTTAATGTTTTGGAAGAAGGGAGTCAGAGGGTGTCTGTTTTTGTGTGTGTGGGTGTATATGCTTGCACAACCTTAGGAGGCAGAAGAGAAGAGAAAGAGAGATGGGGGATTGTTAAGAGATGCTCTAATAGAAAGGATCAATAAGAGATGCTTTGCATTGAAATCACCAGGGATGGTACCATCTAAAACAAGTGAATAAAGAGAATAAGAAATGACTTGGCTAGCATTTGTAAGAGAATGAACTCTCATCAGATTATAATCTTTGAGGGAGGATAGATTCGATGCAGACAACTGAGAGGCATGTTATGCTGAGGCACTAGATGGCTGGTGACAGTTTATGGCTTAACAATGAAAACCGAAATTTGAAAATTCTTTTCAAAATCTATTAAAACTGATTTGACAAAAACAAACATCATCTCTCTATGTTACCATGGTATTATGTTATCGTATTACAAATTGTCAGGGCAAGCAAAAATTGCTTTATTTGGAGCCCAATAATTTTTTAGTGGACTAGGATCCCAGAAACCATCTTGCCTGGGTTTGGATGCTATTATAAATAGTTTCTCTTACAGAACAAAGAGGAGGAGATAAGAAGGTAAAGTTAAAAAAACAAACAAACAGGCAATAAGGTATTGCAAATATTTCCTGGTTCTGCTAGGGGAAACACATTGATTGAAACCACGCCCCACCCCACCTCACCCCTTGCCAGGCGCCATAGAAACAATTTGCATGAGCTCTTCTATGATAGGAGGCCCTGGTAAGGAACACAGAACTAACAAGCCACAACCACTGGGAAGAGTTCAGGAAAAGTCAAGAGGAGACGCCACTTATCCTACCACTTCCCAGAATCCTTCTCCCTGACATCCATCTTGGCTGAGCAATGTGTGTGTCACCAGGAAGGACCCTGAGTCAGAATGATTTGCCAAAGGCATCCAGAAACTTACCCCATCACCATAAAACCCAAGACTGTGACCCATGAGGCAGAGGAGTCCTCCTGGATTCCCTTACCTCCTGCCCTCCACCTGGGTGCCCCTTCCCAATAAAGTCTCTTACTTTATCAGTACATGTGTCTCCTCAGACCATTCATATCTGAGTGTCAGACAAGAGCCCACTCCTGGGCTCTGGAAGGGGTCTCCCTTCTTACAACAGTTCCAGGCAGACTTTGGTGGGAATGTGTTAATTTCTTTCTTGAAGCCATCCACAGTTTGGCCTGGTCAGGATAATTTCTGTGGCATTAAAGAAAGGTATTTTAGCATAAGGCTTGGGCCTGGAAGGTAGAATTTCCATAGATGGACCATTATGTTTACTTTAAGCTATAGGCAACATTCCTTTCAGTTAAGTTCAGTCATTCAGTTGTGTCTGACTCTTTGTAACCCCATGGACTACAGCATACCAGGCTTTCCTGTCCACCATCAACTCCCAGAGTTTACTCAAACTCATGTCCATCGAGTCAGTGATGCTGCCCAACCTTCTCATCCTCTGTCGTTCCCTTCTTCCACCTTCAATCTTTCCTAGTAGTAGGGTCTTTTCCAGTGAATCAGTTCTTGGCACCAGGTGGCCAAAGTATTGGAGCTTCAGCTTCAACATCAGTTCTTCCAATGAATATTCAAGAATGATTTCCTTTAGGATTGATGGATTTGATCTTCTTGCAACCCAAGGGACTCTCAAGTCTTCTCCAAAATCACAGATCAAAAGCATCTATTCTTTGATACTCAGCTTTCTTTGTTGTCCAACTCTTACATCCAAACATTACTACTGGATAAAACATAGCTTTGACTAGATGGACTTTTGTTGGCAAAGTAATGTGTCTGCTTTTTAATATGCTGTCTAGGTTGGCCATAGCTTTTCTTCCAAGGTCAAGCATCTTTTAATTTCATGGCTGCAGTCACCATCTGCAGTGATTTTGGAGCCCCCCAAAAGAAAGCCTTATACTGTTTCCATTGTTTCCCCATCTATTTGCCATGAAGTGATGGGACCAGATGCCATGATCTTTGTTTTCTGAATGTTGAGCTTTAAGCCAGCTTTTTCACTCTCCTCTTTAATTTTCATCAAGAGGCGCTTTAGTTCTTCAATTTCTGCCATAAGGGTGATGTCATCTGCATATCTGATGTGACTGATAATTTTCCCAGCAATCTTGATTCCAGCCTGTGCTTCATCCAGCCCAACATTTCTCATGATGTACTCTGCATATAAGTTAAATAAGTAGGGTGACAATATACAGCCTTGACGTACTCCTTTCCCTACTTGGAACCAGTCTGTTGTTCCATGTCCAGCTCTAATTGTTTCCTGACCTGCATACAGATTTCTCAGGAGGAAAGTAAAGTGGTCTGGTATTCCATCTGTTTAAGAATTTTCCACAGTTTGTTGTGATCCACACAGTCAAAGGCTTTGGCATAGTCAATAAAGCAGAAGTAGATGTTTTTCTGGAACTCTCTTGTTTTTTTGATCCAACAGATGTTGGCAATTCCTTTAGTGATGACTTACAGCAAAAGGTATGGAATACAAAGGTTAAAGTAAAAGAAAAAAACCAATATGGAATCAGATTTGTTCTTCCCTATTACAATAGTAAAAATATCTATCTTGATCTTTATCCTTGGCCTCTGGCCAGACCTCCCCAAACCCTTTATAATTTCTTAAGTAATAAGAGCAAAAGAAGCATCTTTAGTTGCATTTCCTTTTTGTCCTTAGTTCTTGAAATAGCTTTGGAGCTATAAATGTGAAATTTCAGCTATTTAATTCATAATAGGCCCATTTCAACTTTTATTGTGTTAATAAGGTAACTTTACAAAGCCTCTCAGGATACAGACCTGGTTGCCAGGATAATCAACCACATGATTAGAAGATTGAGCTTTTAGTCCCTCTCCCTGATACCTGGAGAGGAGAGAATGGCTTGAAGTTGATTTAATCACTAGATCAAAAAAATAGGCAGATGACCTGAATAGACCATTTTCAAGAGAAGGTATGTAAGTGCACGAAAGTGTTCATCAAGGAAATGGAAATCAAAATAACTGTGAGATATCATCTTACACCTGTTAAGATGATTATTGTTGAGAAGAAATAACAAGTATTAGCAAGGATATGGAAAAAATGGTAACCTTGTACACTGTTCACAGGAATGTAAATTAGTGCGGCCCCTATGGAAGACAGCATGGAAGTAAGTTCCTCAAAAAAATTAAAAACAAACTACCATATTATCCAGCAATTCCACTCTGGGAATATATCACAGTAAATGAAATAATTATCTTGAAGAGATATTTGTATTTCCCTGCTCATCACTGAATTATCCATAATAACCAAGTTATAGATAAAATCTAAGTGATCATCAATGAAATGGAAAAGCAAAATCATATATATTATTATAATATATACATACATATGTATATATACCCAATGAAATATTATTCAGCCTTAAAAGGGAAGAAATCCTGTCATTTGTGAAAACATCTAACAGGTTGGAGGACATTAAGTTTAGTGAAATAAGCCAGACTGAAAAAGACAAATACTACATTGTGTTACTTACATATGAAATCTAAACCTCCCCAAAGTCAAACTCAATGCAATAGAGAATAGAAAAATAGTTGCCAGGGTGGGGGAAATAGGGAGAGATTAGTAGAAGGGTACAAAGTTATAAGATGGAATAATGTCTGAGGGTCTAATGTATAACCTGATGACTATAATTTATAACTCTGTATTATGCAGTTCTATTTTATTTGCTAAGAGAGTAGAATTTAATTGGAGAAGGAAATGGCAACCCACTCCAGTATTCTCGCCTAGAGAATCCCATGGACGGAGGAATCTGGTGGGCTCCAGTTCACGGGATTGCAAAGAGTCAGACACGACTGAGCAACTTCACTTTCACTTTCACCAAAGATATTAATTATAATAATAATGAGGTAGATATGTGGGATGATGGGTAGGTTAATCAGCTCAATGAAGGCAACCCTTTTACAATGTATACATACATGTATCAACTCATCAAGTTGTATACCTTAAATATCTTATAATTTTGCCAATTATACCTCAGTAAAGCTGGGTGAAAACACCCTTAATGACCAATGATGTAATCATTCATGCTCATGTAATGAAGCTCTTTATAAAAACTCTAACTAAGGGAATTCAGAAAGTTTCTGGGTTGATAACCACATCAGTGTCATGGAGGGTCGGTAACACATTCAGAGAGGATATGGGAGCTCTGGGGTCCTTCCCTACACCTTGCCCTATTCATTTCTTCCTTTTGGCTGTTCTAAGTTATATCTTTTGGGAACTTCCCTGGTGGTCCACTGGTTAAGATTCCATGCTTCCACTGCAGAGGGCACTTCCCTGTGCAGCATGGTGAAAAAAGGAAGAAATAAAGTACAAATTCTGAGTTTTATCATTTATAATAAACAGGTAACAATAAGTAAACTTCTTTCTGTGAGCCATTCCAAGAATTTCATTGAACCTAAGGCGTGGTTGAACCAGTTTCTATTTATAGCTGATGGATCTAAAGTATGGGAAGCCTGAACCTGTGGATGGGATCTGAAATTAGAGCAGTTTTGTGAGACTGAGCCCTAAATCTGTGGGATTTGAAGCTAACTCCAGGTAGATAGCGTCAGGATTGAATTGTAGGACACCCAGCTGGTGTCAGAGAATTGGTCAGTGTCAGAGGAAAAAAACACACGTGTGTGGTGTTAGAAGTATTATGTGATGAGGAAAGATTTTTTCTGTGTAAATCGGCAAATATGCATTAGTTGTCCACACGTGGGTTCCCAGGTGGCTCAATGGTAAAGAATCTGCCCACAATGCAGGAGACACAGGAGACATGGGTTCAATCCCTGGGTCAGGAGGATCCCTGGAGGAGGAAATGGCAACCAGCTCCAGTAGTCTTGCCTGAAAAGTTCCCTGGCCAGAGAAGCCTGGCGGGTCAAGAGGACTCAGACACGAGTTGGTGACTGAGCACGCTTGCATGCATCCGCACTGTAATAATCACTGTGGCTTGATGTTATCTTCTTAAGCGCATTCAGTCTGAAATACTGACACTACTATCACTGCTATGATGCTTGTGCCAAGCTGTGTGCCAGACACTATTCTGAGAGTTTGACATACATTAAATCATTTAATTTTCACAATAACCTAGTAAGACAGGTAACATTATTACATCTAAGACAGGCAAAGAGAAGTGCCATAAGCATAACTTGTATGTGGTGGAGCTGAAATTAGACACACAATGGAAACATTATTGATCTCAAAAAAAATAATTCCACTAAATGCCACATGAGAGTTAGAGGCAGTAAGTACAATAGGCATTCAATGGAGCAAGAAATCAGCGTGGGTTCTGTATGGTCAGGTAATGAGTCTTGGAAGGTACAGGATCATAAAAGATAAAAGTGTCTTTTAAGTATAATCTGAGTTTACTGGAGCATAGTTAAGACAATGTCAAGCTCCATGATTTTTACCTAACCACATGTTTGTAGTGTGAGCTCAAAAATGGGGGCAGAGGTGGGCACCAATGGCATTTGGTCACTTCCTGTACTCCTTACCTATTCTGCTTTTTTCAGAGGCAATATTCCATTTTGTGGTTTGGGTGATTTTAAAAAATGTAGATCAGAAATCAATGTGAAATAGATTAGGTTTGAACACTAGAAAATGGTTTATAAGACTCAATTGTTTTGTTTCTCGTCATTCTCTTTTTTTTATTTTTTAAATTTATTTTTTAATTGAAGGATATGTAAAACCTCAACATAAATCAGCCATGAAGTCACTCACTCAGTCGTGTCTGACTCTTTTTGTGACCCCGTGGACTGTAACCCACCAGGCTCCTCTGTCCATGGGATTCCCCAGGCAAGAATACTGGAGTGAGTTGCCATTTCCTTCTCCAGGGGATCTTCCTGATCCAAGGATTGAACCCAGGTCTCCTGCATTGCAGGCAGACACTTTAACCTCTGAGCCACGAGGTATACATATATCCCCTCCCTTTTGAACCTCCCTCCCATTCTCTTTTTAAGCCACTAAATAAATCTGAAATAGCTTTACCCGAGTCTTTTATGATTACCTGAGATTTATTGTTAAAGTAACTGACTCAGCTTTGGAATACACTCAGTATGTGGACCATTTGCAGTCTTTACTGTAGTTACAATACTCTTTCTGTTTTATATTTTGGTCTTTTAATTAATTAATTTATTTATTTATTTTGGCTGGGAGGCATAATCCACAACCCCTGCACTGGAAAGTGAAGACTTAACCAATAGACACCAGGGAGACACCAAGGATTATTATCCAATAATTCTTTTATTTAATTGTTGTGTTGTCTCTGTTGGATTATCTAAAATGACTGTTTCAAACTTTTTTTCATTTCCCTCAAATCTCTTCTTCTGTCTCATTTCAGCTCCTGTGAGAGGCTGATAAAGACCATGATAAAGTTTGCACCTCCTTGCTGCTCTTGACTCTATTATGAAAGATGATTAGTTGTTCAGTCGCAGTCAGGTCCAACTCTTTGAGATCCCATGGACTGTAATATACCAGGCTTCCCTGTCCTTCACTGTCTCCTAGAGTTTGCTCAAACTCACGTCCATTGAGTCGGTGATGCCATGTTGGGTCCGTCCAATCAGAAGTCCCTTGAAAACTTTTGCATTTTATCTAGATATTTCCTTGGATTATCATATTTTCTGTCCCTCTTTGATCCTGCCCCAAATTCCTTCTAAAGATCAGGTTGACTGAAGCCCATCTTCTCCTGCTCCTATTAGGTGCTTAGTTATCTCTCTGACCAGCCTCTTCCCTCACTCCCTAGTCATTGACTTATTGCCTTCAGGCATGTTGAGGTCTTAACACCTCAGTATAAACTGTCTTTCATCCTAGATCTACTTATATTACCAAGATATCTTCCCCTTTCCTAGATCACAAATTTCCTAAATGAGCAATCTTTCTCTGTTCAGTTCAGTATGCTCAGTTATGTCCAACTCTTTGCAGCCCCATGGACTACAGCACACCAGGCTTCCCTGTCCATCACTAACTCCCAGAGCTTGCTCAAACTCATATTCATCAAGTGGGTGATACAATCCAACCATCTTACCCTCTGACATTCCTTCTCATCATCTCATCCTCAGTTGTCCCTTTTCCTCTTGCCTTCAATCTTTCCCAGCATCAGGGTTTTCTCCAATAAGTCAATTCTTCACATCATATGGCCAAAGTATTGGAGTTTCAGTTTCAGCATCAGTCATTCCAATGAATATTCAGGACTAATTTCCTTTAGGATGGACTGGTTGGATCTCCTTGCAGCCCAAGGGACTCTCAAAAGTCTTTTCCAACACCACAGTTCAAAAGCATCAATTCTTTGATGCTCATCTTCCCTTATGGTCCATTTCTCACATCCATACTTGGCTACTGGAAAACCACAGCTTTGACTAGATGGACTTTTGTTGGTAAAGTCAAGTCTCTGCTTTTAATAGGCTGTCTAGGTTTCTCACAGCTTTTCTTCCAAAGAGAAAGCATCTTTTAGTTTCATGGCCACAGTCACCATCTGCAGTGATTTTGGCGCTCACGAAAAGAAAGTCTCTCACTGATTCCATTGTTTCCCTATGTATTTACCATGAAGTGATGGGACTGGATGCTATGATCTTAATTTTCTGAATGTTGACTTGTAAGCCAGCTTTTTCACTCTTTTTCACTTTCATCAAGAGGCTCTTTAGTTCTTCTTTGCTTTCTGCCATAAGGGTGGTGTCATCTGCATATCTGAGGTTAATGATATTTCTCCCAGAAATCTTGATTCCAGCTTGTGCTTCATCCAGCCCAGCATTTTGCATGATGTACCCTGCATAGAAGTCAAATAAGCAAGGTGACAATATATAGCCTTGATGTACTCCTTTCCCAATTTTGAATCAGTCCATTGTTCCATGTCTGGTTCTAACTGTTGCTTGTTGACCTGCATACAGATTTCTCAAAAGGCAGGTCAGGCAGATTGTTTACCATCTGAGCCACCAGGGAAGTCCAACAATAATAATAAAACCAAATCAAATACATGAATCTCTTTTACAATAACAAATGCACACTACCTTTGGTGTATTTTAAAATTTGTCTTATTTTATATCCTCATTTGGAATGTTAAGTGAGAGCAGAAACTTTATCCCATCATCTCTGTTTTATCTGTAGTCTCTAGAATTTGCCCACATACAGTAGGCAATCAATAAATATTTACTAATTTTAGAAAGATATTCATGAAGTTCTCGAGGTATATAATGCAAAAAGCTGTTCCAAATATGGGATGGTAGGTGGAGCAATTGCAGACACTAGAGTAGAAAAGGTTACAAAAAGCAATCTTTGCATATTTGTGTATTTTTCCCTAATCCAGACATCACTGTGACCTGTTCAGTAAGAAACCAAGGACATAATACAAAAAATGGATACATTTCTATCCATATAAACACTTTGTTTTTTAAATCCCTTCATTTTCTTTGTGATTGGGGAGACCTACATATTTAGATTAATGTTCATTCTGGATATACATCCAGAAATATTATGTGATTAGTTCATGTATGAAACTTAAGAAATTTTTGTATATGATTATTACTAGTAATAATCATAATTAGTTAATAAAAAGAACATTGATTCAAGACCAACAGAGCTCTCAAAACCATTCAGTGTTTGAAATCCAATGGGAGGTGGTACTTGAAAAGCCAATGAGTGTGAGCCAAGAATTACAGAAACATAAACCTTAGGGAAACTAACTTCCAACTTCATAAATTTCCTCTTTAAGTTTCAAAGTTGCTTTTTAAAAACATTATAAAATACCAGCACTTTCTATTTTATTTTGGAACTAAATTGTCTCAGAATCGAGTCACTGCTGTTCTCTGAGTTTTGATTGGTTTCGTCCTGCCTTTTCATTAGTGTGTCTGGTGCTGGCTGTAGCATTATTCCTAAAAGTGTGGGCTCATAAAAAAATTCAGTTTTTTGTTTTTGTTGCCAACGTGTTACTTGTATCTTCACTGAATACTTACTGGGTAAATGGAATAGTCTCCATTCTCTGTGGCAGTAGGAATCATTTTTGAAAGAGTCATTTGCTGTAAATGATGTGGGCTACTGCTTATACCAGAAGTATGTAAAATTAGAAACATATTTTCAAAGAAACCTTAATATGAGGACATGATTTAAATCTTGGAAAGTTTTTAGATTGATATTTGATTTCTTAGACTAACCTATGCTGTATGGAGTATTTACCAGGGAAGAAATAGGAATAGAAAGAAAAAAAGGCCCACAAATCCTTTTCTTTGACTTTTATTTTTTTCTTTTAGCCTATACAGACAAAAGAAAGTTCAGAATTTACTGCCAAGTACTTGTCCCATGAGTTTAAGTCACATTAAATGAAGACAAGTTAAAAACAGCACTTTGTAAAATGATAATTAACTAACTAAATAAAAGGTATTATTATATTGCAGATGATTTAAAGGAATATTAAACAATATGGAGCAGTTTAGGAAAGATTTGAAATTATGAAAGATTGTAACATCCTCAATGCTAGTAAAGAAATTCTACTTCATTTTTTAAATCTATTCAGAAAAGTGGTATATTTTAAATTAAGATATACATGTGAATGTATTAAATAGGATTTTATATGTGTATATAAAATATATCAATATTTTAATGTCATCAGTTCAGTTCAATTCAGTCGCTCAGTCATGTCTGACTCTTTGCGACCCCATGAATCGCAGCACACCAGGCCTCCCTGTCCATCACCAACTCCTGGAGTTCACTCAGACTCACGTCCATCAAGTCAGTGATGCCATCCAGCCATCTCATCCTCTGTCGTCCCCTTCTCCTCCTGCCCCAATCACTCCCAGCATCAGAGTCTTTTCCATTGAGTCAACTCTTCTCATGAGGTGGCCAAAGTACTAGAGTTTCAGCTTCAGCATCATTCCTTCCAAAGAAATCCCAGGGCTGATCTCCTTCAGAATGGACTGGTTGGATCTCCTTGCAGTCCAAGAGACCCTCAAGAGTCTTCTCCAACACCACAGTTCAAAAGCATCAATTCTCCAGCACTCAGCCTTCTTCACAGTCCAACTCTCACATCCATACATGACCACAGGAAAAACCATAGCCTTGACTAGACGGACCTTAGTCGGCAAAGTAATGTCTCTGCTTTTGAATATGCTATCTAGGTTGGTCATAACTTTTCTTCTAAGGAGTAAGCGTCTTCTAATTTCATGGCTGCAGTCACCATCTGCAGTGATTTTGGAGTCCAAAAAAATAAAGTCTGACACTGTTTCCACTGTTTTTCCATCTATTTCCCATGGAGTGATGGGAGCAGATACCATGATCTTCGTTTTCTGAATGTTGAGCTTTAAGCCAACTTTTTATATATTTAATTAATAGTGCAAAATATAATATGCACATATGATATATATGCAGAGTCACTATTGCTTTATGGAAACATAAAAAGTTAAATTCAGGAAAGAGAAAGCAGGAGCTCAGAAGTCTCCAATGTGACACATTAGAAATATTCCTACAAAACAGAAATGTCTATGAGTTGATGGCCTGATCTGAGAATATGGCCCTACAAAGATAATAAGATGAATAAAACAGTTTGTTGACTCATCTGTTTTCAATAGATGTTCCTACCTAGTATTGTGAATGAAAGGCATTCCCGGTCCAAAATAACACATCGAGACTCATTCAATAAAGTCAACTTCATATGTCTATTTCTTTAGAGAAAACCATAAAGCCTGTTGTTAACACATTTTGGAGACCTAGTAAAGATTCACTTAAAGCATAGAATTGGCTCAGATGGTAAAGAATTTGCCTGCAATGCAGGAGACCTAGGTTGGGAAGATCCCCTGGAGAAGGGAATGTCAACCCCCTCTAGAATTCTTGCCTGGGAAATCCCATGGACAGAGGAGCCTGATGGGGTCAGAGGAACCTGTGTCCACGTGGTCACAAAGAGTCAGACATGACTGAGCAATTAACATTTTCACTTTTGTCTGTTCATTAATCATAACAGACCCTCCAATCCCAGGTTTCACCTTCTCCTGGAGACACCCACTCTGTAGAAAGGAAAATGAAAAGCCATCTTATTTGACTGTATTATTTTACAGGCTAGAGGACTGAGGTGGGGAGAAGTGAAGTGAATTGCCTAAAGTCACCAATCTGTTGTTCTAAAGCCAGAATGCAAATCTTCAAGTCCAAGTCAAATTCTTTTCCCCCACTTCCTCACCATCTTTAGTGAATTTCTCAGACTTTGAAAATGACCAATAAATACAGCTTAGGGATGCGGTGTTCTCGAAAATGGGTAAAATGTTTCAGGACCAGCTCCCTAGAGGGTGTCGTCCTGACAAAGCAAATAGATATAAGAGGCTTCTTAGAGGCTAAACCTCACTTTTTCATGGCTGATGAGTTTGAGTGGGTGATGATGGTATTTATAACAGAGTTGGGACAACCTCCTTGCCAACGTTATTACTAGCTTACCTTTGATATCAGGAACTGGTGTACGTTCTAGAACACTGACTTTGAAAATGAACTTCACAAGCTCAGTAGCTTTCCTGAAAATCTATGTCCAATTTTGTTAAATTTTTTTACACTTATCAAGGGTAAAGTCCAGAGATTTCCTCATATCATCTAAGGATTTTGTGAACCAAAGAAGATATAAAAATGACTGACCTGCATTGTCAAAGAAACTAAATCTCACTCTAAAATTGCCAAGTTGATGCTTTTATGTTTCATATTTCCAGCCTCTTTTTCTGTAATATTTTGCCTTCATTAACAATATTCTGTTCCAGTCATTTTCTGCTGTTTCAGTACTCTGTCCTTATGTTTTTTTTCCTTCCCTTTCAAAGATTGTCTTCAAGGAAAAAAAAAATTCAGAACTCTTTACTCCTCACTGTGATGTTTGTAACCAAAAGGTTAGCATTCACCCACTCTATTCTGTTTAGTTAAGCTGGAGATTTAAGGGTTTACAACCACTTCTCGCTTCAGTAATGAGAGGATGTCCTCAACATTCCTTGGCTATTTGCCATCCTCTTTGTCAGACCAACTTTAATGTTTCTATGTGGGATATAATTATTTTCCTGTGTTTGTCAATTTAATCTTCTAAAGAACATGAAGTTTTTGGTTTTTTTTGGTGTGTGAAATGATTACCAAAATCAAACTCATTAATATATCCAATCATCTCCCATAGTTATCATTCTCTGCATGTGTGAGGTCTGCTATCTTGGCAAATCTAAAGTATACAATAATGATGCATTGTTAATCATTTCAAGAACAAAATTCCATGTTCTTGAGGAGATTTGCAATACCAATACAGAAACACAGATGTAGAGGACAAACATGCATACCAAAAGAGGAGTGGGAGAGGAGGGTGGGATGGATTGGGATATTGGGACTGACATACATGCACTCCCATGTATAAAAGAGACAACTAATGAAAACCTTCTGTATATCACAGGGAACTCTACTCAGTGCTCTGTGCTGACTGAATGGGAAGAAAATCCAAAAAGAGGGGATATTTGTATATGTTCAGCTGAGTCATTTTGTTGTACAGCAGAAACTAACACAGCATTGTAAAGCAACTATATTTCAAAAAGGATTAAAAAAAAAAGTATACAATGCATCAGGCTTCCCAGGTGGCGCTAGTGATAAAGAACCAGCCTGCAAATACAGGAGACATAAGAGAAGCAGGTTCAATCCCTGGGTCAGGAAGATCCCTTGGAGGAGGCAGTGGCAACTCGATCCAGTATTCTTGCCTGGAGAATCCCATGGCAGAGAATCCTGATGGGCTACAGTCCACAGGGTCACAAAGAGCTGGACATGACTGAAATGACTTAGCATTCAGGCATGCATTCATCAATATTAACTCTACTTTTACCTCAGACCTCCAGAATGTATTCACTTTATAACTGACAATACCACTTGATGAATTTCTCCCCTTTTCCCTTTTACCTCCATTCTCTGGTTTCTATCATTCTTTTCTCTATTAATCTGAGTTTGACTTGCTTTTTTAGATTCCATTTATACATGAAGAAAGGACTGGTGGACTAGCCTGAAGAGAAAGGATTTGCATTGGGAATTATAGGAAGTAAGGCTGAGCACCTACCAGAAGATAAGTTATGTAGGGTTTTCTATTCTATGATGAATTTGAATAGTGTTATCTTTACAGATTTAGTATGGAACATGTTCTCTTTGTGGGGACTTATGGAAAGAAAAAAAAAGAGAGATGCTCAGAAAAGTGACTTATCTGCAAGAGTAACCCTACAGGTGCAGATGGGTGGAGGAAACAGTATAAGATTTGGAAAATAATTTAGGTGACTAGTGAATCAGGTATTCAGAACAAAATAGTAGGGAATTTAAGCAGAGGTTAGTTTTCAGATTTCAGCAAGAAGGTCAGGAAGTACTTGCTATTTGTAAAAATTCTTCATGGATGACAAGGTTCTTCACACTGACTTGGGTTGAGTGTAGAGTTCAAAACTTAAAGTGGGACTATGAGCCACATCAGGATCTCTCTCTACAAACACACATGTGCACACACATACACACACTTGCACACTCACACACTTGAATGGACACAGCCCTAGATCAAAGACACAGAGTAATAGGCTAGGCCAACATTTTGGTCAGACTGGAGAAGGAGTGGCATCAGCTGCACAACTTATATCCAGAACGGTTTTCTGGGATTGCAAAGCTCGGCATTAACAAAAGGGAGACAGAAGAAATGGCGACCCACTCCAGTATTCTTGACTGGGAAATCCCGCGGACAGAGGAACCTTGCAGACTCTCAAAGAATCGGATACAACTTAGTGACTGAACAACAACATCAAATATTACAGGAGTCCAGGTGTGGTAATGGTAACTGAGAAGGGGATGATGAACAAGGTATAAGAACTGCAGGGGAATTGAAAGTCTAGCAGGTACAAGGTTGAGGGCTTGGTTATAGGCAAGTTAGTATGGAATTTATCATCCAAATCAAGACATATCTGAGAGTGAAAGGGCAATAGTTAGGCTAGGACAACAGGAGTAAACTAGAGTTGTCCCAGGCAAGCTGAGATAGATGGTCACCTTGGGTATGGAATTCAAGCAAAGGGAGGAGTCCAAGTGAATTCTCAGATCTGAGCAACTCAAGGAAACTTCCACACAGTCTACAGGGAAGTAGCTCTTTGCATTCATTCACTCTTTGTATGATATGAGATTACAGGGTGTAATAAATCTTCTGTTGTTGTTTAATCACTAAGTCGTGTCTGATTCTTGGAGACCCCATGGACTGAAGCCTGCTAGATTCCTCTGTTCACGGGATTCTCCAGGTGAGAAGACTGGAGGAGGCTGCCATTCTCTTCTCCAGGGGATTTTCCTGACCCAGCAATTGAACCCAGGTCTTCTGCATTGCATGCAGATTCTTTACCACTGAGCCATCAAAGAAGCCCCCAAATCTTCTAAGTACATGCTATTTTTTCCTTTTTCTGACTCATTTTGTTTTAACAATTTGTATGTCTAATATGTGAAGTCCTCAGTATGGTAATGCTCCAGGCTTTGAATGCATTAAAACTAGTTCAGGAATTATCTAAAAGACAGTTTCCCAAACCATATTCTGAGAAACATTGTTTGCAATAATGTGATGGTTTTAAAACTTGTCCTCAGATGATTCTCTGACACTCCTTCCATGAAGAGAAATCTAATTCTTCTCCCCTTAGTGACTTGTTTCTAATGATTAGAAGTTGGTGGAAATGGTTCTGTATTATTTTTAAGGCTAGAGTTTTGAACTTCCACCTCCTGAGGCTCTCTTGGGACACTTGTTTTTGTTCTGTTTTGGAACTGAGATGACTTGCTCTGAGGGGTGCCTGGCCGTGTGGAGAGACCATATGACTGGTCAGTTGCTGTCTGGTTTGGATCCCATGCAACACCCACTGCTCACCTCCAGACACATGAAAGAATGTATCTCCAGGTGTGTCAAGAGCCAACCACTGTCAGATATCTCAAGAACAAACTAGCCCAGGCAAATTCCAGAAATAGGAGAAATATTTGTCTATATTTTGAAAAGATTTGTCTATGGTTGTTTTATAAGTACTAAAATGTGTGGGGTGGTAAGGTATGCATCAACTGGGCTTCCCAGATGGCTCAGTGTTAAAAAGCCTGTCTGCCAATGCAGGAGATTCAGGGGACATGTGTTCAGTCCCTGAGTAAGAAGGATCCACTGGAGGAGGGAAATGGCAAACCACTTCAGTAATCTTGCCTGGGAAATTCCATGGACAGAGGAGCCTGGTGAGTTACAGTCCATGGGGTCACAAAAGAGTCAGATATGACTTAGCAACTGAACAACAACAAGTAAATTACTAGAACAGATAGTAATCATTTTTCCACCAAAAGTAATTCAGTGATCAAATATCTTCTGGCAATTCTACAGTGTCTCGTTAACAGTCCATGGGGTCACAAAAGAGTCAGATATGACTTAGCAACTGAACAACAACAAGTAAATTACTAGAACAGATAGTAATCATTTTTCCACCAAAAGTAATTCAGTGATCAAATATCTTCTGGCAATTCTACAGTGTCTCGTTATGTCATCAGGGATAGTATAGTTTCTGATGCTTCTTACGGTAAGGATAGTTTGTCATTGCCTAACTCGTGAAGTCAACGAACATCCCCACCCCACTTCTTTTTCACATAATTTTATTTATTTTTTATTCATTTTTATTTTTGGCAATGGTGGGTCTTTGCTGCGCTGGTTGTGATGAGTAGCGGCTACTCTCTGGTTTCCGCATGTGTGCTTCTCATTGAAGTAGCTTCTCCTGTTGTGGAACACCGGCTCTAGAGCAATCGGGCTTTGGTCCTTGGGGCACTTGAACTCAGAAGCTACTGTTCCCAGGCTCTAAAGCACAGGCTCTATAGTTCTGGCTCACAGGCTTAGTTGCTCCATGGCTTGTGGGATCATCCCAGATCATGGATCGAATCCATGTCGCTTGCATTGGCAGGCAGATTTTTTACCACGGAACCACCAGGAAACCCAGCATCCCCACTTTTTCTGGTAAAAATAGCTTTTAAATTCACAATGTATCAGAGACTGTATTGACAGTATTGAAAACCACCTAGAAAACTCTCTATTTCTACTAGATATTTTAAATTGTTGCTGAAGTGTCTCACTAAGAGCTAAATTTTTTGTTTTAGGTGCATTGCTATCTTTCTAATTTTGCTAAAATGAATTCTGTGCAATTGAATAAGACCTTTTGCTCCAAGCTATCCAGTGTCCTTTCTGGCCAGTAAAGATCATCATTTCAAGAATGGGAAAGACAATAAAAAGAATGAAATAATGTTATCTGCAGCAACATGGATGGGCCTAGAGATTATCATACTAAGTGAAGTAAGTCAGACAGAGAAAGACAAATATCGTATGATATCACTTATATGTGGAATCTGAAAAGGAAAATGATAGTTGAGAACTTGTCTAGAAAACTGAAACAGAGTCACAGACTTAGAAAACAAATTTATGATTACCGAAAGGGAAAGGTGGAAGAGAGGGATAAAATAGGAGGTTGAGATTAACATGCACATTACGGTGTAGAAAATAGATAATTATTAAAGACCTACCGTGTAACACAAAGGACTCTACTCAATACTCTGTAATAACCTACATGGATACAGAATCTGAAAAAGAATAGACACTTCTTTGCTATACACCTGAACTAACAGAACAGTGTGAATCAACTATGAAAGTGAAAGTGAAGTTGCTCAGTCATGCCTGACTCTTTGCGACCCCATGGACTGTAGCCTACCAGGCTCCTCCCTCCATGGGATTCTCCAGGCAAGAGTACTGGAGTGGGTTGCCATTTCCTTCTCCAGTATAAAAACAAATGGGCTAGACAGAACCCAGAGATGATAAAACAGCTTACTAGGCTGGAATGAAATAAAACTCAGGTTCCTTGGTAACCTGAGCTCAAATTTTGTTGTTGTTTAGTTGCTAAGTTGTGTCTGACTTGTTGTGATCTCATGGATAGTAGAATGTCAGGCTCCTCTGTTCTCCACTGTCTCCGAGAGTTTGCTCACATTCATGTCCATTGAGTCAAAGATGCTATTTATCCATCCTATCCTCTGTCGTCCCCTTCTCCTCTTGCCTTCAACCTTTCCCCATCCTTTCCCATAATCAAAATGTTGGACCTTCAGCATCACTCTTTCCTGTGAATATTCACGGTTGATTTCCTATAGGATTGACTAGTTTGATCTCCTTGCAGTCCAAGGGACTCTCAAGAGTCTTCTCCAGCACCACAATTTGAAAGCATCAGTTCTTCAGTGCTCAGCCTTCTTTACCGTCAAACTTTCATATCCATTCGTGATTATTGGAAAAACCATAGCTTTAACTATAGGGACCTTTGTCGGCAAAGTGATGTCTCTCTGCTTTTCAATACACTGTCTAAGTTTGTTATATCTTTCCTTCCAAGGAGCAAGCATCTCTTAATTTCATGGCTTCAGTCACCATCAGTGGTGAGGTTTTGGAGCCCAAAAGATAAAATCTGTCACTGCTTCCACTTTTTCTCCTTCTATTTGCCATAAAATGATGGGACCAGATGCCATAATTTTATTTTATTTTATTTTTTTAATGTTGAGTTGTTTCAAGCCCTTTCACCACAACAATGCAGTGGTCCATGAAAGAGGAGCTCAAATTACCTACCTTTTATCTCCTGAGTGTCTCATTCTGATCTAGAAGATCCTTTTGCTTAGATTCCCTCTGAAGTTTTCCTGAAGTAAACATGAATGGGCTGAGAAAAATAATGCAACAGTAAAGAGCATAGAACCAAGATTAATATGCACATAGGGCTTTGGGGAACGACTTAAGTGTTACACCATTTACTCTGGGATCAAGTATTAATGAGACATGATAAAGAGGAGAAAGTAATTATGACTCACTTTGTCATCAGGTACAAAACACATCCTCTGGTGTGCAACGTCTCTGTTCCCCTCCAAAAATGGTAGAAAAAAGACTTTGGAAAAATCTGTTCTGCAAGATGAGTTTCTGAAGGGCCTAATGTGTTTTATCTTTTCACGATCCTTACGTCCAAACACAAGGCCATCAAGTCTTTTATTTTTTATCAGGCTGTGGAGAATGCCAGCTTCTCTCAGTTCATGCTGACAAATCTCTTGCCCTGGCGCTGGTCCATTTCTGCCTAAATGAATTCATGAGAAATACTGTAACTGGAGACAAGGTTTGCAGCCAAAACATTTGACTGAGAGAGAGAACTAACTTTATTTCCCACTTTGGTATTAAATGATACTGGAATTGTTTTTAAAAAAGTAACTTAGCCTTGTTGATCCCAGCTTTCTTCTTCTTTTGTTGTTGTTGTTTTAATGTTTAGTTATTTATTTGACTTCGCTGGGTCTTAGTTTGCCGGAGTCCAGCCCCGGTGGATCCAGGGTGATTTGAAGGTGGGGATGGAGTAGGCATCCTAGGAAAAAACTTAATTACAGATATATAGAGAGATTAGAAACAGATAGTATAGTAGGAAAATTAGTGGAGAAAAAGAGGCTGAATAACTGGTTTACGTGGAATACTAATCACCACCTACGTAGGCCACAGGCATCTTTCCGTTCTCCTGAAGGAGAGGAGGCACTGAGGCCTCCCCAGTCTGATCTTAGCAGCCCAGGCAAAATTAGCAGGCTTGGTGCGTACCCTCATACCAGATGGGAATTCAGCCAGGAAAACGGGGGAGTGAGAAAGAAATGACACGGGGGAATCAGTCTTTCCAGAAAGTGATCCAATTTCTTTATTTTTCAGATTTGCTTATATACCTTTTGTTATACATAGGGATGAGTACAGAGTCACGCGGGGTCAGCAGACCTGACCCTTGTCACAGTCAGGTGCTTCATATAAAATTATACAAAGGTCTTATGGGTTTTTACATCATTTTCTGGCCATGAGGTCTGCTAACATTTTATGGCCCTTTCTGATAATGGTCAGTTAACCAGAAAACTTATTTTTCCAGGGGTGATTTTTTTCTGAAATCAGGTGCCACCCTCCAAATAAAGTTGCATTCCTATAGGGTGAGGGTGTAGTGAGTTACAACTAGGAAAGGAATTTACTTAACCTAAGGTTTAACATGATTAATCTTAAAGGTTAATACTTATTTCTCCTATATGCTAGTTATATTCATTATAAGGGCAGGTAATATGGAGATTTAGCAGCAAACATCAGCCCAACAAGTGAAAACCTTTCACCAGTGTTCCCTTTATGATCTATTTAGTCTTAAGATAGTGATGAGGTGAGGTGAGGTGAAGTCACTCAGTCGTGTCCGACTCTTTGCGACCCTGTGGACTGTAACCTACTAGGCTTCTCTGTCCATGGGATTCTCCAGGCAAGAATACTGGAGTGGATTGCCATTTCCTTCTCCAGGGGGTCTTCCCGACCCAGGGATCAAACCTGGGTCTCCTGCATTGGAGGCAGATGCTTTAACCTCTGAGCCACATTTTTGCATAGCAAGGACACTGTGATTTATAACAAAGTACAGTGGTCTATAACAAAAGAGAAAATCCATTAACTCAAAAAGCCTAGTATTGCTAACATCAAAAACTACTATATTTCCTTTCTATATTCCAAATACGTTAATATATTCCCAGGTGCCTAAGGATAGGGAGGCCTGGCAGCAATCATTGACTCAACAATGAGAAAAGCCCTATGCTAATACTCCAAACTCTCTGTGCTGTTTATGGTTGAGAGGTTGTCACACAAGCTAGTCTGTCAGCAGAGAGGTTTGACCTGAGACACCCTTGTAGCACCCAGGGCAAGGAATTAGCAGTAATTATTGGCACAGCAAGTGAAAAATCCCTTCACCAATATAATTCCTAACCAACCCACTATACTATACTAATGATCTTCTAACTTCTCAAAAGAGTCTGTATTTAGAAAGTTTTAAAGCATCCCATGCCTCTCACAGTTGGGAGGCTGTAAACAATGACATGTGGCTGGAGAAACCTATACAGGCAAGCTAGATAACCTTCAGAGTTCATAAGCTGAAACACTCTTTGTCACGCCCAGGAATTTTTATTAACTTGGAGCTGTAAGTTAACTCCTTCTCCAAGAGAAATGGTTATGGGGGAGAGCTCCCCGTAAAGTACTCTGGTTTTGGGGGTAGATGCTCGGGAACAGGGGGTTTCCTGAGGCTTGATCACTCCTTTGCGTATGCCAAGCTTCCTTCCTCATGACCTTTGCCATGGGCGGAGTTCCTCACGCTGGGCCCTGGCATTAGTTGCAGCATGTGGGGTCTTTTATTTGCAGCTTGTGGGATCTGGTTCCCTGACCAGAGGTCAAACCCGAGTGTCCTACATTAGGACATGGAATCTTAGCCACTGGACCACCATGGAAGTCTTGATCCCAGCTTTCTTATTAGGAATGGAATGTTTGAGTAGAGGTAGGTTTGAGTAGAAGGCCCACCTAACAAAATCTTCTGTCACTCAGATCCCTGATGCATTCAGTTTCATTTGTGTTAGGGTTGACAATGGTGTGTTTTGCAAGCAGGGTTGATTTCCACAGCTCAGTCTTTCCTTTATCTGGTTCTGTCTTCTCCCTCTTCTTCAAATTATCTTCTCACCATACACATTATCCATTCACTGATAATGAATGGATGTCTCAAATAGCATCCCCAGCCTTCCTGTCCCTTATACCTTCCATTAGTTCAAATTCTAGAAGTCTTCTCCTCATTTCTTCCCAGACTCCTCTCTCTCAGCCTTCACTCTCACACCCAAATCATTAACAGTCATCACAGTTGTTCCCTTTATGTGTTCCAGTTTCTTCCTCTTTGCATGCATGTGTACTCAGTCACCTCAGTCCTGTCTGTCTGCCTGTTTGCGACCCCATGGACTTAGCCCACCAGGCTTCTCAATCCATGGAATTCTCCAGGCAAGAAAATGAGAGTGGGTTGCCATTTCCTCCTCCAGGGGATCTTTTCCCCAACCCAGGGATTGAACCCACATCTCCTGTGTCTCTTGCATTGCAGGTGGATTCTTTACCCACTGGGCCATGTGGGAAGTCTAGTTTATTCTTACAAGAAGTTGTTCTGCCTGGACAGAAAGAATAACTAAAACAGGACCAATGAAAATTCTGCCTCTTCTCTGCCATCTTCTCCCACATGCTGTGTGCTATTTAATCGTTGGTTTTATGATATTCAGGTCTCCAGTTCTTGATTATAAATTCTCAGAGAAGAAAAATGTTCTCTACTTGAGCAGTGGTCATGGGAGAACAAAACTCTCATGCTTATTTTATTTGCTGTGTGATCTTTGGCAAGGGACTGCTGTGTGATATGTGCAAATTCATCTTAGGACCTATCTCATGATCTCAGCATGTCAGCATGCAGTAAATGAATTGCTTTCTTCCTTTGCTCTACTTTTTTTTTTCCCCTCAGAAATGCTCCCATTAGGAGCTTATGTGAGCCTCTTGCAGATAGTTTCTTTAGTGTCTGCTGTGTGTGTGTCTGTGACAGAGAGAGAGTGAGTGGGAATGTAACTATATAAAGAACATAATGATTAGTCACTTATGGAATGAATGAATGAAAGTAGTCAAAAGATATGAAAATCAATGGGCTGTCATTTCTATTAATAAATATAACAGAGAAACACATTCACTTACTAATTGGATTATACTTAAGGAAAAGCCAAAGTTTTCAAAAATTCAATGAGTTTTTTTTTTTTTTGGTAGCTCCAATTTTTCATGTCTGACTCTTTGCGACCCCATGGATTGTAGTTTACCAGTTCTGGAGTGGGTTACCATTTCCTTCTCTAGAAGATCTTCCCTACCCAGAGAGTGACCCTGGATCTCCTGCATTGTAGGCAGACACTTTACCATCTGAGCCACCAGGAAGTCCCAATTTATTTCAAAATTTTCCAAACTCCACATCTTCTTAGAAGGTTTATTTAAGTTTTTAAAATGTAAATAAAATAAAACATGCTTCCAGGAAAATGCCCCTGTGTTAACAATTAGTTCTTCAAATTTTCAAGTGACTATGATTATTAATTCTTAGTTGATAGAGACTTTGTGAGCACACTATACTCAATAGTGTGAGATTTGCCAACAACCGTTTTGGTTTTTTTTTTTTCCCTAGCAAAAGGCGTTGCCCATTTTGGCAATAGTAGAACTAATTAATAAATCACTAATTTACTGTCATGTATTTACATATGGGTGACTCAGTGGTAAAGAATCCACCTGCAGTGGAGGAGACATGGATTCAATCCCTGGGTCAGGAAGATCCTCTGGAGAAGGAAATGGCATTCCACTCCAGTATTCTTTCCTGGAAAATCCCATGGAGAGAGGAGCCTGATGGGCTACATATCACAGGGTTGCAAAAGTGTAAGATACAACTGAGAGACTAAACAACAACATACTCTCCCAGTAAACAGCCCAATCATTCAAGCCTGCATTCCAATTTGCCAGTATTAAAAAAAAAATGGCTGAAATATCAAAAGATGTTCTAATAAAATTGTATGTCTACCTGCAAACTGTGAGAGTGTTCACATGTTTCTGCATGGGTATTTTCTATAACTCTGCGACAAAGATGTGTTGGAAGCAATCCCAACAAAAGTGCATTAGTTAAATTGTATATACATCCAGTGGGGTGCTGGGCAGCAATGCAAATGCCTCAAAACTGAACCTCTTAATTTAAAAGATTTTCATGGCAAATATTTAAATGAAAAGGAAAGCTATAAATCTTAATATCATGGTCTCATTTTGGAAAAAGTAACACACATACAGACATGTAGAAAATTTCCTAAATGATTATACCCTGGAGTGAGAACTTGTCTGTCTTGTGGGGAAGTTAGAATCAGTAAAACTATGTTTTTTCCCTTTGTTGCTTCTTGGTACTTTCTGATTATCTATACTCAGCATGAGTTAACATGATAATAAGGAGAAACACTTTCAGGATTGCTATTTGGCCATATATATTAAAGCCCAAGAATCATCATGCACTCAGCATAAGAAAATTTTTATACTTTGGGATATAACACATGAAAATGATTAGCAATGTATATAACGTACTGAAAATATTGGACTTATTTCTCTGCCCTTCAGCAGTGGTATTTTTGGCAATATTAAGTATTATTATTTTAAAAATTTGTGCCAATTTGATGGGTGATAAGAGGTGTTTATTTATATTTATATTTTATATATTAATTTTTAAGCAATGTGGAATTAATATATCAGACAGGAATTCTAAATTGATTTTTTCTATGTAGTTATTTACACTTACTAATTAGTAACCCTACTAATTATTACCATTTATTGAGGACCATAAGTTGGTATGAAAATTTAACCTTATTGTATACTAAGTTTTCTAGATATATTTCTGGACTATCTAGTTTATCTCATTTAACAGTCTATTACTCTGCCTGGACAAGACCTTTAAGTATTGTAGCTTCATGATTTAAATCGAGAAAATTTGTCCCTCCTTATCATCGATTTAATGAAAGTTTGTTTACTAAAATAGAGAACTATTAATCAAGAAACTCAAGAACATGAATAGGACTATTTTGGGGCCCTTTACAAAGTGCTTTGTTTTGTTTTTGTTATTTTGGCTTTTTTTTTTTTTTGGTTATGCTGGATCTTCCTTGCAGCAGGTGCTTTCTCTAGTTGCATCTCAAGGTTTTAGTTGCTTTGAAGTATGTGGGATCTTAGTTCCCTGATCAGGGATTGAATCCTTGTCCCCTGAACTGGAAAATGAATTCACAACTACTGGACCAGCAGGCAAGTCTCCCTTTACAAAGTTCTGACAGACAAACTGGTGGTATATTTCTCTAGGTATCTAGGTAAGTGATTTCACTATGACTTGTTTACATGCATAGACAGGTTTCATGTGCCCATCAGTACTTCCAATCAGCTTCTCTACTATAAATTTTCTTACTCCTTGCCACCCAGTTTCTTTCCTAGGGGCAAGGAATAACAATGTAGAAACCTCATACAGCAACTTGAGTTTTATGACTCATATTTCATTCTATTCATTCTACTCCCCTGACCTCATTCACAAGGTATCACTGTTCCTGATAAATAACTTTCCTGCATATAGTAAAGCACCTGCTAAGGTCTGTACCCAAGAGCTCTGGTAGGTCAAGCAACTCTGGCTGTGATTCATTAGACGGTTATGCTGGAGACATTGGAGATTGTTTTTGTAAATCTCTGTGATCTATGAAGATAGTTCAAGACACTGTTTGTGCATGAAGGTCTCATCTCCCATTGATGCATTCTTTTTACCTTTGACGTATTTTCTCCTAGAACTGTACCTTTTTAAAAATTTATTTTTTGTTTTATAATGGAGTTGAGTTGACTTAGAATGTTGTGTTATTTCAGGTATACAGCAGAGTGATTCAGTTATACATACACTATATTCTCTCCTTTTTTTCATATAGATTATTAGAGAATATTGAGTAGAGTTCCCTGTGCTATGCAGTAGGTCCTTGTTAATTATAGAACTGTAACTTTTGTTTTTCAAGTCCTGCCTTTCTTGGACATCTTCCAAATGAAAACTACTCTGGGTGATTTTTTTCTATAGTCTTATCTCAGAATTTCTCTGTGCTTCCTTTGCCACCTTGTCACCATACCAATGTTCTTTTTCAGACTTTCCATCGTGCCTTCCAGAAGGACTGTGTCATTATTTATAAAACCTTTGTCACTTTTAACATCATTCAGCTCTAGCAAGGATAATGCATATCTGTAGCTTTTATTAGACAGTCTTCATTCAATTACCTCCTAAGAATGCAATTAGGGTTTCATTTTCCTAAGTTTCTCACTGCTCTTTGCATCTCTTCTCTTCTACATGTGTGATATCTCTTTTCCTATGAAGTTCTATATTTGCTTAGCCTCCAAACTACTTCTCCATTTTCATCTAGAAGTTAGTACACGTTTCACAGGTTTTCCTCTTTCAAACCCTAGTTCCTGCCATCATCCCAAGTGAACACAACACTCACAAGATATGATAGAAATATCTCAACTTATCTCTCAGTTCCTTGACATTCTGTTGTATTTATCTTCTCCTTATGTCATTCTCAGAAATAACTTCAAACTCGACCTGTTTATGATTCTAAAATTTTCCAGTTTTAAAACATTAAAAGGTTTTTGATTTCTAATTTATTTTATTAAATTAATCATGTGCTCTTTAGGAAATTTTTGGGAGATTTTAAGAATAAAAAAATATACAACTCACCAGTAAGCCCATGATATTGGTGACTTGTATGTTACATATCTATCTCTGTATCTATCTATCTCTATATCTATCTATCATCCAGCCATCTATCTATCTATTTTTTGTCTGTCATATGCACCTGATGTGAAGAGCCAACTCATTAGAAAAGACCCTGATGCTGGGAAAATTGAGGGCAGAAGGAGAATGTTGACAGAGGATGAGGTGTTTGGATGACATTAGTGACTCAATGGACATGAGTTTGAGCAGACTCTGGAAGGTAGTGAAAGGCAGGGAAGTCTGATGTGCTGTGGTCCATAGGGTTGCAAAGAGTCAGACACAACTGAGCAACTGAACAACAACAACAACATGCACGTTATCTAGCTAGCTAGTTATCATCTGCTGCTGCTGCTAAGTCGCTTCAGTCATGTCCAACTCTGTGCTACCCCATAGAGGGCAGCCTACCAGGCTCCCCCATCCCTGGGATTCTCCAGGC
The DNA here is from genome assembly GCA_917880005.1 of Nanger dama. Taxonomy (NCBI): domain Eukaryota; kingdom Metazoa; phylum Chordata; class Mammalia; order Artiodactyla; family Bovidae; genus Nanger; species Nanger dama. The sequence goes on along the minus strand of CAKJTW010000078.1, from coordinate 3,278,108 downwards.
AAGAACACTAGAGTGGGTTGCCATTTCCTTCTCCAATGCATGAAAGTGAAAAGTGAAAGTGAAGTCACTCAGTTGTGTCTGACTCTTCCTGACCCCGTGGACTGCAGCCTACCAGGATCCTCCACCCATGGGATTTTCCAGGCAAGCAGTTATCATCTAGCTAGATAGTTATTGATCTATAATTCTCCCTCTTCAAGCCCTTAGCCAGGGACTTCCTTGGTAGTCTAGTGGCTAAGAGTCCACCTTCCAATGAGGGACATAATTCAATCCCTGATCAAGGAACTAAGATTCCACGTGCTGCTGGGTAACTAAGCCTGAGTGCCACAACTAGAGAAGAGCCTGTGCACAGCAACTAGAGAAGCCTGTGCACTGCAATGAAAGACCCCACATGTTGCAACAAAGATCCCATATGCCAAAGCTAAGATCCCACTCAATCAAATAAATAAATAAATATTTAAAAATTTAAACTCTCAGCCACACAGTGACCCTTAACACATAAGCTAATGCCAGTATATATATACATGTATATATATATATACACATATATACATATATATACATGTATATATATACATGTATTATATGTGTATATATATATATACATATATATACATGTATTATATGTGTATATATATATATATATATATATATATACACACACATTTTTCTATGTCTGCATGAAGTGGCAAGTAAAACCCATTCTGGCTCAGACTGCTATGAATATGCACATGCCCTGAAAATATGGCTGTGTGGATGAATTCTCAACATCATCACGTTGTGATTCAAGCCAATTTAAGCAAGAAGCAATACAGTTTCAGCCTTATTGCCTCTCTTGGTCTAAACAGGAGACCTCTTTAACTCCCTATAGCTCTTAAACAATCATGAATAATGTGACCAACAGCAGTGCAGCAACTGTCCCACAAGGCATGCAGGTTTCACTGTGTTCTGTGTATCTCCAGGGGACTTGTAGTGCCTAGAGCAGAAAGATTAGATTCCTAAACTCACATGGCCATCTGACATAGGCATTCTTCTATATGCTTTTTATTTGTTTTTTTCATTACAGGTAGCTCTCTTTGCACATTAAGTGTGTTTCCTTTTCATGGCTTTCTTCACCTGTTATACAGAAATTAAAAATGCATGTATTTTGTTCGGGGCAACATATGACTTCTAAATAAACTCCTAAATAAACCCATGTCTCCTGTGTCAGCAAGAAGATTCTTTACTACTAGGCCACCTGGGAATTCCAAAGTTTCATTTATTTAAGATAAATAAGTTCTAGAAATCTACTGTATAGAACAGTGCCTAGAGCTAATAATACTGTATTGTAAGCTTAAAATTTACTAACAGCATAGGTCTTAGGTTAACTGGTTTTACTACACAAAATAATAATGATAGTGAAAGTAAAATAATAACTTAAAAAGAAGTGGGAGGAAAGCTTAGGAGAACTTAGATATATCTATGGCCTTGATAGTGGTGATGGCTTCTTACTCCCAGACTCATCAGCTTATATACAGTGAATTTGTACAGCCTTTTACATGTCAATTGTACCTTAACAAAATGGATTTTAAAAAGAGTTTGATGATTTAAATGTTAATCTCATTAAAAAAAAAAAAAACCATCATAGAAACATCCAGAATAATATTTGATCAAATATCTGGGTAAGGTATCATGGCTTTAGTCAGGTTGCCACATGATATTAATCATCATATATTCATAAGTTATGTTGACTGAAAAGATGATCAATGTGAGAGTTGCAAGTTAAGTTTTATTTGGGGCAAACTGAGGACTGCAGTCTGGGAGACAGCACCTCGGATGGCTCTGAGAGACTGCTCCAAATATGCAGTGGGAGAAGGTCAATATATAAGATTTCAGTGAAGGGGGAGCTCAGTGCAGTCAAGTACTGACTTTACAAAAAGTTTTCTGCTAGTCATGAGGAACTGATGTCACCATGAAGGGATTTAGTGCTTTTCTAGATATGAGGAGATGCAAGGACTGGGATCATAAAACTGGTTCCTGAAAATATCTAACTATCTAAAGACCTATTCCACCACTTTCTCTAGAGCACAGAGTGCCTCACTGTCGACCCTGAATTCCACTCAGGGGATGTTGAAGGTCTGCAGCTGCAATAGTACAGGGTTTAATCTATGCAGAGGCAGATGACAAATGCTTGTTGTTCAGTCCCTGGCAAATGCTCTTGGCAAGTGTCAATTCACAGTTGACAGTTAAATTCTAAATCTTCTTCAAGCTCTCTTTTCTCATTTCTTTAACATTCAGTTGCATTTATCTTTTCTTAAACTACTCTCAGAAATGGTTTTGTTCTTTACCTATTAAGCAGATTTATTTAATACAATATTAATTTAATCTGTGAATAATTAGGTGATTTTCATTCATACACGTAGTGCCTAAGTGATCACACATTAATAAGAGCATGAGTTAGCCACTTTGCTTGGTCAAGTATAGAGAGAAATCAGAAAGGATCATTCAATCATTTATTTTTATTCTATCGACCTTACAGAGCACTTCTTATCAACCCAGAAACATGTGACACAGAACTAGAGTTTGTAGAATGACTCAGTTAAAAGTAAATTTGTTGAATGTTACTCCTGGAGAAGGAAATAGCAACCCACTCTAGTATTCTTGCCTGGAAAATCCCATGGACAGCGGAGCCCTGGCAGGCTATAGCTCATGGGATTGCAAGAGTCTGACACGACTGAGCGACTGAGCATACACACTCTCCTGCAACAATGTTTTCCCATATAGTTTGTATGAAAGTAAGGTCAATACCTTCAGCCTCAGGGGTGTTTTTTTGTTCTGGTTTATACCAGGTTAAAAGATGAACAAGTCTGAGAACAAATTCAGAAGACATTTACTCAGAACTTGCAATCAGTTTTCACTTCTGGTTTTTAAAGTTCATTCTAATTAAGCTGTCACAGTTTTGGGCATTATTACTTATGTGGGTATCCCTTCTTTGTACAAGGAGTTCAAGATTCCTAATCCTGGGTTGATCTTCTTTGTCTGGCAAAGGATCCCTTGGAGAATCTTCTTTGATATGCAAATAGAAGGCTAGCAGGAACACATTTTTTCTGGGATTAGAGGATTAGTATATAGCTAGTTCTGTTAAAGAAAATAATAAAAAACCTGCAACACCCACTTGACATGCACAAATACATCTCTGTAGAGAGATTAAAGCCCCGGATTTTCTGGAAGGAAATAAATAAATAAAATTTAAATTAAAAGCCTTGGATTCTCTGGAAGGAAAGAGTCAAATTCCAATCTCTATGTTCAGCATATGGCCAGCAGACTTGTGAAAAAGCCTTCTGCTCTCAATCTTTACTAGCATCAGGGTCTTTACCGATGAATTGGCTCTTTGAATCAGGTGTCTGAGTTATTGGAGTTTCAGCTTCAGCATCAGTCTTTCCAATGAATAGTCAGGATTGATTTCCTTTAGGATGGACTGGTTTGATTAGGGAACTCAGGGTATAATACTTCATGGTGAGAGTTAGACCATAAAGAAAGCTGAGTGCTGAAGAATTGATGCTTTTGAACCGTAGTGTTGGGGAAGATTCTTGAGAGTCCCTCAGACTGCATGGAGATCAACCAGTCCACCCTAAAGGTGTTGCAGCCACGCGTTCTGGGAAACAAACTCACTCAGAAGGAGAATGCAGATAGTGGAGTGCAGTTTATTACACCAGCGGGCCCAAGGCAGAGTCTCCTCTTAGCCAAGGACCCCGACCAGTTTTTGTGAAAACCTTATATACCCTAAGTGTACCTGCTCAAACCCACCTATTCAAATTCCTTGAAACTAGTCTGGACAAGGTAAAAGAGAGATACGATCAAAGTTAACCCAGGATTCATGTGTCACAAGACTAGATAAACGGTGGATATTATCAATAGGTCTGTGGTCAGATCCCGATAGATAAACATAACGGAATTTATCAAGATATTAGCATATTCTTTTAGGCAACGGAGAGTCCAAGTATAAGTCCTGAGGCTCCTTTATCGGGGGTCTGGTTTTCCACTGGTATGCCATTTCTATAGAAACCAGACACAAAGTTCAGAGTCCACTGGGAGCGTGACCATGTGTGTAACCTAATGTTTGCAGCCTGGCCTAAGACAGAGACCAGCTCTGTCTGCTTCCTCCTTCAAAGGAAATCATTCCTGAATATTCATTGGAAGGACTGATGCAGAAGCTGAAGCTCCAATATTTTGGCCACCTGATGCAAAGAACTGGCTCATTGGAAAAGCCCCTGATGCTGGGAAAGATTGAAGGCAGGAGGAGAAGGGGATGACACAGGACGAGATGGTTGGGTGGCATCACCAACTCAATGGACATGAGTTTGAGCAAGCTCCAGGAGTTGGTGGTGGACAGGAAGGCTTAGTGTGCTGCAGTCCATGGGATCTCAAAGAGTCAGAAATGACTGAGCAACTGAACTGAATTGATGATGACCAAAGGCAGAGACCTCTAAATTAAATAGCATGTGAGAAAGGGAGTGAAGGCTGGACAACTGGGCTTTAGACAAGGGCTTCAGTTTGATTGAGAAGAGTAGGCTTGAAGCAGTATGTAGCTGCTACCTCCTTTAGATCTAGGCACCCTGCCATGAACAAGCCATGAGAACAATACCTAACCAAGTCAAAGTGAACTAAGAACAATAGTGCTTTTTAAAAAATACTTTTATTTGTATACTTGGCTGCACCAGGTCTTAGTTGCAGGAACTTAGTTGTGGCATGCAGTCTTTTTAGTTGTGGCAAGTGGGATCCTACAACTTACTTGAGGCAGGAGTCAGATCTGTACCCCCTCCCACCCAGTGTAAAGCAATTGGAAATTCATTCTCTACTGATGGAAAACTCCAAGACAAGAATAGCAGGACAGTTAAAGGAGGAGCCTGGGCCCTGCCCATGTCACATATTTCTTGTTTCTGAAATCAGGAGACCTTCCCAGCCACACATGTGCAGAAGACCAGAGGGGGAAATCAGAGCGGGCGTGATGTCAATGGATGCTCTACCCAGATGCCTCTTCAGTAGGATCCATCTTGGTTAAGAGAGGTGTGTGCACACATTGAAGTATCCAAACATGAACTATGAAAAAGGCAAATTATAATGATTGGCTAAAGGAAAACTGGAGGAAATGCCCCATGTAAGTGATTTAAACTGCCTTGCAGGTGCAACTCAGGGACTCTCCCTCTGAGTCTGCCCTTGTACGTATCCACAGTAGTGTATTTTTTCTTTTAATAAATATTTTACTTGCTTCATTACTTTCTGTCTTTGTGGAAATTCTTTTCTACAAACCTGAAGGCCATTACACTTGTCACTTACCACTGGTCTAGTGGCTAAGATCTGGTGCTTTTCACTGCTGCGACCCAGCCTCAACCTCTGGCTGGGAACCCAAGCCCTGTTTCAAGCCATTGCAGGCCGAGGCCACCTGAGATCATACCCATGAAACTAGAATAGAAAGAGAAATTTATAGTTGGATGAATCCAGGCCCTTTTGCTTTTTGCAGGATGTCAAAGCACACATAATATGGAATCTTAATTTTAATTTTTATGCTAGATTAGAGATAAGGGAGAGTGTAGGTCAGCAATGGAGCATAGAAAGAACAGAGGAATCACAGATATAAAGATGGACAATGTCTATTTTTAATCCGCCTAGAAGACAGAGTGTTTTGACAACCCTGTCTGCTTGTTAAGTACATCAGATTATGCAAATAATGCATCAGTTTGATTGGACTCAATAAATCTCTACTAATTAGCTGCTGCTGCTGCTGCTAAGTCACTTCAGTTGTGTTGGACTCTGTAAGACCCCATAGACAGCAGCCCACCAGGCTCCCCCGTCCCTGGGATTCTCCAGGCAAGAACACGGGAGTGGGTTGCCATTGCCTTCTCCAACTGATTAGCTACTGCTTTTTAATTTATATACTGTATGATGACAGGAACGGCCATTTCATGTTATATACCACTCCAGTATTCTTGTCTGGGAAATCCCATGGACAGAGGGGTCTGATGGGATAGTCCATGGAGTCCCAAAATTTTAGTCAGACATGACTTAGCGACCAAATAACAACAAATGAAACATACCATATCTTAAATAACAGTGAATCATTCTAGATGACTGGACATGGAACAACAGACTGGTTCCAAATAGGGAAAGGAGTAGGTCAAGGCTGTATATTGTCAACCTGCTTATTTAACTAATATGCAGAGTAGATCATGAGAAACACTGGATTGGAAGAAGCACAAGCTGGAACCAAGATTGCTGGGAGAAATATCAATAACTTCAGATATGCAGATGACACCACCCTTATGGAAGAAAGTGAAGAAGAACTAAAGAGCCTCTTGATGAAAGTGAAAGAGGAGAGTGAAGAAATTGGCTTAAAACTCAACATTCAGGAAACTAAGATCATAGCATTCAGTCCCATCACTTCATGGCAAGTAGATGGGAAACAGTGAAAACAGAGACAGACTTTCCTTTGGGGGGCTCCAAAATAGCTGCAGATGGTGATTGTAGCCATGAAATTAAAAGACAGTTGCTCCTTGAAAGAAAAGCTATGACCTTCCTAGGCAGCATATTAAATAGCAGAGACATTACTTTGCAAACAAAGGTCCATTTAGTCAAAACTATGATTTTTCCAGTGGTCATGTATGGATGTGAGAGATGGACTATAAAGAAAACCGAGAGCTGAATAATTGAAGTATTTGAACTGTGGTGTTGGAGAAGACTCTTGAGAGTCCCTTGGACTGTAAGGAGATCCACCCAGTCCATCCTAAAGGAAATCATTCTTGAATATTTATTGGAAGGACTGATGTTGAAGCTGAAGCTTCAATACTTGGCCATCTGATGTGAAGAACTGACTTATTTGAAAAGACCCTGATGCTGGGAAAGATTGAAGGCAGGAGAAATGGCATCACCAACTCAATGGACATGAATTTGGGTAAACTCTGGGAGTTGGTGATGGACAGGGAGGCCTGGTGTGCTACAGTCCATGGAGTCAGAGTGAGATACGACTGAGTGACTGAACTGAACTCATTCAAGGTGAGAGGGATATTGGCTGATTATAATAGTAAAGCTTAAGCAAGAAAATAATATCTCTGTAAATATAGTACCTGAAAAGAGATAGCAGAACCTCTTGGCTTTCTTATGTAAAAATGTATTTACAGAGCTTAAAAGCAAATAGCTTTCTTTCCTTTGTGTCACACTCTACATCACCACAAGTGGGAACATGATAAGTTAGAATAGGACACCTTTAAGGCTTTACCTTTGTTCTAGTTTTGACAGATGAACAGCTCTTTCATTTCTTTTCTTCTAAGACTCAGCTGCTCCTTGTGGTTCAGGGGCTCTGCTTATTTTTTTGAATGATCCTCCTTCAAATCCCTAATTAAGTATCAGTAGCTACTACTTTCCAAGCACTGTGTTGGGGTTTTGGAGGTGCAATGATAACTAATGTGTATCCTAAAGGAAAGCTCAGTTTAGAGGAAAAAAGTTCTGTCTATGATTTTGGAAAATAATCTGATTTTTGTGTTTATTTTATGCAATTTTTAAATTGCAAGAATAATAGTAAAAAATAGCAATAATTTAAAAATACAAAAAGAAAAGTAGTGAAAACACTCACTTTCCCAGCACATACAGAATGCCTCTCTAAATATTTGGGAAATTTTTTTGCTTCTTTTTTTCCAAAACTCCAAATAACTTTTTGAAGTTTTTATTTAGCTGTAACCATTTTGTATATATATTTATGGCTTCATTTTTATTACAATATTATAATGTTAAGATTTCCCATAATATTAAATGTTGTTTTAAATGGTTTAATGGTTCATTAATTAAGTATGTCATTGACTATATACCTATCTTTTTACTTTTGGATATTTCATTTTAGTTTTATCCATTATAGATACTGCAGTTAGCATCTTGATGCATATCTGAATTATATTTCAGACAATTTTCTTTCTCACTCTAAGAAATTATTTGTTTAAAATATAGAAAATATTTTAAAATCTTGAATTTGACCAATCTGTCTTAAACTCTAAGCTTATATTTTTGTTTGTTCTTTTCTAGAGATGTGATCTGATAAATTTTCAACATGCATGCGTATACTTGCCTGAAAAATCTCATGGACAGAGAAGCCTGACGGGCTACAGTCCAAAGGGTGTCGGAGCAAGCATACATACAGTGTGTCTATAGAGCAGACAAAAGGAATGCATTCAGCCATGTTAAAACCTGAGTTCCTTATGCCCTACAACATACTTTTAATAGCATCTCTAGCAGCTATTTATTTACTCAGTGCCAAATCTGTGTAGTTCATTTCTGAGCACAGGGAAAACAAATGTGCCTCAATGTTTGATGACCCTACTGTCTGTCTCCAGGTTATAGGAATGGTACTTTTCTGTCTGTTCCAAAAGTAACTAACTGTAAGAGTATAGAGGTTTAAGAATATTTTAATTAAATAAAAACACACTGAAGATCCTATGCCCAGTGGTCCCAAGATCTGCCACACATGCTTAGAAAGGATCAATGTCAAGTTTTTGGTATTTTAATGACACTTCCTTCTCTAGGTTGTGGTGAAGATGATACATTTAGGCAACTGGTGCATTCTAATCACCCAGGAAGTTTTTGCTCCCTTCTCTCTTCCTACTAAGAAGACTTTGCATCCGCTTGAGTGGGGTCAAGTTGGTGGTGATTGAATCATCCTTTTTTTCCTAGTTCCAATACTAGCATCATTTGCTTTTCTTGTGATGTGATGTTCTTTGAAATAATCAGTATGGAAAGCAGAAAGAATAGTGAGAATTCTGCACTGAAGGGATTTTTGTGAAGTCGTTTTGAAGAAGAATACAGTCTTACACGTGTACTATTTCTCTTTCACCCCCAAGTGAATAGAAACAGAGCTATAATGGTCCAGAGAGATGAAACTGTGATGGTAAGGTCCTCCTAGAGCTTCAGTAACAACACTCCCACCTCAACTCTACCCAAGGGGACAGAGTTCAGGACATGATTTCTCATTCACATATCTTGATGGGCTTCCTACGTGGCACTAGTGGTAAAGAATCCACCTGCCAATGCAGGAGATGCAGAAGACATGAGTTCCATCCTTGGGTAGGGGAGATCCTTTGGAGGAGGCCATGGCAATCTATTCCAGTGTTCTTGCCTGGAGAATCCCATGGAAGGAGAAGCCTGGTGGGCTAATCTTGATGGTTCTAAATAATTATTTTTGAAGATATTTTGAAAGCCTTGAATGACATAAGCATATAGAGAACACAGCAGAAATATTATGATTATTTAATCAGATACAATCTAAGAGTCTTAGTAACCTAACCATAATTAGGTCCTTATTTTCTCCATCATTCCACTCCCAGTTTTAGGTCCATCTACTCCTAAAAGGTAAGGATAAGATGTTTTAAACCTTGAACACCTCTCCAACCCATTTGTCTGTGTCTATTCCAGGAGTTTCTTTTTTGAGGTGTGCAGCAGGGTGGAGAATAAGAAGAAAGGGTATCCTAATATGGTACAGATACTCTGCTCCAAAACACACACCTGAAGCACCAATGAAAAGCCAGAGCTCAAGACGGATGCTCCCTGGTGCATTGATCCTCATTATTTCCTGCTTGGTGCTAGATCCTTTCACTATCAATCTGTTCCCAGCCAGCATGCCTAAAGGATTTTCTTTTTCTGGTAATCATCTCCCAGTGAACTGTGCTCCTGAGGGACACACAACTATTCTTTAAAATGATAATGAAACTATCACCTAGTCCATAGGAACAATGTGAAGATAAAAAGTGTTAATTCACATATGAAAGCTCAATATATGTAATCTATTATTTTCTGAAATAGATCTCTAGTCTGAAATCTGAATCTATTTTTTCTAATTAACAGCTGAATATTCTGCCTCTGAGCATCCCTGGTGGTTCAGACAGTAAAGCATCTGCCTGCAATGCAGGAGACCCAGGTTTGATCCCTGGGTAGGGAAGATCCCCTGGAGAAGGAAATGGCAACCCATTGAAGTATTCTTGCCTGGAAAATCCCATGGATGGAGGAGCCTGGCAGGCTACAGTCCATGGGGTCGCAAAGAGTTGGACACGACTGAGCTACTTCACTTTGACTAACATGTCTTAGTCGCTTCCTAATTATTTCTTCTTCCATTTCCCGATCTCTTTCTGATTCCAATACTCTCTTTGCTGTATGAATAATCTTTTAGAAACGTGAAGTAACATATATTGCCCTCTGCTCAAGCACCACCAAGATCTTCCCATAGCACTTGAAATAAGATACTTAAAAGTCAAACGTTATCTGGCCCTTGGCCCACACACCCAATTTCCTCTTTTCCTCTCTTTCAGTTCCTCCAGCGACGTCACTCACTTTTTGCTTGGGTATATCAGCTGTGCTTCAGCTTGAATCCTTTCACATTGTCTCTTCCTTCTGCCAAAATGGTCTTCCTTCATACTTTTCCATGCCTGAGTTCTCATCATTATGTTACCTCGTGAAACCATCTCTGTAGGCTGGACTTCAAAATAGACCAGTGAGACTTCTGAGCCATCTGAGAAAGAAGGTAAAGCTAAGGCAGATACTGACTAAAACAGCTTCTTTATAATTGATTAAAGTGAATAAGGTAAAGTGAAAGAAAGTGTTAGTCAATCAGTTATGCTGATTCTTGTGACCGCATGAACTCTAGACTGCTAGGCTCCTCTGTTCATGGAATTTTCCAGGCAAGAATACTTGATTGTGTAGCCATTCCCTTCTTCACAGGAGCTTCCTGACCTAGGGATTGAACCCACGTCTCCTCCACTGCAGGCAGATTCTTTACTGTCTGAGCCTCCAGGGAAGCCCTGAAGGTAAAGGTGACCTAATAAGCATGTCTGCCAGTGCTCATCCTTAGGGGATTCAGAAGACTCACTTACCTGACCTAGAAATTCCACAGGGCAAGCATCTTCTGACCCACAGGAGGGCTCATCTGCACAGCACCCGTGCACTGAAGGTGTTGAAAATAGAGACTCCTAATCCTGATGGCTGGCATATTCAATAACTAGATTCAAAAATTCCCTTATGGGGGGCTTCCCTGGTGGCCTGATGGTTAAGAACCCTCCTTACAATGCAGGGGACATAGGTTCAATCACTGATCAGGGAACAAGGATCCCACATGCCACAGAGCAACCAAGCCTAGGGACTGTGACTACTGAGTCCAAGGGCTCTGAAAGATCTCACATGGCACAAGGAAGTTTCCGCGTGCTGCAACTAAGATGCAGCACAGCCAAGTAAGTACGTTAAAAAAGAAAATTCCCTTATGGTTGTTAGCCAATATGTGTATGATCATTTGGACATGTCTTTTTTCATTGTAATCACTAGTACAAGCGTGTGTTTCAGAATCCATAAAATGATGTATATTTTTAGTGGATCAGAAATGGGTTTTGTAATAATACTTCAGGGTTAAAAAAAAAAAAGGAACTGTATATTTATTTCTCAACAGAAATATAACTGGATGTATAAATCAGTATAAGTCAGAAAGCATGTAAGTAAGTGATCAGACAACACAAGTTTAAATCCCACTTCTGCTACTTACTAGATAGGTGACTGGGCAAGCTGCTTAATCTTTTTTATTCTATAAAGCAAGGAAAACTGAGTCTCAATCTCTTGAATTTTTAAACTTTTAAACCCAACTTTTTTTTCTTATGCAAAATAGAAGTAAAATATTTATTAAACAGGAGTATTATAAGAATCAATATGATAATAAACATAAAGGACCTGAAATTTAATAAGCGACTATGTTAGCTGTTTAATTAGCTATACAGTGTGAGAGCTGGACATGGCAACTTGGACTCACTACCACCTGTGATAACTCCTAATATTTTTCTGGAAATTATATTCTTTGAGTCTTAAAGGCTTCCCCTAACCCCTCTTTCCTGGTTGTTATTGATGATATGAATACCGTTGGAGAGCTCAAAAGCCTTGAGCTTATAGAGTCATACATTCTTATTTCATGATAGTTTAATTTCCCCAAGATCACTATTGTGGAAGAAGAGGCTAAGGATACAAGATAATGGAAAAGATAATTTTACATAAACTCACACTGTAGGTGTTCCATGATGCCCTAGATGTGAAGGAAACTCTACTACATCATGACCTACTTCTTATTCATATTCTTTTCCCTTATAGTTTATTACAAAATATTGAGGAGAGTTCCCTGTGCTGTACAGTAGGTCCTTGCTGGTTATCTATTTTATATATAGTAGAGTGTACATACAAGTATATTTCTTATACAGATAATAAATACATATATTTGTCAAGCTACATTGAAGCCGTTCTCCTGGTGGCTTCTGGGAATATAGAATTTTCTCGGACAGGGACTAGTTTTAAGTAGGGAACATGGGGAAGGACAGAGAAACAATAGCATAGGATAAAGGGATCTTGGAGCCAGGCAGCAGCTAGAACTTCCGCCTGCTGTCCCATTGTCACAGGACCACAGCTCCAAGGTTGTGCAACACCTTTAGTAAACACTTCCTGAAGCAGAGACAAGAATGAACCCTGGGGTTTCGGTCTGTCTCACTTGAAAGGAGGAAGGGGCAGACCAGGAGGGCAGTCTGCTTGAGTGAGAAGAGTGGACACCAGGCTCCTGGGAGCACCCAGCATGTGGCGACGGCTTCTTCTGACGGCCACCTTACTCCTTGCTCCATTTCCAGGTAGGCGTTTAACTCCTTTACAGATTCTGTTAAATACCTGCTTGCTTTTCATCTTCTCCCAACAGTTTTTTTTTCACCAGCTTTACTAACCAGTTTGGCAGGCTTAGTATGTTGTTTCAGGGGGCTCTGACTGATATAAATAGTATAAAGGAGAAGCAAGGAGACTTCTTGATCACTATTTACACATCTAATCTGAGAATAGGGAAGTCAGAGGGGAGATTTCATTCACCATCATTTAACCAATGAATATGATCTTTGAGTCAAAGAATGGAAGGCCTCAGAATCAACCTTGTCATTTTTAGAGTAGTTAAGATGAGGCAGATTTGACTGGTTATTACAGTGCAGGAGGCTTCAGAAAGTATCCGTTATATTGTTGGGGCCAGTTTGACTCTTTTCATTTTGATTACATCTTTGTATTTGTCGTTCAGTTGCTCAGTCATGTCCCCGACTCTTTGTGACCACATGGACTGCAGCAGGTCAGGCTTTCCTGTCCTTCACCATCTCCCAGCATTTGCTCCAACTCATGTCCATTGAGTCAGTGATGGCATCCAATCATCTCGTTCTCTGTCGCCCCTTCTCTTCTTGCCTTCTTACCCCTTTTTAGTCCTCTCATTTTTGGTGATAATAAATACATTGAATTAGAAATAAATATGATGCATTAGAAATAAACATTTCATTTTTATAAAGCGCTATGATATTACTTGATCAAAACAATGCTGCCATTAAACTTGTTTATCATTCACTTTCATTTTTCTGGTTAGATCAAACATTTGTTGATTGAAAAAAGGCACAAATAAAGCTTCATTCACAAATTTCATATTGTGCCTTTTTTTCAGTCAACAATGATTTTAGTGCTTTTCTAGATATGGGAAAATGTAAGAAATTAGGCTTATAATATCTTGTCCTAAAAGTATCTAACTGTCTGAATGTCTGTTCTGCTAGTTTCTTCCAGAGCCAAGTGTCTCATTTCTCATTTTTGCCCTGAATGCTTGTTTCAGGCTGTGTATTGAAGATCAGTTACTACAATGGCTAGTGACTTCATTCTTGTAGTGCCAGATGGCAAGCAACAATTTTTAGTTTAAGAATTTAAAAATGGACTTCCCTGATGGTACAGTGGCTCAGACTCTGTGCTCTCAATGCAGGGGACCCTGGTCAGGGAACTGGATCCCACATGCTAAAAGTAAGAATTTGGGATGCTGCAAATTCTGAGTGCTGCAAATAAGACCTAGCACAGCCAAATAAATATATTTATAAATATATGTGCGTGCATGTTAAGTTACTTCAGTCCATGAGATTCTCCAGGCAGGAATAACTGGAATGAGTTGCCGTGCCCTCTTCCAGGGGATCTTCCCGACCCAGGGGTTGAGCCCAATTCTCTTCCATCTCTGGCATTGGCAGGCAGATTCTTTACCACTAGAGCCACCTGGGAAGCCCTTGTATGTTAGATCGGATAACACATTTCCTTTAATTATTTCTAGCTCTAGAGCTTATTGAAGTCAGCACATTAGCTTCAGTGCCTGAGGCTCCTTCCCTGGTAAACTGTTTTCTTGGGTTTTAGAATGTTTGTTGGGACCTAGAAATGAAACTAACTTATCAACAAGAAGGATGAAGTTAGGAAGGGAAAGGCTCTCCTACCCCTTGAACCCACCCAGTACTTGTCAATAAAAATTATTTACTTTTTACCCTGGTTTCTGATTTCTTTTCTAGACCTGGTAAGGTTTTACATTGTATCTTTCAGTATAGAACAGTGCTAGACAAGAAAAAAAAAAAAAAGGAAAGAAATTTTAAAAAGAAGGCATATATGTATACATATAGCTGATTCACCTTGCTGTGAAGCAGAAGCTAACACATAAAGTAACTATGCTCCAATAAAAGTTAATTAAAAAAATTGTGCTAGATATTTAAATTATTGACTTAAAATTCCTATTTTTTAAAAACCAAACTTACTAGACACCTTCCTTTCCCACATTTTCTGAAAATACAAGCACTAAAAACCCTCTGGGGCCCTTTGCTTGGTTGAAACATAAGAATTGTTTGTGTACTAGCCTTATCCAACAGCATAAAATCAAGCTGGATCCATTAACAGAATAGCATAGCTGACCCTGGGTGCCACCCACATTATAGTCTTTTTGATGAAACTGGGCATACCAAATGGTTCTGTTCCCCTATCTTTGCATTCACAACAATTGCCCCAAGAGATAATATTTTTAGAATTTGTGTCTAAAAGTATGATATCGCTGAACGCTTGGTGGTGGGAGACCAAGGTTCTGAAGTGGCTTTTGTGAGGATGGGGGAGGATAGTCCTTACAGAAAGCTCCCCTGCCCCCATCTTCCATCTGGGACAGAAAGCTCCCTTTCTCTTACCTTCCAATGTGTATTTTCAAGAGTGTTTCTATGGTCACTGAAATACCCTGACATTATTCCCATGTTAATTTTTTTTTCCAGCCAAATGTAAGAACTAAAACAATCTTCATTTTCCCATCTCCTTTTGTTTGTTTGTTTCTCTGCCCTCATCACCCAGAGAAAAAACAAGAGCCACTCCCAGCATACTTTTGCCCAGTTCTTAAATATGTGAAATTTAGAAATGAAGTAAAATCAGGCCAACTGTTTGTATTGAGCTTTACAATCTCTCAAGAAAAATAACTTGAGATTTCCTTGTGGAAAGGGAGAAAAATTTAAACAATATGGCAGGTGCCTGGGGGTGAAGAACTGAGACCAAGGGAAAAGGTCTTTATTTCAGCAGAATATCCAGGGAATACAGTACCTTTTGAAATCATTTTACTTCAAATTAGCAATTTCTTATTGCTTTCATCAGGTAACTAGAAGATCAAAAAGAACATCTGTAATTTAATCTTAATAACCCACATGATAGAGTTAATTAGGATGTGTTTTTTTTCCCTTAGTGTCTGTACTTTTTATTACATAAAGTTTAAAATCATCTGATAGTTTGATGGGGTACAGAGAATTCCAGAACTTAAGTCAATGTCATTGCATAAACCCTGATTCAGGGCTTAACATCATGTGTTTAGTTTGGAAAGATACTTCTTTAAACAGTATCTTTGAAAAAAAAAAAGAAAGAAAATATCAGTATTACATACAAAAGAGCTAAACTCCAAAATGCCTGATGCATATTAAAAAATAAAGTAGCCTTCCAGATTAATGTCTGTTTTATTAATCTTGTAAGCAAGATTTAACTTTTCTAGAGACAGAGAAGATCTTCCCAGGTGGCACCAGTGGTAACAAACCAAGCTGCCAACGTAGGAGACAAGACAGGGCTTCCATCCCTGGGTTGGGAAGATCCCCTAGAGGATGCTGTGGCAGTCCACTTCAATATTCTTGTTGGAGAATCCCATGGAGAGAGGAGCCTGGTGGGCACAGTCTATATATAGTGTGGAAAAGAGTCAGACATGACTGAAGTGACTTAGCACGCACACAAGTAAAGACAGAGAGAGGGAGTGAAAGAGAGACAGAAACAGGAAGGAAGAAGGAAGGGAAGGAAAATTCTAGATTAAAAAAAGGTGGAGAGACATGAAAACTAAAAATACCTCATTCTAGACTGGACCCTGCAATGGAATGAACAAAATACCAAAAAGGATATTACTGGGTCAATTGACAAAATTGAAGTATAGATGATAAAACGTTGGGTCAGTGTTAAATTTTTTAAATCTGATTGTTTGGCTATGGCGGTATGAAAGAATATTCTTATACTTAGGAAATATTGAAGTTTGTAGGAGTAAAGAATCATGGTGTATCTAATGTAACTGCTGCTGCTGCTGTTGCTAAGTCACTTCAGTCGTGTCCGACTCTGTGCGACCCCACAGATGGCAGCCCACCAGGCTCCCTCGTCCCTGGGATTCTCCAGGCAAGAGTACTGGAGTGGGGTGCCATCGCCTTCTCTGAATGTAACTACTCATCCTCAAATGGTTAGAAAAAAAATGTGTGTATATGTATATATACACATATGTATATAACATATGTATATATGTGAGAGACTGAGAATATGCAAAATTTTAGTAAGAACAACCTCAAAATATTGGTGGCTTACAAGAATAATTTATTTCTCATTCATCAGCATGTTTTTAGAAGGTGAATCTGTGAATCAGGTAAATCTGGGCAAAGGATGTTGTTTGTACTGTTCCTATTCTTGCAACTCTCATATACATTTGAATTTATTTCCAAATAAAAAGAGTTTAACAGTTCCAAAATAAAAGATTTAACTTTTCTATTAAACAGTGAAAATAATGATCTAACCCAATCCGAAATAACAATTTTCTTTTTTGATCCAGTTCTGCTAGTTAGAACTAATCTAGTTTGTGAGTTCTATGGGAGAAAGAAAAGCAAGTGCTGAAATGAATTCATGGAAACATATTGTGTTTTGTCTCAGATTTGTGGAATTCCTGGATGGCAGTTAGTTGTGATCATTCCACAAGCTTCAGAGTAATTAGCCTGATGTTCTTCAGCTGGGAGGAGGCTGCAGACTCTCCATCACACTTAAGGATGAATGAGCCAATTAACATTTGGGTCCATTGTCTCTCTTTTCCTGCTGCATAATTTGTTATATCTCAAGTCTCATTCTTTCAGGGGCCTTCTTGGTTTCAGAAAAAGAAGGGCCATTAAAGGAAATCATATCTATTTTCCTTAGAGATGTCCTGTGTTGTAAGAGCATTAAGAGCTGGAAATCTATTCACTTCAAACTGGAAAAAATACCAGAGGTTGCTGGAAGCTTTTGAAAAACTCTGCTGGTTTAGTTTATTCATTGATTTAATTTGGTTGTCCATTGAAAGTGTTTGCCCATCAAACAAAGAGTTGGAAAGACATTTATCTACAGATTTACATATTTAGACTTCACATTTAAGAGTCAGTTGATGATTTCTGATTTCATGAAATGTTAGAATTTAGATTACGAACTGGGTGCATGGAGATCAATGTGGACATCAGAGAAAACTTGTGTTGGGTGGATTTGGCTGTTTCCACTCACCACCTCTGGTGGGGAGCATGTGAGTGTTATCACCCTCTGCTTTTATAAAAAGAATTAGTTGAATAGTTATCTTTTTATGACCTGAGGGCAGCTTGGACTAATATTCCCCATCAGAATAATGTGTATTATGAATGAAAGCCATTTTTCATGCAGCATTTTTAGAAGAGTTACTCTGGTTGCAGCATTGGTGGAATGTATGGCTTCATGAGCTCCATATTAATGGAACTAATTGTGTTGACTGGACACAATCACCAGACAGCACGTGGGTGCCTTTGGTGTATTTATACACAGAGTGATGGGAAGCTGTAGGGAATTGTGTTGCTACTATCAGTTAACTTCTGGGTAGAGTAATGTCTCTGATTTTTAATAAGCTGTCTAGATTTGTCATAGATTTTCTTCCAAGGAACAAGCAAATTAAAAGCAGAGACATTACTTTGCTGACAAAGGTCTATATAGTAAAAGCTATGGCTTTTCCAGTAGTCGTGTATGGATGTGAGAACTGGACCATAAAGAAGGATGAGTGCCAGAGAATTGATGCTTTTGAACTGTGGTATTGGAGAAGACTCTTGAGAGTCCCTTGGACTGCAAAGAAATCAAACCTGCAAGGAGATCAATCCTAAAGGAAATAAGTCCTGAATATTCATTGGAAGGACTGATGCTGAAGTGACCAATATTTTGGCCACCTGATGTGAAGTGCCACCTCATTAGAAATGACCCTGATGCTGGGAAAGACTGAAGGCAGGAGGAGAAGGGGACAACAGAGGACAAGATGGTTGGATGGCATCACTGACTCAATGGATATGAACTTGAGCAAGCTCTGGGAGATGAAGAAGAACAAGGAAGCCTGGTATTGTGCAGTCCATGGGGTCACAAAAAGTTAGATACAACTTAGCAACTGAGGGACTGAACGATAACAACAATGAAATTTTCACCAGATGGAAAGAAAATGACTGATTTAATATTCCTTTAAGATTTTGAACTTCAGTTATGAACCTTTAAAACTAATGCTATTATTTTCCTTTACCAAAAATTAACTAAATAAAAATAAAAGATGCTCAGACTGCTTGAATTGTCCTTAGAGATTATTTAATTTGACCACTTTTTCTGAACAATTTAAAAACCCAAACTAAACCCAAAGTTAAGATAAGTGCTGATGTCATGGCGTTGAGTGTTTTGGGAATGTTTTTAAGGGTAAATCTTGCGTTAGTGAAAGAAAAGCCATTTCATTACTTAAGCACTCCATTTTGAACCTAGTGAGCTCTTTGCCAACTTAATCGCTTTTCCTATCCTTCAGAGTTAAATGCAAATGGCTCTAAGAATGGTCAGATGAATGAAAACCACCCTAAAATGATAAAATCAACATCACTAGGCAATTTTGGAAAGTTTCTACTTTAGTTTCTGAAGAAACTTTGAAAAAATAAACACTTTTCTTCTCTGGAGCATCACTGGGATAGCTGTACACTCATGCAAGTTGATTAATGAAAAATACTGTTTTCTTTGCTATAAGATCAGCCACAGTCACATAAATTTGTATTATCAAAGAATTTAGGTTTGCCTATTTTATTTATGTATTTATTTTTATTATTATAATTTTTAAATTTCTGATTGCCTTGGGTTTTTTTTCCTAGTACAGAGGCTCTCAGTACGTGTGATCTTAATTCCCAGGCCAGGGTTGGAAACCCTTGCTTCCTGCATCGGCAGGCTGATTCTTAACCACTGGATCACTGGGGAAGGCCCTAAATTTACCTGTTTTAATAAGCTAAGAATACCCTTTAGTCATTTAAAGCCTTCGCAGTCACAGTTAGTACTGAACTTCTGGGTTGGCCAGAAGTTTCAAACCATGTTGTGCACCTTGATTTCCCTGTACCTACATTCTGTGCTGAACCATGTGGGCAAATAAAAAGAAAATAGAAAATTTTGTGTTAGCTTTGGGAAATCTGAATTTCTCTCTCTAAAAAAAAAAAAAAGAAAAGAAAACCTCTAGAAGCAACATTGATATGAGATCTCAAGATGCAGATAGAAAATTGAAGCTATCCAATTCTCTTTCAACATAACTGCAGGCTCAAAAATTTTCCTTCCTGACCAGTGCTAGTGTTCTCATTGTCTGCTTCTCCAATTTTCTTTTTCTTTTTGGTATTTGTATGCAAAAGCCAGCCCAATCAATGGAGCTGGTACTGGAGACTTTTCTTACTGATTCAGTTTCTTTCACTAGTAAAAAATATTGCTGTTGAAAAACCCAACAGAAATATACTTGAATCTGAAATGGCATCCATTCATTATTTAATTTTTATAACACTGTATAATTTCAGAGTGCTTCAATTAGATTATTTTGACACTGATAAGCTTTCTGGAGGATTAGTTTGATTCATTCTCTCCTGTCCTGGTTTTTGTCTGTACTGTTTGCTCCATTCCTCTAGGGGATCCTAGAGGCAAAGAGAAGTGGGGAAATTCCAAAGAAATATATTCACTAAGCTAAGAAACTCTGGTAAACTTTCAGTGGAAAAAATATCTGAAGATATAGGTTAAAGATATGAGAGAAAGAGCGTGTTTCTGCTTTTGTTGGTTGTTTCTGAGGTTGGCACTTGTATAGCTTTCTCATATAACTCAGTTAAAGCCCCTGCACGTGGCATCATTCGTTAGCAATGCCATCAGGAAGGCCATTACCTAGTAGCCTATGTTAGTTCTGCTTAGCTGAATCTTCTCCAACTTTTTTTTTTCCTCAGCAAATTCTATAAAAGAGCTTCCAGGAGTGAAAAACTATGAAGTGGTTTATCCCAAAAGACTTCATCCACGACATAAAAGAGAGGTCAAGGATCCAGGTCAACAGGTACAACTTTTGATTTAATAAAGAGTATATACGTACACACAAATATATGGGCTTCCCTGGTGTTTCAGAGGTAAAGAATCCACCTGCCAATGCAGGAGACTCTGGTTCTAGCCCTGGGTTGGGAAGATCCCTGGAGGAGGAAATGGCACCCCACTCTAGTATTTTTGCCTGGGAAATTCCATGGACAGAAGAGCCTTGTGGGCTTTAGTCCATGGGGTTGCAAACAGTCAGATATGGATATACACACTTCCTGGTTGCTCAGAGGGTAAAGCATCTACCTGCAATGCAAGAGACCTGGGTTCAATCCCTGGGTCAGGAAGATCCCCTGGAGAAGGAAATGGCAGCCTACTCCAGTACTCTTGCCTGGAAAATCCCATGGATGCAGAAACCTGCTAGACTACAGTCCAAGTGGGTTGCAAAGAGTCAGACATGACTGAATGACTTCACTTTCACTTTCATATATATATAAATAAATGTATTTCATATATAAGTATATACATTTTTGTAGATAGACATATACACATTTGTGTATGTTTTTGACCAATATTATCTTTATTAATCTTCATGATAACCCAACATTCTATTATTATCTTTATTTTGATGCTAAAATTCTGACAGTTGAAATAAACTATCCAAGGTTACACAGAGAGCAAACTTTAATTACTTATGGCAATTCATAATTCATTCTGTTACTTTTAAAGAATTTCATACAGTATTTTTTAATCTCTATCTATCATCATCTTTAGATACATGGTGATTGTGGTTTAGTCAGTAAGTCGTGTCCAACTCTTGCGATCCCATGGACCCCTGCCAGGCTTCACATACAAACAGAACTGTGAACACTAAAATTGAAGTCAAAGAATAAAATATTATGCGTGAATGCATGCATAGATGTGTAGCAAATTAGGATTAATTACTGTAATTAAAGACAAAATTTACCCTGCTTTTTTCAAAAGAAGTGGTTATTAAAGTTTGTAGAATTCTTACCACTTGACGGAACACATATTCTCACTCAAAACACGGAAGCTGAAACATGATGATTCACTCCACAGCAATTTTCTAATTACCTACGTCTGCAATTCTTTTGCTGAGAGCCAGGAAAATACAAATATATGAGATAGAAATAACTTTTACATCTACCTACTATAAGATGAAACTCACTGGAAGTTCATATTCCCCAACTGGACAAAGTTCCTCACAGGTTATTCTTTCTGATGCAAACACATGTATAACAACTGAAGTCAGAGAAGACTCTCTTTTCCAAGATAATAGTCTCTCAACAAAATGTTTCTGCTAAATTTATATAGGAACCATATGTATTGGCTTCTGTGTCAATATTACTTTCTTCAAAAGCTCTCTGGCAGTATCTTAAAAATGCCAGCTATCTTTCTTACTATTTTGAGGTGGAAACCAAGCTCTTGGTGATTTCTGTATTGAGACTTTTGGTCTTCCTTGTGCAAATAATTAGCAATTACTTGAAACATTGAGAATTTCTAATGCCTGACCTAGGGGACCTACATAGATCTCAATGTGAATTGATCACTTCTCAAGGCAATCTGTCTGCAGTGCAGGAGACACAGGAGATGTGGGCTTGATGCCTGTGTCGAAAAAATCCCCTGGAGAAGGAGATGACAACCCAATTATAGTATTATTGCCAGGAAAGTCTCACAGACAGAGGGGCCTCATGGGCTACGGTCTGTGGCTTTGCAAAGAGTCAGATCAACTGAGTTCACTTAAGGCAAGAGAGAGGACTCTTGTACTTATTGTTATACAACTGTGCCCCCTTCTGGACCAGACCACTAAGGCACAAGCATTACCTGTCAGGTGTGCCAAGAACATGGCCCCATCTCTCTGACTTCATCACATTTGTCCAAGTCACTTAAGATCTGAGCTGGAGTGAAGTAATCCTTTGAAAACTTTTCTGGCACTAATAGCTAAGGCAGAATTTTGAAGATTTTATTCATGATTGTATTCTTGATTGTATGTTACATACATGGCATAAAGAGATTTGAATAAGCTTTTGTGGGATAAGTGAGCAAATAAATAAGTAAACAGATGAATGAATAAGTGGAATACATTTCCTATATACTTGCACAGATGCATAGTCAGCAAATACTTAGTCAAGGTCCCTGATGTTGAAACTTACATTCTAAAGTTGATCACTATTCTTCCTAGGATTCTGCCTTCAGTTCACACATTTCCTTAGAGGCCAAAACCATTTTGCTGTCAGCCTATGACACAGAGTAGAATATCTGGCACCACAATGTCTGCTGTGCTTAGTCACTCAGTTGGGTCCAACTCTTTGTGACCCCATGGCCTGTAGTCCACCAGGCTCCTCTGTCCACGGGGATTCTTCAGGCAAGGGTACTGGAGTGGGTTGCCATGCCCTCCCCCAGGGGATCTTCCCTATTGCAATTGAACCCAGGTCTCCCGTATTGTAGGTGGATTCTTTACAAACTGAACCACCTGGGAAGCCTGGCACCACAGTGCCTCCCCTATAGTGCAAACAATTTCAGACCTCACCTTGGTCCAACAGGGTTTCTGGAGCTTAGATTACCATATGTTATGATCACAGCTGTGCCACTAGAATTAAGAAACTCCCTGGAGTTCTAGGGGTTGCCTTGATGTGATCGCTTGCCATTATCTGGTTCTGCTTCCATCCCAGAAGCATCCAGAACTATGATCTTCGCAATCCACCCAGTAGTCCTTACCCGTAGTGTTTCCTAGAGGCAAATTTTATTTATATATCCCTGTGCCCAGCTAATCTTACTCAGTGGGCTCCAAGTAATTTCCTTCTAGTAGAATCTCTGCAAATCAAGGTGCCAATTTCCTCTCCCAACCCCTAATTCAAAACATAGATAGATGAGAAATAAGACACGCTTCTTCCTAGCAGGCATTGTCCTTCACCATGAACTTCTACTTGAGAAGCGCAGTTGTAACGTTACCCAGTCCTCACTCTCTAGTGCTCACTCAGTCATGTCCGAGTCTTTTCAACCCTGTGGTTGGTAGCCCATCAGGCTCCTCTATCCATGGGATTTTCCAGGCAAGAAAATGGAGTGGATGCCACTTCCTTCTCTAGGGGATCTTCCTGACCCGGGCATCTTCCTGACTCAGGGATCAAACCCGTGTCTACTGTGTCTTCTGCATTGGCAGGGGATTCTTTACCACTGAACCACCAGGGAAGCCCTCTTTTGCATAGTCTCTGGTTTTCTTCTTTGTTGTTTCCTTTCATCCATACCCTTTATGCTAATGTCAGCTAAAACTTCCATTCCACAATTATCTTTTCTGAAATAACCTCCAACTAATATTGGGTTGGCCAAAAAGTTCTTTTGGGTTTATATCAGAAAAAACCCAAACAAACATTTTGGTCAACCCAATATTTTAGCTCACTATCCACCACAAAACTTTCATGACAGAAAATAGATATTGGGAAGGCCCTTCTGTATGGAAGGTCAAATCTAGTATTCTCCTGATATTTTTATCCTATCTGGCCTTTCTTAAACCTGAACAAAAAGTGGTGACAATAATTCCCCATGACATTTGTTTTTGACGTTCAGGCTTTTTGCAGCTCCTGTTATTCATGAAAATGAACTGAATTACAACAGCTTCCCCTCATTTAGACCCACAGTGTAAGATATTTGTAGTCCTGGATTTTTAACACCAGATGAAACTTCAAAAGCTGATCACTTAAAGGCAATTTGGGCTGAAATAACTGACCTTGGAGATAGCAAATCCCTGTAAAATATTTTGAATGGATGGCTCTTTCTTTTCTTAAAAAAGTTTTATTTATTATTATTATTTTGGCTGTGCATAGTCTTTGTTGCAGTGCACAGGCTTCTCATTGCAATAGCTTCTCTTGTTGTAGAGCATGGACTATAAGACTTGTGAGCTTCAGTAGTTGTTGACATCATGGGCTCAGTTGCTGTGACTCACGGGCATAGTTGCAGCTGTGGCATATAGAATCTTCTCAGAGCAGGGATTGAACCTGTGTCCCCTGCATTGGCAGGTGGATTCTTATCCACTTTGCCACCAGGGAAGTCTAGATGGCTCTGACTTTCTGTTGTCCTTGTATGAGCTCAGGTGCAGTTCCCTTTCTCAGGAGAGGGAGGAGACAGGAAAGCTTGACCTTAAGTGCAACACAGCAGTGGAAACAGCACTCAGCTCATAAGTGGTGCTCCATCGCATTTGGTCTGCCATATTGGATCTCTTTAATAATAACAATGTGCTAGCACTTCCCAGAGAATTGGTAGACATTATGTGCCACCATGGCTTATAACCCTGCTTTATAGAACAAAGTAAGAATTCAGTACTTGATAACATCTTTTTAAAATCCTTCGATAGAGCCCTGTCTCCTCCTGTATATATAAATCTAAACTTAAAATAGTTCTTTTCTACACAGTGTACTAGAAGTGACATTGTCTTCTTTTTCTGAACACCTGAGACTGTATTTTCTTCCTGATGACCTCTTCCTGCCTTCAAGTACAAATTTGTGTTATTTTTTTCCCATATTCTGCCCTCCACTCAGCCTTGAGAAGACCTATAGACCACATTGGTGAGGACTTTCTTGGTGGTACGGTAATAAGAATCTGCCTACCAATGCAGGAGATAGGGGTTCCATCCCTGGTTGGGATGGTTCCACATGCCACGTGCACCACAACTACGGATCCCATTCTCCAGAGCCCTTGGACTGCAACTGCTGAAGCCTGGGTGCCATGGAGCCCACGCTCCTCAACAAGAGAAACCGCCCCAATGAGAATCTTGTGCACTGAAGTGAAGAGCAGCCCCACTCACCACAACTAGAGAAAGCGTGCATAGCAACAAGACACAGCACTATCAACAAAAGACATCAGTGAGAGGCTTGCAGGTCTTTGGGTCTGTGTGCATACTAGTTTTTCTTCTCAAACCACTTCCCCATGCTGTATCACCTGTTCAATTCATATCTTAGCTTTCATTATTTCCTCAGGAAAGTCTTTCCTGCCCTTATGATATCAGACATCCTACCCTGCTTCCATATTTATGCCCCTTATCATAGGCAACTCACTTTTATTGTGTCTTTTTCTCAAAGCTATAAGTTTTCTGATAGTAGGTACCGATTTTTCCTGTTTAGAAGCCCATTCCCAGAATTAAACAGTGTCTGGTATGTAACCGGCACTCAGTCTTTGTAGAATGAGCAACTGGATGGATGGATAGAAGGCTTGGCATAAAGATCTCAGATAATTTGCCTATTCAATTGGCAGTTGTTTGATTTGTTAAAAGTGACAGAAGTGGACATTTGGGATTACAGCAATTTCTGGGGGAATAAAGCAGGCATTGTTTCTAGTGATGAACATAGCCAAATGCATATGTGTATGTGTGTTTTTAATTACCAATAAATGTTTGTATATTTTTGCAGGAAAATTTTGAAACTGAATTGAAGTATGAATTGACGGTTAATGGAAAAATCGCAGTGCTTTACTTGAAAAAAACAAGTGAGTGCCTTTACTTCTGATGTTATCCTCACCAACAACCAGTTAGCATATGGAAAGTGTGCTAACTGAATCTGTTACTACTTAGGGGCTCCTGGATATCTTGGATATTCAGCTTTTACTCTCAGACCCAATGGGTTCCATGAATATTTGTTCCTACTGAAGTAGTAGAGACACATTGAGTAAAACCACGGTCGACTAGCGTTCTGAGAGCTGGAGTCATAAAACATAATGCAAGCAGACATATATTTTAGTTATTTCTATGAAATAGCATGGTGTTTTAAATCTTCCTAAGCATTATTGCATTTTATTATTTTAACATTGAAAGATTAGCTATCAAAACATTTTGCAACTATTTTTATTAGAAAAAGACATATATGGGTTAAATTCCAGAGCCAAAATTCAAGTCAGCAGTAAAATCAAAATTGGGGTCCCCTAATTGCAACACCAATTTGCTTTCTACCCACATCTACCAACCTTTCATGTTCTCAAACACTACATTGTCTCTGATTCCTTCAGTCAGTTCATCTAAATTCAGCATTGCTTTTCAAAATTCACTGCCTCATCCCATCCAGGTCTTGAATAGTCTACACTATTTATAAAGTAGTTTTCCCTCATTCTACTCCTTCAAGGTTTTTAATCCCTAAACTGTTCAGTATAGGAACAACAAGATGTTTTCCCTCCCTCAAATAGACTATTACCTTTTACGAAAAGTCACAACTGGCTAGAGTATGGAAATAGTTTGATGAAACGGAAATTTTACAGGCTTTAAATTCAGGCAGACCTGGATAGATTCTTTGTCACTATTTAATCTCATCTGAAATATAAGGAGTGTAATATTTATCTTGTTCGACTGTTGAAATGATTAAACATTACACATAATTTATCTATTCCAGCGGCCAGGATAGAGACAGCATCTAATACATATTAGTTACTCCCTTTTCTCCTTGCCCTGCCTCTTTAAAAAAAATATTCAGACTCCTATTTGCTGGTGAGTCATTGAAAGAATTTTAGGAAGCTCAGTGAAAATGCTGAAAGGTCCCTAACTGCCAAGTGCAAGTCAATTTTCAATACACTTTCCACTGCTGCAATTGTTAATTGTTACTGGTAACTGACAAGGACTGGGTAAAAAGGTATCATCTGAAGCTGGGGGTGGGGCAAGCCTTGCTCTTTTCAGTCATTTTTATCAACCTTGCCCATTTCAGTTCTATTTCTTCCTCTAATTGCTCCTCTGACAAGCATTCAAAGCTTGATGAGGAAACAGATATTTTTGCACACTACTCAGGAATTTCCCTGCCTTTCTCACTCCCTCCAGTTTAAGCACCTCTTTCATGTTGGATTTGTTTTAGGGGACTAGGAGGAAAAGCTCACCACATCCAGGAAAATCTCTCAGTTGAATCACTGGACTTCGCAATTAGCGTGAATAAAGATGACATTTCTTTTTCTCCCCCAGGAATCTCCTTGCACCAGGCTACACAGAAACATATTATAATTCCAGTGGAAAGGCAGTCACCACGAGCCCACAGATCATGGTAAAACAGAGTATCCTAGATTCACTGTTAATTGGGGGGTGTGACCCACACACCCAGAGGCAATGTCTTTGCCAGACAATTAGTGAAAGTGAAATGGTGTTATAGCAATGTTGTTTTTTTCAGCTGTAATAATTCATTATTTTAAAATTTCTTTATTGGAGTAGAGTTGATTGACAACATTGTAAAGTTGTACAGCAACTTTCAGGTGTGTAACAGAAGTGATTCAATCATACATATACATGTATCTGTTGTTTTCCAGATTCTTTTTATGTATAGATTGTTACAGATTATTAAGTAGAGTTCCCTGTGCTATAGTTGATTATTATTATATATATAGTAGTATGTGGGTGTGGTACATATATATAATGGAATATTACTCAACCATTAATAGAATGAAATTATGCTAATTGCAGATATGGATGGACCTAGAGATTATCATACAAAGTGAAGTAAAGCAGACAAAGATACATATGATATCACTTTGTGAAATCTAAATAAAAATGATTCAAATGAACTTACAAAACAGAAGCAGTAGTAATTCTTAACAGATCCTCCAATATTTTTACAGTTTGACAAGAACAAACCCATTCCTTGACCACCCTGGTAATCCTTTCCAGCCTTCAAGCACTCCTTATAGGAGAGTAGGCAGAAGGAGCTTCTTGTTTTCATTAGAAAAATACAGAATTACTTGCATCTGGTGTTTTCACTTAGTGCCAATCACCTCTCAGTGTCATGTAGTCTCTCAAATTCAACCCTATATCCTTAACATTAGAATTGTAGAATTCCCTAAATAATTTCCACTTTGGAATCTTATTCATAGAAGACAGGATGAAAAGGTACGAGGGGTGTTTTATCTTTGCCATTTTTTCTGAGAAAGGTCTTCAAGAATTCTCTTCCATAGCAATGCAGAGGTTTACGTTGGCCAACATGCTGCCTGTCCCAAAGTAGAAAGGTGAATTTGACTGAAGGACATCCACATGAAAAAGCATTAAGGTCGAGCATTTTGCTTTGAGTGGAGACAGAATTGTTAATATTAATCCAGTTAGCCTGGTGGCACTCTTTGGATAACTCAAGAAATAACAACATGATCTGAATAATCCATTCACTGGAAAGAGCTTGTTGGTATTAGAAAAATTTAATGAACAATTATCCAGGGAAAGAATGAATGTCTGGTATTTCAGGGACTCAGGTTTTAAACTTACATCTATGAGTTGTTTTTTTCCAAGACTCTGCTCATCCCTGACATTCTTCTTCTGCAACAATAAAATTTGCAACAAGGTATAGTAAAAGCCTCCTAGGCATTTGGGATCATCAACTAAATGATGAAAATTTTATCCACAGAAGGCTGGTTTAATTTTTTTTTTTTTTTTTTTTTTACAGCTCTAATTGACTGCTGTTTAGTATAAAATGGTTTGAAAACATTTTTGATCTCATTTCAAGATTTCAAACTCAAATTTAGTTGCTGGTCTAAAATACATGCACACTTGTCCTTTGTCAGCCCTCTTTTTCCCTTTTTCCTAGGATAACTGTTATTATCAAGGACACATCGTTAATGAAAAAGTTTCTGATGCTAGCATCAGCACATGTAGAGGTCTAAGGTAAGCAAGGGTTCATGATGGTTTGTATGTTCCTGTGATGATGATGATGATGATATGTGAGAATAATCTAAAGAATCTCAAATATAATTAATTGTACTACAGTTGAGTTTGAATTTGGAAATTTGCAGGAAACATGGCTTTTCTTGAAGTAGTTTATAAATTACATCCCTGAATTGCTTGCAGAGTTGTTTTTGTTTGTCTGCTTGTTTTCAAAATATAGGTTATCGAGTCCTAGTTTTAGAGTCAGAACCTTTAGGGAATGAAACCTTCTCTCCTTACTCTAAACTCTTTCTAATATGTCCTATCCATTCCTATGACATCCATTTCTTTCTGGATGTTTATGACTTGCCATGTATCTGTCTACATAAGATATCTCTTCTGATGCCCAGACTTGATTATCTCATTTCTTCTTCCATAACTCTATATCTCTCCACATCTGGAGATTTCAAGGAAATCTCGATCTTTATATACTACAAATGATTTTCTCCCTAAGGTGGTATTTTTCCAGTGATTTCTATCTCAGTGAATGTTATAGTCCACCAACTACTTGCTTAATCTGGAAACCTAGGTTCTTTGATGACTTCTTGCCTTTCAAATACACATTTTCAATTCATTTAATGAACCTGTATGATTATACGTTCTAGATATTCCCTGAGATTATTCACTATAGTCTCTCTCTGCTGCCACATCGTAGTCCAAACTGCCATGAACCTTTATGCAGACCACTGCAATAAATCACCTAAGGGGAACTTCCCTGGTGGCCCAGTGGCTCAGATTCCCTGTTCCTAGTGCAGGGCACCCAGGTTTGATCCTTGGTCAGTAAACTAGATCCCATGTGCCACAACTAAAAATCTGACATGCCACAACTAAGACCTGGCACAGTCAAATCAACAAAATAAATAAATATTGAAGTCATCTCACTTATCTCTCTATATCCACTCTTCTAATTCTATGTACACTTAGTCCAGTCTCCCTTCTACTGTATGTTCTTGGACTTTTCCTTCCTAGCAATTATCTGCTGTAATTGTATATATTACATATACATTGTTTAATTATGTATATTTGTAGATCCAATGTGATCATTTGATTCACTTCCATCTTCCTCATTTTAATATAAGCTCCATGTGATGAGAGTGCATGACTCTTTTCCTGTTTACCTTTGCCCTTGCTCCAATGTCTAGTGAATAGTGGGTGCTACCTAAATAATGGTTAAGTGAATCCTAGCTCAGGATTTCAGCAGAGAGAAGTAAGAAGAAAATGATAATATTCATTGATTGTGTGCTTTGCATCTTATCTCTTTCAGCCTTTGCAACTATACTGTTCAGTAGATATTATTATTCCCATTTAGTAGATGGAGAAACTGAGGTTATGTGCCTTTAAGTCACAGACCCAGAATTTTAACCCTTGCTACAAGACTCCAAAGTCTCTTTCACTGTCAGTGTACCTCTAGAGCAGACAATGCATAGGAATTGGAAGGCCACTGGACTGAGGGTCACAAAATTTCCCGATAGCACCAGCATAGCAGTCTGACAGCAGTAGTCACTTCTCCCCAACAGGTCCAGTTTCCTCATAGAGAAAACAAGTTTAGGTGATCTCTAAGGGTGTCTTCAGTTGTAATGTTATACTATATTCTACTGTCCTGAGTTTGGAATCCTTTGGTGATAGTCACATTTTAGAGTCTACAAGTCTTTAACACTCAAAACTGGAATATTTTTAAGAAGCTTAGACTCTTCTGTTTTTCAGGGGTTACTTCAGTCAGGGGGATCAAAAGTACTTCATCGAACCTTTAAGCCTCACAAACCAGGATGAACAAGAACACGCACTCTTCAAGCACGATCCTGAAGAACAGAAGGCTAATAGCTCCTGTGGGATGAATGACACAATATGGGCACCTGGAATTCCTCTGAAGGCGATCTCATCTACCAGTCTGGCTGTATGCCTACTTTTATTTTTTTATTTTCAGTGTTCTTATATATCTCATCCTGGTTGCTCTGGGTTCCAAACCTATTAAATCCAATTGACTGAAACTTTACAATCATTGTTGAAACTAGTAGGTTACAGAGACATTAAAACGTCATTGTACATGGATGATTTATTTAATAAATACATATGGATCTGGAGAAGAAATGGCAACCCACTCCAGTATTGTTGCCTGGGAAATCCTGTGGACAGAAGAGCCTGGTGGGCTACGGTTCATGGGGTTGCAAAGAGCAGGACATGACTTAGCTAATAAACAGCAACAGCAATGACTATTATTAACAATATGTTGTGTTCAAGGGTTAAAAAGATGCATAGATATAATGCTGGTCTCCTAGAAGCAGACAACTTTCACAATGCTACATCATGCAACAAGGGGATAAAGTATTATTATTGTTTTGAGATAAAATACCTTGTTGTCTCCATGAATGAATTTATTCAACAAATCTTTCTTAAACTACTGCTGTAAGTCTTGGGGATATGGCAGTAAGCAAAATAAATATGGGATCTGCAACTTAGAATATTCTGTTAAACCTAGAATTCAGCTTCTGGTCACATAAGAAAATGAACGTGGCTTGTGTTGGAAATGTTAGTGTTAGTCGCTCAGTTGTGTCCAACTCTATTTGACCCTATGTACTGTTGACTGCCATGCTCTTCTGTCTATGGAATTCTCCAGGTGAAAATACTAGAGTGAGTAGTCAGTACCAGAGGATGAGTCCAACCCAGGGAATGAACCTGAGTTGGAAGGTAATTCTTTACCTTCTGAGTCACCATGAAGCCAGCATGGAAACTATAAAATATATACACAAAAACTTTGTCATCATTAACCTTCATTTTCTTCAGGATACACTTCACATCCAATCGTCTCTTATACATGTTCTCAAAATCCATAAGACCTGGACAGAAGAGGTCTGAATAAAATAGAATCTCTGTTGGGTTCAACTTTCTGTGGATTTAAATTCTATCAGGCTTCCCAGCTGGTTTCAGCAGTAAAGAATCCACCTGCCATTGCAAGAGACATGAGTTTGATCCCTGGGTTGGGAAGATCCTCTGGAGAAGAAAATGGCAACCTGCTGCAGTATTCTTGCTTGAAAAACCCCATCTACAGAAGAGACTGTTGGGCTGTAGTCCATGAGGTCACAAAAGGACATGACTGAGAGACTGGGGACTGAGCACTAAGTTCTAACAGTGCTATGATATCTAAGAGCCCAGAAGAATCACTCTGAGCCATAAATTTCCATGAATGTTGATCTCCTGGCTAAGCTTGATACAGGTCCCTAGTCTTTCTGCCTCAGTTCCTTGGTAATCATGTGCAAAAATCCTCACTCTTATTACATCTTACTGTTTCATTTTGGTACTCCTCCTCAGATCCTCTCACTGTTATCCCACCTCTGCTGGACCACTAAACATTCGAGGCCTCGTGTAGCTCAATCCTGCATCCCATTCTTTGCTTATCTACATATCCTTCCTGGATAATCTCATCCAGTGCTATGTATTATTTAAATAGGAACTTGGCACTAATTACCATCAAATGCATATCTCCACCTTTGGCCTTAAGAGGCCAGACTGCTACAAGTAACTGCCTACTTCAAGCATCTAACTCTTGTCTGAATTTTTCATCTGGCCTCTTATCAATTACTACTGATTAAAGAGTTCAAGGACTTTCCTGGTGGTCAGTGGTTAAATGTGCAAAGGAGATGCAGTTCTGTTTGTGAAGCAAAGGACAGACTAGATGCTATGGTGACTCCTGGCTTTGAACCCTTGGTAAAGAGGGGCTACTTATGGGATAAGAATGCAAGGAAACAAACAAAAAAAAACAGACCCTAAGAGAATGCTGAAGTTAATGTGTCTATTTCACGGCAAACTAGTGGAGAAAGTCCACTGTTCAAAAAATCTGAAGACTTTGATTTTATTTTTAGCATTCCTATTAATTAGTTGTGTGTGTGTATATAAGTGATAAGCAAAAGTTGCTCAGTCATGTCTGACTTTTGTGACCCCATGGATTATATGGTCCATGGGATATTCCAGGCCAGAATACTGGACTGGGTAGCCTTTCCACTTCCTGGGGGATCTTCCCAACTCAGGGATGAACCCAGGTCTACTGCATTGCAGGTGGATTCTTTACCAGATGAGCCAAAAGGGAAGCCTGGTTTTAGAAAAGGCAGATAAACCAGAATATTTCATGCAAAGATGGGGACAATAAAGGACAGAAATGGTATAGCCCTAACAGAAGCAGGAGATATTAAGAAGAGGTGGCAATAATACACTGAAGAAATATACAAAAAGAGCTTCATGACTCAGATAATCACGAAAGTATGATTACCAACCCAGAACTAGACATTCTGGAATGGGAAGTCAAGTGGGCCTTAGGAAGCATCACTATGAACAAAGCTAGTGGAGGTGATGGAATTCCAGTTAAGCTATTTCAAATCCTAAAAGATGATGCTGTTAAAGTGCTACACTCAATATGCCAGCAAATTTGGAAAACTCAGCAGTGGCCACAGGACTGGAAAAGGTCAGTTTTCATTCCAATACCAAAGAAAGGCAATGCTACCACACAATTACACTTATCTCACATGCTAGTCAAGTAATGCTCAAAATTCTTCAAGCCAGGCTTCGATAGTATGTGAACAGTGAACTTCTAGAGGTTCAAGCTGGTTTTAGAAAAGGCAGAGGAACCAGAGATCAAATTGCCAACATCTGCTGGATCATGGAAAAAGCAAGAGAGTTCCAGAAAAATATCTATTTCTGCTTTATTGACTATGCCAAAGCCTTTGACTGTGTGGATCACAATAAACTGTGGAAAGTTCTTAAAGAGATGGGAATACCAGACCACCTGACTTGCCTCTTGAGAAATCTGTATGCAGTTCAGGAAGCAACAGTTAGAACTGGACATGAAACAACAGACTGGTTCCAAATAGCAAAAGGAGTACGTCAAGGCTGTATATTGTCACGCTGCTTATTTAACTCATATGCAGAGTACATCATGAGAAACGGTGGGCTGGATGAAGCACAAGCTGGAATCAAGATTGCCAGGAGAAATATCAGTCACCTCAGATATGCAGATGACACCACCCTTAAGGCAGAAAGCAAAGAAGAGCCTCTTGATGAAAGTGAAAGAGGAGAGTGAAAAGTTGGCTTAAAGCTCAACATTCGGAAAACTAAGATCATGGCATCTGGTCCCATCACTTCATGGCAAATAGATGGGGAAACATTGGAAACAGTGACAGATTTTATTTACTTGGGCTGCAAATAAATCATCACTGCAGGTGGTGATTGCAGCCATGAAATTAAGACTTTTGCTCCTTGGAATAAAAGCTATAACCAACCTGCTGCTAAGCTGCTGCTAAGTCGCTTCAGTCATGTCCAACTCTGTGTGACTCCGCAGACAGCAGCCCACCAGGCTCCCTCAGCCTTGGGATTCTCCAGACAAGAACACTGGAGTGGGTTGACATTTCATTCTCCAGTACATGAAAGTGAAAAGTGAAAGTAAAGTGGCTCAGTCGTGTCCGACTCTTCGTGATCCCATGGACTGCAGCCTACCAGGCTCCTCCATCCATGGGATTTTCCAGGCAAGAGTACTGGAGTGGGGTGCCATTATAACCAACCTAGACATCATATTAAAAAGCAGAGACATTACTTTACCAACAAAAGTCCATCTAGTCAAAGCTATGGTCTTTCCTAGAGTCATGTATAGATGTGAGAGTTGGACTATAAAGAAAGCTGAGTGCAGAAGAATTGATGCTTTTGAATTGTGGTGTTGGAGAAGACTCTTGAGAGTCCCTTGGACTTCTGGGAGATCCAACCAGTCCATCCTCAAGGAAATCAGTCCTGAGTGTTCATTGGAAGGACTGATGTTGTAGCTGAAGCTCCAATACTTTGGCCACTTGATGGGAAGAACTGACTCATTTGCAAAGACCCTGATGCTGGGAAAGATTTAAGGCAGGAGGAGAAGGGAATGACAGAGGATGAGATGGTTGGATGGCATCACTGGCTTGATGGACATGAGTTTGAGCAAGCTCTGGGAGTTGGTGATGGACAGGGAAACCTGGCATGCTGCAGTCTATGGGGTCACAAAGAGTCGGACACGACTAAGTGACTGAACTGAACTGATTACTTATTTATGCAATCCTTTACACTCTGGTAAAAATGAAGGGCCCAGACTAGAATATCACCAATGTCTCTTCTACCTCTGACATTCTAAGTCTATTCTATAAGATGATTCTGGTGGTTAGTTAAAGTCAAAATCGTAATATTGTCTTCCTTCCTTCCCAGATACCAACCAACTCTCATTAGATTACACATTTCAAATTTAAGAATGATTCTTGCAGAGAGAGACATTGCCTTTGTAATTTTCCTTTTTATGGTTATTACAGGCATCCAAAGACCAGAAGGTTTGGGAAAAAAAGAAATATGTAGAATATTATTTGGTCCTGGACCATGGTGAGGTAATTATATCAAATAAATGAGTCTTTTAAAATGCTATACTGCATGTTTATTATGCAAGATATTAAATAATGAATATATTCTTAAAATAATGAATATGGACTATTCTTTTTTATAAATTTAGAAGTTTGACATGCATTTAGGCTGATATTTTACCTTTTAAGGAATGAGTACCTAACATAATATGTATAAACTGATGTTTTTGCATTATAATGCTCATTTCTTATTGTCTCAAGAGCTCCAAACTTATTTTCTAATTAAATTCTTTATTTTAATTAAATTCTTTATGTTAAGTAGTTAAATCATTGGTAAATTAAAGTTTATCCTTAGCAGGGAGTGATAAATTTTAAAAATAGCTAATAGAATTTTCTGAAAAAGACACTTTTTCATAATATTCATTGTTAATCTTTTTAAAAAATTTGAAATAAAGCTTTATTTACAAAAGCATGTCATGGGCCAGATTAGGTTCTTAGTTTGCAGATGCCTCACCTAAAAGCCAGAATCCAAAGTGAAAGTTAAAACTATTCCTTTGGCTAACCAGCCTATAAAGAATTAGGACCACAAACTGAAAAAAATCATTTGTAGCATGTGTGACTGTAAAGGGCTAGATTCTTAACTTGGAAAAATGTTCATCACAAAGAAAAGAAGACAAGGACTCTGATAGAAAACTCTGTAAAGAACTTTTCATTTAGTTACATAACACATGGAGCTTTTGTTACAGTTTTGAATGCATTTTAATATATTGATTATTCTAAACCTGAATTTCACATATGTGATCACAAACGAAAACTTATGATAATATGAGTAAGTTAATTCATTTTTGACCTCTCTTATTATAGAAAGTTTTGACCTCTTATTATATAAAGTTATATATTTATATATTTATTATATAAAGTTTTGACCTTTCTTATTATACTAAATTCATTTACTGCTCATATTTCTTTAAATGAATAGACTCTTCCTTGCATTAGTTTAGGAAGCTATGGTATTTAACTGAAAATACTTCAGGAATAGTTCCTTAGAGCTTTACACTGAGCTAGTACTTTATAGGATGAAGCATCATCTTCTAAAGTGCTTTCATTTAGCTAGAGAAATAAGGAAGTGTTTTGTTTTTAATAAGTGTCAACTTTTATAATTGATTATTAATTATAATAAATACAATTAGTGAAATTGCTATTTTTAATCTTCTAATTACATTCATTTCTATCAATGTCTATATTTTGTCTGTGCTGTTTTTTAGTTTAAAAGGCACAATCAAGATCAACAGGAAATAAGAAAGACGGTATTTGAGATGGTCAATTACATCAACATGGTATGATATATTTTATTGAGTGTAGTTTTAACAGTTTGCTAGGTGGTTTCATTGGTCATTTCATGAGACAAGGAAGAAAAACAATACTTCTAAGAATATGGCTGACTGTCTTTTGAAAAGTGACCATGACTTTGGCTACTTCATTGAACATTAATATTACATGATAGAGAAGTATCTCACCAAATTGCCACATTATTCTTAGGTCCATCAAGATTTAGAAGGTGGTTTTGTTTCATGGTCTTTGTTTTTCTAAAGCCCAGTAAGAAAATGCTGACATACAAATCCCAATGGAAAACCAAATGGAAAAACCAACTAACCAACCAATGAGATAAGCCAAACTGGCACAATAGCAACTTTCGATACATTATCTCATTTAAACCTTGAAAAACCAAATATATTATTAAACTTAATTTATAGCTAAGGAATTAGCTTCTAAGACACAAAATAACTTGCCTAAAATCACAAAGTTAGAAAACAATAGAGAGAAGACTTAATCTTAGATTGGCTAGATTTCCAAGCCTATTTTCATTATACAATTATTGATTCAGTTCTTTAAACATAATTTTATCATCTAATTTCCATTAAAATTATTTTTATATCTCTTCTATTCAAACCTTGTTAGTTGAACATATGTTTAGCCTACTTCGTTGAAATGGCTGAGTCACCTGTGGTCTTGCAAATACTAGAAATGAAATGAAGGTGGACTCAGTAACCAAGGTCATATCTCATTTTCTCACCACAAAGAATATGCTGACTCCTCTTAACAGACCCCAAGAAGTGGCCATGTTTATTGAGCACTTACTTTGTGCCAAGTATTTTTCTAGATTATGGAAATAAAAGGTGAACAAAACTGACAAATATCTCTTTCTTCAAGGCATTATTTTTCCCTTCAGGAAGTTAGCATTCTTGTTCAAAGAGGCAAACAAGTCAAATGAAGAATGTGTAAGATGATGATATGTGCTATAAAGAATAATAAAACAGCTTTTAAAAAGAGAGAAAAAGAGAAAGGAAGAGAAAGATTTAGATGTATGCATTGTGGTTTGGTGGTTTGGTTTTTTTTTTTTTGGCTAGGTTAATTCTTTGTTGCAGCACTCAGGTTCTTCGTCGTGGCATGCACACTACTCTAGTTGCAACACATGGGCCCTCTGGTTATGGTGTGAGGGTTTAGTTGCCTGCAGCATGTGGGATCTTAGTTCCCTTATCAGGGATCACCCTGCATTGGAAGATGGTTTCTTTACCAGAGAATCACCCGTGAAGTCCTGAGGCAACATATCTTGGGTGTGTGTTAAACAGGGAAGTCATCTCTAATAGGGTAATATTTGAGCAGAGACTTGTAGGAAA
Source organism: Nanger dama (assembly GCA_917880005.1). Classification (NCBI taxonomy): domain Eukaryota; kingdom Metazoa; phylum Chordata; class Mammalia; order Artiodactyla; family Bovidae; genus Nanger; species Nanger dama. Next base: position 3,239,976 of record CAKJTW010000078.1, on the reverse strand, counting down.
GAAACAGATGTAACCCTAGGAAGAGCAAATGACCTTAGTGCAAAACCTAGATTGCCTTGCTTGAGGAGTAAGTGGAAGGCCAGGGCCAAGAGAGGGAGATGACATCTAGAGGTAGTGGTGGCCAAAACTTGATGGCCCTAGTGAGCCTTTGTAAGGACTTTGCTATTTTTTAAAATTAAAACATAGTTGATTTACAATGTTGTATTAATTTCTGCTGTACAGAAAAGTGATTTAGGTATACATTTATGTACATTCTTTTTATATTCTTTTTCATTATGGTTTACCACAGGATAAACCATTTCAAAGTATGTATGGTTTATACTGCGTATAGTTTCCTGTGCTATACAGTAGGACCTTGTTGTTTATCCATCCTATAAATAATAGCTTGTATCAGCTAATCTCAAACTCCTAATCCATTTCTCCATGCCATACTCTCCCCTTTGGCAACTACAAGTCAGTTCTCTATGTCTGAAAGTCTGTTTCTGTTTCATGAGTAAGTTCATTTACGTTGTACTTTACAGTCCACAGACAAGTGATCACAGATGGTATTTAGGACTTTGTTATTCTTAATGAGTGAGGAAGACATTAGAAAGCCTGAACTGAGATATGACATGTTTAGATCTGTATTCTTAAAAGATGACTTTGGCTTTTCTGTTGAAGATAAACTGAAGCAGTGCAAGAGCAGAAACAAGGCCAGGTATGAGAACTGTGTCATAATTCAGGCTAAGAGATGGTGGTGGCTTGAGAGAAACCAGTGATGGGTGACCTATTGAGAAGGTCTGATCTCTGGATAGAGTGACTTTAGTTTAGAAGGTGGATGGGATATAAGAAGCATAAAAAAGAGAGAATTCAAGTGACATCAAGGGTTTTGACCTGAGCAACTTCAAGAATGTGAAGCAATGGTGGGGGGACAATGGGAACCTTTCAGAGAAGAGATTAGGCTTTCCATTTTGGACACATCAACTTTGAGATATCTTTTTGCACAAAGACTTCTAGGTGGAAATCCTGAAGACACAAGATTGGAGTTCAGGGCAAGGTCTGGGTGAAGATATATATCTATACCTTTTTAAAAAATTTTGTTATTATTTATTTATTTTAAATTTATTTTTAAATTGGATTCTAATTGCTTTACAATGCTGTGTTGGTTTCTACAATAGTGTGAATTAGCTATATGTATAGCACACATAGGTGGCATAAGATGGGTCAGCAAACTGTGGCATGTGGACTAACTGTGGCCTGTTGCCTCTTTATAAAATAAAGTTTTATTCAGTCATAGCCATGCCCTTTTTTTACACTGTCTATGGTTGCTTTCCTGCTGCAATACCAAAGGTAGTGAGTAATTGCAGCCAAGATCATGTGGCCTCAAAGCCTAAAATATTTTCTATCTGGACCTTTACAGAAAATATTTGTAAAATCACCAGGGAAATGGGTGTAGGTAAGCAGGAAAAAGACACAAAAATATATCCTTGAAATACTTCTTTGAGGAGGAGCAAGAGGGGAAGAGGTGAGAGTGGAGGTGAGACCAAGGAGTAGACAGTAAAGAAAAGAAAAGGAAAAGTTGTGGTTGTGAAAGCTACCTGAAACAAATATCTATCAAAGAAAGACATAATCAATGATGTGAGATGCTTCTGAGGACCAGGGACTGGCCATTGGATTTAACAAAGGAGAAATTATTGTTCTCCTGGATGAAGCAACACACTGTAAAAATCATGATTTTAGGGAGTCCAGAGACAATGAGAGAAGTGAACTTAGAAACAGCAAATACAGATTTTTTTTTTTCCTGGAAGATTTTGCTATAATTGGAAGCAGAGAAATGGGGCATAACTCAAAGAAGGGAAAATCATAAAGAGAAATTCCCCCTGCCACAGTGAGGCATCCTTTTGATTCTGATGAGAATCATTGCGTAGAAGGCTAAACACCAACAATGCAAAGAAGATGGAAAAATTGCTAGAGGAATCTCTGATATGGGGTGAGATGGCAGGGAAGTTGGCCTTGGGCTCACAGACCTGTCATTCATACAGTGAAGAAGGGGAAGTGCAGGTTGTTTGAATAAGTAGACCACTGTGGGTTGATGGGTGGAGCTTGTGGAAATTCTCTTCTGGTTGCATCTGTACTCTTCAATGAATCTGCTCAAAGTGAGGACTTGAAAGAAAGTGCCAGAATGTTTAAGAAAGAGAGGCATGTGCAGAAGGCTGTGAGAGTGAACGGACTTTGGAAATACAGCAGGTTTGCTGGAGTGTGGTTCAGACCACTTGAGGTTAGTAGTCATGTCTTCTGAATGAAAGCAGTCAGCATCATTTGCTTTCCTCTGTCTGAAATCAGAGCTTGATGGAGGAGAAACAGAAAGGACAGTTTGTTTTAACCAGGGCTGAAGTTTTGTCAGGTGGGTGAAAAAAAGGAAGAGAGAAATAAGAAAGTTGGAAAACAATCAAAGCGACATTTAAATCTGGTTAGATTTGTACTTCCCTTTTGATGATAACTGCATACCTCAACACTTTTCTTGTTTTCTTTTTTAAAAATGTCTTCTCAAACTTCTTAGCAGGGAGTTTCCCCAAGAGAAAGTCTTAACTGCAGTTTTCCCCAGCTTTCTTGAGATATATTTGACATATTATATTGGACAGATTTAAGGCATTCAATATGCTGATTTGTTATACTTAGATATTGCAAAATGATTAGTTTGGCTAACCTGATAAGTAGGCTAACACCTCCATCATGTCACATGATTCCATCAGCTTTTTGTCTTTTTTTTTATGAGGACATTTAGAGATCTACCCTTTTTGCAATTTTGAAGCATAGAATACAATATCATTAACTGTAATCCCCATATCGTACATTAGATCCCCAGAACTTACTTATCTTATAACTGGAAGTTTGTACTCTTTGACCAACACTGTGTAGTTTTACAAACTATAGTAGCAATGTAAGTTTTTGTCTGTAAAGTAAGTGAATTGTCTCATAAGCTTAACTGGTTATTTCTAAACGTATCCTATATGTGCTGTAGATTCTTGGTTCAATCCATTCTATAACAGGGGTCCCTTACTTTATTGTAACTCATTTATATGCAGGACTTTTCCATGTAGCTTTTTCCTTTTCTGATGTTCAAATCAGCACTGACTCAAGCTTGCTAATTCTTTTTAAAAATTTATTTATTTTCCATAGCAAGATTTTGTTTAACATTTTATTATGTATTGAAGTATAGCCAATGAGCAATATTGTGATAGTTTCAGGTGAACAGTGAAGGGACTCAGTCATACATATATATATATACCATTCTCCTCCAAACTCCTCTCCCATTCAGGCTGCTACATAACACTGAACAGAGTTCTCTGTGCTATACAGTAGGTCCTTGTTGGTTATCCATTTTAAATATAGCCAAGCTTGTTAATTCTGAAAAATTATGACTCTGAGAATGTTACATTGCAACTGAGGAAATGCATTTATAGTGAAGTCATAGTTATGAACTACTAGCAGGATATTTTAATATTTCTTGAGGTTGCAAACAGGAAAAGTTTGTTTCAATAGACCCTTTGTCACCAGAAAAAGGAGTTTATAGACCTGAACTAAGAGTGTCTGTCTCGCCTACAAACAGGGATGCTAGCGTCTGCCAAAAGAGATGGTAACTTCCATTACACAAGTATGTTTGGAAATAAGGTTTTTACAGTGTAGTTGTAAATAAGTTTGAAAATCTTGAGTACATAGAAAAAATATTAAAAGATAATAGCACCATTATGAATAGTTGCTTTGCCATTTTTTTTTTCTTTTTTAACAGCTTTTCAAAAAGCTCAATACTTACGTGGCCTTAACTGGGATGGAGATCTGGAATGACAAAGATAAGATAAATATATCTTCCAGTTCAAGCCTCACTTTAGAAAACTTTTCTAGATGGAGGAGAACTGTCCTCCTGAAGAGAAAGCACCATGATGTTGCTCATCTACTCACGTATGTATAGATTTTTTCCCCTTTTTATATTCTGTGGTATTTGGCATAGACAGCTTTGAAAGTCTTGGCAAAGCAAATGGTATCTCGAAAACAGATTTACACATAGGGTGCTAAAAGTTTAAAAAGTATTCTTTTGGATCTTACGTTGCATGTGGTCTTCTTTTCTTTCTTTTTTTTTTTTAAGAGAGAGAAGCTATATGGGAGCAATGATTCATCAGAAGCTTTTTTTATTGTTATTTGGTCTATAACAGAACAGAAAGACAGGGTTTAGATAATGGGGGCTTCCCTGGTGTCTCAGCAGTAAATAACCTGCCTGCCAATGCAGGAGACACAGTTTTAATCCCTGGGTTGGGAAGATCCCCTGGAGGAGGAAATGGCAACCAACTTCAGTATTCTTGCCTGGAAAAATCCCAAGGATAGAGGAGCCTAGTGGGCTATAGTCCATAGGGTCGCAAAGAGTTGGATACTACTTAGCGACTGAATAACAACAGCAGCAGCTACACAGGATATGAATACTGCAAAGCTGGTTCATTGGGGTTATCTTTGAAGGATACCCACCACAGTTTCTTAGTTTGGAAAGATGAGTTCTAGACTCAAGGACTCAGCACAAGAGATATCTCATTTTTGGAACTACTAACACAACAGAAGTATCAAAATTTAATGACAAACATAACAATATGAGAATTAAACTTTTACTAGATTGGCTAGTAACCTCAGATATGCAGATGACACTACCCTTATGGCAAATAGTGAAGAGGAACTAAAAAGTCTTGATGAAAGTGAAAGAGGAGAGTGAAAAAGTTGGCTTAAAGCTCAACATTCAGAAAACGAAGATCATGGCATCTGGTCCCATCACTGCATGGGAAATAGATGGGGAAACAGTGGAAACAGTGTCAGACTTTCTTTTGGGGGCTCCAAAATCACTGCAGATGGTAACTGCAGCCATGAAATTAAAAGTCGCTTACTCCTTGGAAGGAAAGTTATGACCAAACTAGATAGCATATTCAAAAGCAGAGACATTACTTTGCCAACAAAGGTCTGTCTACTCAAGGCTATGGTTTTTCCAGTAGTCATGTATGGATGTGAGAGTTGGACTGTGAAGAAAGCTGAGCGCCGAATAATTGATGCTTTTGAACTGTGGTGTTGGAGAAGACTCTTGAGAGTCCCTTGCACTGCAAGGAGATCCAACCAGTCCATCCTAAAGGAGACCAGTCCTGAGTGTTCTTTGGAAGGACTGATGCTAAAGCTGAAACTCCAATACTTTGGCCACTTCATGCAAAGAGTTGACTCATTGGAAAAGACTCTGATGCTGGGAGGGACTGGGGGCAGGAAGAGAAGGAGACGACAGAGGATGAGATGGCTGGATGGCATCATCGACTTGATGGACATGAGTTTGAGTGAACTCTGGGAGTTGGTGATGGACAGGGAGGCCTGGAATGCTGCGATTCATGGGATCACAAAGAGTCAGACACGACTGAGGGACTGAACTGAACTGAACTGAACACTAGCTCCAGGACCAAGCTCATATTGTAGTAGAATCTAGTGTTGTGAAATAATTAAGGTAGAGAGATATAAATCATGGCCAGGATGACAGATTGTATAGATAAGGCATGGTAATCCAATATCAAGAGTAGATTTCCTGAATAGACCAGAATAAACAAGATAAAAAACTAAAAAGATAATGGTAGAGGAAATAACTGTGCTATCATGTGTAAATTGAGTCTTACCATTTCTCTGACAAATTAACAAAATACACCTATGCCTGTGTATCATCAGGTAGGAATCTAATATGGAGTCTAAGATTCCAAATGAACTCTCTCCACTGGAAAGAGAAAGCAAAATAGTGAACTCCATAATGGAGGAGAATTTTATTTTTATAAATGAGCTAGGAGCAAGAATTAAATCCACAAAAATATAGACTTGAATATAAAAATTTTCTAATATAATTTTAAAAGAGAATGCAAATGCCATAAATCTTTAAAGTATCATGTATGACACAAAGTTTTATTTCAAAATAACAGATAACTCCATAAGGAATGGAAAGTGGAAGGAAGTTCTCTAATTTCCTCATTTTTTATGGCAAAATGTACACTCTCCATTCTTGATGTTGATAAGTGGGAAACTATAGGTTCAACTTTTATGTAAATGTATCTACTAAGGGAATTTGAAAAATAATGCATACTTTGCACATTTCTAGAGACAGACCAGAGTGACCATATTGAACAGATAACACAATAGTAATAACCAAAAAGCACATGGTATAATGACAATTTGAAAGGAAAACAAAATGGAATAAATTAAAAAAAAGAAATTAACATGACTAAAGACCAAATATATTATCTATGTAAACAAATGCAAGTAGTTAAAATATCTCTTAAACAGGACAGATATTTCAATTGCCTAATGAAATTTCATTTCAATTGTATATTTCAATGATACAAAAGCTTTCAGAATGGGCCCAAATTCCAAATCCAGCTACAGCTATAGCAGTACTAAAATAAAATAAAAGTAAACATATATGAAAATATATGAGGAAAATATGAATTAAAATGAAAGATATTTCACTTTAATATTTATATTTATATACATATATAATTTAATTTATATTTATAAAGCAAAAATATTAACAGTGATTACATCCAGGTGCCTGGATTTAGATGGTATGACAGCCATCATAGAAAAAAAAGTGTCATGAGTTTCTCTGCTAGTCAGCATTCTAGAGGAATTGTCTACAGAAAAAATGTCTATTATTAGAATCATGAGCGCCTGCTAAGTTGTTTCAGTTGTGTCCGACTTTTTCAACCCCATGGACCATAGCCCATTTCATGGGATTCTCCAGGCAAGAATACAGGAGTTGGTTGCCATTTCCTCCTCCAGGGGATCTTTCCCACCCAGGAATCAGAGTCTCTTATGTATCCTGTATTGGCAGTCAAATTATTTACCACTAGCCCCACCTGGGAAGCCCAATGAGAATCTTAAGTTGTATCAATTTCTTTCTTTTTCACAGGACAGTAGCATTTTCTGGAACAACTGTGGGCCTTGCTTTCATGTCCACAATGTGCTCTCCTGATTTTTCTGCTGGCGTCATTAAGGTTTGTTTAAAGATAAAACTGCTGGTTCTACAGTTCAAGTCTGTCAAGGGCTGTTGTGTTGAATCTATGGAGAAAACATTGTTTTTCTCCTTTAATCTGTTGATGTGGGAAATAACATTGAATTTCAAATATTGACTCAGTCTTGCAAATTCACCATAAACCTGGCATGATCATAATGTATTATATCTTGTATATATTGCTAAATTCAACATATTAACATATCATGAGGATTTTTGCATCTATATTTGGGGTATGAGTCTGTAGTTGTCTTTTCCTATAACATGTATTTTTCAGGTTTTACTCTCAGGGAAAATATCAGTATAAACTTGACCATATACAGTGATATGCAATTTTCCATTTTCTGGAATATTTGAATAAAATCAGTTTTGTTTTTTTTTCCTGGAATATTTGAGTAAAATCAGTATTGTTGTTTAGTTGCTAAGTCATGTCTGACTGTTTTGCCACACCATAGAGTATAGCCTACCAGGCTTCTTTGTCCATAGGATTTCTCAGGCGAGAATAATGGAGAGGATTGCCATTTTCTCCTCCAGGGGATGTTCCCGACCCAGAGATCAAACCTACATCTCTTACGTCTCCTGCATTGGCAGGCAGATTCTTTACGACTAAGCCACCAGGGAAGCCCCAAATCGGTAGTATAACACAGTAAAATGTTCAGTACAATTCACCTGTAAAACCATACAGGCCCGATATTTTCGGTTGCAAGGTTTTTAAGCATGCAATCAATTATTCAATAGATATAGAGCTATTCAGGTTATCTCTTCTTAAGTAAGCCATGGTAGTTTGTGTTTCAAGGAAACTTGTCCATTTAAGTTGGCATTAATTTGTTGATGATATTTCCTTGCTATCTGTTTAATATATGTAGAATATATAGTGGAGAAGGCAATGGCACCCCACTCCAGTACTCTTGCCGGGAAAATCCCATGGATGGAGGAGCCTGGTAGGCTGAAGTCAATGGGGTCGCTAAGAGTCGGACATGACTGAGCGAGTTCACTTTCACTTTTCACTTTCATGCATTGGAGAAGGAAATGGCAACCTACTCCAGTGTTCTTGCCTGGAGAACCCCAGGGACTGGGGAGCCTGGTGGGCTGCTGTCTATAGGGTCGCACAGGGTCGGACGTGACTGAAGCGACTTAGCAGCAGCAGCAGCATCAGAATATATAGTGATTTCCCTCTGTCATTCATGATATTAGTAATTTGTGTGTGTGGATTGAGGGAGGGTTTCCCCCTGATCAATTTGGCTAGGGTATATCAATTTTATTGATCTCAGAGAAACAGTTTTAGCTTTACTAATGCTCCTATGGTTTTCCTGGTTCTATTATTTCATTGATTTCCCTTCTTGTCTTGACTATTGATTCTTTTCTTGCTTTCTCTGTATTTAATTTGTTCTTTTTAGTTAAGTAAGGAAGAATTTTAAATCATGAACTTGAGACTTTTCTTCTTTTCAAATATGATCATTTAATGCTATTAATTTCTTACCATGCACTGTTTTAGCTGCATCTGAGATATTTGGATATGTGTGTTTTCATTTTTATTAAGTTAAAATTTTTTTCTAATCTTCATTTTGATTTCTTTTGGACTCAAGCATTATTGAGATATTCAGGTCAATTTAGATTTGGTCCATTTATCATATAATGTTCCTCTTTTTCCTGAATTATTCCTATTGTAAAGTCTACTTTATCCAATATAATACTTTGTGGACAGTTTACTTGATACATTTTCCTTCCTTTAATTTTTAACATATGGACTTCTTTCCATTTAAAGAAGATTTATGCTAAACAGTATATACCTGTTTTTTTTAATCTAGTCTGACAATATATATTTTACACTGTATGCTTAAGTAATTTATATGTAATACATTACTGATATTGTTGAATTAAAATCTGTCATCTTGCTAGATGTTTCCTATACCATCTCTTCTATTTTTTCTGCCTTTTTAGAATTGAGTATTCAAAAAATAATTTCATTTACCTCCATTATTAGATTTTTATTGATTTTTCTTTTTAATGGTTGCTGGGATTTATTATACATCTCTGCTTATCTGTTTTACCTTTGTTGTTGCTATTGTTCAGTCACTCAGTTGTGTCTGACTTTTTGCATTCCCAAGGACTGCAGCACACCAGGCTTCCCTCTATTTTGCCTCTATTTCCTTGTTCACTTAAGAAGGCTTTATTATCTCTCCTTGCTATTCTCTGGAACTCTACATTCATTTGGGTATATCTTTCCCTTTCTCCTTTGCCTTTCTCTTCTCTTCGTTTTTCAGCTATTTGTAAGGCCTCCTCAGGTAACCATTTTGCTTCTTGCATTCTTTTTTCTTTGGGATGGTTTTACCACCGCCTCCTGTACAATGTTATGAACCCCTGTTCATAGTTCTTCAGGCACTCTATCAGATCTAACCCCTTGAATCTATTTGTCATATCCATTGTACAATCATAAGGAATTTGGTTTAGGTCATATCTGAATGGCTTAGTGGTTTTCCCTACTTTCTTCAACTTAAGTCTGAATTTTGCCATAAGGAGTTCATGAGCTGAGTCACAGTCAGCTCCAGGTCCCATTTTTTCTGACTGTGTAGAGCCTCTCCATCTTTGTCTGCAAATAATATAATCAATCTGATTCTCATAATCGACTATCTGATGAGTAGAGTCATCTCTTGTGTTGTTGGCAGAGGGTATTCTATGACCAGTGCATTCTCTTGGCAAACTCTATTAGCCTTTGCTCTGCTTCATTTTGGAGAAGGAAATGGCAATCCATTTCAATACTCTTGCCTGGAGAATCCCTTGGACAGAGGAGCCTGGCAGGCTTCAGTCCATGGGGTTGCAGAGTCAGACATGACTGAGCAACTCACACACACAGACACACAGCACACACACACACACACACACACACACACACTGCTTCATTTTGTACTTCAAGATCAAACTTTCCTGTTACTCCAGTTATCTCTTGACTTCCTACTTTTATATTCCAATCCCCTACAATGAAAAAGACATCTTTTTTTGGTGTTAGTTCTAAAAGGTCTTGTAGGTCTTCATAGAACCATTCAACCTCAGTTTCTTTGGCATTAGGGGCATGGACTTGGATTACTGTGATGTTGAATGGTTTGCCTTGGAAATGAACTGAGATCATTCTGTCATTTTTTGAGACTGTACCCAAGTACTGCATTTTGACTCTTTTGTTGACTGTGAAGGCTACTCCATTCTTATAAAGGATTCTCACACACAGTAGTAGATATAATGATCATCTGAATTAAATTTGCCTATTCCCATACAATTTAGCTCACTGATTCCTAAAATGTTGATGTTCACTCTCCCATCTCCTGTTTGACCACCTCCAGTTTATCTTGATTCACGGACCTCCTATGCAATTTTGTTCTTTACAGCCTTGGACTTCACTTTCACCACCAGATGTGTGCACAACTGCATCTGCACAAATGCACAATGCATTTCTGCTTTGGCCCAGCCTCTTCACTCTTTCTGGAGCTATTTCTCTGCTCTTCCTCAGTAGCATATTGGACACCTACAGAAGATGAGGTGGGGGGCTCATCTCTGGCATCATATCTTTTGCCTTTTCATACTGTTCATGGGGTTCTCAAGGCAAGAATATTCAAATGGTTTGTCATTTCCTTCTCCAGTAGACCACGTTGACAAGGTGAGGAGGCTGGAAGCTAAAATCTGACTCTCTACTCCACTTGGCTACAGTAAAAATATCTAATTATTTCCTGAATGATAATTCAGTTTGCAAACCAGAGGATCTGTCTCTCTATTCTTATCCTCAGGATCACAGTGATGACGCACTTCAGGTTGCAGGAACCATGGCCCATGAAATGGGCCATAACTTCGGAATGTTTCATGACGACTACAATTGCAAGTGCCCTTCTATAGAATGTGTGATGGATGCATCATTAAGGTAAACCTTTCTGGGAAGATGATACTTATTGTTTTGGGTTCACTCTGGGCTATGCTATTCTTTTCTTTCACCTTCAGAAACCTGTTCAAACTTTCAAATTATTAAATAGCAGCATCAGGACATGATCATGGATGTGGGTCTATACCAATCTACCTATACCATCACACTCTTTGTGATGCTAAGGACTGTAGCCCACCAGGCTCCTCTGTCCTTGGAATTCTCCAGGCAAGAATACTGGAATGAATGGCTGTTTCCTTCTCCAGAGGGTCTTCCCGACCCAGGTATCGCACCCAAGTCTCCTGCATTGCAGGCAGACTCTTTACCATCTGAGCCATCAGGGAAGTCCCATACCACTACATGGTACTATATATATCATGTAATGTTTTGCATTAACTGAGACATAGTTTAAACATATTGTCTCTTTGCTCTTGGGGTGATATGTCACTCTATCCTCATCTTAGGTGCACAAGATCTGGGTTCAGAAGATCATTAGCATTTACCACAGTTTCAATGAATTCGGATTGACTGCTCATGAGGGAAAAGTTTTAAAAGAAAAATCTAATTAAAGAAGAGGAAATTAGAATACTTACTAACACCATACACAAAAGTAAACTCAAACTGGCCTGAAGACCTATATGTAAGGTGTAATACTATAAAACTCTTAGAGGAAAATATAGGTAGAACACTCCTGACATAACACAACAGGATTTTTTTCTGTCCACCTCCTAGAGGATTGAAAATAAAAACAAAAATAAAGAAATGGGATGTAATTAAACTTAGAAGCTTTTGCACAGCAAAGGAAACCATACAATGAAAAGACAACCCTCAGAATGGGGAAAAAAATAATTGCAAATGAAACAACTGACAAAGGATTAACCTTCAAAAATATACAAACCACCCAAGTAGCTCAATACCAAAAAAAATGGACAATCCAATTAAAAATGGGCAGAAAAATCTAAATATATATTTTTCCAAAGAAGACATATAGATAGCTAAAAAAGCACACAGGAAGGTGCTCGACTCACTCATTATCAGAGAAACGCAAATCAAAACTACAATGCGGTATCACCTCACATTGTTCAGAATAAAGTGAAATTGCTCAGTCATATCCAACTCTTTGCCACCCAATGGACAGTAGCCTGCACCAGGCTCCTCCATCCATGGAGTTTTCTAGGCAAGAGTACTGGAGTGGGTTGCCATTCCCTTCTCCCCCACCTGGTTTTCTCGAGTGTCGGGCCCCCCCCAGGGAATCTTCCTGACCCAGGGATCGAACCCAGGTCTCCCGCATTGTAGACAGATGCTTTACTGTCTGAGCCACCAGGTAAAGTAAAAAAATATACAAATAGGGATACCTGGTGGGTCAGTGGCTAGAAGTCTGCTTTGCAATGCAGGCAACAGCAGTTCTGTCACTGGTCTGGGAAGATCCCATATGCTATGGAGCAAGTAAGCCCGTGCGCCACAAATACGAAGCCCCTCTTGAGCCTGTAAGCCACAACTACTGAAGCCTGTGCACCTGGAGACTGCGCTCCACACCAAGAGAAGCCACAGCAATAAAGAGGAGCTCCCACATGCCGTAACTAGAGAAAATCTGCGTCCAGCAAAGAAGACACAACACAACCAAAAGTAAATAAGTAAAATAATTATAACAAAGAATACATTTATTTAAAAAAATAGCTACAAACAGTAAATGCTGGAGAGAGTGTGGAGAAAAGGGAACCCTCCTACACTGTTGGTGGGAACAAAAATTGGTGCAGTCACTATGCAGAACAGAATGAAGGTTCCTTAAAACAATAAAATTAGAGCTACCATGCCATCCAGCAATCCCTCTCTTGGGTATATATATGGAGAAAAAGATAATTCAGAAAGATACCTGCACCCTAATGTTTATCGCAGCATAATTTACAATAGCAAGGATATGGAAGCAACTTGAATGTCCATTGACAGAGGAATGGATAAAGAAGATGTGGTTCATATGAAATATTACTTAATCATATAAAGAATGAAATAATGGCATTTGCAGTAACATAGAGGGATCTAGAGATTGTCATATTGAGTGAAGTCAGACAAAGACAAATATATGATATCACTTATTTGTGGAATCTAAAAATAGGGTATAAATGAACTTATCTATAAAACAGAAATAAAGTTACAGATGTAGAAAACAAACTTATGTTACCAAGGGTTTAGGTGGGGGATATATTGGGAGATTGAGATTGACATATACACTCTACTATACATAAAATAGATATCTAGTAAGGACCTACTGTATAGCACAGGAAACTCTACTCAGCACTTTGTAATGGCCTATATGGGAATAGAATCGTAAAAAGAATGACTTATATATATAACTGATTCACTTTGTATCTGTATACCTGAAACTAACACAGCATTATGCATCAACCATACTCTAACAGAATTTTTTCTAAAAAGAATGTTCTCACAGGAAGATGGAGAGAAAGTCTTTGAAAAGAGGTTACATACTCCTGCCTCATCTGAGGCAAAACTGCTCTGGAATTTTACCTTTAAAAACCCCACAAATCCTTTGATATGTTCATTTTCTCTTGTATTTCCCTCTCTCAGTTCACATAGGCTAAAGTTAAGTCTCCCATGCTCTTTCACAGAATAGAATATGACTTGCAGGCCAGTTACATATCTTATGCTATCTCTTCCAGATATCACTGCATTTTTATTTAAAATTTTTTTTCATTTTTATTTAAGTACAGTTGATTTACAATGCTGTACTCTTCTGTACAGCAAAGTGACTCATATATATATGTATGTATATGCACATGAATATATTATTTTTCATATTCTTTTCCATTATGGTTTGTCACAGAATATTGAATATAGTTTCCTGTGCCATACAGTAAGACCTTGTTGTTTATCCATTCTATATATGAGAGCTTGCCTCTGTTAATCCCAAACTCCCATTCCTTCCCTCCTCTCTTCCCTCCACTGCCTTTTTAAACCTCATCCTTATTTGTGGAATGAAAAGAGGCTATTAATTTAACTTCCTCTGAAGGAAAGTGAATTCTTAAACATGTAAGTAAACATAATTTTAGTGCCTTTAGTGTTTCTCAACCAAAATGACCTAAGGCTGAGTGAATGAGATTATCAGGATAAATTAGAAGAATTTTCAGTTTTAAACATCAGCCTGGATGCTCTATTTTGAGATGAGGCCATACTTGCTCATTAAGCTGGAGGTGTTTCTACTTGCCCAGGTGAGCTAATTCAGGCACACAAAAAATGAGCTCATGATTTAGCAGCTTTTGAGTGGATTCCATTCGCTCTTTTGGGTTATGTTTTGAGTATATCACACTCAGCATCTGATAGTTCTCCCTGTCTATTAAGTGTGATTGTATTGTTTTTTTCTTTCCTTACCTTTACAGCCAAAATATACCTACAGACTTCAGTTCCTGCAGCCGGGCCAGCTTTGAAAAATTCTTTGAAGATAAATTATCCAATTGCCTCTTTAATGTTCCACTGCCTACAGATATCGTATCCACCCCAATATGTGGGAACCAGTTGGTAGAAATGGGAGAAGACTGTGATTGTGGGACTCCTGAGGTACCATCAGCTCTTTTTAAAAATGATCTAGTTTGTTTTTCAATTGCTTAAGAGATGAACTGTAAAAGAACATATGTGTGCATGCTAAATCGCTTCAGTAATATCTGATTCTTTGGGACCCCATGGACCGTAGCCTGCCAGATGTCTCTGTCCATAGGACTCTCCACGCAAGAATACTGGAGTGGATTGCCATGCCCTCCTCCAGGGGATCTTCCTCATCCAGGGATTGAACAGGAGTCTCTTACATCTCCTGCATTGGCAGCCTGTCCTTTACCACTGGCCCCACCTGGGAAACCCAAATGAACCTTGTGTTTCCTGTAATTTTATAGATTTGTGTTTGTAGACAGTGGTCAGGTCAACCTTTCTCACAAAAACCCTGAATTGCTTAAGATCTTCCTTGTTTCCTTCTCAAGATTCCTTCCCCATCTTCTGTTTTATAAATTCCACCCACCAGCTTGGGCTTCATATTCTCAACCCTCCTTTTCTGGGAGAAATACCTCATGTTCTTACGTGCCTAAGACTTACTGGGCAGTTACTTTAGAGCCAGCCCTAGGACAGATCTCAGAGAGTGGAAATAGCTTGCTTAGGGTCATTGGGCTGGTAAATGGAGGAGCCAAGATCTGGATTCAGGTGTTAGGTGTGTTTGTTTTAGCAACCCTGGAGCCTCCCTGCCCTGGGATTCAATCATTCCTTACTGCTTTGGGACTCAGAAATTGTTGTCTGTTCAAAGTGCCTGGCTTGGTCCCACCCTCTTGACAGGGCAGCCAGGACTCTTCATGGGACCTTTGCCCCTATCTTATTAACATTCAAGTGAGTACCAGGCCAAGCCCTTAGGGTGTGAGCCTTTCAGTAACTTGAAAGCCGTGCATGCTTGCTCATTGTCCAACTCTTCAACCCCTTGGGCTGTAGCCAGCCCACCAGGCTCCTCTGTCCATGGGATTTTCCAGGCAAAGATACTGGAATGGGTTGCTATTTCCTCCTTCAGGGGATCTTCCCAACCCAGGGATCCAGCTGTCTCCTGTGTTTCCTGCACTGGCAGATGGATTCTTTATCACTGCACCACCTGAGAAGCCTAACTTCAAAATAGGATTACACATTTATCTTTTCTGTGGGAAAAAGGAAACTTTCCCAGGTGATGTTTGTTTGAAATAAGGTCAACAGTTTCAACACTAAAAATATGTGACTCTAAATACATCACACCTTTTGGCTGAATCTAAACAGCTGCAAGGGGAGGTTCCCCAGTAGGATTTTCCCCCATGCCTCGTGTAGGTGTCTGATTTCCCAGAAACAAGGAGGAGAGAAGACAAAGTATATTGCCTTACAGAGAACTGAGTTAAATGTCAAACTTGAATAAAGAACTATGTTTTTGGATTTTCTGTACATGCTCTAGAGCTTAAGCTTACTGCTGGATAGATACAAAACTGATTAGCTGAACTAATTATGTTCATTAGTTAGAAGAATTTGATTTTCAAAAACTATCCCCTTTATTTTGTTTTATTTCATATTTCACCAAAAATAGACCATGTTCAGTATTAACCTGGTAGATTGGAGAAGCTAGAAAAGATATTAAAAAAAAAGACATAAGTCGAATTCAGATAAATTCAATATTTCTAATGTTAAGCTTGTGTTTTTTCCCCAAATTATTTTCAGACCATATCAAAGGAATGTCTGATGAATAAATTATATTATGAATAGTGCAAAAATAAGACCAAAAGCTAATCTGGCATTTACATGTGTTTCTGGATTTCTTAGGAATGTACCAACATTTGCTGTGATGCAAAAACATGTAAAGTGAAAGAAAATGTTCAATGTGCATTAGGAGAATGCTGTGAAAAATGCCAGGTAAGATTATTATTTATTTATATCTTAATAATTATGTTTACTCTTTGTTTTTTTCTGTATTAAAATCTTACCTTAGAGGTTATGTTAAATGAAATAGGCAAAGTAATATTTTTCTGTCTGTAAAATAATGTTAGCTACCATCTCTCAAGTCCTCACTGAACACTTTTGCAACCATGGGCTGTTTAGTTCTCTGACAGCCCTTTGAGATAGATATTATTATTTCATTTTGTTTTTGAGGGGACAGAGTCTCAGAACAGAAAATATACAAAATAATATAGCCATTAAATGGCAAACTCCAAATATGACCAGTTCTAAAGCCAATTTTTGGTTACTCCTACCTACTGTTTCTTCTGATGCCATGGGATCTTCTTGGACCAAGTCCAGTAACTCTTTGCATATACCCTTTGTAGACAAAAAATGAATCACAGATGTATAGAACGGACTTTTGGCCTCTGAGGGAGAGGGAGAGGGTGGGATGATATGGGAGAATGGCATTGAAACATGTATACTATCATGTAAGAAATGAAGTGCCAGTCTATGTTCGATACAGGATGCAGGATGCTTGGGGCTGGTGCTCGGGGATGATCTAGAGAGATGATATGGGGTGGGAAGTGGGAAGGGGTTTCAGGATTGGGAGCTCATGTACACCTGTGGTTGATTCATGTCAATGTATGGCAAAACCAATACAGTATTGTAAAGTAGAATAAAGTAAAAAAAAAAAAAAGAATCAGTTAATCTAAGAAAGTAATGGAAAATTTTATTCGAGTCAAATTGAGGATCATAACTGGGTAAAATCATCTCACAATGCTCTGGAAACCAGTGAGCCCCATTAGGAGTCAAAGCACAGTTGTGTAAATTTTTCCGGACAAATACATTAATTAACATATTATCAATAATTTGCACAATCCAGATCTAAGTGCCATCATGGCCCCTTACAAGCTCAAGAAGGAAAGTTATTTTTAAGGAGTTGTCTTGTTGGTGTCTTTATGGTTGAGCAGTTATTTCTGCCCATGGGGAGGTTTGGTTCATCCTAACGCAGATACACAGTGCACATTCAGGAAGAGAGAGGAGGCCATGGGGCAGAGATACATTTTTATGTTTAAATTTTTCTTGTCTTGCCATAAAATATGAATTTATTTCACATTTTAATAATGGCTTAGTGGGAAAGTTTATTAGAGGTTCCTTTATCTTCATCCTTTGGTCACTTCCAGGTGAAATTCTTAGAAAAAAAGACTTAGGATGAGGATGCTCTGTCAGTTTCTCTGTGGGGCTTTTTTGAATTTCTCTTCCAGTTAAGAGTTTAGCATATTACATTCTACTATGGCACAGAATTCTGTATTATGATTATTTACCTGTTTTCTTAATTAGACTGATTGTTAAGGTCCAGGATCTGATTCATGCTCACTTAACAAAGAATTGCATACATTTTAAATGCACGGTAATCATGTGAAAAAGGAATATGCAGATGGCATGCTGGGTTATAGGTAGTGTTTGGGATAGATGTTTTTTGTTTGTTTTTGGTTTTGTTTTGTTTTGATGTTGGAGGGAGAGGAAAGAAATAAATAAAGCCAAAAGGAAGAAAATTGGAGAATGTAAGTAGTATTCAGTAAGTATTTATTAAGCCCCCTTTGTTAGAGAGGAGATCAACCCTGGGATTTCTTTGGAAGGAATGATGCTAAAGCTGAAACTCCAGTACTTTGGCCACCTCATGAGAAGAGCTGACTCATTGGAAAAGACTCTGATGCTGGGAGGGATTGGGGGCAGGAGGAGAAGGAGACGACAGAGGATGAGATGGCTGGATGGCATCACTGACTCGATGGAAGTGAGTCTGAGTGAACTCCGGGAGATGGTGATGAACAGGGAGGCCTGGCGTGCTGTGATTCATGGGGTCGCAAAGGGTTGGACACGACTGAGCGACTGAACTGAACTGAACTGATGGGTGATTTAAAAAAAAGTAGCTTGTTTCTAACAAGCTGTGTGTGCTGTTTAGTCACTCAGTAGTGTCTGATTCCTTGTAATCCTTTGGACTGTAGTCTGCCAAGCTCCTCTTGTCTGTCGGGGGAGTGTGTAATTTCCTCGGTTCTGTCTTGCCACAACAAGGATTTGAAACGGCTGACCAGTGTTACAGTTCAGTTTATTCAGCAAGCAAAGGATGGTACATCCTCAAGGGGTGAGGGTGGGTGACCCCAAAGGAAAGGCCTCAATCTGTCTTGGCTTCCTCCTTTTATTCATTTGTTTCCTCCCTGCTGAGCCTGCGCTATGCAAATTGGGCTAGCCAAGAAGCGGGTATGTTTGTTTCACAGAAGTTCTCACTCCAGTCCACAGGTTTTCTTTTGTTCCACTTTTGCAGGCTTTTCCCTTTCTTTTTAGCCACTGCCATTTTGGACTCCTTTTTCCTATTCTAACTACCTAACATTCCCCCAAGAGATGGGATACCCAATTCTTTGGGACTAGGGGTGTCAGGGTCTCTCTGGCTACTTCCTGCTGAGCTGGGATGCGAGGTGCATTGGACCTCCCCTCCTTCTCTCAAATCTCTTAGGATTTGAATGTTTTTCTTGAGGACTATGAGACTTTAACTTAGCTGGAGGTATTTACCCAGAAACAACACATCTCATTCAAGATGGCTCAAGTCCCTTCTTGTTCAGGGGTCAGGAAATCTACCTTCTGGATTTTTCTGTATTTTGGAGTACAACCCCTGCCAAGCTGTGTTGGCTCTTTAGAGCTATCCTGAGAAATCTTGTCCCCAGAAACTTAATTTTGGGGGTGTTCATTAGAATGGCACTCATCTGTAGTCCTGAGTAGCTGAGATCTCCCAGGGGCTTACAGGTGTATTGAGTGTCCTCTTCTGTTTTCTTCCACAGCTTGACTCATTAGTAGTAAATCCAGGAGTTGTGTCCTGGTACCTTGACTGTTGTGGGGCT
This sequence comes from Nanger dama, assembly GCA_917880005.1. Taxonomy (NCBI): domain Eukaryota; kingdom Metazoa; phylum Chordata; class Mammalia; order Artiodactyla; family Bovidae; genus Nanger; species Nanger dama. The sequence goes on along the minus strand of CAKJTW010000078.1, from coordinate 3,220,691 downwards.
AGAAAGTATCACAGGATAGGATGTTCTTCCATTTGGGCTGGAGTTGAGCCTTTGGGGACCCATCTTTCCAGACTTTAATTTGGACTTGAGTCCTTGGAGCATATTGTGGTAGTCTTTAGAATCTTTTGGGTCCTGGTTGACACCCACAAGCATATGTCTTGTTGGAATTGCCCAAAGGCCATGGATTAAGACTGGGGGTCTGAATCTCTGGATCTAGGAAGAGGTCACTGACATAAATAAAAATAGCATCTCATAAGGTCTAAGACCAACCTGTTCCTTAGGGGCAATATGGGCACAGAGGAGAGATATTGGTAAAGCCTCCTTCCATCCCATGGAGGTCTCCTAGGTTATCTTTTTATCATTGATTTTAAGAATTGGTTGGTTCTTTTTACTTTTCCTGAAGACTGAGTGCTCCAGGCACAATGAAGGTAATAAGTAATGCCCAATGCTTTAGAGACCTCTTGGGTGACCTTAGAAGTAAATGATGTCCCATTGTCACTTTATAATGAGCTGAGAAGACCAAATCTTGAAATGATTTCATAGAACAGTTTTTTGTTGTTTTTTTTTAATACCACCTCCTTAGCCTTCTCAGTGTGAGTGGGAAAGCCTTCAATCCATCCTGTGAATTTATCTATCATGACTTGAAGGTATTTATACCCTTGAGAAATTGGTATCTGGGGGAAGTCGATCTGCCAGTCCTCTCCTGGGTAGGTTCCACGCCATTGGACAGGCTGGGCCAGCTGGGGTCCTCAAGCTCCTTGGGAGTTATTTAATTGGAAAGTGGGACAAGAGACCATTTGCCTTATAGTCTTTTGGAGGCCTGTCCCCCTGAAGGCCCTTTCTAGTAATCTTTGGAGGGCCTTCTCCCTAAATGAGTGGTAGCATATAAGGAATTAACCAACTACCACTGGAGGTTCCCAGGCAGGAAAACGAGTCCCTCCTTTTGGAACCACCCCATGTGATCTTCTTGAAAGTGCTCACTCTTAGCTTTAAGAGTCTCACTTTCAGAATATGAAGGAGTTTCTGGCAAATTAGTCTGTGGAACTAAGGTGGCAACACCTATTAGATCATTGGTAATGCTGCTCTCTTTTTGGTGTCCTTTACAATGGGAGACTGAAACCTCAGCAGGCACATGGACTGCCTCCAAGAACCTAAGGATTTGATCACTATACTTGACTGGGGGACCCTCGTGTGGTCTAGTGACCTCTTTCTTCCTAAAATAGCAGCATGTACATGTAGCACCAGAAAGGCATAATTGGAGTCAGTGCAAATGGCTACTCTTTTTCCTTTTCCTAGCTGTAGAGCTTGAGTCAGGGCTATTAGCTCAGCCAATTGGGCTGAAGTACCTGGCGGCAAAGGTTTAGCCTCTATGGTCTCAAAATTGGAGGCTACTTCATATCCAGCTTTTTTACATCCAAGACAAAGGTACTTCCATCAGTGTACCAGGTTACCTCAGGATTGGTCAGAGGATCTTCTGAAAATCCCTCTTGGGGTTTTGTCCAGTGGCCCAAAGTTTCTAGGCAAGAGTAAAAGGGGAGAAAGTCCTCAGGGCTAGGCAGGAACATAGCTGGATTAAGAACCTCACAAGAGGATACAGACAGGCCTGAATTTTCTATCAGTACTACTTGATATCTGAGGATCCTTTGATCAGACATCCATAAATGGCCTCTCCCATTCAGGAGTTGTTTCACTTGGTGGCTGGAAAAATAGCTAATTTGCCCCTAAAAGAGAGTTTTCAAGCATCTTCTATCAGGACTGCAGTAGCTGCAAGATTTTGAAAGCAGGGAAAGATCTCTTCCCAATAAAGGAGTAGGACACTCAGGGACCACCAGAAACTGGTGGGGAAATACTTTTCCATCCCAGCAACAAAGAAGTGCTTGGGTAAATCTTTTTGTTACTGTTTTTCTTGTAGCAACAAAAATGGCACAGGTTTGGGAGGAGAATGCTCCAGAGTAGGAGGTCAGGACAGAGTAGGTAGCTCTGTGTCAACCAAGAAATTCTTGGACCTACTTGCCACATCTCATTGGACCCTTGGCTCTGGCTCCATGAAGGTTATCTGTGACAGGTAGGCTGGCTGGAGCAGGCCACTTCAGTCCTATTGAACCATCAAGAGGGAAGGCTTGGTGCTTGACCTTGAGGCTCTTGGGTCTCAAGGGCAGAGTGCCACCCAGTGTCCCATTTGATGGCATTTGTAGCAAGCTGTTTTAGCAGACTTGTCACAGTTTGGACACTCTTTGGCCCAATGTACCACCTGTCTACAGATTAGGCACATGCCTTGTGCCTTGTCCTTCAAGGACTCGGAATTTGCCATAGGGCTTCCCTGGAAGGCAGCCAGCATCTGGGCATGCCTTACTTCTTTCCTTCTTTCCCTTTGCTGGGCCTTGGCTTCCCTCTCTTGTTCTCTGTTATAAAAGGTATTGGTGGTGGTCTGTACCATCTCATCTAAAGAGGCAGTAGGGTCCTGATGCAGTAGGGTATAGGGTATAGGGTATAGGCAGTAGGGTATAGCTGTTGCAACTATACCCTGATGTCGGATGTACACTGGGACAGGAATTTGTCCTTTAAGATCACCTGTTCCTCGTAAGAGTCTAAGTTGGTAAACTTTTGGAGGGCCTCTTTAGACTTTCCAGAAAGGCAGTGGGGTTCTTGTAGGACTCCTGAGTTATTGCTGAGACTGGGCAAAGTCCTACAACTAGTAGGCTTCCTTCTATTTCCTTGGGTGGACTTCCTTAGGGGTGAGTCTATCTGAAGCTTATCCTACCTGAGAGCCAGGCATACTTGGGTCAGAGTGCAGATCCCCAGGCAGGTTGAGATGTGACAACCTCCTGGAGATTGAATCCCCGGGCAGGTTGAGGCATGACAACCTCCCGAGAATTGGGTCCCTGGGCAAGTCAAGCCATGTAGACCTCCTGGGACCCCTGGACTGGTGGATCCCTGAGAAGACTGAGGCATGACAACCTCCCAAGGATCAGATTCCTAGGCAGGTTGAGCAGGTTGACCTCCTGAGACACCCAGGCTGGAGCTGGGCATTCCCAATGACTCTAGTGTGACTAGTGTTGGGTAGGATTAAGGGGTTGTAATCTTAACTCATTGCTGGCTTGTCCACCACAGATGGGAATAGATACTATGATGTAAAGCAATCCAAGCCAGTACCCTGGGACTGGGAATCTGAGGAAATAGCCATAAACCTTATCCTCTTATTTCTCTGAGGGAATGTAAGTCACTGATTTCCTCCCTTAGTCTTCCAGAGCAGTTTAAGGTATTTCCAATGGTAAACATTTCATTGTCATAGACCCATTTTAGGTAATAACAGATGTAATGACAAAGGAGCAGGTTATCTGGTCCTGTTAGGGGCTTTAAGAGTATTTTAATAATAAGCTGGATGGAGCAACGTTGCCTACAGTAGGGGCAGGTTTAAGGTTGTAGGAGTTAGTAAGTGGCTTAAGGACAAAATGGTAAGAAGCAACAGATCAGATGTTCCATAAAAGTGGAGTGGAGATTTGATCCAGGGGTATGTTTGTAGCTTTAGGAGAAGGGTGGCAAGGGTTTGGGCCCAAACAATCTGTAGGGTTAACTCCCAAAGTGGCAACATTGTCCCCGGAAGCCCAGTTGCCCTTGAAGGGATGCCACCAACAGATTAACTCCTAGCAGGCATTGGGGGGCGGGGGCTGTCACCCACCCTAGCAGGTTCACTGGAGAGGTGCTGTTATTGCATCTGTTGTGGGAAACATGGAAGATGAAGGCGTGAATCTCTGGAGGGATTGGATATTATACAGTATTTTCCTCTCAAGGGCTAGCTATTTTCTGGTTGTTCTGCCAGAAGATTGTAGAGGCAACATTGTGAGCCTGGACAGGGCTCATGAAAAGAGCATGAAACAGGACTGAAGCAGACAGGGCACAACTTTTGAAAGACTGATATAGCCCAAGGGCATAACATAAACCAATTAAAATCAAATGGGTCCAAGATGCAGACAAGTCAAATTCAACTAAAACCTTCAATCTGCAAGCTAAATGACACATCTGGAGGCGCCATGACATTTCTAAGGCACTATCAAAAGACCAAGGACTGTTTCCCCAAATGTTGGAATGATCCTCCCACTCATTAGCATATGAAATCACCTAACCCATAAAACTAACTACACCACATTTCATGGCCACCATATATACCCTCTGTGATGGCACACACTCTGTGGACTGTGCTTCTCTGTAAATTCAAACAAATCTACCTCTTACTTATCACTGTGTCTCTCACTGAACTTTTTGCAATGAGACATTAAGAACCTGAGTTTCATTAGGTGCTGAAACCAGGCACCATGAGTTTTGGCTGGGCTCAAGTCCTGATTGGACACGACTGAGTGACTAAGCATAGCGCAGAGTTTCTGCCACATGGGTTTCAGTCCCAATCTTAGGTAAACAGTTTCAAACACAACTTTCAGAAATGAAAAGACGATGACCTGCCCAATACTTTGTAAACAGAGGCATAGTTGGAGAGAGGAGCTAAAGGACGGGAGAAAAAGCAGTGGGAAAAACATGCCAAGGAACCCCTTTCATAACTTGCTGGAAAAACTGCTAAATGCCTGACCTGTGCCCATAATTTTCATTGGCCTGATCCTGGGCACAAAGGAGGTTAAGGACCAAAGAACCCTCACCCACTTGGGCAACAGCTACTAGGGCACAGCAGATAGTGGAGCCTTCCAGGACACACTGGGAGTAGCCCCTGCCTGAGTCCCTCAGTTGTGCCCACGACCATTCATCTGTTCACAGGGAGTTCGAGGAAATAACAAGAGACTGTAGAGGAATTAAGATTCTGTTAGCCATATGTCCATCCAGCCATAGGGGCGAGGACCTCCTACCTAAACTGGAGGACTTCTGGAATCTGAGACTGAGCCTCATGAGCTTTTGTCTAAGTTTGTTTTTTCTGTCCCCATTTCCAGCACACTGGGCTTCTTGTCATTTCCACTGTGCTGGGTTTCCTTTGCGTTTTTGTCTAGTTTGTTTTTTCTGTCCCCGTTTCCAGCACACTGGACTTCTTGTCATTTCCACTGTGCTGGCTTTCCTTCACGTTCAGCTTCCAGCATGTGAGCTTTCACCAAGTTGGTCTTCTGCTGTGCTTGGTCTCTGCCTCACTGAGGGTGAGCTGAGGTTGTTTCAGCCAGGTTACATCTGGGTCACGGCATCAGATATGTCAGGGGATTGTGTAATTTTCTCACTGCAACAGAGATTTGAAACAGCAGACCAGTGTTACAGTTCAGCTATAGCTCAGTTTTATTTGGCAAGCAAAGTATAGTACACCCTCAAGCCGTGAGGGTGGGCTGACCCCAAAGGAGAGGCCTTAATGATCTTGGCTTTCTCCTTTTATGCATTTGTTTCCTCCCCACTGAGCCTGCCCTATGAAAATTGAGCTAGCCAAGAAGTGGGTATGTTTTTTCCACCTGAAGTTCTCAATCCAGTCCACGGGGTTTTTTTGACCCATTTTTGTGGGCTTTTCCCATTCTTTGTCTTTTAGACACCACCATTTTGGACTCCTTTTTCCTATTCTAACTACCTAACATGTCCATAGGCTTTTTTATGCAAAAATACTGGAGTGGATTGCCATTTTCCTCCTTCAGGGGATCTTCCTGACCCAGGGATCAAACCTGCGACTTCTGTGTCTCTTGCATCGCGCACACACACACACACACACACACACACACACACACGTGGTATTTTTCCTCAAAATATTTGCTGTTTCCTTCGGATGAGGATATATTCATACATACCTGAAATGGATGAAAATACTATACATGATTAAATGCCAGGTAGATATTATAATGATATATAACCTTTGTGTATATTACTTTCCACATATTTTTTCAGTTAATTTTCATAATAGCTTATAAAGTTAAGATTAAACTCACTTGCTAAGGGTACACATCTAACCACTAGCAGAGCCAAGTATATCTTTCATATCCAAATTATGTGTCTTTCATCCAAATTATGTGTCTTTCATATCCAAATTCTGGGCTGTTTTCCTACTACACGTGGAAAAGAGGAGCAGTGATCTACACATTGAAGGGATCAGAGGAGTTTTCATGGAAAAATGAGGGTTTCAAACAGTTTGGGAAGTAGAGCAGATTTTATATAAACAGAAAGAAAAAAAAATCCAAATGAGGAAAGAATAAACAGAAGGTAAATCATGGTTTGTGTGACATCTGATAAGAAAGTTAGTATGACTGGAGCAGAGGGGCTTTGCAGGGTTTCATAGGCCCCAGTGAAAATTTTGATTATATGCTCTCACCAGTGTAAAGATAGTAAAAGTTTCTTGATGTGAAGTGATGGTGGTTTAGTCACTGAGTCATATCTGACTCTGAGACCCCATGGACTGTAGCTCACAAGACCTCTCTGTCCCTGGGATTTCTCAGGCAAGAACACTGGAGTGAGAACACATCTAGTTGCTTCAGCTAAGGAAGGAGGTGATTCCAGTATCCACACAGGCCTCTTTAGATCTGCCTGAATGGCAGGATTTCTTTGACTAATATTTCTCTGAGCAAATAAGAGCAAGATTTGCAGTAATAGATTTTAATGGAATTAACACAGCAAATGAATGGTTTTGGTTTGTTTCTCCCTCCTAATAAATCATTCCATAGGAAGATGTGAGTGAAAAAGAAATATCTAAAATTACATTAAAAGGAATTCAGGATTAGGAAACTCGATGCCTGGGGAAATCTCAGAGCATGCTGATCTGGGTTTCGAAGCTTATCTTCTTTATTACAAAAGATTCACTTCACCAGTAAATTTCTGGAGCTACAGATTTAAATCTCCTTGTAAAGCTTGAGAAAGATGCATTTAACAAAGGGAGAGGTAACTTCCTTCTTTGCATCTATAATATTGCTGGGTGTTCTAAAATATTTTTTCATTGTTATTTTTTATAGCAGTTGCTCTACAAATTCAGAAGTATTGATTGCTTTAACAACTCAGAGCTTTGCCAAAGTCAGTAGAAGAGACATTACAGGAGTGATTTTGGCTTATACAATACAAATGTAAACTAAAATAGAACAATACCTCTAGGTACACATTGCTAATTAAAGGCCATAGGGAAAATATAATTGGCATCAATTTGAGATATTGTGGTAGGTCAGGTGGAAAAAGTCCATGTCTACATTTGTATTTCCCTACAGTTTAAAAAGGCTGGTGAGGTGTGCAGACCAGCAAAAGATGAGTGTGACCTGCCTGAAATGTGTGATGGCAAATCTAGTCTTTGCCCCAGTGATCGATACCAAATCAACGGGTTCCCTTGCCAGAATGGGAAAGGCTACTGCCGGATGGGAATGTGCCCCACCCTGGAGCAGCAGTGCACTTACCTCTGGGGACCAGGTACGAGGACAAGCCCAGTGTCACTGGCATGTCTGCCTCTCTCCGTGTCCATACACAGGAAAACCGTATCATTCCAAGTGACAGTGTTTCATCATGGCTGAAGTAGCATTCTGTCCCTTTCGTCCTTCCTTTATGGTTTCCTTTGCTGTGCAACAGCTTTTACATTTAACTAGGTTTCATTTGTTTATTTGTCTCTATTTCCATCACTCTAGGAGGTAGGTCAAAAAGATCTTGTGATTTATGTCAACGTGTGAACTGCCTATATTTTCCTTTAAGAGTTTTATAGCATCTGGCCTTACATTCAGGTCTTTAATCCATTCTGAGTTTATTTTTGTGTGTGGTGTTAGTAAGTGTTCTAATTTCATTCTTTTTACATGTAGCTGTCCAGTTTTCCCAGTACAACTTACTGAAGAGACTGTCTTTTCTCCACTGTATATTCTTGCCTCTTTGATCATAGATTAGGCGGCCATAGGCATGTGAGTTTATCTCTGGACTTTCTATTCTGTTCCATTGATTAATCTTTTGTTCTGATCTTTTGCTGTGAGTGTATAGGTATGCAAGATTTCTGTGTATTAATTTTGTATCCTGCAATTTTACCAAATTCATTGATGAGCTCTAGTAGTTTTCAAATTCATTGAGGAGCTCAAATTCATTGATGAGTAGTTTTCTGGTAGCATCTTTAGGATTTTCTATATAGTATCATGTCATCTTCAAATAGTGACAGTTTTTTGTGTTTCTTTCCATTATGGTTTATTACAGGATACTGAATGTAGTGCCCTGAGCTATACGATGGGACCTGATTTCTCAACCATCCTATAATAGTTTGTATGTGCTAGTCTTAGACTCCATAGGCTTTTTATTATTTTTAACTTCATTGTTGTTTTTTCAAAGGCTGGATTCATATTTTCTAGGTCTCCCTTATTGATCTTTAAAGTAGAGGAGAGAGAAGGAGTAGAGGCATTAGAAAAAGAAGGATAGAGGCATTTGACTCAATAGAACTTGATTTGAAATCTGATTTTTCATCTCTCTTTGTGGCTTTAACCAATACCACCCTCTGTACCTTTATTAACAAAATGAGAATGCTAATAAGAATGGGTAGTTATACGCCATGTTCTACTGACCAGGCACTCTTCTCAGTGGCTCATATAGATTAACTCATTTAATCTTTGTAATAGTGGGCTTCCTTGGTGGTCCAATGGTTAAGACTCTGTCTTCCAGTGCAGAGGGTGTGGGTTCAATCCTTGGTAGGGGAACTAAGATCCCACATGACTCCAGGTGTGGTCAAATATTTAAGTAAATAAAGTTTGTTTTTAAAAAGGATATAATCATAAAAACTTTAAAAAAATCCTCATAATAACATTATGAGGGCATACTATCATAGAGTCATCATTTTTACACAAAGCAAATTAAAAGCTTAAGGCAGTTAACCATATCACACAGCTCTTAACCACTGATTGCCCATCTGATGAAGATTGCATGAGAAATTAAACTTGTGATGCACATTACTTCATGGCAGAGTAGAAGTCTGACTATGCATAGGGTGTACCTGTCACATGTGTACCCTCCAACAGGACAGCATTCCAGTATCTGCCTGTGGGCTGCTGCTAGGATAACTATGGCTCTTCTAGCTAAGTCTTCAGTCTTACAGGTATTTCCAAATATTTAGATAGCCATCGTTCAAAAATAAGCCATCCAAAAGATTTTTTTAACTCCAGACATCTCTCTTGATATTGTATCAAAGTAAACTATATTTCCAAGAAGAGGTATGATGCTAAAATCATGTTCTTCATGCTGGTTTTCTGTTTCATGAATCCTTTGTAGCACTGAACTACTTACCTCTCTTCTTTCCATCTATGACCTTACTGACCTTGTTTGATCCCAGGAGCCCAGGTTGCAGATAAGTCATGTTTTAGAAAAAATGAAGCTGGGACAGCTCGTGGATACTGTCGAAAAGTGAACAGCACACACATTCCCTGTAAAGCAGAGTAAGTGGCCTTGCTATTTGAACTTCCTTGCTCATTTTCACACATGCTGATTTATCTCATTTAAAGAGAAAGTAATTTGGACATCATTTATTTGATAAACATTCATTGAGTGACTATTACTTGCTTTATTTTAGGCTAGGCACTGAGTTAAAAGGTAAATAGGGAATGATTCCCGTTTTTCAATCTCTCATAATGCATGCTTCAAAGGACACCAAGTATAGCTGCTGTTAAATAGAATGAATGCTTGAGAAGAAACATACAAGAGTAAATGGGCCTCGTTGGAAATGTGCACACTTATTCTCCAGTATGCTTCAGATGCTTTTCCATCTACTGCACTTCATGATGATTCTATGGTAGAAATACATATCTTCTTAGAGGGATAAGCAACACAATGATTGTACAGTTTTTTTTTTTTTTTTAATTTACCATAGCATTCCATAAAGAAAAAAATACAGTAAGGGAAAAGGTTGACAACTGACCTAAAGAATTTGTTTTCCATAAAAAAATTAATAGTCTTAAAAAGAAAAGATAAAACACTGTAATCAATGAACTTGAGATTTTTCTATATATTTCCCTTGGATTCCACAGCTCTAGGATGATTTTTAAAAATTAAATAATAGGTGAAATACCTGTTCCAAACTTTGCATGTGCAAACTAGTGTGTAACAAGACACTTAATGAAAAAGATCAGCATTTCTTCAAGTTTTTTTCTGTTGAAATAACACTAATTTTTTTCGATGATAGTTATTACCAAACTATTTTGGACAGAAGATCATCTCTTGGGGAGTCTGAGCCTCAAAGATGGTCATGCCTTGTGGGCTCTCCTTTATAGGAAATCAGGGGAGAATATATTAGTAAAAGGCTATATGTGTATGGGAGTAGGGTGAGTGGGTAGCAATATTTAGTATGAGAAATTATGATAGGGAAAAAGGCTAGGGTAATTCCATCTTTCCTCTGTAAAGTGTACACACACCCTTGTCCTGTATAAATGCTTGTGTGAATACTGGATAATTTCTGCAACCAAAGGCATAAGCATTTCATTTCTTCCCACAGACTGGCCTTCTGATCACTTCTTAATAATTTTTGCTTGTAGTGAGAAGTAAGCTTGAAATTCCCTAGGTCCTAGAGCCTTCCTAGGGCGTCCTTGGTGGCTCAGAGGATAGAAAGTCTGCCTGTGATGCAGGAGACCTGGGTTGAGTCTCTGGGTTGGGAAGATCCCCTGGAGAAGGAAATGGCAACCCACTCCAGTATTCTTGCCTGGAGAATTCCATGGATAGAGAAAGTTGGCAGGCTACAGTCCATGGGGTCGCAGAGTCAGATATGACTGAGCAACTTTCACCTTTTTAGAGCCATACTCTTAAAGCTCTACCTAAATGATTCAAGAAAAATACCATCTCATTTCTGGAAAGAATGCATGCCTTTCTCTGCTCCTCAGTGGTATTTTTCTAAAAGCGACCAGAGTAATCAGAAGAATCTGATTCTAACACTCTCAGAAGACTTTTTTCACAACTTTCCTCTAAATTTTGCATAAAAGCAATTGATTCTAATATTGTTGACATTGACTTTCTTCCTCTTGCTAGTGAATGCAAGGCTTTAGTGATCCCCTGGCAGTTTCATCTGAATTTGCAGGGGTTCTTTCAGGGACCTACATGATGCCTTGAGTGTCATCCAAGGCTCAGCCTTATACTGATACAACTATAGTCAAGAGAATTATTCCACTGCAATTCATGCAATAAATAACCTTAGCTGAAACAAGACAGAGACTGACTTCCTAGGTGCCCTCCTTGATGTTAAGAACTGATGTTGAAGCTGAAGTTCCAATACTTTGGTCACCTGATGCAAAGAACTGACTCATTGGAAAAGACCCTGATGCTGGGAAAGATGGAAGCCAAAAGGGAAAGAGGAAGCAGAGGGTGAGATGGTTGAAGAGAATCGCCAACTCAGTGGACATGAATTTGAGCAAACTGTGGGAGAAAGTGAAGGAGAGGGGAACCTAGCATGCTGCAGTCCATGGGGTCCTGAAAAGTCAGACACAACTTAGTGACTAAACATCAATAACAATACACATCCTCACATAAGGCCATCTTCAAGAATCTGAAGTTAAGGTTCTGCATCCTTCCCACTGGCCAGAATTTATGTTATTGGCTAAAATTAGGGAATCTGGGAGATGAGGGTTTTGTTGCTGTTTCCTTTAGCAACACCAGGGCTTGCAAACCATTGAATATGGTGGTTCTGTTACTTAAGAATAAGGGGAAACTGGTATAAAGGAGAACTAGGACTCTCTGCCTTAGGGAAAAATATAATTTGTTAAATATCGGTAGTCCAGGAGGTGATTTATATTTGTATAAAACTGCAGTTTGGATCCTGGTGTTTTAACTGCAGTGAATTTTGGCTTTTCCTCAGAGATGCCTTGTGTGGGAAGCTATTCTGCAATGGTGGCTCAGATTATCTGCCCTGGGAAGGAAATATAGTCACGTTCCTGGCATGTAAACTATTTGATCCTGCAGACAGCAGTGAAGAAATTGGCATGGTAATCAATGGAACCAAATGTGGCGAAAAGAAGGTGAGTTGAAACTGCGGCTTTTACTCAGAATGTTCTTTCTGTTTGTTTTTTGTTTTGTTCATTTTCTTCTCAGGGCCTCCCTGTGTTTCACGGAGCACAATTTTCAAAGTAATGTTTATGCCATTCATGTATACATGACTGTGTTCTTCCCTTCAGTGTTATTTAATAAGTACCTATTATGTGCTTAGCACTAGGATGTTAAATTTGGGCAAGTTTTACTGCCCCTAAATTGGTAGGTTTTCAGCAAATGATAGCCAGTGATAATAATAAATATAAAACAATACTACTTATTTTTACACAAATTTTTATTTTAATCTTAGAGATGATATGATAGTAACATATTTTCCATGTTAATTTTGCTTGGAATGAGTACCTTCTACCATGGCAATGCTGGCAATGCTTGAGGTGAGGTGGAGTGAAGTCGCTCAGTCGTGTCCGACTCTTTGAGACCCCGTGGACTGTAACCTACTAGGCTTCTCCGTCCATGGGATTCTCCAGGCAAGAATACTGGAGTGGATTGCTAAATGCTAACCATCAGTCTACAGAGCTGAATGAAAGAGGTGGATTAAGGGAATAATCCATGAGGAATGAAGTAAGGAAATTTTCTTTGGAGAGGACTTCTTAAATATTTTATTACAAAAATTACCTAGATTCCACCTTCCTATTTTCAAAAGGATGTTGTGATTTCTTGCATGCATGCATGCTTAGTTGCTTCGGTCTTTTCCGATTCTTTGTGACCCTGTGGACTGTAGCCTGTCAGGCTCCTCTGTCCATGGGATTTCCCAGGTAAGAATACTGGAGTGGGTTGCCATTTCCTCCTCCAGGGGATTTTCCAGATTGAGGGGCTGAACCCACGTCTCCTGCATCTCCTGCATTGCAGGCAGATTCTTTATCCACTTAGCCACCTGGAAAGCTCTTGATAGCACTAAGCTAAGCTAAGCTAGCTAAGTCACTTCAGTCGTGTTCGACTCTGTGCGACCTCATAGACGGCAGCCCACCAGGCTCCCCCGTCCCTGGGATTCTCCAGGCAAGAACACTGGATTGGGTTGCCATTTCCTTCTCCATTGATAGCATTAATAGTAGCTAAAAATATAAGAGTAACTCCTGAAGGGTTAACAGTTTGCATAGGTGATATCTTTGGACATTCATGTCAGTTTTGTGTTTTTCACATCACTTTCAGATTTGCATTAATGCAGAATGTGTGGATATGGAAAGAATTTACAAATCAGCAAATTGCTCCTCTAAGTGCAAAGGACACACTGTAAGTAAGTCTTGACAGTGTTTCCCAAAGCTTGCTGAATCCTATGTCATTTTAGGTCAGACAGTTTGGGTGATGTTTCAGTGATGAATGATTAAAACAATTAAGTTTATCTAATTCTTTAGTACTTTGATTCAATGAAAACTTCCTTCAAAGAACCTGATACTGAAATTCCTGGTTTTTTTCAACTTTTTATTTTGTATTGGCATATAGCCAATTAAACAAATGATGTTGTGATAGTTTCAGGCAAATATCAAAGGGACTTGGTCACACACACACACATATCCATTCTCTCCCAAACTCCCCTCCCATCCAGCCTGCTGCATGACCCTGAGCAGAGTTTCCTATGCTGTAGGTAATCTTTGTTGGTTATCCATTTTAAATAGAGCAAGTATACATGTCCACCCCAAACTCCCTAATTATCCCTTCCCCCAACAACCATAATTTCATTCTCTAAGTCTGTGAGTCTCTTTCTGTTTTGTTAAGTTCATTTTTATCAGTTCTTTTAGATGCCACATATAAGTATGTCATATGATATTTCTCCTTCTCTGCCTGACTTACTTCACTCAGGATGACATTTCTCTAAGTTCATCTATGTTGCTGCAGATGGCATTATGAAATTCCTATTATTGATGCTTAAATTATGTAGGTAGTTGAAAGGCTGCAGAGCAGGGGGTTATTCTTTTGTTTTGTTTCTTTTTTGAAATGTACTTAATTATGGACGAATAAGCCCTTGTGTTGAGCATTAGTTCAGTGAGAAAACTAACAGAACTGTTGCTCCTCTAGGTGTGTGACCATGAGCTCCAGTGTCAGTGTAAAGAAGGATGGGCCCCTCCTGACTGCTCTAGTTCCTCCACAGTCTTCAGTACGTAACATTACATGTCTAACTTGGAGATAATTGCTCACCTCTTCCAAGTATTTATTTCCTGTTATGCAAGATTCCATGTCTTTTCTCTTTCTTCTTGGAATTCCTGTTTTGTAGGTAATGAATCCACGATATTAACCTCCAAAGTTTCTCATCCAAGTTTTAAATCATATTTCCCACCCTCTTATGTTGAAATTTTATATTTGTCATTTCATACTAATTTTCTGAGTTTTCTTACTTTACAATTGTCCCATTTTCATAACAGCCTTGACTGAAGTATACTAGGTATAATATCCTCATAAAACTCTCTAAGAATATGACTTATTATTTTTGCAGTTTCAGTCTCTTCTCCAGATTACCTCTATTTCTTTTGAGTTGAATGTTTGTTTGTTTTTTTAACCCTCTCTTCTCTTATAGTGCACTGTGCTATTTTTCTTCAGGATATATGATCCTTCATTGAATGTGGGATTAGGTTGATTGAATTAGCTCACAGGGGTTTTCTTGGCATGTGTGCATGCTTGTTGGACCTTACCTCTCCTGATGGGAGATCTGCCTGAGAGCTCTATCAGTAGGCAGATCTTCCTATAAACCTCTGACCTTCATTGTGGAAACAGCCAGAGTAGAGAGCCTGACCTCCAGTTGCCATGGTGATAAATATCTTCCTGAGGACAGAGCTCTTCATTACATTTACTTTTAGAAACAGTTGCTCTTCCTCAGGACCTCTTCCTATTGCTTTACAACCTTTAAGCGATTTGGCATAAATAGAATTGTTATATTTTAGCAACTCTTGTGGGTCAGTAGTGATAATGCATTGAAATTTTCGTTGAAATTATTTTTCTAGCTAGTAATGATAGAATCTTTTCTTAATTATTTTTGGCCGTTGGTATTTTCTCTTTTATGAAATATATTTGTTCACGCCATTTTGTGTATTTTTCTATTGGGTATCTCCCTGACCCCCTGTTAACTTGTTAAGTTTTAATATATTTGATATAAACTATTTTTCAGTTATACGTGCTGCAAATAACTCCATTCATTCTGTGTTTCTCACTATTTGTGATGTCATGCAATTAAAGAGGATTTTAATTGTAATGTAGTTAATTTGTTTATCATTTCCTTGATGATTAGTTTTCCCTTCTGTGTCCTTTTAAGGAATTTTTTATATCCTGAAGTTATGAATGTATATCCATATATGATCTTCTGAAAAGGATTATTTTATTGCTTTTTCAAATTTAAATCTATAATGTATCTGGAATTATTCTGTGTATGATGCAAGTGTTCAATTTCACTTTTATCCCAGATAGATACTCAATTGTCACACTATCATTTATGCAATAGATCTGTGTTGTGCTAAATCATTTCAGTAGTGTCCATCTCTTTGTGATCCCATGGACTGTAACTCACCAGGCTCCTCTGTCCATATGATTCTCCAGGCAAGAATACTGGAGTAGGTTGCCATGCCTTTCTCCAGAGGATCTCCCTGACTCAGGGATCAATCCCTTGTCTCTTGTGTCTCCTGAACTGGCAAGTGGGTTCTTTACCACTAGCACCACCTGGGAAGCCTATGTAATATATCATCCTTCCTTAATGCTTTATAGTATCAATTTTCCAATAAAAGCATATGTGTCTGCATGTGTGTCTTTCTGAGGTATTTCTACTTTTTGGGGGTTCTATTTGACTATCCATATGCCAGTATAAGGCCTTCATAGGTGACTCAATGATAAAGAATCCTTCTGACATTTCAGGAGATGTGGGTTCATTCCCTGGATTGGGAGGAAATTTCCTCTTCCTGGAGGAGGAAATGACAACTCACTCCAGTATTCTTGCCTGGAGAATCCCAGGGACAGAGGAGCCTGGTAGGCTATAGTCCATGGGGTCACAAAGAGTCTGACACAACTGACCACACACATGCCAGTATAATATTCTTTTTATTATTGTATCTTTAAGATAAGTTTGTTATCTTAGAGGCAGTCCTTTAATTTTGTTCTTCAAGAATGTTTTGGCTATTAGCTTTTGTACTTCCACATATATTTTACAGTCAGATTTTCAAGTTACACACACAATTCCTGTTGGAATTTAAAGTTAGTCTCAACTGTATCTATAGATTCACTTGGAGAAGAATGAGCATATATAAAATATTGAATTCCAAACTCAGTACATGAAATAAGTATCCATTTACTTAGCATTCTTTAATTTTGCCAAATAATATTCAATGATTTTCACCATAGAATTTTTATATATAATATATATTAATTAGATTTATAAGAAACTACCACACAATTGCACTCATCTCACATGCTAGCAAATAAATGCTCAAAATTCTCCAAGCCAGGCTTCAGCAATACATGAACCGTGAACTTCCAGTTGTTCAAGCTAGATTTAGGAAAGGCAAAGGAACCAGAGATCAAATTGCCAACATCCACCGGTTCATCGAAAAAGCAAGAGAGTTCCAGAAAAACATCTATTTCTGCTTTATTGACTATGCCAAAGCCATTGACTGTGTGAATCACAATAAACTGTGGAAAATTCTGAAAGTATAGGAATACCAGACCACCTGACCTGCCTCTTGAGAAACCTATATGCAGGTCAGGAAGCAACAGTTAGAACTGGACATGGAACAACAGACTGGTTCCAAATAGGAAAAGGAGTATGTCAAGACTGTGTATTGTCACCCTGCTTATTTAACTTATATGCAGAGTACATCAGAGAAGGTGATGGCACCCCACTCCCGGTACTCTCACCTGGAAAATCCCATGGATGGAGGAGCCTGGTAGGCTGCAGCCCATGAGGTCATGAAGAATCGGACACAACTGAGTGACTGAACAGAACTGAACTAAACTGAGAATATAGAACTTCAACTAATTTTTGTATATTTGTTTTTATAGGAAGCACCTCTGCTAACCTGTCAATAATTTTAGTAACTTATGAATTCTTTTATATTTTCTACATATTCAGTCATACTGTTTGAGAAAAATGAGTTTTGCTACTTCTCTAATAGTCACAATTTTAATTTCTTATACTTTTCTTCAACATTGTGCAATGTTGAACAGAAGTAGCAAGAGATAGCAAGCCTCTTTATTTCTTTCCCATTCTTAGGAAAGACTTTCAGTATTTTGCCCTATTATCTAAAGGTATTCTTTCATATTAGATCCTCTTCATCTGACTAAGAAAATTCACTTCTATTCCTAGTTTGCTAAGAATCGTATCAAGTACTTTTAATGTATTGGTTAAGATTTTTAAATCTTTACTTTGTTGGTATTGCAAAATAAATTGATTGATACTTGAACGTTTATCTAACTTTGCATTCCTTGCATAAACCCAACATGGAAATATTTAATAGCTTTTATAGATACACTGGAGCTGTGAAGAGACACCCCACGTCCAAGGTAAGAGAAACCCAAGTAAGACCATAGGTGTTGCAAGAGGGTATCAGAGAGCAGACGCACTGAAACCATAGTCACAGAAAACTAGTCAATCTAATCACACAGACCACAGCCTTGTCTAACTAGGTGAAACTAAGCCATGCCATGTAGGGCCACCCAAGATGAGCAGGTCATGGTGGAGAGGTCTGACAGAATGTGGTCCACTGGAGAAGGGAATGGCAAACCACTTCAGTATTCGTGCCTTGAGAACCCGATGAGCAGTATGAAAAGACAAAATGATAGGATACTGAAAGAGAACTCCCTAGGTTAGTAGGTGCCCAATATGCTACTGGAGATCAGTGGAGAAATAACTCCAGAAAGAATGAAGGGATGGAGCCAAAGCAAAAACAATACCCAATTGTGGATGTGACTGGTGATAGAAGCAAGGTCCAAGACTGTAAAGGGCAATATTGCATAGGAACCTGGAATGTCAGGGCCATGAATCAAGGCAAATTGGAAGTGGTCAAGCAGGAGATGGCAAGAGTGAACACTGACATTCTAGGAATCAGCGAACTAAAATGGACTGGAATTGGTGAATTTAATTCAGATGACCATTATATCTACTGCTGCAGGCAGGAATCCCTCAGAAGAAATGGAGTAGCCATCATGGTCAGCAAAAGAGTCTGAAATGCAGTACTTGGATGCAATCTCAAAAACGACAGAATGATGTTCGTCTCCAAGGCAAACCATTCAATATCACAGTAATCCAAGTCTATGCCCAAACAGTAACTCTGAAGAACTGAAGTTGAACAGTTCTATGAAGACCTACAACACCTTTTAGATATAACAGCCCCAAAAGATGTCCTTTTCATTATAAGGGACTGGAATGCAAAAGTAGAAAGTCAAGAACACCTGGAGTAATGGGCAAATTTGGCCTTGATATACAGAATGAAGCAGGGCAAAGACTAATAGAGTTTTGCCAAGAGAATGCACTGGTCATAGCAAACACCCTCTTCCAACAACACAAGAGAAGGCTCTACACATGGACATCACCAGATGGTCGACACTGAAATCAGATTGATTATATTCTTTGTAGCCAAAGATGGAGAAGCTCTATACAGTCAACAAAAACAAAACTGGGAGCTGACTGTGGCTCAGATCATGAACTCCCTATTGCCAAATTCAGACTTAAATTGAAGAAAGTAGGGAAAACCACTAGACCATTCAGGTATGACCTAAATCAAATCCCTTATGATTCTACAGTGGAAGTGAGAAATAGATTTAAGGGACTATATCTGATAGATAGAGTGCCTAATGAACTATGGAGGGGACGTTCATGACATTGTACAGGAGACCGGGATCAAGACCATCCCATGGAAAAGAAATGCAAAAAGCAAAGTGGCTGTCTGGGGAGGCTTTGCAAATAGCTGTGAAAAGAAGAGAAGTGAAAAGCAAAGGAGAAAAGGAAAGATATAAGCATCTGAATGCCGAGTTCCAAAGAATAGCAAGAAGAGATAAGAAAGCCTTCCTCTGCAATCAATGCAAAGAAATAGAGGAAAACAACAGAATGCAAAAACTAGAGGTCTCTTCAAGAAAATTAGAGATACCAAGGGAACATTTCATGCAAAGATGGGCTCCATAAAGGACAAAAATGGTATGGACCTAACAGAAGCAGAAGATATTAAGAAGAGGTGGCAAGAATACACAGAAGAACTGGACAGAAAAGAGCTTCCTGACCCAGATAATCACAATGGTGTGATCACTCATCTAGAGCCAGACATCCTGGAATGTGAAGTCAAGTGGGCCTTAGAAAGCATCACTATAAACAAAGCTAGTGGAGGTGATGGAATTCCAGTAGAGCTATTTCAAATCCTGAAAGATGATGCTGTGAAAGTGCTGTACTCAATATGCCAGCAAAGTTGGAAAACTCAGCAGTGGCCACAGGACTGGAAAAGGTCAGGTTTCATTCCAATAGCAAAGAAAGGCAATGCCAAAGAATGCTCAAACTACCTCACAATTACACTCATCTCACATGCTAGTAAAGTAATGCTCAAAATTCTCCAAGCCAGGCTTCAGCAATACGTGAACCGTGAACCTCCAGATCTTCAAGCTGGTTTTAGAAAAGGCAGAGGAACCAGAGATCAAATTGCCAACATCCACTGGATCATCAAAAAACAAGAGAGTTCCAGAAAAACATCTATTTCTACTTTATCGACTATGCCAAAGCCTTTGACTGTGTGGATCACAATAAACTGGAAAATTCTGAGAGAGATGGGAATACCAGACCACCTAACCTGCCTCTTGAGAAACCTATATGCAGGTCAGGAGGCAACAGTTAGAACTGGACATGGAACAACAGACTGGTTCCAAATAGGAAAAGGAGTACATCAAGGCTGTGTATTGTCACCCTGCTTATTTAACTATATGCAGAGTACATCATGAGAAACGGTGGGCTGGAGAAGCACAAACTGGAATCAAGATTTCCAGGAGAAATATCAATAACTTCAGATATGCAGATGACACCACTCTTATGGCAGAAAGTGAAGAGCAACTAAAAATCCTCTTGATGAAAGTGAAAGAGGAGACTGAAAATGTTGGCTTAAAGCTCAACATTCAGAAAACAAAGATCATGGCATCAGGTCCCATCACTTCATGGGAAATAGATGGGGAAACAGTGGAAACAGTGTCAGACTTTATTTGTTTAGGCTCGAAAATCACTTCAGAAGGTTATTGCAGCCATGAAATTAAAAGACTCTTACTCCTTGGAAGGAAAGATATGACCAACCTAGAAAGCATATTCAAAAGCAGAGACATTACTTTCCCAAGAAAGGTCCGTCTAGTCAAGTCTATGGTTTTTCCAGTAGTTATGTATGGATGTGAGAGTTGGACTATGAAGAAGGCTGAGTGCCGAAGAATTGATGCTTTTGAACTGTGGTGTTGGAGAAGACTCTTGAGAGTCCCTTGCACTGCAAGGAGATCCAACCAGTCCATTCTAAAGGAGATCAGCCCTGGGATTTCTTTGGAAGAAATGATACTAAAGCTGAAATCCAGTACTTTGGCCACCTCATGCGAAGAGTTGACTCATTGGAAAAGACTCTGGTGCTGGGAAGGATTGAGGGCAGGAGGAGAAGGGGATGACGGAGGATGAGATGGATGGATGGCATCACCAACTCGATGGATATGAACTTGAGTGAACTCCAGGAGTTGGTGATGGACAGGGAGGCCTGGCGTGCTGCAATTCATGGGGTCGCGAGAAGTCGAACAGACTGAGCGACTGAACTGAACTAAACTGAATAGATACTGATGGGTGATGTCTTCTATTACTTTATGTTCATGGGTGATGCCTATAATTTTCTCATAGTGTCTTTGTCAATCTGAGTACAGGATTATGGTAATCATGTTAAGTAAAGTGGAGTGTTCTCATTTATTTAAATTCCCTGGAAAAAATTGTATAACAATGGAAGACTCTCCTTAAACATCTGTTTAGAACTTGTCAGTAGGCAAGTGGGCCTAGAGTTCTGAGCAATATTTAATTAAAGATCCAATGTCTTTAGTAGTTATAAGAACCTTCAGGTTTTTTATATCTTCTTGTACAAGTTTTAGTATATTTTACTAGACATTTTCCTCGTTTACTTGTATTTCAATGTTTTGCTTTAAAATTCCTCATAATACTTATCTTTTCAATATCTATATTATCCTAACAAAATTTTAAAACTTTAATTATTCTTTATGGTTTGTTTTTCTTTTTCAAACTTTTTTTTTTTGCTATTTCAATTTCTCCTTTACACAATTCCCTTTCCTTAAGTTTATTTCATCTTAAAATTCTTGTAAGAAATCTTGCCTCTTTAGCTTTCACTTTGTAGCCCATATGATAACTGATATTTTCATTATCATTTGACTCAAATTATTTTCAATTTTCCATTTGTTTTCTTCTTTGGCCCTTGAAATGTTTAGTTGTATATTTCTTAATGTATATGCATACACAGATTATCTAGCTATTGTTAACATTATATGCAGCGTAATTCCACAGTTCAGTTCAGTTCAGTTGCTCAGTCGTGTCCGACTCTTTGCGACCCCATGAATCGCAGCATGCCAGGCCTCCCTGTTCATCACCATCTCTCGGAGTTCACTCAGACTCAGGTCCATCGAGTCTGTGATGCCATCCAGCCATCTCATCCTCGGTCGACCCCTTCTCCTCCTGCCCCCAGTCCTTCCCAGCATCAGAGTCTTTTCCAATGAGTCAACTCTTTTCATGAGGTGGCTAAAGTACTGGAGTTTCAGCTTTAGCATCATTCCTTCCAAAGAAATCCCAGGGATGATTTCCCTCAGAATGGACTGGTTGGATCTCCTTGCAGCCCAAGGGACTCTCAAGAGTCTTCTCCAACACCACAGTTCAAAAGCACCAGTTCTTCGGCGCTCAGCCTTCTTCACAGTCCAACTCTCACATCCATACATGACTACAGGAAACACCATAGCCTTGACTAGACGGACCTTATTCGGCAAAGTAATGTCTCTGCTTTTGAATATACCATCTAGGTTGGACATAACTTTCTTCCAAGGAGTAAGCGTAATTCCACAGAGATCAGAAAGTCTACAGTGTTGAGAATGTTTTGAAATTTATTGACACTTTCTATGACTCAGCATATGCCCATATTGTAGGTGTTCTGTCTGTGCACAAAAAAATATGTATTATGCAGTTATGTGCAGTATTTTCCATGTTTTTTAATCCATATTTGTTAGTTGTGTGTCATAATTAAACCTTAATGATATCTTGTTTGTTTGTTGTACCAATTACAGAGCCACAAGTGTTAAAATCCCCACTGTAAGTGTGAACTTGGCTATCACTTCTGGTTCTATTCAGTTCAGTTCAGTCTGGTCACTCAGTCATGTCCGATTTTTGCGACCCCATGGACTGAAGTTTTCTCTGTTTATCACCAACTCCCAGAGCTTGCTCAAACTCACGTCCATCAGGCTGGTGATGCCATTCAACCATCTCACCCTCTGTCGTCCCCTTCTCCTGCCTTCAATCTTTCCCAGCATCAGAATCTTTTCCAGTGAGTCAGCTCTTTGCATCAGGTGGCCCAAATATTGGAGCTTCAGCTTCAGCATCAGTCCTTCCAATGAATATTCAGGACTCATTTGTTTTAGGATTGACTGGTTAAATCTCCTTGCAGTCCACAGTTCAAAAGCATCAGTTCTTCAACACTCCAGTTTCTTTATGGTGCAACTCTCACATTCATACATGACTACTGAATAAATCATAGCTTTGACTAGACAGACCTTTGTCAGTAAAGTTATGTCTCTGCTTTTTAGTATGCTGTCTAGGTTTGTCATAGCTTTTCTTCCAAAGAGAAAGCATCTTTTGATTTCATGGTGATAGTCACCATCTGCAGTGATTTTGCAGCCCAAGAAAATTCTGGGTCTATTAATGCCTATATTTTGAGACTTTGATATCTGCTACAAAAAGACTTAGAATTGTATGTCTTCCTAGTGAATTATCACTCTTGTCATTATGAAAAGCTTATGTGTATCTCTAGTTTTCTTGCCTTTTAAAGTCTACAGATCCTGGAGAAAAATATAGCTGTACCATATTTATTTTGGTCTATATTGTTTTGGTTTAACTTTTTCTTACTTTTATTTTCATCCTTTCTGAAACCTCATGTTTTACATCTGCCTCTCATTTTAAAAATGCAAATATATTTAAAAATTTTAGATTGATAATAATTTTTAAAACATCTGGTCCATTAAATTAAATGTAATTACTGATGTACTTGGGTGTATTCTTCCTATATAGT
This sequence comes from Nanger dama, assembly GCA_917880005.1. NCBI lineage: Eukaryota > Metazoa > Chordata > Mammalia > Artiodactyla > Bovidae > Nanger > Nanger dama. The sequence continues at coordinate 3,197,514 of CAKJTW010000078.1, read as the reverse complement.
CTCTTCCTTTTTTCCTCTTTCTTATCTTATGGGCATCATAAGGATTTTAATTACTCCAGTTTTCTTTTTTATTAATTTGGAGATTATGCATTTATTTTGTATTCTTTTAGTGGCCATCATAAAAATTTCCAGTTTATTTTTTTAATATAAACTTTACTTTTTAGAGCTGCTTTTAACTCCACAGGAAAACTGAGTAGAAAGTACAAAGGTTTCCCATGTATTCTGCCCCAAACGTGCAGTCATCCCCACCACTAACATCCCCCACCAGAGTGCAATGTTTGTTACAGTTAATAAACCTACATGGAGGCATGATTATCACCCAAAGTCTACAGTTTACATTAAGGTTCAGTCTTGGTTTATTTACTCTTCATTCTTTTGTGCATTTCTGGGCTTTCACCCAGAATCATTTTCCTTTCTGTCTTTCTGTGTTCCTGCTCTCTCACTCCAAACTAATTTTCTCTCACTCCAGATGAGGGGCCCTTTCCTGCTCTGATGGGAAAGGGTTCCCAGCACCTCCCTCACATCCCAACTGGAGACACTCGAACCAGGACTATGGGGAGCAGCATCAGGGATCTTGCCTCCATTCCCCAATACCCCCAAATACCTCGTTCACTTCAGATGAATCTGCCTGCCCTATTCTTTAGCACTTCTGTGTTTTTAGAAAGCTTTTTCTTTTTCTTTTCTTTTTTTAGTTCCATTTGGCTGTTTTTAGTGAAAGAGCTGGTTCAAATTCCCTAGAGCTACGTTTCCAGAAATAGAAAAGGCTGTTTTCTGTTCAGACACTGCCATCTTCAACTATAAAGCTGCTTCCTGTTATAATACTCTCCATCTGTCATGCCCCAGCTTTATCCCTAGACCACGACCTTTCAAATTATGGGTGTCTCTGAAGTACTGCTGCGTTCATCCTTTATTTCCTCTGCCATGTCACTCTTTTGAAATTAGCTACAGTGTTGTCAGTGCAAGTACACTAAAAAAGTTCTGAACATATTGATACTATTTCTAATACAAATACCTTATAATTGTATTTCCTTTGGTTTCTTGGATATGGAGGGTAAGAGTATTCAGTATTTGAACAATTATTATTTTACCTAGAATTCTACTTCTGAGGTCTCTACCTTTCTGCATGCATGTGTGTTCATGTTTATGAGCTTTTCTTGCATTTATGCCAAAAAAGTGTGCTTATTATTGATTTAGTGATCTCTGTAATAAGAGAGCAGTTAGTAGCTATTGGCATTTCTCTTCAAACTTGTACCCGTGGTCTTTGTGGTTTCAGATTATTATGAGAAATTAATATATGAGATAACAAAAGATTAAAGTTGCACTCATTAACTAGACTATAGATAAAATAGAAAACATCTTCAGTGCAGTTCAGTCACTCAGTCGTGTCCAACTCTTTGCGACCCCATGAATCGCAGCACGCCAGGCCCCCCTTTCCATCACCAACTCCCAGAGTTCCCCCAAACCCACGTCCAACGAATCAGTGATGCCATCCAGCCATCTCATCCTCTGTTGTCCCCTTCTCCTCCTTCCCCCAATCCCACCCAGCATCAGAGTCTTTCCCAATGAGTCAACTCTTCGCATGAGGTGGCCAAAGTATTGGAGTTTCAGCTTTAGCATCATTCCTTCCAAAGAACACCAAGTCTCCTTTAGAATGGACTGGTTGGATCTCCTTGCAGTGCGAGGGACTATCAAGAGTCTTCTCCAACACCACAGTTCAAAAGCATCAATTCTTCGGTGCTCAGCTTTCTTCACAGTCCAACTCTCACATCCATACATGACCACAGGAAAAACCATAGTCTTGACTAGACAGACCTTTGTTGGCAAAGCATAATGCTTCTGCTTTTGAATATGCTTTCTAGGTTGGTCATAACTTTCCTTCCAAGGAGTAAGCGACTTTTAATTTCATGGCTGCAGTCACCAACTGCAGTGATTTTGGAGCCCCCAAAATAAAGTCTGACACTGTTTCCACTGTTTCCCCATCTATTTCCCATGAAGTGATCTTATAACCCCCAAATATAATTCTAATATAGAGCAAACGTCAATAGAACACTCACTTATGTCCCATCTATCTATCAGTTGTCAATTATCCATCTGTCCTCTTTTTTATGTCTCAGCTTATTTGCTCCTGAGAGCAAATAAGTAGGATTTCAGGACTTCAGGTTTTTTTTTACGTGCTTTATTCCAAGGTTGAATTTTTAAAAATGTTTCTTTCCTCTTCTGCCATCCCCTTACTTTATGTACTTTCTGATCTTCCAGCCTTTTGTTTTCAATTCATTCCTTCTAAGAATTCTCAGTTATTTTGATGCTTTACCAATCTCATGTAAAATATTCTGCATAGATCCTCTTTAGCCCCTTTATGTAAATAACATTATGATAATCATTATCAAGATACATTTTCATTTTACTGGCTATGAGAGATTTTCCAGGGAACACATGTTCTTTGGGAAAAGGATCGATGACGTTTGTGATAAAGAAATCAGGACCAGTGTGATGTGTATTTGTGAACTGATCATATTTTCACGAGGCCCTTGTTCTCTTTGTTGCAGACTTCTCCATTGTCGTTGGGGTGCTGTTCCCTGTGGCTGTCATATTTGTGGTGGTTTCTATAGTAATCCGATGCCGAAGCTCCAGAGAAAAGCAGAAGTTAGTCCAGAGGTAGGCCCTGCTTTGGGGACAGCTAATTCACTATAAATGTAAGGACCCAAATTATCAAATTTCATTTCATTTTAGTTTGCTTGAAGTACTAAAAATAACTAGAGATACATTTTTCTCAGACCAGAAGCTTGGTATTCTGTTTATTGGGGGCATTTTTCACAGGAAGACCTGCTTTTTTGTTCTGTTTATCACTGTTTATAATTCATAAGAAGAACTCTCATTTTTAAATATTTTAACACTCATTATACAAATATAGTCTTTAAAATGTATTGATGACAGCTTTATAGTGAACACCTTGCTTAGCCCTTTTGCATATATTATGTCATTTAATCTTCATAAGAACATTTAATCTTCACAAGGAAATAAGATTTACTTATTAATATTTCCACTTTATAGATGAAAAGGTATAAATTTATCCTCACAACAATCCTGCAAGGTTAGGGACTTCACATTTTTACTGATATGGAAACAGAAGCTCAGGGGGTAAGCAAGCATGTTTAAAGTCTTACAACCTAAGTAATGAAATCTAGATTTGCACCTACATCAGTCTTTCAAACATAATCTTGAAACTACAGTATCTTTCCAGCATTTTCAGAAGACTGACTTATTCACTCAGAATGGGCTTCTGATAAATATTTAATGAATAAAATAAATTTTTATTTATTTAAAGACATAATTTAGATAAAAATTGGACTCAAGACCATCATGATTAGATATCATGGCTCGGTAGAGAATCGAAAAGAAAATCAGTGGTGATCATTATGAATTACAGAAAAGGAAACCCGGAGGATGTCCTAGGGAGCAGATGAGAAGCCCATCAGTTACCAGGAAGGACACAGAAGGGCAAAGGAAACGAGCAGACTTCTCTCAGATCTCCCTCTTGTGGTAAAGACACTGCTAAGTCACTGTAAATGCTGTGCTTTTACACACAGGCCACTGTCTACCACTGATACCAGCCTACACAATCAGAAGGAACCACAGATGGTGAAGACTGTTCAACCCCAAGAGGTGAACCAGAGTCTGTAGTGTGTTTTCTGTGGACCCCAGCTTGATCCTCTCTCGCTCTTCAGTTGTCATTTCTACTCAGCGATGTTTTACAAATCTATCTCACTAGTATGTAGTACTAGTATGTAGCAAGGGCTGCAAGCTTTGTAACTACACATTCAGAAAGTTCGCCTTTGCCTTTTATTAAATGCAAAAGACTCTCTCTACAATGTAGAGGTCACTTTTCTCTCTAAAATGTAGAAGTTGCTTTGCTGTGATTTACAAAAGGCAAAGAGAATGAAGAAAAAAAGAAAGAAAGGTAGATGCCAGCTTCCTCTCCCTCTCTGTCTCTCTCTGTGTGATTCTAGTTCGATTCCTTATTCCTTTTGCAATATCCTGATAATGACGATCATATGTATACTTGTGGGCTTCCCAGGTGGTACTAGTGGTAAAGAATCTGCCTGCCAATGCAGGAGACACCAGACGAGGTTTCGATCCCTGGGTCAGGAAGATACCCTGCAAAAGGACATGGCAACCCACTCCAGTATTCTTGCCTGGAGAATCCCACAGACAGAAGACCCTGGAAGGCAATAGTTCAAAGAGTTGGACATGACTTAGTGACTATAATAGCAACAACATGTACACTTGTATGACGATACATGTAATGTATATAATCTTTAATGCCCTAGTTGTATCCTGCAAGTTTAGAAATTTAGATAGCAATTGGTTAACGATAATGACATTGGTAATAATGTTTTTGATGGAAACATAACATAGCTTTCTATGTCTGTTGGCACTGAGTTTATTTCTGAACTGTATGTACACACCTAAATGAAAGCAGTAAACATATGTGCATGCATGCTGAGTCACTTTTGTCATGTCTGACTCTTTGTGACTTCATGAACCATAGCCTGTTGGGCTCCTCTGTCTATGAGATTCTCCAGGCAAGAATACTGGAAGGGGTTGCCATGCCCTCTTCCAGGAGATCTTCCCAACTAAGGGACTGAACCCCTGCATCTCTTGCCTCTCCTGCCTTGGCAGGCAGGTTCTTTACCCTTAGCACCACCTGAGAAGACTCTGGAGAAAGCCCATATGTAAATATACAGGTTTAGATTATTCCTAGTTTTCTATATCGGAAAATGATTTAGTGAAAGTCACTCAGTTGTGTCTGACTCTTTGCGACCCCATGGACTATACCAGGCCAGAACACTGGAGTGGGTGCCCTTTCCCTTCCCCAGGGGATCTTTCCAACCCAAGGATCAAACCAAGGTCTCCCACATTGCAAGTGGATTCTTTACCAGCTGAGCCACATAAACCTTTCTTTTCAGCACACCTATTTTCAAGGCCCCTTTTTTAATTAATTTTTTTAACCTTCATTCTAGCTACCTACAAATCCAAGTTTTCATCCACCACAGATTTCTACATCTGTATCATCCTCTTTTCTTGCAAGTATCAGATGGTCACTGGAAATGTCTGAAAGAACCCTTGTGCCCAATGTGAATGATATCTTTCAAACACTGGGTTCCATTTTAGGATGCTCTATGCTAACGTGAGAGATTGTAGCCCAAAGGAATATTGGAGAAAGCAAGACCTTCTCACTATCTATAAATTAATATGGCTATTATTTTTGACTGTTAAAAATAGTTCTGTTATATAATTGTTAAAAAGGGATATATGGTTCTGCTGTAGAAGATGAACTGTCTCCTTCAAAGAATAGTCTCTAGATACATAGTTTAGAGGACATAAAACTGTGTTAGAAATTAGATTTCACTTCCTTATTCTAGATAGATTAAGGCCTCTACTAGTCACAGTTTTCTAGAGGAGGAAGTGTATGAAAAAGAGTCCATAAAGGGAAATCCAGAATATAAGCCAAAACCCATGAAGAGGTAGAGTCATTCACTCAACTGGATCCTGAGAATCCTGTCTCCTACTTGGTACTCTATTGTGAGTAAATGAGAAAGAACTAAAATTTAAAGTCATTTGTTCAATGATTTTTGCATTTTTGCTGGGAAAGCAAGTGATATACGTATGGATCACCTGTGCTGTGTGTGCTTAGTTGCTCAGTCATGTCTGACTCTTTGTGACGCTCTGTCCATGGGGATTCTCCAGGCAAGAATACTGGGCCGGGTATCATGCCCTCCTCCAGGGGATCTTCCTGACTCAGAGACTGAACCCAGGTCTCCCACATTGCAGGTGGATTCTTTATTGTCTGAGCCACTAGGGAAGCCCATGGAACACCTCATTATGTGATGAGTGCCAAAGTAAATGCTACTATAGAGAAAAGTATGGTGAAGGGATAAGGAATGGGGTACAAATGGTACAGTAAGAGGGAAATCCACTGACTAAGTGGTTAGAATCTGTACTGGACCCTGAGAGTCAGGTAGAAATTAAAATAAGTGGCCAAGACTTCCCTAGTGGTCCACTGGTTGGGATTTTACCTTCCTATCTACATTTTTAGGAAAAAATCATTATTTAAGAGTTTTGTCTTCCTTTAGGACTCCAATCCAAAAATCTGAAGTAACACCTAAACAAGTGTTGCCGGGTAAATGATCAACTTGGAAGACTGGACAATCTGGATGGAAGAGAAATGTACTTACTTCCTCACTATTATTTGCCATCGATACCCAGCAAGGCTACTATTTCTTGATTACATTTTAATGACACAAAATTTCAAGAGAGACATACTCTTGATAATCTTTGTATGAATTAAAATTTTCTGTTCTCCATACTTATGGGAAAGAGGATGATTCTGAAGAATGAGCTATGAAGCTGATATTTCTAATTAGGTGAATTTCCTAATCTTTCCCACACCCCATTTTTGACCATGATGCTGGCTAATATTTGTTAAAGGACTTGTGCACCTTTATTTTCTCACTTGCTAGGAATTAATTCACCCTCTAATGAAGATAAAAAATAAGAAATCACAGGAAACTGGGAGAAAATTGCACACTCATCATTAAATGACTAGCAACATCTTAACTGTTTGAACCATGAAACTGTCAAACTAGAACCCTTAGTTACAAAAAAATTATATAAACCTTCTCTGGTTTATATAATATCTTTTTCCTACATTATCTTCTGCAGTCCTTATTAGCTGTGTAATTGGAAGTTCACTACAATTGATTAAGCTTTATTAACTAAATTTTTATAGAAATTTGTATAATTCAGTTATTGGCAAGCATAAAGTGAACATTACTAAGTAAAAAGTTTTAGTTAAATAAATTAATAACATAAACCAGAAATAAATGACTAACATAAACCAGAGGTTGTAAACTGGTGACTTGCAGGGTGTTTTTGGACTGCAGATTTATTTTATTTGGCCTGAATGATTTTGGCCAAAAAAGTATTTTCAAATGTTTTGAATGTATTGCCAATATTTAAAAATTGAGAAATCTTGCGTAAACATCCAGATACCAGCATTTTAAAAGTAATCAAATGATTTGTCAACACGGCAATCACATTGCCAGCAGTAACCATTGGCTTAGTTGACTAGTGATGGAACAGAGTTGGTAGATTGCCTACTAAAACTTTCTTCCCTTTCAGCACTCAGTTTTTTTTCATTTTTTCACATTAAAAAAATCTCTGTAATAACTTCTATGGGAAAAGTATCTGAAAAGGAATAGATATATGTTGTTCTTCAGTCACTCAGTCACGTCCAACTCTTTGCGACATAATGGACTGTAGCACGCCAGGCTTCCCTGTCTTTTTTTTTTTTTTCCCTTTTACCATCTTCCAGAGCTTGCTCAAACTCATGTCAGTTGAGTTGGTGATGCTAGCCAACCATCTCATTCTCTGTAGATACATGAGTGTGTATAATTAAATCACTTATACTGTATACCTAACATTAACACAACATTGTAAATCAACTATATTCCAATATAAAATTTAAAAAAATTAATGGTAATCCTAACTCCATCTCTTGAATAAATTTCTGTCACACTAAATCAATCACAATAATCTCATTTCCTTACCAGTGGTTGATTGATTTGGAGGGGTGGGTACCATTACTGCAGATGGAGGAGGTAGAGTTGCAGGTGCATCCACAGTTGGAGGGCTGAGATTGCATGTCCCACTGCTCTCTGGTTCCCTTGGCCACAAACACCTCCTGCAGCCAGGAGGCTAGCATGGTATAGACTGCCTCCCCTGAAGCTACCTGGCTCTCTGGAGCTGTGGGCTCAGCTGGAGGGGTCCAGCGTGGCAGGCACTGCATCTGCTCTTTCCCTTGTCTCGCCTCCTCTGTCTTCTAGTCCACCCACCTTTTAGAAGGACAGCTCTGTGGAATGCTCTGCTGCTCATCTGTGTTGGACAAAGACACCTTTGACTTATGGATGCTTTACTGTTTGTAGACTGAAGGATAGAGACAAAGGGAACATCTCACACTGTCATGATGCTGACATCACTCTTGAAAAGCATTTATTAAGGAGTTTAATATGCAGAGTTTCCTAAAACAAAAACTGTGCTTTTCTTAGTGGTCTAATTCCATTTAGTCATTTACTCTTTTTTTTTATTATTGTCTTCTTATCGTTCTTTTTGAGGTAACTGCATTGAAGTAGGCTTTGGACCAAAGAATATTAAAAACAAAACAAACACAGCACCATTTTTGCTGATGGGACAAGTCTAGAGATATGTTAGGGTATTTCTAAGAAAGATATCTTAGTTCTTTCTGGGATATGATAGACCGAATAAGACAGAGCAGAAAGATGAAAAGAATACAACCTGGTCTTTTAATGCTGTCATAAATTGGTAGATTAATAACTGCCTGAGTCATTGTGTACTTTCTTGGGACTTCTGTTTATGACCAATAAAATTTGTCAAGTTAGATTTGCTCTTACTTGCCATGGAAGCCATCCTGATTAATAAAGTAACTGCTTCTATTATTGGGATACATACTTTCCTCTTCATCATCACTGCCACATATTGCTTTCAGAAAAAGACCTTGCTTTGCTAGTGATAACTTTAGACATTGCTTAGCAATTAGCCCTGGATTTAATTTCCACTAAATTCCTAAACAGGAGAAGATTATAGTATGCAGTTTATTATGAAAGTATCTCCTTGTTAAAATTTAACTCCTGGGACTTCCCTGGCTGTCCAGTGGTTAAGATTTCACCTTGCAGTGCAGGAGGTGCAGGTTCAGTCCCTGGTTTGGGAGCTAAAATCCCACATTCCCCATGGCTAAAAAGCTAAAACATAAAACAGTTGTAATATTGCAACAGTTGTAATATTGCAACAAATTCAATAAAGACTTTAAAAAATAGTTCATATGAAAAAATCTGAAAAAATAATTTAACTCTTCTATATCACACCTAGTGTTGAAGTCCATACTCTTTTAAAAATAAATTTTAAAAATGTATTGTGATAACATTTGACATAACGTCGGTCCTCTTGACAGATATTTAAATGTACCATAAAAAATTGTTATCTATTAGTATAAGGACAATATTATATAAGCTCTCTATTCTTATTCATCTTTCAAAATGGAAATTTTATACTTATTGATTAGCAATTCCCCATTCTCCATCCACCCCTAGTCTCGCAACCACAATTTTATGCTTTCCTTCCATGAGTTTGCCTATTTTATATACCCCATATAAATGGAATCATATAATACTTGTCCTTCTGTGATTCATTTATTTTATTTAGCCTAATGTCCTCCAGGTTTACCCATGCTGTTGCCTATGACAGGATTTCCTTCATTTTTACAGATTAAGTAATATTCCATTGTACGTATATCAGTTCAGTTCAGTTCAGTTCAATCACTCAGTCGTGTCTGACTCTTTGAGACCCCATGAATCGCAGCACACCAGGCCTCCCTGTCCATCACCAACTCCCGGAGTTCACTCAGACTCACATCCATCGAGTCAGTGATGCCATCCAGCCATCTCATTCTCTGTCATCCCTTTCTCCTCCTGCCCCCAATCCCTCCCAGCATCAGAGTCTTTTCCAGTGAGTCAACTCTTCGCATGAAGTGGTCAGAGTACTGGAGTTTCAGCTTTAGCATCATTCCTTCCAAAGAAATCCCAGGGCTGGTCTCCTTCAGAAAGGACTGGTTAGATCTCCTTGCAGTCCAAGGGACTCTCAAGAGTCTTCTCCAACACCACAGTTCAAGAGCATCAGTTCTTTGGCTTTCAGCCTTCTTCACAGTCCAACTCTCACATCCATACATGACTACAAGAAAACCATATTTTAAAAATTCATTCATTTATTGATGGGCATTTACAGTGTTTCACATTTTGGGTATTATGAAACATGCTGCAATGAAAAAGGATTGCAGAGAACTCTTTGAGATCCTGATTTCACTTCTTTTATATAAATATCCAGAGATGGAAGTGCTGAAACATATGGTAGTTCCATTTTTAATTTTTCTGAGAAATCTTTGTACTGTTTTTCATAGTGGTTTCCCAATTTACACTCCCACTAACAGTGCACAAAGTTTCCCTTTTTCTCCACACCCTCGCCAACTCATGTTGTCTCTGGCCTTTTCAATACTAGCCATCCTAACAAGTATGAGGTGATATTTCATTATGATTTTTATTTGCATTTCCTTGATGATTAGTGAAGTTGAGCACCTTTTTATATACCTGTTAGTCATTTGTCTGTCTTCTTTGGATAAATGTTTATTTGGATCCTTTGCCTGTTTTTAAAAACCTGTTTGTTCTCTTGAAAAAAATATATAAATTTTACCATTTTAACCAGTTTCAGCTTCACAATTCAGTGGCATTAAGTACATTCACAATGCTGCGTACCCATCACCACTATCTATTTTCAGAACTCATTCATTACCTCAAACAGAAGTACTGTATCCATTAAATAACTTCCCATTATTACTTCCCCAGGCCCTGATAACCTGTCTTCTACCTTCTGTCCATATAAATGTGCTGATTCTAGGTACCGTAATAGATGGGATTATACAATTTTTTTTTCTTTCATGTAACTTATTTATTTCACTTAGCACAATGTTTTCAAAGTTCATCCATGCTGTAGAATATTTCAGAATATCACTCCTTTTAAAGTTTGAAGTGAAGTGAAAGTCACTCAGTCGTGTCCGACTCTTTGAGACCCCATAGACTATACAGTTCATGGAATTCTCCAGGCCAGAATACTGGAGTGGGTAGCCTTTCCCTTCTCCAGGGGTCTTCCCAACCCAAGGATAGAACCCAAGTCTCTGGCATTGCAGGCATATTCTTTACCAGTTGAGCTACAAGGGAAGCCCTTTAAAGTCTGAGTAGCCTAATATCATTTTTTATAAAGTATTTTTTAATTCTTTATTGAATTTGTTACAACATTGCTTCTGTTTTATGTTTTGGTTTTTTGGCCATAAAGCATGTCGGATCTTAGCTGCCTGACTGGAAAAGTGAAGTTTTAACCACTGGACTGCCAGGGAAGTCCCTAATATCATTTTAATATATTTTCTGTTTAAAACTGCTAGAGACAATCTCTGGGTGTCCACATCCTCATGCACAGCATCATTGTGTTCAGACTTTCTTATTTCCTAACCCAGACATGCTTTTCACACTTTGCTTCTTGGTGAGTATCCTTTTAAGTGATAATTTCACTCACTTTAGTCTTAGTATTTTAGAACCTTGTTTTAAAGCAAAGTTCTTGCTATTCTTTTCTCAGTAAGAACCACAACTCAGATTGTTTTCTCAGCCTTACCAAGCATCCATGTGAACTTAGTGTTTAAATCCTTATTGTATAACCCTAGTGGGGAACTAAAGAAAGCCCATAAGTTTGTCTAAATGAAAAAGAGGGTGATGATAATCTGACTATAGATAATGGTCTACATCTGGTCATCCTAGTAACTTCTGAGGAATGGGATCTCAGCCCCTCAACTGAAAAAAAAATTGTTGCATTTCTCATAGAGAAGGGGCTTCCCTGGTGGCTCAGATGTTAAAGAATCTGCCTGCAATATAGGAAACCTGAGTTCGATCCCTGGGTTGAGAAGATCCCCAGAGAAGGGAATGGCCACCCACTCCAGTATTCTTTCCTGGAGAATCCTATGAACAGAGGAACCTGGTAGGAGGGCTATGGGGTTGCAGCAAGAGTCAGACATGACTGAGTGACTAACACTTTCATAGACAAGGACCTGAGTCACAGGCCAAGTGTTATGACTCAGCTCATAACATTTTGCCTTCTAAGTCAAAGCACCATCACCAGTCTGGCTTTGTAAACTCTTCAACTTCTGTGAAGTAGCTCACTGTGATTTGTGTGTCTCTGGGGGGCTTGTTGTAACTATAACGGGAATGGAGTCCACAGGAGTCAGTTCTCAGCAGACATTCCTTTGGTCCTATTTTCCAATAGCAGGCTGAGCAGATCTAGAGGAAAGCTGAAGTGTCAGATAGGGAACTGGAGAAAGTCAAGAGAAAATTGAATGAAAATGTACAGAAAAGAATAAGGAAAAGTAAAAAAAAATGAATTTATGCTTTTGAATTGTGGTGTTGGCATAGACTCTTGAGAGTCCCTCGAGAGCAAGGAGATCAAACTAGTTAATCCTAAAGAAAATCAACCCTGAATATTCGCTGGAAGGACTGATGCTGAAACTCCAATACTTTGGCCACCTGATGAGAAGAACTGACTCATTGGAAAAGACCCTGATGCTAGGAAAGATTGAAGGCAGGAGGAGAAGGGGATGATAGAGGATGAGATGGTTGGATGGCATCACCAGCTCAATGAACATGAGTTTGAGCAAACTCCAGGAGATGGTGAAGGACAGGGAAGCCTGGCATGCTGCAGTCCATGGGGTCACAAAAGTCAGATGCAACTTTTGACTGAACAACAACAACAAAATTGCTATGTCGGGAAATATACAACACATAAGGATAAAAGCAGAGACAGTTCCCCTGGTTTTACCATTAACTAGAGTCCCTTGGACTGCAAGGAGATCCAACCAATCCATTCTGAAGGAGATCAGCCCTGGGATTTCTTTGGAAGGAATGATGCTAAAGCTGAAACTCCAGTACTTTGGCCACCTCATGCAAAGTGTTGACTCACTGGAAAAGACTCTGATGCTGGGAGGGATTGGGGGCAGGAGGAGAAGGGGGATGACAAAGGATAAGATGGCTGTATGGCATCACTGACTCGATGGACGTGAGTCTGAATGAACTCGGGGAGTTGGTGATGGACAGGGAGGCCTGGTGTGCTGCGATTCATGGGGTCGCAGAGTCAGACACGACTGAGCAACTGAACTGAGTTGAAACTTTTAGACTTAGTAAATCACTTGAACTCTGTGGGCATCTTTAAATTTCCACACCTATGAAATGCAATGAACCATTCATAAATTGCCAATATCTAAATTGGATTTCCTAAGACACGTGTTTTTCTTTGAAAACATAAAAGAAAAAGAGAAAAGAAGAGAAATGTCCATTGTGTAGAAGGGCAGATAATGTCCATATGTCTAGGATCTACCCATAACATAATTACATTCTTGGCTTTGTCAAAGGTGTGGCCCTCTCTGTACAGCCTACTGTTTCACATATCTTTGAGCAGGAAATAGGGCCGAGTTACTTATTATTTACAGATATTTCATCAATGAGACCCTATTTTTCTTTGTGCTTATTCTACCTATGAAGTGGTTTCAGAACTTGCTTCGTATCCTCATTCATATTCCTTTTCTTCCATTACATCTAATCTCAGTCAAAACTTCTGGGTTAAACTCAACACTGTCGAAGATTTGGGGCTGCTATGTGAAACGACCCTGAAATGATAGTTGGGGCAAATCAACAAGCACTAAATGTATAAAACTTTTATAAAAAGAAAAATTAAAACTGATTGTAACTTTGGCGATTTTTTAAAAAGGTTAGAATACCATAGGGTAGTATAAAAATTTATAATTATAGAATGCAATATGATTTATACAAGTCTGTGTACATATGTGTGCACAGATGTCTTCATTTAATTCTTCCAAGACTGTCTTCACTGGGGCTTCCCTTGTAGCTCAGTTGGTAAAGAATCTGTCTATAATGCAGGAGACCTGGGTTCAATCCCTGGGGCAGGAATAATGGAGAAGAAAATGGCAAACCATTCCAGTATTTTTGCCTGGAGAATCCCATAGATGGAAGAACGTGGTGGACTATAGTCCATGGGGATCACAAAGAATCAGACATGACTAAGCAACTAAGCATGCAAGCACGCATTTTACAGATGAGAAAACAAAGATAAAATGAGAATATTTTTCTCTAGATTACTCAGCTAGGAAGTGTTGAAATAGGGACTCAAACCCAACTCTTCTGAATCTAAGAGTTTAGTTCCTTCTTCACAAACTGTCTACAGCAAAACTATCTTGCACCGGAAAGCACATTTAATGTTACAGTACTAAGTATGGAAATTCCATTTTATCTCCAGCTATCCTTTCTTTTCTACAATACTTCTAGTGACAATCTGTCTGATGTTGAAGTCAAATCTTATTTCTCTTGGCTCTCCACTACTATTTTTTCTCTCCATCCTGGCCACTAATGATTAGCAAAGAGTCTTGAAATATTATATAGTCAACAAGTCCTTAACATAAATCTTCTGTCCAGATTCTAGATTTATGCATTATGCAACTTACACTTACCTGTGTTTCTTGTCCTTTAATTAAAACATCTATAAAAGTGCCAGTTTATTTGTATTATGTTGACCTTGAGGACAGAAATATTAACCTCTTTCCATGCTGTCCCAGGGCTCACAGCCTCATTCTAAAAATGACATAAATAAATATGGAAATATAATCACTGCTAAAATAACAGCATAAGGGAGCTCATGGGAAATATTTGTCAAAGAAGGGAATGATAAGTTTCTCAGGAAGGTACCATTTAAACATTAAAATAGTAGGTTTGTCAGACCTATAAAGGAATAAAAAGAAAGGGACATTCTAGGAAGATAATGAGATTCAATGGTAGCATGTATAAAGTAATGGTTCAGCAGGTTTATCAAGGTTAAACTGAAATAAAGCATTTTATTTACTCATTTTTGAGTCTTTTTACATATTTATATACATTGCACATACAAATTGAGCAGGTTTCAAAAAGCATAAAAGAAACAGGAAAATTAGAAAGCAAAACAAGATATTTCAATAGTTGCCTGGGAAAAGGATGGAGGGAAGGGATAGTTAGGGATTTGGGGATGGACATATACACACTGCTATATTTAGAATGGGTAACCAAAAGGACCTGCTTTATAGCACAGGGAACTCTGTTCAATGTTAAGTGGCAGGCTGGGTGGGAGGGGATTTTGGGGTAGACTGTATACATGAGTATATATGACTGAGTACTTTCGCTGTTTACCTGAAACTATCACAGCATTGTCTGTTACTTGGCTATATCTCAATACAAAATAAAAAGTTAAAAAAATAAAAATCTCACCTAAGGAAAAAAAGCAAGAATGTTCCAGAAAGCATAAAGCCATGGGTAAGATGAGACCAGTGAAATATAAAACATACAGTCCTATATGGTTGATAAGTATGTGCTCCAAGTTCTCTTCCAAACTATTAGGGGAAAAAAGCAAACAAACAAGAGAAGTAAACAAGATTGATAGGAGATTTATAATGTCCATAAAGTAAAATTAATGTACTATCAACAAGGATAATAAAATTACATAAACAGGACAAAGCCAGCCAGCTAAGTTCAGTTCAGTTGCTCAGTCCTTTGTGACTGCATAGACTGCAGCATGTCAGGCTTTCCTGTCCATCACCAACTTCCAGAGCTAGCTCAAACTCATGTCCATCAGGTCAGTGATGCCACAGCCATCTTGTCCTCTGTTGTCTCCTTCTCTTCCTGCCTTTAATCTTTCCCAGTATCAGGGTCTTTTCTAATGAATCAGCCCTTCTCATCAGATGGTGAAAGTATTGGCACTTCAGCTTTAGCATCAGTCCTTCCAATGAATATTTTGGATTGATTTCCTTCAGGATAGACTGGTTGGATCTCCTTGCAGTCCAAGGGACTCTCAAGAGTCTTCTCCGACACCACAGTTCAAAAGCATCACTTCTTCAGCGCTTAGCCTTCTTTATGGTCCAACTCTCACATCCGTACATGACTAATGGGAAAACAAACTAGCCAACCAAATAATAAAAATCAATGATTCAGAAGGAACGCAGTTCTTCCCGCTTGGCTAGGAATGTGGGAGGAATGAATCTGCAGAATAAATAGGCTAGTGCCATACAAATGCTTCCCTGGCAGCTCAGTGGTCAAGAATCCACCCGCAATGCAGGAGATGCAGTTTGGATGCCTGGGTAGGGAAGATCTCCTGGAGAGGGGCATGACAACCTACTTCAGTATTCTTGCCTGGAGAAGCACACGGCCAGAGGAACCTGGAGGGCTGCAGTCCACAGGGCCACAAAGAGTCGGACATGACTGATGCAACTGAACATGCACATGGAATATAAAAATTAACAGAAATAACTTGTAAAGAATCAAGAACAAACAATATTTATATTTGAGATGCTTATATTTATATTGGTGGTTGCTGAACAAGAAATTTGTATAAGGATATCAAGTATAAGCAACAAAATATATGCAACTATGCACGTGTGTCAGTTACTTCTGTCTTTGTGAACCTATGAACTGCAGCCCATCAGGCTTCTCTGTTCATGGGATTCTCCAGACAAGAATACTGCAGTGGGCAGCCATGCCCTCCTCCAGGGAGTCTTCCTGACCAGGAATCTAACTCCTGCATTGCAGGCGGATTCTTTACCGCTGAACAGCCAGGGAAGCCTATAGGCAACTATAGCAGAAACCAAAGCAATTGGGATAATCTGATTAGGTGCATCAAACAGTCACGGTTCACTCATTTTATTTTGGTTCATTCCCATGACTGTAGAGAAGAGACAAAGATTTTATTTTCTAGAGAAGTTTTAGATTCACAGTAAAATTGACTGGAAGGTACAGAGATTTCCCATATACTCCTGTCCCTCACATGCACAACCTCCCCCATTATCAACCTTCCCCACTGGAGTTGTACATTTGTCACAGGAGATGAAACTACATTGACATATCATTACAATTCAAAATCCTTAATTTACATTCAGTTCAGTTTAGTTCAGTCGCTCAGTCATGTCCAACTCTTTGTGACCCCATGAATCACAGCACACCAGGCCTCCCTGTCCATCACCAACTCCCGTAGTTCACTCAAACTCACATCCATCGAGTCGGTGATGCCATCCAGCCATCTCATCCTCTATCATCCCCTTCTCCTCCTGCCCCCAATCCCTCCCAGCATCAGAGTCTTTTCCAGTGAGTCAACTCTTCACATGATGTGGTCAAAATACTGGAGTTTCAGCTTTAGCATCATTCTTTCCAAAGAAATCCCAGGACTGATTTCCTTTAAAATGGACTGGTTGGATCTCCTTGCAGTCCAAGGGACTCTCAAGAGTCTTCTCCAACACCACAGTTCAAAAGCATCAATTCTTTGGTGCTAAGCTTTCTTCACACTCCAACTCTCACATCCATATATGACTACTGGAAAAAAACATAGCCTTGGCTAAACAGTCCTTTGTTGGCAAAGTAATGTCTCTGCTTTTCAATATGCTATCTAGATTGGTCATAACTTTTCCTCCAAGGAGCAAGCGTCTTTTAATTTCATGGCTGCAATCATCATCTGCTGTGATTTTGGAGCCCCCAAAATAAAGTTTGACACTGTTTCTACTGTTTCCCCATCTATTTCCCATGAAGTGATGGGACCAGATGCCATGATCTTCATTTTCTGAATGTTGAGCTTTAAGCCAACTTTGTCGCTTTCCTCTTTCACTTTCATCAAAAGGCTCTTTAGTTTTTCTTCACTTTCTACCATAAGGGTGGTGTCATCTGCATATCTGAAGTTATTGATATTTCTCCTGGCAGTCTTAATTCCAGCTTGTGCTTCTTCCAGTCCAGCGTTTCTCATGATGTACTCTGCATGTAAGTTAAATAAGCAGGGGGACAATATACAGCCTTGACGTAGGGTCCATCTTTAGTGTTATGTGTTCTAGGGATTGAACAAACACACGACGATGCCATATATCCACCATTAGAGTACTAGACAAAGTATTTTATGGTTGTTATTGTTTAGTCTCTAAGTCATGTCTGACTCTTTTGGAACCCCATGGACTATAGCCCCCGGCTCCTCTATCCATGGGATTTTCCAGGCAAGAATACTGGAGTGGGTTGCTGGGTTGTCATTTCCTTCTTCAGGGAATCTTCCTGATCCAGGGATCAAACTGACCCAGGGATCAAACCTGTATCTCCTGCATTGGCAGGCAGATTCTTGACCACTGAGCCACCTGGGAAGCATTTGTAAGGTACTTGCCTCTTTTTCTGCAGATTCTTCCCCCCCACACCCCTAACCCCTAGAAACCATTGTCATACAGTTGAAATCAAAAG
This sequence comes from Nanger dama, assembly GCA_917880005.1. Taxonomy (NCBI): domain Eukaryota; kingdom Metazoa; phylum Chordata; class Mammalia; order Artiodactyla; family Bovidae; genus Nanger; species Nanger dama. Next base: position 3,179,548 of record CAKJTW010000078.1, on the reverse strand, counting down.
GTATGCAACTTTTCTCGTATTGGCTTCTGTCACGTGGTCATATGCAATTGCTTCTTCCATGTCTTTTCATTCTCGGTAGTTCATTTATTTTTACTGCTGAATAAAATTCCATTTCTAGATATACTGCTATTTGTTTATCCATTCAACTACTGAAGGATATCTTAGTTAATTCTAATTTATGGCAGTTATGAGAAAGCTGCTGTAATTGTCCATATTCAGGTATTTGCACAAACTTAAGTTTTCATTCATTTGGCTAGATACCAAAGAGTGAGACTGCTGGACTGTATAGTTATGCTAAACTGTCTTTCAAAGTGGCTGAAACATTTTGCTTTTCCACTAGCATATAGTGAGAGCTCCTATTGCTTTACATCCTCCCTCGCATTTGATGCTATCATTGCTCTGGATTTTGGCCATTCTAATAGGTGTGTAGTGATATCGTCAGTTCATTTCAGTCACTCAGTCGTGTCTGAATTGTTGCGACCCCGTGGACTGCAGCACACCAGGCTTCCCTGTCCGTCACCAACACCCAGAGCTTGCTAAAATTCATGTCCATCAAGTTGGTGATGCCATCTAATCATCTCATCCTCTGTCATCCCCTTCTCCTTCTGCCTTCAGTCTTTCCCAGCATCAGGGTCTTTTCCAGTGATCATGTATGGATGTGTGAGTTGGACCATAAAAAAAGCTGAGTGCTAAAGAATTGATGCTTTTGAACTGTGGTGTTGAAGACTCTTGAGAGTCCCTTGGACTTCAAGGAGATCCAACCAGTCAATCCTAAAGGAAATTTGTGCCAGCTATTCTTTGGAAGGACTGATGCTGAGACTGAAGCTCCAATACTTTGGCCACCTGATGCAATGAACTGACTTATAGGCAACTTTTTATTTTGTTGTAACTGAAGATAATGTCATAATCAAACTTACATATGAATTTTATAATTTCTATTGACCTGCCCAACCCAGATAATCATGATGATGTGATCACTAATCTAGAGACAGACATCTTGGAATGTGAAGTCAAGTGGGCCTTAGAAAGCATCACTACGAACAAAGCTAGTGGAGGTGATGGAATTCCAGTAGAGCTGTTTCAAATCCTGAAAGATGATGCTGTGAAAGTGCTGCATTCAATATGCCAGCAAATTTGGAAAACTCAGCAGTGGCCACAGGACTGGAAAAGGTCAGTTTTCATTCCAATTCCAAAGAAAGGCAATGCTAAAGAATGCTCAAACTACCTCACAATTGCATTCATCTCACATGCTATTAAAGTAATGCTCAAAATTCTCCAAGCCAGGCTTCAGCAATATGTAAACCGTGAACTCCCTGATGTTCAAGCTGGTTTTAGAAAAGGCAGAGGAACCAGAGATCAGATTGCCAACATCTGCTGGATCATGGAAAAAGCAAGAGAGTACCAGAATAACATTTCTGCTTTATTGACTATGCCAAAGCCTTTGACTGTGTGGATCACAATAAACTGTGGGCAATTCTGAAAGAGATGGGAATATCAGACCACCTAACCTGCCTCTTGAGAAATCTGTATGCAGGTCAGGAAGCAACAGTTAGAACTGGACATGGAACAACAGACTGGTTCCAAATAGGAAAAGGAGTATGTCAAGGCTGTATATTGTCACCCTGCTTATTTAACTTATATGCAGAGTACATCATGAGAAACGCTGGACTGGAAGAAACACAAGCTAGAATCAAGATTTCCAGGAGAAATATCAATAACCTCAGATATGCAGATGATACCACCCTTATGGCAGAAAGTGAAGAGGAACTAAAAAGCCTCTTGATGAAAGTGAAAGAAGAAAGCAAAAAGTTGGCTTAAATCTCAACATTCAGAAAACGAAGATCATGGCATCCGGTCCCAATACTTCATAGGAAATAGATGGGGAAACAGTGGAAACAGTGTCAGACTTTATTTTTTTGGCTCCAAAATCACTGCAGATGGTGACTGCAGCCATGAAATTAGAAGATGCTTGCTCCTTGGAAGAAAAGTTACGACCAACCTAGATAATATATTCAAAAGCAGAGACATTACTTTGCCAACTAAGGTCCGTCTAGTCAAGGCTATGGTTTTTCCTGTGGTCACGTATGGATGTGAGAGTTGGACTGTGAAGAAGGCTGAGCGCCAAAGAATTGATGCTTTTGAACTGTGGTGTCGGATAAGGTTCTTGAGAGTCCCTTGGACTGCAAGGAGATCCAACCAGTCCGTTCTGAAGGAAAGCAGCCCTGGGATTTCTTTGGAAGGAATGATGCTAAGCTGAAACTCCAGTACTTTGGCCACCTCATATGAAGAGCTGACTTACTGGAAAAGACTGATACTGGGAAGGATTGGGGGCAGGAGGAGAAGGGGACGACAGAGGATGAGATGGCTAGATGACATCACGGACTTGATGAACGTAAGTCTGAGTGAACTCCAGGAGATGGTGATGTACAGGGAGGCCTGGCATGCTGCAATTCATGGGGTCGCAAAGAGTCGAACACAACTGAGCGACTGAACTGAACTGAACTGAATTTCTCTTGAAATGATAAATCTTCCACACGCAATGGCTCAAGTGACCTCAGATAATACCTCCATTAGCAATGTGTGGGTCACAACAAAGATACAAGAGCTGTTTGATTTAGGCTTCTTTTTCTTGAAACACTAAATAGAGAAGCAATTAGGAAAAAAGAAGCGACATTGATACAAATCGGTTTTATAACTAGAAAGGGGTTTTGAGGGACTCATTCAACAGAATGATCTAATTCTAAGCAAATTTAGTGAAGAAAGAAAACATGCGTATCTTGCTTATATTTAAAAATCACCCAGGGATTTGGAGCAAAGAGCTGATGTGGCCCAGCTGGCTATTTCTTTGGTCCAAGAAGAACTTAAGACAACTGGAAGACTTTCCTGGATAATGTGGGAGTGACTGTGGGCTTGTTTTTAGATTTCTGTGTGTGGTTTTGGCTTGGATCAGGAGACAGCTTGGGCAAGTCTGTGAGAGGGTAAATAAGAGAGGAACAGGATGCACTGTGCTCCTTGGCTGTTTGCCAGCTTTGCTTTGCATACGCAGTGTTGTCTACTATCCCAACCACAACTGGGGTAAGTCCTGGTGGACTCAGGGACAAAACCAGGGCAACAGAGAAACCCTGAGCAGTAAGAAATCAGAGGAAATGAGACTAATCCCTGAAAGTTGGGTTCTCACCCCACCAGCTCTAACTGACAGAGGAAGTTAACAACTAAGGACTTTTTCTTACTAATGCTATTTCTCTAGGTGCGAAAGGTGAAGATCTGAGAACTGTCTGTGTATGTTGAGTAATTTACTTTTTTCCTGGTCTTTGAGGTTTTTCAGCCTGTGGGAGACTCATCAACTTCCCACTTTCTAGCTTTTCTAGCTGACAATACCTGAGGCTGTCCATCTCTACATGTATTGCTTAATGGAATAAGTAACAGGGTCATGTAAAAATGTGGTAGCTAACTCCAAAATAACACATTAAGGAAGCAAACATTTCCAAGATAAATGATAGTAGAAATGGTAAAATCCAAATAATAGAAATGCCCCAAAGACAGAAAATTCAAAAAGTAGAGATAAGGAAATAACTTGAATAATGGAAATGAATTTTCCAGACTTAAAGAGAAAAGAGCATGGTGTGAGAAAAACCATGGAGAGTCAAAAGGAGAAGAGGAGCAAAACATTTTTAAAAAATTGTGCCCCTAGCTAGTTATAGAAAAGTTAGGAACATTAAAACAAAGGGAAAAAAATCCAATGATTCCAAGAGAAATAGTATATCACATAGAAAACAACCAAGATTATATTGATACCACATTTTCCAACAGCTGTAATAGATGCAAGAAGAAAATACAATTGCAATTTTAAAATATTGAAGGAAAAGAACTTAGAACTATGATTTTATGCCCAACCAAACTCTTTATTAAATTATCAGAGTTTGATTCAAAATATTCTCAAGCATTAAGGGTTATAAAAATTAATGACATAAAGACCCACTTGAAAGCCATTTATATAAATTAATAAATAAGAAAGAAAATCCAGAGTATACCACAAGAGATATATGAAACAGAGATGATCAAATACCTTGATAAAATGTATGTATCCTAAAACAAAATCACTATAGCCCCCCAAAAGTGTATTCATAATTTCCCTGATTTGAAAATCTAGGTAATTCTATCCAAGAAAACTTTCTGTTTTGATGGACGTCTTCTATATCATCACCCTGCAACATGGGAGTCACCAGCAACATAGTTATTGAATACTTGAGATATGACTTCTGTGGCAGTGGAACTGAATGTTTCAATTATATTTAAATTAATGTTAACCTTAATAGCCACATGTGGCTAGTGACTATTTCTTAGACAGTGTAAGTTTAGATAGTACTTTCACAGCATCATCTTTTACGACTTAAAATATCTCAACTGGAATTCCATCACCTCCACTATCTTTGTTCATAGTGATGCTTTCTAAGGCCCACTTGACTTCACACACATTCCACAATGTCTAGCTCTAGGTTGGTGATCACACCATCGTGATAATCTGGGTCATGAAGATCTTTTTGTACGGTTCTTCTGTGTATTCTTGCTTTTATTAGGTCCATACCATTTCTGTCATTTATTGTGCCCATCTTCTGTTGGTATCTAATTTTCATGAAGAGATCTCTAGACTTTCCCATTCTGTTGTTTTCCTTTATTTCTTTGCATTGATCGCTGAGGAAAGCTTTCCTATCTCTCCTTGCTATTCTTTGGAACTCTGCATTCAGATGGGTATATCTTTCCTTTTCTCCTTTACTTTTCACTTCTTTTCTATTTACAGCTATTTGTAAGGCCTCCTCAGACAACCATTTTGCCTTTTTGCATTTCTTATTCTTGGGGATGGTCTTGATCCCTGACTCCTGTACAATGTCATGAACCTCCATCCATAGTTCATTAGGCACTCTGTCTATCAGAATCTGTCTGTCACTTTCTCTATATAACCTTAAGGGATTTGATTTAGGTCATACCCGAATGGTCTAGTGGTTTTCCCTACTTTCTTCAATTTAAGTCTGAATTTGCCAATAAGGAGTTCATGATCTGAGCCACAGTCAGCTCCTGTTTTGTTTTGTTTTTGCCAACTGTGTAGAGCTTCTCCATCTTTGGCTGCAAAAATATGATCAGTCTGATTTTGGTATTGACCATCTGGTGATGTCCATGTGTAGAGTCTTCTCTTGTGTTGTTGGAAGTGGGTGTTTGCTATGACTAGTACATTCTCTAGGCAAAACACTGCTAGCCTTTGCCCTGTTTAATTCTGTACTCCAAGGTCAAATTTGCCTGTTACTCCAGGCATTTCTTGACTCCCTACTTTTGTATTCCAGCCCCCTACAATGAAAAAGACATCTTCTAGGGGTATTAATTCTAGAATGTCTTGTAATTTTTCATAGGACCATTCAACTTCTTCAGCATCACTGGTTGGGACACAGACTTGGATTTCTGTGATATTGAATGGTTTGCCTTGGAAACAAACTGAGATCATTCTGTTCCTTTTGAGATTGCATCCAAGTATTGCATTTTGGACTCTTTTGTTGACTATGTAGGCTACTCCATTTCTTTGAAGGGATTCTTGCCCACAGTAGTAGATATAATGATCATCTGAGTTAAATTCACCCATTCCAGTCCATTTTAGTTCTCTGATTCCTAAAATGTCAATGTTCACTCTTGTCATCTCTTGTTTGACCACTTCCAGTTTGCCTCGATTCATGATCATGGCAAATAGATGAGGAAACAGTGGAAACAGTGACAGACTTTTTATTCTTGGACTACAAAATCACTGCAGATGGTGACTGCAGCCATGAAACTAAAAGACATTTGCTCCTTGGAAGAAAAGTTATGATCAGCCTAGACAACATACTAAAAGCAGAGACATTACTTTGCCAACAAAGGTCCATCTGGTGAAAGCTATGGTTTTTCCAGTAGTCACGTATGGATGTGAAAGTTGGATCACAAAGAAAGCTGAACATCAAAGAATTGATGCTTTTGAACTATGGTGTTGGAGAAGACTCTTGAGAGTTCCTTGGACAGCAAGAAGATCTCACCAGTCCGTCCTAAAGGAAATCAATACTGAATATTCATTCAAGGACTGATGTTGAAGCTGAAACTCCAATACTTTGGTCATCTGATGTGAAGAACTGACTCACTGGAAAAGAAGGCAGGAGAAGGGGATGACAGAGAATGAGATGGTTGGATGGCATCACCGACTCAATGGACATGAGTTTGAGTAAACCCCAGGAGTTGGCAATGGATAGGGAGGCCTGGCGTGCTGCAGTTCATGGGGTCGCAAAAGTCAGACACAACTGAGAGACTGAACTGAACTGAGCTGAAGTCTAGGTAATATCAACACAACGTAGGACTTGGGAAAGAGGAAGGAATATGGAGAACCAGGTGAATTCTCTTATTGGGGGAGAAATAGTTGTCAATTATTTAGTTGATGAGTATAAATAAGTTTTAATTATGGGCAAGAAGACTTGAGTGGGCTACCCTGCACTCCTTCAGGGGATCTTCCTGACCCGGGGATTGAATCTCCTGGGTCTCTCACATCTCCTGCATTGGCAGGTGGGCTCTTTACCATTAGAACCACCTGGGAAGCCCATACATGTATATACACATACATATATCCCCTCCTTTTGTACTTTCTTCCCATTCAGGACACCAGAGTGCGCTAAGTAGAGTTCCCTGTGCTATACAGTATATTGTCATTGTTACCTATTTCATAAAATCAATAGTGTCTATGTAACAACCCCTACTTTTAATTATTCTACACCTTCTCTTCTCATCTCAAACCTCTCACTCAACCCACTAATTACTACCCTCTCATATTTTCAAAACAGACTTTTTCCTTGAAGCAACTGAAGCCATCATGGATATGTCCCTCATAAAATATTTGAAATACTTAAGTTCTCATATCAAGCAACTCTTCTGTGTCAGTGACTTAAGAGACAGATATTACATACCTTCTGGATGATTTGTACTAAGTATCTTTGATTCATCTATAAATTGGGAATCATAATCTTTGAACCAAAGACTTAAATCTATTACAATTACCAAATGAATGCATGCAAAATATTTACATTTTAAGGGATTTTGTCATTTTTATGTTGCTGTTTTATTTCTAGTTAAATAGTATTTAAACAACTTCCCTAATCACCAAGTATACTTTATCATGAAACTTTCCAATTACTGTTAAGTTGTTGAGTTTTATGGGAACAAAATTCTCTGTGGTCAGGATATTTGCTATGATTTCTTAGTTTTATGGTCATAACTTAAGCCCTATGTTTAGTAATTCCTTGGATATTTTATTCAGAAAAGTACATGTATATATCATTCCTTGTTCTCTCCAGATGCATTAAGTAAACACTGTTATTTCCCCAGCTTTAATTTATAGACTGATACTCAACTGTCTGACAAATAGCATCAGTATCTTGGGCAGATAGTGCAGTTTACAAACTTCTTTCACTGAAAATTCATATTTTCAAACATCTCTTATTTTCAGGGTACTGTGCTCCTGAAGGACACATCAGGATTTATATATCTTCCCTTTAAGAGTTTTAACTAACGTGCAACTCCCACTAACTGACCAAATTGGAAGATGGCATCTGTAAAATTCATAGAGTTGCTCAAACTTCATCTTAAAAATCATTCAAGATTTTTCTATATCCCTTAGTTGCTACATCCAATCAATTAGCAAATGTGATAATTTTATGAGCTAACTATTTCCAAGATATGTACCAATATGCACCATTGTCTTCAAGGCCTTTAATATTTGTCTCTCCATAAGCTTGTTCTTGGTTAGTCACTAAGTTATTTCCAACTCTTTACAATCCTGTAGATCATAGCATAGCCCACAGGCTCCTCTGTTCATGGGATATCCCAGGCAAGAATACCAGAGTGGGGTGAATACATACTTTTTATGCTGTATTCAAGTCATGGAAATGGACTGTAGTGATACATACATTTGTGTTTTCTACATATCCATTGGCTTTTCTCACTTAGTTTTCTCTCACCAAAATACTCCTTCCACTATTTCTTTTCTAGCTAATAATAATCTGACTCTCTCCCCCTACCCCTACCCCCGCACCAAATGATGTATTCTAAAATCTGCCTGAATATAATGCACAAGCCTCAATCACAATATTTACCATTTGCATAAACTGTATCTATTTGTAGATTAATCTCTATTATTAGAGTTTATTACAGGAATACTAAGGATAGTATCGGGCTTCCCTGGTAGCTCAACTGGTAAAGAATCCACCTGCAAAGCAGTAGACCTGGTTCAATTCCTGGATCAGGAAGATCTGCTGGAGAAAGGGATAGGCTACCCACTCCAGTATTCTTGGGCTTCCATGGTGGCTCAGACGGTAAAGAACCCACCAGCAATGCGGGAGAACTGGTGTTCAGTCGGAAACCACTGAACGACTCACACTTTCATTTTCAGGGACAGTATCAGGGTCTTCTTGAAATGCCCAGAAATGTAGTATTAATTTAGTGTAAACTCAAATTAACATGATCTCAATTAATACTTAATTTATCTTGCAATATTAGTAGTATGCTGCTGCTGCTAAGTTGCTTCAGTCATGTCTAACTCTTTTGCAACCCTATGGACTGTAGCCCACCAGGCTACTCTGTCCATGGGATTCTTCAGACAAGAATACTGGAGTGAATTGTCATGCCCTCCTCCAGAGGCTCTTCCCAACCCAGGCATCGAACCTGCACGTCTTACGTCTTCTGCATTGGTAGGCAAGTACTTTTACCACTAGCACCACCTGGGAAGCCCTGTTATTTGTATCAATAGCAATAATAATAATAATTTGTTTTTTAATAGTCTGAAAGCAGAATTTTCAACAGTAATATGAATTGCCCCCCCAAAAAACAGTAAAATAGTTCCCAAATGCTGATACATTTGTTGTCATCCTAAAACTGTATTCCTACCTAACTACCATTAAAGAATATAGTGAAATAAATATAGTCTCCTGGGAAAGAATTTTAAAACACAGTACTGTTTAAGAGATGATTTGTTAGAAAATATGTTTTACAAAAAGAATCTTGGAGCAGAGAAGATGGTATGCTTATAAGTAATTTCAAATAACATCTGTACAAAACACAAAACTAACTATAATGACTAGGGGATGAAAATCATGGTAGAATTAAAATACCTGACAACAACATGTAAGGTGGCTCGGGTGGGATGCTGATAAGAATTACACCATTTCAGGATCTTGTATTATTTGACGGTAGTTAGATGTTATTAGGATTTCATTTTGCTAAATTTTACTACCATAGGATATGGGAGAAGGAAATGGTAACCCACTCCGGTATTCTTGCCTGGCAAATGCCATGGACAGAGGGGTCTGGTGGGCTAAGGTCCACGAGGTTCCAAAAATTAGACGTGACTTAGCGATTAAATCGGAGAAGGAATGGAAACCCACTCCAGTATTCTTGCCTTGAGAGTCCCATGGGCAGAGGAGCGTGGTGGGCTGCTGTCCATGGGATCGCACAGAGTCAGTCATGACTGGAGAGACATGCATGCATGCATAGAGGATACATGTAGAATGTTGATCTTCTAGACCAGCAAAAGATATAGAAAATTATGAAGAAAACGTAAATGACTCAAAAGAATGTAGAAAAACAAAGAGAAGCATAGACATGGAGAAATTACTATAAAACTTACAATCTGATGCTTGCAAACTTCCAAATGTATCAGTAAAAAATAAACTCAGTAGTTAAAGAGCATACATTTTTAGATTGGGAAAATTCTACTAATAGAAATGTACTTTAGAGTTAACTCTGAGAAATACCAGGTCAATGGATACCAAGAATCTCAAATTGTTTTACCTTTTTACTAAATAATACTGTTTCTAGTATTTTATCCAAAAGAAGTCATCTGAAATCAAAGAAATATAAACATAATATTGGGCCATTTGGTGGCCAACTATTTTTCCTTCAATTTAAGTTTTCTCTATAAGCATTTATATCTTTTGCTGGTCCAGAAAATCAACACACACTTTTTTCAAAACATGTACAGACTGATAGATTTTCTTAAATATACAGATATCTCAGTCTTAGTAGGTACTTTCCCATGCTATTGGAACACCAGGGCCAAGCAGTTGCCCAGATGTGAGTCCTTAACAAGATGTAACCACAGACATAAATATCTCTCAGAAATGAGGAACATTCTCATGATCTTGACAGTGCAATGTCTTGGCAACTTTTCAAAGCCATTAGGAAACATTCCCCCAACTTCCAAAGAAGGTTTGAGGTTTTTAAAACTTTTTTTTCAATTTGTAAAGATAAGTAGGGGGAAGATAAAGCTGGACAGTGAAGTAGGGGGTATAAAACTGGACAAGTGGGGAGATCACAACTTTGGGCTGAGTAGGACCTCTCAGCTACCCGCAGGAGCCAGCATGTCTTTGGTCCTGCTCTCCATCCTCGGGCTCATCATTCAGACTCAAGGTAAGCACTAATATACTGACAATTCCAAAGAATTATTTCATCATTGTCATGTCTTTCCAGGAGACAGAGAGAAAGCTAAAGAAAAATTCTTTGTTGTCAAAGCTACGTAGAAGAAGAAAATTATTCTTCTCAGCGTTTCTCTTCTCAATGGGAATTGTCTTCCATGCGATTTCAACAAACCAGTCAACAAAAATATTTACATGTTTTATATCAATATTATGTCTCTTTCTCTAGCAATAGCCATAAGACAAACACTTGAATCAGACCTGTATGAAGTAGTTCATCCTAAGAAACTACACATTTTACACAAAAGAGAGATACAGAATAACCAAACAGAGAAGCATGGCAAAGAGGTAAGCAATCGATTGACTATGGTGTCATCTAATGAGACAGTAAAGGTTCTTTTTACTGGTAGAAGTGATGTCATAGTCAACGTCTAACAGTTTAATTTTGAAATCCATTTATACAAAAGCTCCGCTTTTCCCTGGAGAGGGCATAGGTTTTCTTCAAATGTTTTTTGCACTGAAGCAGCAGGAAGGAAGTTAACTGACTCCTGGATCAGAAAGAATAAAGCAGCTTGGACATTTCTCCAAGTTTGCGGGGAGAACAAAATAAAAGAAGACAGGAATGGCAGCCATTTCTAGGATATAAATTTATCTCATTAATTTACAAGTTTTTTTTTTTTTTTTACTGTGTTGAAGATACTCTTTGACTATTACATTTTTGCAAATATTTTCCTCATTTTATAATTTTTACTTTAATTTTTAGTATGTTTTTTGTTTGAGCTTTTTAGTACATTTGGTTTAGCTTTAAAGCAGTAAGAATATATGCCTTATTATTACCCTATTAGAATCCATTAGCGTACAGAACTGTATACCATACATTAGAGCAAATGATAAGTCCCTATCTTATATATTAGAGTGAATTTGATCTGTATTATTACTATGCTATTGTAATTTTTGGAAATCTATCTTGGTGTAAAATTTGTGTTTTCTTTTACATATTTTAGAAGCATGAGAACTTTTAGAAGCATGAGAACTGCTTTTATCTTACATGCATTTGTAATTATTATTCAGTACAGCTACCTATATCATTATAATTATTTAGATAGATTAAAAAATGTAAATTATCATTATGTTATTAAATATTTTTAGGAAAGATATGAACCTGAACTTCAATATCAGATGATGTTAAATGGAGAAGAAATCATTCTTTCCCTACAAAAAGCTGAGTAAGTTGTATTTTCTGCAAGTCTAATCGCTGGATTATTCTAAAAGAAATGTAGGAAAATAAATCTTGAAACTCTATATAGTGTAATTTCACAAAGAAGACATGAAGCATGTTGATCATTAGATGCTAATAGTTTGTGCTAATATTATCAAAGAAGCTTGATGTTTCTCTAGGAAATTATATGCAAAGTATAAAACAAAGGCAGCTGCACAAACGACTTTCTTCCTTGATAATTTTGGAATTTGCTGCAAATATATTCTACCCAGATAAACTCAAACCTTTGATGTGACTTTCCAGTACTTTTATTTAATTGGAGTATATTTTCTTTAAAATATTATGTTAGTTTCTAATGCACAGAAAAGTGAATCAGCTATACGTATATGTATATCCCCTTTCTTGAATTTCCTTCCCATTTAGGTCGCCACAGATCATTGAGCAGAGTTTCCTGTGCTATACAGTGGGTTCTCATTAGTTATCCATTTGATACATCACTTCAGCTCAGTTTTGTTCAGTCGCTCAGTCGTGTCCAACTCTCTGCGACCCCATGGACTGCAGCACGCCAGGTCCATCAACAACTCCCAGAGCTTGCTCAAGCTCATGTCCATCGAGTTGGTGAAGCCATCCAACCATCTCATCTGTCATCCCCTTCTCCTCTCGCCTGCAATCTTTCCCAGCAGCAGGGTCTTTTCAAATGAGTCAGTTCTTTGCATCAGGTGGCCAAAGTATTGGAGTTTCAGCTTCAGCATCAGTCCTTCCAATGAATATTCAGGACTGATTTCCTTTAGGATTGACTGGTTTGATTTCCTTGCAACCCAAGGGACTCTCTAGGGGTGAAGTCCAACACCACAGTACAAAATCATCAATTATTTGGCACTCAGTTTTCTTTATGGTCCAACTCTTACCTCCATACATGACTACTGGAAAAACCATAGCTTTGACTAGATGGACCTTTGTCAGAAAAGTAATGTCTCTGCTTTTATATCTAAGGCTCATTCAGGGCACACAGCCTTGAGATACTCAGGGAATAGGGTTACACCAAGTTCTATAATAGTAAACTTCTCTCGGAATGCAATGGTCCTTTATGTGTACTTGTGACCCAACACCCTTCCAAGATTGCTTAGAGGCTGTGTTCTTGGTGCAAAGAATCCCAATAATACATTTGAAGTTAGAAAAAAATCACTCTCTGATTTCTGTGTTAGTAAAGTATTGGAAGACATTTCTATCCTCCTAAGAGGTATAACTGAATGTTTGATTTGCTTCAGGAGCAGACTCACGATATTGGAAAAGGATCAGTGCATCAGAAAGTCAGCTCTTTCTCACTGTAAACATCATTCCTGTAGTGCTGAAGATCGGATCAGGGGTATTAGCCTTAATTATCACCATGAGAGCATTGTTCAACTTTCTGCTCTCTACAGGCATCTCCTGGGACCAGACTACACTGAAACATATTACTTACCTGGTGGAGAAGAAATCACCACAAGACTTCAGAACATGGTAGGTCTGAATGCTTTCTGGGATTCTTAACTTGGATCAGCTGCTTACATCATGAGATTCATAAGTCCAAGGTCAACTTAAAAAAGAAAAAAAAGGACTTGAAAGCAAGGAGACAACAGGTTAAAAAAGAATTATATCTTAAAAAGATAGGAATAGTAGAAGGCTCTCAAGTGTTGCATTAAACTTTTTTTTTATATTCATGTATTTGAGTGTGTTGGATCTTAATTGTGGCACATGGGATCTTCATTGCATCATGGTCAATATTTCATTGTGGTGCATGGACTCTCTGGTTGTGGTGCATGGGCTTAGTTGCTCCTCGGCATGTGGGATCTTAGTTCCCTGACCAAGGAGTGAACCCACAACCTCTGCACTGCAAGTCCATTTCTTCACCACCAGACCATGAGGGAAGTCCCTCAAGTGTTGCATTTTAAGAAGCAACTAAAAATCTATTTTCCCTGGAACCGTTTTATCACCAGGTTAGAAATATTCTCTCCTAAGTACTCACAATGTTATGCCATTATTTACTATTTTGTAGTGATAAATGCATTTGTCCTGAGATTCACAATGGTATATCAATTATTTAGTTAATAAAAATTTTTATCTGGTTAAAACACTATCATAGAAATGATGCCAAGGTGTAGGTGTCAGACAGAGGATCAAGGTCAAGTAAAAACAGGAAGAGAACATAAAAAGACTCAGTCATATGTATACCTATGGTTGATTCATGTTGATGTTTGGCAGAAACCAACACAATGCTGTAAAGCAATTATCTTTCAATTAAAAATAAATAAATTTAATTTTTAAAAGAAAGGCTGTCATGAGTACTATCAAGCTAGGGTGTTTCTCAGAGCCACCCTCCATGGTGTCCCAAATGTCTGCTGCTGCTGCTGCTGCTAAGTCGCTTCAGTCCTGTCCAGCTCTTAGTGACCCCATAGGCTGCAGCCTACCAGTCTCCTCCCCCATAGGATTTTCCAGGCAAGAGTACTGGAGTGGGTTGCCATTTCCTTCTCTGGTCCCAAACATCTATGTCTCTGTAAAAAAAAACAAACAGGGCCACAGAATGACCCTTTGTTCCCTTCTTACTCTCTTATTTCAAGGGCATCTGGAGTTTTGCTAACATTGACTCTGGGGAAAGGATCTGACAAATTAGTTCATACTTAAGTGTGGCTTCCTTGGTGGCTCAGATGGTAAAACATCTGTCTGCAACACTGGAGACCCAGGTTCGATCCCTGGGTCGGGAAGATCCCCTGAAGAAGGAAATGGTAACCCACTCCAGTACTCTTGCCTGGAGAATCCCATGGACAGAGGAGGCTGGTAGGCTACAGTCCATGGGGTTGCAAAGAGTTGGACACGACTCAGTGACTTTACTTAGTGTGAACGGCCCAGTGACATCTTAATACGGTAACTTTTCCAACTTGTCTACAAGAAAATGTTAGTGACCTTGTTATAATGAAAATGTTATAATGACAAGGTTTCTTGTAAAGACAAGAAAGACACAGATGGAATGTCAGACCCTGAGGAAAGTCAATTTGTTTTGAAAAAGAATTTATTCATTAGCTTTCTTGGACTGTTCTACACAAGTGATCCCCTACTTTGCTTATATGAAGTGCCAAAATGTCTGAATCTCTGTGTGGTGGTTTAGTCGCTCAGTCGTGTCCAACTCTTTGCGACCCCATGGACTCTAGCCCACCAAGCTCCTCTGTCCATGGGATTTCCCAAGCAAGAATACTGGAGTGGGATGCCATTTCCTTCTCCAGGGGATCTTCCCAACCCAAGGATCCAATCTGTGTTTCCTGCTTGGCAGGAAGCTTCTTCACCAATGAGTCACCCAGGAAGCCAGTCTGAATCTCTAGCTGTAGACAAATTCTCTGGGCTTTTGAGGCTAGTAAAGAGCTACCACTAACACACCAGTTTTTTAAAAAATGAGTTGGACCCATAAATCAGAGGGTCTCAGACATGGTGGTATGACTTCTTGAGGACTCTAGAATTTAGAAAAATGAATACCTCATTTTATTGATATGTAATGCATAGTGGAGCTTGCACAGAGGTACTAAATTCTCCAAAATTGGCACTCGAACCTGAGAGTTTTTGGGGAGTGCTATAGACTACATAAAGCAACTGGTTACTTCTCAAATGCAGTGTCTACTCAGTCCATTTAGGTTCAAATTTCCTGAACTTTTCTTTAGTGTGAATTAGTGCCACAAAGACTGCTCAACCACCAAATATGGACAGTTTCCAAGGTCATGGATGGAGAGGTCCATAAAACTGCTGAGATTCTCCATGTTTTTGTTTCTGGGAGCTAGTCTGGTCACAGCCACTATTTGAAGAACATTCTTACATATTCAAGATAAGTTTTCAACACAACTGTGATACATTTATTTTTGTAGTTAATTTTTTTTTCCAACCTTAGGAACACTGCTACTATAAAGGACACATCCTAAATGAAAAGGACTCTGTTGCCAGCATTAGTACTTGTGATGGATTGAGGTGAGTTACAGCCTGTAAAAATATTAAACATCAAGCACTATTTTGTTACATAATATTGAGTCTTCCTAGACACCATGTCTTCTTACTATTTTGGTAAAATTATCTCCATTGATAAAATGCTGAATCTATGTGGTTAAAGTGAAGAATTATGTATCATCCTTGCAATTATCTCATTATCTGAAGTTCTAGTAACAGTTAGAGTTAATAATTTTTAAACAAGTACTAATTTTGGGAGCATGATGACATCTGGATTCACTTACATATTTATTATCCATCCACCCTTCATTCCCTGAAACCATCTGTTTTATCTTCTTAAAGATGGTACCCTGCAGTTGTCACATTAAACTTAATTTTTAGAAGTTTGTGGGTATGAGTTTGTGTATCTGTGTGGTATTTTTGTTTACAAAGGTGATTCTTGCCAGTTAGGGAAAATTTGTAAAGGATGAGAAAGCACAAATAAGAAAATAACCACTAAAAAGTTTTACCTCTGAGTCACTATTATTAGTGTTTGATCACGGTTCAGTCTTTTATACAGATAAACAAAAATATCATTTATATGATTGAAATGTAAAATAACATACACGATTCTTTGTTCAACATGGGACATACCACATGACATCAAAAGGCTCTTCCCTTATCATACACTGCTTTTGTAGATAAAATTTTTTTTTTAACAGCTGTGTTTGCTTTCTAATATTTCATCATACAGTTTCACTATATATTTCTGAACTAATTTTCCTTCTAAAAGAGAAAATCTTTAAGTTACTACTAGTTCCAACTTGTTCCTCTGGCTGATCTGCTCATCAGTCTTTCTCTTTGGGGTTTTTGGTATCTACAAGATATCTACTCCTTTGCAAGGTATCCTTTGCAAGGTATCTACTCCTTTACTACATTCTTCCTTGTATTCCTGGGATCTGCCAAGAAATATTTGCTAAATGTGAAAATAAACTATGGACAAATATTTACTGAGCTCATGGTATAAATTTCAAATTTGGGGGAGAGCTTCATCTTAGTACTTCTTGTTCAGGATGCCCTAGGTAATTAAAATAGGATCTATTTTTGTATTGAGAAACACTGGTTGTAACTTACATTAGCAAAAGTTAGCTGTAAGACATATGAATGAAACCTACATGTGAGCTTGGTATTGAGGGAGAGGAATACCTTCACTCTGGTCAGCGGGTGTGACTCTGGCAGAGAATCTTGAAATATGAGCCTCTGTGTCTCACAGGGGCTATTTTACACATCATGATCAAAGATATATGATAAAGCCTCTGAAAAGCACAGACCGAGAAGAACACGCTGTACTCACATACAACCAGGAGGAGCTCAACCCAGCTAATCACACCTGTGGCATACGAAATGTTGGCAGGAAACAGGACCTTATTCGAACCTCAAGGTCACTCAAGATTTCAGACGTGAGTGCAGTTTCCCACCATCATTCATTTCCACTGACCCAGTAATGATGTATGAAATATTGGTATACCCAGAAATGGATTGTGTGAGTAAAGTCCAACCCTTATTTATTTGTTCTTCAATTTACTTTTCCTCTGAAGGAAAATAAATAAATAAATATTGTTGTAAGCTTTTTAATCGCTTAGGTTGAAGACATTATTAACAATGTTCTTTCATTCTTCATAAAGATAGAAGAATTTCTTCAGGCTGAGAAATACATTGATCTGCTTTTGGTGCTGGATAATGCCTTTGTGAGTATGAAATGAGCTCTTCTTGGGTAGTTAAGTCAACTTTTCAGTTTTCTTATCAAGCAGATGCAAGCAATAAACTATTCTCATGAAAAATATGAAGCCTGTCCACCTGATTGTCTTATCTGTTCTACCTGCCATGTCAGAAATAGTTTTCATTCATTCCCGCTCTTTTAAAATTCATCTGCTGCCAAAATATTCAGATATGTGAAATAAACTTAATGGCAGATAGCAACAGTAAAACAACCACAATAACTAGAAACATAAAAGAGTTGGTTATTAACATCTTTTTAAAGTTCTCACTAGAACATGTAAATATAAAATAGATATAAAATCATATATAATTTATTAATTACATTCTTATATTAAAGTATATGAGAATTTATGCTTCATAACCAAATTTTATAAATATCAAATTGGCTTGAAAACATTAAAATTAATATGATTTATTCAGCTTAATTTGAATTGATATTTTATATGAATGCTTAAGTTTTCTTTTGCCAAAAACTTTACATTTGAAATAAAATTTGTTGAAACAGATTCTTAGATAAGTCTCATATAAGGTAGATATGGAATGAACAGACATTTATTTACATTGAAATGTGTACATTTTCTTAAACTATAAAATCCCCATCAGCTTTCTCACTTTAATTTGTGGTTTTAATTACTCTTTGCATTTTGTATTTTACAGTATAAGATGTATAATGAGAATATAACTGTGATAAGAAGCTTTGTGTTTGACGTGATAAACCTACTCAATGTGGTAAGATATTTGTTCTATAAACATATGTTTCCACATAGGAGTTTAGGGCTTTTCTATATTTTAAGCAAATAAGAATTGGTAGAATTACAATGGATTAAGGTCAGCAGTTTGGGGAAATTTGGTAGACAAGGATTAACATCAAGGTAAAATTACTGTATACTGTAGCAAAGGCAACTTCTAGGTTTTCTGTTTTCAAAATGGGATACATTTATCCATCACTTGCAATCAGTGTGTTCACCTATGGCTGATTCGTGTCAATGTATGGCAAAACAAATACAGTATTGTAATTAAAAAAATAAATAAATTTAATTTAAAAAAGTAAAAAAAAAGACTAAATAAATTTTTCCTACTGTATAGCACAGAGAACTACATACAATATTCTAGGATAAACCATAATGGAAAAGGATGAAAAAGAACATATATATGTTAGATAGTTAGAAAACAGGAGCCTAGAATGGCAGTGGCTAAAAGATAAGGAAGGGAAAAGCCCACAGAAATAGAACAAAGGAAGGTCCGAGGCCCAGAGTGAGGACCTCAAGTAGAACAACACTCCTAGTTAGCCCAATTTACATTGGGCAGGCCGGGCGGGGAGAGTGAGAACGTATAAAAAGAGGAGCCAAAGGGCCAAGGGTCTCTCTCTTTCTCTCTCTCTCTTCTGCATGCTGCTCTTCTCTTCTGTCTTTGGGTCGACATGACTTCACGCCTCGAGGATGGATTTTCCTGCTATTTTCTAAATAAAATAGAGCTGTAACACAGAGCTGTAACACTGATTTGTCTAAGAGCTATAACATGGTCTGTTTGAGACCTGAGAGCTATAACACGGTCTGTCCAAGACCCAAGAGCTGTTGATGCGCTGAGGGCTTTAATGTCTGTCACTCCAAATCTTTGTTGCGATGAGACAGAACTGAGGAGCATATGCTCACCTGACACACATATATATGTATAACTGAAAACAAACAAACAAAACTCAGTCACTTTGCTATATAGCAGATATTAACATAACATTGTAAATCAGCTATACTTCAATAATTAAAACAAAATCAAACATTTTCATAATGAAAAATGTTCTTCCCTCAGATTTACAATACCATAGATGTTCAAGTGTCCTTGGTAGGTATGGAAATATGGTCTAACAGTGACAAGATAAAGGTGGTACCCAACACAGGTGTCACCTTTAACAACTTTCTGAAATGGCATCGTTCTAACCTGGAGAAAATGAAGCCCCATGACCATGCTCAGCTACTCAGGTAAGCACACACTGGCCAGAGCCAGGTCTATTTTGACAGAGAGGATAGTTATCACAAAGGTTTCTTGGCAGAGATTCCTGTTCAATTCTACCTCCCTGTTCAGTGATCGGAGAGCCTAAAGTTCTAATATTAGCAACTCACCTGTGGGATTGTTGCAGACCCATGTCAGATCACTAAAATCAACTCTTGGATGTGGGATAACCATATGTGGTCATTCTAATTGCTATAGAATAGCAGTGGCTTTTCTGGGACCTCACGAATATGAAAAGGGTAGGGGAACTAGGAAAGTCTCAGACAGAGTTGACAGAAGCTGATGGTTCAAAAGACTCATATTGTGACAATGTACCTGTAACTTTCACGCAGTGGAGTTGGCTTCAAAACTCGAATTACAGGACTGGCAACCTCGAATTCCTTGTGCTCCCCATCATCCGTCGCTGTTATTGAGGTTTGTAAACGTATAGATCCCTGAGGTTCTACAACCTCTATGAAGACAAGCACAATGTCTTATTTAGAGTTAGCACAATGTATCTTTGCTGAGTCAGTAAATAAAAGTAGAAATGAACCTGTATTAGTAGATCACTATACTGAGGATTCCTTGGCTCATGAAACAGAATATCTCTTTACATTGACCCTCCCAGAGGTTTCACTCTTTAGTTGGTGTTAGGGAGTTAGAAGACGAAGATCAGAACAAAAACAAAATCCAGGTACCCTCTGGGATTTGAGGTAACTTCAAATTAATCATCACTAGTATCTATGGCCAGGAAGTTGGACAAAGTTCATGTCAGTATCACACAGCCAAACACTGCCAGTCTCATAGGCATCATAGCAACATTGTTTGGAGTTGAGGACATTGTGTGATATCTTTTAGTACTTCCTGTGAAGAATGAGCTTCCCTGGTGGCTTGGGGTAAAGAATCTACTTGCCAGTGTGAGACCTATCCCTGGGTTGGGATGATCTGTTGGAGAAGGAAATGGTAACCCACTCTAGTATTCTTGTCTGGGAAATGTCATAGACAGAGGAGCTTGGAGGGCTACAGTTCATGGAGTCACAAAAGAGTCAGACTCCACTTAGCAATTAAACAACAACAATGAATAATGGAATTATCATGATTTAACCATGGTTTATCAATAAGCCAAATTGACTGAGCACTGGCTCAGCGGTTAGAGTTCCAATAGCAAATCATTTCAAATGTTCGCAATGTTATTTTTGATGTTTGAAGTGTAAACATTTTTAATGTTTACAATGTCCTGTCAGTTGTCTCAAATGTCTATAATTTACAGTAACCAATGACAGGGGAAGAAGCTCAATGATTCAATGATTTTCATGTCAAGCTATTATTTGTTGTAATACCAAACATCAGTGATAATGAACAAAAATTAAATAAAATCACAAATAATAGATATTTCCTTTTTTTTTTTCACCAGGGTAAGAGAAAGAACAGGGTCTCTCTTGTAGCAGTGATGTCACATGAATTAGGTCATGTCCTCGGTATGCCTGATGTTCCATATAACACCAAGTGTCCCTCTGGGAGTTGTGTGATGAATGAATATCTAAGGTAAGACCTTGTCACTCTAGAGGGAAAAAAAGTTTCTTAAATCTTAAAGAATTCAGATGCAGGCTGTATAATTGGATGGATATTTTTTAATGTAATGGCTGTGTTTCCAACTAATTCATGCTCTAGCTTCTTGATGTACAGGATTTACCAGCTAGCAGAACTCATCATTTAAGATTTCCAAATATGCCAAGGTAGATTTTATAAGTATAGTGATCATGTTAATCTAACTTAAAATAATTGTAGCTTAAAACAGTCTTTTCTAAAAATATTTATATAATTAAGATGAGAACATCCTTATAAATCCCTGTAACCAATCAATTCATTTTTATGTTATTAATGTTGCCTTTTAATTCTAAGCACTTTGTAAGGACTTGTGATAGAAAAATCAATAAACATATCTTACTGTTGAAGTGCTCATAAATAGGAAGTTAAATATCTCCATTGAACCTCTAAGCCTACAGTTATTTCCTTTCACTATTCATTGTTATTATCACTTATGTCTCAGCCCTCAATAGTGAGATGAGTGAGTGATAACAAATGGTGAAGCTCATCACTGCTGCCATTTAGGACAGAATTGAATCTGCACAGGAATTGAAATTCTTCCAACTCCTACAACTGGGTATCTAGAAAAAAAATTTTCCAATGAGAGTAGTATTCATGCTCTTCATATAACATGGTTCATTTATACTAAATTTGGAGGTTTTGTTGAGCTAGTAAGACAAGTCAGATTCTTATGTTAACTTATCACTGTATATAACATGATATTTCTCCTTTTTCTTCTGGTTACAGTTCAAAATTCCCAAAGGATTTCAGTACACTTAGTCGCTCACATTTTAAAAAAATACATGTTATCTCAAAAGCCAAGATGCCTACTGCAAGCATTGGTTCCTAAAAATAGGACAAAACCAGTGTGTGGGAACCAACTTTTGGAAGTAGGTGAAGACTGTGATTGTGGCTCTTCTGAGGTATGCAAATATCTGCGGTCTAAAAAATTTACTAGAGAGTTATTGTGACTTTCTTTTTAGTTTTAATTAGAGTATAATTGCTTTACAATATGTGTCAGTTTCTGCTGCACAACGTAAATCAGCTATATGTATACATATATCATTTCCCTCTTGCACCTCCCTCCGCTCCCAACCACATCCCACACCTCTAGGTCATTACAGAGCACCAGGCTGAGCTCCCTGTGGTGTTCATAATGTTATCTTTTTTTCCTTTTAAAATGCTCTTTTGGAAATTCTTTCAAAAGACAATCTTGGCATCTTAGTAAAAGTAGGCTTGTATTTGTTTTCAGTACTGACTTTAGTCATCTTTTGAAAAGCATTCCAAAAGCCAGGATACGCTTATTATATGATTGTATAAGAACGTCAATGAAAAGAGGTAAATCATTAAGGTGAAAAGACAACTCTCAGAATGGAAAGAAATATTTGCAAAAGAAACAAGCAACAAGGGACTAATATCCCTTATGATACAAACAGTTCATGCAGCACAATGTAAAAAAAAAAAAAAAATCTTAAATTAGGTAGGAGACCTTAATAGACATTTCTCCAAAGAAGATATACAGATGGCCAAAAACTACATGAAAAGATGCTCAACATCACTAAATATTAGAGAAATGCAAATCAAAACCATAATGAGGTATCACCTCACACTGCTCAGAATGGTCATCATTAAAAAATCTACAAACAATAAATGCTGGAGAGGATGTGGGAAAAAGGGAACCCTCCTACACTGATGGTGAGAATGTAAATTGGTACAGTCACTATCAAGAATAGTATGGAGGTTCCTTAAAAATCTAAACATATTGCTACCATGTGTATATGCTAAGTTGCTTCAGTGGTGTCTGATCCTTTGTGACCCTACAGATCATAGTCCACCAGGCTCCTCTGCCCATGAAATTCTCCAAGCAAAAGTACCGGAATGGGTTGCCATGACCTTCTTCAGGGTATTTTTCCAACCCAGGGACTGAACCCTTGTCTGTTAGTCTCCTGCAATGGCAGGCAGATTCTTTACCACTAGCACCACTTGGGAAGCCCCCAGAGCTACCATATGCCCCAGCAATCCCACTCCTGAGCATGTATCTGGAGAAAACCATAATTCAAAAAGATACAAGCATCATAATGTTCATTGTAGCCCTATTTACAATAGCCAGGATGTGGAAGCAACCTAAATGTCCATTGGAGGAATAAAGAAACTGTGGTACATATATATACAATGGAATATAACTCAGCCACAAGAAGGAACAAAACTGTGCAATTTGCAGATATGTGGATGAACCTAGAGACTGTCATACAGAGTGAAGTAAGTCAGAAAGAGAAAAACAAATGTCATATGGTATCCCTTACATGTGGAATCTACAAAAGTGATACAGATGAACTTATTTGCAAAGCAGAAATAGAGACACAGACATAGAGAATGGATATATGGATTTTAGGGGCTGGGGTGTGGGATGAACTGGGAGATTGGAACTGATATATAAACACTATCGATTTTATGTATAAAATAGATAACCACTGCTGCTGCTGCTGCTACTGCTAAGTTGCTTCAGTCGTGTTCGACTCTGTTTGACCCCATAGATGGCAGTCCACCAGGCTCCTCTGTCCCTGGGATTCTCCAGGCAAGAACACTGGAGTGGGTTGCCATTTTCTTCTCCAATGCATGCATGCATGCTAAGTTGCTTCAGTCATGTCTGACTCTGTGCGACCCTATGGACAGCAGCCCACCAGGCTCCTCCATCCACAGGATTCTCCGGGCAAGAGTACTGGAGTGGGTTGCTATATCCTTCTCCAGAAAACAGATAACTAATGAGAACCTACTGTCTAGCACAGGGAACTCTGTAGTGCTCTGTGGTGTCCTAAAGGGGAAGGAAATCCAATAAACAGGGGATATATATAAGCATATAGTTTCTACTATACTTTGCTGTACAGTAGAAACTAGCACATTATAAAGCAAGTGTACATTCTTTTAAAAAATAAATCCGTAACTATATGTGTCACTTATGAACTTTCTTAAATGTATTAGTCAAATTTCTAAATCACGTAAACTCCCAGCTGATTGTTCTGTTGAACAATAACAATTAAAAGGGGGCTTCCCATGTGGCTCAGTGGTAAAGAATCTGCCTGCCAATGCGGGAGATGTGGGTTATATCCCTGGGTCTGGAAGAGCCCCTGAAGGAGGAAATGGCACCCCACTCCAGTATTCTTGCCTAGAAAATTCCATGAACAGAGAGGAGCCTGGAGGGATACAGTCCATGGGGCCGCCAAGATTAAGACACAACTGAGAGACACAGTATGTACACACAGATGCAACAATTGAAAATCCAGAAGTAAATTCTCTCCATTGAGAGAGAATTGGCCTTCTTTCATCAAGCAGTGGGAGAAAGCAATGGCACCCCACTCCAGCACTCTTGCCTGGAGAATCCCATGGACGGAGGAGCCTGGTGGGCTGCGGTCCAAGGGTCGCTAAGAGTCGGACACGACTGCGCGACTTCACTTTTTCACTTTCATGCATTGGAGAAGGAAATGGCAACCCACTCCAGTGTTCTTGCCTGGAGAACCCCAGGGACAGTCTGTGGGATCGCACAGAGTCGGACACGACTGACGCGACTTAGCAGCAGCAGCAGCAGCAAGCAGTGTGTGAGAAGGAGAAATTAAAAGGTAAAGAGGAAAAAGAAAAATCACACAAGTCTGTAGAAGTTGGATTAACATAGAACATCTAAGATAATTACTATACTTCTGGCTAATCTTCAAAAAAAATTTAACACCTTCGAGAAATCAGTGTACCCTAAAGAATATCTCTGATAGAATGTTCATTAGCAGTATCAGGCTAGGTTTCTAAAAGAAAGCGTTCTATTTAAGACTAAAAAAATGAATTACGATTCGAAGAGACTTTTTACGTGTCAATCTGCCAAATGCTTTTATAATCACAGTCTCCTTTATTACTCACAACAAAGCTGCAAAACAGGTTTGTTATTTTCCCAATTTAGAAAAGAAGTGAAACTCAGAAAAGCTAAGTAACTAGATCCAAGGATACAAACTAGTAATTGGTGAAACCTGTTGCAACCCAAGATTTACCCATTACTTTAAGAGGCTTTGTGACAATGGGGAAGATATATATCTTTCTATGCTGTTTATTTATTCAGAAATTTTAAGTTATTGAGGGCTCCCGTGGTGGCTGAGTGGTAAAGAATTTGCCTGCCAGTGCAGATGACATGGGTGCCATCCATGATCTGAGAAGATCCCATGAAGCAACTAAGCTTGTACATCAAAAAAGAAAAACAAAACAAAATGAAATTTTAAGTTATTAAATTTTATTAAAAGTTTACACGGTGCAACTTAATCACAAAGAATAATGTAAATATTCTGTTAATTATAATGAGATATGAAATTTTTACAAGTGATCTGATACTTGACAATAATTTAGATTGATGTTTATCTCATTCTTACTTATATTCCCATATGGTTTCTATAGTGGAGGATAACTGAAATTGTTCACAGTCTTTGGTATTTCTAATTTCAACAGGTAAAACGCTCTGTGTTCAGTACACACACACACACACATACACACTTAACTATATTATCCAGTTCCCATATTCTTTCCATATCTTGTTGATTTTCTTCTTCCGTAGCTGAATAAAATTAGAGAGCTAGAGAGTCCAAACTTAAGAACAATTGAATTTTTAAATAGCTGTTTTTATCTAAAAAGTAGTATATATACTTTATAGAGAATAATGAAAAATCAGTTTTCCAGGATCTTACATGCTATTTCATTATTTTTAATAAAAATAATTATTCTTTCTGTCTAGATAGTATCAAACAACCATCATGCTATTTTAATGATTCTAACTAGGTAACACACTTTAATATCAGTAATGGAAAATTTCTTCACTGACATTTTTTTGCAGTGTTTGCATAGTAACTATTCAGTGTTCATTCTTCCATAAATATCTTGGTTTTATTTTAATTTTTTTGTTAATTTGCCTGCAAATACAGTTGAGAATCTGGTTGATATTTGTAAAATTCACAATTCAGTCTAAAAGCCACTGACATTTTCACAATATTAAGTATTGTCTTAAAAGATAAGTTGCCTTTGGAATTTTTCAGAGAAGTTAAATAAAAAATTCTTTATGCAGTTCTTGAGCTTTTGAAAGTTTATTTTGAAATATTTTCAATTTTTTTTCTTTTTGCTGTTAATACATGTGTTTTCTTTTTATTTAGGTTCTCATTTATTACTGTTCTTGACATTATTTTATTATTATCTTAAACAGCTATCTTAGTGACTAACTCAATGTTTTGAGTTGATCTTTTTTTCTAGCTCAATAATTATATCATATATAAACAATAAAAACATTATTTATAGATAATATAATATATATTATATCTGTTTATTATGCTTTCATATATTTTTGTCTCATAGCATTTGTCAGAATTTACATAATAATATAGCATAAAAATAATTCTTGTTTTACACTTTATTGGATGTGTTTTTACTATTCACCAGGTAGATTTTCTTTATCATGATGATCAAAACACTGTTCATAGTTTATGAATATGTGTTAATTAAATAATGCTTGCCTAATTTGTACTAATTTTTACCGTCTATCGCATTAGTATTAGTTGTTTTCTTCCCTCAGTCTTTTAATGGATAATGTTACTTTATTATAATGGATACTGTTACTTTATTCTGTACTGTTGAGACATCCTTGCATTTTTGGTGACAAAAGGCTCTGCAGAGTTTGTAATGGAGAATTATTATATTAATAGGCTAGTGTTTGGCTAATATTTTACTCAAGATTTTGCATTTATACACACAAATGAGAATGGTATGATGTATATATTCATTACCAGTTCTCATTATCAGGATTATGCAAGCTTAAAAATAATTTTTTTCTCTATCATCAAGCTGTTTGAAGAGAATAGAAATATTCTCCCTTGAATTTGAAATTAATTTACATGTAATATCATCTAGGTGAATTTATTTGGGATAATTCTTGGATTATTCTATGTTTGTTCTTTTAAGAGATAGTTTTCATTACTCAGCACTTTTTTTCTATCATTAAATTACTGTGGTCATTTCAACTCGAATTTGTATAGCAAAGTAATTTAGTTTAAAAAGTGAAATTTTATTGTCATCTTATACCAGAAGAATTCTGTGCACCTAGTCTATAGAGAAAAAATGCTTGAACCCACTTTTGCATTGTGTGTTTGTGTGTTTTAAAGGAATGTACCAATCCTTGCTGTGAAGCCATGACCTGTATGTTAAAACATGAAGTTAACTGTGGAAAAGAGACTAAACAATAACATGTAAGACCTTTTTTTTCCTTCTTTGTTCTCAAACATTTTCACATTTTTATGTGATTCAAGAAAGATAATGACACTGAGTTCAACAAAGCTAAAATTCAGTTTATTTTATTTTACATTTTTTTAAATGACTCAATTTCATAAATTTAAAAAAGCCACTATTATGAACATAAATAGCTCAGAGTTGTGTATATACTAATACACTAATGAGACAAGTGGCTATTTTGTCATCATGAAACTAGTACTTCTGAAACCTGTGCTAAAATTGTATGAAATTCTGAAAGGTAATAATGAGTTTAATATAAAATAATATAACAAACAGAAAAGTGAAAGTGAAAGTTGCCCAGTCATGTCCAACTCTTTGCAACCCCTTGGACTATACAGTCCCTGGAATTCTCCAAGCCAGAATACTGGAGTGGGTAGATCCAGGGGTTCTTCCCGAACCAGGGATCAAACCCAGGTCTCTTGCATTGCAGGTGGATTCTTTACCAGCTGAACCATGAGGGAAACAAAGACCTCAATTGATGAGCAAATTCTTTTCTTGTTTAAGTGCTGATCATTGAAATTGAAAGGTAGTCAGAAGATAAAATTTAACAACACACTACAAGATTTGACAATTTTATTCCTTTTAAAATGCCTAGGAATTCCCTGGTGGTCCAGTAGTTAAGACACAGTACTTTCACTACCATAGGCCTGGGTTCGATCTCTGGTCTGGGAACTATAAGCTGCATGGCATGGCCAAAAGATTTTTTTTTAATAAAATGCCTCAATAATGCATAATTCATGGATTACTTTTATATTTTACGCACTCCTACATAAGTTGGGCTAGGAAACCTAATTGTTTTTTATATATTCCTTTCAGTAAAAACTAGTCTCTAAATCTGAAAATGGCAGCAACAACCAAAAATTATGAATAGGAAAAAGACTTGGGACAAATTATTAATATATGAATGGATTTATTCTTAGCAACTACCACCCTTTCCTGAATTTCCTGAATCTTTTCTGGAATTTTTAAAATTTATTTATTTTAATTGGAAGCTAATTACTTTACAATATTGTCAAGGTTTTTGCCATACATTCACATGAATCAGCCATGGGTGTACATGTGTCCTCCATCCTGAACCTCCCTCCTATGTCCCTCCCCAATCCCATCCCTCAGGGTCATCCCAGTGCACCAGCCCTGAGCACCCTGTCTCATGCATTAAACCTGGACTGGTGATCTATTTCACATATGATAATATACATGTTTCAATGCTAGTCTCTAAAATCATCCCATCCTCACCTTCTCCCACAGAGTCCAAAAAGTCTGTTCTTTATATCTGTGTCTCTTTCGCTGTCTTGCATAATAGGGTCATCATTACCATCTGTTTAAATTCCATATATATGCATTAGTATACTGTATTGGTGTTTTTATTTTTGACTTACTTTGCTCTGTATAATAGGCTCCAGTTTCATCCACCTCATTAGAACGGTTTCAAATGCATTCTTTTTAATAGCTGAGTAATATTCTGTTGTGTATATGTACCACAGCTTTCTTATCCATTCATCGGCTGATGGACATCTAGGTTGTTTCCATGTCCTGGCTATTGTAAATAGTGCTGTGATGAACATTGGGGTACACGTGTCTCTTTGAATTCTGGTTTCCTCGGTGT
Source organism: Nanger dama (assembly GCA_917880005.1). NCBI lineage: Eukaryota > Metazoa > Chordata > Mammalia > Artiodactyla > Bovidae > Nanger > Nanger dama. Next base: position 3,150,657 of record CAKJTW010000078.1, on the reverse strand, counting down.
GTATGCCCAACAGTGGGATTGCTGGGTCATATGGCAGTTCTATTTCCAGTTTTTTAAGGAATCTCCACACTCTTTTCCATAGTAGCTGTACTAGTTTGCATTCCCACCAACAGTGTAAGAGGGTTCCCTTATCTATGCACCCTCTCCAGCATTTTTTGTTTGTAGACTTTTTGATAGCAGCCATTCTGACTGGTGTGATATGGTACCTCATTGTGGTTTTGATTTGCATTTCTCTGATAATGGGTGATGTTGAGCATCTTTTCATGTTTTGTCTGCCATCTGTATGTCTTCTTTGGAGAAATATCTGTTTAGTTCTTTGGCCCATTTTTTGACTGGGTCATTTATTTTTCTGGAATTGAGCTGCAGGAGTTGCTTGTATATTTTTGAGATTAATTCTTTGTCAGTTGCTTCATTTGCTATTATTTTCTCTCATTCTGAAGGCTGTCTTTTCATCTTGCTTATAGTTTCCTTCATCGTGCCAAAGCTTTTAAGTTTAATTAAGTCCCATTTGTTTATTTTTGCTTTTATTTCCATTATGCTGGGAGATGGGTCATAGAGGATCCTGCTGTGATTTACATCAGAGTGTTTTGCCTATGTTTCACTCTTAGGATTTTTATAGTTTCTGGTCTTACATTAAGATGTTTAATCCATTTTGAGTTTATTTTTGTATATGGTGTTAGAAAGTGTTTTAGTTTCATTCTTTTACAAGTGGTTGACCAGTTTTCCAAGCACCACTTGTTAGAGAGATTGTCTTTTCCCCATTGTATATTCTTGCCTCCTTTGTCAAAGACAAGGTGTCCATAGGGGCATGGATTTATCTCTGGGCTTTCTATTTTGTTTCATTGATCTATATTTCTGTTTTTGTGCCAGTACCATGCTGTCCTGATGACTGTAGCTTTGTAGTATAGCCTGAAGTCAGGCAGGTTGATTCCTCCAGGCCCATTCTTCTTTCTCAAGACTGTTTTGGCTATTCGAGGTTTTTTGTATTTTCATACAAATTGTGAAATGATTTGTTCTACTTCTGTGAAAACTACCATTGGTAGCTTGATAGGGATTGCATTGAATCTATAGATTGCTTTGGATAGTATACTCATTTTCACTCTATTGATTCTTCCGATCCATGAACATGGTATATTTCTCCATCTGTTTGTGTCATCTTTGATTTCTTTCATCAATGTTTTATAGTTTCCTATATATAGGTCTTTTGTTTTTAGGTAGCTTTATTCCCAAGTATTTTATTCTTTTCTTTGCAGTGGTGAGTGGAATTGTTTCCTTAATTTCTCTTTCTATTTTCTCATCGTTAGTGTATAGGAATGCAAGGAATTTCTGTGTGTTAATTTTACATCCTGAAACTTTACTATATTCATTGATTAGCTTTAGTAATTTTCTGGTGGAGCCTTTAGGGTTTTCTATGTAGAGGATCATGTCATCTGCAAACGAGTTTTACTTCTTCTTTTCCAATCTGGATTCCTTTTATTTCTTTTTCTGTTCTGATTGCTATGACCAAAAACTTCCAAAGCTATGTTGAATAGTGGTGGTGAGAGTGGGCACTCTTGTCTTGTTCCTGACTTTGGGGGAACTGCTTTCAATTTTTCACCGTTGAGGGTGATGTTTGCCGTGGGTTGTCATATATAGCTTTTATTATGTTGAGGTATGTTCCTTCTATTCCTGCTTTCTGGAGGGTTTTTACCATAAATGGGTGTTGAATTTTGCCAAAGGCTTTCTCTGCATCTATTGAGATACTCATATGGTTTTTATCTTTCAATTTGTTAATATGGTATATTACATTGATTGATTTGCAAATATTGAAGAATCCTTGCATCCCTGGGATAAAGCTCACTTGATCATGATGTATGGTCTTTTAAATATGTTGTTGAATTCTGTTTGCTAGAATTTTGTTAAGGATTTTGTATCTATGTTCATCAGTGATATTAGCCTGTAGTTTTCTTTTCTTTTCTTTTCTTTCTTTCTTTCTTTCTTTTTTTTTTTTTTGGCATCTTTGTCAGTTTTTGGTATTAGGGTAATGGTGGCCTCATAGAATGAGTTTGGAAGTTTACCTTCCTCTACAATTTTCTGGAAGAGTTTGAATAGAATAGGTGTTAGCTCGTCTCTAAATTTTTAGTTGAATTCAGCTGTGAAGCCATCTGGTCCTGGGCTTTTGTTTGTTGGAAGATTTCTGATTACTGTTTCAATTTCTGTGTTTGTGATGAGTCTGTTAAGATTTTCTATTTCTTCCTGGTTCAGTTTTGAAAAGTTATACTTTTCTAAGAATTTGTCCATTTCTTCCACTTTGTCCATTTTATTGGCATATAGTTGTTGATAGTAGTCTTTCATGATCCTTTGTATTTCTGTGTTGTCTGTGGTGACTTCTCCATTTTCATTTCTAATTTTGCTGACTTTCTTTTCTGGAACTGAACTTGTAGAGAGATTATAAAGGGAATAATCAACTCAAAGTGGCTTCTCTGTCAGTGGTAAAGAATTTGCCTGCCAGTTCAGGAGACACGAGAGATATGAGTTCACTCCCTGAGTCTGGAAGATCCCCTGGAGGAGGAAATGGCAACCCACTCCAGTATTCTTCCCTGGAGAATTTCATGAACAGAGAAGCTTGGCAGGCTATAGTCCATGGGATTGCAAGAGTCAAACAAGACTTAGTGATTCAAATACCCCAGTGCAACCAACTGAAAGATCACTGACTATCACCTTTTCAAGGAAAGGACAGGCAAGGTCATACAATAAGGAGTATCACTCATTCAGGGCTTCTGAATTCATTCCTGGAAAATTCCATGGACAGAGGAGCATGGCAGGCTATAGTCCATGGGGTCGCAAAGAGTCAGACACAACTAGCTACTGAGCATACACATCATTCATTCTCTTACCAAACATCATTTCACTCAGTTGAACCCCTAGTGTGATCAATTCTACAGGAAATGCTAGAAATTAGTCCCATCTTCTTCTTTTGTGACAGAGATCAGAAGTATATCATCACAAACCATAATCATTCAATTCTTTTAGGGGCTTGGAATGATAGGTGGGCTTGCACCATTACTGGCCAATATTGGCAATTTAGTATCATGGAAAGGAAAAGGAAACTGAACTTGGACTTGGGATACTTTGATTATTTTCTCAGGTTAGGTACAAACTACCTGTAGCACTTAAAGTCAAATTATTTACTTCATTTTCTCACCTGTAAAATGAAGTTAATGGTATTGTCTTTCAGTGGGGTTGTTAGAATTATTCAAATTCTCTAAGTATTTGCTATTATTACATAATATTTTATAATTTATAAATACCATGGCTTCTAAATTTTTTCTGTTGATCAGAAGATGAATCCAAACATCTGCTTCACTGAGATGCTACTTGCCAGGACAAGAATCAAGAAATCCAAACATGCCAGGAAATTTACATAGTCTTACCATTGTCCTTAACTGTATTTTGCTTATCACTTGTCCTTATACTTCCTGTAATTTTACCTTTCCGGTCAGCAGGTCAATAGATGTATTTAGGGAAGCTGCCTATTTTCTAAGTCTGATCTTTAAATGCATTTTTTAAGGATCTTGAAGCTATTGTTTAGCTCTTTTCTTTGGAGAACAAAAGAAATTAGTCTTTGACTAAAACACTGCAAAATGCTCTACTGAATTATGCAAGCTCATTTCAGAACTGTATAATGGCAAGTGACTTGTGTTTTAAACCCTCTTTTATTTTAGTTTAGTCCATGAAAAAATAATATCATTTGATGAGTGTAATCTTTGGTGGAAGATAGGATAGCAAAGTTCATGTGTCATTTCTTACTCCTCAGTATTCTGCTTTCCTTGCTCTTAGAAGTGTGATATTTTTCTATATCATGTCAAGGCTAATGGAGTATTTTTTATTTTATCATGTATAATCCTTTCACCATCACATTTAACGTTAATTTGAAGAGGTCTGTATTTAGCCACCAAGAATTGCTTCATTCATTTATTGGCTTCATGAACCACAGTGTCAGTGAATAAAAGCACAACTTTTTGAGGAATTTGTTTGTGTGGTCATTTTCAAAAATGAATATTTTCCAGCTTTGTTGTAGGTCTGTGTTAGATGGTAAAGCCTCACATAATTAGACAATTTTCCCTTCGGTCATTTGACCGCACTGCCACAGAGAGCCAGGCATCGTGATGGGGAGGAGAAAGGCCACATTCTCTTTTAATGCCCAGAATGAAATGACTTGAGGCCAGTCACACAAACGTTTTGAAGTTTCTCTAAACTGTTGTTGTTGTTTTTTTTTAACAATTTATTCAAAATAAATGCCCAAATTTCCACTGATGCCTGGGTCAGGAGAACAAGAACTTAGACATACTGGTAAAAGCGACTTTCTGAAAAAGCAACTCTCCAGAAAGCCCTGCTTGCTGTTGTTGGCTGCCTCCCCCTTCCTTGCCTTCATGTTGTTGGTGGCTTTGGCTCTACGAGCGTTACGGTGACACCATATGCCTGATGTCACTGGTGGCCATGCTGCAGCCGTGCCTTGTCAATATCCACAACTGTCCACTGTGTGTGTGTGCGTACGTATGCACGTGTGTTTGTGTGTGTGTGTGCTTATTTGCTCAGTCATGTCTGATTCTTTTGTGACCCCCATGGACTGCAGGCCACCAGGTTCTTCTGTCCATGGGATTGTCCAGGCAAGAACACCGGAGTGGGTTGCCATTTTCTTCTCCAGGGGACCTTCCTGACCCAGGAATGGAACCCATGTCTCCTGCACCTCCTGCATTGGTAGGTAGATTCTTTACCACTGAAACACTTGGAAGCTCCACCCAAATCTTCCAAGGAAAAGGGTCTTCTTTAGGCTTATTTCTCCCACACTTCATGAACAGATAGAGGCTTCTTATAATAAAACAGCTTGAGCTACAGGGATTTAGCAAGTAGCATGCTGGTTCATGAGTGTCAACTGCTAAAATGATCAGGAACAGTATGAACTTGTTGTGAAACAACCACTACTAAAAAACCAGCCTGTATAAATTTTAAATTAAAAATCACATTAAAACTTAAAGTTCTGCAGAGAAACTTAACAAATTATGTTAAATAAACTATATTTAATAAATTATATCAAAACTTAAAGTTCTTCAGAGAAACATCATACATCCTATATTTATATTTATTCACTCTGTGATATAGATAAATAGATAGAGAGCTATATAGATATGTATCTATCTATCTAAACCACAGAGTGAGCAAATGTAAATACAGTATGCATGGTGTTTGTGGAGTTCTAATATAAGTTTTAATAGATACATATATATGTCTATCTCTATCATCTGCCTATCTATATATCTATGTAAGAGAAAGAGAGATTGAATTATGTTAGGAGAAATTAGCTCACAATTATGAAACCTGAGAAATACCCAAATCTGCTATTTGCAAGTTGGAGACCCAGGAGAACTTGTGGTGTCCAAGGGCAGGAGAAAATGAGATGAGATGTACCAATTTGAGCAGGCGGGCAGGAAGAAGAAAACGCAAAGATTCTTCTTTTCACCAATTTTGTTCTACTCAGATCCTCAACAGATTAGATGATTCCCACCTACCCTAAGGAGGGCAATCTGCTTTATTGGGCCCAATGACATCCTGTGGTGCAGTCAAGTCGACCCATAAGGTTAACCATCACATTAAAAATTTTATATAAATAGAATTATACTGCAAAAATTAAAAAAAAAAAACAAAAAACAGAGACATCATTTTGGAAACAAAGGTCCGTATAGTCAAAGCTATGGTTTTTCCAGTAGTCATGTATGGATGTGAGAGAGTTGAACCATAAAGAAGACTGAGCCCCAAAGAATTGATGCTTTTGAACTGTGGTGCTGGAAAAGACTCTTGAGAGTCCCTTGGACTGCAAGGAGATCAAACCAGTCAATCCTAAAGAAAATCAACCCTAAATATTCATTGGAAGGACTGTAGCTGAAGCTGAAGCTTCAACACTTTGGTCACCTGATATGAATAGCCAACTTACTGGAAAAGACCCTGACGCCAGGAAAGATTGAAGGCAAAAGGAGAAGTGGGCAGCAGAAGATGAGTTGGTTAGATAGCATCACCAACTTAATGGAGCAATGAACTTGAGCAAACTTTGGGAGACAGTGGAGGACAGAGGAGACTGGTGTGCTATGGTCCTTGGTTACCAAGGAGTAAGCAGGAGGGAATAAACTGGGAGATTGGGATTGACACATACCCACTACTCTGTATATAATAGATGACTAGTAGAACCTATTGTATAGTACAGAGAGCTCTACAGAACACTCTGTAATGGCCTATATGGGTAAAGACTCTAAAAATGAGTTCATATAATCACACAGGATTCACTTTGCTCTACCCCTGAAACTAACAAAGCATTCTAAATTAACTATACTTTAATTAAAAAATTAAAAATAAATACATAAGTTTAAGAACCAAAAAAATATTTAAAAAACTAAAAGCTCACCAGAAGGAAAAGGTAAGGGTCAGAGAGAACAGAATGGAAAGAAATCTACTGTCCTCAATGGACGTATCAGAAAATACCCTTTCTCAGTGGTTACCACTCTGTTCTAGATGATTGTAAAAATCATTCTTCATTTTGACCATCCAGCATCAAAATATCAGAAACATAGAGCGCTACTCACACCTATGGGCTTCCCTGGTGGCTCAAAGGGTAAAGTATCTGCCTGCAGTGCAGGAGATTGGGGTCGATCCCCGGGATGGGAAGATCCTGTGGAGAAGGAAATGGCAACCCACTCCAATACTCTTGCCTGGAAAATTCCATGGACAGAGGAGCCTGGTAGGCTTAGTCCACAGGCTCTCAAAGTGTCACACACGATTGAGCGGCTTCACTTCACTCACATCTATTCAGCTTTGCTCATCCCCAAGTTTACCACCACCTGCTGCTGCTGCTGCTGCTGCTGCTAAGTCGCTTCAATCGTGTCTGACTCTGTGCGACCCCATAGACGGCAGCCCACAAGCTTTCCCCATCCCTGGGATTCTCTAGGCAAGAATACTGGAGTGGGTTGCCATTTCCTTCTCTAATGCCTGAAAGTGAAAAGTGAACGTGAAGTCGCTCAGTTGTGTCCGACTCTTAGCGACCCCATGGACTGTAGCCTACCAGGCTCCTCCATCCATGGGATTTTCCAGGCAAGAGTACTGGAGTGGGGTGCCATTGCCTTCTCCTAGAGACTGGCTAAAATGGACAGAACTTTGAATTTCTGAAATAAAACTAATCGGGATTTTGGCAACTTCCTAGACAAATGACAATAATCAAAGGAAGATAAACCTGTAAAAGGGAGAGTCTTCCCATACCCATCTTAGGAGTGGGGGAGGAGGGGAAAGAGTACTGTTTTCTCAGAGAGAATAATGTCCATGGAATTTAAGAAAGCAGTGAGAAATTAAGATCAAGGGACAGATAGGAGGACACTGAGAGGGAGAATCAAGGTTTGAAAGATCAGTGCTGTGGAATCAAATTAGAATTTTACATGGTTAGTTCAGCTTTACAGAGACTGGATGGCTCAGAGGTTAAAGCATCTGCCCACAATGCGGGAGACCGGGTTCGATCCCTGGATCCGATCCCTGGGTCGGGAAGATCCCCTGGAGAAGGAAATGGCAACCCACTCCAGTATTCTTGCCTGGAGAATTCCATGGACAGAGGAGCCTGGCGGGCTACAGTCTATGGGGTCGCTAAGAGTCGGACACAACTGAGCGACTTCACGTTCACTTTCACTTTCACTTTCTTTTATAAGGAATTGAATCCATCATATAGGAAGCATGCATAACTTCTTCCAATAGGTTGGAGCCCCAACTGTCCTCCTGGGCTGGACTCATTCATTTTCCTTCTCCTGATGCTCCATGAAACATAGTTATTCCTCCCTTGTTACAAGCTAACCTTAAATAATGAAAAATAATACCTTCTTTCTTGAGCTTCCCTTAGCAGAGCTAACAAAAGTTCTTTTTGAAAAACAAAACACTTTACTATAATCTTCATAACAGGAAGAGATAAATAGCTCTATAAAAAGCAGACCTACATAGCTGTCTTCCCACAGTGCAGCACTGTTCTTTTGACAAACATCAGCCAAAGGACTACATTCTTTAAAAATGATTTTTTGATGTAGATCATTTACAAAGACTTTATTGAATTTGTTACAGTATTACTTCTGTTTTATGGCTTATTTTTTTAGTCACTGAAGCATGCAGGATCTTAGCTCCCTGACCAGAGATGGAAGCTGAATCCCCTGCATTGTAGGCTTAACTACTGAACCTCCAGGGAAGATCCAGGACTGTAAATCTTCTGTACTTTTCCCACTCCCCTTGTTCCTCCCCTTTATTTCACTGGGAGGGGTTTCATTTTATTATTACATTACTAATTTATAATAAATAAGCTAATAACTTATTTAAGTTATTACCTATTAATGTTTCTTCCTCAATTTCTGATGCTTCAGTTCAGTTCAGTTCAGTTCAGTCACTCAGTCGTGTCTGACTCTTTGTGAGGGATCGCAGCATGCCAGACCTCCCTGTCCATCACCAAGTTCTGGACTTTACTCAAACTCATGTCCATTGAGTCGGTGATGCCATCCAATCATCTCATACTGTTGTCCCATTCTCCTGCTGCCTTCAGTCTTTCCCAGCATCAGGATCTTTTCAAATAATTTAGTTCATTGCATCAGATGGCCAAAGTATCGGAGTTTCAACTTCAGCATCAGTCCTTCCAATGAATAGTCAGGACTGATTTCCTTTAGGTTGGATGGGTTGATCTCCTTTCAGTCCAAGGGAGTCTCAAGAGTCTTCTCCAACACCACAGTTCAAAAGCTTCAATTCTTTGGTGTTCAGCTTTCTTTATAGTCCAACTCTCATATCCATACATGACTACTGGAAAAGCCATATCTTTGACTAGATGGACCTTTGCTGGCAAAGTAATGTCTCTGCTTTTTAATATGCTATCTAGGTTGGTCATAACTTTTCCTCCAAGGAGCAAGCGCCTTTCAATTTCATGGATGCAGTTACTATCTGCAGTGATTTTGGAGTCCCCCACCAAAATGAAGTCTGTCACTGTTTCCGCTGTTTCCCCGTCTATCTGCCACAAAGTGATGGGACCAGATTCATGATTTTAGTTTTCTGAATGTTGAGCTTTAAGCCAACATTGTCACTCGCCTCTTTCACCTTCATCAAGAGGCTCTTTAGTTTTTCTTCACTTTCTGCCATAGGGTGGTGTCATCTGCATATCTGAGGTTATTGATATTCTGGTGGCAATTATTATTCCAGCTTGTACTTCATCCAGCCCAGCATTTCTCATGATGCACTCTGCATATAAATTAAATAAGCAGGGTGACAATATACAGCCTTGACGTGCTCCTTTTCCTATATGGAACCAGTTTGTTGTTTCACGCCCAGTTCTAACTGTTGCTTCCTGACCTGCATACAGATTTCTCAAGAGGCAGATCAGGTGATCTGGTATTCCCATCTCTTTCAGAATTTTCCAGTTTATTGTGATCCACACAGTCAAAGGCTTTGGCATAGTCAATAAAGCAGAAATAGATATTTTTCTGGAACCCTCTTGCTCTTTCAATGATCCAGTGGATGTTGGCGATTTGATCTCTGGTTCCTCTGCCTTTTCGAAATCCAGCTTGAACATCTGGAAGTTCATGGTTCACATACCATAGAAGCCTGGCTTGGAGAATTTTGAGCATTACTTTACAAGCGTGTGAGATGCGTGCAATTGTGTGGTAGTTTGCCGGGAGAAATATCAATAACCTCAGATATGCAGATGAAACCACCTTTATGGCAGAAAGTGAAGAGGAACTAAAAAGTCTCTTGATGAAAGTGAAAGTGGAGAGTGAAAAAAGTTGGCTTAAAGCTCAACATTCAGAAAACGAAGATTATGGCATCTAGTCCCATCACTTCATGGGAAATAGATGGGGAAACAAAGGAAACAGTGTCAGACTTTATTTTTTGGGGTTCCAAAATCACTGCAGATTGTGACTGTAGCCATGAAATTAAGACGCTTACTCCTTGGAAGAAAAGTTATGACGAACCTAGATAGTGTATTCAAAAGCAGAGACGTTACTTTGCTTACTAAGGTCTGTCTAGTCAAGGCTATGGTTTTTCCTGTGGTCATGTATGGATGTGAGAGTTGGACTGTGAAGAAGGCTGAGCACCGAAGAATTGATGCTTTTGAACTGTGGTATTGGAGAAGACTCTTGAGAGTCCCTTGGACTGCAAGGAGATCCAACCAGTCCATTCTGAAGGAGATCAGCCCTGGGATTTCTTTGGAAGGAATGATGCTAAAGCTGAAACTCCAGTACTTTGGCTACCTCATGCAAAAAGTTGACTCATTAGAAAAGACTCTGATGCTGGGAGGGAATGAGGGCAGGAGGAGAAGAGGACGACAGAGGATGAGATGGGTAGATGGCATCACAGACTCGATGGACGTGAGTCTGAGTGAACTCCAGGAGTTGGTGATGGACAGGGAGGCCTGGCATGCTGCGATTCATGGGGTCGCAAGGAGTCAGACATGACTCAGCAACTGAACTGAACTGAACTGAACTTGAGCATTCTTTGGCATTGCCTTTCTTAGGGATTGGAATGAAAACTGACCTTTACCAGTCCTGTGGCCATTGCTGAGTTTTCCAAATTTGCTGGCATTCTTATCCTTCCTAAGGTACTAAATGAAATGTGTCAGTCGTGTCCAACTCTGTGACTGGTGAACTCTAGCCTATCAGGCTCCTCCATCCATGGGATTCTCCAAGCAAGAATACTGAAGTGAGTTGCCATTTCCTTCTCCAGGGGATCTTCTCCACCCAGGGATTGAACCCAGGTCTCCTGCATTGCAGGCAGATGTTTTACCCTCTGTTCCATCAGGGAACTTCAGTTCAGTCGTTCAGTTGTGTCCAACTCTTTGCGACCCCATGAATTACAGCACGCCAGGCCTCCCTGTCCATCACCAACTCCCGGAGATCACTCAGACTCACGTCCATCAAGTCAGTGATGCCATCCAGCCATCTCATCCTCGGTCGTCCCCTTCTCCTCCTGCCCCCAATCCCTCCCAGCATCACAGTCTTTTCCAGTGAGTCAGCTCTTCTCATGAGGTGGCCAAAGTACTGGAGTTTCAGCTTTAGCATCATTCCTTCCGAAGAAATCCCAGGGCTGATCTCCTTCAGAATGGACTGGTTGGATCTCCTTGCAGTCCAAGGGACTCTCAAGAGTCTTCCCCAACACCACAGTTCAAAAGCATCAGTTCTTCAGCGCTCAGCTTTCTTCACAGTCCAACTCTTACATCCATACATGACCACTGGAAACACCATAGCCTTGACTAGACAGACCTTTGTTGGCAAAGCAATGTCTCTGCTTTTCAAAATGCTATCTAAGTTGGTCATAACTTTTCTACTCATCACTAAAAATCCCGTCTAAGAACTCTCCGCCAAGGTCCTCCCTATATATTTCCAGGAAAGCCGCTTACTCCCCTGCAGGACATTCTCTTTCAGGAATGCTCTAGACAAGGAACGGGCTTCCAGTGACAGGGAACAGACAGCAGATTTGCTCAGCCTGGCTTCAGGGACACAGAGCAGAGTGGACTGAGCTCTCCAAGGAAAGGTGATTGGCAGGACCTCTCGGAGCAAGGATTTCCTGCGTTTTCCTATTCTTGCATCTCCGTCTATTCTACTTTTCTTCTGCATCTGAGGGAAAAAAAAAAAAAACAAAACAGGATACTTCGGGAGAAGGACGAGTGGACTTTAATTTGATGTCTGGAAGCTTAAAGAGGGACCCAGGCAAGGCCGTGGGTTGTGGACTCAAAGCCTGCTTGCGAAGTTGTGGACAACACTTAGAACTTTGTGCGCCCTCGTGTGGCCAAAATATATATAGCAGCAGAGCCTATGTAGAAATCCGCTGTTAACCCAGGAAATCCTCAGCGCTTCTATGATCCCGAGACAATACCTTTACTGCTGACCGTCCGTGTGCTTGTGAAGCATACGTGACCTTGCTACAACGGCAGAGAGAAGAAATATACTTCCACAATACTTAGCATCTGTCCCTGAATTAAGGCCTTCCTGCAGCCTCAATTACCGGTCCAATCTGCATTTCCTTCAAGTCATCTTAACAAAGTTTATCCACTGGGTGGAATTGAAAGCTGCCTCCCTGGCCAAGCTTTATCCATTCAGTTCAATAGAACAAACTGCTGTCTGGTTAACTGTTGAATGAGGAAGCTGGTATCTTGGTTCTACTTTTGGTTTGAACTTTATTTATTTTTTAAATTGGGTTATAGACCCCAGGTGAGTCAGTGGTGAAGAATCCACCTGCCAGTACAGGAGCTTGGGTTCTATCCCTGGGTCAGGAAGATCCCCTGGCAAAGGAAATGGCACCCCACTCCAGCTTTCTTGCCTGGAGAATCCCATGGACAAGGGAGCCTGGTGGGCCACAGGCCATGGGGTCACAAAGAGTTGGGTGCAACTGAGCATGCACGTGTTCAGTGTGCATTTGATATTTGATTTTTAGGGCAATATTTTTTCCCTTCAGTCTGAGGAAGATGGACTCATGTCTGGAATATGCTAGGATATTTTTCACAACTCAGCTACAAGAAAAATTAGGGGCTAATTTACTTTTTTAAAAAGAGAAATGCAAACACGTAGTATTCATTAGTAAAGCTTTCTCCAAGAAAGTGAGCAAAGAAAAATAAAAGCTTCTGCTGAACACTGGGAGATACAGTTTTTCAAAATCTGTTGCAGGCTTCGGATGGTCATTGTGAGGAGATTGCTAGCTAGTTTATTTTCCCTCTACTTATTGAGTTCCTTGTGCTAAGTAGCTTCAGTTGTGTCTAACTCTTTGTGACCCTATGGACTGCAGCTTGCCAGGCTGCTGTGTCCATGGAATTCTCCAGGCAAGAATACTGGAGTGGAGTATTGGCAACGTGGCAACCAGAGGGTTGCCATACCCTCCTCCAGGGATCTTCCCAACCCAGGAATCAAACCTTTGTCTCTTACATCTCCTGCATTGGTGATGGGTTTTCTACCACTATCGCTACCTGAGAAGCCCATTCCCTTCTGAATCACACCAAAATATATATGGAAAGGAGTGTACCATCTCCTGTGTCCATCAGCAAATACTGGGGCCACCACCATTCTTCACCATCCCAGACCCTGTGGCCTCAAACTTCTCTATTGTTTTCTTAAAGCATTGGCCAGCAGGTATAATGATGCTTGGTAGGTCCCCTCCACAATTAGGCTCTGCACAAAGGAAACTGCACTGGGTAGATGTCTGGGACATGGGGAGGCAGTGGCGGGGTGCAATCACCTGCCACTTGCAAATAGCATGTGGTTAGGAACCATATTTCCTTTGTACTAAGGGTAACATCCTTCCACACTTTAACATTTCTGAAGTTGAGATACTGCTCGTAGTATACATGGATGTATTTTTTTACGTTAACACATTTGATGAGGCAGTGTTTCTTTTTTCCCTTCAATGTGCATGCTCAGTCGTGTCCGACTCTTTGTGACCTCATGGACTGTAGCCCGTTAGGATCCTCTATCCATGGGGATGCTCCAGGCAAGAATACTGGAGTGGGTTGCCATTTCCTCCTCCAGAGGATCTCCCAGACCTAGGGATCGAACCTGTGTCTCCTGTGGCTCCTGCTTTGGCAGGCAGATTCTAACAACTGTTATTAAATCAATGCTCTAGCTTACCAGTATGTTACTTGCCACTGAGGGCAATGCACTCATGTCAAATTTCACAAGGTGTTAATGATACTAGCTGCATATATTTTAGGGCTTCCCTGGCGGCTCAGAGGTTAAAGCGTCTGCCTGCAATGCCGGAGACCTGGATTTGATCCCTGGGTCAGGAAGATCCCCTGGAGAAGGAAATGGTAACCCACTCCAGTATTTTTGCCTGGAGAACCCCATGGATGGAGGATCCTGATGGGCTACATCAAGGTGATTAGTTTCTTTCTCTTTTGCATTAAAAAAATAAAAATAAAAAACTTTGAATATGCTTTTCTTTTATTAGGCAATCCTGACACCTGCTGTCAGAAACAAAGTATATACTTCCTAGTCCCTTGCTGGTCTCTCCAATGGAAAACAGCTAAATACTGCTAGAACACAAAAACTTCTAGAAGAAAATGAGCAAATAACAGGTGATTTTTTTCTAGCCATTGAAATCCCAGTATAAAGTAGGCAGCATTATGTGTTAAAACATGTAAGCAACCCAAGAGGTGTCTCTGGGTTTCCCCTATATTTTTCTGAGGATATGGTGATGAGTGACTTAGAGACCACTAGATGGACAAATATTTGCAAACATTTACCCATTCTTTGAGCAGATAGATAGCACCCTTCTCTAGTTTCTATTTCCTTCCTATGTGTGTACCCTTTGTATTTTCACACAATTTTATACAGGTATAATTTTCATACAATAAAATGTACTTACTTTAAGGATCTATTTCAATGAATTTTGACAAATGTCATCACAATCAACATACAGAGCATTTCCATTCCCCATTCTTTATGCCCATCTTCCAGTCAATCCCAAGCCTCCTCTCCCCCAGGTTCCAGGCAATCACTGATCTGCTTTCTTTCACTATAAATGTCATATATATAGTTAGACTCATATAGTATGTAACTTTTTCAAATTGGTTTCTTACACTCTTTCAATAGTAATGTGTATTTAAGGTATTTTCCTATCTTTTCATGCTTGGTATCTTTTTTTTTTTTTTAGCCCTGACCAATATTCCATTGTCTGGATGGAAACCACAGTGTATTTATCCATTTACCTACTAAAGAACAACTTGGTTATTTCCAAGTTTTGACAAGTATGAAGAAAAGAGTTATATTTTTGTGTGGACTGAAGTTTTCAAAGCTAAGATGTGTAAGATGAGTGCAGAGAAAAAGAGAGCAAGCCCAGCAGTCAGACCAGAAAAGGGAAATTTATTAGAGGGAAAAGAGAGGGTGACTGGCCCTTAAGGAGAACCAGCATCCCTCCCTTTCTATCAGGGTCTTTCTTCTACCCCACCAATGAAAAATTATCTGAAGGGAAGGTCACATAGCTGGAAGTCTGCAATCTGGTAGTCTCGCAACTTTGAGAAGACAGATGCCAGTGAGAAAATAGAGTGCCATTTGGGCAATTTGGTCAGTCTCATGGATCACTGTGATTTTATTATTTTTTTTCAAGGTTGACATAATGAGCCATCTTATCAGTGAGGCCCCATGTGGGCCCTATCATTTCGGCCTTTTGATTTAGGATAAAGGCCTAAGGTCAATCCTCTGTAACTGCTTCCTGTGGGACAGGGACGTCATGGGGTGACATAAGAAAAGGCTGGAATGTGGGTCAAGGAGATTTGTGTGGGGTCGAAGTTTTTGATAATCTGATTTAGATAATCTGAGTCAGTTAGCTTGTGGATAGTTCGGTTGGTGAAGGCTAGTAAGCAGTCCTGAAGAGATTTTGAAAAAGACACATTAAACATGAGCCGAAAATTACAATAAGTGTAATAGAAGGAGAAGGTCTAGAAAAGGTAGGACCCAGGGCATCCAATTCCAATTGCTTAACCAGTTTTCCCATAAATTACTGAGGCGTTGATGTATTCTCGAGGCCCTGTTTGTCAGATTTCTTGCAACTTCATTTATAACATCTGATTTATTGCTGTGGAAACAGGAGGCTTCCTCCAAAAAGAAGCACCAGTTCAGTTCAGTTCAGTTGCTCAGTCATGTTCTCGACCCCATGAATAACAGCACGCCAGGCCTCCCTGTCCATCACCAACTCCCCAGAGTTCACTCAAACTCATGTCCATCGAGTCGGTGATGCCATCTACCCATCTCATCGTCTGTTGTCCCCTTCTCCTCCTGCCCTCAATTATTCCCATCATCAGAGTCTTTTCCAATGAGTCAACTCTTCGCATGAGGTGGCCAAAGTAATGGAGTCTCAGCTTTAGCATCATTCCTTCCAAAGAACACCCAGAACTGATTTCCTTTATAATGGATTGGTTGGATCTCCTTGCAGTTCAAGGGACTCTCAAGAGTCTTCCCCAACACCACAGTTCAAAAGCATCAATTCTTCAGCACTCACCTTTCTTCACAGTCCAACTCTCACATCCATACATGACCACAGGAAAAACCATAGCCTTGACTAGATGGACCTTTGTTGGCAAAGTAATGCCTCTGCTTTTCAATATGCTATCTAGGTTGGTCATAACTTTCCTTCCAAGGGGTAAGCGTCTTTTAATTTCATGGCTGCAGTCACCATCTGCAGTGATTTTGGAGCCCCCAAAATAAAGTCTGACACTATTTCCACTATTTCCCATCTATTTCCTATGAAGTGATGGGACTAGATGCCATGATCTTCGTTTTCTGAATGTTGAGCTTTAAGCCAACTTTTTCACTTTCCTCTTTCACTTTCATCAAGAGGCTTTTAGTTTTTCTTCACTTTCTGCCATGAGGGTGGTGTCATCTCCATATCTGAGGATATTTCTACTGGAAATCTTGATTCCAGCTTGTGCTTCTTCCAGCCCAACGTTTCTCATGATGTACTCTGCATATAATTTAAATAAGCAGGGTGACAATATACAGCCTTGATGTACTCCTTTTCCTATTTGGAACCAGTCTGTTGTTCCATGTCCAGTTCTAACTGTTGCTTCCTGACCTGCATACAGATTTCTCAAGAGGCAGGTCAGGTGGTCTGGTATTCCCACCTCTTGAAGACTTTTCCACAGTTTATTGTGATCCACACAGTCCAAGGCTTTGGCATAGTCAATAAAGCAGAAATAGATGTTTTTCTGGAACTCTCTTGCTTTTTCCATGATCCAGCAGATGTTGGCAATTTGATCTCTGGTTCCTCTGCCTTTTCTAAAACCAGATTGAAGATCTGGAAGTTCACAGTTCTGTATTGCTGAAGCCTGGCTTGGAGAATTTTGAGCATTACTTTAATAGCATGTGAGATGAGTGCAATTGTGTAGTAGTCTGAGTATTCTTTGGCATTGCCTTTCTTAAGGATTGGAATGAAAACTGACCTTTTCCAGTCCTGTGGCCACTGCTGAGTTTTCCAAATTTGCTGGCATATTGAGTGCAGCACTTTCACAGCATCATCTTTCAGGATTTGAAATAGCTCAACTGGAATTCCATCACCTCCACTAGCTTTGTTCGTAGTGATGCTTTCTAAGGCCCACTTGACTTCACATTCCATGATGTCTGGTTCTAGATTAGTAATCACATCATCATGATTATCTGGGTCCTGAAGATCTTTTTTGTACAGTTCTTCTGTGTATTCTTGCCACCTCTTCTTAATACCTTCTGCTTTTGTTAGATCCAGACCATTTCTGTCCTTTATTGAGCCCATCTTTGCATGAAATGTTCCCTTGGTATCTCTAATTTTCTTGAAGAGACCTCTAGTCTTTCCCATTCTGTTCTTTTCCTCTATTTCTTTGCATTGATCTCTAAGGAAGACTTTCTTATCTATCCTTGCTATTCTTTGGAACTCTGCATTCAGATGCTTATATCTTTCCTTTTCTCCTTGGCTTTTTGCCTCTCTTCTTTTACAGCTATTTGTAAGGCCTCCTCAGACAGCCATTTTGCTTTTTAGCATTTCTTTTCATGGGGATGGTCTTGATCCCTGTCTCCTGTACAATGTCATGAACCTCCATCCATAGTTCATTAGGCACTCTGTCTATCAGATCTAGTCCCTTAAATCGTCTTCTCACTTTCACTGTATAATCATAAGGGATTTGATTTAGGTTATACCTGAACGGCCTAATGGTTTTCCCTCACTTCAGTTCAGTTCAGTCACTCAGTCGTGTCCAACTCTTTGAGACCCCATGAATAACAGCACTCCAGGACTCCCTGTCCATCACCACCTCCTGGAGTTCACTCAAACTCGCGTCCATCAAGTCAGTGATGCCATATAGCCATCTCATCCTCTGTCATCCCCTTCTTCTCCTGCCCTCAAACTCTCCAAGCATCCCAGTTTTTCCAATGAGTCAACTCTTTGCATGAGGTGGTGAAAGTACTGGAGTTTCAGCTTTAGCATCATCTTCCAAAGAAATCCCAGGGCTGATCTCCTTCCAGAATGGACTGGTTGGATCTCCTTCCAGTCCAAGGGACTCTCAAGAGTCTTCTCCAACACCACAGTTCAAAAGCATCAGTTCTTCAGTGCTTAGCCTTCTTCACAGTCCAACTCTCACATCCATACATGACTACTGGAAAAACCATAGCCTTCACTATAGACGGACCTTAGTCGGCAAAGTAATGTCTCTGCTTTTGAATATGCTATCTAGGTTGGTCATAACTTTTCTTCCAAGGAGTAAGTGTCTTTTAATTTCACGGCTGCAATCACCATCTGCAGTGATTTTGGAACCCCCAAAAATAAAGTCTGACAATGTTTCCACTGTTTCTCCATCTATTTCCCATGGAGTGATGGGACCAGATGCCATGATCTTCGTTTTCTGAATGTTGAGCTTTAAGCCAACTTTTTCACTCTCCACTTTCACTTTCATCAAGAGGCTTTTAGTTCCTCTTCACTTTCTGCCATAAGGGTGGTGTCATCTGAATTTGGCAATAAGGAGTTCATGATCTGAGCCACAGTCAGCTCCCAGTCTTGTTTTTGTTGATTGTATAGAGCTTCTCCATCTTTGGCTACAAAGAATATAATCAATCTGATTTTGGTGTTGACCATCTGGTGATGTCCATGTGTAGAGTCTTCTCTTGTGTTGTTGGAAGAGGGTGTTTGCTATGACCAGTACATTCTTTTGGCAAAACTCTATTAGCCTTTGCCTTGCTTCATTCCATATTCCAAGGCCAAATTTGCCCGTTACTCCAGGTGTTTCTTGACTTCCTACTTTTGCATTCCAATCCCCTATAATGAAAGGCATCTTTTTGTGTGTTAGTTCTAAAACATCTTGTAAGTCTTCATAGAACCGTTCAACTTCAGCTTCTTCAGCATTACTGGTTGGGGCATAGACTTGGATTACTGTGATATTGAATGGTTTGCCTTGAAAACGAACAGAGATCATTCTATCATTTTGAGGTTGCATCCAAGTACTGCATTTCAGACTCTTTTGTTGACTATGATGGCTACTCCATTTCTTCTGAGGGATTCTTGCCCACTTTTGCTGCTGCTGCTAAGTCGCTTCAGTCATGTCCGACTCTGTGTGACCCTATAGATGGCAGCCCACCAGGCTCCCCCGTCCCTGGGATTCTCCAGGCAAGAACATTGGAGTGGGTTGCCATTTTCTTCTCCAATGCAGTAAAATTAAAAGTGAAAGTGAAGTGACTCAGTCGTGTCCGACTCTTAGTGACCCC
Source organism: Nanger dama (assembly GCA_917880005.1). Classification (NCBI taxonomy): domain Eukaryota; kingdom Metazoa; phylum Chordata; class Mammalia; order Artiodactyla; family Bovidae; genus Nanger; species Nanger dama. Next base: position 3,131,416 of record CAKJTW010000078.1, on the reverse strand, counting down.
ATGGACAGCAGACCACCAGGCTCCTCTGTCCATGTGATTTTCCAGGCAAGAGTACTGGAGTGGGGTGCCATTGCCTTCTCCATCTTGCCCACAGTAGTAGATAGAATGGTCATCTGAGTTAAATTCACCCATTCCAGCCCATTTTAGTTCGCTGACTCCTAGAATGTCGATGTTCACTCTTGCCATCTCTTGTTTGACCATTTCCAATTTGCCTTGATTCATGGACCTTACATTCCAGGTTCCTAGGCAATATTGCTCTTTACAGCATCAGACCTTACTTTTATCACCAGTCACATCCACAACTGGGTATTGTTTTTGCTTTGGCTCCATCCCTTCATTCTTTCTGGAGTTATTTCTCCACTGACCTCCAATAGCATATTGGGCACCTGCTGACCTGGGGAGTTTCTCTTTCAGTATCCTATCATTTTGCCTTTTCATACTGTTCATGGGGTTCTCAAGGCAAGAATACTGAAGTGGTTTGCCATTCCCTTCTCCAGTGGACCACATGCTGTCAGACCTCTCCACCACGCCCGCCCGTCTTGGGTTGCCCCGTGGGCATGGCTTAGTTTCGTTGAGTTAGACAAGGCTGTGGTCCATGTGATTAGACTGACTGGTTTTCTGTGATTATGGTTTCAATGTCACTGCCCTCTGATGCCTCTTGCAACACCTACCGTCTTACTTGGATTTCTCTTACCCTGGACGTGGGGTATCTCTTCACGGCTGCTCTAGCAAAGCGCAGCTGCTGCTCCTTACCTTGGACAAGGGGTGTCTCCTCACCACCACCCCTCCTGACCTTAAACATGGAGTAGCTCCTCTCAGCCCTCCCCCGCACAGCTACCGCTCCTTGGGCGTAGGGTTGCTCCTCTAGCCGCCGCTCCCGGCATCGGGTTGGGGGTAGCTCCTCTTTTCTGCTCCTGCACCGTCATAGGCTGGCACTCTTGGCTACCGCCCCTGACCTCTGACTCTCAAAAGGACTGAGGAAAGACGGGCCCTGTGGAGTATCCCTGAGGTGAGCCAAAGCCATGGGAAGGAGTTCAGTCCATGGCCTTTGTAGTTCTAGAGAGAGTATGTTTAGGTGTATTTTGAGAATAAAATTTGCCTTTGCTACTTTTCCCGATGACTGGGGTCAGTAAAAATATGTAATTTCCAGGTTATGCCAAGGGATTGGGCTACCTGTTGAATGATTTGGGAGATAAAAGCTGGCCCATTATCAGATTGGAGAGAGAGTGGGAGGCCAAAGCAGAGGATGATTTCTCATATGACAAACTGTGTTATCGCTGAGGCAGTTTCTGATCTCGTAGGAAAAGCCTCAATCCACACTGAAAGTGTCTACTAGAGTGAGCATGAGTTTTATTTTTCATGTTGGAGGCATGTGAGTGAAGTCAATTTGCCAGTCCTCTCCTGGGTTATGTCCTTGAGCCTGATGTGTTTGGAATGAGGGAATAGGATTTAGGGCTCCCTGTGGTGAGACTGAGGAACAGACAATGCAAGAGTGAGTGATTTGTTGTAGGAGTGAAAGTAGGTTCCGTTCAGTTCAGTTCAGTTCAGTCACTCAGTCATGTCCGACTCTTTGCGACCCCATGAATCAAGCACGCCAGGCTTCCCTGTCTGTCACCAATTCCCGGAGTTCACTCAGACTCACATCCATCGAGTCCGTGATGCCATCCAGCCATCTCATCCTCTGTCGTCCCCTTCTCCTCCTGCCCCCAATCCCTCCCAGCATCAGAGTCTTTTCCAATGAGTCAGCTCTTCGCATGAGGTGGCCAAAGTTAGGATAGGTGATAAGAGGTCTTAGGAGATGATAAAGAAGTTTAGTGCCTATGTGTAGGACCTAATGAATATCTGTAAGAACCTGTGTGTCCTGAGACTGGGGAAGGATATAGCAGCCCTGTTTTTCGTAACCAGTCTCCTTGTGGTTGGGCTGCCTCTTGCAATAACTCTGATTTTTCTTCAGGGAGGTAAAGGAGCTTTATGTTGGGGATTACTATAAGTTGTGAGTTGATGATCATAGTGAGGCTTGTTTTGCTTCTCTGTCTGAGGCATCGTTGCCCTGTGAAATGGAGTCTGAGGCCACCTGGTGACCTCGGCAATGCGTGATGCCTACTTTAACTGGCATGTTAGCTGCTTTTTAAAAGTTGAAGTACAAGTGGGGAGTTAGTTATGGAAGAGCCTTTAAGTAAATAGGTGCCCTCATTCCTTCCAAATGGCAGCATATGAGTGCGTGACGTGGAAAATATATTTAGAGTCAGTGTATTTGCTCTCTTGTTAGCTGCGAGGGTAAGAGCTCAAGTTAGTACAATAAGGTCTGCCTTTCGGGAAGAGGCTCCTGAGGGGGAGAGGTTGGGATTCAATAATTTTGGTCTCAGAGGCCTTTGCATATCCAGCTACTTTTTTTTCTTCTGACGTTGTAGAGGAGCTGCCATCAATATTCCAAGTAAAGTCAGGGTTATTGACAAGGGCTGAGGAAATGTGGGAGAAATGGAGCATCAGGTCTTCCAATGCCTCTTTGCAAGTGTGAATGGGGGAGGGGGGTGCTCAGAAGAATTAGGGAAAAGTGTGGCAAGGTTGAGAGTAGGACAGCGTTCAAAGGAAAACTCGGGAGATTTGAGAAGGGTGACATGATTAGTTGAATGCGTGAAGGAGATAGAAGGGTCATGGATCTGTGAGAAAGTAAGTCCTTAAAGTCATGTGGTGAACGAATGACAGTGGGTACTCCGAAAGCAAGCTTTTACTTCTCTGAGCGAGGTGTGTAGCTGCTGCCAGAGCATGTAGGCAGGGTGGCCATCCTTGAATTGTGGTATATAAGTGCTTTGATAGGTAAGCAACAGGGGTGAAAGAGATGCTTAGATTTTGTCTCAAAACTCCTAGGGCAATTTTGTGTCTCTCAGTAGTGTAGAGTATAAAGGAGCGAGAAAGGTCAGGAAGTATTAGAGCTGGGGCTGAGAGAATGTCTTGCTTAAGGCTGTTAAAGGCTGAGCAGATATTTGATTTCAACTTTAGAGGATCTGAAAGAGCTCCTCAGGTGGCTTGATATAGGGGTTGTGCCAAGAGAATGAAATTAGGAATCCAGAGGCGTAGATATGCAGCTAACCCCAAGAAGGACTGGATCTCCGGTTTTGATGTAAAGAGTGGTAGGGTGGATATAGGGGACTTTCTATTGGTAGTAATATATCTTTTCATTGGTGTTAAAAGGACTTCAAGACAGGTGACTCTAGGAAGAGAGAGCTGAACCTTGGTGGGAGATATTCAATAGCCTCAATCAGCTAGAAAATTGAAGAGTTGTATATAGTGTGTTGCTGAGAGTATGCAAGTGAAGGACTACAAAGGAGGAGATTGTCCACATATTGGAGGACAGTACTTGGAGTGAGGTCAAGAGGATTAGGTCTGATGCTAGAGCTTGGCCAAAGGAATGAGGGCTATCATGAAAGCCTCTTGGGAGGACTGTTCATGTCAATTGTTGGGAGCAGTGATTGTCTGGATCAGTCCAGGTAAAGGCAAAGAGGTCTTGAGAGTCTAGGTATAAAGGAATAGTAAAGAAGGCATCTTTGAGGTCTAGAACAGTGAAGTGGGTACTGGAAGAGGGAATGAGAGAGAGAATAGGGATTTGGAACTACTGGGTGTATGGGGATAACAGCCACATGGATAAGTCTCAGGTCCTGGACCAGGCAATAGGAGCCATTTAGCTTTTTGACAGGTAGGATATATATGTTATAGGAAGAGTGAGTTGGGTGCAAGAGGCACTGATGTAGGAGTTTAGTGATGATAGGCTTTAACCCTTGGTGATGTTTTTGGGAGATACGGTGTTGTGGTTGATTAGGGAACTGTTAGGTAGTTAGAATAGGAAACAGGAGTCCAAAATGGTGGAGGCTAAAAGGAGGGGAAAAGCCCCGCAAAAATAGAGCAAAAGAAGGTCAAAGGAAGGTCAGAGGACTGGAATGAGGATTTCAGGTAGAACAAACAGCACTCCTGGCTAGCCCAATTTGCATAGGGAAGGCCTAGGGGAGGGGGAAAACATATAAAAAGAGGAGCCAAAGGGCTCTCTCTCTCTCTCTTCCCGCACTGGTGCACTCCTCCAACTCCTCCACTCTCTTCTCTTCACGTCTTTGGGTTGGCATGCCCTCACACTTCAAGGATGGTTTCTCCTGCTATATTCTAAATAAAATAGAGCTGTAATACTGATTTGTCTAAGAGCTATAACATGGTTTGCCCAAGACCCAAGAGCTGTGACACGCTGAGGGCTTTAATTTCCATCACTCCAAATCTTTGTTGTGATGAGACAGAACTGAGGAGCATACACTCTCCTGGCGGGAACATAGGGGTCTTTGAGATGGATATGAATTGGATTATGGTGAGAGGCAACAGATGGGTTATCTGTATCCCAAACTATGGGGTTTATGGACAAAGAGGGCAATGGGGCAGGAGAGGAGGAGGTGGGGTTGAGGAGCAGTAGCCAGGCTAGATCAGAGGGTGCTCTTGGGATAGATAGTAATAGAGGCTTTGAATTTTGAGAGAAAGTTTCTCCCAAGAATAAGAGTGGGGCATTTAGGGAGTATGAGAAAACAATGGGAAAATGAGGTATCTTGAAGTGCGCAAGGTAGAGGCTCAGTTATTCATGGTGTAGATAGTAAAACATCAATCCCCATAACAGAGATCTGAGAAACCTTAGTTTTTCCAGAGTAGGCAAGCATAGCAGAGTAAGTGGCCCCTGTGTCAATGAGAAAAGAGACCGGCTTATCTGCCACTGTAAGAGTTACCCTGGGCTCCTTAGAGGTGATGAGAGTTGGGACCTGGGGCTGGGCAACTTCAGACTTCAGCAGTGAGTCCAAGGAGGCTGGGCAGAGCTGGGTCAGAGGACTCCTGCTCGGGAACAGGAGGGGATGTCTGGATTGATTCCTGGAAGGAGATTTGGGCAATCGACCTTCCAATGTCCCTTTATACCACAGATGGGACATGGACCTGAAGCAGGCTTTGGCTTTAGGCATGAGCAGGCCCAGTGGTCTTCTTTACCACATTTGAAGCAGGGCCCAGGTGGCTTCCTTTCTTTGTTGGTTATTGGAGGATTGGAGCCATGTAGAGCAGTGCTAAAGGTGGCATTTGGCCTGATTTTGTTGGGCCTTCTCTAGCTTTGCCTGTTCTTCCCAGTTATTGAAAATCTTAAAGACTAAATTTAAAGGTCTTGTTGAGGGGTTTGAGGGCTTTCTTTTGTCTTTTTAGTTTCTTTCAGATATCTGGGGATGACTGGGAGATCAAATGGGTGTTAAGGACAATGGTGCCTTCTGCTGAAGTGAGATCTAATTTTGTATATTTTTGTAGGGCTTCTGTTAACCTGGCTAGACATTGTGCTGGGTTTTCATCTAGTTTTCGAGTTATTTCCTGGAACTTATCAAAGTTGACAGCTTTATGCCCTACCCTTTGAAAGCCCACAATGAGGCAAGCAGTCATCTGATTATGACTGGTCTCCCTGCCTGATCATCCCTGTTGGGATCATCTCCAGGGACATCCCCTACAGGGACAGCTCCAGGGACTTAGAGTTATCTGTCTTGTGTATCTCATCAGCATGCCTTGAGAGGCTTGCCATCCTTATTTCTTCTCTTCTGGGAGAAGAGTAGAGGAATGTATGATGTAAATATCATGCCAGGTTAAGTTGTAAGACTGGATAAGACACTTGAATTTTTTAGATAATTATCGGGGTCTGAGGAAAAGCAGCCAAGATGCTTTTCAATCTGAGATAGATCCGTGAGGGCAAATGGGACATCAACCCAAACAATGCTTTCTGCTCCAGCTACTTGCCATAAAAGGAGCAGTGGAGCAGGGGAAGGAGCAGGATCCTGCACTGAGGTTTCCAGTTTTGTTCAGGGGAGGGGATCTAGGGACCCTCAGGGTAGACGGTGGGGCTGAGGTTTCAGAGCTTGCCTCAGGCACAGCCTGAGGATGGGATTGGGAGCTGTGGCCTGCACTTGAGAAGGAGGGAGGAAGGATGGGGCTTAAGGTGGAGGTTGTGGAACTGGATCTGGAATTGGATTGGGAGTGATAAGGGGTGGGCTGTGGTCTCAAAGGTCAAGGAAGAAGAAGAAAAGCCTGAACAGGGATCAGGAGACATTGTATATATGTGTCAGTATATTGTATTGGTGTTTTTCTTTCTGGCTTACTTCACTCTGTATAATCGGCTCCAATTTCATCCATCTCATTAGAACTGAGTCAAATTTATTCTTTTTAAGGGCTGAATAGTACTCCATTGTGTATATGTACCACAGCTTTCTTATCCATTCATCTGCTGATGGACATCTAGGTTGCTTCCATGTCCTGGCTATTATAAACAGTGCTGCAATGAACATTGGGGTATATGTGTCTCTTTCAATTCTGGTTTCCTCGGTGTGTATGCCCAGCAGTGGGATTGCTGGATCATAGGCAGTTCTATTTTGCAATTTTTAAGGAATCTCCACACTGTTTTCCATAGTGGCTGTACTAGTTTGCATTCCCACCAGCAGTGTAAGAGGGTTCCCTTTTCTCCACATCCTCTCCAGCATTTATTGCTTGTAGACTTTTGGATTGCAGCCATTCTGACTGGTGTGAAATGATACCTCATTGTGGTCTTGATTTGCATTTCTCTGATAATGAGTGATGTTGAGCATCTTTTCATGTGTTTGTTAGCCATCCGGATGTCTTCTTTGGAGAAATGCCTATTTAGTTCTTTGGCCCATTTTTTTATTGGTTCGTTTATTTTTCTGGAGTTGAGCTGCATAAATTGCTTGTATATCTTTGAGATTAGTTGTTTGTCAGTTGTTTCATTTGCTATTGTTTTCTCCCATTCAGAAGGCTGTCTTTTCACCTTGCTTATAGTTTCCTTTGTTGTGCTTTTAATTTTAATTAGATCCCATTTTTTTATTTTTGCTTTAATTTCCAGTATACTGGGAGGTGGATCATAGAGGATCCTGCTGTGATTTATGTCAGAGAGTGTTTTGCCTGTGTTTTCCTCTAGGAGTTTTATAGTTTCTGGTCTTACTTTTAGATCTTTAATCCATTTTGAGTTTATTTTGGTGTATGGTGTTAGAAAGAGATCTAGTTTCATTCTTTTACAAGTGGTTGACCAGTTTTCCCAGCACCACCTGTTAAAGAGACTGTCTTTACTCCATTGTATATTCTTGCCTCCTTTGTCGAAGATAAGATGTCCATAGGTGTGTGGGTTTATCTCAGGGCTTTCTATTTTGTTCCATTGATCTATATTTCTGTCTTTGTGCCAGTACCATACTGTCTTAATGACTGTGGCTTTGTAGTAGAGCCTGAAGTCAGGCAAGTTGATTCCTCCAGTCCTATTCTTCTTTCTCAAGATTGCTTTGGCTATTCGAGGTTTTTTTGTATTTCCATACAAATCTTGAGATTATTTGATCTAGTTCTGTGAAAAATACTGCTGGTAACTTGATAGGAATTGCATTGAATCTGTAGATTGCTTTGGGTAGTATACTCATTTTAGTAATGATGACCCTCTATGTGAGACAACAAAAGAGACTCAGAGGTATAGAACGGACTTTTGGACTCTGAGGGAGAGGGAGAGGGTGGGATGATTTGGGAGAACGGCATTGAAACATGTATACTATCTTGTAAGAATGAAGCACCAGTCTATGTTCAATACAGGATGCAGGATGCATGGGGCTGGTGCACGGGATGATTCAGGGAGAGGATGTGGGGTGGGAGGTGGGAGGGGGCTTCGGCATTGGGAGATGGTGGACACCTGTGGCTGATTCATGTCAATGTATGGCAAAACAAATACAGTATTATAATGTAGAATAAAGTATTTAAAAAAATAAAAAATTTAAAAAAAAGTGTAAATAAAACTTTTCATTATGTTGAGTGAAAATTCAGCACATAATGCTTCTTTATAAAATATTATCTAATATAAAAATGAAGAAAAAATAAACTTGTCTAAAAAATGAAAAAAAAAAAAAAGGGAGACATTGTGTTAGGGGGATGTGACCCAGAGTGGGCTAAGAGAATTTGAGAAGTAGAACAGGACTCACAGAGAGTGGGTCAAGAGCAAAGAGCAAAGAAAGCCTGAACATAAGGGATCTCTAACCACTTGCTGTTGCAGCGGCATAAGCCACTGAGGGTCCTGTAGAGTATTATAATCAAGAGCTCCTTTTTCTGGCCATTGGGACTTGTTATCAAGTCTGTATTGTGGCCAGAGTGTGTTAGAACAGTAAATAAGTCTTTATGGTCTTAACTCTCCTTGAAAAACCAAGGTTTTGGAGAAGGCATCCTAGAGGAGTAGATTTTGAGGGCTGGGATTGAGAATTTCCCATTGCAGCTGAATAGGGAAGTTAGACAAGGGTGAGAGAAAGGAAGAGAAAGGTCTGAGAGAAAAGGTGTCCGTGTCTTCAGAACTTTTTCAGAGTGTAATAATAGTCTGCTTTGAAATGGGGGTTCCCTACTTCAAAATCAGACGTGGGCACAAGGCCAAGGGCCCAAGGGCCTTGGGGAGCCTCCCGCCTAGGGCTAGGACTTGGAAATGAGGTGTACCTGAGAGAGGATCCAAGAGAATGGGATTTCACTTACCCTTCTAACTGATGGATGAATTGTGGGCCAGTGTGTGGATGTCAGTCCAGCAAGACAAGTGGATAGTCTTGTCCCGGAGCACATCTCAGTTTCTCGGCAAGGTCCAAGGGAGGGACCACTGGAGGTGGGCTTGGGAGAGGAGCCCACCCAGTTGTGGTGCTCTTCCTTCCCAGGTTTCAGCACCAGAATGTACAGTGAGTGCAGAGAAAAAGAGAGCGAGCCCAGCAGTCAGGCAAGAAAAGGGAAATTTATTAAAGGGAAAAGAGAGGGCAACTGGCCCTTAAGAACCAGCACCCTCCCTTTCTGTTGGGGTCTTTCTTATACCACACCAATGAAAAATTCTCTGAAGGGATGGTCACGTAGCCAGAGGTCTGGAATCTGGTGGTCTCACAGCTTTGAGAAGATAGGCACCAGTGAGAAAATATCATGCCATCTGGGCAATTTGGTCAGTCTCACAGATCACTGTGATTTTATTCTTTGTGAGGTTGACCTTGTCACATGAGTGTATGTTCCCCAGTTCTTTGTCTCATCACAACAAAGATTTGGAGCAACGGACATTAGAGCCCTTGGCGCATCACAGCTCTCAGGTCTTGGACAAACCGTGTTACAGCTCTTAGGCAAACCAGTGTTAGAGCTCTATTTTATTTAGAAGATAGCAGGAGAATAGGAGAGAGAGAGAGAGAGAGAGAGAGAGAGAGAGCACACGCACGTGGGAGAGGGAGGGAGAGGGAGAGAGAGAGAGAGAGCAAAGAGTGTGCGCACACACGCAGGAGAGAAAGAGAGAGAGAGAGAAAGAGCGCTTTGGCTCTTCCTTTTATATGTTTTCTTCCACCTGGGCCCGCCCTATGCAAACTGGGCTTAGCCAGGAGTGCTGTTTGTTCCACCTGCAGTCTTCACTTTGGTCCTCGGACCTTCCTTTGACTTTCCTTGTTTTTAGCCACCGCCATTTTGGACTCCGTTTCCCTATTCTACCTACCTAACAACCTAATGAGCCATCTTATCAATGAGACTCCATGTGGGCCCTATCAGCATGGTAATGTTCAAAATTCCCCAAGCTAGGCTTCAAAAGTACGTGAATCAAGAAATTCCACATGTTCAAGTTGGATTTAGAAAAGGCAGAGGAACCAGAGATCAAATTGCCAACATCCATTGGATCATAGGAAAAAAACAAGAGAATTCCAGAAAAAACATCTACTTCTTCTTCACTGACTATGCAAAAGCCTTTGACTGTGTGGATCACAACAAACTGTGGAAAATTCTTAAAGAAATGGGAATACCAGACCACCTTATCTGCCTCCTGAGAAACCTGTATGCAGGTCAAGAAGCAACAGTTAGAACTGGACATGTAACAACAGACTGGTTCCAAATTGGGAAAGGAGTATGTCAAGGCTGTATATTGTCACCCTGCTTATTTAACTTATATGCAGAGTACATCATGTGAAACCAGGCTGGAAGAAGCACAAGCCGGAATCAAGATTGCCAGGAGAAATATCAGTAACTCAGATATGCAAATGACACCACCATTATGGCAGAAAGCAAAGATAAAATAGAGAGCCTCTTGATAAAAGTGAAAGAGGAGAGTGAAAAAGTTGGCTTAAAACTCAACATTCAAAAAATTAACATCATGGCATCTGGTCCCGTCACTTCATGGCAAATAGATGGGGAAACAACAGAAACAGTGACAGACTTTCTTTTGGGGGCTCCAAAATCACTGCAGATGGTGACTGCAACCAAGAAAAGCTATGACCAACCTAGACAGCATATTAAAAAGTAGAGACATTGCTTTGCCAACAAAGGTCTTTCTAGTCAAAGCTATGGTTTTTCCAGTAGCGATGTATGGATGTGAGAATTGAACCATAAGGCTGAGTGTTGAAGAATTGATGGCTTTTGAACTGTGGTGTTGGAGAAGACTCTTGAGAGTCCTTTGGACTGCAAGGAGATCAAACCATTCAATCTTAAAGGAAAACAGTCCTGAATATTCATTGGAAGGACTGATGCTGAAGCTGAAATTCCAATACTTTGACCATTTGATGTGAAGAACTGACTCATTGGAAATCTTTCCCTGATTCTGGGAAAGATTGAAGGCAGGAGGAGAAGGAGATGACAGGGATGAATTGACTGGATGGTATCACTGACTCAATGGACATGAGCTTGAGCAAGTTCTGGGAGTTGGTGATGGACAGGAAAGCCTGGCATTCTGCAGTCCATGGGGTCACAAAGTCAGACACGACTGAGTGACTGAACTGAACAACACTGGGAAAATACTACAAAGGACAGATGCTGTATTATACAGATTATGTTTGCAAGTGTGCATACTCAGTTGTGTCTGACTCTTTGTGACTCCACAGACTGTAGCCCACCAGTCTCCTCTGTCCATGGGATTTCCCAGGCAAGAATACTGGAGTAAGTTGTCTTTTCCTTCTCCAGGGATCTCCCCAATCTAGGGATCAAATGCACATCTCCTGCATTTGTAGGCGGATTCTTTACCACCTAAGAAACCCAAAGAGAGTTCATACTCATGAACAAATCTCATCACCCCATTAATATCTAGCTAGAGTTTTGGTTTTTGTCCGACTTAAGAGACTAATACAATTTCTATAAGTACATACTACTCAACTGAAGCAACTGAGAAAGTTCAACAAAGGAAAGAGCAGATGCACAGACAGCCAAAACATAAGGGGCTTAAACCGCAACAAGGAACAAAAGAAAATAATATAACACAGAATTAAACACACATTTCTTGACTTCATAGAAGAAAATGAGATCAAATAGTTTTCTTGGCTGAATTCTGTTTAATCATAAGGGAGAATGGAGTGTGATTCTTTTGTTTGTTTTTAAACAGTTTTTACTTTTTTTTTTTTTTTTGCCATACCATGAGGCACTGAACTGAACCTGGGCCATGACAGCAAGAGGACTGAGTCCTAACCACTGGACCACAGGGAATTCCCTGAATATGATTCTTAAAAGAAGAAATGGATGAGAAAATTAAAACTCTCAAATTTCTATTTCTTTTTCTAACTATGGGCACAAGCAGGCTGTAGGACCATCACCAACAGAACACCATGGAAATCAAAGGTTTGAAATACTCCCTTCATATTTGTATGGCATGTGGCTGGAGTTTGAAACAGGAAGGAAATTTCAAACCTTACACAGAGGCTGGTTACTTTGAAAGATTTAAAAAAAAATTAAGATTATCACTGCTATAGGATTTCTTGGTGATACTCAGGAGGGAGAGAGTAGAATAGTTGGAACCTCACACATTAATCCCGGAGAAGGCAATGGCACCAGTACTCTTGCTTGGAAAATCCCATGGACAGAGGAGCCTGGAAGGCTGCAGTCCATGGGGTCGCTAAGAGTTGGACACAGCTGTGCGACTTCACTTTCACTTTTCACTTTCATGCATTCGAGAAGGAAATGGCAACCCACTCCAGTGTTCTTGCCTGGAGAATCCCAGGGACAGGGAGCTTGGTGGGCTGCCATCTATGGGGTCACACAGAGTCAGACACGACTGAAGTGACTTAGCAGCACACATTAATTTTGAGTGTGTCCCTGGTGGCTCAGTAGTGAAGTATTTGCTTGCTAAGGTAGGAGACCTGGGTTTGAGTCCTGGGTTGGGAAGATCTCCTGGAGGAGGAAAATGACAACCCACTCTAGTATTCTTGTCTGGGAACTCCCATAGACAGAAGAGCCTAGAGGATTACAGTCTATTGGGTTGTTAAGAGTCAAACATGGCTTAGCAAATAAACCACTGCACATTGCCTTAGGGACTTGGGTGTACACAAAGCTCCACCACTTGCTGACCACCCTCAAATGGATGAATTTCTTTTTGAGACTCAGTTTTTCATTTGTCAAATGGCTGAGTTATTATTTCATTTAACTGCCACATATCGTTAACACTGAACAAGCAAATGCCTCACAGAGTGACTGCTCAGAGCGTAAGTTTTATATCATTACAAAGTGGTGGGGTTAATTTTAAGGATGAATCAAGACTGTACATTCTGAGTTAAGAGATATCCAGGTGCCAACATCCTATCCCCTCCCTCCCTTAATGTTCCCTCTGTGAGAAGATGACATTGGCCCTGTGGGGAGTTTCTGGCACAGGCTTAAAGGCCATTCCCAGCCTCTGCCCCATGATTAATGAAGTGCTACTGGTACAGGCACACCGAGATCAAGTTGTGCCGGAAGGTATCCTTGTGGGTGAAAGTAAACTGCAGAATTTGAATGGGCAGACTCTAGAGATGGTATCACATCCTTTCCTGGTTTCAGAAGAAAGGCACAGTGTATATCCAAGCTATTTGAAATATTAATATGACCCTGGCTCCTAGTACTTGACGGTCCATGAATAACTCCTAGGCCCAGGTGACTCTGGGGCTTTTAAGCCTTGGATTAGCTATAACAGAGATTCAAAGAAGCTCAAAGATTCAGGAAAATAGGAATTTTAGTAGAATATTTTTTCAGTTCTGGTAAACTTGCATTTATCATCTATAAATTGAGTGAAGCAATAATATCATGATAAATTACAATTAACTTCTTAAATTGCTATTTATTGAGTACTAACAACATGCAAGCTCTAGTACTCTTAGACTCCATGGGGACGTGTGACTATTCACCATGGTCTCTGTTTTCAAAGGGCTCGTACATACATCAGGAGATAAGGTGAAAATTATACTAGTGACCTCTATCATTGCAGATATTTGAGGGCAGTGATAGGCACAAGATAACTCAGACATTGTTGTTCAGTTGCTAAGTCATGTCTTACTGTTTGCCACCCATGGACTGCAACACGGCAGGCTTCCCTGTCCTTCACCATCTCTCAAGAGTTTGCGCACACTCAGGTCCGTTGAGTCAGTGATGCTATCTAACCATCTCATCCTCTGCCACCTTCTTCTCCTTTTGTCTTCAATCTTTCCAGCATCAGGATCTTTTCCAGTGAGTCAGCTCTTCACATCAGATGGCCAAAGTATTGGCGCTTCCGCATCAGTCCTTCCAATGAATATTCAGGGTTGATTTCCTTTAGGACTGATTGGTTTGGTCTCCTCACAGTCCAAGGGACTCTCAAGAGTCTTTTCCAGCACCACAATTCCAAAGCATCAATTCTTAAACACAGCTTTCTTTATGGTCCAACTCTCATTTTACTTTATTAAGATATAAACAAGAAAGCTCACTCAATACTGCAGGCTCCGTTATATCAAGTCTATTATAACAAGCAGAGAAGAAAGATTCACTCAAAGATGCTTACATACCAATATGCCAACTGTACACCAGAGCTAGGCAGGGTTTTAGGAGTCACGGAAAGGAAGGACCAGTGTGTGCTATGGTGGCTAACAGAAATATCATGAAGAATGTGTTACTAGATGTGTTGGGTTTGGGGAAGGTGGGCAGGGTGGTCCCTCACTGAGAGAGGAATTTATTATATTTGTCAAACTGGAAGCAAAGAATAGCACGAAATGAAGAATACAATGAAACCACAAAAGACTGATAAGTATACTCTGAGTTCTATTTAACCAACCTTGAAAAAGATGTTTCTGTAGGCAGATGAAAGGGTGGCCAACTGTATAGGAGAACTCACATGGGCGTACTGATGAAAGGAGCAGGGGCACCAAGAACTGAACAGGCCAACCAACCGAACAATCACTCAAAGTAAAGTTCCACCACTCTTTTTGTTGATGATCTTAAAATACTGTGCAAACAATGGCTAGCTAGAATAACATTGTCTCCTTACATTTGACCATTCATGCTACTAAGAAGGGCTTCCCAGGTAGCACTAGTGGTAAAGTAACTGCCTGTCAATGCAGGAGGCATAAGAGAGTAACCTAAAGAGAGAATGAAGAACTAAGAACAGGAATTATTGAAAACTCCTTGAGAGGATTTTGTTATAAAGGGGTCAGAAAAAGATCGAGGTTGCTGGAAGGGCACGAGAGATCGAGAAAGTTACCATAATTTATTAAAATATGAATATTACAGTTTGTTGAGAAGTGAGGTGAATGTGTGACATCATTCTGTAGGCACTGGACTTATGGATAGGATCATGAATGCTGCCACCTATCCAACTGGAGAAAGCTTAATTACATTTCATTTCATACCTTGTCACCCACTGACTTTAAGTCTATAAGGGCTTCCCTGGTGGCTCAGGGGTTAAAGCGTCTGGCTCCAATGCAGGAGACCTGGGTTTGATCCCTGGGTCAGGAAGATCCCCCTGGAAAAGGCAGTGGCAATCCACTCCAGTATTCTTGCCTGGAGAATCCCATGGACAGAGAAGCCTAGTAGGTTACAGTCCACGGGGCCGCAAAGAGTCGGACACGGCTGAGTGACTTCACCTCACCTTAATGATCTTACTTAATCTACACAGTGATCTGGTATAGGAAGCACTATTGCCTTTAATTTGCCATGAAGAAACCAAAACTCTAGGAATATTAAGTAATTTGTTCACTGTCATTAGCTAAGTAATTTGATTATCAGAATTAAAGGGTGAAATGTCCATGCACTCTTTTTACTCAGAATCTGCTGTTACCCACGAATAACTTTTTCTTGCATGGCAAAGTAAGTCAATTTTTTTATCACTCTTGTGGCATCTATATTATGACATTTACTGTGTATATCAATTTATAGACAGTAGGATTCACTAGAAAATACCTGATCCTGAGAAAGATTGAGGACAAGAGGAGAAGGGGGTGACATAGGATGAGATGCTTGGATGGCATAGCTAACTCAATGGACATCAGTCTGAGCAAACTCTGGGAGATAGTGAAGGACAGGGAAGCCTGGCATGCTGCAGTTCATGGAGTCGCAGAAATATGACTTGGCAACTGAACAAAAACAAAAAAGGATAGTGAGAAAAAGAAATCCAAACGTCGTTATTCTAACAAGTCAAAATTTCCATTCACAATGAAGAGGTCATAGAAAAGGAATTCATTAAAAGCATGGAAACATAGCACCTTGATGTTAAAAAAAAAAGATCTTAGAGATCAAACAATCTAATATTCCTAACTTATACATGAAGCACTGGGGCCAAGAAAATAAATTATTTGCCAAAGAAAGAATAATTACTCACAGGTGAACATAGAGTTCTTTATTTTGAATCTAGTGTTCTTTTCAATGCACTGAAAACACAATTAATGGGCTGAAATTAGCTTTTACAAAAAGAATTGCAAATTCCCTTTAATGAATGTGACTTTGGAGTACTTTATAATGGTATTTCTTTTAAAGTCAGATAGAAAATGCTAATCTTTCATCCAGTATTTCTGTGTTTAGTTTTTGCCGTTTCTATTGTAATTTGGATAAGATTTTCTTTATTCACTTGATTTATTGCCCCTTTTCCCATGTTTCTCTTTGCAAAGGACAGAAGAGAATAAGCTGTTTGAATCTGCATAGTGGACCGCCTCTTGTTTCCGACTTAGAGTGTATTCTTTATCACCTGTCACACTTTCCTGGGCCTCCACGATTGTGAACTCACTCTATGTCTTTAAGAAGGGTTGAAGACTTCCTCTCCTAAGTTGCTAGCTCAGAGAGAGGGAGCAGGACTGAGGAAAAGAAAGGGAGAAAGAATCTCAAGAGGAAACCTGAAGGGGTACGTGGATTGTGAGGGAGGTCAAAGGGAGAAAGCAGATATGCTCTTATCAAAGCTAGGAGGCCCCTGAGACACATACTCCCGCCTGACTTCAAGGGTTGATCCTAGCATCCATAAGGATTGGACACAAGAATCTAAAATCTCAGGATTTCCCTGGTGGTCTAGTAGTTAAGACTCTATGCTTCTAATGCAGGGGACCTGAGTTCAATCCCTGGTCAGGGGACTAAGATCCAACAAGCCATGTGACATAGCCAAAAAACTAAATAAATATCATTGAAATATTAAAAAAAAAAAAAAAGTACAACCTCCAAACCTCTCACTGAAACCAAGATAGGAGTAGATTTGAGGACCTCCTATGAGAGGTTGCACCACAAATTTAAAATCTGCTTTTGTATGATAATTGGATTTCCCAGAGCCACTTTCATTGAAATCTGCTTCAGGGTTAATCATTTGTTTGTTTTTAAAGCTTTATGTACTCTAGTGATGCTGTTATTTTGAAAACAGAAAGCTGTGACTTGAGAGTGAAAAAAATATATAAACTAGCTATACTATTGCACTGTGCTACTCTAGTCACTTGGTAGGGTTCAGAATTGAAGTATAATATTCTCCAGGTTTGAATGCTTGATTATAGAGTGACTATGGGAAAATAAAGCTTGTTTCTATGTCCAAAAAACCACTAGCATATAAAAAGAACATGGGGTCAGGCAGAAATTTTAATGCCTGCTTTCCCCTTATTGATTATGGGGCCTGATTAAGTTACAAAAATTTTTCTTCTTTGAAAGTTCTGGGTTGTTTAACCTGGATTAACTGTGGATAATGCCGTATCGCTAATATTTCAGACATGCTGGAAAGTTAGCTCAGCCATAACTAAAGGCATCAGACAAATGCCTTTAAGCCTTATCATTTAACATGACACCATAAATAATTAGGATTCTACATCTGGTATTTTTTTTTCTATTTTTACTGTAAAAAGGCAACTTCAATATGGTTCCTATCTATCACCCAATTTAAAATGCTGTCTGTAACCATCACTGTGAATGAAGCTGGTAAGTTCCATCTGATATGTAGATGAATATTTGTTTGATGACAGGTCGGATATATTAAGTATTCCGCTTGGTCTTCAACTATCTCTTGTATTGACCTGAAAGAAACTCTGCTGGTAGAAGTGGTCACTTAAAATTATTCCAATTACTTTCAAAATTTAGAGAAACACATGAAGATGGAAGCAGATCCTACTCATATTGCAAATTATGAGTTTTACTGCAAATTAGTTTTACTGCATTCAACAAATTTATATTGAATGCACTGTCTATATGCAAGACACTTCTACATTTATGGTTCCAGAGTGAGAAAAAGCAAGCAGAGTTTGCTTTCTGGAAGTTATATTTTGTTTCAGGAAACAAATAAGCAATTGGATGAATAAGTTTGTGATAAACTAACAACTTTTCAGAAAAGAAAAGGGCATCTTGTTTCAACAAGAAGCTTGTTCTAGACCCTGAAGTCAGAGAAGTCTTTCTTGAGAATGACCCTTGAACTAAGAATTGAAGCACAAGGAATTAATCTGGCCACAGAGAGGCAGAGACACAAGAGTATCCAGAGGTTCTTGGATAGGAGAAAACAGCATGTTGGGGTAAAGAAAGGAAGCCAGAGCTCCTGAGTCTCAGGGAAGGAGAGGAAGATGAGAAGTGGATAAAATCAGTACAGAAAAAATAAGAAAAGCAAAATTCAACATTTATGTAGTTTTTTAAAAAATCATCACTTATCTAGCCTTTAATATGTAGCAGATACCACTTTTAAGTGATTCAGTTAAATTAATCCCCATTTAAATCTGGTTATTAACTCTACCCTCCTCTAGGGGATCTTTCCAACCTAGGGATTAACTCCTGCATTGCAGGCAGATTCTTTACCATTTGAACTAGCAGAGAACCCCCAAGATACTGTTGTTATACTTATTTTGGGAGAAAAGAAAACTGACATATGGAGAAGTCAGACCTTGTCCACGGTTTGTAGGTAGGAAAAATAAGTGCAGAGAACAGAACCCAGGTGGTTTGGATCTAAATGTCCACTTTTATTTACTGTATTATAAAACCTCCTCCTAGTTAAGTTAGATAATCATAGTCTACTTTTATTGGGTGCTTACTATTACTGAGTATTTTTCCAAACTCTTCAATGTGTCATATGTGTGCTCAGTTGCTCAGTCATGTCTCTTTTGCGACCCCAGGAATGTAGCCTGCCAGGCTCCTCTGTCCATAGGATTCTCCAGGCAAGAACACTGGAGTGGGTAGACATTCCCTTCTCCAGGGGAACTTCCTGACCCAGGAACTGAACCTGGGTCTCCTGCATTGCAGGCATTTTCTTTACCGTCTGGACCACCAGGGAAGCCCATTAATTGGCTATACCCCAACACAAAATAAAGAGTTAAAGAAAACTTCCAGTTTGGTAGACTGGTTCAGTTTAAGGGAATATTATAAGGATAATCAATAATGGAGATAGTGGAGGGATAGAATCCCAAGCAGATATGGGGTTATATTGCAAAGGTATATCTCTTCTAATATAATGAGAGAATACCTGCATATAGAAGGGTTTGTACAGGTCCTTTGCACATTTCCCCATTAATGTTTTCTTTTTGTATTGATTTGAAAGAGTTCTATATTATCAAGATCTATGTCCTCACATTTTATTATATATGTTGTATGTATTTGGGGAGTTTTTATTTGCCTTTTTTGAAATTAATTTGTGATTTATAGCATAAATGAGTTTTCATAAATAAGTCTAGATAAAAATGATCTATCCTAGCTATCAGACCAATAAGTACTAGGGATGTAATGTACAACACGATGACTATAGTGAACAGGGCTAGTGGTATATTTAAAGTTGTTAAGACAACAGATCTTTAGAGTTCTCATCAAAAGAGGAAAAAAAGGGAGGGGGAGTGGTTGTTGTCTATATGACATGAACCATTTCATAATATATACTGTCAAATCTGTATGACATATACCTTAATCTGTTGTCAATTTTATCTTAATAAAACCAGGGAGAAAGGGAAAGTTATTTCCCTTCATCTCTCCCTCTTACCCTAGTGACTGGGTTGTTTTATCAAGATCGGGATGAAATATGGATTCATATCTTTAGTTTCATTTAGTACTGTAAACATCATTATCCTCATGTCCTACATGGTCCAGGCCTTTATTTGGCTAAGAAAATAAAAGTTCTCAATATTTCTATCTATTTTATTTTATCAAATTTTTCTTGACAGTTCTTACATGTGGCTTTCAGCATAGATGACTTTCTTCCACCACAGTTTATATGAACATGCTTCAGTAATTTTTCCCAAGACAAATGTGATGTTTTCACTTTAAAAATAATTTAGTACATCTGGAGTCATATTTATAGCAGGTATAATATAGGGATCTCTGTCCAGCCCACTTCCTCCACCACCACCATCTCACTGGTTACCTTTAATTAGTACATGACGTCCACCCTCCTGGTTTTAGCCTAAAGCACCTCACAAATTGTGTAACACAATAAGGAACACTTCCTTGTGCTGGATCAAAACTGCCTGTCTGTCTGCTAGGGTCTTCATCCTCTCTGTGCAGCAAGAACCAAGAACTGTGCACGTCTTTTCTCAAACACATGTGCCCCAGTTTGCCAGAATCATTCAGAATGTTTCCCGGGACTTTATGTTTCATGATTTTACTCATTTTTCAGATTAAAGGTATGTGTTAATCTTTTTATAATAGTTTTCTTAGTATGCTGTGAGGCAACATCTCTTTTGTCACCAAGTTTAAATTGTAAATGATAAAATATTAATATTCATTGATTTTGCTGAGAACATAGCATAGAATTTGGACTAGATTATGGTTAATCTTGAGATTCAATAGTTCTATAAAATGCTGTACTAATCTTAAGTACTCTGATAGATGGTGAGAAGAATTTTACTGAATATCTGCAAGGCAGTAGACACCATGTTTGAGCAAGCTCCGGGACTTGGTGACGGACAGGGAAGTCTGGCATGCTGTAGCCCACGGAGTCACAAAGAATCGGACACGACTGAATGACTGAACTAGAACTGAGACAACATGTTAGCCATTAGCCAGTTTGTGTATTAGCACGCTTAAAATTCTATATTATCTCCATTTAGCAGTAAGAAAATTGAGATTAATATCTGTAGATCAGAGAGATTAGGCGTATTACTCATGGTCATGTATGTGTGTTCAGTTGCTCTGTTACTGCTACTGCTAAGTCACTTCAGTCGTGTCCGACTCTGTGTGACCCCATAGACGACAGCCCACCAGGCTCCCCCATCCCTGGGATTCTCCAGGCAAGAACATTGGAGTGGGTTGCCATTTCCTTCTCCAATGTATGAAAGTGAAGTGAAAGTCGCTCAGTCATGCCCAAGTTCGCGACCCCATGGACTGCTGCCTACCAGGCTCCTCCATCCATGGGATTTTCCAGGGAAGAGTGCTGGAGTGGGTTGCCGTTGCCTTCTCTGGCTCAGTTGTTCAGTCATGTCCAACTCTTTGCAACCCCATGGACTGTAGCCCACCAGGCTCCTCTGTCCATGGAATTTCCCCAGAAAAATGGAATGGGTTGCCATTTCCTCCTCTAGGACATCTTCCTAACCCAGAGATCAAACCCACATCTCTTGTGTCTCCTGCATTGTCAGGCAGATTCTTTACCATTGCATCAATTGGGAAACTCCACTCATAGTCATACTGCTAATAAACCAGTAAAACTCTGGTTCCAATAACAGATTCCAAAAGCCTATGCTCTTTCCTCTATATCACTCTGTTGTGGGGTTGGCAGGGCTCACCTGACAGATGATTACCAATCTGATAGGTAATATAGAGATGATTTTAGCACTGATTCAAAGTATCTAAAATCCCTTTCACATAGGAAAGTCTTATATTTAGCTATGAAAGTTAACTTCAAATTCAAATACCCCATAGAGATAAAATCAGTAATTTACATTGAAACAAACTATTGCCGTGACTGGCTTCAACAGGAGGCAGGAGCCAGAGACAGGCAGGAGAAGAAGACAAAGGTCACACCTGCAGAATAAAGTGAAAAGATGTAAGAAACTGAAGTACCCCAATCTGTTTGCCTACTTTCCAGTGGAATTCTCCAGGCAAGAATACTGGATTGGGTAGCCATTCCCTTCTCCAGGGAGTCTTCTCAATCCAAGGATCAAACCTGGGTGTCTCACATTGCAAGCAGATTCTTTAGTGTCTGAGCTACCAAGGAAGTCCATATTTTCCTTAGATATATCAGTCTCAGTTTCCATACTTGTAAAGTGGGGATGCTCTTCCACCTGGCTGCTAATTGGGAGCAAATGAACTCCATGAGAATAATTCTGTTATCTAGTTACCATGGATGAATGTTAATGTCAAATATATCTCCGCCCCCGCCCCCTTACCCCGGCCCCCGCTTATGTTCCCTTTTAGAAAAGGTCATCCTTGGAGTAGAGGGTCAAGAACTGGTTCATCCTAAAAGGCTTCCTCTGATTCAGAAGCGAGATGTTTGGCACATCCATGAGGATGACATACAGGTATGGGCTTTGATTTAATAAATAAAATGCACTGTTTCACAGGTATGAAGAAAGCAAACAAGTGTGGTATCTTGTCTTTTCTGAGGATTCTTACTCCTCTTAACACGTATGCTTGGGTGGAGAGTGGAGTAGAGATTGGGTAGCGGGGGGTAAGGGGGACCAATCCCTTAGTGGATTAGAAAACAAACAACCAACAACAAAAGTTCAGGTTTGTTGGTAGGTGGGGGAGTATTTAAAATACTCCAGTTTACATGAGGAGTTCCACTGGCAGTTTTCCAAGCTGATCCAAGACAGTCTCATTTGTTCTGAGCTGACCCCCATTGAGTGTCACCCTTGAGTGTTTTGGTCTCCCAGTGATCTGATCTGCAGGTTTATTGACCTCACAGAATCTACTGCATGGCTGAACAACTTTCACAGGAATACAAAGGCCTGCTACTGAGAAGAGTGTTTAATTCAGTGTTAAAATTTTAAAACATTTAAAATGTTGATCCCGAAAATAATAAATATTTATGTAGAAATGCACAATACTCCTACTGGGGAGGAAGCTTCAAAATTAGGTTCTTTTCTACGCCCACTATTGTCAAAGAGGACTTCTCTGGTGGCTCACACTGTAAAGATGGCTGAATGCCAAAGAACTGATGCTTTAAAACTGTGGTGCTGGAGAAGACTCTTGAGAGTCACTTGGAACAGCAGGGACATCAAACTAGTCAATTCTAAAGGAAATCATCCCTGAATATTCAGTGGAAGGACTGATGCGAAAGTCGAAGCCCCAGTACTTTTACCTGATGTGAAGAGCCGACTCATTGGAAAAGAAACTGATGCTGGGAAAGATTGAGGGCAGGAGGAGAAGGGGGTGACAGAGGATGCAATGGTTGGATGTCATCACTGACTCAATGGACATGAGTTTGAGCAAACTTTGGAGATGGTGAGAGACAGGGAAGCCTGGCTTGCTGCAGTCCATGGGGTTGTAAAGAGTTGGAGATGACTTAGCAACTGAGCAACACTGCATTGTCAAAGACATTCAGTGATTGTTTTTATTTTTATTTTTAAATTATTTTGTTTAATTTAAATATTTTTTTATTTTGTATTAGGGTATAGTTGATTTGACCAACCTAGATAGCATATTCAAAAGCAGAGACATTACTTTGCCGGCTAACGTCCGTCTAGTCAAGGCTATGGTTTTTCCTGTGGTCATGTATGGATGTGAGAGTTGGACTGTGAAGAAGGCTGAGCAACTGAAGAATTGATGCTTTTGAACTGTGGTGTTGGAGAAGACTCTTGAGAGTCCCTTGGATGCAAGGAGATCCAACCAGTCCATTCTAAAGGAGATCAGCCCTGGGATGTTCTTTGGAAGGAATGATGCTAAAGCTGAAACTCCAGTACTTTGACCACCTTATGCGAAGAGCTGACTCACTGGAAAAGACTCTGATGCTGGGAGGGATTGGTGGGAGGAGGAGAAGGGGACGACAGAAGGATGAAATGGCTGGATGGCATCACTGACTCGATGGATGTGAGTCTGAGTGAACTCCGGAAGTTGGTGATGGACAGGGAGGCCTGGCGTGCTGCAGTTCAGGGGGTCTCAAAGAGTCGGACACGACTGAGCGACTGAACTGAACTGAACTGAACTGATAGTTGATTAACAAACAATGTTGTGACAGTTTCAGGTGAACTGCAAAGTGACTCAGCCATACATGTACATGTCAATGACTGTTTTTAGATACTTATTATCAGGCATTTCCATTTTGAGACAGGTTTTTCATTTGACGCATGGAGCATCCTGTCACTTTGCCCCTGCACTCCTTGAGAAAGCAGACCTTTCAAATGCAATGGTTCGTTCTCCCTCCACCGTAACAGGAGGAGCCAGCCTTCCAGGCTCTCACTTTTTAGCTTTCTTGGTCACAAGTAAGACACAGTTCAACTTTCCAAATGGTTCCATAAGGCTTCTTTCCCATGGCTTGAGATGATTAAAAAGTAACTCTCCATCTACTACCGTATGGAAACAAAGTCTAACTAATTTTTTCTTTGATAATCTCCTTGCAAATAGTTTTTCTCTTGATCTTCAGTTATTTCCTCATCTTCTCAGACCTTTTAATGGTTCGACGTTGGTGCTCAGCCAAGAGCTCAAAACCTGTTTTCCGCTATCCATTGTGCAAAAGCCAGTGGGCTCTTCTGGTTATCTATTGTCTGAAGACTTAATCCAGACTAAGATGAAAAATTCCAGGATGAACCTACAAAATAAGCCCGGACAGGGCAGGAAATATGAGTTTGGAGCATCTTGCAGCTGTAGAAAGTAAGGAAGTTCTCAAACAAACCCAAGCTCACATTGATGGGAATGTGTCAAGAAAACAGAGGGATCAACAGAAGGATCTCCCAGTTTCCAAAAGAAAAATTTGAGCAACAAAGTCAATAAAGTGGTTCTAGACCACAACACAAAGTATCAGTTAATTTCCAGGAGCCCATATTTACCTAAAAAGTGATTGAACAAGGAAATTAATGAGGGAGAATAGACAAAACTCTCTTAAAGAAGAATCAGAAATTGGATGCAGAAATTCACCCCCCTCCCCAGGAGGTAGAGCATAGCACCCCACCTTTGAGCATGGGCTGTACTTCATGACTTCCTTCCCAAGAGTAGATAGAATAATATGGAAGAAAGAGAAAAATATAACTTACAGTGAAGAAGGCTGAAAAATGTTGCCTCGGTGAGATGGTCCAGGTTAACATCAGTAATAACTCATACTGACAGTATGTTCTTCTGATATGATGCTATGAAAAATGACATTTGATTTTATTGTTTTCTATCAGTTCTCTATAACTCCAGTCTAAACATGAGAAAAACATCAGATAAACCTCAACTGAGAGACATCCTACAAAAAACCTGACCAGTACTCTTCAAAACTGTTAAGGTCATCAGAAATAAGGGAAGTCTGAAAAATTATCGTGATTTGGAGGAGCCTCAGAAGAAATGACAATCCCATGGATAGAGGAGCCTGACAGACTATAGTCCATGAGGTCACAAAGAGTCAGACACTAGTGACTGAAAAACAACAACAAAAAAGATATAAATTGAAAAGTCATATACAAATAAAAGGAAAATACCAATTTCAAAAGTAATCAAAAAAATTTCATCACGATGTTATCATTTCATTATTCAAAAGACTTTTATTAGTAACAATATCTAAGGCAAGGAAACAAAAATGATAATAAATTTCTGTTGAAATTCTAATTTTGAACTTCCTTTATTCAAAGCTATCTGGTAATATTTACCAAAAGCTTTACATTCCTCCCCCACATTGTTAATAGTGAAATTCTAACTGTAGCGAATGCCCCAAGTGAAATTTCTAACATAGATGTAGATTAAATAAGTTCGTTTTGTGTCTTCCAGTTTTAAAAAAAAAAGCATACTGTAAAAGAAGATATATTATAAAAGGAAATGCTTATGGTCATGATTTATTTTTATGTGAAGATGTAGAGTATAGGACAGTGTATACCAACTGTTAATAATACATATACAGAAGATCCAGGGGAGTAAAACTATAAGGATATATAGTAACTTGTATACCTCTGAATAAGGGAAAGTAAGGAAAGTATGCATTTTTTTTCCATTTAATTTCATTTTATAACTGGAGAAAAAGTCCACCAAAAAAAATAACTTGACAATTATCCTGCAATTAAAATAAATAAATTTTAAAAATTATACTCCAATATAAAATAAAATTTTAAAAAATAACTTGAAGGGTCTTCCCTGGTAGTCCAGCAGTTAAGACTTCAGTTTCCAATGTGGGAGGCTGGTTGGGTCCCTGGTTGGTGATCTAAGCTCCCACAGGCTGAGATCTTTGGATCTTATACAATAAAAGTAAAATACAAAGCAGAAGCAATATTGTAATAAATTCAATAAAGATTTTTTAAATGGTCTATGTAAAAAAAAACTTTAAAAAATAATTTGAAAGCAAAATTTTTCATAGAAATTCAGCTTTGTCAGTATTTATTATTTTGCCTGAAAGGACTTCTGGGTTGCTGGGTAGACTGTGAAAGATCTGCAATTTTCCCTCTACCTACCCCTCTACCCACCAGAAACACACACTCAATGATCACACATTTAAGTCACATGATGAATACTGTTTTTCAGGAAGCTTATGAAGAAGAATTGCTGTATCAACTAAACCTAAACAGAAAAATCTTTATAATTCACCTTCTAAAATCAAGGTAAGTTCTATGATAATTCAGTACGTTATAGATGTATTAGTCTATAGTATCCTAGTTTCATAAAAAACTTCTGGTAAAGTGAATTCCTTAAGCCCTTCTTATGTATATGTAATCTGAATTCGTACTCTTCTAAAATAAGCTTGTATCATTTCAAAAATTTAATAACATTTAACAACAATTATATACACTGCTCTCCCGTTCCTAAATTACTTCCTAGCTAGGGCACCTGGAGTATGCTCACTTTAAGAGCTCATACATTAATGCTTTGTGAATCAGTGGAACAAAAGAAACTTGAAAACTAAATTTTTTTAAAGTGACTTCTAAATTATTGAAAATAGACATCAAATAGAGTTCTACTGGAGAGGACTCTAAGGGATGGGAAGAATTTAGTTTATCAAGTTATTTTGTGTACCTTAAATAATTCTAATGCATTAAACTTTCTTCATTAGCTCTCTTCACAACTGTTGCTGCTGTTTTTGTTGAATTTCCACTTCTTTCTTTTCTGTTGGTCCTACACACAATAGCTCTTCCTCCCAGACTCAAACACTGACATCATGAAGAATTGTCAAATGAGTAATATATAAGGATAACTCACAAAGAATTGTCAAATGAGTAAAATATAAGGATAATGCCACTGAAGAATTGAGACTCTGGCCTATTAGCTAAAAAAAAATCAAGTAAATAAATAAACAACAACAAAATCTCCTTCCACTTTGGAGTCTCCCACTGGGCAAATGTACAGAAATAGGAACCTAATAACACACTTATATTGATAATTTGTTCAAAATCTGCATATTCTAACATCCTCAGAAGCTAACATTTATTGAGAAATTTCTATGTGCCTTTCCTCAAAGTTCTCTTTTATTCCCAAAAGTTCTGAAAGTGTTTACCTCTGCATCCATTGAAATGTCCACATGGTAATTTACACTGATTGATATTTGAATGTTAAACTATACTTGCATCCTTGTGATAAAACCCTCTTTGCTGTATTCAGTTCACTTAGATTTTGTTAAAGGTTTTGAAACCATGTTAATGTTGAATATTATTAAGCATTTCTACCTTTTTGTGATGCTTGTCACATTTTTATATTAACATTATGTTGGCCTCAAAAATGAGTTAGGTAGTATTCTCTCTTCCTGTATTTCCCAAAAGATGTCAGTTTTAGAATGCTTGATGGAATTCATGAATGAAACTACCTGTGCCTTGAGGGAGGATTTGTGTGTGGAGGGGGCAGTGGTTTTATTATTACAAATTCAATTTTATTCAGAGAGGGTTATTCAAATTTTTACTTCACTTTGTATCAGTTTTAAATTATAATTCACAAGGAAAATGTACATTTGTGTAAGATGTCAAATTTTGGTATAAAGTGTTTTTATAATATTCTCTTATTATTCTTTTAATGTCTATAGTATCTGATAACACTTTTATAATTTCTAATGATGGTAATCTGAGTTCTCCATCCTTTTCTCTTGACAGATCTGAAGAGGTTTATCAATTAGTTCATCTTTCCAAATAGCCAAAATCTGGATTTGTTTATTATTGCTCTAATCTATTCATTTCACAGAATCCGTCTGTTATCTTTATTATTTAATTTTTCTACTTATCTAGGGTTTACTTTTCTCTTTTTATAGAAACATTTCATCTTTTCTGTCATAAGTATTTAAACTATTTAAAACCATAATATTTCCTTCAAGTATCAATTTAGATGCATCTTAAAAACCTTGACATGTTTTATTTTTATTATCATTCTTTTCAAAATATTTTCTAATTTCTTTTGTGACTTCTTCTTTGACTCATGGATTACTTAAGAATGTGTTATTTATTTGATACCAATACCTGATAGTTTATGGTATAAACTTTGTCAAGATTTGTATATCATTTTTTAATAAAAAAATTATTGCAATTTGTTTTATAGCCAAACCTATGTTCTGACTTGTTAAACATATCATATACCCTTGGGAAAAAAATACTTTTTAGTTACTGGATGAAGAGTTCTAGGTTGATAGAATTATTTAGATCTTTTATTTTTACTTACATAACTCTTTTATTTGTTATGTCAATTGCCAAGGGATGAATATTAAAACATCCAATTATGATTTGGAATTTTTATCCTTTGAATTTTTAAAATAACTGCTTTATGTATTCTGAAGCTTAGCAGTTAGATTTATACATACTTATTATTGTTTTTTCTTTATGGTGGACTGACTCTTTTCTCATTATGTCATTATAAAATGTCACTCTTGCTGGGAAGTGTATTTTATCTGATATTAATACAGTTTAGCTCTGTCTTCAGATGCTTACTGTTTCCATAATGTACAGTTTTTCATCCATTTTCTTAATGAGGTCTTGTGGCTCAAACGGTAAAGCGTCTGCCTACAATGTGGGAGACCCAGGGGTTTGATCCCTGGGTTGGGAAATCCCCTGGAGAAGGAAATGGCAGCCCACTCCGGTATTCTTGCCTGGAAAATCCCATGGACAAAGGAGCCCAGTAGGCTACAGTCCATGGGGTCGCAAAGAGTCCAGAGGCAATTGAGCCATTTCACTTCACTTCACTTCACCTGTGCTTTAACATTTAAAATGTGTCTCCTGTTAGATGGCAAGTGGTTCGTTGCTGCCTTTTAGTGACTTCTGACACTATTTCTAATTGGAAAGTCTGATTGCTAATTGGAAAGTTTAAGCTATTAACATTTAATGTAGTGAATGATCCATTATAATGTTATGAATGAATGATTTGGTTGTATTTAATTTCTGTCTCTGTTTTTGTTTCTCTGGCTTTCTTTTCCTACTCTTCTTTGGATCTTTGAATTATTTGACTTCTTTTTTATTTTATCTACTGGCTTTTGTTTATCTATTGTCTTTTTAGCAATATCTCTCTGCTTTAATTTAAAGTTTTTGTTTTCGATATTAAAATATATATTTGCAGTTAATATTGTATGAAAGTGAAGTGAAAGTCTCTCAGTTGTGTCTGACTCTTTGCGACCCCATGGACTGTAGTACATGGAATCCTCCAGGCCAGAATACTGGAGTGGGTAGTCTTTCCCTTCTCCAGGGGATCTTCCTAACCCTGGGATCAAACCCAGGTCTCCCACATTGCTGGCAGATTCTTTACCTTCTTTATCAGCTGAGCCACAAGGGAATGAATATTGTATAATGTTTTATAAAATAGTGTAACATTTTAAGTCCACGTATCATACGTACATGATACATATATCTTAATGCACATTAACCCAACAGGTATATATTTTGATAAAATATATAGTATATATATACGTATATATCATATATAATACCACAACTATTTTGCATTAATTTTGGCACTTAAGGCAAGAGATTTTTCCTTAGATAATATTTATTTTAGGTTCTTCTCAAAATGATGCAGTTTTAGAACTGCCAGGATCTTTTCTATTTCTTTTGCTGCCTGTACCACAGGCTGAAATCTAGATAGTCTTCTCATATGACTGGGATTGATTTTGCTTATCTTTAGCATAAGAGGATCTTGCTGAGAACTGAAAGCAGCCTAGAGGCATCTCTCTCACATAATAGGCTTTATCTGTTCTCTTATTAGAATAAATGAATCTCACCATCTCCCTGTCCTCTTTTCCAGGGAGCTTTTAGCCTTAAATTACAGTGAGACGTACTACTCCACGAAAGGAGAGGAAATCACCAAACATCCCCAGATCACGGTATCTTACAGGACCTTCCTCTGTCTCTTCTTTGAAAATATTATTTCTTTGCATTATTTTGAAACCATTCTAGCTTTACAAGTAGTTACAGAAAGTGTTACATCAGAGTCAGAAAGTTGTGGGAAGTGTTAGTTAAAAAATAATAATCATAAATAATTTTTTAAAATTTTAAAAGCTGAAGAGTTAATTTGGTTCTATCAACTCATGAGACCTTCTAAGCACTACTGTTCACTTGCTCCTCCCACTAATACTGGTCAAAGAGTATGGGAAATAAATAGAGTAAGTATAAAATTTAAAAAAAAGAAATTAATCTTGCATTAACTATCATCACTGAATGATCCTAGAATAGAAGCTATGATCCTCTGAATGCTAAAGGAGGCTGATTACTGCCTAACAAGCAAATCAATGACTGCTGATGTATCTTATTGATTTCTCTGTACCCAAAATGGTGTTAAGTCTGGAAGAAGGGTAAAGCAGGACACCAAAGAAGTATGAGGTACCCTAATGGAGTAGTAGTTAAGCTAAAGGATAAAACTTAAAGATATGAAACAATTTTAAAACCTCCATTTATGACTCTTATGTGAATCAAATCCCCTTGCCCGGTGCTTCTGATGCACCAACACTGAGTCCTCTCTTTCATTCTCCAAATGAATTTTGGTTCATTTATTATAGTGTTATTTCAGTGGATACAACTTCTGTTTTTATATTTATTTTCCGTTCCAGAAGATGCCCTCTGCAACCTTCTAGCCAAGGATGACTTTATTCTCTTCTACAAAATGTATACTTTTTAAACCTCTATTTAAGGCAGTTATCAGCTATGAAATCTAAGTCATCATGCACTCTTTGCAAAATAGAACAGTAAGAAAGTTGGGTTACATTCTTCTACAAAGGGAGTGGATATTAGTGTGTGAGGGTCTGAGGTCTAGGGCCATAGAAATTGTCACACATAGACAGGAAGTGAACAGAAGAAATTGATGGAAAGAGAAATTATCGGAGGAATCACCATGAATGGAGCACCAAGGAGGAAGTAATAAAGATGCCAAATGATTGAAGCAGAGAGGCAAGGAAGTCATGAAGGAACCTGGTTAGCGAGTGAGACCTAATTTTTGTGATCATCAAAAACCTTGATTTGATTTCATATGCAACAGGGGAAATGTATAAGGATAGCACAGGGAGGGTAATTTGATAGAGATATTAAGATGGATTAAATAATAATATTTCTAAGGAAAAGGGTCACATTTCTGAGGTTAGCATCAACTCATAGACTGTTAAAATTGTGAGGGAAGAATTTATATACTGTTTTAAACAAAATAATCAAGCAATTAAAAGGATTCTAAAGTAGCTTTAAAATCTTCCAACACAAGAATGCAATGAATGAATGCATTAATGAATATAACTATAATTTGTGAAAATAAAATAATAATAATTATTATGAATATTAAATGTATAGATATTAATATTTGTATAAACCCAAACATGTACTTATGTCAATAGCTTCTTTGTCTCTTTTAGGATCATTGTTTTTACCAAGGATCTATCTTACATGAGTCTGACTCTGCTGTCAGCATCAGCACATGCCATGGTCTGAGGTATGCACCATATCTTTCTACTTAAATGAGTCACTCATGAATTTTCAAAGACATTCTCTTTTATTTTTTAAAGACACTTCATACAAAATAATTAATGGCAAAAAATATCCAGTCTAGCACATTTTTTATGTTCATTTTAGACAAAAAGATACAACATGCTCTAAGCAAGACTGATTTTTCAATATATGATCAAGGAATTCAGAGCTGGAAGATAACTGAGATTCATCCAGCCCAGCCTCTCATGTTATCGATCAGGATACTGACATCAGAGATTTGTTCCTGAACATTCATTTTGCTGGTGGTTGAACTCTGTCCTAAAATGGGCCTTCTACTTCCTAATCCTATACATTCCTACCACATCACAGCACAGTGCTTCACAGCTTTTTACTAAATTAGGCAGTGTTTCCAGTCTCCAGAAAGTAAAAAGTCAGAAGTAAAGCCGATATAAGTTGTCTCTAGATCTTGGGCTCAAGGACAAAAAAAGATGTTGGGAGGCAAAGTAGAAAAACAAGAAACTTGTATCTTCATTTATGAGGATTTTATGTGTTCAGTTTTCAGTATTTCCAAGAATAAAAAACCCTTTAACAACACAATTACCACATAGCAGTGTCTGTACCTTCATATATTTACTCTTTAATTAACACATACAAATTCACAAAATTTTTCATGAACTCAGACTTGCCAGGGGTCTTCAACCATGAGTGGGAATTACTACTCTACTCATGCTTCAGAGGAAAGATAGAGCTGTCAAACTTCTGAAATCCAGATGAGTTGTCTGTTAGCAAAGAGTCACATGCCATATCACCTCTTGTTGTTGTTCAGTCTCTAAGTCACGTCTGACTCTTTGTGATCCCATGGACTACAGCATACCAGGCTTCCCTGTCCTACATTGTCTTCGAGGGTTTGCTCAAACCCCTGTCCGTTGAGTCAGTGATGCCATCCAATCATCTCATCAGTATATCACCTCTTATTCACCCAGAATACCTGGCTACCTGCTGACATGAGGCCTTGACTCCACTGTTTCCCTTTCTTACTTTTTAAATTTTATTTATTTTATTTGGAGGATAATTGCTTCATAATATGTTTCCCTTTCTTAAAAAGGCAAACTTCATAAAGTGGAACAGAGAAATACTGTACTAGAAATATCAACCTCAGGTATGCAGATGGCACCACCCTTATGGCAGAAAGTGAAGAGGAACTAAAAAGCCTCTTGATGAAAGTCAAATAGGAGGATGAAAAAGTTGGCTTAAAGCTCAACATTCAGAAAACTAAGGTTATGGCATCCAGTCCCATCACTTCATGGCAAATAGATGGGGAAATAGTGGAAACAGTGGCTGACTTTATTTTGGGGGGATCCAAAACCACCACAGATGGTAATTGCAACCATGAAATTAAAAGACGCTTACTCCTTGGAAGGAAAGTTATGACCAACCTAGATAGCATATTAAAAAGCAGAGACGTTACTTTGCCAACAAAGATCTGTCTAGTCAAGGCTATGGTTTTTCCAGTGGTCATGTATGGATGTGAGAGTTGGACTGTGAAGAAAGCTGAGCACTGAAGAATTGATGCTTTTGAATTGTGGTGTTGGAGAAGACTCTTGAGAGTCCCTTGGACAGCAAGGAGATCCAACCAGTCCATCCTAAAGGAGATCAGTCCTGAATATTTATTTGAAGGACTGATGTTAAAGCTGAAACTCCAGTACTTTGGCCACCTCATGCGAAGGGTTGACTCACTGGTAAAGGCCTTGCTGCTGGGAGGGATTGGGGGCAGGAGAAAGGAACAACAGAGGATGAGATGGCTGGATGGCATCACCGACTCGATGCACATGAGTCTGAGTGAACTTCGGGAGTTGGTGATGGACAGGGGGCCTGGCATTCTGCAATTCATGGGGTCACAACGAGTCAGACACAACTGAGTGACTGAACTGAACTGAACTGAATGTAGCAGTAAAATGTGAGAGATTTTAAATAGACATTGTATTCCCAATTTCCACAGGGGGTTCTTCAGGATGAGAGATCAAAGATATCTCATTGAACCAGTGAAATATTCAGATGAGGGAGAACATTTGGTGTTCAAATATGACCCCTTGATTCAGCAGTCTGCCAATTATTCTTGTACAGAGCTCAACTTTACCAGGACAACTGTTCCAAAGGATAATACTAAATCCCTGGAAGATTCCAAAATGGAAGTGAGTGCTTTATTTTAAAATCATTTTTATCCCACGTCAAATGTCTCTTATTTTCCTTCTCATCTTAAAGAGAGAGATTATAAGCCCAACGAAAGCAGTGTATATGCTACCTGAATCTGACTCTTCACTGTTTGAAATCTGAAATGTCAATGTTTTGTTGTTCTTATCTTTATAGGAAGTGTTCATTTCCTATAGCAAATCTCAGTTTGTCTCAACAATTTCAAGGAAGGTGGATATCTACAACCCTAAATATATAGATTTATAGTATTAGAGCTAAACGTGGTTGGAAGGAATGAAATTTACATCTTGAAATCTCTCCTAAATATTGTCTTCTCTTTCCTTGTCTTTCTTGTCACATTTTTTTTTGGAAGTTGTTGATGATAAACCAGATTATCTCCCCACACATCAAGCCAAATAGTCTAATTGTTAAGATGGAATTTCTAGTGAAATGACACTACAATGATAGTCTTCTGTGTTTTAGGCTTTTCTATACTAGCTCATTGGAGAAGGTGATGGCACCCCACTCCAGTACTGTTGCCTGGAAAATCCCATGGATGGAGGAGCCTGGTGGGCTGGAGTCCATGGGGTCGCGAAGAGTCAGACACGACTGAGCGACTTCACTTTCACTTTTCACTTTCATGCATTGGAGAAGGAAATGGCAACCCACTCCAGTGTTCTTGCCTGGAGAATCCCAGGGACGGGGAAGCCTGGTGGCTGCCGACTATGGGGTCGCACACAGTCGGACACGACTGAAGCGACTTAGCAGCAGCAGCAACAGCAGCATCCTAGCTCATATCATCTTAAATCCCCACGAAGTGTTAGCCTTAAGATCTGTGAGTATTTGTCTTCTTCACATATCCATGGTTTAGACTGTGTCTGAAACTTTCTAGATGCCTAAGAGGGGTTTTCTGGTTAAATCAATCAATTAATAAATGATTGGTTAGCTCAGAAAATAATAACTTAGTCAAATAGGTGAATGATATGCCTCTGGTTTATACTCAAGAGAATATGCATGTACCTAATGCTTGATACTGAAGGCTGAAAACGTAGAATTTCCTGGAACTGTCTTTTATAAAATAAAGATCTATAATTAGCAATGTTTTACAAGTTTCCTTGGAATTGAATTCCAACAAAGGGAGACTGGGAGACAGAGGAGTAGAAGGAATACACAGTCAGTCCTATTGACTGGTTATATGTCCTGCTCTCAACTATAGCTGGCCCTTTTACATGAACTTAGTTAGTAAGTGTTTACTTTATAAAAGAAAAAAAAACTAAATGTTAAAAACTGTATTCATGATTATTTAGTTATAACTCTTATTTTACCTGAAAGACTAAACAAAGAAATGAAGGAATATAAAATATGGAATGTTGCTTCAGTTTCACTAAAACCTGATGAATAGAGCCACATGTTTTAACAACATAATGGGTTTTATTTACCTAAATTTCTAGAATTATTAGATATACTCTTGCACCTCACCTTACATAATACCAACACTTTTCACCTTGAAAATTTTAACTTAAAATGTTAAGATAAGAAATATTAACCATACTTCATTCAATTTTGCATACATTTCCAGAGCAAGGAAAAAGAAAAGCATATTGAACTATTCATTGTTGCCGACAATAATGTGGTAAGTTTTCACTTAAACATTTGCTCTCTATTGTAGTTGTGATCTTTTAGCAAAGAGAAAGTAGTATTTTCATCAGAATTTCATTCCAGGTTCAAAGTTCTGTTTTTAGCTTCCCCAGACATATGTAAGAGACTGCAAAGAGTTGACTCATTGGAAAAAACTCTGATGCTGGGAGGGATTGGGGGCAGGAGGAGAAGGGGAAGACCAAGGATGAGATGGCTGGATGGCATTACCAACTCAATGGACGTGAGTCTGAGTGAACTCCAGGAGTTGATGATGGACAGGGAGGCCTGGCGTGCTGCGATTCATGGGGTCGCAAAGAGTTGGACACAACTGAACTGAACTGAACTGAACTGAACTGAACTGATAAGGTCTTTTGGGTATACAGCAGACTAAGCCAAAGTAGAACCCTCCCTCTCCATTATGAACATATGGAAATGATAAACAACTTACAAAAAATTGAAAATATGTTTACAGTCTATATGTGGGTTTGTGTTCAATTGCTCAGTCGTGTTTGACTGTTTGCCACCCCATGGACTATAGCCCACCAGGCTCCTCTGTCTTTCCCAGGCAAGAATGTTGCAATGTGCACCCATTTCCTTCTCCAGGGGATCTTCTTGACCCAGAATTGAACCTGTGTGTCCTGCATTACTGGCAGTCTCCTGCATCACAAGCAGATTCTTTACTGCTAAGCCACCAGGGAAGCCCAAGTGGAAAGAAGTGGGGTGGATCACAGTTTCTTGTCCTCCATCATATCTCTGGCTCCAGGATGATCCTTGGTTATATGCTCCTGAGCCTGTGGCCACCATGGATACAGGAGGGCTGATACAGTTGTTGTTTTTTGCAATATAGTGGTTGCTATGCAGCTTTAATAAGTTTTGTTATAAATATGGACTCTAAAGCAGCAGTCCCCAACCCATTTGGCACCAGGAATTGGTATCTTGGAAGACAATTTTTCCGTGGACCAGGAAACGGAGAGATGGTTTCAAGTGCATTACACTTATTGGGCACTTTCTTTCTATTATTATTACTTTAGCTCCACCTCAGATCATCAGGCATTTGATCTCAGAGGTTGGGGACCCCTGCTTTAAAGAACAATTATCAGTTGGCTTAATAAATAAGTCTAATGCTATATAATGTAATGCGAAGAGGGAACAGAGTTATAAAGGAACACCTTAAAATAGTGCCAAGTTAAAGCTGCCTTTAGAAACTGCTATAACTGGTTATTTTATATTAAAAATGTATTTCTGCATAAGTTGTCTAGATTTTTCAGCTCACTGGAAGGAAAGCCAATCAATTTTTTTTTTAATATACTATGATGGGAATAATTTTGTTGAACTTGCATTCACTTTCTATGATCGATGAATGTTAACTGAATGTCTATTTTTCCAGTACCACAGAAATAGTCAACCTCACAGTAGACTGAGGAACCGAGTTTGGGGAATGGTCAATTTTGTCAACATGGTAAGATTTGACACAGTTTGAATCAAGCCAAAAACACAAATAAAAGAAACTTTTAGGCTAGATCTCTGCTGGATTTTTGTAGTAATCCTGATACTAATACAGCCCAAAATACAATTCACCAAGGTGGCTAATTAACAAAACTCCATGGGGAAAAAAAAAATCAAAGCAACAAATGAATCACATCTGTAAGTTTTAAGTTTTCTAAGTAAATGACATTTAATATTTAGACAAGTTTCAAACATTCGTTACTAAGCACCAAATTTACAAGGCAGTGTACAAAGACTTGACTACCCACCATGAATAATAAACCCATTCTTTGAAATTACTGTTCTGTGACCTTGCACTGTATAGCAAAAAGGCTTTTAAGCACTAATTTATAGTCCATCTTCAGACAAAGAGATCAGGGGATATATTTCTATGAAAAGGAGCAAAATGATTACTTTGTCTAACTTAGAATGAACTAGAACCCTTTTAAATAAATAATACTGTGAATTTTACACATCTTTTAAAAACTGACTCCTTCTGAGTTAGCCTGCTCCTTTACTAGGATAAAGAGGGCCCCCAAAAGACACTGTAGAAATCACTCCTTTAGGTCAGAGACTTTTTTCATTCACCAGCTGATCTGTTTCTAATTTTTCACTAGAATGTTTGGGAACCTGAACCAGCCCTGACTGTGCACTGAATTCCAGGGTTAAGGGAGGCCACCAGTTTTGCTCCGCAGATAGGGGAAGTCATGAGCCGACCTCTATTCAAATTCTACTGGGCCTAGGGCTGTTGAATGGGCTATGAAGATTCCATGGTGAGGGTCCCTGGTCAGACAGATTGAAGTCTATATTCAGCAATGAGCGAGGCTGCAAATCAGATTCCCTGCTTGGGCACAGCAGCAGAAGCAGCTCTGAAACTGGCAAAGCTCTGTTGGCTGTCTTAAGTCAAGTTGACCCCCCTTTCCTAGCTGAACAGGCACTGACTTGGCTTGAAGACTATTAGCTCTGTCTGCCCATCTCTTAGGCTGAGCACTGCTGGGATACCCATCTATCAGGGTTTTCACCAGTCCAGAAGGGGCTTTGCTCTGGGGGAATTTCAAGGGCTGCTTCTCCTATTTCTTGCAGTTATCTTTATTACTCCCCTAACATGGATCCAAATAAAACACAGATCTATCTCTCTCCTTGAGTTCCCATCCCCAAACTGTTGCACATTGCTGAATTTGTACTAAGTATTTTCAGTTCAGTTCAGTGCTATTTTCTCACTAGAAGAGAATATATCCAGAGAATGGCAAATATCATTTCCATTTGCACTTGAATACAATTTTATGAACCTGAAGTCCACCCAAGAAGGTAGAGAGTCCAAAGAACCCAGGTTAAGAAAAAAATCTTATGGGACCTAACTCATCAAGAAAGACACTGGAGTGGACATCTAGTTAGGTTTGAGGTCATGGTTTAGCTAAAGATCTAACTTCATAAGAGTTTATGAAAACCATAGTTCTTCATGGTTATGAAATGATCATGAGTCATGATTATTGTGTTGGCACATGAAATTCTATATAGTCATATTATGCAGGTTTAAAAAAGTGAAAAATTAGTACACAATTATTGTTATAGCAATGATGTGAATATTAAACTTCTTAATAATCAGTTATATCTTCTATGAATATTATTATCAAGTTGGCCTCTCTATTTCTGTTCTTAACTCAGTGTTTATAGTTTATCATCCACTCCTCCTTTCAACTGACTTGTACTGGCTATTTTGAGATATTAAATTGATATAACACATAATTCTTTGTCTCAAAATCTTCATATTATTTGCTTAAATTCTTTCTGTCCTGATCAAAGTATCTATTAACTATGTGTTTACAAAAGCAGATGGGAATAAGGGTGAGAAGGCTTGAGCTACAACTATTTTTGTCTGCTTTGAAGCTTTGAGCAATTCCCAGTAAGTTTTCTTGCACAACAAAGTAATTCCAAAATCAAACATGGAGCACAAACATGACACATAGGTTACTGTTGTTTGTTTTTTTTTCTTTTTAATTTCTACAACTTTTTATTAGTGGAAAATTTTAATTATATACAAAGTGAGCAGAACAGTATAATGAACCTCTATATATCCATCATCCAATTTCAACAATTATCATCATTCTACTCTTTATCAATATCACAAGCCAATGCCCACCACTTGCATTATTATTGTATTTTTACAAGTCTGGGGAGGTAAATTCAGTACTTTGAAATACACAAGTCTGCATTCTTCTTCTATTATTATTTTACAGGTTTGAGAGTGGTAAGTTTAATAGTTTGAAATGCACAAGTCTTAGCTATAAAAATTTGAATAATGAACCCACCTATGTGAGCCACACTCCTATGACCATAATAGAATCCATTTCCCACAAAATTCCTGTATCCCTAGGAGTAACCTGCTGGCTCTCCACGTCATTTTTCTGAAAAATTTCACTGTAGATTAGTTCTACTCTAAGAGCGTCACACAAATGGAATTACACCATCTGTCCTCGTCTGTGTCCGACTTCTCTTGCTTAGCACAATGCCTGAGATGCATTCATGTTGCTGTGTGTGTATTAGTGGTTTGTTCTCTGACATTTCCAGGTAGTTTTCTAAGGTATAGAAATCACAGTTTGTTCACACACTCTCCCATTGATATTCATTTGAGTAGTTTCCAATCCGGGCTACTGTGAATGAAGCTGTTATGAACATTTTTGCACAAATCCCTTTGCAGACAATGCAATATCAATGTTCTAATCTACTACCATACCAACTCATGACCTCAGTAGAGAAATGGATAAGGAATATTCATTTTGTTGTGTGCCAGGGTTCATAAATTCATGTTTTCAGGCCAGGTATTATCTCAGATCTTTACTTATGTATTTATTTTAGACATATCCTGAGCCCAGTGCCTATCAGAATTATAATTCAAAGAGAATCAGATGTTTTTAGTAAAGTTTCTTGGTTGGCCATGGCAGTTCACCCAATATTCTAGATGATTCAACCTCATATTCTGTTTCAATACAACTATTTATAAAATGAGGCTTGAACTTTTGACTATGTACTTCACACATCAAAATTACTTTTTTAATATAAAGAAATATAGTAACAATAAAGGATCCTTCTGCAATTTGACATTGTGAAAAATTGTTTCTCCTTTAAACAGATTTATAAAACCTTGAACATTCATGTGACATTAGTTGGCCTTGAAATATGGACAAATGGAGACAAAATAGAAGTAGATTCAAACATAGAAACTACCTTATTGCGTTTTTCAGCTTGGCAAGAAATAATCCTTAAAAAAGGAAAAATTTTGATCACAGTATGTTACTCAGGTATGTAACTGCTCTATTTTTCTGCATATCAGATGGATTATTTTTAAAAAGAAAATAATACAAATAAACTAAAATATTTTTAAAGCAGTTAACTTTTGGATAAAAGCCACAGGAATAAAATATTATGTGTGGTTATAGAAAATTTCCAAATGATCTCGTAAATGATCTTTTTCCTAATAATGGTCTTTCAGCATCTCTTTTGATGTCCTTACAGCTACTATATAAGGGTGGTACCAGCTTTACCTCTTTCATCTACCTGTAATCCCAGTATTTCTGCTAAGGCCTACAAAGCAGCCGACAAATACACTTTCTAGAGATTTCTTCAAGAAAATTGGAGATATCAAGGGAGCATTTCATGAAAGGATAAGCATGATAAAGGACAGAAAACAATAAGGATCTAACAGAAGCAGCAGAGATTAAGGAGAGGTGGCAAGAATACACAGAAGACCTATGCAAAAAGGTCTTCATGACCCAGATAACCACGATGGTGTGATCTCAGTTAGAGTCAAGCATCCTGGAGTGTGAAGTCAAGCAGGCCTTAGGAAGCATCACTACAAACAAAGCTAGTGGAGGGGATGGGATTCCAGCTGAGCTACTTCAAATCCTAAAAGATGATGCTCCTGAAGTGTTGCACTCAGTATGCCAGTAAACTTAGAAAACTCAGCTGTGGCCACAGGACTGGAAAATGTCAGTTTTCATTCCAATCCTAAAGAGGCAATTTCAAAGAATGTTCAAATTACCATACAGTTGTGCTCATTTCTCATGCTGTTAAGATTATGCTCAAAATCCTTCAAGCTAGGTTTTAGCAGTATATGAACAGAGAACTTCCAGATGTATAAGCTGGATTTAGAAAAGGCAGAGGAACCAGAGATCAAATTGTCAATACCCATTGGATCATAGAGAAAGCAAAGGAATTCCAGAAAAACATCTACTTCTTCTTCATTGAATGTGCTGTATGGATCACAACAGACTGTGAAAAATTCTAAAAGAGATGGAAATACCAGCCCGCCTTGCCTGTCTCCTGTGAAACCTGTATGCGAGTCAAGAAGTAAGTCAGAACCTTACATGGAACAACTGACTGGTTCAAAATTGGGAAAAAGAGTATAGCAAAGCTGTATATTGTCACCCTGTCTGTCACATGCAGAGTACATCATGCCAAATGCCAGGCTGGATGAATCACAAGCTGGAATCAAGATTTCCAGGAGAGATATCAACAACTTCAGATATGCAGATGTGTACATGTGCTAAGTTGCTTCAGTTGTGTCCAGTTCTTTGCTACCTTGTGGACTGTAGCCCATCAGGCTCCTCCTTTATCCATGGGATTCTCCAGGCAAGAATAGTGGAATGGGTTGCCTTGCCCTCCTCGAGTTGATCTTCTTGACCCAGGGATCTTCTTGACCTACATCTCTTAGGTCTCCTGAGTTGGCAATTGGCTTCTTTACCACTCACACCACCTGGAAGCCCAGATATGCAGGTGATACCATGCTAATGGCAGAAAGTGAAGAGAAACTAAAGAGCCTCTTGATGAGGGGGAAAGAAGAGAGTTTAAAAAGCTGGCTTAAAACTCAACATTCAAAAAGTAAGATTATGGCATCTGATCCTATCACTTCATGGCAAGTAGAGGGGAAAAGTGAAAGCAGCAGCATATTTTCTTTTCTTGGATTCCCAAATAACTGTGGACGGTGACTGCAGCCATGAAATTAAAAGACATTTCCTCCTTGGAAGGAAAGCTATGACAAACCTAGACAGTGTATTAAAAACTATAGAGACGTCACTTTGCCAACAAACGTGTATATAATCAAATCTATGGTCTTTCCAGTAGTCGTGTAAGGATATGAGCGTTGGATCACAAAGAAGGCTGAGTGCCAAAGAATCGATGCTTTTGAATTGCAGTCTTGGAAAAGACTCTCAAACCAGTCAATTCTAAAGGAAATTAACCCTGAATGTTGGAAGGACTGATGCTGAAGCTGAAGCTCCAATACTTTGGCCACCTGATGCAAAGAGTTGACTCATTGGAAAAGACCCTGATTCTGGGAGGATAGGAGGAGATGGGGCAACAAAGGATGAGATGATTGGATGATATCATTGACTCAAAGGACATAAGTTTGAGCAAACTCCAGGAAATAGTGAAAGACAGGGAAGTCTAGCATGCTCTAGTCCATGGGGTCACAAAAACTCAGACACGACTTGGTGACTGAAAAACAATAACAACAGCATTATCTCAATGTTAACTTTCAGTCTGAGCTCAGAACTATGAAGCTTGCAAGGCCCATAATCAGAGCTCAGGTCTAGTTATTTGGCAGATTGATGAGCAAACCAGAACTCCAGATATCATTTCTTGTATCACAATGGCTGTAACACATAGCTCCAGGGGAATATCTATATCTGGTTTAGTTTCACACATTCATGTGCTACTATGTCCCAAAATCACGGGGGTAAGCTGAAATACCATCGTGACCTTCATAGCAGGCAAGGACCATGCTTGATCCGTGGATGTATGTCTTAAAATACTTAATAAGTTAGTCTAGGAATATTAATTTGTTTTACGTAGACAAACTGTTACTTCCACGAATGTCTCTTATTCTGAGCAGTAGCTTCACACACTAATAGTATGCCTACAATAGGAATATGGGGAGGGGAATGCTAAATGTTTAACTGACATCATATTTGGAACTTCTTCTGTGTTGGGTTTCTTATATCTTTTCCTTCTATATTCACATAGATCTAGAAGTGATTGGATACCATATATGACATTATCATGCTGTGACTTTTGGTTTTCAGTGACAATGAGCTAAGTTAGAATCCAGATGGTGCTTTCTCGTGGTTCATCTCCATAGCTGATATTCTCTCAAGATCCCCAGAGTTTGGAAAGATCAGAATCCTAAATTCTTCCAAGATGCATAGTCAAATACTAAGACATTTAAATATAAGGAGAAAAATATTTCAGTAGTGAAGACAGAAAAATAGCATCTCTTCTTGATGAAAAAAATTTGAAGACTGAGAGTAGTCACCTGACAACCTTTTTTGTATTTGAACTCTCCCTAGTATACTCTGAGTTTTCTTGGTGGCTCAGATGGTAAAGAATCCGCCTATAATTCAGGAAACCTGGGTTCAGTCCCTGGGTTGGGAAGGTCCCCTGGAGGAGGTAACACCTACCCACTCCAGTATAGTGGCCTAGAGAATTCCATGGACTGTATAGTCCATGGCACAGCAAAGAGTTGGACATGACTGAGTGACTTTTACTTTCACTTTATGATACTCTAAGAATGGCCCTCCAACCTATGATAGTTCTTTTAGAGTGGTAAAACTCTAAATGTTCTTCCTGAAAGCATATCAGATTTGGGTTCCTTTAGAATATGCATCTACATCTGTCTTTTTAAAAATCCAGGAATAGACCTTTTTACATGACAAGTGATTTTAAAATATCTGATAATAGTTATCAAATTCTCTATGAGTTTCTATGGTTAATTATTTTTGTTTTAATTTTCAAGCACAGCAAACTAATCATGATGTTGAGTCTGTTCACTATGCTGCATTTTCCCCTCTGAACCCTTTTAAATATTTCTGTCTTTTAAGTGACCTTATCCACAGTTGAGTGTAGGGCAAACTAAAGTTAAGTCAAATGGACTCTGACCTTATTTTTTTTTTTTTTGGAAAGAGCATTTTTATAATTTAATTTCAAGATTACATTGACTTTCTCAATGCCTCTAAAATGCCACAGGTTTAAAATGAGCTTGATATCAACTAAGGTCACCCTCCATTCCAGAACTCCAGGAAAAAGAAAAGGCACTTTTCATGTACCAGGGTACTAGGACTGGGGGTTCACTTCACTTCAGTCTTTGTGTTAATTGAACTATGGGTTTATTTTTATCTTGTTCATAGTGGAAAGTGGCTCTACACACAGGCGCATGGAACTTCCTATCCAGGGGGATGTGCCTGCCCTATTATTCCTCCAGTGTTGTTAAGGTGAGCTGTGTTTTATTTATGTTATATTACTTAATTAGAACATTTACCTTAAAGTACTGTAATTTTCTGTGTTCTATTGAGAGGAACCACGTATGCATCTTATCATACATTCTCATCAAAATATGTCATGATGAAGCTGTCTTGTTTCTTTTTAAGTGGAAAATGTATTATAAAAACTATAGATACATAATGAAGATAAACCAGTGCTTTTCAGAATATAAAAGAACATTGGATTTTGGATGATTCTTCCTGACTTTGAAACCTTCACTAGCATGATAAAAATAATAACACTGATAGAATTTTGGTATATATTTCTATTTTTTTACAAAGTCAAATATGAAATCTGAAGATTTCAGCAGCAACTTTCTGTCAAACTCCTATTAATGGTATAAGCCTACTTAAAGGTTCTTACGTATGAAAACAGTATTCAGTACTTATGTTAATATATGAATTAACATACAAAGACTAGGAAAGCTCTTTTGCCTATT
This sequence comes from Nanger dama, assembly GCA_917880005.1. Classification (NCBI taxonomy): domain Eukaryota; kingdom Metazoa; phylum Chordata; class Mammalia; order Artiodactyla; family Bovidae; genus Nanger; species Nanger dama. The sequence goes on along the minus strand of CAKJTW010000078.1, from coordinate 3,087,214 downwards.
ACATATAGTTATTTATAAAGACATGTGATGTACATAAAACTTGATGGCTGGTTTAGCAAGTGAACATAATTGCTTTTTATTCAGAAAATGTATAAACTACTTCAAATATCATATCTAGGTGGCCTTACCATTCAATTTTAACAAGCCTACTACCTACAAACTGCCAACATCCCTTGTTTACCTGATCCCTTCCCAAATCACTAGGCTTCCAGTAAATTCTGTCCAAGTAACCCTAAGATAAGCTTTAAAATATCAAAGTTGATTTCCTTTAGTGTCTTTACCTAGTTGTTGCTATGCTCAAGACAGTCTTGTAAGACCCTGAACTTAAAAGCTAGTACTTATTAAGATGACTACCTGATTTTTCATTCCAATGGTTCTTTTTATGATTATGATTTTGCCTATAGTATTTCAGAAATAAAATTTTGTTAATAGAGTTAATCTAATATAGGCTGTGCACTCCAATTATGACATTATAACCCATCCAGCATACATTTTAAATGTCATATGAGTAAGATGAAATTACCAAATTAGGGTGTCTTTCCTTTATAGTAACCTGATTCCCATCCCTCTTTAGAAACTAAAATTTTCCAGTAACATAGAAATTAAAATATAAAATAGAAGAAAAGTGATAGCAATCAATGCTGCCTTTGATTTTCCATTACTGATCTTCTGACTTTTTTCACAGTAGTAACTCCCTCCTCATGATTGTATCACATTATTGTTTAATGTGAGATCATAAATTGAAAACCGTAAACTCACATATTTTTATTTTTGTGCCCTTTGAATATCTAGTAATAGGAGATAATCAATAATGTTTATTTTATTGTTAGGGTGTTAATTAATAAGTTTGAGCTATTTGTAAGAATGAGTCTATATAAAATCAATAATGACTATTGCTTCACATGCACACACACAAAATTACAAATGTTAGAGTTAGAGACCATAAAAAGATTTTGTCCAACTTCATTATATAAGTAAGGAAATTAAGGTGCAAGAATGGAAGATAATTAAGTTATTAATCTCTCAGATAAGATACTAATTAGTCAGAAGCTAGAAACCAGATCTTGGGAGAAGGCAATGGCAACCCACTCCAGTACTCTTGCCTGGCAAACCCCATGGATGGAGGAGCTTGGTAGGCTACAGTCCATGGGGTTGCTAGGAGTCAGACACTACTGAGCGACTTCACTTTCACTTTTCACTTTCATGCATTGGAGAAGGAAATGGCAAGCCACTCCAGTGTTCTTGCCTAGAGAATCCCAGGGACAGGGAAGCCTGGTGGGCTGCCGTCTGTGGGGTCGCACAGAGTCAGACATGACTGAAATGACTTAGCAGTAGCAGTAGAAACCAGATCTTAGTGACTACTTCAAAGCTTATGTACTGTAGTGTGCTATTTTATAGAAGTTTCTAATGCAAGACTTTTTTGGCCTCAGGATCTTTTACCTGACCTCAATACAATTGCGAGCAGAATTGCACACCAGTTGGGGCATAACCTTAGGATGAGTCATGATGATTACCCATGTACCTGTGCTTTGGAAAAATGTGTGATGAACAGTGGTGGAAGGTGAGATTCCAACAATATAGAGAAAATATTTCAATATTGGAGGAATGACTTTGATTAAAACTCAGTGTAATAGGGCTATATGGTTATTATATGGCTATGGTTTCCCTGGTGGCTTAGAGGGTAAAGAATCTGCCTACAATGCAGGTGGCCCAGGTTTGATCCCTGGGTCAGTAAGATCCCCTGGAAAAGGGAATGGCAACCCACTCTAGTATTGCCTGGAGAATCCCATGGACAGGAGGAGCATGGTGGGCTGTAGTCTATGCGGTCACAACAAGTCTGACACAAGCGAATGACTAGCACTATGGTTATTATCTAGAATTTTCTTAATATTCTGGGTAAGAACTTAGTAACTGATATCTAATTTTCATCATTATCTACATAATTAGTAATATTTGGGAGGGAAACACACCATCCCCCTCAAATGTCTTCAAGACTTTAAAAATCCATCTGTAGTTAATCATTGTATCAATAATAATGAGCAGGGAGTCAAAACTAGAAGAAGATAGAAGGGAGGTTAGTTTCAATTTGAAAAGAAGTATACACATTCCTAGGATGTTTACAAAAATAAATGGCTTCAAGAAATGTTATAGAGAACAATTTTTGCAAGGTATCCTGTTAGCTAGTGCTTACTTTTTAAAAACTTGAACATGATTCAGTCCCTGTATTGAGAAGCTAGTAACCTTGCACACATGATAGACAAAAATATAGATTGTTTCAAGTGGAATGGTAAGAAGCGACATGGAAACAGCAGGTACAGTTGGCCTAAACGTAGGCTTCAGGGGGCTTCTCAGGTAGGACTGATGGTGAAGAGCCTGCCTGCCAATGCAGCAAACACAAGAGACGTGGGTTCAATACCTGGGTTGGGAAAATTCCCTGGAGGAAGGCATGGTGACCCACTCCAGTATTCTTGCCTGGAAAATTCCATGGACAGAGAAGACTGATGGGCTACAGTCCATAGGGTCACAGAGGTGATCAGGGCGGAAGTGACTTAGCACGTACGCACACAGGCTTCAGGAAGCATATTCTGGAAGATATATAGTCTGAATATTTTCACTAAACTAGCCTGTGTTGCCTGTATTTCAAAAAGACATTTCATATAATGAACAGTCCAGTTACCGCTCTGCTGCAACAGTAAGGCAAGAACAAGAAAGGTGAATGGACTTTGAGTCCATCATTTCTGTTGGTTTTGTTTTGGCTTCTCTGGGTCTTTGTTGCTGCGTGCGGGCTTTTCTCAAGCTGAGACGAGCAGGGACTACTCTCTAGGTGTGGTGCATGGGCTTCTCATTGCAGTGGCTTCTTGTGGTGTACAGACTCGAGAGCATGGGTTCAGTAGTTGTGGCGCATGGACTTTGTTGCCCTGAGGTATGTGGAATATTCCTGGATCAGGAACTGAACCCACGTCCCCTGCATTGGCAGGCAGACTCCCAACTACTGGACCACCAGAGCAGTCCTCTCTTTGTTTTTGTTCTCATTTCTTTTATAGAATTTTCACAGCTGTTCTACCACTACGCATTGATATGATTAATCTTTATTTTTAACTTGTCCTATCTCTAGCATTCCTGCACTGAAATTTAGTAAATGCAGCAAAACCCAGTACCAGCAATTTCTCAAGGATTACAGGCCAACGTGCATGTTCAATGTTCCATTTTCTGACAAGTTTTCTGATTATCCATATTGTGGAAACAACAGGTTGGATGATGGAGAGGAGTGTGATTGTGGCCTTGTTCAGGTATTTGCAAACAATGCTGTCTTTCAATTTATAAAGTGTCACCTCAGCTAGAACCTAGGCAGGGATGTAGCCATTAATCAACCATGGTAATCCTGGTAAAGCTTCAACAAGTACGGTTAAAAAAAAAAAAAAGAATTGGAAATATGCTGTTGGGTAGCCTCTTTGCAAACTTCTTCCCAAGTCATGAATTGTGTGCAATGATCTTGCCTCAGGTCCAAATTGTCTCATTAGCCTGGTTTATATGCTAATTGGCTCTTCTAGTGTGCAGGGCCCATAGATCTCCTTAAGTCTGATCTCTCTGGCACAGTAGGATTTGTTCTACAAAATCTCTCACAGTCAGTTGAGTTTGACTCAAGGTCTTATGACGCTAATCTATATCCCTGTTGACCAGTTGACATTATTAGAAAATTTAATTGAACAGAAACCTTCCAAATGTACACAGATTTATAGCAGTCTTTGGAACATTTAGAATAAGCCTTGCGGGCATATTTTAAATTAATTCTTAACCTGCTTTTCTCCTACATAGAAGCTCTTTCTTTCTAGAGCTCATTATATAGGTATGTATCCTAGATAACGACTTCTCACATTATCAAGTGCTTGTCAGTCACCCCAGCATGTTGTTAGAACGTGGACTCTGATTCAGTATGTCCAGAGTACAACTGAGATCCTATTCCTACAAACCTGTAACATTGTGATGATGCTGGAAGTCCAAGGACCACATTTTTAGTAGCTATGCTGTAGACATTGCACAATTCAAAAGAAGTGTAGTAAGATGGCCACAAAGAGACTCCATGATCAGAGTGGAGACTGTGACAGGTCCAGAGGTTACAGCTTCTAGTTTTCAAATGTCTAGGATTAAATGTGAAGAAAATCTTAACTTCGGAAACTGATGCTTTTGCCCATGTGCATTGTTTGGAATACTGCTATAGCTTCACTCTAACAATTGAAATACCTTACTTTGGGGTTCCTAATTCAGGCCATGGACCAGTCTATAGCATGTTAGGAACTGGTCTCCACATCAGCAGGTGAGCAGTGCGAGAGTGAGCAAAGCTTCATTTGTATTTACAGCTGCTCCCATTGTTCACATTTCCATCTGAGCTCCGCCTCCCATCGTATCATTGGAGGCATAATAAATATAATGCACTTAAATCATCCTGAAACCATCCCTCAAACTCAGTCCATAGAAAAAGGTCTTCTATAAAACTGGCCCCTGGTGCCAAAAAGGTCACAAACTTTGGGCTTGTGAGAATTCACTAGCTGTGGAGTACTGAACAGCTCCAAGGGAAGGAAACAAAATAAAAGTCCCAAACACTAGTTGTAAGCAGTAGCCTTTATACACATATCATAGTCAAGGACCATGCATTTAAATTGAACTCTGAAAAACAACTAAGGCTAAGTTCTACAGAAACACAGTAAATGAACTCTTTAAACAGGAGCCAAAGTACAAAGCACTTCTGATCTTTCATTTCTGATCATTGCCAGGACTGCACTAATCCTTGCTGTGATGCACGCAAATGTATGTTGAAGCCAGGGTTTACTTGTGCTGAAGGAGAATGCTGTGAATATTGCCAGGTAAGAGACTCTGCTAGGACTGGTTTACCTATTTTCAGTTTATTAAGCATACATAGAACCAAAGAGCTGTCTGATCACTGAGTGACCATACATTACCAACCCCATATTGCAGCCAGATATGCTGGTACTCAATAGAGCCTCTTCTGAAATGCTCTGAGCTTTAAACCCTGATCTGTGCTGTGGTTTGGGAAGTGGAGAAGTGGGTAAGCAGTGCTTAGAATTGTAGAATTGGAGTCATACAACCAATATTATTTTTGGTCTTTTTTCAATGACCACTAGCTGATTTCATCTTAGCTGAGGGGGAAAATGGCACCCCAACTGCAGTGAACTAACAGGGAAAACAGTTATACTGGAAGCCAGCAGCAGCAGTAACTAGTACCTAGAGATAGATCCCTAAGAAAGATTATCAGAAACCCAAATGCTTCTGTCTAAGGTTTCACTGACTCTTCCTTAATGCCACTGTATCATGAACTAAAAAGGAAGGAAAGTGTGTTTAATTCATCTTCAAATCTATTCAAAACCACAGCAAAATCATTTACATATTGATTTCTTGAGAGTGGAGGTTTCTTATTATAGTCAGGGGTTCCCAGTTTTGTGTGTATGGTGGGCTGGGGGAGAGAGACGAAGGAATGAGGAAGGCAAGATGAAAAGAACACAAGCTCATTTCCCCATTTTATAACCATTCCAACTCTGCCCCATGGCTGTTCTAATACCAAATTTCAATACCACCAGCTTGTCATTCCTAAAATTATGCACAAGCCAAAAAAGATAGTAATTCTCAGTGGAAAGGAGAAGGAAATCATGATCTTATGATCCAGCCTTAAAACTTCTTTTAGTTAAATTAAATAGGTCAACCTACTTACTTCCTCCTACCAACTGACTCTTCCTTGCCTGCCTAAGGATGCCCATGAATCAGTCTCTTCATTTTTCTTCCACAGATGAAAAAAGCAGGGTCTATATGCAGACCAGCAAAAACTGAATGTGATTTCCCTGAGAGGTGCACTGGCCACTCATCAGGGTGTCCTAAGGACCAATTCCAAGTAAATGGATTTCCTTGCAAGAATTCAAAAGGCTACTGCTTCATGGGGAACTGTCCCACCCAGGATGATCAGTGCTCTGAATTGTTTGATCATGGTGAGAGACAGTGACAGTGAATGATGGATAAAGATAATAACCGCTATTTCTCTGTTATTACCCATTAGGAATTTGGGGGCAGGATTGGAGATAATGTCATTTATGGCAGATATGACCTGGCACCTTTATAAATAATACCTTTAATATTCATTGATTTTACTTCTAATATTAATTGGCTGGCTTCCCAGGTGGCTCAGTGGTAAAGAAGCCACCTGTCAATGCAGGAGATGTAGGAGACACAGGTTCAATCCCTGGGTTGGGAAGATCCCCTAGAGGAGGAAATGGCAACCCACTCCAGTATTCTTGCCTGGAGAGTCCCATGGACAGAGGAGCCTGGCAGGCTATGGTCCATGGAGTCGCAAAGTGTCAGACACAATTGAGCCACTGAGAACGCACACACACACACATTAATTGACTATCTAAGTATGTGGGTTAAGGTATGTTTGTTTCTTTTTATACCCATATTCCTTCGTAAAATATCCTCCTGAGGCAATAAGATAGTTTTAAAATTATTTATTTATCCCATCTGTTTCACTATATAAGTGATAATGAAATTTCAATTATATTAAAAAAGTAAGGCATTTATGATTTGCCACATTCACGTTGTCATTGTTTTACTTTTACCATACTGCTTTGGATCCCAGAAGCAAAAGCCAGTTCTGATATTTGCTACAAGATGAATACGATTGGAAATAAATTTGGTTACTGCAAAAACAAGGGACGCATATTAATTCCTTGTGAAGAAAAGTAAGTACCTTGTAAAAAAAAGCATGTGCCCTCTCAAAGCATTTTGTAAAATCAGAACAGCTTTTACTCTGACAGCTGACAGTCTCTCTTTTTCACTCAGGAGATTAGGAAGAGAGGGCTTCCCTGGTGGCTCAAGTGGTAAAGAATCTTCAAGCAATGCGGGTGACCTGGGTTTGATCCCTGGGTCGGAAAAATCCTGTGGAGTAGGGATGGAGACCTACTCCAGAATTATTGCCTGGAGAATTCCACAGACAGAGACTGGTGGGCTACAGTCCATGGGGTGGCAAAGAGTTAGACATGACTGAGCGACTAAAACTTTTGCTTTTTAGAAAGAAAGGAGAACAAGAAGGGAGAGAGCACCCATCCCTGATGGAATTAACTGGTTTTATGTTCTGTATTTTGTAACTGAAAATCATGGAATGCAGGAAAGAAGGATGGGAAAGATTTAAGATTCTTAGAAAGAAAAGGAGGTGAAGAAACAGCAGAAAAAGAGAGAAAGAGATAGAAGGAAAGAGGAGGGGGAAATAGGTAGAAAAGGGGAAAAGTAAAAGAAAGAAGGAAAGTCATCAGAAGAAAGAATGATAGACGCTGACACTGAAGACAGAATGGGGGAATTGAATATTAGATCCAATTTCTATAACACATGTGCTAAACTCATCTTCTGGGTTTGTTTCTGATGTATGACATGGTTCCTGTATTCTCCCAAACAGGATCTGTACTGAATGCAATGATAAAAACCTAGAGTCAAGTTCAACTTTGCTTCTAAATATACTTCTAAATATGGGCAGTCACTTAATTTGCTTTATTTCCAACTGTTGTGTCATCTGTGAAAAGGGGGTTATGATAATACCAATCTCATTGAATTTTTAAATGAGAATCAACTGATGTGCTCTATGAAAGCAAGAAAAAAATTTACTATTCTGACTCAAGTTCAGTCAGTTCAGTTTAGTCGCTCAGTCATGTCCCACTTTTTGTGACCCCCATGGGCTGCAGCATGCCAAGCTTCCCTGTCCATCACCATCTCTCAGAGTTTACTCAAATTCATGTCCATTGAGTCGATGATGCCATCAAACCATCTCATCCTCTGTCGTTCCCTTCTCCTCCTGCCTTTAATCTTTCCCAGCATCAGAGTCTTTTCAAATGAGTCAGTTATTCGCATTAGGTGGCCAAAGTATTGGAGTTTCAGCTTCAGCATCAGTCCTCCCAGTGAATATTCAGGACTGATTTCCTTTAGGATGGACTATATGGATCTCCTACCTAAAAGATTCTCAAGAGTCTTCTCCAACACCACAGTTCAAAAGCATCAATTCTTCAGTGCTCAGCTTTCTTTATAGTCTAAATCTCACATCCACACATGACTACTAGAAAAACCATAGCCTTGACTAGACAGGCCTTTGTTGGCAAAATAATGTCTCTACTTTTTAATATGCTATCTAGGTTGGTCATAACTTTCCTTCCCAGGAGTAAGTGTCTTTTAATTTCATGGCTGCAGTCACCATTTACAGTGATTTTGGAGTCCCTAAGAATCAAATCTGCCACTTTTCCACTGTTTCCCCATCTATTTGCCTTGAAATGATGGGACCAGATACCATGATCTTCATTTTCTGAATGTTGAGCTTTAAGCCAACTTTTTCGCTCTCCTTTTTCACTTTCATCAAGAGGCTCTTTAGTTCTTCTTGGCTTTCTGCCATAAGGGTGGTGTTATCTGCATATCTGAGGTTATTGATATTTCTTCTGGGAATCTTGATTCCAGCTTGTGCTTCACCCAGCCCAGCATTTCTCATGATGTACTCTGCATATACATTAAATAAGCAGAGTGACAATAGACAGCCTTGACATACTCCTTTCCTGATTTGGAACCAGTCTGTTGTTCCATGTTGAGTTCTAACTATTGCTTCCTGACCTGCACACCTATTTCTCAGGAGACAGGTCAGGTAATCTGGTATTCCCATCTCTTGAAGAATTGTCCACAGTTTGCTGTGATCCACACAGTCAAAGGCTTTGGCACAGTCAATAAAGAAGAAGTAGATGTTTTTTTCTGGAACTTTCTTGCTTTTTTTCGATGATCCAATGGATGTTGGCAATTTGATCTCTGGTTCCTCTGCCTTTTCTAAATCCAGCTTGAACATCTGGAAGTTCACATTTCACATACTGTTGAAGCCTGGCTTAGAGAATTTTGAGCATTACTTTACTGGTGTGTGAGATGAGTGCAATTGTGCGCTAGTTTGGACATTCTTTGCCTTTCATTGGGATTGGAATGAAAACTGACATTTTCCAGTTCTGTGGCCACTGCTGAGTTTTCCAAATTTGCTGGCATATTGAGTACACCACATTCACAGCATCATCTTTTAGATTTGAGATAGCTCAACTGGAATTCCATCACCTTCACTAGCTTTGTTCCTAGTGATGCTTCCTAAGGCCCACTTGACTTCTCATTCCAGAATGTCTGGCTCTAGGTGAGTGATCATACCATTGTGATTATCTGGGTCATGAAGATCTCTTTTGTATAGTTCTTCTGTGTATTCTTGCCACCTCTTAATATTCTTGCCACCTCTTCTGCTTTTGTTAGTTCCATACCATTTCTGTCCTTTATTGTGCCCATCTTTGCATGAAATGTTCCCTTGGTTCTCTAATTTTCTTGAAGAGATTGCCAGCCTTTCCCATTCTATTGCTTTCCTCTATTTCTTTGCACTGATCACTGAGGAAGGTTTTCTTATCTCTCCTTGCTATTCTTTGCAACTCTGCATTAAAATGGGTATATCTTTCCTTTCTCCTTTGCTTTTCACTTCTCTTCTTTTTCACAGCTGTTTGTAAGGCCTCTGCAGACAGCCATTTTGCTTTTTTGCATTTCTTTTTCTTGAGGATGGTCTTGAACCCTGTCTCCTGTACAATGTCATGAACCTCCATCCTTAGTTCCTCAGGCACTCTATCAGATCTAATTCCATGACTCTATTTGTCATTTCTACTGTATAATCATAAGAGATTTGATTTAGGACATACTTGAATTGTCTAGTGGTTTTCCCTACTTTCTTCAATTTAAGTCTGAATTTGGCAATAAAGAGTTCATGATCTGAGCCACAGTCAGCTCCCAGTCTTGTTTTTGCTGACTGTATAGAGCGTCTCCATCTTTGGCTGCAACAAATATAATCAATCTGATTTCGGTGTTGACCATCTGATGATGTCCATGTGTAGAGTCTTCTCTTGTGTTGCTGGAAGAGGGTGTTTGCTATGACCAGTGTGTTCTCTTGGCAAAATTCTATTAGCCTTTGCCCTGTTTCATTATGTACTCCAAGGCCAAACTTGCCTGTTACTCGAGATGTTTTTTGACTTCCTACTTTTGCATTCCAGTACCCTATAATGAAAAGGATATCTTTTGTGGGTGTTAGTTCTATAAGGTCTTATAGGTCTTTATAGAACCATTTAACTTCAGCATTCTTGGTCAGGGAATAGACTTGGATTACTGTGATATTGAATGGTTTGCCTTGGAAATGAACAGAGATCATTCTATCATTTTTGAGATTGCATCCAAGTACTGCATTTCAGACTCTTTTGTTGACTCTGATAGCTACTCCATTTCTTCTGAGGATTGCCCACAGTAGTAGATATAATGGTCATTTGAGTTAAATTCACCCATTCCACTCCATTTTAGTTCACAGAATCCTAAAACGTCACCGTACACTCTTGCCATCTCCTGTTGGAGAAAAGAAACAGTGACCCCACAAGAGACTGACCCAGAGTTGTCTAAGAGTGTCCAGGAGTCTCCAGTGGAGGTGTGAGTTGGTGGTGGCCTGCTTCAGGGTTGCGGGCACTGAGTGTAGCTGTACATGCATTGGATCTTTTGAAGGAGGTCACCATTATCTTCATTACCTCCACCATTGTTTGGCCCCAGGTAAATAACAGAGAGGCAACACAGCTCCACTGGTCAACAGAAAATTGGATTAAAGATTTACTGAGCATAGCCCCACCCATCAGAACAAGACTTAGTTTCCCCCTCAGTCAGTCTCTCCCATCAGGAAGCTTCCATAAGCCTCTTATCCTTCTCCATCAGAAGGCAGACAGGTTGAAAACCACAATCACAGAAAACTAACCAATCTGATCACATGGACCACAGCCTTGTCTAACTCAATGAAACTATGAGCCATGGCGTGTGAGGGCCACCCAAGACAGGCGAGTCATGGTGGACAGTTCTGACAAAATATAATCCACTGGAAAAGGGACCGGCAAACCACTTCAGTATTCTTGCCTTGAGAAACCATGAACAGTATGAAAAGGCAAAAAGATAGGACACTGAAAGATGAACTCATAGGTGCCCAGTATGCTATTGATTCAAGTTATGTTCATCCAAGTTACTAATAATATTCTCCTGTAAGCTTGAGCTAATATTGCTTTATGAGGATTACCTAGGTATCATAAAGAAACACAGTCATTTAGCATTTTTGTCTGCTCATCTCAATTTTCAGGGTCAGGACTTTGTCCAGAGGCTTACCTGGCCTCTCCTAGGCTCTGACAAGCCTAGGTTTAGGAAAAAAAAAAAAAAAAGGCAGACCACTCCACTGCCAGCCTAGTTTCTAAAGTTCTATTTCTTGTCCCAAGTGTGAGAATATATTCTTGTTTCCCTTCAGAGATATCAAATGCGGAAAGATATTTTGCACAGGTGGGCATCACTCTTCTGTCCTTGGAGAAGAGAAAATCTACCACCTTAAGAAGCATCTGAAACAGAATACCAGTGAATGCAAAACCTTCTATTTATACCATGATTCTAAGGATTTTGGCCTGGTGGCACCTGGCACAAAATGTGGTGATGGAATGGTAAGATGAATGCCCTTTGTTTTATTAAAACTTCTTGTTCAGTCACTTAAAACTTCACTGGTTCCTATAATTGGCCCCAGAGGGCCTATCTGTGGGAACACAGAAAAAAAGCTGCAACATTTTTTAAATGAGCAGAGTAGCAATAACACTATAGTAAATATTAATTTTAATATTTTATACCAATTATATAAATGTTACAGATGTGCTTAATTAGTGTCTTACAGTAGATGCTTAATGAAATTATAGACTTAAAGTTTTGAATTTAATTGACTATTAAGTAGCCATACAGTCTTCATTTAATTTATTCATTCAGATGTATTTACTGGGCATGCACTACGATGCTAGTATCTGTGCAGGACACAGATAATGTTAAGATGTGTGGTGTGTACTTGAGAATTTCTTAGATTAAATCAAGTGTATCATTACAATTCAACTCAGTTGCTTTCATTGTGATGTGATCAATGTGTATGAGTCCAAAGAAAGTGACTGACATTTCTTAGAGAACATGGAATGGCATCTCCTGATGCCATTAAATGAGAGACATTTCAGTTTCAACTTTCATGAACATTTTTCAACATACAGAAGAGAAAAGGCATGTTTCTATGTTTTAACTAACTTTTATTGACGTACAGTTGCTTTATAATATTGTATTAGCTTCTACTGTACAGAAAAAAGGAATCAGCTATATGTTTACATATATCCCCTCTATTTTGAATTTCCTTCCCATTTATATCACCACAGAGCACTGAGTAGAAGTCCCTGTGCTATACAGTGGGCTTTCATCAGTTATCTATTTTATATATTGTATCAATATTGTATACATGTCAATCCCAATCTCCCAATTCATTCCACTCCTTCCTTTCCCCCTTGGTGTCCATGTGTTTGATCTCTACATCTGTGTCTGCTTCTGCTTTGCAAATAAGATCATTTTTCTCAATTCTACTTATATGCATTAATATATATATTTGTCTTCCTTTTCTGACTTGCTTCACTCTGTATGGTAGACTCTGGTCTATCCACATCTCTATAAATGACCCAATTTTGTTTCTTTTAAATATTTTTCTGAATAATATTTCATTGAATATATGTATCACATCTTCTTTATCCATTCTTCTGTCTATGCACATTCAGGTTGCTTCCATGTCCTGGCTATTGTAAACAGTGCTGCAATAAATATTGGAGTGCATGTGTCTTTTTGAATTATGGTTTTCTCTGTGTATATACCCAGTAGTAAGATTGCTGGACCATATGGTAGCTCTATTTTTAGTTTTTTTATGGAATCTACATACAGTTCTCTGTAGTGCCTGTATCAATTTACATTCCCACCAATAGTGCAAGAAGGTTCCCTTTTCTCCACACCCTATCCAGCATTTATTGTTTGTGTGTATATTGAGAATGGTCATTCTGACCATTATGAGGTGTGAGGTGACATATCATTGTAATTTTGATTTGCATTTCTCTAATAATTGGCGATGATGAGTATATTTTCATGTCTATGCTGGTCATCTGTATGTCCTCTTTGGAAAAATGTCTGTTTAGGTCTTCTGCTCTTTTTTAAATTGGGTGCTTGTTTTTTGATATTTAAGTAGCATGAGTTGTTGATATATTTTGAAGATTAATCCCTTGTCCATTGCTTCATTTGCAAATATTTTCTCCTATTCTGAGGGTTGTCCTTTCATCTTATTCATGGTTTAAGGAAATGCTTTCTTTTAAAGACATACCTACATAACATGCAAAGGTACAAAGTATAATATATGGCATATCCAGGTAATTGACAGTTTTAGTGTGATTGGAGTTCTAGGTGAAATGGTATAGAAAACTAAGTCAAACAGGTAGAATGAAGCTAGATTTGGAAAGGTTTTATCACTCTGAGATGAAAACTTGAGAATGTATACTAAAAACAATAACCAGCGCATCAAGGTTTATAAGCACCAGAGTATTTGAAAAATATAATACTGTATTAAAATCAGCAACTTTGAAACTGAAAAGTATCTATGACATGGTTCCCCCTTTCTACACCACCACCTACAAACATTACAGTAGCATTTGTATAATGAGATAGAAAATTTAATTGGAAAGTAAAAATTCAGCATATAAAAAGGAATCAGAAGTTAATAATTTCATAGAGATCTATATTTCAAATGCATAATTTTAACTATAGAGGGAAAGAGGAGCCTGGCAGGCTACAGTCCATGGGTTGCAGAGTTGGACACAACTGAGCTACACACCGCATGAAAATGACTGAATAAACATAAAAATGGTGAAGAGTCAATAGTTATGAAAATTTGTTTGTGTACCAACCACAATCTAGAAAGGTCAAGAGCTTTCAATAACAGAGTGTATGAGGCATCAGTTTAAAGAAAATACCAAACAGTTTTCTGTTCACTTCAGGTAAGGAAAATCATCCAGAGGTATCAAGCAAAGTATGAGGTCCCCTTCATAGAGTGACTGGGATTCAACAAAGAGGTTGAAAGGGGAGCAGTTGTTAAGGAACATTTGGTGACGGTGCAAACACACTGTGACTAGGCACCAGCGCCACACAGAGTCCCTGCTTCCATCAAGAGAAAGCTTAGTGCGAAGCGCACTGCTCATAACGCTGCAGTTCTTAAACGAGTTCCTCCTAAGGGAAGCCGTGCATAGCAAACGCTAGTCTGGAGAGATACCACAAAGATACCACTCACAGAATTTGCCATTTTCATATCTATACTGAGTTACTAGGTTTTTAGACATGAGGAACTTCAAATGTCTTAAAAGCATTCTAGTTTCTCTTAGCAGTTATTCTTTCTTGGTCAGTTTAATTTGGCATAGGAAAAGAGGGCAAACATATGCCATTACACCTTGGCACCCTTTTCCTTAGTTATACTACAGAATTTACAACATAGATAAGAAAAAAAAAAGAGAAGAGAAGGTAAGAAATGGCACCCCACTCCAGTACTCTTGCCTGGAAAATCCCATGGACAGAGGAGCCTGGTGGGCTGCAGTCCATGGGGCAGCGATGAGTGTGACACATGACTGAGCGACTTCACTTCCACTTTTCACTTTCATGCATTGGAGAAGGAAACGGCAACCCACTCCAGTGTTCTTGCCTGGAGAATCCCAGGGACGGGGAGACCCTGGTGGCCTGCCGTCATGGCCCACAGAGTCGGACACAACTGAAGTGACTTAGCAGCAGCAGCAGTAGACTGCAGAGAGAATAAGAGAAAAGAGGAAATTCGTTGATTCATTGCCTCATACAGAATTGCTCAAAATTGGTCTCTGTAGCTATCTCTTTAGTAAACATTCAAAATTGCAAAATAAAAATAAGAAACATCTCCGTATTTTCCTTTGATTGAGCCTGAAATCCTTGAAAAGAGGTCAGCATGGGTTTCAAAACAAAGTTTCTCAGTGTTTAATCATGTATATAGAAAACCCATTCTGTAAACATAAGGAAAGAAGACTAAAAAACAGACATGAAAGAAACCAGGATGGTGAACAGAGGAGAGAGTCTGAGAAATCAAAGATGATAGTTCCTGTGAAGCTGACACATTTTTAGAAAGAGGAAAATCCTTTAGAAATAAATTAAATGTATATTTTAATGGATATATAACATTATATAGCAACATAGAAGAAACATAACATATATACGTTATATATAACATATAATAAACATAACGTTATAAAGCAACTATGTGCCACTAAAAATTAATTTTAAAAATAAAAGATGCTATTATTTAAACATTTTAAAAAGGGTACTAAACTTTTAAAAATGATACAACTTGAAATCCAGAAACTCTGCCTTCAGAGTACAAAATGAATCATGATTGCTTTTAAGCAATTTATGCAGTAAGCCATGGAATCAAAACTATTAAAAAAATCAGTAAATTGAAAGCTACTCTTCTTAAAAAGAAAACTAAGATGAAATTTCTAAAAGAAAGTGAATTAAAGTAAGAAATACAGTTTAAGAAATCTGATACAGATTTAGTAGGAATTCTAGATAAAGAAACTGTTTTTAGTCTCTTAATTGTGTCTGACTCATTGCAAATAAATGAGCTAAGATAAGCCAGGTAATAACCAAGAGCAACAGAACAGTAATTTGGTCATAAAACTTACTCCCCCAATAGCATAATTTAAAACAAAATTAATAAGTATAAATCATAATAAGATTAATGGATATTGACAAAATGCCCAGCTAGCAACTGTGATATAACAAACATGGATCTTGATCAAATTAGAAGAAAATGTGGTAGAAATAATAGAAGAAATTGCTGCAATTACAATGGTAGAATCGTTGATAGGTTAACATTTGAAGAAGTCATGAGGACATAGGCATTATAATGATTAATGTATTTGTATACAACAATATTTGACTGTACAGTGAATTTTTTTCAAATACCCACTTAACATTTATAGAAGATTTCCTCTTCCACAGAAGACTCTACATGTGGTTTTTCATTGGGACAAATAATGCAAATTCTGAGTGAGTAATTCTAATTGATCTTGGTGACTTCATTTCTAGGTGTGCAGCAATGGTGAATGCGTGACTATTGAAAAGGCCTACAATTCAACTGATTGCTCTGCTCAGTGCAATGAAAATTCTGTAAGGTTTGACTCCTTTTAAATTGATGTCTTACCAGTCATTTGTTTGCACAAGACTTCATTCCCAAGCCTGTATATAAGTACAGGTGCACCCATGAGTGTGTGTATATATATGTATATATGTATGCTTGGTGATTTTTAAATCAAATATGCATTGGGGATCCATATTTTTTCATGCATTAATAATACTGAACCAAAGAGCCAAACCAAGTGTTATACGTAGATAATGCCAATACTGCAAGTATATGTCTTATTGGACTGGTAATCTAGAAACCCGGTAGTTTATATATGTATGAAGTTTAAACCAAAAGTTTAAAGTTGGGTCTATTGGGGCTTCCTTGGCAGACCATGGTTAAGACTTTAAGACTTCACCTTCCAATACAAGAGATGCAGGTTCAATCCCTCACTGGGGAACTGAGATCCCACATGCCTCTTGACCCAAAACCCAAAACATAAAACAGAAGCAGTATTGTAACAAATTCAATAAAGACTAAAAATGATCTACCTCCAAAAAATCTTTTTAAAAAGTTGCATCTATCATAATTTGTCTTACAGTTAAATTATACCAGTATTAACATTAGCCCATTTTTGTTGAGAAAAACAAACAACAAACAAAAAAGCAACAATTTTTCACTCATTTTGATGCTGTTCAATACTAGCAGTATCTAGCAGTTTGCTTTTGTGGGTAACATCTTTCCTAAATCAAATTAATCAGTAACACTTATATAGAACTGTACTCTTTCAAGAGTTTTATGTATATATTAAATTTTGAAAGTTTCATAATCACATTAAAAGGTAAGTACTATTCCTACGCCCTCTTTTAGAGATTGTGAAGCAATCACGCTGATATTCTATGAAAAGAAAAGCTGAGCTTTCAGTATAGAAACAGTGTATGTCCTTAACCATTACACAATGTTTTGGATGAAGTAAACATTTATGCCACTGCTTTTTTTTCTCACATTAATGTCATCTCACTAAATCTAGTTGTAGGCTTCTCTTTGTCTATGATATGCCCAACTTTAGCAAGAGCTATTCATTCAATAAGACTGATGGCTTCTGGAAAGATAAGTCAAACCATCTGGTTCATTCAGTTTCAAATTTGTCAGAATCTTTCTCTTGCTCCAAGGCCATCTTCAAAGACAGCTGCTCCTTGTATTTCATTGCCTTATTTTTCCCAACCTTGATATTGGATTAGTTAATTAATCAATAAAAAGTTCCTGAGTGTGTGGGTGTGTGTATTTTGGGTGGGTGTGTGTCAGGTGTGTGGAACACTAAGCTGAGGTGAAGTCACTCAGTCGTGTCTGACTCTTTGCAACCCTATGGACTGTAACCTATTAGGCTTCTCTGTCCATGGGACTTTCCAGGCAAGAATACTGGAGTGGATTGCCATTTCCTTCTCCAGGGGATCTTCCTGACCCAGGGATCGAACCCAGGTCTCCCGCATTGGAGGCAGACGCTTTAAACTAAGCTGAATGAGATGGAAAACACAAGTTTTATGTCAGTCATGGGATGAATTATTTGATGGCTCTTCCAGGTGGATGACGGTGAACTTGAGTGTCAGTGCAAGGGAATTCAGGCATCTGCGGAATGGGAGGAAACCTTAAATGTTACCAGTGAGTATCCAGGAATAATATATTATCTTAGAACGTCCTGGTGGTCCTGTGGCTAAGACTCTGTGCTTCTACTGAAAGGGGCATAGGTTCGATCCTTGGTCAGGGAAGTTCTGCATTCTGTGAACTGTGACCAAAAAACAAATAAATAATAATAATTTAAAAATATATAAGGGCTTGCCTGGTGGCTCAGTGGTAAAGATTTCGACTGCCAGTGCAGGAGACATGGATTTGATCTCTGGGTTGGTAAGATCCCCTGGGGTAGGAAATGGCAACTGACTCCAGTATTTTTGCCTGGGAAATTACATGCACAGAGGAGCCTGGCAGGCTACAGTCCAAGGGGTCACAAAGGGTCGGATATGACCTAGCAACTAAACAATAAAACAACAAAGTGTATATACATAATATCTTGCATATATCAGAAACCTCACCAGTGAAAATACTTTCTGCTTATATGCCAGGTCTGCTACACATGTGTTGTATTTCTGTATGGATTTGCATGATTTTTTTTTATTGTTAATGTTTAAATACCCAAGTTTGAATTTACTACAATTGATTTGGAATGAATATACCTTCTTCCACTTAAATGTGAATTAGTTCCTCCAAGAACCCTTAACCCAGTAAGGCCTTTCTATAGTCAGTTAATCACTGATAATCCAAGTTTTCCCACTGACTGGGATTCTCTTAAACATAATGGAATCTTGGGTGGAGTGTCCATTCCTAATACAGATAATAATTTGTACAATGTCCTGGTCTTTGACTTTATTTAAAAAAAAAAAAAAAACCAGAGGAGGGTAGAATTAAAGTCCTTCAAGGAAGACAGAAACATAACTGTAACTTCTCAGTTAAATGTTAAGATTCCATTGTTCCAAGGCTGATGTCTTGCTTGAAGCTCATGTGTTTTAATGTTACAGATATCTCCATCCTGGTGGTCGTGCTTGTCCTGGTTATTTTTGGTGTTGTGGTTGTCATATTACTAACTCGTTACAAAAATGTGTTAGACTGAAGCAAGTTCAAAGGTAGGTCTGTATTCTTTATGTGTTGAGGGGACCATTACAAGACAATATAAACTTTGTGGCTACAAAGAATATTTGATGGGAAGAAGGTATAAGCCTCTTACTGAAGACCGAGTAAAAGTGTAACAAGTTGAGCCTTTACACACTTCATTCTCATTCAGATGTTAGCACCATGGTTCCCAACTTCTCTGCACATCAGAATTACAAGTTTTTTTGTTTTTTACACTAAATTTGGTTCCTCCTTCTGATGTAATTGTTATAAAGTGGCACATGAGTATCAATCAGTCTTTTAAAAATCTCCTAGATGATTTACTATTAACCACAGGCTTATCCCATACTATAGCTGGTATCAATATTCAATTCCTTCTTGACAGCCCACCTCGAGAAACCCTAGGAGTGGAGAATAAAGGATACTTTGGTGATGAGCAGCAAACAAGGAATGAGCCCATCTTACCTGATATTCATCCTCTACATGTAAGAAAATATTGATTGCAGTAGTTTTAATCAATTACGAAGGTAGCTATATGTATGTTTGAGTGAACTATCCCTAAGCTAAGTGAAGTGGGAAATGTAGAAGAATAGTCTAACATGATTCCACATGAATGACCTTCTATTGACATGTAGAGAAGGAAAGAAAGGCAGGACTCAAATAAATCAAGACATTATTTCTGAACAGAACATATTGGTTAAGTAAAATATTAATTTGTGCACAGTTGGAAAATATTACAAATGTAAACCACCACTGGGATATAAGACAAGTCTTAATAAATTTTAAAGAGTTGGTGTCATACAAAATATGTCCTCAAAATAAAATTCTATTAGAAATCAGTGGCAGAAAAATATTGAGAAAAGTCTTTTTCTCATAAAAATTAAAAATGTACAGTGTATAGTGTTGAGAGATAAATATTCAGGAGTGAAAGTATAATTGTATGTAAGGAGGAGGCCATTATTTTAAGTTTGGAAAGTGGTTAATTTAGAGGGGTAGGAAGTGGGTGGCAGTAACGATGGGAAACTTGAAATTTCGTAATCAGTTTAGTAATTACAAGGGCATTTACCTTAAATGTTTCATTAAGCCACGAATCTGTTTTGTGTATGTTTTTTTATCTGTATTGTATTTTCTCATGAAATGACTAGAGATGAATAAGGATGATAATGCCAATTTTTAGTGGGGATATACAGAGTGAAAACTCTCATAAAAGCCAATGAAAATTTAAATGGTACAACCAGTAGGTAAACCTGATACTGTGACCTAAAACTGATCATACACATTCCCTGTAATCTAGCAATTTCAGTCATATGAATATACTCAACAGAAAGAGGTACATGTGCATATCAGAAAACATCAACAATAATGTTCCAACAGCATCATTTGCAAAAAAGCAAAAATAATATGAATATCTAGTAACAAAAAAGGTGAAAAATTCACTATATATTCATACAATGGAACACTACAGAGAAGGAAAAATGGACAAACTACTGATGTTTACAACATATTATTGTAGGTGATGCATTACTACCACATACATGCTGCTAGACAACATGTCAAACTCAAAAGCAAACTGTACAATTCAACCTACATAAGTTCGAACTGACAAAACCAATCTATGATATTAGATGCCTGGGTAGTTGTTATCACAGGGAAGAGTGGATTTGGGGGGTGGAGTAGGGGCTGGCAGTAAAGTTCTTTTTTGGTCTTGGTGGGACTTGGTTACCCAGATGTGATCATCTGTGAAAATTCACCCATCTCAACACTTTCTATTCATATATTTCTTTGTGTATCTTTTTACTTTAAAGGGAAAGCTTATTAAAATAATACCCATAGAAATTTTTTTAAAAAGATGACAATCCTGGAGAAATCCTGGCAAGTCATGGTTTGTCAAGTACCTTTAACAGTAATTATGATTTCCAATGTATTTGGCTCAGTGGGGGAAAACAAGTGTGAGTGCTGATTAGGAAGCTACAAAAGCATTCTTAAAAAAATTAACCAATCAAGAAAACTTGGTGACAAGATTATACCAATGAAACTGCCCACAAGGACCTGTTTCTTGAAGGAAGTATGAACTGATTATTGATAGATGCAAATGCCAATGGAAATATAATGGTGTTAGTGTTTTAAAATTAGGAATTTTTTTGTTGTTAGTGATCTTGCCCCAACTCTCCCTTTCCCACAGGTCCTGTGTATTATAGAACAAGCTCCCACTGCCAGGGTCCAGCCCCAGTGGATCCAGGATGATTCGAAGGTGGGAGTGGAGTAGGCATCCTAGGAAAAACTTATTTAATTACTAATAGAGAGGGACAAGGAATTTAGCAGAGAAAAAGAGGCCAAATAACTTGGTTAACACAAGGTACCAATCACCACCTACGAAGGCCGCAGGCGTCTTCCCATTCTCCCGAAGGAGAGGAGGCACTGAGGCCCCCCGGTCCGATCTTAGAAGCCCAGGCAGAATTACTAGGCTTGGTAAGTCCTATGCACCAGATGGGAATTCGGCCAGAAAATAGTAAGAGAGAGAGATAAAGGGGCTAAATAACTTGGCTTACGTGGGGTACCAATAAAATTCCAGACAAGGAATTTGCACCATCTGCATGGAGGGCACCCATGCTCCAGATGGGAATTCAGCCAGAAAACTGGGGAGCAGAAAGGAACGACATGAGGGAATCAGTCTTTCCCGGAACTGATCCGATTTTTATTTTTCAGGTTTGTTTATATACCTTTTGTTACACATAGAGATGAATACAGAGTCATGCGGGGGTCAGCAGACCTGACCCTTGTCACAATCAGGTGTTTCATATAAAATTATACAAAGGTCTTATGAGTTTTACATCATCTTCTGACCATAAGGTCCGCTGACATTTTATGGCCCTTTCTGATACCGGTCAGTTAACCAGAAAGCTTATTTTTTCCAGGAGTGATTTTTTTTCAGGCACCACCCTCCAAATAAAGTTGCATTCCTATAGGGTGAGGGTGTAGTGAGCTACAATCAAGAAAGGAATTTACTTAACCTAAGGTTAACATGATTAATCTTAAAGGTTAATACTTATTTCTCCTATATGCTAGTTATATTTATTATAAGGGCAGGGAATATGGAGATTTAGCAGCAAACATCAGTCCAACAAATGAAAACCCTTTACCAATGTTCCTTTACAATCTATTTAGTCTTAAGATAGTGATAAGGTTACAGTTTTGCATAGCAAGGACACAGTGATTTATAACAAAGTACAGTAGTCTATAACAAAAGAGAAAATTCATTAACTCAAAAAGTCTAATATTGCTAACATCAAAAACTACTATATTTCCTTTTCTATATTCCAAATACATTGATTAATATATTCTCAAGTGCCTAAGGATATGAAGGCCTGGCGGCAATCAAATGAGAAAAGCCCTATGCTAATACTCCAAACTCTGTGCTGCTTATGGTTGAGAAGTTGTCACACAAGCTAGTCTGTCAGCAGAGAGGTTTGACCTGAGACACCCTTGTCACACCCAAGACAGGGAATTAGCAGTAATTGTTGGCATGACAAATGAAAAAACCCTTCACCAATATAATTCCTACTCAACCCACTAATACTATCCTAATAATCTTCTAACTTTTCAAAAGAGTCTGTATTTAGAAAGTTTTAAAGCATCCCATGCCTCTCACAGCTGGGAGGCTGTAAACAATCACATGTGGCTGGACAGCCTGATCAGGCAGAGTTTGTAAGTTGAAACACTTTTGTCACGCCTAGGAATTTTTATTAACTGGGGCTGCAAGTTAACTCCTTCTCCGAGAGAAATGGATATGGGGGAGAGCTCCCCGTAAAGTACTCTGGTTTTGGGGTAGATGCTCGGGAACAGGGGATCTCCTGAGGCCTGATCACGCCTTTGTGTACGCCAAGCTTCTTTTCCTCATGACCTTTGCCATGGGCAGAGTTCCTCACACTGGCCCCCAACATCCCACCATACCCCCAGGGACATATCTATGACATTATAGCAGAAAGGCTTCTACTGAACTTCTCTTACTCAGGATTGTATACTCCTTCTGTGGAAATAAAATGATTTATCATTTTTATCCATTCTTACTTTTATTATGACAACAGTGACCCGAAGAAACAAGTCTTCATTGTCCACTCAGATGACTAGAAAATATTGTGTGGTAATTTTTTAAGCTTACACTGAGATTTTCTGATAATGAAACACAGGATGCCAATGTCAGGGTTAAATAAGAAACTGTATGTAACTGCACTTAGCCCCATGTTTGTATATATTTAGCTCTTAATGTCTGTTAATGATCTACTATGCCTCATGCACTGTTGCGGTAACTTTCCCAATTGCATTTTCTTTAAATTAATATGCAAAACAGTTTCACTCTCAGAGAAGGTAGTCTGGCTGTATGTTGCTGTTGTTCAGTCACTATGCCATGTCTGATTCTTTGCAGTCCCATGGACTGCAGCACATCAGTTTCCTCTGTCTTTCACTAACTCCTGTTGTTAGTGTTAGTCACTCAGTTGTGTCCAGATCTTTGCGATCCCATAGACTGTAGCCCACCAGGGCCCCCTGTCCATGGAATTCCCCAGGCAAGAATACTGGAGTGAGTAGGCATTCCCTTCTCTAGGGGATCTTCCCCACCCAGGAATTGAACCAGGGTCTCTGCATTACAGGCAGGTTCTTTGCTCTCTGAGCCACCAGGGAAGCCCCTATCTCCCAGAGTTCGCTCAGATTCATGTCCATTGAGTCGGTGATGCTATCTAACCATCTCATCCTCTGACCGCATGATCAATGATAGTTACCAGGGGTTCAAATAGAGCCTGGAGCGTATTTGTTGCACTTCTAGAATACAAAATCCCTAAGAGCTATCCAAAATTTTAGTTAAATGGGGAACTTAGAAGAAGAACTTAATAAATATTTGATTGAATTTAACTATATAGAATAATATGGGGTTTCCCAGGTAGCACGGTGGTAAAGAATCTTCTTGCCAATGAAACAAACATAAGAGACACAGATTCAATCCATGATTCATGAAGATCCCCAGGAGGAAGAAATGACAACCCCTCTAGTATTCTTGCCTGGAGAATCTACAGTCCATGGAGTTAGAGTCAGATATGAGTAAGCGACTGAGCACACACATGCACAAAGCATGATATATTTAAGTGTAGATTGTACAGGACCAGAAAAGGCAATGGCAACCCACTTTGGTCCTCTTGCCTGGAAAATCCCTTGGACCGAGGAGCCAGGTGGAGGGGGGCTGCAGTCCATGGAGTCGCTAAGAGTTGGACACGACTGAGCGACTTCACTTTCACTTTTCACTTTTCACTTTCATGCATTGGAGAAGGAAATGGCAACCCACTCCAGTGTTCTTGCCTGGAGAATCCCAGGGACGGGGGTGTCTGGCGGGCTGCCGTTTATGGAGTCACACAGAGTTGGACACAACTGAAGCAACTTAGCAGCAGCAGATTTTATAGGACAGTCTGAGTCCTTGCATCTCTTGTTTAGGCTTTTTGTATTATCTGTCATAAAATTATATAAATAATAATGATTCAACTTATACCTGTTTGATACATTAGTTACCCATCAAAAGGCTGGTTCTTAGGAAAACTGTGGCACTAAGCGTGGGCGGCTGTGAGAGCCGGGAAAGTTGGCTTAAAGCTCAGCATTCAGAAAACAAAGATCATGGCATCCGGTCCCATCATCTCATGGGAAATCGACGGGGAAGCAGTGGAAACAGTGTCAGACTTTATTTTGGGGGTTCCAAAATCACTGCAGATGGTGACTGCAGCCATGAAATTAGAAGACGCTACCCCCTTGGAAGAAAAGTTATGAGCAACCTAGATAGCATATTCAAAAGCAGAGACATTACTTTGCCGACTAAGGTCCGTCTAGTCAAGGCTATGGTTTTTCCAGTGGTCATGTATGGATGTGAGAGTTGGACTGTGAAGAAGGCTGAGCGCCGAAGAATTGATGCTTTAGAACTGTGGTACTGGAGAAGACTCTTGAGAGTCCCTTGGACTGCAAGGAGATCCATCCAGTCCATTCTGAAGGAGATCAACCATGGATTTCTTTGGAGGGAATGATACTAAAGCTGAAACTCCAGTACTTTGGCCACCTCATGCGAAGAGTTGACTCACTGGAAAAGACTCTGATGGTGGGAGGGACTGGGGGCAAGAGGAGAAGGGCACGACCAAGGATGAGATGGCTGGATGGCATCACTGACTGGATGAACGTGAGTCTAAGTGAACTCCAAGAGATGGTGATGGACAGGGAGGCCTGGCGTGCTGCAATTCATGGGGTCACAAAGAGTCGGACACGATTGAGCGACTGAACTGAACTGAACTAGGAAAACTGTGATTTGGGGAAGGACGGTGTTTGGGATCCTTTTCAGTTACGTTAATGATGCTTGGTTAGATTCTTGGGACCTAGGGCCTCTCCCTGGTTCTGTTTCCACTGAACCATTCTTTCTGATTGTATTATAAAAACCACTGAAGGTTAAGAGACAGCACTTAACAGAGGGTAACTTAGGCCAGAATGTAAAGAAACTCCTGGGCTTCCCAGGTGGCACTAGTGGTAAAGAACCTGCCTGCAATGCAGGAGACATACAGAGATATGGGTTCAATCCCTGGGTCAGGAAGTTCCCCTGGAGGAGGGCATGGCAACACACTCTAGTTATTCTTGTCTGGAGAATCTCATGGACAGAGGAGCCTGGCAGGCTGTAGTCCATGGAGTCTCAAAGAGTCTGAAATAACTTAGCACTAACACATGCAAAGAAACTCCCACTCTCTCAAAAGTATGATTGCTTTATAGGTAGGTTCTTAGACTCATCCTTCACAAGAGAACAACCTATGCAAGAATGTTATCCTGTGTGTTTCAACATTTGTACATTTACCAAGACTATATTCTAGGGAGGACTCGAAAATTGATTTTGTAAGCATGGGAAATAGTCCTATTTGTTTGAGCATTAACTGAAGGCTTAAGAGTATCTCTTTTCAGCAGCAGCGAAGAACCACAGAGTCCTTGGACAGACTCCCAGCCAGCTTCTCCAGTCCGCACTACATCACTTTGGTATGTCCTCCCCTCTATTAGTCGAGCTAATGTGTGTCCATGTCACTAATAATCTTGGTGCCACTTAACCACTCATCAGTTCCTTGAAAAGGTCCAGTGATATAACACAGCTCTCTGACTCTGGGCAGAAATAAGAACTTCTTGGCAGGGCTGGGATTACAGTGATAGGAGTACAATGACTCCTGTAAGCACACAGATGCTGTCTTTATTTAAAACACTGACTGTCTCATCATGAATTCTTGGGAATTAGTTCTGATTTTTTTTTTTTTTTAAAGACCACAGTAACATGTTATTTACTATGATCACAGAGATTGTCTGTAGCCCTTAAATGTTATTCCTGGGACAAATGCCTTGCTCACCCTGCTCTAGGCCCAGCCCTGGTTCTCAGGGGTCAAGCTGAATGATGGGTTCCAGAGAGGCCTTGAGCAGCAAGGAGGAGGTGTGTTTCCTGAACCGATATTGATGACAGAGAAACCAATTAGCTAAATCAGCACACACGTGCATGAGAGACATGGAGCCAAAACAGAGACATTACATAAGTAGGAAAGCTGAGAAGTAAAATACATCTTTGTTTAAGATAAATGAGCCCAGATATTTTCCTTAGCTCAGATTTATAAGTTTCCATTATAATTTTTACCACCTTATTATTACTCAGTCACTTAGCCATGGCTGACTCTTTGCTACTCCATGCATTGCAGCATGCCAGTCTTCCCTGTTCTTCACTATCTCCCAGAGCTTGCTCAAACTCATGTCTATTGAGTCAGTGATGCCATCTTACCATCTCACACTCTTCTGCCTCCTTCTCATCCTGCCCTCAGTCTTTCCCAGCATCGGGGTATTTTCCAGTGAGACAGCTCTGTGCATCAGGTATCCAAAGTATTGGAGCTTCAGCATCAGTCTTTCCAATGTTCAAGGTTGATTTCCTTTAGGATTGACTGGTTGGATCCTCTTGCAGTTCAAGGAACTCTCAAGAATCTTCTCCAGCACCACAATTCAAAAGCATCAATGCTTCGGTGCTCAGCCTTCTTTAGGAGATGATTATTCATGATAGGAAATTTGAGTGAATCATGCAGTCTCTGAGTATGCACCAATATCTCATAATCTCCAGTGTCTTTGATGCGCTTACTTCCTGAAGTCATCATTTACTTAGATGCAAAAAGAAGAGAGAGATTACAGGGTCTCTAAGATCACTTGAACCACTGGAGTCTTTATCTGCACCTGTATCAACCTGTACACATAGAACATGTATTATTTAAAGCTGGGTGCTAATCACCAAGATGCTCAACTATATCTCTATAAAATCAGAAATTTTCATTATGTATTCTTTAATGGATAGAAGGGGGGTAACCAAGATAGTGTTCAGTCTGTGGTTTCACAGAATCCTCATATCACACAAAAGGGTCTCAGAGTGTGCTGGACAGGCAGGGTGGCACTGTCTGTTGGAGGTACAGCAAGGCTAACAAGAAAACATGGTTTCTGATAAAATGTCACTTAAACAGTACTACCCCCAACCTCACCCACCTTTGCCCACTTTATTCCTACACAGGCTTAGTTTTTCATGAATCAAAAAGGGGTGGTTTGAGTGTGTGTGTGTGTGCTGTGCATGATATCTTCTGGTTCAGTTCTTGACACAACAAAATGTTTATTATAGAAATCTGCAAATAAAGAGCACAGAGGAATGGCAGATCCCAATTCAAGTGCCAAAATGGTAAGTTCCCACATCAAATGGTTCCCTCCTTTTCAAATGCTAGCTTATTTTTGTGTTTTTGCCTACTCGTTGATTGGAGAGATTCTCTGCTCTTATCAAAAGATTAAGATGATTAAAATTGTTTTCCATGATGTGCTTAAATGTCTCACAGATAATTCGGCAGTGCTCATTTTAGTCCAAGAGTTTTCAACCTTACCAAAGGAGCAAGCTAGGAATTTAACAGTGTCAGAGTCTGAATACATTTTGGAAATAATAGCAAAAGCAAAATAAAGATATGATAGTACTGGTAATCATAGAAAATGGGCTCCCTGGTGGTTCAGTGGTAAAGAATCTGCCTGCCAACGCAGAAGATGAGAGTTTGATCCCTGGTTCAAGAAGATCCTCTGGAGGAGGAAATGGCAACCCACTCCAGTATTCTTGCCTGGGAAATCCCATGGACCGAGGCTCCTGGCGGACTATAGTCCATGGGGTTGAAAAGAGTCCAACATGACTGAGCAACTAAACAATTATAGAAAAGTTATCCTTTCTAATGGAACAGTTTGCTTCATGATTGCTTTGCTAAAGCTTTCACTTACAAATCAATTATTCACTAAACATGATGGATAATTTTATTTTGAATGACTATGTCTAATGATAGAAAACTTATCAAACTTTGTATTTTTTGCCAAAGGGAGACAAAAGAGCGTTGCATGACTGACTACATTTTAGAGTTTTTGTTTCATTCCCTCATTCATCCATTCATTGACTTTTCTTGAGTCTCTACACAATACTGGGCTAATAGGAGGGTTTTCCCTAGAAAGCATTCTTACTGGAAATCCTGCCCATTACACTTTCACTTTGGGGATGGAGAAGGAAATGTTTTTTAGAAATTTGTTCTTTTTAAAATATAATTTTATTTATTTTATTTTTGGCTGTGCTAGGTCTTTGTTGCTGTGCAGGCTTTTCTCTAGCTGTGGCTAGCGGGGGGCTACTCTCTAGCTGTGCTGTGAGGGCTTCTCATTGCAGTGGCTTCTCTTGTTGTGGAGCGTGGGCTCTAGAGCACAGACTCAGTAGTTGAGGTGCACGGTCTTAGTTGCCCCACTGCATGTGGGATCTTCCCTGGGCCAGGGATCAAACCCATGTCTCCTGCATCGGCAGGCAGATTCTTTACCACTGAGCCACCAGAAATGTTTTCAAGCGGTCCTTCCACTTCACAAAGATGAAGCAGCCTTATATTGGAGAGTGGAGAGAGATGGTCTTTAGGGCAAGCAAACTGTTTGACTTTCTGTATTAAAAAACAAAATGGCTTTCTTTCTTCTGTGACAGACCGGTTGATTTTACAATAACTGCTTAATCAGCCATGGCTAAGGAGATCTGGGAAAGCATGGATAAATGTAGTACAAACAGAATGTAAAAAGGTTACTGTAATTAGCAGATATAAATGAGTCACTGAAATATAACATGCTTATAGATTTTGCAGAAAATAATTCACTTTTAACCATCTCTTTTTATTTAGAGCTTGAAATTGGATATCCAAAATGGCTGCGCGAGGCTAGGCTGAAGATCCTGGAAGCAAGATCTTCTTAACCTTCCCTAGATATTTGCTACACAATTTCTGGTAGTTTCTCAGCTGTTCTTTATCCAGACAGAACACGCTGAAGAGAAATAGCATCTTTCTATAACATTTACTTGTAGAATTCACAACCTGTGGCTTAGACATATGCTAATATACCAAAAAAAAATCTATCTTTTTCACATGCTCCTTTAGCTTCATACAACAATAAGTACTCTTCTTACACTAGTATGTTCTTACAAAATATTAATCTAATTACTTAAAACATGAGTCAAAACTTGGAAGTAAATTACAGTGTTGAGTATAAGAAAGAAAACATCTTTCATTACAGGTTATTTCTTTGGGAACATAAAAGTACTTCATAATTACCACTAATTATGGTTTAAATAAAGTTCTCTCCTGCAGAGATGCCAAGGAAATCCGTGCAGGAAGCATCAGATTCCACTACCTAATTAAAAGGTCAGTGGCTGTTCTGATCATTCCCTATCGGTGAAGGAGGAAAAAGAATAGTCCCCTCAGCTACCATATCTTTCTTAAAACTGTGAGGATGGCCAAAGAGGACATGAAGCTCCCTGGTCATTCAGAAAGCCAAGAAGTCACTTTTAACTTCCTTAATTTTTTAGACTTCTTTAAGAACTAGCCAGAAAACTCATAGACGTACAAAATTTTCCAAAAATTGAATCCAGTAGAGAGGAAATACAATTTCCCTTAAAGGCTTTTGAGATCCTTGCAATATATGGGTTTGAGCACTCCAGTGTGCAATTTCTGTGCTGTTTCCAGTTGATTACTTTGGTGTGTGGGATTGTCCTTGGAATGATTTCAGCTCTTTCTTATAAGGGTGCATCTCATCATGTTCTCCTATGTTCTCTATTTTCTTTTTCTTAACTGCTCAAGCTATTTGCAATCATTTTTCATTTACTGAAATAAAGTTTTTAAGTGCTAAATGCAAATTTTCTGATTCAATGAAATAAAAGCTGCAAATGAAAGAAGAAAGCTGGTTGTTCCTGGTGATTTCTGTTCCAATGCTGACTGGTTGATGGGAGGAGCTAGTTAAATCAGCAAAGGATAGCAGTGACTCAGCACTTTGTACCTAGCGTGCTTTCAGTAAGCATCTGTTCTTATTAAAGCCATTCCTTGAGAAAGAATACTGATAAATGCATGCTTAAAGCAAAACATGCTAATTGAAACATTTTATGTAAAGTTTTGAAAAAGAAAAATTCTGTATTATATACACTAGACTCATTAAAGCAAGCAGTAATCTTTGTGTTCGACAAATATCATGTGATACTGCTTATATGTTAAGTCTAAAAAAGTGGTATAAATGAACTTATTTATAGAAATAGACTCACAGATGTAGAAAACAAACATGATTATGGGGCTGGGGGAAGGATAAATTGGGAGATTGGAATTGACATATACACACATATCTATATAAAAATTGATAACTGTTCAATACTCTGTAATGACCTATATGGGAAAAATATAAAAAGTAGATATATGTATATGTACAACTGATTCACTTTACTGTACATCTGAAACTAAAGCAACATTGTGTATCAACTATAAATTTTTTTTTAATGGACAAAATGGAGAGATGTTCACATATTCCAGTCCCCTGAACAATACATGTGTTGATGAACAATACATGTGTTGATAAATAATATACATTTTGGTGATATCTTATTCTCCCTTTAAAAGAATCATTTTTTGTTTTTGATTTGTTACTTTCCTTATTGTTCCCACATCTCTTTCAGGAAACTGTCCATCATCACTCATTTCCTCTGTCCTGGGCTCCACATTCAACTAACTACCAATTTCCAGTGATTTTTTTTTTTTTTTCAAATTTCTCCCTAACCCTAATTATAAATGTTTAGAATCCCTTAAGTCCTCCCACTTCATTGCTTCCTGCCTAGATAATCATTCTAGACTTCTAATCTGCTGCCATGTTTTCCAAACAACCCCAGGAGCCTTCTGACAATTAAGCTTCTTTTTAATTTTAAGTAATATTCATCATGCTCATCCATATCACTCACCCTAGGCCTTCCAGACTTTAGATTCATTTCAAATGCCTCTCTCTGCTCTGTTTCCTAGGGAACTTCTTCTAATACTGTCCACAGACTCAGAAGCATTTTCACAGCTACCTCTAACCAGTAGTCCCCTTGTAGACAAAGTTCTGTCTCTGGTCATGCAGCAGTTACGATTTCATAGCCCTAATATTTCTGGCTCTTGTCATTTCCCCAGGGTTTGAATCCTGTCCCTTGAATCCACAACCACTGTCAAGGCTCCTTCTTGGAATGGACACACCTGCTAGACCTACTGTCTTAGCGACTCTGCCCTTCACCTCAGCCCCTGAACGTCTTGCTGTCCAGTCATGAATAAACAACCCTTATTAATGCCTCAGCTTAGACTGAACTTGCTACCAGCCTGGAATGTTGTGTCTTGAGATGCTGGACTGGCTCTCTGCACTTAGATCAAGTGCCCTCTGCCCTGGACAGAGGTGGATTTATCCGGAAGCTAACGAATCTGGGACTCTTCAGGGTCCATCACATGTGCCGCTAGGACCTTTTATCTAATTCTGCATTTATATATTTTTAAATGACATTCAGTGGGCCACTGTGGGTTGGGAAGAAGAAATTCAAACCATATATCAGCCATGAGAACCTACTGTATAACACAGGGAACACACTTCTCAGTGTGTGTATATAGCACAGTACTACTCAGTGCTCTGCGGTGACCTAAATGGGAAGGAAATCCCCAAAAGGAGGGATATGTGTATGCATATGGCTGGTTCACTTTGTTGTACAGCAGAAACTGACACAGCAGTGTAAAGCAACTATATTCCACTTATGACTTAATTAATTATTAATTAATAATACTTAATGCAAAGAAAATAGTACTTTTGTTAATAGTTATAAAGACAATGTAAATGCTACATAAATAATAGCTGAGATGTGGCAAATTCAATTTTTGCCTTTTGGAACTTTCGGATTTTTTTTTCTCAATGTCTTTTCATCCACACTTGATTGAATTCCTGGATGCGAACCATGATTACAGAGAATTGACTGTCTTCTCAAATATCAACCAGATATAGAGCCACTCTGCCTCTTTATCAAGGCATCTGGACTTACAGGGGATTGTGGAATTTAAAAAAATAGACTTTGGATGTGCTAAAATTGTGAAATCATTCTGAAGAAAGCGAAACATTTGTCTGCCACTTCTGTGGCAGGTCTCTCGGTACTGGTAACCCATCAATGAAGTTCCTAGAAGGGTCACTAGGAGGCGAC
Organism: Nanger dama; assembly: GCA_917880005.1. Taxonomy (NCBI): domain Eukaryota; kingdom Metazoa; phylum Chordata; class Mammalia; order Artiodactyla; family Bovidae; genus Nanger; species Nanger dama. The sequence goes on along the minus strand of CAKJTW010000078.1, from coordinate 3,054,887 downwards.
ATAGAAAACTAAATCGAGCAGGTAGCCTGATTCCATTCCTTTGTTAGAAACCAGTCGTAGGAAACAGTGACTTTAAACTAACTCAGAATTTTGTTAAAGTCCTCTTCCTGATTATTAAGGAAGTAGCTCTGGGTGAATTTTGACAGGCAAAACTTCCCTGTTTGCCAGGATCGTGGGTTGGGGTTAGGGTTAGGGAGAAAATAAAGAGCATATCGCTGAAAAGAAAGGAGAGCCGGGTTGGCAGCCTGAAAGGTTTGATTGGAGATTTCTAACTGGAAAGACAAATCCTGTTTACTCTGTTTTGAAATCCAGTCTTCTTGAAGCTGACTTGTCAATAGCCCCAAATAACCCAGTCTCCTGAAGACTCTTGTGAGTTTTGCTTTTGTTTGTAAATTTTGTAGTCTCTTGTTTCCGTAGTTTTGGAGTCCATCAAATTGGGGATGCTTGAAGGTTTCTGCCCCCCCTCCCCTCCCCCAACCCCCTGCCCCACCCCGCTAACCAGGTACACCTACTGGATTTTAAATGACAGGAGAAGCCACAGCCTGTGTGACTGTGGGACTCAAAGGTGGACCCTTGATGACAATGGATCATCACCAAATACTGAGAAATAATTGGAAGACTGAGCTGATTGGCAGCTTCCTGATCACTTTCTGACTGAAGGTCAAGCTTTTAGGAAACTCAGAAGCCATTATGTAAGGAAGTGGCTGCCTCAAGGCTTTGACAGAATGTATTAACATCTTTCTCCAGGAAAAGCTATCCTGAGCTATACATAATGGATATCGATTGCTCAGAAAAGAAGATATAACTTTAAGCCTTCGGGGGTCTCCAGAGACAAAAGACATAGAAAAAGAGGGCTAGTTTCGAAGAAACCACGCCTGAGCTATCTTAGAGAATCCTAGATAAGTGACTGCAAAAGCCATGGACACCAGCAATTTGCTACCAGGAGAGCAAAGACGGCATTTATTGATGCATGCTATTTGTTAAGCATTAATCTAAGCACTTAATAGCATAATTTCATTTTTAAATTGAAACAACTCTGTGAATATTGTTCAGTCGTTAAGTTGAGTCCAATTCTTTGTGATCTCGTGGACTGTATGCCAGACTCCTCTGTTTTCCACTATTTCTTGCAGGTTGCTCAAATTCATGTCCATTGAGGTGGTGATGCTATCTAACCACCCCATCCTGTTGTCCCCTTCTCCTCGCACCCTCCCACCCGCCTCCCACCTGGTCTTTCCCAGGACCAAGATCTTTTCAATGAGTCAACTCTTCGCATCAGGTGGCCGAAATATTGGAGCTTCAGCCTCAGCATCAGTCCTTCCAATGATTATCCAGGTTTGCTTTCCTTTAGGATTGACTGATTTGATCTCATTGCTGTCAAAGAGACTCTCAAGAGTCTTCTTCAGCACCACAATTCAAAAACATCAGTTGTTCAGTGCTCCTCTTTATTTATGGTCTAACTCTTACATTTGTACATATGAGCTGATATTATTATCCTCATTTTACAGTTTGAGAAAAATTAAGATCAAAAGTCAAATAATCCACTGAGAGAGAGCTAGCTGATTAAATATCATAGTCAGGACATCGACCCAGGAAGTCTAACTCCAAAGAGTATGCTTTCGATCACTCCCATGCTTCTCGGGTAAATATAATTTTGACAGGGAAAAGGCAGACTCCTTCAATTCCAGACTCCTAGAAAGGAAATGAATATATCTCACTCCCACTTTCATTTTCCATCCTGCAAACTGCCTAACCTTTGGAGCCACAGGGACAATGACTCATAGGTTTACACAGCCAGGAAAGACAAGAGAATCCAGCCAGTAGTGACCTACCAATTTAGGCAATCGCTAGTTGAGATGCTGTTGTTCACAGAGGGCTGTGTTTGGGGATACAGCTGAGGCTTCAATTCCTTTTACCATTCTGTTGGCCACTCCCTAGGGGTGCTTGTGATCCTGGAATCTTTTCTGTGTTTTACAACTACTTTAAGTTCTGGCTTCCCTGGGGGCTCAGATGGTAAAGAATCTGCCTGCAATGCGGGAAAACTGGGTTCCATCACTGTGTCAGGAAGATCCCCTGGAAAAGGGAATGAAAATCCATTCCAGTATTCTTGTCTAGAGAAACCCATGGACGGAAGAGCCTAGCAGGCTACATTTCATGGGATCACAAAGAGTCCAAAACACTGAGCGACTAACACTTTCACTTTCTAGGTTCTGGAAGATGCTTTCTCAACAGGACAGGGCTCTCTCTGGGTGACATTCTACTTTGGTTTAACATGCCTAGGAAAGCTGTCTGATGCTGCCCCACCATCTGTGCAGAGAAGGAAGACAAGCAGAATTATTGACACTAGAAAGGAGCCAATGCATGGGGGGATGGTAGGCATCACTACAGAGGCAGTCTCTAATGAAAGCTTCTTCCTTGCTTGAATAACGAATGCACTAGATGAATGGTCATCTTTAATAGGTAAGGAAAAAGAGGACATTTGTACTCCACCCTTTTAGATACCAGGTCTAAACTTCCAGACTTTTATACACTCACCCTGGGATGTCCACTGCAAATCTTTGTGACCAGTATTATTTTACAGATGAGAAAACTAAGCATCACTGGTCCCCAGATATGCAGCTATAAATGGCAAAACAAAAAAATCTGATCCTTTGCTTCAGACCAAAGCCACAATCTGAACTCTTCCCCACTCCAGTTTTGAGGCTGATTGGTCATGCCAGATGGCTCAGTGGTAAAGAATCTGCCTGCCAGTGCAGGAGATACGGGTTCTATCCCTGGGTCAGGAAGAGCCCTTGCAGGAGGAAATAGTAACCCACTCTAGTGTCAGACTTTATTTTCTGAGGCTCCAAAATCACTGCAGATGGTGACCACAGCCATGAAATTAAAAGACGCTTACTCCTTGGAATAAAAGTTATGACCAACCTAGACAGCATGTTGAAAAGCAGAGACATTACTTTGCCGAATAAGGTCTGTCTAGTCAAGGCTATGATTTTTCCAGTGGTCGTGTATGGATGTGAGAGTTGGACTGTGAAGAAGGCTGAGCGCTGAAGAATTGATGCTTTTGAACTGTGGTGTTGGAGAATACTCTTGAGAGTCCGTTGGACAGCACGGAGATCCAACCAGTCCGTTCTGAAGGAGATCAGCCCTGGGATTTCTTTGGAAGGAATGATGCTGAAGTTGAAACTCCAGTACTTTGGCCACCTCATGTGAAGAGTTGACTCACTGGAAAAGACTCTGATGCTGAGAGGGATTGGGGGCAGGAGGAGAAGGGGACAACAGACGATGAGATGGCTGGATGGCATCACTGACTTGATGGATGTGAGTCCGTGTGAACTCCGGGAGATGGTGATGGAGACGGAGGCCCGGCATGCTGCGATTCATGGGGTCACAGAGTTGGACACTACTGAGCGACTGAACTGAACTGACCTGAACTAGTATTCTTGACTGGGAAATCCCATGGACTGGGGAGCCTGGTGGGCTACAGTCCATGGAATTTCAAAGAACTAGACACAACTTAGTTACTGAGCACTGAGTCATGCCCCAAGATGACAACAACATCACAGGTGGTCACGGAATGACTTAGTGTTTATTCTTGGAGAAGGCAGCATTGATCTAGAAAGTGGTTTGCCACCCAGGTACAGTGGGTGGGCCTGTGTTTTTGCCATAAAGCAGCAGATATCAATTTCATTTTCACATCTTCTGCAGGTTCTTCAAACTAATGATTAGAGGGAAGGAAATATTCAAAGGTCTGTCATCATTCCAGCTGGACTCAAAAAGGCTCATTGGATAGAAAAACAAATGATTTTAGGCAAATCATCCAGCATTTAAAAGTCATTCTTGGGACTTCCTGGAAGTCTGGTTGTTAAAACTCTGAGCTTCCCCTTCAGGGGGCAAGCATTTGATTCCTGATCAGGGAACTGAGATTCTGCGTGCTGCGTGGCTCAGCCAAAATATATATTTTTAATATTTTTCAAAAAGATAACAATGTCCCATTTATTTCAATAAATAAAGAAATAATTAAAATTATTCTCGTTTCATATTTAAACTCTTCCATTCTCTTACCTTATCAGCATCAGGCTCTTGATATAATCGCTTATACTGATGATCCAGGAATGGTGAAATTTAAAAAAAAAAAATTAAAAAAAAATCTGAGGTCCTGACTCAGTTCAGTTCAGTTCAGTCAGGGACATGCTTATTCAGGTCCAGGGAAAGTAAATGGAGATGAGTTTGATCTCAGAAATATGTCTGGTGCTCTCTCTGAAGAGAGGCTTGGATTTAGATATTGCTGCTTACTGGAGTGTTTATGCTGCTGAAAGAATGAAAAAATATCTTCCAAGTAGCACACAGAGCACATTTGATGCCACAGTATTGAGGCCATGCTGGTCAATCCAGAGTAGAAATCAATTCATTCCATCTCATTAATGCTGCCTTAGTGGTTTAACAGGTTCTATGCTGAAAATAACACCAGCTGGACCATCATGGTCAACAAGATTCCGAAATGCAGTACTTGGATGCAGTCTCAAAAATGACAGAATGATTTCTGTTCGTCTCCAAAGCAAACCATTCATATCACAGTTATCCAAGTCTATGCCCCAACCAGTAATTCTGAAGAAGCTGAAGTTGAATGGCTTTATGAAGACCTTCAAGATCTTTTAGAACTAACACCCAAAAAAGATGTCCTTTTCATTATAGGGGACTGGAATGCAAAAGTAGGAAGTCAAGAAACACCTGGAGTAACAGGCAAATTTGGCCTTGGAATGTGGAATGAAGCAGGGCAAAGACTAATAGAGTTTTTCCAAGAAAATGCACTGGTCATAGCAAACACCCTCTTCCAACAACACAAGAGAAGACTCTACACATGGACATCATCAGATGGTCAACACCAAAATCAGATTGATTATATTCTTTGCAGCCAAAGATGGAGAAGCTCTATACAGTCAACAAAAACAAGACCAGGAGCTGACTGTGGCTCAGATTATGAACTCCTTATTACCAGTTTCAGACTCAAATTGAAGAAAGTAGGGAAAACCGCTAGACCATTCAGGTATGACTTAAATCAAATCCCTTATGATTATACAGTGGAAGTGAGAAATAGATTTAAGGGCCTAGATCTGATAGATAGAGTGCCTGATGAACTATGGAATGAAGTTTGTGACATTGTACAGGAGACAGGGATCAAGACCATTCCCATGGAAAAGAAATGCAAAAAGCAAAATGGCTGTCTGGGGGAGGCCTTACAAATAGCTGTGAAAAGAAGAGAGGTGAAAAGCAAAGGAGAAAAGGAAAGATACATGCATCTGAATCTGAATGTTCAGTGATCAATGCAAAGAAATAGAGGAAAAGAACAGAATGGGAAAGACTAGAGATCTCTTCAAGAAAATGAGAGATACCAAGGGAACATTTCATGCAAAGATGGGCTCGACAAAGGACAGAAATGGTATGGACCTAACAGAAGCAGAAGATATTAAGAAGAGGTGGCAAGAATACACAGAAGAACTGTACAAAAAGATCTTCAAGACCCAGATAATCACGATGGTGTGATCACTCATCTACAGCCAGACATCTTGGAATGTGAAGTCAAGTGGGCCTTAGAAAGCATCACTACAAACAAAGCTAGTGGAGGTATGGAATTCCAGTAGAGCTGTTTCAAATCCTGAAAGATGATGCTGTGAAAGTGCTGCACTCAATATGCCAGCAAATTTGGAAAACTCAGCAGTGGCCACAGGACTGGAAAATATCAGTTTACATTCCAATTCCAAATAAAGGCAATGCCAAAGAATGCTCAAACTACTGCACAATTGCCTCATCTCACATGCTAGTAAAGTAATGCTTAAAATTCTCCAAGCCAGGCTTCAGCAATATGTGAACCCTGAACTCCCTGATGTTCAAGCTGGTTTTAGAAAAGGCAGAGGAACCAGAGATCAAATTGCCAACATCCACTGGATCATGGAAAAAGCAACAGAGTTCCAGTAAAGCATCTATATTGGCTTTATTGACTATGCCAAAGCCTTTGACTGTGTGGATCACAATAAAGTGTGGAAAATTCTGAAAGAGATGGGAATACCAGACCACCTAACCTGCCTCTTGAGAAATCTGTATGCAGGTCAGGAAGCAACAGTTAGAACTGGACGTGGAACAACAGACTGGTTCCAAATAGGAAAAGGAGTATGTCAAGGCTGTATATTGTCACCATGCTTATTTAACTTATATGCAGAGTACATCATGAGAAACGCTGGACTGGAAGAAATGCAAGCTGGAATCAAGATTGCTGGGAGAAATATCAATAACCTCAGATATGCCGATGACACTACCCTTATTGCAGAAAGTGAAGAGGAACTAAAAACCCTCTTGATGAAAGTGAAAGAGGAGAGTGAAAAAGTTGGCTTAAAGCTCAGCATTCAGAAAACAAAGATCATGGCATCCTGTCCCATCACTTCATGGGAAATAGATGGGGAAACAGTGGAAACAGTGTCAGACTCTTTTTTGGGTTCCAAAATCACTGCAGATGGTTACTGCAGCCTTAAAATTAAAGACGCTTACTCCTTGGAAGAAAAGTTATGACCAACTTAGATAGTATATTCAAAAGCAGAGACGTTACTTTGCCGAATAAGGTCCGTCTAGTCAAGGCTATGGTTCTTCCTGTGGTCATGTATGGATGTGAGAGTTGGACTGTGAAGAAGGCTGAGCGCCAAAGAATTGATGCTTTTGAACTGTGGTGTTGGAGAGGATTCTTGAGAGTCCCTTGGACTGCAAGGAGGGAGATCCAACCAGCCCATTCTGAAGGAGATCAGCCCAGGGATTTCTTTGGAAGGAATGATGCTAAAGCTGAAACTCCAGTACTTTAGCCACCTCATGTGAAGAGTTGACTCATTGGAAAAGACTCTGAGGCTGGGAGGGACTGGGGGCAGGAGGAGAAGGGGACGACCGAGGATGAGATGGCTTGATAGCATCACGGACTCGATGAATGTGAGTCTGGTGAACTCCGAGAGGTGGTAATGAACAGGGAGGCCTGGCGTGCTGTGATTCTTGGGGTTGCCAAGAGTCAGACACGACTGAGCGACTGAACTGAACTGAACTGAATTGGAAACTTGACATGCAATAACCCACCTTCAGAAATGAATTAGCAATCATAAGTCCAGTGTAATGCCAACTGCACCTTGGGTTCACTTGGATATTCAACTCTCAGAAAAAGTGAGAAATCTAAAAGGGATGGAATATATGTATACATATAGGGCTGCCCTGTGGCTCAGCAGGTAAAAAAAAATCCACCTGTAAAGCAGCAGACACAGGAGATGAGAGTTCAATCCCTGGGTCAGGAAGATCCCCCTGGAGGAGGAAACAGCATCCCACTCCAGTATTCTTGCCTGGGAAGCCCCACTGAACAGAAGAGCCTGTCAGACTACAGTCCAAAGCATCCCAAAGAGTCAGACATGACTGAGCGACTGACTGAGAATGCATGTATAAAGTACATATAGTTGATTCACTTTGCTGTACAGTAGAAACCAATGCAACATTGTAAAGCAATTATACTCCAATAAAAGTTAATTTAAAAAGAGAGTGTTACAATGAAAATCATTCCCAGATCACAGAACAGCCAAAACATGATCTTTTTCACTAGGAACTCCCTCACTTAAAGTAACTCTTTAAGCAAACAAGAAAAACCTAGAAACAGAGACCAATAATCCTTATACATTTCAGAGGGGAAAAATGGTTTAACATAACTAAATATATAGAAAATATGAATCAATACCCTTTAGGTTCTGCTTCTTTAATTATCCATTTACTCCATTATTCAGCATGGATTCATTGCATACTTGCCGTATTGGAGGTTATTATTCTAGGTACAGCAGATGTCACCACCCTAATGGCAGAAAGTGAAGAACTGAAGAGCCTCTTGATGAAGGTGAAAGAGGAGAGTGAAAAAGGTGGCTTAAAATTCAATGTTCAAAAAACAAAGATCATGATATATCCAGTCCCATCACATCTGGCAAACGGATGGGGAAACAGTGACAGACTTTATTTTCTTGGGCTCCAAAATCACTGCAGATGATGATGACAGCCATGAAATTAAAAGAGGTTTGCTCCTTGAAATAAAAGTTATGACCAACCGAGACAGACTGTTAAAAAGCAGAGACATTACTTTGCCAACAAAGTCCATATAGTCAAAGCTATGGTTTTTCCATTAGTCATGTACAGATGTGATAGTTGGACAATAAAGAAGGCTGAGCACCAAAGAACTGATGCTTTTGAACTGTGGTGTTAGAAAAGACTCTTGAGAGTCCCTTGGACTGCAAGGAGATCCAACCTGTCAATCCTAAAGGAAATCAGTCCCTGAATATTCATTGGAATGACTGATGCTAAAGCTGAAACTCCAGTACTTTGGCCACCTGATGCAAAGAGCCGACTCATTAGAAAAGACCCTGATGCTGGAAAAGATTGAAGGCAGGAGGAGAAGAAAATGACAGAGGATGAGATGGTTGGATGGCATCACCCACTCGATGGACATGAGTTTGAGCAAGCTGTGGGAGATGGTGGAGGACAGGGAAGCCTGGTGTGCTGCAGTCCTTGGGGTCACAAAGAGTAAGACACAATTGAGTGACTGAACAACAACAAAAACTCAAAGTGAAAGTGTGAAAGTGTCAGTTGCTCAGTCATGCCCAACTCTTTGTGAAACCACAGGCTGTAGCCCAACAGGGTGCCCTGTCCATCGGTTTTCCCAGGCAAAAATACTAGAGTGGATTGCCATTCCCTTCTCCAGGGGATCTTCCTGACCCAGCGACTCAACCTGAGCCTCCTGCATTGCAGATTCTCTACCATCTGAGCCACCAGGAAAGCCCAAGGAACCCAAGCCTCATGGAAAGGCAAAACAGGTGATGAAAGGCACAAAAGAGGAAGGCAATAGATGGGGTTGCCCAGGTTAATGAACAGGAGGTGTACACTGTTTGTTAGAGTGGAGGAGCCTTCAAGAAGGCACATTTTCATTAAGATCTTAACAAATGTATGAAGATTTACCAAGCAGAAAATGAGGACTACAAGGAGAAATGCAAAGTCTGTGGACTCCAGGGTTTAATGGGTCCATTCATTGTGAGTAGTTACTGTAGCTGAATTATAAGGTGTATAGGAAAACTTGTATAATCACCACACGTTGAAGGTGACTGTGGAGGATATTCTATGTGAGTTTACCTTAAAGGATGTGGGACTTATTAAAGGGATTTTAGGGACAGCAGCATGATCAGACTTGTCTTTAAAGGAAAAAAAGACACTAATAAATATGGATTAGAGAAAAATTTACGAATTGTCCAGATTAGAAGATGCCATGCTTTATAGAAACCAAAGATGGTAAAGACAGACAGAAGAGGGTGGCTTCACAAAGCTTTTTTCTGAGTGAGGGGAGAGGAATGGGTTAGAGGGTAAGTTGATATTGGCTTCTAGGGTTCTGTTCTATATAGACAAGGCTTCATCAGGTCCTTCACCAAGAGAGAGGATGAGCCAGCTTAGACTAGAGGCAATAGTAAGTTGGAGGCATTTTTAACTGACTCTTATGTAGACAGTGTAGTGAATTAACATGGTAGCAAAGTAAAACTAGGGAAAATTACTCAGAAAATTTTTATTACTTTTTTTTTAAAGGTGACTTAAAAATATTTATTCTGCTCCCTCTCTTAGCTCAGATGGTAAAGAATCCACCTGCAATACAGGAAATCCAGGCTAGATCCCTGGATTGGGAAGATACCATGGAGAAAGGAATGATAACCCTATCCAGTATTCTTGCCCAGAGAGTTTCATGGACAGAGGAGCTTGGGGGCTACAGTTCATAAGATCACAGAGTCAGACACAACTGAGCGACTAACATTTTTCACTTTTTTCACTTTCTCAATTATTGTGCTAAAAGCTGACTACCTCCAGCAGATCCTTGGACCAGTAGCACAGGATTGAATACAAGATAGGCTCATTACCTACTGTTGACATTTAAAATAAATGTGTTTTTTTATTTTTATTTTTTTGCTTTGAAATCATATTTATTATTATATTAAACTTTACCATTACAAACTGTTGTTTGCCCTGCTGCCCACAGGGTCCGACAATCTCCCAATGCCAGCCCCTCCCACCTCCCCAGTGAAGTCAGATACTTAGTGAAAAATAACTGAGATATTGATAATTCTTGGAATAGGACTCAATTCCCTAGATATTGATACAGTACATAGTTCCTCCCCATCCTCAGACTGATGGCTGTATCGGGTAAGACAGACTGGGACCTGGGACCTGAGACCTTTGCTGCAGTGTTTACACCTGGACAAATACTTCCTCAAGCAACAAAACACCAAGTAACTATTAATATAAGGGACTAAAAATAAACATGTGCATATGCAGTTGTGGCAAACTATGGACAGCAAGATATATAAAGACCAAAACCCAGCTGCCATTTCCAAGGAGCCAGAAACAAAAGCAGGTTCACAGATAGAGAGGAATTTCATCTTAGGTTGAGTCATACCTTGAGTCTCACCCATACCTGATTTAGATCATATTTAGATGAAAGTTGGGCTTTTAGAGTACATGCTAGAATGAGTTAAGACATTTAGGGCTGTTGTGATGGGGTGAAATGTGTTCTGCATGCATGAAGGGCATGAATATGGAGAAGCCAGAGGGAGGTGTGTTATGGGCTGAATTGATTCCCCATCTGCAAATTCATACGTTGAAGCCCTAATAGCTAGTACCTCAGAATTTTACTGTATTTGGAGATAATGCTTCTAAAGATATAATTAAGTTCAACGAGTTCATTAGGGTGGGCTCTTCTACAGTGAAAGTGAAAGTGAAGTCGCTCAGTTGTGTCCGACTCTTTGCAACCCTGTGGACTGTTACCCACCAGGCTCCTCCATCCATGGGATTCTCCAGGCAAGAATACTGGAGTGGGTTGCCATTAAGTCCCCTAAATACAAGTTTCATTCCAAGAGCCAGTTCATAAATCCAGTTTGTTTGTAAGTCCAACAAAGTTAACCTTGGTACCCAACTAACACAATTGGCTATATAGTAGTGTACTGTCATAGGTTTATAAAACTTTTCACACAAATAATGCATAAAAAAATAAAAGAGAAAAAAAATTTTAAATCTTGCTGTGCAGTACCTTGAAATGTACAGTAGTACAGTACAACAGCTGGCATACAGGGGCTGGCGTCAAGTGAACAGGCAAGAAGAGTTACTGACTGGAGGAGAGAAAGGAGGAGCTGAAGGAAAGGGGAAGTTTTAGTTGCTTAGTCATGTCTGACTCTTTGCAATCCTGTGGACTGTAGCCTCTGTCCTTGGAATTCTCCAGGCCAGAATACTGAAGTGTGTAGCCATTCCTTTCTTCAAGGGATCTTCCCAACCCAGGGATCAAACCTGATTCTTCTTTACTGCAAGCAGATTCTTTACCATCTGAGCAACCAGAGAAGCAAAGGAAATTCTATGAATTCAGAAACCATGGGAAACATGAACTCAGCGATGCAAGCTAAATGAATACCACTTTAATCACAATTTCAATTGTTGTCTCATAGTAAGGATTCAATGAACAGCCTACCATATTTTAGAAAATTTCAAAGCAGAATTGAAATTAAATCATTAGAAGTGAGAATTAGTAGGGAAAAAAACAACAGATTAAAATTCACAAATACAATTAACGTTGGAATTAGCAGTTTCAAAAATAATAAATAAGTACATAATTACTTTTAAAGAGTTGAAAGTTGACCAGGAAAAGAAATAAGGAACAAAAACAACCTGTAGATTTTAAAATAGATAAAATATAATTAAAAATTAAAATGCTGTGGATGTGCTAAGCAGCATGTTAGACATGGCCAAAGAGAGAACTAATAAGTTTTATGACAGGTCTAAAGAAGGTATCCAGTTATGTAGCATTGTGAGATATAGCTGAAGGGAAACATAAGTGACTTATTTAGAAATATTGAGATAGTGGAAATAACTTATAGTATTGATTGTTTGGTGTATAGTGGATGGAAACCAGGAATGGGGAAGTATGCAGCAGAAGCCCTTATCTTTCACTATAAATCTTGAATATTATTGGATATTTTAAACTATATGTATTTCATGAAAAATTATTTTATTTATTTTTTCAAATTTTATTTTATATTGGTTTATAGTTGATTAATAATATGTTAGTTTCAGGTGTACAGTAAAGTGTTTTGGTGTTACATATGCATCCACCTATTCTTTAAAAAAAAAACTTTTAAAAGAGATAAGACATTGCTTTGTGCAAAAAAAAAAAAAAAAGAGATAAGACAGTTGTCCTTTATGAGATTCAATAATCTAGTTTAGAAATCAGAGTTCTGGTTCATATAAATAAGAAAATAATATAAGCAATTGTGATGAAAATTTAATATATTTGTTTTCTGGATGAAAATCAAAAGATGCCATTTTTATGATCTTCACAATCATTTTTCCCCTATATTACAAGTTGATTTCCCCTATTACCTTTGCCTGGAAAATCCCGTGGGCGGAGGAGCCTGGTAGGCTGCAGTCCATGGGGTCACTAAGAGTCAGACATGACTGAGCCACTTCACTTTCATTTTTCACTTTCATGCACTGGAGAAGGAAATGGCAACCCACTCCAGTGTTCTTGCCTGGAGAATCCCAGGGACTGGGGAGCCTGGTGGGCTGCCGTCTGTAGGGTTGCATAGAGTCGGATGTGACTGAGGTGACTTAGCAGTTGCAGCAGCAGCAGCAGTGGAGAGTTTAGGCAGGGCAGACTAAATCCCTGCGTTGATTCAACAAGCACCACAACTGTGCCATCATCATTCTGCCAGAGGGACAATGTAAAATTGACTAAGAGACAAAACTGAGGCTGATCCAAAGAGACAGGTACAAAGTGGGTCCTTAAAATGCAGTAGAAATGTCAAGAAGTTGCATATTGAAAATTAACTGGAATTGGAGAGCTAGGCAATTTAGGAACAATTTGTTGGAATAAGTAGAATAGGAGGCGGTCTGGAATAATTAGAGAGATGGGAGTCTGCCTGCCACTAGGCTTGTGTGAATTCCTCATATACTTTGGCATCTGTGAATTCAACAAATAAAGAGAATGGAGGGGACAGGAAATCAGACTGTCCTATGAAGTGAATGAGTGAGTGATAATTGCTCAGTCATGTCCAACTCTTTGTGACTCTGTGGACTGTTGCATGTCAGGCTCCTCTGTCCATGGAATTCTCCAGGACAGAATTCCTGGAGAGGGTTGCTGTTTCCTTCTCCAGGGAATCTTCCCAACCCAGGGATCAAACCTAGGTCTCCTGCATGGCAGGTGGATTCTTTACCATCTGAGCCACCAGGGAAGCTCAGTCCTATGAAGACACTCAGAAATTGAACAAACACACGTATGAATACAAAGGGTAAATTGCTCTCTTGTGAAATTCAATACATGGTTTCTGTAAATCAATGAGATTACCAGTCTTCGAGTGATCAAGACAAAACTCAGCTTTGCTGTAATGCTGAAACAGCAGCATAAGATGCCAGTGCCACTAGAAATCTGACTGACTTGACAAAGCATCCTGCTTTTGACGAAGAAGTCTGGCACTGAGGGCTGATATCTTCTGGGTTTTACTTAACGTCTTTAAGGGGCACTGCTAATATAGGACTGTTATAATCAAATCTTCATTATACAGAAGGATTTTTAAAAGTGATTTACTATTTTAATAAGATGTGGTGGTGATCAGACTATCTTACATTACACTATAGTACTTAGCAGATGATAGTGCAATTTTCTTCTTATCACTGAGAAAAAATTTTATTAGCAGAGTCAGAGAATGCTCACTTATATGAGATAAATAAAAATGGTTTTTAGAAGAGGAATAGCTATGTCACAAGAAAAATAGTAAAATCTTCTAAGCCAATGATGCTAATACTTGCAGTCCTATGGTTAAAATCCTTCCCTTTTATGCCAAAATTTTGATCTATGTATATGTTGTATGTGCTTAGTCATGATTGACTCTTTGTGACTCCATGGACTGTAACCCACCAGGCTCCTCTGTCCATGGGATTCTCCAGGCAAGAATACTGGAGTAGGTAGCCATTCCCTTGGAATCAGAGGATCTTCTCAACCCAGGGATTGAATCCGGGTTTCCTGCATTGCAAGCAAATTCTTTACTGTGTGAGCCATCAGGGAAGCCCATGCATATTGTTAAGTATATATTTTTTCCCTTAATTACAAGAGGTACAAAGTTCCTCCTTAAGGCACTTGCATTTTGACAACATATTAGAAATAGGACTACAAGATTTGCTTTAGTTAGCTAGCTTTTTCAATAAAGCCAATGATAACCAAGGAAACTTTGGTATTTCTAACGGCAACCAGAGGATGGTAGGAAGCCCAAGACGTGGTCTGCAGTGTGCCTTGGTGCTGTGTGGGTTTGGTTGGATTGGGAGGTAAGGATTTATCTGATAGGACACAAAAGATACTTTATGTTTTCAAAGATTTTTGATGTGGACCATTTTTAAAGACTTTCTGTATTAAATTTGTTACAATATTGCTTCTGTTTTTATGTTTTGACTTTTGGTCCAGGGCATATAGGATCTTAGCTCCCCGACCAGGGATCGAACTTGCACCCCTGCACCAGAAAGCAAAGTCTTGACCTCTGGACTCCCAGGAAGTCTCCAAAAGATACTTTACATCATCCTGTTCTCAAGGCACTTACTTATATCAGCTTGGGGGAAAAAGGTTAATTTTTTAAGAAAAAAATCTCATGTTATGTGGCAAGCACTCATCCAGATAGAAAAGAAACACAGAGTAAACTACTTCATATGTGAGTGTGGATGGATTTGAACCCCAAGACTTTCTGACAGGCCATCTTTCAGGCTCAAAACTTTGGTTATTGTAGAGAAAAGGAAATAAAGGAGGCAAAAAGATTATTAAACTTTTCTTTGTGTGTTTGCATAATTTACTAGTTAAAGCCAATGGAGATTACTTTTTGTAATTTAAAAAGAAATACTGTGTTTTTAACTTAGAAAAATGAGTCATGCCTGATTTCCCATCTCCATTCTCAGCATAGAAAATGGCTTGTTGATGTCCTAAAACAGTCAGAATGAGAACAAATAATCTTCTGTAACAAGAGCATCCCATGCTCAGCCTCTGCTACCACTTAAGGCAGATTATTAACATGCATTTTCAGCCTCACTGCCCACCCCTCTCCTAAGTAAGAAGCTATCTAGAGTTCCCTACCCACCCAGTGTGCTACTGGGGATAAGCGCTTAGGATGAAGACATTTGGCCACTGTTTACTTAAACGTGGCTTTTGTGCTGAATATTTAATATGAGAGAGAAATCCTAGTTAAAAAAAAAAAAACTCAGGAAGACAATAGATGTGAGATGCTTTACCATCTTTTTGACTCTCCTAAAACCCTAATCACATCTTTTCCAAAACAGCAAATTCTCTTCTTGCTATTCTTTTCATGCATACTCATCAATTATCCTCAGCTGAGTGTGGCATCTGTGACCTGCCTAGACTCCATTGACTATAAGTCAAAATTCTGCTTAGTTTCATGCAGAGGTGGGAAGAACATTCATCCTTTTTCCCCATTTGGTGCCGCATGCAATTATATGGGCTCTAAAACAAATCGGCTTTTATCTAGCTAAGTCATTAAAATATTATGAAACTCAGTTCACTATAATCTCAGGAAACATGCAAAAACATAAAACAAAAAAAAACCTTAAACTACCCTCTCCATCCTTTGCGTTAGGCTCTGCTCCTATTCATATCACCTCTTTTAAGCATAAAATACGGACACAAAGAGACATGGCTGATAGGATTATGAAGAGGAAGAGTTGGCCTAGAGCAGGAGTCCCCAACCTCCAGGATTTAATGCCTGATGACCTGAGGTTCAGCTGATGTAATAATGATAGAAATAAAGTGCACAATAAATGTAATGTGCCTGAATCATCCTCAAACCATCCCTCCTTCCCCCCCCTGTCGGTGGAAAAATTGTCTTTCACAAAACCAGTCCCTGGTGCCAAAAATGTTTGGGGGCCACTGGTGGAGGGCCATTAACTTATCTAAGCAAACAGTTCCAAGACAGAATAGTCCACATTGGTGGGGAGAGGTGGTGAGGATGTTAGTGGAAGAGTGAGAAATTCATAATACAAAAGCTGGCCTAATCAGAAAAGCTTTATGGACAAGATGAGACCAACTTAATCTTGGAGAAAAGGATTTGGGACTAGGGAGCTTGGGTGCATTTCAGGAAGGAGGTGATGTTTATGTTAAATAGGTGTCATAGCAGTCCAAACATAGGGTGGAAAATAATTTCAAGATACAGAGCATTTCAGAATGGAGTGAATGTGTTAAGAACAAAGAGCAAAGATAAAGTGGGCACTGCAAGTGCAGAGTGCAGACCTCATGAACCGGCCAGAGAGAGTCATCGGAAGGGAGAGTTTTATTTTATTATTATTATATTATTACTTATTTTATTATTCATTAGAGTGGGAGATGTTGTTATAACAGTGGGCTGGCTCAAGGTGAACTGATGCTTTTCATGGATTGGTAGTAATTTTTATGATCTCAAGGCCAACAAAATTCTTGCTGGAAAGCTGGTATTAGGTGATTGCTTAGGGCAATATAGGGTGAACACTGGGGTGGGTATTTTTTGCCTAATTTGGAGTCAGAAAGCTGGCTAGTGATGATCAGGAGGGCTTTTGACAACAGTTACAAAGGGACTCAGTCAGCTTCTGAGGTTATCTTGGTTCTGGGCTCTGCTTTTGTGGTCTAAATGCAAGGTCTTGCAGCTGTGACCTTGGGGCAGGACTCCATGATAACCCAGTAGAACATTAACAGCTTGTGGGCAGCAGGTGCTGGGGAGCAAAGGGAAATGGTATTTAATGAGTAGATGAAGCCATTCAGTAGAAGAGCTTGAGAGCTAGGTAGAAATATTTAAATTAGATGTTAGATTTAAATTAGCAATAGAAAAACATTGACGTTATTAAGCTAAACATGATGAGACCACTAGGAGAAATTGTTTCAGTGATTTTTGCTAATTTAATAGGGTTTTAGATTTGTGATGATGCTCTGTTGGAAAGATCTCCTGAAGAAAGGAATGGCTACCCACTCCAGTAGTCTTGCCTGGATAATTCCAAGGACAGAGGAACCTGGCAGGCTATAGTTCATGGAGGCTCAAAGAGTGGGACACAAGTGAGTAACTAACATTTTCACTTTTTCATTTTCTCCTCAGAAGCAGCACATTAGACTTTTCAGGAAGATGCAGGACCCAATAGAAGCCAAGCCAATTCTTCTATCATGGCCCATTTTGAAATCCTGAAATCTTTAGTTAAAAGAGTTATGGTGCTTTGCTAAATCTCTGCTTGGTAGAGGAGAGGTGACAGATAAATAGACCTAGGACAGAGTTCTGAGCCCAGAAACTGCAAAGCTGTCAAAATGTCCAGAAACTCATCCAAAAATGATGGCTGCACAGGGAAGTTTCCCTAATTTCCATTTCTGAAAAAATGAGTCAATAATTCTTTAGCCTCATGCTACATGTATCATGACACATGTTTGATTTGCAGTCTAAAAGAAGCACTAATATAGAAAAGGGCAAAGAGATGAAACTGACCCAGAAATGGTTGCAAGCAAAGCTCATTCACAGTGGACTCCAGAAGATTACAGGTCATAAATTGGTGTACGCTTTTTGATCATCTAAATGACTGCCCATGACTTTTCTTTATTCTCTCATAGATAATAAGAAATACAGAATCAGCAGAGAGGAAAAATACTAACATGGTTCTGAACGTTTAAGAAGAGCTGGGACATCCCTGGTGGTTCAGTGGTTAAACTTTGCCTTTCAATGCAGGGAGGATGGGTGTGATCCTTGGTCAGGAAGCGCAGAATACCACATACTTTCTGGCCAAAAATCTGCAACATATATCAGTAACAATATTGTAACAAATTAAATAAGACTTAAAAAAAATAAGGATGGGGCTCTGTGCTGTTCTGTGCATTTCCTCCTTTAATATCAGTTTTATTAAGCTCAGGGTTGTTAAGGAATTTGTTCAGGATCACACAGCTGCTGCTGCTAAGTGGCTTCAGTGGTGTCCGACTCTGTGTGACCCCATAGATGGCAGCCCACCAGGCTCCCTCATCCCTGGGATTCTCCAGGCAAGAACACTGGAGTGGGTTGCCATTTCCTTCTCCAATGGATGAAAGTGAAAAGTGAAAGTCCGACTCTTAGCGACCCCATGGACTGCAGCCTATCAGGCTCCTCCATCCATGGGATTTTCCAGGCAAGAGTACTGGAGTGGGGTGCCATTGCCTTCTCCAGATCACACAGCACCAGGTCATAAATTAGGATGCACCATCTTGAACAGTCAATGATTTTCGTGTGCTTCTCATCTGGTATAACTGACTGAACAGAAATAGTTTGTTCAGATCTATATATGTTCAACCCAATAAATCTGATTGTTTCTTCCAAGTATTTTCAACAGGTTCACTGCCAAGCTAAGACTGTCTGCTTGCAATCAGTCCTTTATCTCTCTGATCTAAATTAAAAAAAGAAAAGGAAGTGAAGTCACTCAGCCCTGACTGACTATTTGCAGTCCCATGGACTGTATCTTACCAGCCTCTACCATCCATGGGATTTTCCAGGCAAGAATAGTGGAGTGGGCTGCCATTTCCTTCTCCAGGGGATCTTCACAACCCAGGGATCAAACCCAAGTCTCCCCCATTTCAGGCAGACACTTTACCATCTGAGCCACCAGGCTTAACTATTAAGCCTCTAGTTAAAGAAGACCCACTCTCTATTCCTTCCCTGACACTTTCATTGTTGTTTTTGTTGTTTAGTTGCTCACTCATGTCCGACTCTGCAACCCCCTGGACTGTAGCCCGCCAGGCTCTTCTGCCCATGGGATTCTCCAGGCAAGAATACTGGAGTAGGTTACCATCTCTCCCTCCAGGGCATCTTCCCAACCTAGGGATCAGACGCCCATCTCCTGTATTTACGTGTGGATTCTTTACCACTGAGCCATCAGGGAAGACAGTTTCATTGGGTCTCCTTAATTATTTTGCTCCTTCATTTTGTGTTTGAGAGAAAAAGACGTGATGTTGTTTATTCTTTTATATTTTCATATATTTTATCCCCACCTATATCCAAGGCATTCACAAGGACTACCGAAAAATTAAACTGTAATCCCTTACTTAGGATTTTTTTACAAAGAAAGGCAATTTTAAATGCATATTGAGTAATGAATGTTGAAAGAAACCCTGGAAAACATATCATGTTGAAATGATAGATTGTATGTGGTGACGGTTCTGAAGGCCTGCTTTTGGGATCTTGAAATTTATTTAGGCACTGAAGAGTCATTTTATATTTCTGAGCAGAAAAGTCATTTTAGCATTCCTTAAATCTGTGTCATTTCCAAATACAACTGTGAGATTATTAAGAACTCCATTATGTATGTAGAATAAAAATAGAAAATTTAGAAATGGAAGATGCTTTTAAAATCACTTTGTTTCACTCTCAATGTTCAAGTCGAGAGTTTTTTCTAACCTTTTATTTATTTATTTATTTTACTTTTTCACTTTCTTGTAAAATCCTCAAGGTCTGGGACAACTCTATTAATGATACTGGTTAGAAAAATGTTGCTGCATCTACAGGTGACATTTCCAACTTAGAATAAAGTCATTTGTGCTTTACTCCTTAGTGATGGAACTCATGGCTTTGCCAACAGCCAATGCTCCAGAGATGGCTGAAGCTAAATTCTCATCCTGGAAATAATAGAGATTGGTTTCTTTCCTGCTCTAAAAACCTTATAGCTCTTCTTAGCAGCCAGCCTATTTGCTGAGCTGTGGAAAATCTCTTTTTCATGAAGGAATTTCATTTCACAGATTCAAAATACAGTTCAAGGTGATCACAGGTTATTGGGCCATTTTCCACATTTTTTTTTCAGGTGAGAAAGCTGTCACCCACGAAGACTGGAGGGCTGGCTAGCTGGCAACCGGGTGGAACCAGATCCCTCCACAGCTGGCACATGTCCAGGATTGCTTCCTCTGCACCATGTTTCTTTGCTACATTCCCCAACATCAACATCATTCCCCCATCATTGATGAACTTGCAATGACCTGTTATTGGGTAGTTTCAGGAAGAGTTCTGTCTATTCATTCAATGTCATTCCAGGTCCGCATGGATTTTTATTCCAAGCAGAGCCACCAGGATGAGAAAGAATGAGACACCATGAGGGTTTCCTCTTCCTTTGCGATAACTTTACTGGATGCACCATGTGCCAATTTGTCTTCCATTGAGCGCCATTTGCTCTGGTGATTTAGCATCAAAAACATTAGGAAAACTGTCAGATAGACATTCTGCTAGGCACTTTACCTGTTATCTCATGTAGCTCTCATAGATCTCTGAGGGGTGTGTGTATGTGTGTGTGTGTGTATGTGTGTGTGTGTGTGCCTGTGTGTGTTCATGGGTGCCTGTGATTATTATAATATTATATATTTTTATATAGAAAACTGAAGCTCTGAGAGATTAATCTGTCCGGATCCCTTACCTAGTAAGTGCTTAAGTGCCAAAGCTGAAAGTAAAACTCTTGTCTCTCAGAACCCAAATCTACGCTTTTCACACTGCACCAGTTTCCTCACTGAACACATCAATTCTTCTCCTAAATTAAGCAAGTCATATTTGTTTTCATGCAAGTTTACAAGAAACAGAACTGCTGTTAAATTTATGTAGCATTTTGCATTTCCCAAATGCTCTGCATCCTTTTTTATTGCTTGCTTGATGGGGAAAATCTTTATGAGTGATTTTTGCAAGTCATTGTGGCTAAGAAAAGAAAAGCAAGGACTAGGGGCCTGAGCAGTGATGGCTCTGGCACTCTAGGGCCTTAGAAGTAGGGAAGGATGACAACTTGTAAAGTTCCCTGAGTTCTGTTAATGTCTTAGGTTGATAAGCCCATACTTTTTTAAGTCTAGATTTAGCATAAGATTGATTGCCTTATGAAAAACTAAAGTATCAGATCTCTCTATTAAAAAGCAAAATGAAAAAGTATTACAGAGATAGACCTGGGAGTCACAGAAGCTCATGGTTGTGATTTGTGGAAGTCTTGTTACTGCCACTGATATATCAGTAATCCAATGAGCCATCAGCCTTAAACCACCTAACATGATCAATCCACTGGGGTAGGGGAGCAGGAAACTATGTTACTTTGTAATACAGTTTCTTTCCTATCCATTTCCTTTGGCTCTATCGGTTAGGCTGCATGAATTTACATAAATACAACAAAGATGCTAGTTTGGTTTATACTGCAGTGACCTCTACTAAGAAACACCAATCCTCCAAAAACTCTAGAATCATGTTTCCCAGAACTGAATCCTTGAGAACAGTACATTTAAGCAAAATCGAGGTACTGTGAGGTTGAACTAAGATGTGGGAGTTAGTCTTCCCTCCTACCTCCAGATACAGAAATAGACCATGCAAAATGATTTAGATCCTAAGCAGAAAGAAAACCAAGAAAATGCAGTAGTGATAAAGGACTTTTACCAGCAGGTTTGAAAACATTGCAGGAACAAATTTCTCTGTGAAATATTGTGGCTGAAATCTATGAGGATGCAACTCAAGTCTAAGACAGGTGCTATAAAAATCTGAACTTGCTTCTCGTTCTGCACTGATTTTTTTTTTTTTTAGTAATATTAGACACAGAATCTGAATATGGGTACCTTTTCCCACATCTGTAGTTTGTGTCATGTATCTTTTTGACCTACTGACAAAATGTGTTGTTACTCATCTACAGCACGTGTTGAAAAGTGAAAGTGTTAGTCGCTCAGTCATATATGACCCTGTGGACTATAGCCCACCAGGCTCCTCTGTCTATGGAATTCTCTGGGCAAGAATACCTGAATGGGTAGCCGTTCTCTTATCCTGTGGATTTATCTAATCCAGGGAATGAACCCAGGCTTCCCTTGTGGCTCAGCTGGTAAGGAATCCACCTGCAATGCAGAAGACCTGGGTTCAGTCCCTGGGTTGGGAAGATCCCCTGGAGAAGGGAAAGGTTACCCACTCAAATATTCTAGCCTGGAGAATTTCATGGACTATATAGACCATGGGGTCGCAAAGAGTAGGACACAACTGAGCGACCTTCACTTTCACTTCACGTCATTCCTGCATTGCAGGCCGATTTTTACCATCTGATCCTAATATCTAATTCATAGATAATACTAAAGTTAGGCTTATTATATAGGTCTTCCGATTGCTGATAGCATCCAACATCTTTAAGAGGCAGAAGAGTTTCGTGGTTAAGTGTACAGAAGGGACTGATATTAATAAATCCTATGTTTGATTCTTAACTACAACACTTATACATGTAAACCTAGTCAAATTTAGTAAGCTTTACATGTCTGATTTTCCT
Organism: Nanger dama; assembly: GCA_917880005.1. Taxonomy (NCBI): domain Eukaryota; kingdom Metazoa; phylum Chordata; class Mammalia; order Artiodactyla; family Bovidae; genus Nanger; species Nanger dama. The sequence continues at coordinate 3,032,537 of CAKJTW010000078.1, read as the reverse complement.
CAAGTATAAAACATAACAGTATCCATCTCATAAGGTTGTTATAAGCATCAAAGGAGCTAATATATGTAAAGAAATTAGGACAGAAACTGCACACAGGAAATGTTCGTGTCCGCAATATCACTATGTTAAAAATAGCTTCATTAACTCTGAGTCCTTTATTCTATTTATAATTTCTATGACAGGTATTTATGAACACTGAAATACCCGGTGAAGAGCAAGGGAAAGTGAAGGCAATGATTAATAATTAAAGAGCAAAAATAAACATCTTACACATCCCAGATCCCCCAGTTGGTTTTATATCCTAGAGTACAAACAAATCAAAATATCTTAATAATGCAATTTCATAAAACACAATGCATGACTCAATTCATGAATGTGAAAGTGAAAGGCATCTTCTTCCAGCCGGTAAAGAGGACTAGAGGGCAGGTTTGCTATCTAATTCCCCTGTTTTGAATTCAGTATTATTGCTTGCATTCTTTTGACTAGAATATCACAGGCATAAGATGTTTATTGTAATCCTTTGTCTTTGAGGTTGTTAATTTGTTGGCCCTACCTCTTCATGTATTCTCATTAAGTCCCAAGGGGAAGCACTATTTCAGATTCTGTATCTCGTGCATGACTTAAAGGTTTACACATTCCACTGAGAAAAGGGATTGTTACTCGAGGAATAAGCAATACAATTCCTAATTTTGTCTTTAAAACAGACAAACTACAGTAAGACCTCATTGAATGCGTAGAAATGAAACCTTTTACAGAATCACCACCCTGAGCCCCTTCCAGCCCTAGTCATGCAGGCCTGACTATAGCTTGTGAGCCCATCATGTGAAGACTCACCTCTGAGTCAAGTTAGATAAAACCAAAGAGATCCAGAAAGAAACTGGCTGCCATTTTGAAGATCAAGTGTTGGTTTTACTTCTTCAAGCCCAGGATCTATTCTGCTGTAGCTATTTACAGGCAGCTGTTTGTAAATTGTGTTGCAGTCTTGCATTAATTTCTACTGTTAGTTTCCAGAATACAGACCTGGGCTTCTGTCTCCATTTCCTGATTTGCTCTCCAGGTCCTGATGGCATTGGAAATTTGAAGCTGGAGTCCAACTGAAGTGTACAGGACTCTTAAACACAACTGAAGCTTCAGTGGCATTTATTAATACTTTGGGGATTTGCAAACCTATAGATAGATATATGGGCTTCTCTGGTGGTTCAGCTGGAAAATAATCTACCTGCAATGCTGGAGACCTGGGTTCAATCCCTAGGTTGGGAAGATCCCCTGCAGAAGGAATAGCAACACACTCTAGTATTACAGCCTGGTGAATTCCACTGGACTGTATAGTCCATAGGGTCGCAGTAGTCGGACACGACTGACTGACTTTCTCTCACTCAAATATAGATATATGAGCTTCCCAGGTGGCGATAGTGGTTATGAACCTACCTGCCAGTGCAGGAGAAATAAGAGACAGGGGTTCAATCAAGAAGAATCCCCTGGGTCGAGAAAATCCCCTGGACGAGAACATGGCAAGCCTCTCCAGTGTTCTTGCCTGGAGAATTCCATGGATAGAGGAGCCTGGTAGGCTGCAGTCCGTGGGGTCACGGAGAGTTGGACATGACTGAACCAATTTAGCATGCATGCATGCATATAGATACATTCATATTAAAAAGTATATTAAGTACTACTGATGATGTTTTTGTCCTACTGCTGGATTAAGTTATTTTCCAAGTTATTCTTGCCAGCTACTGTCAGGAGACTATTGTAATGACTTAGGACAGTAATCATACAGTCCGTGTACTTTTTCAGCTACATGTTTTCATTATGTTTGCTTATCCAGTACTTAATTTTAAAAAAGTATGGATTTCTTTTAATAAAACAATTTGTTTTCTCTACTTCCTTTATTGATTTCCATTTTGTTTGAGGCCAAATGAACCTCCTGCAATCATATGTTGATTTCACTTGACTAGAAATATCTCTATTATCTAGATATTCTCTTCAGTTTGCACCATCCATCAGATCACACCCTTTTGTGTTTAAATGATAACCCAGATCAAGAAATAATTAGCACTGCTTGTGGATAAACTTTTTCAGGTTTATGTATGCTCTTAGAGAGGAGTACTACATTTGGGTCTGTTAGTTTTGACCCAGCCTGTGTCTGTTTACTCTGCTTCTTGCTGAGCATCTGGAGATAATTTATGAAGCCTCATGGCAGAGCTGCTTATAGTCATGCTCAACTAAACAGTAGAATTAGATATACATACAAGTATATGCATGTGAGTGTGGAAGTGTTAGTTGCTCTGTCATGTCCTACTCTGTGCAACCCTATGGACTGTGACCACCCCCTGCAGTGTCCTCTGTCCAAATCTGCTTTTAAGTCATTTACTCATTCAATAAATATTATTTGAACAACTTCATTTTGCCAGGTACTGGAAAACAGAAGAAGGAACAAAGATTAAAGAGAAATAGTCCAACACAAGAAGAAATAGAATATCTAGATAATTTTTAAATTTATTTTTGGCTCTGCAAGGCTGCAAGTTCCTAGAAGATGCAGTTTGTGATTTACTCATTTTTATTCCCTTAGCCCAAATATAGTGCCTTGTATTCTATACTTTCTCAGGAAACATTTGTTCTTTAAGTAAATCATGCAAAAGAATTGTATATTGACAGGATAGTATCTTACTTAGAGGGTTAGGCAAGCAAGGAATTTGACTGGGAATGGTCAAAAATGCATTAATCAATGAAAACATTAGAATCTGGTCTTCCCAGATGGCTTAGTGGGTAAAGAATCCTCTTCAATGCCGGAAACGCAGGAGATGAGGGTTCAATCCCTGCGAAGATGCCCTGGAGGAGAGCATGGCAACCACTCCAGCATTCTTGCCTGGAGACGCCCATGGACAGAGGAGCTTGACAGACTACAGGTTGTAGAGTCAGACACTACAGAAGCGATTTAGCAAGCAAGCGAAATTAGAATCTAAACCCAAGGGTCATATCTCAGAGTCTGAGATGATACTAATTTGATATTCCATCCAATCACAGATAAAATAATGAAAGGAACCCTAGTGATAATCTATCTCAAGCATGTCAGTTTATACATGAGTTCCCTCAAGTGCAGAAATGCTTTTCCTACTTAAAGAAGCAAGAAAGCTACAGCTAGAAGCAAGGTTTCCTCTCTTCTCTAGAGATTTCTTCAGCGCGTCACATTGCTTACCTCTGAAAGCTCTGTTGCTAGGCAACCGTGGGCTCTTTCAACCACTTAAGTTTTAAGTGCATTTTATAAAATTTCTCTGTTTGACAGATTTGAATGATGGTTGGGGTTTAGTAGTCAGAAAGAGCAAACCTGGAAATGGCCGGTTTGTGAGCTTAGTGCAGTTAAACCCAATCCATTTCCCCAGTGAGAAAATGGGACTGTCCTGACTGTTGGGAATGATAAACGGGATAATGGCATTACAGCATCAAGCACTCGGTGTTCACACGTACCCTAGGAAAGCTGATGAAGCACTCACATCTCTTTCAAAGGTAGCGAATATTAAACTCAGTATGTCCTTCTGGAATACAGCTTTTACATCAAATTACATTTTTAATTATTTTCTTTCACAGGATTCTCGCCTGGGATGTTCTGCATTTAATCTGATTTTTATAGCAACTCAGTGCAGCATAGAGTCTTTCCCTTTTCCCTGAATTTTTTTTTAAACTTTCCCTGGAAAATTGCCTCAGGATCCCTTCTGGCCCCCTGCTGAACTCTGGTTCTTTCTGTTCCCTTAGCTGATTGACCAAGGCAGCAAGTGGAAACTGAAGCTGATTCCAGAACTGGACTCAGCAGTGCAGCTGCTGTTTATCTGCAATGCACCACAAAATCTCTTCCAAGCAGATCTAGCCTTAATGCTGGTAATGTTCCAGTTTGGAACATGGACCACATATATAAGAGGATACAGTCTGTTGTTCTCCAAAGTGTTGGCAGTGAGGCACAGATTGTACCCAACTGCTGGTCTCCTGACAACACTTTTGCCCAGGAGGCAAACTCTGGACATAGGGCTCTTTCCCTCCAAACTGATAATTGTGAGTTTTCTTAACAGCTTGATCCAGTACTACCAATGTTAAGTCATCAATTAAGTTACAAGTGATAAAAGAGCTTAGGATATTTTTTTAACTTTTTATTTTCTATTGGGGTTTGGCTGCTTAACAATGTCATGATAGTTTCAGGTGAACAGTGAAGGGACTCAGCCATACATATGCCAGTGTCCATTCTCCCCCAAACATCCTTGCCATCCAGGCTGCCAGAGCTAAGGCTATTTTTATACTTGAAAATATTTGAAAGTGTCCAAGTGCCATATGCATTTTATTGAATAAATTCTTGAATTATTTGTAATAAAACATGTTAGAAGACAACATATAATCATTTAGTTTTATATAATACCTTTCAGATGATTAGATATTCTATTTTTAAAGTTCATAATGACCCTGAGAGGTAGCCTGCTCTGTAAAGAGAAGCTTTAGCTGTTTATACAGATGGGAGAACTGAGCCTTAGAGAGATAACACAACTTGCCCAAAAGCATTCCATGGAAAAGCTGGAAACTGAAACCAAGGCTTGCAACTTCAAATCCACTACACTACTAATGCTTCTCTTTGTCAACAGTCAGTAAACTATACTTAGAAGAAGTGAAGTGAAGTCACTCAGTCGTGTCCGACTCTTTGCGACCCCATGGACTGTAGCCTACCAGGCTCCTCTGTCCATGGGACTGGACTTCCCTAGTGGCGCAGATGGTAAAGCGTCTGCCTACAATGCAGGAGACCTGGGTTCAATCCCTGGGTCGGGAAGATCTCCTGGAGAAGGAAATGGCAACCCCCTCCAAGAAAATTCCATGGATTTTGCCGGGAAAATCCCATGGATGGAGAAGCCTGGGTGGGCTACAGTTCATGGGGTCGCAAAGAGTCAGACACGACTGAGTGACTACACTCACACTCAGTCCTGGAGTGGATTGCCACTTCCTTCTCCAGGGGATCTTCCCAACCCAGGGCTCGAACCCAGGTCTCCTGCATTGTAGACAGAGGCTCTATCGTCTGAGCCACCAGGGAAGTCCATTACTGAGCTATTTATCCCATCCTCTGCTTGGTAAAAAGAAATGGTAATTCTAACTATCTAATACTAATATGAAAAATAGCAAATGATTTCAGAAGCCTATCACACAGGCCCTGTGACTGAAACAGAGCAGGACTCTCTATTGAAACAGAGCAGGACTTTATGGCCCTTGCTACCACCATCCCTCCCTGCCTCTGCCCATCATGTCTTCTGTCTTCCTTTTGTCTGTGGAAAACTTTAGTCGAAAGATAAGTTTAATCAGAGAAGTGAGGAATGCTGAAACAAAGGAAAACAGTCAAAGGAGACTAAATAATAATAATGCAGGCATTAAAGATAGTCAAGGACCTTTAGTTCTTTCTCAAGGACTATAGATAATATTCTGAGTCCTATCCTGTGAGTTGCCTTATAGGTGCTGAAACACTAGATGGAGAGGTTACCTAAATGATGACCAGACTGTGCCCAGGACATGAGCTGCCCGATTCCAAGAACTGGCCACAAAGAAACGGGAACAAATGGACCCTGGGACTGAAGATTAACTGTACCTGAAACAACCAAGATGGTGCTGGTCAGACCACCATGGACCAATCTGAAGATGACCCTTAGAGCTGACTGTGCCGTTTCTGTATGTAGCTCCCTCCCCATTCTGTCTATAAAAGCTCTTGCCCCACTGGTTGCCTGTGGGAGTGGGGGAGTTGGCCTTTGGACAGATGCCCGACACCCTCCTCTTCTCAGCTGCCAGCATCTGAAGTAAAGCAAACATCCCTTTCCACCAGTCTGGCCTGTTTATTGGCTTTTGAGTGGTGAGCAGCCAGACCCCACATGTACCTTTGGGTAACACTTTGACTATGAATATGTTGATGGATTTGCTTATTAATTGATCTTACTGAAATATTTAAGCATTGATAAGATACAATAGTATAATGAAATCAATATTAATACTGGAAAGTCATTCATTTAATAGAAGAGAAAACTGACACCCAAAGAAGAACAAATTTTACTCTCTTGGGCATAAGCAAGCCAATTCTGATGGTGGTGCTGCTTTTTCATCTTACTAGTGTATCCTTTAGCAAGGAACTATAAAATTATTTCACATGGGTGTGATGCATTGAAGTGTTTTCCCATGTATTATCTCTTTTTTTATCCTCAACTCAACACTAATAATTTCTGTTTGGCACATGAGAAACTAGTGCATACCTCATTAAGAAAGTTTAAAGTATAACATTGCCTTGGAATGAATCAGGTTCTCGGTTAGAGATCACAAGTTCCTTAAAGAAACAGTGCATTGTATCTTAAGGCACTGACATGGTTTAACTACAGAAAAAGTCAGTTTCAAATCCAAATTTCCATAAATATTTATTTGCAGAGATATTTGTAGCAAATGGGCTTCCTTGGTGGCTCAGATTGTAAAGAATCTACCTACAATGCAGGAGACCCAGGTTCAGTCCCTGAGTTGGAAAGATCCCTTGGGGAGGGGAATGGCAAACTACTTTAGGACTCTTGCCTGGAGAATCCCGTGGACAGAGGAGCCTGGCAGGTGACAGCTCATGGTGGTGGAGAGTCGGACCCAGCTGAGCAAGTAACACACTTTTTTGCACCTGCAGCCCACTGGGCTGATATGCATTGAATCCTGGGACTTCTGCTTGTAGAGCTGGGAGGAAGAGTAAGGCACAGTGGCCAGCTTGCAGCTAAATGCCAAAGCCCTGCTAGAAGGAGCTTGACCTTGCAACTGAGGTCAGCTGAAGAGATAACCAGGTAGCTCTGAACATAGTGAAATAGGGGAACAAGACTTAGTTATGAGTTTCTAAGTGATCAGTGTTGAGGAGGAGAATCAGGTAGGCAGGACATGGTATGGAGAAATTGAAAGGGAGAGCAGCAGGACTCTTGGCAATCAGGTAAACTGTTGTTATGATTCTAGGAAATTTCCTCATAAGCAGATTCAAAATTGAGCCCCTTGAGGAGATAGGTATTATACTTCTATTAACACTCATTGTATTTTAAAGTAATGTCTTGTTACATACCTATCACCTCAATAGACTCTAAATTCTCTGGAGATAGGGAAAATCTCACCTTGTTACTGCTATAATGCAGTACCTGGCTGGCACATTGTAATTGTTCAATAAATATTTGTTTCAAAAACAAATGTATTGAAAAGTTACAGAGAACAAGAGAATTTTAATCATCGAGACTACACTGTTTTGGTGTTATTTAGTCACTAAGTTATGTCCAACTCTTTGAGACCCCATGGACTGTCACTTGCCAGGCTCCTTTGTCCATGGAATTCTCCAGGCAATAATACTGGAGCAGGTTGCCATTTCCTCCTCCAGAGGATCTTCCGGACCCAAGGATGGATCCCACATCTCCTGGATCTCCTACATGGCAGGAGGATTGTTTATCTTGGAGCCACCAGGGAGATTTGATAGGAGCAAATTAAAAAAAAAAAAAAAAACCTTCAGATGGTAACTAACAATTCAGGGAGAGGAACCTAACATGGAAATCAACTTGGGGTTATAGGGCCAGCTAGAAATTCTGGCTGTGCTATGCCCTTATTTCCACATACAAAATCCAAGGTCAACTTGACATGAAAAGAGATTCCATGTGATCACTGAAATGCAGACTGCAGTATGTGACTTAATCCCAAGATCAGCCAGAAAAAGGTGACTGCCAATTACAACCACTGTTTCTGTAAGGAGTGGCTCAGAGAACGTAAGTCTGCCTGCCAGTAGATCAAGCATTGGAGGGCCACAAAAGCATTAGGACACTTGTCCTTGTGTTAGGTCATTTTAAATAGACATTTCTGGCAGAGTCTGTAAAGTCCACATATTGGCTTCATTCTTTATTACAATTTGATGGAAAGCTGGGTATTGATTTTTTAAATAAAAGCAAGAAATACTTGGAAAGATTTTGATCATTTCCATTAACTTTATTAGAATTGCAACAAATCAACCACTGGGAAGATTAGAGAATTTGTGTAGAGAAGACAGAGTTCTGTATGAAATTTGTTTTGACCCATGCTCTGCCTCTCCCTAGGAAAGTGCAGTATGTTACCTAAAAACACTTCTAAAGATGTTGCTGTTTCTAACTTATGTTGTTTTTAATGTAAATAATTCTACTTGGAAAAGACTATTTGCTTATTTGTCTTCAGGTGAATTAAAGACTTCAGGAAATATCCAAACTATTCATTATGCATTTGTATCTGTTAATGGCATTTTCATTTCCCATTTGAACATCTTTTCCTATAAATAGTAAAAGGTAGCATTTAAGGATATGTCGGGCTCAGCTATAAGTCATGTTGGGTTAAGTGCTGTATGAGGTGAAGCTGAGACATGGTCAGATTGAGACCAATGGAACTAACTCGAGTGTATTTTACTTTGCATCCTAGAACGTAGGGAAGGGTCTGAAGCAGAGTTTACATGCTCTGAAAATGAATGAAGGAATGAATGAAAAAAATGAAACAGGGAACGAATGAACTAATCTTTAAGGATGTATGCCAATTGTCTGCCCAGCAATGTAAAGCCCAGGACTTCTCTGGTAATCCAACTGTTAAGAGTCCACCTGCCAAGTCAGGGAACATGGGTTCGATTCCTTGTCCAGGAAGATCCCCACATGCCATGGAGCAACTAAGTCCATGCACCACAACTACTGAGGCAGAGCCCTAGAGCCCATGATCTGCAACAAGAGAAGCCCCACAATGAGAAGCCCTTGCATCACAACCAGACCATAGACCGTGCTGGCTGCAACTAGAGAAAGCCTGCACACAGCAATGAAGACCTAGCACAGTCAAAAATCAATTAATTAAAAAAACTAAAGCCCCAAAAGATCAAGACAAATAGGTTACTTCTAGTAGTTATAGAATCCAGGTCAAGCCTGTGGCTCATGAAAAGAGTCCCCATACTTTGAGAGGCCAGCATGGCTCATTCTTGAGGAAAGGTAGGTGCCACCAACAATGGCGAGGTCAAAGGTTAAGACTTATTTTATCATAGAACTGAATAGTTGAACAGGAAAATAAGACACAGCCGTTCAGAACAAAGAAGTACACTTCAGAGGTAAATCTTAAGGCTGTATCCTTGTGACATTCAGATGTCACAAGGTAAAGCAATATCCATTAATTAGGGAACTGGATGCTGTTTATGTACTTCTTTCTGTTTTGACGGAGAGTGGCTAAAGGCTCAGAAAGTAGTTAAGCCACGAGTGAAATGTTTCAGCGTCTCATGATGGGACAGGGATGAGTAAAGTGGGAGGTGACGGCAGAAAATTCCTGCTAAGAACAGAACAGGCTTCCCGGGTGGCACTCGTGGTAAAGAGCCTGCTTGCCAATGCAGGAGACACAAGAGAGGCAGGTTCGATCCCTGGGCGGGGAAGATCCCCTGGAGGAGGAAATGACAACCTGTACTCACTCCACTAATCTTGCCTGGAAAATTCCATGGACAGAGAAGTCTGGCAGGCTACAGTCCATGGGGTCATAAAGAGTCGGACACGACTGAGCAACTAATACAAATAAAATATCATCCAGAATGAAAAAATTTCACCCAGAATAAAGGGAAGACAGTAAAGAAGATGGCAAGAGGGAAGAATCTATGCAACTTTTTGTAATCCCTACAACTATTTGTTGTAGGTTTCCGTTTCTCCTAGTTTTGTAGACAAGGAAAGGAAAGCTCATGTAATTCAAATAGCTTGTCAGAAATTACAATTCAGAAAGTGATAGAGCGAGGTGTCAAATCTAGATCTTTTCCAAGATCACGACACTTTCAACCACCTTAAAACTCCGAGGACTTAGGTCTGTGAACTGTAAAGGAGACAGAAGACTCAGATCTTCTTTTCTGGAATAAACTTTCATCATCTTATTAGTTATTAAGAATTACGGCCATTTGGGGGCTTCCTGGTGGCTTCCCTGGAGACCTGGGTTCAGTTTCTGGGTTGGGAAGATCCCCTGGAGAAGGAAATGGCAATCTACTTCAGTATTCTTATCTAGAAAATCCCATAGACAGAGGATCCTGGTGGGCTACTGTCCATGGGGTCACAAAGAGTTGGACATGATTTAGTGACTAAGCAACAACAACAAATTCCTTAACTGGATTCATCATTTTTTCACACATAAACAGATTTATACTTTGTTCTCCAGCACATAAACCAATAGCAACCTCCAACCTGCCAAAGACAAGTGTATGAGAAAGTAGAATCCACGGAATATACTGGATATTTCAGAAGCTGTGGGATCTGGTACACATAGCAGACCTTAGTTTGTGATTCTTTTGCTCTTTTAGTTCAAGTATGATACATTTCTAGCCTGCAGATACAGATATTGTGATTCAGCAGAAAAGAAAATTAGGGTTTCTTTTTAAAATCAAATTGATCATTGACATTATAATATGTTTTTAATGGCGATGAGTGGCATTTGCTTCTTTAATCTAACGATACATTATGTATATATCACATAGAATGTCTTTAGTATTAAGAGTTTTCTATAACACTGCATCATGTAGGATTTACAAACATAAGGGTTAAAGTATTAGAAACTATTTTTAAGCAACTTGGAAAGTGAACAGCCAATGAAACATTCTTTGGGTGAGGTAATGCTATTTGCCGGTGCTTCACTGGTTGAATTTAAAATTCTTGTCTCCAGGAGTTGAAGGATAAGTTTCTCTGCAACCAGAAAGAACTGGATAGTCTCCAATTGCTTATATAAGATATTTTATGATCATTCAATAAAAGCAAGTCCCTCCTCAACTTGACAATAACTTCCTCTGAATTATATCTCAGCAACACTCGTACGTAAACTCATACATAAACACCGCAGGGATCCTTGTTGGGTCCAAAAGAAAACCTACATAAGAAATTAAGAAACACAGAGTTAAATGCTCACTGATTATATCTGTGTACTGTGTTGTAAAGAATACTGCACCAGAAGTTAAGACACCTTTCCCTCCTCTCAGCTCTGATAAAATCATCTTTGTAACTTTGTGCTGGTACTACTTCTAGAATGTAATTTATCATTTTAAAATTTGATTTTATTAACATTTTAAACATTTTATTATTGGAGTATGATTGCTTTACAATGTTGTGTTAGCTATACGTGTACATACAGCCCCTCCTTCTTGGGTTTTCCTCCCACCTCCCATCCCACCCCTCTAGGTCAACGCAGAGCACTGAGCTGAGCTCCCTGTGCTGTAGAGGAGGCTCCCACTAGCTGTGTATTTTACACACACCAGTGTGTACATGTCACTACTACTCTCCCAATTCATCCCACCTTCCACCCCCATGTTTTTTCTATTCTCTTTTTCTTTCCTTTTTGGGAGACTTTGGATTTCTTAGCTCACAATGATAATAACTGTGCTGCTGCTGCTGCTGCTGCTGCTGCTGCTAAGTCACTTCAGTCATATCCGACTCTGTGCAACCCCATAGATGGCAGCCCACCAGGCTCCCCTGTCCCTGGGATTCTCCAGGCAAGAGCACTGGAGTGGGTTGCCATTTCCTTCTCCAGTGCATGAAAGTGAAAAGTGAAAGGGAAGCTGCTCAGTCATGTCCAACTCTTTGCGACCCCATGGACTGCAGCCTACCAAGCTCCTCCATCCATGGATTTGCCAGGCAAGAGTATTGGAGTGGGGTACCATCGTCTTCTCTGAATAACTGTGCTAGTCCAACCTATTTCATAGAATTTTGCATGCAAGGACATCTAATTACATACTGTATATGTAAGAGTTATAAAAGACATTAATGTCTACCTCGAATTCCAGACCTGCCTATAATTTTAAGAAAGACAACACTGATGATTTCTTATTTTTGAGGCAACATAGCACACTTTATAAGCAAGCACAGAAAGCCTCTTGGCTAGAAGTAGTACTTTCATATGCTGAAGAGTCCCTGAAGCTGAGAAAGCTGTCTATGCTTTAACGCTAGAGAGAAAGATGCAGGCTTTCTCTGGTCAGAGTTCTATCCAAGCTGCTTTGAAGCTTAATTATCTAATTAGATGACCACTTCTATCTTTGTGAAATATGGAAATACTGTTGGTGACTTTGGGACACTTAACTTCCATCATCATACCCATAGGTTTTGAGGCAAGTAAACCACCTTGACGTTACAATGTCTGACCATCTATGTGTACGATCCACTGCATAGGCAGAACTACAGCTTTAAGTTTCTTGCTATCTTGGCAAGAACAAATGCAACATATTTCTTTTCTAAGAGACAGCACTGGTTATAGATTTTTAACACATTCAAAAGCAAACTCCTGATCTCCTCACCACTCAACTCCCTCCTTCCAAAATCACCACTCCTCTGATCTTAGTAGTAATCTTAGTCTTCATGTTGTTAAGAGAAAACACCATGGAAGCATCTGTCTTTCTTTTTTTCCTCCTTCATCCACCTGTGACTCTATCAGCAAATCCTGCAGGCCTATCTCCAAAAATATATTCACAAACCAGCCCAGTGTTTGGCTACTGCTGCTCAAAATGCCGTCGTTTTCCTCTGCATTATTACACTCACCCCTTAACTACTCTCTTTGCTTATGCCTTTGTCCTCATAAAGTCTACAGTCATTTGAGTGATCATTTTAAAAACAAAGACAGCTACATCACTCCCCTCTTCCCAACCCTCCAATGGTCCCATTTTACTCAAAATTAAAATCCAGAGGCCTTACTATGATCTGGCCCTACCATCTCCAGTGTACCGCCTCTCTCTTATCACCAGCCCCTTCTGCTCCTTGAATAATTCAACACTCCAACCTTACCTTTGCACTGGGTGTCCGTATGGGATTTGTACAGAATGATTCTCTCTCTCTCTCTCTCTCTCTCTCTCTCTCTCTGGATTTTTCCTCTGTTATTACCTTCTCAGAGATCTTTCTCAGATCACTCCATATAAAACAACATCTTCTATATAAACCCCATCTCTTTTACATTGTTATATTTTTATATTGCTATTTTTTTGCACTGCTATATTTCCCCCATGTTTCTTACTGTCATTTTCTTGCACTACAAAATAAACTCTATGAGAATGAGAACTTGCTCTGGATTTTTCTCCATATTCTCAGCCTCTAGCAGTAGGTGCTGAAAAAATATTTAACAAAGTACTCAGGAAAGGTTCTGTTTAATATGTCTTTTGAGGTAGGCATGAGGCAGTTTAATATTTAAGAAACACTGAAGTGCAACTATGAAGTACTGACTTTCCTAAAATACTGCAATCCATATGCTCCTGAGAGAGTTTTTTTAGCATTTAATCAGTGTCAATATCATTGGAATAAGTGTACAGTTGCTTAAGGATATTATATTGATTAGGCAAATATGGAAAAGTAGCACATAACAAATGCTTAGACTTCCTTAGACACTGGGCGATTTTCTTTGGTTAGCATTTTTATCTCATTTAGAGAATCTCAGTCGTGTCTGACTCTTTGTGACCCCATGGACTGTAGCCTACTACGCTCCTCCATCCATGGGATTTTCCAAGCAAGAGTACTGGAGTGGGTTGCCATTTCCTTCTCCAGAGGATCTTCCTGACCCAGGGATCAAACCCAGGTCTCCCACACTGTAGGCAGACGCTTTACCATCTGAGCCACCAGGGAAGTCCTTAGAGAATCTCAGTGGGCAATAATTATTTAGATGTACATATACTTTTGTGATATTTTATAAAACTAGTTTTTATGTGTAAGTATGAACATATATGTATTAATGTGATATTAGAATGAGATGATTGGATGGCATCACTGACTCAATGGACATGGGTTTGGATGAACTCTGGGAGCTGGTGATGGACAGGAGCGCCTGGAGTGCTGCAGTTCATGGAGTCAAAGAGTCAGACATGACTGAGCAACTGAACTGAACTGATGGTGGCTCAGACGGTAAAGCGTCTGCCTGCAATGCAGGAGACATGGGTTCGATTCCTGGATTGGGAAGATCCTCTGGAGAAAGAAATGGCAATCCACACTTTTGCCTGGAAAACCCCTTGGACGGAGAAGCCAGTCCATGGGGTCGCAAAGAGTCGGACATGACTGAGCAGCTTCACTTCAGGTACTTCATAGATAATCAAAGTATGACATACAAGTAAGTTAGTCTTTAAACACAAATTAACCATCATGTAGGTTGGAAAGAACATCAGTTCTGTAGAATTTTTAAAGTGGTCTGGAAGAATCAGTGTACCTCTCAGAGATTCTCATTTATGTTCCTCAAAGGGAACAACATGGCATATGTTAAGGAAAAATTATTTATTCTGACTTTAGCTAAAATGTTAAGGACTATTGCAAAAGGTTTCAAGATTATCACAACAGAAGAGATGTGCATATTAAGTCACTTCATGCCCAACTCTTAGTGACCTCATGGACTATAGCCCACCAGGCTCCTCTGTCCTTGGGATTCTCCAGGCAAGAATACTGGATTGGGTCGCTATGCCTGCCAATAGAGGAGATAGATAGGGTTTAATATTGAATACAGAAAGACAGCTGGAGATTCATAGCCAAATTGCTGACCTAAAGGTCAGTCAGAAGAAAATTACCAAGAGAAAACATAAAGGGCAGGGAGAGCTTTGCTAAACTTAACAGAATTTTTGCTAAAACTGAACTCAACAGTCCAAAGGACCTAAGGGCAATGTGAAGTCACAAAGAGAGCTCAGAAGAACATGGCTAAAGTTTGGGGAAAGAGTCTTTGTCACATAAAAGGTCTTGTCAAGAGCCCATCTGAAGTCCCTTTGCTTCCAGCTATCAATAATCAAATAAGAACCACTTATTGCTTAATTCAACAGTATTCATTCACCCAGCTTGCTCTAGGCACCGCACTGAATAAGGAGGGAATACATTTGAACATGATGCATTCCTGACGTGGGAGCTCCCATCTAGTGAGGAAATCAAGGGGTAAGTTAATAATTACAGTGTAATAAAGCATATGCTTTATTAAAGGTATAAAGCATTCCTACTATAGAAACACAGGGATGGAGAGGGAGTTAGTGCTAAGTAGGAGAGAAAAGAACAGGGGTAGAGAAGATTCTTTGGGACTGGATCCAGAAAGAAGAGGAGGCATTAAACAGAAAAATAAGATTGCCTTTTTCAAGGCAAAAGCAGCAACAGTTACACAGGTACACAAAGAAACATAGAAGATCAAATGTGACAACTTACTGAGAAATGTAGAAAGAAGCTAGACAAGCATTGGGAATCTGGAGGAAAACAGAAATAGTCTGATAGTCACCTGGAGCCAGAGAGTGAAAGACATTGTACTTGAATACTTCATGGACTTGGGCTTGACCTTTGATGAGAGGAGAAAGTAAGATTTGTCATCTAGAAAGATTTCTCTGGCATGAGTGGAAGAGGATAGACTGTGGTGTGCATGTGTGCTCAGCCGTGTCTGACTCTTTTGCGATACCATGGACCATAGCCCACCAGGCTCCTCTTGTCCATGGGATTTCCCAGGCAAGAATACTGAAGTGAGTTGCCATTTCCTCCTCCAGGAGATCTTCCTGACCCAGAGAATGAACTTTTATCTGCCGCATTGGCAGGTGGATTCTTTACCACTGAGTCACCAAGGAAACCCTAAATTGTAACAGGAACAGGCCAAATGGACGTAGGCTAACTTAGTATTTCCAGAGCCTAGGAGAAAAAAAAAAAATACTGAAGGTCTCAAGGACAACTAACACCCCTGGCAAGAAAATTACAGATTTTAGAGGAGAGAGATTTCTATTAATAATCCAAAATGAGGTATAAGGAAAAGTTAAAACTTGACAATAGTTTCCGGATTTCTGGGTTGGGTGTTTGTGAAGACAGTACTGGTATCCACAAACACAGGAGTACAGAGAAGAATAGGTTGTCTGTGGGGATGCAAGGAGACTTGCTTTGAATATGTTCAGTTTAAGGTGCTTGGTGCTTGAGGGTCGTGTGTGTGTGGGTTTGCTGCACAGGAGAAAGTGGATGTTGAGAAGGGAATTTGCAAATCATCACAGAAACTGAAGTCTGAAGCCCTGGAGAAGCAAAGGGGATCCAGGAAGAATATCAGGTAAGGAGTTAAGTCAAAAATGGAACCCTGAGGCACCAACACTTAAGAAAAAGCCTTGTGTGTCTGATAAGAAAAGCATGTTTTATATTATATAATCCCAACTGTTGTTTTTTATTAATTTATTTTAATTGGAGGAGAGTTACTTTACAATATTGTGATGGTTTTTGCCATACATTAACATGAATTGATCACAGGCACACACGTGTTCCCCCTATCCTGAACCTCCTCCAACCTCCCTCCCCACCCATCCCTCTGGGTTGTTCCCAAGCACTGGCTTTGGGCGCCTTGCTTCATGCATTGAGCTTGCACTGGTCATCTATTTTCCATATGGTAATGTACATGTTTCAATCCTATTTTCTCAAATCGTCCCATCTTCGCCTTTAAATAGGATATATTAAAGAGAAAAGCCTTGTTTTGAGAGCAGATTGATAGGTTAGGGTAAGCAAATTTGAGCTAGGCAAGTTTGCTGAGTTACTCTGCACATTAAAAAGAACTGAAATTCCTTACAGAAAAAAATAGAGGAAGAAAGAATGCAAAAGAAAGGCAGGATGCTTAGCGTGATCAGAGGGATACACCTTGGCGGGAACTTTAGGAAAGAAATAGGCTGTAAAGAGACATTCTGTGTTCGGTTTTAAGTTCTCGCTCCCAAATGAAAATTTCACTAAGTCTTCAGTCCACTGATGTCTTTGTGCCTGTGGATTCACTGGCACTGGGTGTGGGGTTGGTAGTCAGTTCTCAAAAATCTATTGCTCTCCACTTTTGCTGTTTACTACAGTAGAAAATAACACAACGTTGTAAAGCAACTGTACTCCAAAAATTTTTTTTTAATGGAAGAGATTAAAAGACAATATTCAAAATTAGTTCAGTTCAGTCACTCAGTCGTGTCCGACTCTTTGTGACCCCATGAATTGCAGCACGCCAGGCCTCCCTGTCCATCACCAACTCCCGGAGCTTACCCCAAATCATGTCCATCCAGTCAATGACACCCTCCAGCCATCTCATCCTCTGTCATTACTTTCTCTTTCTGCCTTCAATCTTTCCCAGCATCAGAGTCTTTTCCAATGAGTCAGTTCTTCACATCAGGTGGCCAAAGTATTGGAGTTTCAGCTTCAACATTAGTCCTTCCAATGAATATTCAGGCCTGATTTCCTTTAGGATTGACTAGCTGGATCTCCTTGCTGTCCAAGGAACTCTCATGAGTCTTCTCCAACACCACAGTTCAAAAGCATCAATTCTTTGGCACTCAGCTTTCTTTATAGTCCAACTCTCACATCCATACATGACTACTGGAAAAACCATAGTTTTGACTAGATGGATTTTTAATATGCTTTTAAATATGCTGTCTGATTTTTAATATGCTCTCTAGGTTGGTCATATCTTTTCTTCCAAGGAGTAAGCGTCTTTTAATTTCATGGCTGCAGTAACCATCTACAGTGATTTTGGAGCTCCCCCCAACACCCCCTCCCCCAAAAATAAAGTCTCACTGTTTCCATTATTTCCCCATCTATTTCCCATGAAATGATGGGACCGGATGCCTGATCTTAGTTTTCTGAATGTTGCACTTTAAGTCAACTTTTTCAATCTCCTCTTTCACTTTCATCAAGAGGCTCTTTAATTCTTCTTCACTTTCTGCTATAAAGGTGGTGTCATCTGCATATCTGAGGTGATTGATATTTCTCCTGGAAATCTTGATTCCAGCTTGTGCTTCTTCCAGCCCAGCGTTTCTCATGATGTACTCTGCATATAAGTTAAATAAACAGGGTGACAATATATAGCCTTGGTGTACTCCTTTCCCATTTTTGAACCAGTCCATTTGTCCACGTCTGGTTCTACCTGTTGCTTCTTGACCTGCATACAGATTTCTCAAGACGCAGGTCAGGTGGTCTGGTAGTCCCATCTCTTTAAGAATTTTCCACAGTTTGTTGTGATCCACACAGTCAAAGGCTTTGGTGTAGTCAATAAAGTAGATGTTTTTTCTGGAACTCTCTTGCTTTTTCTACGATCCAGCAGGTGTTGGCAATTTGATCTCTGGTTCCTCTGCCTTTATTATATTCAAAATAGAGGGGGCTATGAGAGACTAAGCCATACGAGCTGATCAAAAAGTATTGGGTCGAGGGTTCCTTATTTCCCATAGGAATGGGAAGGTCCCAGTTGACGTTTATGTTACGTAGTATTTGTCGTTGTTGTTTAGTCCCTAAATCATGTCCAATTCTCAGGCTCCTCTGTCCATAGGATTTTCCAGGCAAGAATACTGGAGTGGACTGCCATTTCCTTCTACAGGGGATCTTCCTGCCTCTGTGATCAAACCCACATCTCCTGCTTTGGCACGCAGATTCTTTAACACTGAGCCATCAGAGCAGCATATTACACAGCATGCTGCTATGCTGCTAAGTCGCTTCAGTCGTGTCCGACTCTGTGCAACCCCATAGACGACAGCCCACTAGGCTCCCCCATTCCTGGGATTCTCCAGGCAAGAATACTGGAGTGAGTTGCCATTTCCTTCTCCAGTTACACAGTATAGACATACATAAATAATACCTATGAATAAGTAATATACACTGGCTCTAGCTAACTAGCTACGTGATTTTAGGCAAGTTGCCAATCTTTTCCCATATATCAGCTCTTTCATGTTGCCTCCATATTCATATATCAAACTCAAATTCAAAATGATAGTCTCATTGAGATGCATAGCATGAACCATCATATTTAGTTATATATTTAACCATATTGTCTATATATTTAACCACCTTTCTACATTCATTACCATGTTTATATGCAAAATGTCACTTCATTATACATCCCAAAATAATACAGAAAGAATATATATGTATATGTGTGTATATATATATATATATATATATATATACTCTTTTAAAGCCACATTATCAATTTCTGATTTTAGAAAATGACTTTTAATTTAATGAGGGTTTTGTAATTAGGTAGATCATGCACAACAGATAAAAGAAACTGAAAAACATTTCCAAGAGACCAAAAAGTTAATCAGAAAGGCTTTTCTATACAGGTCAATGCAGCAAAGCAAACCTCATCTCATTGTGCAGGCAGACTGCAGTCAGGTTTTCATGCTGCCCCGTGAGTCCCCAAGGACGCTCTTGATCTTGCTGCAGATACTGCGGAGATGTGGGTATGGTTTCTAATACAGAAGCTGACTGTCTATGAATATTCATAGACACACTCTAGCTAAACCCTCTGATGGTTTTCTGGGAACAGTTAAAATAGAAACAGTAAATTTTCTATAGCTCACCAGATACAGTTAGTTAAGGAGGAAGATTGCTAAACTCTTGGGAAATGAATGTATAAAGCACCCCACTCCCAAGAGCGAATCTCCTCTGAATCAGCCTCCCCTGAGCTATGGGGGCTTGTGACTCTAAACAAATTGGTAAGAAATGAGGAGAACAATTCAGCTAGCTATAAAACAAAACAGAATCATCTTCTTTCTTAAAATAGTGTCTGTAGCTGGATATTTTTGGATCCCCAGGATGGGTCCCAAAACTCAGATGGACTCAAACCTATTTATTTTGGTCAAACTGTCCACCTAAAGGGTCATTTTCCCCTGAATCATCAGCTGATCTTTGTAAGAGTTGGGAAAAATATAAAACTGTAAAAATAAGCCAAAATGCTTTTAATCCCCTACACAAAATTAAAATTATAAAAGTGAACACAATGGACTAGTATTTATTCATCATATATACATTCCCTTATGCAAATTTTAAACTTGTCTACTTATCTAACTAACCTATTAATATATAATACTAATTTTTCTCTTTCTGACTTACTTCACTCTATATGACATGCTCTAGGATGAACTTAATATTTTTAGGACTTTTTAAAGAGCAGTTTTAGGTTCACAGCAAAATTGAGGTGAAGGTACAGAGATTTCCCATATACTTGCTGCATAGCCTTCCCCATTATCAACATCCCCACCGGAGTGGTACATTTGTTTAAACTGATGAGCCTACGCTGATATATCATAAGCATCCAAAGTCCATAGCTTATGTTGGAGTTCACTCTTGCTGTTGTACATTTTGTGCATTTGGTTAACTGTATAATAACATGTATCCATCATTACAGGATCATACAGAATATTTTCACTGGCCTTAAGATCCCTTGTGCTTCATCTTTTCCTCTCTCCACACTCCCAACCCCTGGCAACCACGAATCCTTTTACTTTCCACATAGTTTTGCCTTGTCCAGAACATCATATAGTTGGAATTATACAGTATGAAGCCTTTTCAGATTGACTTCTTTCACTCAGTAATGTGCATTTAAGTTTCTTCCCCGTCACTTTATTTTTGATAGCTCATTTCCTTTTAGTACTGAATAATATTCCATTGTCTGGATGTACCCCTATACATTTAACCATTTATCTACTGAAGAACATCTTGGATGCTTCCCAATTTTAGTAATGATGAATAAAGCTTCTACAAACATTTGTGTGCAGGTTTTTGCACAAACATGTTTCAACTTCTTTGGGCAAGGAGTACCAAAGAGTGCAGTTGCTGAATCCTATGCAGAGGATGTTTAGTTTTGAGTTTTCTTAAAAAAAAAAAAAAGCCATCAAACTATTTTCCAAAGTAGCTGCACTATTTTACGTTCCCACCAGTGACAAATGAGAGAGCCTATCACTTCACATTCTTCACCAGCATTTGGGATTGTCAGTGTTCCATTTTTGGCCATTCTAATAGATATGCAATGGTATTTTATAATTTTTTAAATTTGAATTTCTCTCATCAGATATGATGTGAAGTATCTTTTCATGTTTGCTTTCCATCTGTACCTCTTCTTTTGAGAGGTGTCTATTCAGTTCTTTGACCCATTTTTAAATTGGGTTATTTTCTTATTGTTAAGTTTTAAGAATTTTTTGTATATTTGGGATAACAGTCTTTTACCAGATACATTTTCTGTAAATATTTTGTCCTAATATGTGTCCTGTCTTATTATTCTCTGGACTTTGTCTTTCTCATAGCAGAAGTGTTTAATTTTAATGAAGTCCAGCTTATCAATTATTTCTTTCATGGATTATGCCTTTAGTGTTATATCTCAAAAGTCACCATCATACTCAAGGTCATCCATATCTTGTCTTTATGTTATCTTCTAGAAGTTTTGTAGTTTTATATTTTACAGTTAGATCTGTTATCCATTTTAAATTAATTTTTGCACTCATAACTTTTATTACATATGCTGCTTTTTAAGTACTCCTCTAAATGTATTATAGAATGACTATCACATCCATTCCCTGAAATAACATTACTCAGAGTTAATAGTTTTAATTTTTACTTTATTGGAGTACCATTGATTAACAATGTTGTGTTAGTTTCCAGTGTACAACAGAACGATTCAGTTATACATATACATGTATCTATTCTTTTTCAAGTTATTTTCTGAATTAGATTCAGCTCAGTTCAGTTCAGTCATTCAGTCGTGTCTAACTCTTTGTGACCCAATGGACTATAGCATGACAGGCTTCCCTCTTTATCAACAATTGCTGGAGCTTGCTCAAACTCATGTCCATTGAGTTGGTGATGCCAGCCAATCATCTCATCCTCTGTGGTCCTTCTCCTCTTGCCAATTAGGTTGGTTGCAGAATATTAAGCAGAGTTCCCTGTGCTATACAGTAGGTCCTTGTTGGTTATTCATTTTAAATATATTAATAGCAGTGTGTATATGTCAATCCCAAACTTACTATCCCTCCAGAATACTTCCCCCTGGTAACTATAAGATTTGAGCTAATTTTTATGAAGAGTGTAAGTTCCATGTCTAGATTTCATTCTTTTGCAGAAAATGTCCAGTTGTTCCAGCACTATTTGTTAAACAGATTATCTTTGTTCTGTTGTATTGCCT
This sequence comes from Nanger dama, assembly GCA_917880005.1. Lineage (NCBI taxonomy): Eukaryota > Metazoa > Chordata > Mammalia > Artiodactyla > Bovidae > Nanger > Nanger dama. The sequence continues at coordinate 3,010,652 of CAKJTW010000078.1, read as the reverse complement.
TTTCTCCTTTGTCAAATATCAGTTGACTAAATATGTGGGTCTATTTGTGGGCTTTCTACTCTCTTCCATTGATCTATTTGTCCATTCTTTTGCCAATAACACACTGTCTTGATTACTGCAGTTTTAGAAGAAGTCTTGAAGTGGGATAGTGTCAGTCCACCAACCTAGTTCTTCTCTTTCATATTGTGTTGGCTATTCTGGCACAATATAATTAAATGTATATTTTATATATCTAAAAATATTATTATCTTACTATATATAGCTGGTTTTAGAAAAGGCAGAAGAATCAGAGATCAAATTGCCAACATCCGCTGGATCACCAAAAAAGAAAGAGAGTTCCAGAAAGACATCTATTTCTGCTTTATCGACTATGCCAAAGCCATTGACTGTGTGGATCACAATAAACTGTGGAAAATTATGAAAGAGATGCGAATACCAGACCACCTGACCTGCCTCTTGAGAAAACTATATGCAAGTCAGGAAGCAACAGTTAGAACTGGACATGGAACAGCAGACTGGTTCCAGCTAGGAAAAGGAGTACATCAAGATTGTGTATTGTCACCCTGCTTATTTAACTTATGTGTAGAGTACATCATTGGAGAAGGAAATGGCAATCCACTCCAGTGTTCTTGCCTGGAGCATCCCAGGAACGGGGGAGCCTGATGAGCTGCTGTCTATGGGGTCACACAGAGTTGGACACGACTGAAGTGACTTAGCTGTAGCAGAGTACATCATGAGACACTCTGGGCTGGAGGAAGCACAGGCTGGAATCAAGATTGCCAGGAGAAATATCAATAACCTCAGATATGCGATGACACTACCCTTATAGCAGAAAATGAAGAAGAACTAAAGAGCCTCTTGATGAAAGTGAAAGAAGAGAGTGAAAAAGTTGGCTTAAAGCTCAACATTCAGAAAACGAAGATCATGGCGTCTGTGCCCATCACTTCACGGGAAATAGATGGGAAAACAGTGGAAATAGTGGCTGATTTTATTTTTCTGGGCTCCAAAATCACTGAAGTTGGTGATTGCAGCCATGAAATTAAAAGATGCTTACTCCTTGGAAGGAAAGTTATCACCAACCTAGACAGCACATTAAAAGCGGAGACATTACTTTGCCAACAAAAGTCCGTCTAGTCAAAGCTATGGTTTTTCCAGTGGTCATGTATGGATGTGAGAGCTGGACTATAAAGAAACCTGAGTGCAGAAAAACTGATGATTTTGAACTGTGGTATTAGAGAAAACTCTTGATAGTCCCTTGGACTTCAAGGAAATCCAACCAGTCCATCCTAAAGGAAATCAGTCCTGGGTGTTCTTTGGAGGGACTGATGCTGAATCTGAGACTTCAATACTTTGGCCACCTGATGCGGAGAGCTGACTCATGTGAAAAGACCCTGATGCTGGGAAAGACTGAGGGCAGGAGGAGAAGGGGACGACAGAGGACGAGATGGTTGGATGGCATCACTGGCACAATGGCCATGGGTTTGGGTGGACTCCGGGAGTTGGCAATGGACAGGGAGGCCTGGCGTGCTGCGGTTCACAGGGTCTCAAACAGTCAGAAACAACTGAGAAACTGAACTGAATACTATATACTGTTGATAACTTTTTTCATGTTATATCAAGATCATGCTCCCAGTGTAATTCCCTGGCAGTCCAGTGGTTAAGACTTCCCCTTCCAATGATTTGATCCCTGGTTGGGGAGCAGGGATCCCACAAACCTTGAGGCCAAAAAGCAAAACATAAAATAGGAGCAATATTATAACAAATTCAATAAAGACTTTAAACACCTGGTCCACATTTTTTTAAAAATCTTTAAAAAAGAGATTATTCTCCCAAATCTTTAGCAATGATCTCAAAATTCCACATTATGGATATACTATCACTTATTTGGAGAGGCAATGGCACCCCACTCCATTACTCTTGCCCAGTGTTTTTTAAATAAGTACTTTGCAATTTTTGCTACCATAAATAAGAATATAACAAACTTTCTTGTATATAAATCCTGTGGACCTCTTTAGATAATGTCTTATGAATAAAGTTCTTGATTAGAATCTTAGCCAGGATAATCTTCACAAAATTTTGGAAAATTTATCAGAATTTTCACTCAGAAATGAACACTTCTTCTTTCCCTACATTTTCATCATCATTAATAATGAAAACTATGGTCATGTTGATGAAAGCAAAAAGCTTTAATCTGCATTCTTTGATTGCTAGAAAAGTCAAAATCCTTTCTGATTATTTCCTCTTTCCTCCCTCTTTCCTTCCTCTTCTCTTGCCTCCTCTCTTTTTCCTTCTGTTTTATTTTTCTTCTGTATTTTGATAATGGTTGTATTATATCTTCTATCATTATCAGATACCTTTTAAGCATGTGCATTTTTTTGTTAAATGAATTGGAAAGCTTATCATCCTTGTTTTTCCTTCTAATCTGACATAATTTGTCATGGACACTAAATCTTGAAAACTCACAGTAAAAATGGGTCTGGAATTAGTTGGAACTACAGTATTTTTCAGATGAAATTTTTCTAACCAAAAAAAAAAAATATTCTCTTTGCCATATCCATGGTCACCCCATTTCTTCTATTTTGAGCCCATTGAAGTAAAAAAAATATTGTGAGATAACTGTACATTTCTTTTTCAAGACAAAAATGTGTCAAGAGTTCTACATATTAGATTATTTACTAAAAACACTCCTTTTGTTTCATCAATCATGTACCTTTCATTTTACAATAATAAATCATCTAACCTTATTTTAGAATAAAGAGGTTGAAATTAAACTCTTAAAATGTTTGATTTTCTTAAAACAAAATAAACATTGAGTACATGTTGAAAATATTAATGCTCATGTCCACTCCTGAGCAGTATGAGTCAGTACTCTGTGTTTGCATTTAAAGTCCAGTGTGATTTCTATCTTCATATACATTTGGAAAATTCTACTTTGAGACCAAGAGAAAGTCATGCAAACAGTAGGTCTAAAATCCAAGAAAATAGCACCAGAAGCATAGAAAATAGAAAATAATGTATTCCCCTCTTACATGAAAGACAGTTAATATTTTCCTATTCCTAATTATTATAGAGTTGGACATAACTGAGCAACTGAACACCAACAAAGATAATTTTAAAAGTTTGAGCAAACCATACATGACATGCAAAACCAGATGTGTTTCCCAAATTATTAGAGAAAGCCAAACCAAACAAGAAAACTTAGCTTAAAAAGAAAAACAAAGAAAAGATAAAATGGGGTAAAGAAGACAAAACGTGAGTTATGGTAAGATATTTAATCAAAATACTCTAATTATTCCTACAGAGTGGTTAACAAAAGCAAAGAATAGCACTGTTATTAATTCTTAATCACTGGAAATCTGAGAGACAAACCAAAATTCATTCTAACATTTTTATTGACTAAATGGCTATATTTTCATATAGTTATTTTTCTATATGAATTATTTAAATTACATACTCAAAATTTCTCTGCACTATTTGTCATTAAAGAAATAAAATGTATCACCTACAAGACACTGTTCTTGGAACTTATAACACAGTAATATATTTACTTTACCATTGAAATACTCATTTTACTTATCTGTTATAGATTTCATTTGGTAGTAATACTGAATCCTTATCTTTAACAAGAAAATGATTTCTCCAGTTTTTTTTTAGTTTTATTTTTAAATTTATCATGATTGTTATTTGCTAACATGATGATTCCTGCCCACCCTCTACCCCCTCTCCAGCCTCCACCCTCCCACCATGGTCAAAATTGTCATCACTTTTCTATGGAGTTTTTCCCATAGTGCCACACTGAGACATTATAATATTCCTTTAATATTTATCAAAGCACTATTTTATTCTAGTTACATTTCATTTTTAATCAACTTAAATTTATTTTTTATAAGAAGGAGGGAATAAACTTTATTTTGTTGAAATTCCTAGTCATTTACCCAAATGACATTAATTGATTAATCAGTCTTTTGCTAAATGACATGGAAAGGCCATCCCAAAATATACTTGTATAAGAAAGATATGCAATCAAAATATTTTGCAAAATAAATTTTATAGTATACTTATATATCTTTTAGAGGTTAAAAACATAGAGTACAGATAAGTAGTAACATCTTCCCACAGAACACAGCTTATTTAATGGCATCTCTCTGGTAATCTCAGATCTCTAGACTGCAACCAAGAACCTGCTGGAGGAAAAGAAGTCTGTAGCCATCTATATTCCACATGATAAAGAGTAAGCATTAAATCTCAGCCTCTTACTTAGAATCCACATTTTCTCGGTCAAGTGACCATGGTTATAGAACTCCTGATTCACTAAGATCAGAAAGTATGAAAGGCATTAAATGTAAAAGAAGGCTTATAGAGAGCAGTAAGAAAATATGCTAAACCCTGACAGTAATGTGAAAGAGAAAGGCAGAGAAAAAAAAAATCTGAGGAATAAAGAACACAATGGTTGAAGGTAATTTAATACAGTGATAAATAATTCTACTTACTTCAAGATGTTATAAAAATTGATTCTCATGCCATTAATAATGAGTCATAAGTAAACAACAGATTTTTACATGATATTCAGCTAGAAGAGGCAAAAATCAGATAATTCATTTTTTAAAACTATTTACTGTATAAAAAGATCCTCACGACCCAGATAATCATGATGGTGTGATCACTCACCTAGAACCAGACATCCTGGAATGTGACGTTAAATGGGCCTTACAAAGCATCGCTATGAACAAAGCTAGTGGAGGTGATGGAATTCCAGTTGAGCTATTTGAAATCCTGAAAGATGATGCTGTGAAAGTGCTGCACTCAATATGCCAGCAAATCTGGAGAACTCAGCAGTGGCCACAGGACTGGAAAAAGTCAGTTTACATTCCAATCCCAAAGAAAGGCAATGCCAAAGAATGTTCAGACTACCTCACAACTGCACTCATCTCACACGCTAGTAAAGTAATGCTCAAAACTCTCCAAGCCAGGCTTCAGCAATATGTGAACAATGAACTTCAAGATGTTCAAGCTGGTTTTAGAAAAGGCAGAGGAACCAGAGATCAAATTGCCAACATCCGCTGGATCATCGAAAAGCAAGAGAGTTCCAGAAAAACATCAATTTCTGCTTTATTGACTATGCCAAAGCCTTTACCTGTGTGGATCACAATAAAGTGTGGAAAATTCTGAAAGAGATGGGAATACCAGGACCACCTGACCTGCCTCTTCAGAAATCTGTATGCAGGTCAGGAAGCAACAGTTAGAATTGGATGTGAAACAACAGACTAGTTCCAAATAGGAAAAGGAGTACATCAAGGCTATATATTGTCACCCTGCTTATTTAACTTCTATGCAGAGTACATCATGAGAAACGCTGGGCTGGAAGAAACACAAGCTGGAATCACGATTACTGGGAGAAATATCAATAACCTCAGATATGCAGATAACACCACCCTTATGGCAGAAACTGAAGAGTAACTAAAAAGCTTCCTGATGAAAGTGAAAGAGGAGAGTGAGAAAGTTGGCTTAAAGCTCAACATTCAGAAAACAAAGATTATGGCATCTGGTCCCATCACTTCATGGGAAATAGATGGGGAAACAGTGGAAACAGTGTCAGACTTTATTTTGGGGGCTCCAAAATCACTGCAGATAGTGACTGCAGCCATGAAATTAAAAGATGCTTACTCCTTTGAAGAAAAGTTATGACCAACCTAGATAGCATATTAAAAATCATAGACTTTACTTTGCCAACAAAGGTCCATCTAGTCAAGGCTATGGTTTTTGCAGTGGTCATGTATGGATGTGAGAATTGGACTGTGAAGAAAGCTGAGCACTGAATAATTGATGTTTTTGAACTGTGGTGTTGGAGAAGACTCTTGAGAGTCCCTTTGGATGCAAGGAGATCCAACCAGTCCATCCTAAAGGAGATCAGTCCTAGGTGTTCACTGGAAGAACTGATGCTGAAGCTGATACTCCAATACTTTGGCCACCTCATGCGAAGAGCTGACTCATGGGAAAAGACCCTGATGCTAGGAGGGACTGAGGGCAGGAGGAGAAGGGGAAGACAGAGGATGAGATGGCTCGATGGCATTACTGTCTCGATGGACGAGAGTCTTAGTGAACTCGGGGAGCTGGTGATTGACAGGGAGGCCTGGAGTGCTGCGATTCATGGGATCCCAAAGAGTTGGACAGGGCTGAGCGACTGAAGTGAACTGAACTGAACTGATACTACAAGAGTTTCCTATTGTTCGATGAGGATACAGTTATATTGCTATGCAGTCAAGGGTTAATTTGGGGGCTTCCTGGATAGCTTACTGGTAAAGAATCCACTTGCTAATGCAGGAGACATGAGTTCAATCCCTGGTGTGTGAAAATTCTCTGGAGGGAATGCAACCCATTCCAGTATTCTTGCCTGGAGAATGCCATGGACAGAGGAGCCTGGTGGGCTACAGTCCACGGGGTTGCAAAGAGTTGGACACTAGTAGCGACTAACAAAGGGTTAATTTAGTAGGCTTGGGTCCTTAAACCCTGCACATTCCAAAGAAATGTGCAAGTTTGTGTGAAAGAACCTCTAAGTCTCCATAATTTTCTGTTTGATAAGAGTATCTTTTCCTACCTGGGGACTTGAGACAAATTAGGTTTATAACAATAATGTGATTTATGATGAGCACATATTTTTATTTGCTTGGGGTCTTGGTGTTGGTATATCAGTGTGACCTCTGGGAGGTTGGAGAAGGGAAAGAGGCTGAGTAGCTAAGGTTGGTCTTGCAGGCACTCTATGCCTATAGGACTGACCTATGAGAAAATAAAAACCTTAAACTCCAAAGCACAGGTGAACTTTTCCATTAGCAATACTTCGGATGTATTGTCCCATATCATTGCTGGGAGAGGTAGGTGCTGTCTATATCATTCTACTGGGAGAGCACAATAGGAAAGTTAAGCCTCCTGGACTAATGCACTATGCACATTTTTCCTTCACTTATTTTAATCTGTATGATTTCATTTTTAAAGAAATGTTCACCATGAGGATGACAGTTTTACTGAGTTCTGTGAGTCCTTCTAGAAAATCACTAAATCTGAAGGTGGTCTTGAAATCCTTGACACAGTTGCTGAGACAACTAAAAATCTTCAGTAAGTACATTAAGTGTCACAGGAGGTACTGAAATATGTTTGGAAATGGCTACCATGGAAATCTGAGCAACAGCTGGAGCTGAATCTTGACTTCTGGATTTCACGTGTATCAACAACTGAGAGAGGAAGCTGCCTGCCAGAAGCATTATAGCCAAGGAACAGACCTAGTCCAGGTGTGGAATAAACCAGGAAGATTCAGAGAGGTCCAGAGGGGCCCAGCCTAGTGCTCAGGCTAGAGGTGAAGACACATGCATGGATGCTAAGTCGCTTCACTCCTGTCTGTCCACGGGATTTTCCAGGCAAGAATACTGGACTAAGTTGCCATTTCCTCCTCCAGGGGGTCTTCCCAACCTAGGGATCAAATCTGTATCTCTTATGTCCTCTATATTGGTAAGCGGGTTCTTTATCACTAGAGCCACCTGGGAGGATACAGTTTAAGCCAGATATTTGGGTTTATAACTACACCCTCGTTTTTCTGATGAAAAGGGTTAAGTTAACCTTCCTATGCCTCCATCTCTCACCTGTAAGATGGGAACAACTGCAGGTTGTTTGAACATTGGTTTAACACATGCAAATGTTAGAACAGTGTGTACCTAAAAGCTCAACAATTGTTAGTTATTAATATTATTGTGAGTATACTGTTTTGTGGCTAGAAATCCAAGAATCCTATGGCAGAAATGAAGATAAAGTTATTTAGTTAATTTAGGAAAGAAAAGTTCCTCAGTCACTTAAAAGGATAGACTAGTCTTGAGGTATACTTAAAATATATTAAAACAGTATTTCTAAATAAATATATTAAAACATGGAAAATTTTAAGAAGAAACCATCAACAATATTAATCTAGAGATTTAAGTCTTTATTCATAAGCTGTACCTGTTTGTCTTTCTTCTGATTATTCACATTCAAGATTTATCATTTTTAAAAAATGTAAATAAAAGTTTTTATTGGAGTATAGCTTTTTTACAATGTTGTGTTAGTCTGTACTCTACAGCAAAGTGAATCATCTATACATATACATATATCGCCTCTTTTTTGGATTTCCTTCCCACTTAGGTCACCAAAGAGCATTGAGTAGAGTTCCCTGTGCTATCTAATAGGTTCTCATCAGTTATCTATTTTATATATAGTATCAATAGTATATATATGTCAATCCCAAATTCCCATATTCTGGCTTTTTTTCTTTTACAGAATTATTTTCATCAGCTATATTGCCAGGGTGAGATTACTGCTATAAAAAATATTAATGTTTTTATGATTGTGTTATTCCTTGGTGGCTCAGACAGTAAAGCATCTGCATGCAATGTAGGAGACCCAGGTTCAATCCCTGGGTCAGGGATATTCTCTGGAGAAGGAAGTGACTACCCACTCCAATATTCTTGCCCGGAGAATTCCATGGATAAAGGAGCCTGGCAGGCTACAGTCCATGGGGTTGCAAAAGTCACACTTGACTGAGTGACTAAAATGTAATTTATAATAATATTGTTTTATAACAAACTACACTCCACAGTTCAGTGCCAGCTAAGCAGAATGTGCTAGGTGAAATTCTAGATCCTTGAATCATTTGATTTGATGGAAGTAACCATCTCTGCCACCTACAAGCTTTGTGACATGGCACTCATCACTGAAGTTCCTTGGCACTACAGACCTCTCTAGAACTGCAGTGATGACAACAGCAAGATCATACGCATTTTGGAAAATTAAATGAGAAAATTCACAAAAGGTGGTCAGATTTAGCTCCAAGAGTAGTTACTCCAAAAATATGTTGTATATGCTAATGTTTGTTCTGAGTAGGTACTATACGCTTTATGTAGAGATTCAGGCAGAAGTCTAGAGATTCAAGGATTTAACAAATACTGAGATATGGGTAAGTGTAGGTACATAAGCATGAAATCACATGTGTCTCAAGATCCTTATGGGTCAGTAAGGAGACAAACATATATAAAGATGCAAAACAACCGGGACAAATGCATTGTTGTTCAGTCGCTCAGTCGTGTGTGACTGAGCAACGTGTCTGACTCTGCAACCCCATGGACTGCAGCACACCAGGCTTCCCTGTCCTTCACCATCTTCTAGAATTTGCTCAAACTCATGTCCATTGAGTGAATGATGTCTACAACCATCTCCTCCTCTGCAACTGTGTTGCAGAAGGGCATTTCAGGTAGAGGATACAGTCAGTCCTAGTTTGTGCAAAGGTGTGATGAGCATATTTAAGGGACAGTGAAAATTAAAGTTTCCAGAAGCTGTAAACTAGGCTGTGTGGGTGGAGATGAAGTAGGTCAGAGAGGGCACCCAGGTACTGGAACTGAATCTATTTCCCTCAATTTCATCAACATTTCCTTAGTTGCTTTCCTAAAGGCAGAGACTGTACAGGCATTTCGAGTCTCTGCCTTTAAGCTTTCCCCTTAGACTGTGCAGTCTGTTCCTTCAGAAGCTAAAACAAATTACCCTTATTGGCAGATGGCTGAGACAACTGCAGCTAAGTCTGTCTGGTATGCCTGCATTTCCAATGAGATCCTTCTGATTTATTTCATCTGCAGTAATTAAACTTGCCTTTCCTTGCAGCAATGACTTCAAAATGCCAGGAGCTCTGGGCCTCATTGAAGAAGTCTGCCGTTGTGACTATCGGGTTACCCAGGGACAATTCCTGCTGTGGCCATTTCAGATTGTCACCTGCAACCCTAGGAAAGAGGCCCTCAGTTGTCATACTGAGGTGCATCTCACAGCCATTCCATCCATCAGAATCAAAGGCTGAAAATTCTCTCATCTCTCTCTTTGTATTACAACAAAAATTGACTCCATCCTAAGATATGCTTGTCAGGGTTCCCTAGGATAATAACAAGGGGACAGAGCTCTGTCAAGCTATAGAGAAAAGAACCATTTGGTAACATTGTATTCACCTAAAGGATGCAAGGGGCTTCCTGGGTGAGTCAGTGATAAAGAATCTGCCTGTTAATGCAGGAGACACAGGTTCAATCCCTGGGTTGAGAAGATCCCCTGGAGAAGTAAAATGGCAACCCACTTCTGTATTCTTGCTTGGGAAATCCCACGGACAGAGGAGCCTAGCTACAGTCCATGGGGTCACAAAGATTCAGACACGATTGAGCAACTGAGCAAAGGATGAAAAATATAGAGACTTAAAACCATAAATAAATAAATAAGCTTCGTAAGCATAAAAGAAAAAGGTAATTAGTGATAGATTTCCATTTAAGAAATCCACAGATGGGATTTCTACGGTGGTTCAGTAGTTAAAACTTCACCTTTCAAATCAAGGGGTGCAGGTTTGATCCTTGGTCAGGAAGCTAAGATCCTACATTCCTGTGGCCAAAAAAATAAATAAATAAACATAAAACATAAGTAATATTGTAACAAATTCAATTAAAGTGAAAGTCCCTTAGTCCTGTCTGACTCTTTTTGACCCCATGGGAATTCTCCAGGCCAGAATACTGGTGTGGATAGTCATTCCCTTCTCCAGATCTTCCCAACCCAGGGATTGAACCCAGGTCTTCCACATCACAGGCAGATTCTTTACCAGCTGAGCCACCAGGGAAGCCCAAGAATACTGGAGCAGATAGCCTATCCCTTCTCCAGTGAATCTTGCCAACCCTCAAACCAAGGTCTCTTGCATTGCAGGCAGATTCTTTACCAGCTGAGCTACCAGTGAAGCCCAAAACAAATTCAATGAAGACTTTTTAAATGGTCCACATCAAAAAAAAAAAAAAAGAAGAAGAAGAAGAAGAAGAAGAAGAAGAAAAGAAATCCACAGACATTTGAATTAAGTTTCTATCTCCCCACCTTCAATAACATGCTTTGATTGTCTCATTGAAGACGGCAAGCATAGCAAGAATGGTGCAGAAAAGACAAAGGAAGCCAAGTGAAAGGCATATGCAGTAGAAACACTCTGTACAATGTTACTGGAACAGATCATTCTGAGCAGGTCACTCTTCAGATAAAGCTCAAAGGAGATAGCCAGGTATAATACTGTGATTTATAATAAATACCTATTTTGTCTTAGGTCACTGTTGTTCCTAGTACAGAGCTTGTAAAACCTTTGATATTTCCTGTAATGGGCACAATAAAGATGTTTTTCTTTATGATTATGAGGTGACATTTGGCAAACCCCTAAGGATGGAGACTGGTTGCCAGTAGAACTAACCTTGGGATTAGAGGATTGGAACTTTCAGTACCACGCTCCTGACCTCACTGGGAGTGAGGGGGGCTGCAATCACTCATGGCCAATGACTTAATCAATTGCCAAGGGCAGGGTTGGCAACTCCAACTCCATAGGGACAGAAGCTCCCATGCTCAGGACCCTCCCAGGTCTCACCCTGCAGATGTCTTCATCTGGCTGTTACCATCAACATTCTTTGTAAGAATTCTATAATCTGGTGAGTAAACCGATTTCCTGAGTTCTGTGAGCCTTTCTTGCAGATTAATTACCCAAGGAGGGGAGTCATGAGAACCTTTCATTTATACGCAGCCAGAGGCACAGATATGAACCTGCACTTAAGACGGACATCTGAAGTGGAAGCAGACTTGTAGGACTGAACCCAGCTTAACCTGTGGAATCTGACATTAAATCCAGGCAGATAGTATCAGAATCGAGTCAAATTTATGGGACATTTGGTAAATGTCCCAAGGAAATCAATGTGTAAAAAAATCAAACACATAGATTGGAATTGGTGTCTGAACTGTACCAAGTTAAATGGCAAGGTGCAGGAGAATGGAAGAAGCACTTGATGTGGCAACCAGTAAGGTTTGTTAAGACCGGAAGGAGAGTGTGTGGTGGAAGTGGTTGGAGATAACAATTATAATTGTTGCTCTTCTTGTTGTTTAGTTGCTAAGTCACGTCCAACCCCATGGACTGTAACCTGCCAGGCTCCTTCTGTCTGTGGGATTTTTCAGGCAAGAATACAGGAGTGGGTTGCCATTTCCTTCTCCAGGGCAACTTTCTGACCCAGGAATCAAAACTGCATCTCCTTTATTGACAAGCAGGGTCTTTACACTGAGCCACCTGAGAAGTCCAGCCATTAAAATTATTGTTATTCAATTATAGTTATATGGCTAACATCTTGCTCACTTACTCCATTCAGGGCACTGAGCAAAGTCTGTTCAATGTCTTATTTCATTTAATCCTCACCAGGGCCCTGTGAGGTAGAACCTTCATTATCCATTATCCCAGTTTTAAAGAGGAGTGAACTGAGATGCAGAGGCTATGAAGCACTGGTCAAGGTCATTCAGCTCAATAGCTAGGCAAAGTCCAAGTGGTGAAATGTCTTACATTCTTAGTTAGACTTCAAGTTTTCCTCTGAAAGCAATGGAGGATACATGGAATGATTTTAACTAAAAGAGTGGCATGTTCAAATCTGCATTTTATAAAGATAGACTTGGGGATGAAGGTGGAGGCAGAAAAGGGAAGTCAGAGTCAAAGGAAAGCAAATTAGGACCAATTAAAAAGCCTTAGACCATATTGAGATAAAGGATAAGCAGAAACTGGGAAAGGAATCATTTTGAATGATGTAATGAACAAACTTTTTTGTTTGTGTGGACCATCATTGGCAATTCAAGGGTTACAGCAATGTTCTAAAGCAGATATTAACAACATTTTATTACTATATATTTCCCAAAGGATGATGGAGATCTGCACAATTAGACAGGATTCGCACACTGGTAAATATTTATTTGGCAATTTGGAAAATCTGCTTAGTGATTAGTAGACCAAGTTATTTTAAACTCATGGGCCAGGGTCATGAATAACAAGAAAATTGCCTCTCTTGTTGCATTATATGTATATTAATTCCAAGCAGGAAGATTTATTTAGCAGCCTTTGTCATAGAGCTTATAAACAACAGTTTTAAAAAGTGAGACAACACAAACAGCTTCATTCTGATGCTACATGAGTCAGCCTCTGCAAAAGAGGACAGATTTCTACAGCCCCAGACCAATAGCCTGTTTATGAGGGGTCAAAACTCATTCTCTATCACCACTTTTTAGCTCATGCCCTTACAAAGTTACAGATCTCTGCGTGTGTGCATGCTAAGTCACTTCAGTCATGTCCAGCTATTTGCAACCCTATGGATGTAGCCCGCCAGGTTTCTCTGTCTATGGGATTCTCTAGGAAAGAATACTGGAGTGGGTTACCACTTCCTCCTCCAGGGGATCTTCCTGACCCAGGGATGCAGGTCTCTTGTGTGTCCTGCATTAGCAGGCAGGGTGTTTTGTGTGTGTGTGTGTGTGTGTGTGTGTGTGTGTGTGTGTGTGTTTTACCACTAGTATCACCTGGAAAGCCCTTCAGATTTCTAGGGGTATTGCAATTAAAACCATTTGGTTAGCATCCCCAGAAACAGATTCCTTCATTTCTCTCTCATATATTTATGAACACAGGTCAAGGACAAATTTGCACTAGTCTTGGCTTTCCCCAAAAAACAGTAAAAGCAGGAGCTACTTATGATTTTCCAGGGAAACCAGGATGAGAAAAGTACCAGAACTTGAGCCCCATTTACCTGTCTTCCAAGTACCTTTCCCCACAATAATAATAGCACCCTGGGGACTCAAGACATGAAATAGAATGATTCAGAATTTTATAGAAGGCCAACAAGAAATTAAGTTCTTGCTAAATTTTTTTCTATATTTTTAATTACCTGTATTTAACCAACATAGCTTCATGTGCTTTATATACACGTATCTTAAGCTTCATTTTCAATTTTTGACAATCCAAATACATAATATATTATCATCTTAAGAATACAAAGCACACAACATACAGGAAAAATTGAGAAAATAGGTTCCCAGCAGTTAGTCACTAGTAATTGCATAGACTTGCCTTCTAATGTTTTCTATTGAAATTTTTAAATATCCTGCTACAGCTCTATAAGAACAGAGCTGCAGGGATGGGAAGCAATAAAAACAAAATGGATCCAAAGTTAAAAAGAGTCAAGAAGGAAATCTAATCCAATTCTGTATTTTAAATCTTAAAAATTGTAATTTGTAAATAGATTTGTTGTTTATGTTGAATTTTCATAAATCATGTTCAAAAAAGGCTTCATATTTAGAAGACTGGACAACTTTTTGAGAAATGCTAAGTAAAACCTAGGATGGGAAAAGTGATTGAAATCCATATAGATTATCTTGACCAGCTCCCTATGTCTTAAAAGGGGCAAGAGCCATAAAGTTATAATATATACAAGAAAGACATCATGTAAAGTTTCTGAGCACATTTTTAAAAACAACGTATACACCAAAATGTGCACAGACTTTAAATGTATAAATTGTTGTATTTTTACAGCAATCCCATCCATTAAAACAGTGACCAATTCAATAATCAGAACTTGGCCATCACTTCAATCACTACTTTCTCTTGAATGATGATGCTGTGGATGTTTGTACTTTCTCAAAATTCATTTGTTGAAGCTCTTACCTTTAATGAGATGGCATTTGGAGATAGGATTTAAGGAGATAATTAGGTTAGATGAGACCATGAGGGTGGGGACCCCATGAATGGGATTAGTGCCCTAAAAGAAGAGATACATGAGACCCTGATCTCTCCCTGCTGCTGCTGCTAAGTCACTTCAGTCCTGTTTGACTCTGTGTGACCCCATAGACGGCAGCCCACCAGGTTCCCCCGTCCCTGGGATTCTCCAGGCAAGAACACTGGAGTGGGTTGCCATTTCCTTCTCCAATGCATGAAAGTGAAAAGTGAAAGGGAAGTCGCTCAGTCATGTCTGACTCTTAGTGACTCCATGGACTACAGCCTACTAGGCTCCTCTGTCCATGGGATTTTCCAGGCAAGAGTACTGGAGTGGGGTGCCATCGCCTTCTCCACTGATCTCAGTGACTTCAAGATAGCAGTCACCTACAAACCAAGAGGAGAGGCCTCAGAATGAAAACTGACACCTGGATCTTGGACTCCCAGCTTCCAGAAAAGAACAAATTTATGTTGAATAAGCCACCTAATTCACAATATTTTGCTATGTCAGCCCAAGCAGACTGAGAAAAAATAGTAACCACTGTTCTGACCTCTAATAGCATAAATTATTCTTCCTTGGTTTTTAATTTTGTATAACTAGAATTACACAGTATGCATTTTGCATATTTGCTTTTCTGCCTTGATACAATGAGAAATTCATCCATATTTACCAGAATAAGGAAATGCTTTTTGTATTTTTAGTCTACAGAAAGGTTTCTTTCTTTTTTTAAATTCTGAATGGTGTTTAAATTTCTCCAATGTTTTTCTGCACCAATAGAAAAGATAATTTGATTTCCCTCACACACTTCATTTTCCTGCTAATATGGAGAATTGCTGCACTAGTTGATTTTCAAATATTAGCTTACTCATATTCATGGAGAGAGATTAGTCAAGATGTGTTATTATATATAATTATAAATATATGTATGTATATGTGTATGTGTAGCTGAATTCACTATGCTAAAATTTTGTTAAGAATTTTTGCATCTATGTCCATGAGAAAGATTGCTGTGCAATGTCATTGTCAGGTTCTTAATTCTAGGTTATATTGGCCTCAAAAAGAATAGGGAATTATTCTTTTTGTTTTCATTCCTTGATAATATTTTTAAATTGGTGGGATTCATTTCCTTAAATATTTGGAAATATTCACTGGTATAATTACATGAGGATGTTTTTGGGTTTTGTTGTTATTTTTGTATATGGAAGGTATTTAATAATGAGTTCAATTTCTTTGCTATCTATTTAAGCAAGAGTTCCAATTACTTTCAGTTTGAGTAGTTTTTTCTTAAGAAATTTATTTCATCCAAATAGTCAAACTTATTCGCAGAAAGTTGTTTCTAACATTCTCATCATTTTATGTGTATAGACTATGTGCTGATGCTCATTCTTTCTATTGATAATTTGTGTTTCCTCTCCTTGCTGCCTTTCTTCTTTCTTTCCTTTCATCCCTCTTTTTCCATCCCTTATGGAAGAAGCATAAGCTGGAATCAAGATTGCTGGGAGAAATATCAATAACCTCAGATATGCAGATGACACCATCCTTATGGCAGAAAGTGAAGAAGAACTAAAAAGCCTCTTGATGAAAGTGAAAGAGGAGAGTGAAAAAGTTGGCTTAAAGCTCAACATTCAGAAAATGAAGATCATGGCATGCGGTCCCATCACTTCATGGGGAATAGATGGGGAAACACTTGAAACAGACTTTGTTTTGAGGGGCTCCAAAATCACTGCAGATGGTGACTGAAGCCATGAAATTAAAAGATGCTTACTCTTTGGAAGAAAAGTTATGACCAACTTAGATAGTATATTCAAAAGCAGAGACATTACTTTGCCAACAAAGGTATGTCTAGTCAAGGCTATGGTTTTTCTAGTGGTCATGTATGGATGTGAGAGTTGGATTGTGAAGAAAGCTGAGTGCCAAAGAATTGATACTTTTGAACTGTGGTGTTGGAGGAGACTCTTGAGAGTCCCTTGGACTGCAAGGAGATCCAACTAGTCCATTCAAAAGATCAGCCCTGGGATTTCTTTGGAAGGAATGATGCTAAAGCTGAAACTCCAATACTTTGGCCACCTCATGTGTAGAGCTGACTTATTGGAAAAGTCTCTGAGGGATTGGGGGCAGGAGGAGAAGGGGACGACAGAGGATGAGATGGCTGGATGGTATCGTCAACTCAATGGATGTGAGTTTGAGTGAACTCCAGGAGTTGGTGATAGAGGGAGGCCTGGTGTGCTGCAATTCATGGGGTCACAAACAGTGGGACACAACTGAGCGACTGAACTGAACAGTTAACTTTATTATTTTCTTTCTCTCATATTTAATTTCATTTTCCTGCTTTTTAAAAAATATACCAGTTTCTTTGTTTTCTAATACACACATATAAAGTTAAAATTTGCCTGAGTCCTACTTTAGCTGAATCTCATGAATTGCTGTCTAAGTTGTATCTTTGCTATAATTCCATTCAAAATATTCTCTAATTTCAGTTGTAGTTTCTTCTTTGACCTGCTAATTACTTAGGAGCGTGTTGTTTAATTTCTAAAAGATTGGAAATGTTCAAGTTATCTTTTCATCATTTATTTCTGGCTTAATTCCACTAGGGAGGAGACATCATAACTAAATTTTATTAATAATTTGAGTTTGTAAAGCTTCCTTCACAGTCTGCATATGATAATTTTAGTAAATTTTTAAACTCTTTTTTTATCTCTCTGTGCTTCTCTTTGCATAGTTTCCACTGTTTTTCCTAGTCTCTGTTCTGTCTTCTATTACGTTCAGACTTCCCTGATGACTCAGTTGGTAAAGAATCTGCCTACAATGCAAGAGACCCAGGTTCAAACTCTGGGCCAGGAAGATGCCCTGGAGAAAGAAATGGCAACCCACTCCATTATTCTTGCCTGGAGAATCCCATGGACAGAGGAGCCTGGCGGGCTACAGTCTATGGGCTCACATAGAGTCAGATACAACTTACTGTTACGTTCAACTTGCTGTTAAAATCACCAATTCAGAGACTGTTATTTTTCAGTTCCATAGACTTTTTCTATGTATTCCAACCCCATGTTAAAGTTGTACAATATTCCAATTTTCGCTCTTTTCCTCTGTTTTCTAGAACATTCTAATAAAATTTATTTTTAAAGAACTTGTCTGCTAACTCCAGTATCTGGACTACTGACTGGTTTACCTCTAGTGTGTGTTTTGTGTCTTAGCATTTGGTCCTATATTCTGTCTCTTCACATGCTTAGTAATTTTTTATTGAATGCCATATATTTGGGCAAAAAAATGTGCAGATGATTCCAATTATTTTATGTACCATAAAAGGTTTCCCATTTCCTTTGCTAAATAGTTAGCAGGAGACCAGCTCATTAATCTAATCAAGGCTTCTCTGGGCCAATCTGCGGTGCAGTGTGGTAAGACTCAGTCAGCTTCCTTTCTGAACCTGTTCCTAAGGCATGGCCTCTCATGGTTTTCCACTGATATCTTTGTAAATCTCTGTCTCCTCAGCAATGAAAAACTCCAGGAATTTCTGCTCTAATTCCAGGGGTTTCAGCTTAGCTCTTTAGCCTCCCATCCCACACAACATCACAGCTTGACAACCGTCTTGAGAAGGAGGCCAGCTGTGATTAAAGTCCCACCAAGTTTCCAATTTTATCACTCCAATTCTGAGCAAATCACAAAAGCTCTGCTGGTTTCTCTGTCTACAGCAATGGTCCTCTTTCAGAGGTCAAACGTGTATTCTTGGATTATAGCTGTGCCTCCAGGGAAAAAGTTGGAAGTTCACATCTGTGTCAGTTCACCAGTCCTAAAAGAGTTTTCAGTTCTCACCTCTTGCTTTCAAGTTCCCTGCCTCTTGCAAGTATTTGTTTTCTAAGTAGCAGGAAACTGTGGGAAATTCCACTCAGCTCTACTGAGATTTGGGCTTAATTATTTAGCCTCCCATTCTATGTAGATTTGTAGTTCAGCTCATGTATTAAAGGGAAATTGGCCATCTGTTTAAAAACATCCACATCTCTAAATCTGCTACTCCCCAGGTGGCTCTAGTGGTAAAGAACCCACTTGCCAATGCAGGAGACTTAAGAGATGTGCATTCCACCCCTGGGTGGGGTACCCCTGAGTAGGAAATGGCAACCTGTTCCAGTATTCTTGCCTGGAGAATTCCATGAACAGAGAAGCCTGACAGGCTACAGAACATGGGGAGTTGGACACAACTGAGCACACACCAACCCTTCATGATTGCTCCAATCTCTGGTGCTTGTCTTATACTCTAGAAGTAGCTTGCAACCTAGGCTGAGCCCAGACTCTCAGCCCATGCCCTGAATCAGATAATGCCCGCAGTGAGAGCTGAATGTCTGGATTTCACCATCTAAAAGCTTTCCTCTCCCTAGAATTTTACTCTCTAGCCCCCCACAATTCTGTTGTTCTCAGGCACATTAAATCTTAAAAAAATTTTATTTTACTGACTTTTCCAGTTGGTTTGAGCAGGAACATGGGTTTCCTTGCTCCTATCCCAGTGCAGAAATCCTGACTTGGCCTTTTACATAAATTAAATAAATGTCATTCCTCTTTTTTTTTTTTTTTCACTTCTACATGGGAGTTACATTCAGATTTTCTGGACACATATCAAATCACTTTTACTCAGGGCTTCTCAGCATACAAATGGAAACTGACAAAATATTATTTCAAAAGAAGGAAAATCTATACATCATAATTTAGTTCATCTTTTCCCAAAGTTGCTGGATATTTTTAAATCTACAACCACTGATAAGAGAAACCATCAAAACCAGGTTGCCTGCAATTGTTAGCTTTTAGATAATATCTATATTTGTGATTTCTGAATAGCAATTTCTTTACTCATAACTTTATAGAAGAGTGTTTTCTAATTATTCATTTAAAGATTGATAAAATCAAGCTCTAATGGGCTTCCCTGGTGGCTCAGCAGTAAAGAATCTGCCTGCCAATGCAGGCGACACAGGAGATGTGGGTTTGATCCCTAGGTAGGGAAGATATCCTGGAGAATGAAATGAAACTAGCTTCACTATTCTTGCCTAGGAAATCCCATGGACTGAAGGGCTATAGTCCATACAGTTGCAAAGAGTAGGACATAACTTAGTGACTAACAACAACAAAATTCAAATTCTACTTCATGACTTTTTGTCCCCTATTTCCTCTTCTGTGACTTATTGGCAGATTAACCCCACTCCTGCTCCACACTTGACTTCAAGCATTCAAACATGATCATCTCCCTCAGTGTTGTTATCAGATTTGATACTTCTGAGTTTCATAATAGAATTTTAGTTGGGAAACATGTTTGTAGAGGGATCTGATACTTTTTAAATGGAAAGGCATTTGATATCAGCATTAGTCTGGTATAATGAGATGGCAGAGTTATGACACCTCTTTCCTTTTGTAGAAAAATAATGGTAATACTAGGGTAGAGTGTTTTTGCTTACAAAGTAGCTTTACAAAACCTCACATTTACCTCTCAAAAAGCATATAACGAAGTTATTATTATCCCCATTGGAGAATTTTATTGATTTCCCCAAAGTGAAATGGCTAGAAGTAAACTGAACTGGGACTCAAATTCAGGTATTCCAATTATGCTGTTTCCTTTTACTTCATTGCTTTATTGAGGATAACTGGTCTAGTAGGTATTGTGTGAGAAGCTAGGAAAACATAATTATATAAGGTCCTGCCCTAATGTTTATGCAGTCCATGTGAAACACAGACTAGTGACCCTCAATTTTCAGATGGTATAAAAAGCATCATAATATGCAGATGGGAACATGAAGACTTAATATTTAAATAAAAAATTACATTAGTAAAGGTTTATCTGTGGAATGACATATGCTGAGTTTTCAAGGTGCAAAAGTTGGGCTAAGAATAAAGGAAAAACATTTCCCAGAGGCAACTGTAAATGAAAAGATGCATATTCTAATATTCTAAGAACAATATTTCATGTAGGGAATGGTTCAGAAATCAATGACTAATGTATGGTCTATTCTTAGAGCTAGAATTGTTCTTCAGAGTGTACCTAGCCAGTCTATTTGTTAGCAGCCTCATAGCCTTTTTTTCAAAACTTTCATTTTAAAATTAATTTTTATTATAGTATAGTTGCTTTACAATGCTGTTATTTTCTGCTGTACAGCAAAGTGAATCAGCTCTACATATACATATATCCTCTCTTCCTGTATTTTCTTTCCATTTAGATCACCAAAGAGCACTGAGTAGACTTCCCTGTGCTATACAGTAGGTTCTTATCAGTTATCTATTTTATAGATACAGTAGTATATATATATGTTATACTAACATACAGTAGTGTGTATACTAACATATTAATATGTTATAACTAACATATATGTATACATACATAATAAAATATAGTAGTGTCTATATGTTAATCCCATTTTCCCAATTCATTCCATCTTTCTATTCTCTCCTTGGAATCCGTAAGTTTGTTCTCTACATCTGTGTCTTTATTTCTGCCTTGCCAGGAAGTTCACCTGTACCATTTTTCTAGATTCCACATATAAACAATTTATACAATATTTGTTTTTCTCTAATTTATTTCACTCTATATGATAATTTCTAGGTTCATCCGTGTCTCTGCAAATGGCACAACTTTGTTTCTTTTTATGACTAATTAATATTCCATTTTATGTATCTACAACATCTTCTTTATTCATTCCTCTGCTGATGGGCATTTAGGTTGTTTCCATGTCCTGGCTATTGTAAATAGTGCCACGTAGCATATTACTGATGCCAGCAAATAGGCGTTAGTACATAAAGGAAACCTTTATAAATTTCTATTAATATTTTCAATTTGCTAACAAGATTTCTTTTATTTCTGAATTCTTTCAATAAATAATCTTAGAGTCAAATACTATCTGTTTCTGCTGTGGGTAGGACTACTAACCATAGACAAATGAAAACACACAGAATGTAAAATTAATGTTTCAATGTGTTAAACTCATCATATATTTTACCAACCATGCTAGAAAAAGTCATCATAGCCTTTGAAGACATCAGTTTCCTTGCATGTGGAGCAGGTCATCATAAATTCTCAGCTAAATTTCCTTATGCTTAATGGATCAAAATTTATATAATTTTTAATGTATTTTTATTTTTTTATGTATTTTGAGGTCCTTCACTTTCATTTAGTGACAATTTTCTAATGTGAAAAAGCTGATAAAGGAAATATAATTTTTATTATAATAAAATGCAATTAAAATGTATCATTGATCCTACTGTAAATTGAAATAGTTTGTGAGTCATAAGAATTATTAAATTTATAAAAAGTATACTTTTCCAAGATGTCACATACTTTATTTCATGCTTGCATTTAATGACAGGCTCATGAGCCACAACAGACATCACATCTGCCTGGCCCTTGGTCACAAGTACTGAACCAAAATGAAACTCCATTTCAAATCCAGTGATTTTCCTCTTATTCTATGCTGCCTGACCACTGGTATCCCTCTCTTCCTCTCTCTTCTTTTCTCTTATAGCCTCTACTTCTAAATTTTTTTATACCTTATAAATTCTACAGTGAACAGCCTGGAGTTACCATCCCTTGAGTTTATGCTGTTGATTAGAGTTCCTGAATTCCATAACCAACTGACAAATGACTTTGACTTTGGGGAGCTCTCTCTTTGTGTCAATTACTGAATATTCCCTTTCTGAATCTTAGACTCATTTTTTATTCCTGACACAGATGTAGGACTTGACCTACTTTCTAAATTTATGTTACATTGAACTTTACCCTCACTTCTAACAACCCAATTTATCTCACTGCTTTAAAGGGGGAAAAAAAATGATGTGAGCATGCTTCTTGGTAAATGTGAGATTGTGGTCTATAAGAAATATATATTTGTCCATTCAGATAAAATGCATTTCTCATATATATTTCATCTTTGTCCATAGTTCCTGGCTCACAGGTCTCAGAATTTCTCTAGGTGTTGAAAGGGCTTCCCTGGTGGCTCAGAGGTTAAAGCGTCTGCCTCCACGCGGAGACCCAGGTTCAATCCCTGGGTCGGGAAGGTCCCCTGGAGAAGGAAGTGGCAACCCACTCCAGTATTCTTGCCTGGAGAATCCCATTGACAGAGGAGCCTGGTAGTCCATGGGGTTGCAAAGAGTCGGACAAGACTGAGCAACTTCACTCACTCACTGAAAGTGATAATGGAATCTTATATCATGTTAATAGACTTCCCTGGTGGCTCAGATGATAAGGAACCCACCTGCCAATACAAGAGACTCAAGAGATTCCTCTTAGATCCCTGACTCAGGAAGATACTCTGGAGTTGGAAATAAGAGCCTGCTCCAGTATTTTTGCCTGGGAAATCCCATGGACACCGGAACCTAGCAGTCCATGGGGTCACAAAACAGTTGGACATGACTTAACTACTGAACAGCAATAATGTTAATAAGATGACTTTTGTAAAGCACTTAGGATGGGAGCTGGTTGCCAAAGGAGTCAACTAGGTGGTTTATTGTTGCTGTTTTAGTCGCTAAACTGTGTCCAGCTCCTTTGCAATCTCATGGACTATAGCCCATGAGGCTCCTCTGTCCATGGGATTTGCCCTGCAAGAATACTGGAATGGGTTGCCATTCCCTTCTTTCTCCAGCAGATCTTCCTCACTCAGGGATCAAACCCAAGTCTCTTGCATTGACAGGTGGATTCTTTATCACTAGCGTCACCTGGAAACTCCATACGGGGGCTGGAAATTTCAGTCCCACCCCCCTCACCTCTGCAGCAGAGGAAGAAGCTAGCAGCTGAATTAATGGCCAATGGCCAATGATTCAGTTAATCGTGTCTATGAAATGAAGCCTCCATAAAAACCCAGTAATTCTGTGAACCACTCTAGCAAATTAATTGAACTGGAGGAGGGGTATATGAGAATCTCTGATTTAAAGCCTGTTGGTCAGAACTAAGGTAAAACCCTGGGCCTGTGATTGGCATCTGAAGTTGGGCAGTGTGCAGTCTTGTAAGACTGAGCCGTCAACCTGTGTAATCTGATGCTACCTCTGAGTAGAATGTCAGAGGTGAATTAAATTTAAGATAGAAGGAGAACCATTTGGTGAGAGTGGGGAAACCTTCATATATTTGGGGACCAGAATTGAAGTGTTCTTGAGAAGGTAGTGGAGACACACAATGAAGAGAAACATATCATAGAGAAGAACTGTGTATTTCCTTACACAGGAGAAGGACTGTGAGTTTTCTATCAGTGACTTTATAACTTAAACTCTTAGCAAACCCATCAGTGCAAGGTGAGATGTGTGAAACTACTGAAGAGATAGCAGGGGGAAAAATGAAAACTAATCCTAGTGCATCACTTAACAGAAAGGTTAAGCACATCAAAATAGATTTTGAAGCCAAGCTTATTAATCATAATCTTTGTAAGCAAGCTTGGGAAACAACATTCTGGTAAATCATTTCTAACTCCCAGTGAAAAACTGTAAAATGGAAATTAAGATTAAAATGTAAGAAAGCCAGAGGATCTATCTAGAAAAATTTAAGAACAAAGAAAAGAGGGAGACTCTTATAAAAGAGTAACAGAATAAATTTTCCAAAGCTGAAGAAATGAATTCCAGATTTTAAAGTTATATGAAGAAAATTTAAATATGAAGTTATATATGAAGAAAATTTCAAGAGCTTCCACAAGAAAGAAAATCACATGAAGCATATTTGGGATTTGAATGTTTTCAGATTTCTAGTGAACTACTGTTTCACACTTCCCTGGTGGCTCAGTTGGTAAAGAATCTGCCTGCAATGTGGGAGACTTGAGATCGATCCCTGAGTTGGGAAGATCCCCTGCAGAAAGGAAAGGCTACCTATTCCAGTATTCTTGCCTGGAGAACTCCATGGACTATATAGTCCATGGGGTTACAAAAGGTTGGACATGACTGAGCGACTTTCATTTTCACTTCACTGTTTCTCACAGAGAAGTGACATAATAATATTCTTAATTTATATATGATGAGTCCAGAAGCTGGTAAATGAATGAATTGGAATGAAAGCAGGGAGGACAGTTATGCGGCTACCACTACTATCCATTGACCTGAAACCAGAACCTGTCAGTTAATTCTCCAGCAAAAACAAACGTATGCAGTATCAGCAGAGAATTGCAGCTGAAGTTCTGCAGCCATGGCAAACCACATGCAAACCCGTGCAAAGCAAAGGACAGAAAGCTCTTCTATTAAGAAGGGAAAGGGTAACTGGGAGGGCTTTCATAAACAGAGTCGATGGCTTTTCATTGACTGGGTTGTTGCCAGAAAAGAAATAGATTTTCTTCCTTCTTTTGAGTGCTGCCACCATCATAGAACCTGAGAACTCCCCCTCTGATCTCTCAACTCTTTAATTCAGGGTTTTTACTAATGTTTTTACCCATCCAACCAATATGATGCTGATAATGAGGATGGAGAGTTGTCAGAGATGTGAGATAGAACAATAAATAAATAATAATAGGGAGTGTGAAAACAAAGAATCCTAGGGAGGGAGACTTACTAATTTCCAAAGTCCCACAGATACTGCCTATATAGTTTCAGTGTGACTGAAAATGATACAAAGATTGTATCTGCAGATAAGCATAGTCTGAAGATTTGGAATTCTTTTCACAACATCAAATAACCTTTACTTTTCTATCCTTACATCATATACATACATCTCTTTGGCCGAACATGTTTTTAAAAGAGGGTGGTTTTCCACTCAGTTTCTTTCTCTTTCTCTACAATACTCAAAAGAACAAGAAAAAAAATATATAAAAGTTGGTGATCTGAAGTCTCTGCTCTCAATATAAATTCTAAATAGCACAGCAAGCTAAGTAATTTTATGAGCAAATACATTAAGATGTAAAAAGTAACATGACAACAATGCTTTTTAGGTGTTTAGAGGGAAGGTGTTGTCTTTATACTGGTCATAGAAGTGGAGACTTGGGCAGATATATTAAATATGGATGTTTGACAAGTAGAGAATAGATAAGAGACATTTCAAAAAGGATAACATAAATAGTAGGGAAGACATAATATTTGTGCTTTGTATGTAGGGGGTAGAAGGGCCTGATTCGAGGCATGTTTAGTACTATCCATAACAAACATCTTTTGTGCTTGAGTAGTGTCTTCCATTGACAATTTCAGCATCCACCCACAGGATTCTATTCCTATTGTTATACTCACTCCTGCCCACATGCATCCCATACATGCAGGGGCTTCCCAGGTTGCACTAGTAGCAAAGAATACTCCTGCCAATGCAGGAGATGCAGGTTCAATCCCTGGGTCATGAAGATCCCCTGGAGGAGGAAACGGCCACTCACTCTTGTATTCGTGCTTGGAGAATATCACAGAAGAGCCTAGCAGGTTATAGTCCGTGGGGTTGCCAGGAGCTGGACATGAATGAGCACACCCACATGTCCATAGCTAGTCTTGAGTCTGATTATATTAATATGACCAACACAAAAATAATTTGGCCCTTATAATTTTGAGTGCTTATTTTATTTTACAGCCTCTGTTTATGATAGGATGGGGTTAATTCACTCAGAATTCCCTTCAATAGAAACTAATGTAGGAAGCATTGTTGTTGTTCAGTCATTAACAACTACGTCATTGTCCCTGTCTGAATCTCTGCAACCCCATGGACTGTAACACACAGGCTCCCCTGTTATTCACTATCTATCTCCTGGAGTTTTCTCAAACCTCCTGGTGCCTCACTATGAGACACACCTTCATATTCACACAAAAATACACTTTACCTAGGCAGCTTCCAGCCAGTAACTGAGCATAGCAGAGATATTTGAACTGGGTCCCTTCTATACACTGGCCATGCCAGTATATAAACTGGCCAGAACTGCACTGAGATCCGAGGCTCTCTCTACCCAAAGCCTTCCATCCCTTTCCCCCGCCCCCACCAGTATCTAAACAGCATTTCAGATTTAAAGCTTTCCCTACCTGCACAGATATTTCCTATGAATCCCTTGTACACTGAATTCCACCCTGGTGTCTGCTTATTAGAGAAACAGATGGACACACCTAGACATTCTCATTAAGAATTAAAATCAACAATTATTCCTGTCAGAGGCACTGCAGAGTATACATCTTTTAGGAAACCACAGTTCTGAGACAAAAGAATCATGAATTCTTTCAAGTGTGATTAAGTTTCTGCCCCAGGGTTGGAACAAACTATAGTGGTTGTTTAATTCAACCCCTCATTCTGATATGTGATTACTAAGGTAGATGGATTACAAAAAATTGTCTCACTCTCCACCTCTGCCTGTATCCACAGTCTCTGCAGTATAACTGCAGCCTCTGCCATCAAGAAGTGACAACCATTCACTCCTCCACCTCTTACGTCTAGGCTAGCCTCATGACTGACTTGCTTTGGCCAACAGAATGTGATGGAAGAGACTCTGAGCCATTTCCAAGCTTAGACCCCAAGAGACCTTGTACACATCCACTTTTCTCCTGGTCCTCTGCCTTCACCAATAGAACAAAACTAAGCCCACTGCTGGAGGGCGAGAAACCTCAAAAAAGAAAAAAAAACCCACCAGAGCTGACAATCTAAAAAGCAAAGACTTTTCTTACACGCTTCAGAGAACTGAAGACATAGAACAAAACACCAGACCCCAAATCTGGAAAGACAGTGGTATCCAGTAAGATACACAGGGGGAATTTGCTTACTGGAAGAGGTAAAATGGAAGTCATCAACTGACAGGAAAATTCACAATTTAGATTTATTGTTGGAAACTGAGTGTCAGCTAGCATGAAAGTAAGAAACTCCTGGGAACTCAGTCTAAGGGGAGCCCACACGTTTTGGGAATTTTCTACCAGGAAACTTACAGGGTTTTTTTGTTTTTACAATGCAGGTCCAAGAAAGAACTACAAAGCAGCAAAAAAAAAAAAAAAGACAAAATGCCAACAGTAAATTTTTACCTATTAATAATTTTAAATGGATTAAACTCTCCAAAAAATGGATTAAAAATAATACACACAACTATATGTTACCTATAAGAGACACACTACAGATTTAAGAATGTACACAGGTGGAAAGTGAAGGGATAGAAAAAGATATCCCATGTAAATGGATATCAGAAAAGAATGGGAATAGCTATGTTAATGTAAGACAAAATAGACTTTAAGACAGATACTGTAACAAGAGACAAAGGTCATTTTATAATGACAAAGGAGTCAATTCATAAAAGGATACAATTATAAATATTGTTGCTGTTCTTGTTCAATTGCTCAGTTTTGTCCAACTCTTTGTGACTCCACAGACTGCAGCACACCGGGCTTCCCTGTTCTTCGGCATCTCCCAGAGCTTGCTTAAACTCATGTTCATTGAGTCGGTGATGCTGTCCATCTCATCCTCTGTCGTCCCCTTCTCCTCCTGCCTTCAGTTTTTCCCAGTATCAGGGTCTTTTCTAATGAGTCGGCTCTTCGCTTCAGGTGGCCAAAGTATTGGCGCTTCCATTTCAGCATTAGTCCTTCCAATGAATATTCAGGGTTGATTTCCTTTAGGATTGACTAGTTTGATCTCCCTGCATGACCTTAATAGGGGACTGTCAGGGGCTCAGTGGTAAGGAATCTGCCTGCCAACCCAAGAGCCATATGAAACATGGGTTTGATCCCTGGATCGGGAAGATCCCCTGAGGAGGATGTGGCAAGCCACTTCAGTATTCTTGCCTGGGAAATCCCATGGACAGTGGAGCCTAGGAGGCTACAGTCCATGGGGTCTCGAAAGAGTCCGACTCAGAAACTAACTAACAACGATTATTCAGCCTTAAGGAAAAAGAAAACTCCTCCATTTGCAACAAGATGTATGATATTGGGAGAACACCTTATGTCAAATAAGCTAAACACAGAAAGATAAATACTGCATGATCTCAGTTATATGTGAAATTTTTAAAAAGTCAAATTTGTAGAAACAGAAAAGTAGAATGATGATTACCCAGTCTGGTGGGGGGAAATGTGGAGTTCTTAATCACAAGTAAAAGTTTTCAGTCATAAGATAAATGAACTATAGAAACCTAATGTACAGCATACATTATAATATACACAAACATAACTACAGTCATATAGTTAATAATAACATATATTTAAAGTGGTGAGAGAAAGGAAAACACCAAATTAGAATTCAGCTTCGGTGGCATTATTCTTAAAAAGCAAAGGACAAATAAACCTTTCTCAGACAAATAAAAATGGATAGAATTTACAGCCAGACAAACTGTCCTACAAAGGCTTCAGTGAGAAGTGAAAGGATATATGTCAGAAACTTTGACATATTTACACAAAGAAATGAAGAAAATCAGAAAAAGAATAGATGAAGGTTAAATAAAATTTTAATTTTTTTATTCTTAACTAATCTAAAATATAACTCTATTTATATCAATAATAGTAAAGTATTGGGCAATGATAGCATATAAATAAATTAAATGAATGACAGCAATGCTAAGAAACATGAGAGAAACTAGGAATCCAGTTGGCAGTCCATATGCGTGTGTCCCATATATGTGGAGTCAATGAATCACATATCAAAAATGTATGAAAAAAGTCCCAGAAAGTTTAAAAATCAAAACTTGAATTTGCCAGATGCTGATGATTATTTACATATAATTTACATTGAATTTACAACTATTAACATACCATTTACATTGTATTAGGTATTATAAGTTACCTGGAGATGATTTAAAGTATATGGGAGGATATGAAGAGGATATATTCAATATTATGCCATTTTATACAAGAAACTTTAGAATCCATGGATTTTGGTTTCTGCGGGGGACCATGGAACCAAGACCCCCATGGATACTAAGAGATGATTGTACTCTGTTATAAAATGCATGCATTGTAGATACTGTGCTATAGTTATTTGAAGGCGGATTTAAATTACCTTAAAAATATTGCAAACTCTAGGGTAGCAACCATTTATTTAAAAGAGAATAGATAAAATAAAATTATATTAAATGTTCAATTAAAACTGGAGAAGCCCCCCAAAAGGGGAAAACAAAAAAAAACCAAAGAACAAACATAATGTATAAAAACCATTGCAAATGTGATGGAGTTACATTTCAATATTATGTCAATAATTACTTTAAATATGGTCAAAGTAAAATATACCAACTAAAACAGAGATCATCACAATGGATTTAAAAAAAAGTCTTTCACCTTCAATATAAAAATTCTAACAGGCTAGAAGTAAAGAAGTGGAAAAGATTTATCTTACTGATATTAATCAAAGAAAGTTGAAGTAGTGACATTAATTTTAGATCAAGGAAAGTAGAGTTTAGATCAAAGAAAAGTATCTAGTTATAAAAAAGACATTACATAGTGGTAAAGGGGTCAGTTTTTCAATAAAACAATTCTTCAAGAATCCTGAAGTTGTCAAACAATAGATTACCAGAATACATGATTTAAAAACAGAAAGAAGAAATATTAATAAATACATTGTTATAGATGGAGACTTTAACACCCTACCTCCATCATTAATTAATAGATTGAGTGAGCAGAAAATCAGTAAAACTATAATGGACTTGAACAGCACTATCAATTAACTTGATCTGGTATTTTTGAACATTTCACTCAATAACAACAGAATAGACATTCTTTTCAAGCTCACATAGTACATTTACCAAGACAGACCACATGTTGGCTCACAAAATACACTTTAACGAATGTAAAACAATATAAATTATACAATCATATTTGCAGATAATCTTGGATTTAAAATGAAAATCAATAACAACTGTAGCTGGAAAATCCTCCGATGTTTGAAAAGTAAAAATATACCTCAACATAACACATAGGCCCGAAGGAAAGTTTCAAGATAAATTTTAAAATGTTATCAATGAAATGAAGTGAAAATAAGTTGTCAAAATTTGTGGGATGAAATAAAAGCTATAAATAAGGAAATTATAGAAGACTAAATGCATATATCCAAAAAGAAGAAATATTTAAAATCAATAACCTAGCCTCCACCTCAGGAAACTAGATTTAAAAAAGAAAAACAGTTTAAACATAAGCACGGAAAGGAAAAGAAATTTAAAAATTAGAACAGAAATTAAGGAGATAGAAAACAAGAAAACAGCAGAGAAAAATCAATGAAACCAAAAGCTAGTTTCTGAAAAGATCAGTGAAACTGATAAATCTCTATCCAGCCTAACCAAGGAAAAAGGAGAAAAGTTACAAATAATATGCAGCATGGTCTGTGACACTAGTCTTCAGTACTTTATTGTATCTCTCTCCCCAGGCAAGGGAAACAAAGCAAAAATAAACATATGTGACAACAAACTAAAGAGCTTTAGCACAGCAAAATAAACTTTCAAAAAAATGGAAAGGTTGTGTGTTGAATAACAGAGGTTACTTGCAAATGGTATATCCAACAAAGGATCAATATCCAAAATGTACAGAAAACTCATATAACTCAACATCAAAAAATAAATAAAGAGCAGATGAACTAAACTGATACTTTTTCTCAAGAAGACATAAAGGTAGTCACGAGGCATATGAAAAGATGCTCAACACTAATCATCAGGGAAATTCAAATCAAAACCTTGAGATGTCACTTCACACCTGTCCGAATGGACATTATCCAAAAGAAAAGAAATAGCAAATGTTGATGAGGATGTATAGAAGAGGGACTCTTATCCACTGTCAATGGGAATGTAAGATGTACAGCTGCTGTGTAAAACAGTATAAAGGTTTTTCAAAAATTAAAACTAGAACTACCATACAATCCAGCAATTCCATGTCTGGGTATTTTTCCAAAGGAAACAAAAATACTAACTCAAAAAGATACATGGATCCCCAGTTTCAATGCAGTATTATTTACAATAGCAAAGATGTGGAAGAAATCTTAGTGCCCACTGATAGATGAATGGATAAAGAATATGTGATATATATATATATATACATATATATATATATATAACACATCAGTTCAGTTCAGTTCAGTTGCTCAGTCATGTCCGACTCTTTGCGACCCCATAAACCACAGCACACCAGGCCTCCCCTGTCCATCACCAACTCCCGGAGTTCACCCAAACCCATGTCCATTGAGTCGGTGATGCCATCCAACCATCTTATCCTCTGTTGTCCCCTTCTCATCAGCCCTCAGTCTTTCCCAGCATCAGGGTCTTTTCAAATGAGTCAACTCTTCGAATCAGGTGGCCAAATTATTGGAGTTTCAGCTTCAGCATCAGTCTTTCCAATGAACTCCCAGGACTGACCTCCTTTAGGATGGACTGCTTGGATCTCCTTGCAGTCCAAGGGACTCTTAAGAGTTTTCTCCAACACATAGTTCAAAAGCATCAATACATACACATATACAATTATAATACTACTCAGACATTTTAAAAAGTACTGAAATCTTGACATTTGCAATGACATGGATGGATCTAGAAGATACTATGCTAAGTGCAATAAGTCAGAGACAGAAATATACGTATTGTATGATATGTATGTACATATTGCATGTTTTCACTTATATGTGTAATTAAAAAACAATACAAATGAATAAGCACATCAAAAGAGAAACAGAGTCATAGATACAGAAAACAAACTGGTGCTTTCTGGAGGCGAGAGGAGTAGAAAGATGAGTTAAATAGTTAAGGGAAATTAAGAGCACAAACTTTCATTAATAAAAGAAATAAGCTACAGTGATGTAATGCACAGCACAGATAGCAGAGTCGATAATATTGTAATAACATTGTACATGATAAATGGTAGCTAGATTTACAGTGGTGTTCATTTCATAATGGGTACAAATATTGAATCACTATACCTTACACGTGAAAACTAATATAATACTCTGTCAGTTGCTGCTAAGTCACTTCAGTTCTGTCCGACTCTGTGTGACCCCATAGACGGCAGCCCATCAGGCTCCCCCGTCCCTGGGATTCTCCAGGCAAGAACACTGGAGTGGGTTGCCATTTCCTTCTCCAATGCATGAAAGTGAAAAGTGAAAGTGAGGTTGCTCAGTCGTGTCCAACCCTCAGCGACCCCATGGACTGCAGCCCTCCAGGCTCCTCCATCCATGGGATTTTCCAGGCCAGAGTACTGGAGTGGGGTGCCATTGTCTTCTCCACTGTCAGCTACACTTCAATAAATAAATAAGTTAACTACACTCCCTAATAGTATTCATTTAAAGAAGTATCAGTTTCCAAGTGAACCATGGATTTATTCTCTCTAGACATTCCTTCTGGAAACACGCTAAAGGAAAAAATGGTAAGATGCCAAAAGTTAAGATTTATATATTTGGCATTAACTCTATCAGAGGAGAACACATTTAGGTTTGGTTTAATGTCTTGATATTGATGGTCTATAAAATTACATTGAAAAATCAATGTGTTAAAATGTGTAAGGGACTGTCAAGGAAATGGAGAAGCCATTATGATCCACAATTGCTTTTATATTCTAAAATTTAAATCCATTGCTGCAATATGTCTATGGTTACAGAAAGACTTTTTCTGTCAATATTTGGATGAAAACCTCTCCCCACACTCAGATATCTTCTTTTTTAATTCAGAGCTAATTTTGATAGACAAAAGTTGTTAGGTCTGGATTTATATGAAAATTATTTTCTTGACTTTTAGAAGCATACAATCATTAGGGAAATTACCAGCATTCAAGCTAACATTTGTGAAACTTGCTTCCTGGCCTTGTATGAACAGAATATAACACTGTTTGAGGTTTTTGCTAGGCTTCCTTGTAATAGAGCTTGATTTGGAAATATAAATTGTAAGAAGATTCTGGTTGCCTGATGAGGACTGCTGTTGTTCAGTCACTCAGTCGTGTCTGACTCTTTGTGACCCCATGAACTGCAGTGTGCCAGTCTTCCTTGTCCTTCATCATCTCCCAGAGCTTGCTCAAACTCATGTCTGTTGAGTCAGTGATGCCATCCAACCATTTCATCCTCTGTTGCCCTCTTTTCCTTCTGTACTCAATTTTTCTCAGCATCAGGGTCTTTTCCAATGAGTCAGCTTTTTGCATCAGGTAACCGAAGTGTTGGAGCTTCAGCTTCAGCATCAGTCCTTCCAATGAACATTCAGGGTTAATTTCTTTTAGAGTTGGCTGTTTTTATTTCCTTGCAGTCCAAGGGGTTGTTAAGAGTCTCCTCCAGCATCACAATTCAAAAGCATCAATTCTTCAGTGTTCAGCCTTCTTTATGGTCCAACTCTCACATCCATACATGACTACTGGAAAAACCACAGCTTTGACTATATGGACCTTTGTGGCAAAATGATGTCTCTGCTTTTTAACATGCTGTCTAGGTTTGCCATAACTTTTCTTCCAAGGAGCAAGTGTCTTTTAATTTCATGCTAAATGTAACTCAACCTTGTCTCTAAAGCAGTGCTTTCCTGATGACCACAGCCATGCACAATAGTGATGAGTTTCCTAAAAGACATAGAATATTTTCTAGCATCTAGAGTCAGGTTTTCTGAGTCTGAATCCTGGTTTAGCCACTCTGAGTAAAATCTAGAGTGTGTTATTTAATGTTTCCAAACCTCAATTTCCTCATCTGTAAAATGGACATAAGCACCACATCTGCTTTGTTGGTTTGCTGTGAAAAGTATGAATGTAAATAAGATAATGTGTGTCAAGTGCTTTTCAAGAGGAGCTTACACTTATTAAGCACTAAACAAATGTTATTGTCAAGAAAAGAGACACAGGGGTTACAGAACAGGTTGCAGGATTATTCTGTGGTATTTTCTAATGAGTCTTTAAATTGTGGAAGAACTTGGTTTGAGGTTTACTTTCTTTAATCTAGTAGAGCGAATGTGACAGAGGAGACTTGAAGTCTTTACCCAGCTCAGTTGTCGCCAAAACAGCATGTATAACCATGTGGGGATAGACCAGTTAGCAATCTACTCCCCAAACCAACCTTAAAAAACAGAAAATGATAGCCAGTGCTCTGTGCTATGCTCAGTCCTGTCCAACACTTTGAGACCCCACACAGTGTAGCCCACTAGGCTTCTCTGTCCGTGGGATTTCCCAGGCAAGAATATTGGAGTGGGTTGCCATTTCCTCCTCCAGGGGATCTTCCCAACCCAGGGATCAAGCCTGCATCTCTTGCATCTCCTGCCTTGGCAGATGGATTCTTTACCACTGCATCACCTGGAAAGACCAGCCAGTGCTCTAGGGCAGCTCAAGTCTTCCTCTTCAGTCTCACTCTCACTTAACCCTGTTGAGCAAAAAGAGCACTGATACTGTTCAGCTTTCTGGATAAAAGTTGAAATTTTAATAGAGATGAAGCATTTATGTTATAGAATACTCTCACTTCCTTGAAGCACCACTTTTCACACTTGCATTTGTGCTTCTTTCCTGAAGACTCTGTTAGAATCTTTTATTCTGATAATTAAAAGTTTCTGACTATGTGGTGGACGCAGAAAGAGTGGCCATGACCTCTTTTCGCCTTGTGGGAAGGCACTATCCACTGTCTCCAAGAGAGTCAGGAATAGAGAGTGAAGTAGGGAAAATCCACTGACATCAATTACTGACAACTTTCTTGGGAATGCGAAGGGCTGGGTCATGGAGGCAGTGAAAGATGGAGAAGGCAAGAGAATTAAGTCAAAGACAGAAAAATTCCCTGTGTGTCATACTAAGGATTTTAGATATGTTTTGATAAATAAGGATAAAGGGGTGGGAGGCTTAAGAGAGACCACTAGAAGTTTTAAGTCAGGAAATGCAGAAACATATTTGCATTCAAGGAAATACAGTGGAGACAATGGAAAGACCCAGAGACAATTAAGGTGATTATTGCTAGCCCATGCAAGAGGATGAGAGGAATGAAAGTCTGAACAAGGATACCAGCAGTGAGATGGAGGGGAGGATGGGGTATATTCAAAACAATTTTAAGAAATAAAGAATTTGGTCTCATATCTCCAATGTATTTTTTCACTTTCACATTCTACCACACATTCAAAGTATCTAAGACTAGAATATTTTTTCCTAGATAAATATTTTTCATTTGTGACTGGGTTCATCACTCATAGGAGCATCATCTAATCAGTTAGAGGGGAAAAGAACTGTAATCCCTTTTTAGACTTGTAGTTAACTTAAAATGTGTAATTTCTGCTGTACAGCAAAGTGACTATTATACATATAAATATATATTCTTTTTATATTCTTTTCCATTATGGTTTATCCCAGGAGATTGGATATAGTTCCCTGTGCTCTACATTAGAAACTTCGTATGACCTTTCTCGTTCAGAGACTTTCTCTAATCAACCCAGTTATATTCTGAGAATCTCTTCTTCTCTTCTTTTTGAAGAAGATTTTTCCATGTGCTCTTTTTACCTCCCTCTTTCATTAATATATCTTATGTATGATATCTGTGTGCATGCTAAGTCACTTCAGTTGTGTCTGACTCTTTGTGACCCTATGGACTATAGCCCGTCAGGCTCCCCTGTCTGTGAGATTCTGCAGGCAAGAATACTGGAGCTGGTTGCCATGGGAGAATCCCATGGGCAGAGAAGCCTGGCGGGCTCTGTACAGGAAAGGTTAAACTAAGGCTACTAATTGCAGTCTTTCTTTTGATGTCTTAGGGCAGTGTGCCACTTATCAAAAATACTCCAAAAGCAGAGGGTTGTACATATTGAATCAAAAGCAGTTATAGTAAGCAGTTGTTTCAGTTTGTAACAGGCACCTGTTGGAGCCTCTCAAATCTGAAATTTCTTGTCCAGTTACCTACAAAAGGTTTTAATTAGCACCACAGAATTGAAAAGATCTCATATTTTAGTTATTCTCAGTTTGCTTGCATGTAACAGTAATCTTTTTATCAAAGCTGCTTATATTTTTATATACAACCAATCAAATCAGACCAAAAAATCCTTAAAATGATTAATTGAATTAATGGGTTCTCTTACTTAGACATACAGTTATTTAATAAAGGCAGTTAAGTAGTTTGCATGCAAACACTATGAAATAACTTTTCTTTAATATAACTTAGGGATCCATAGAGAAGGACCCTTGCCAGTAGCCTGAAATTGTTCCTGAACTTCACAGTTTATCAAACATTTCTCCTTTCACATGTCACTTGAACTACATCACCCTTACGATAGCTAGTGTGTTTTTCCATTTTGCAGATGAGGACATTAAAATTCAGAAAATATAGGCAATTTTACCCAAAACATGATTCTAATAAATTAGAAAGTCTGGGTTCAAAACTGAGTCTTTTCTCTGGAAATACCATGACACTTAAATCGCTTGCTAGCTTGTCAGATGTTCAATCGTGTTCAACCCTTTCTGACACCATGGACTGTAGTCCACCAGGCTCCTTTGTCCATGGGATTTTCCAGGCAAGCATACTAGAATGTGTTGCCATTCTCTATCCAGGGGATCTTTGTGACCCAAGGAATGAATCCAAGTCTCCTGTGTCACCTGCATTGGCAGGAGAATTCTTTACCATTAGTGCCCCTTGAGATGCCTGCACTTACATCACTAGAGGTTTATAAATGTTACTGGGCATTGGAATAACTTGGAATCTTGTTAAATGTAGACACCCAGGATAACAGTAAGGAACCCCCTGGGTTGTCATGGTAGCAGGTGATGTGAGTATCACACACTGAAAACAAATATCCTATGTACCATCTTGCCTAGTTTATTAAAAAGTATAGTGGGTTTAAAAGAGTTGGACAGGTATGATGTTTAAGGTGTGCACCTTTTTAGTAAATAAGCAATAAATATTTATTCTATTTGCAGCAATATCACTACAAAGGAACTAATATGAATATTAATCTACTTAGATTCTTCATATCAAGAATATGAAACTAGATATAAATTAGGTCACTATGATTATGCCATATTTTTCCTGACTCACAAAAACAAGCAGTGAATATTTCATTATTTCAGCAACACCAGGGGTGCTATTCATCATATGTGCAGCATAACTAACCAAGGGCAAGGCAGCTCCAAATATCCTGATTTAGGAGAAAACCAAGGCACTATCCATAGGAAACCAGTTTTCTGGGCTATGTAACATTTTATCAGATTTTACTGAATGGTTTTATGATAAGTAAGAATAGTCAAGTGGGGTGGATAAAGTATTCAGTCTAGTTTTACCCAAATCTTACAGTTTCCAGAAGTATCTATGAAATAAATACATGGAACATGGATTTTCAACATGTTTTTAAAAATATTAGAATGTTCCAAGATTAGGATAACCAGCTGTACCAATTTGCCCAGGACTGAATGGGGTCCTATAGTGTGGGACTTTAGTTTTAAAACCAAGACAATCCTGAGCAAACCAGAATTACTCTACCCAAGATACTGAAAACTGAAAATTCTCAAATATTTAATCAGTTTGACATTTTAAATGAAGACATTCTTCACAAATCATGCCTGGGCAGATGAAAGTATGGGGTGTGAAAATAACTATGGGGAATAGCGATTCTCAAATAAATGATAGATATTAAACAATTCAATTGAATTTGATGCATATGTAAAGATTATCCACCCAGTCTGTGTTCTGGGCTACAGGTTGCAGATTTAAAGATGATCAAGGATCATCCATGAACTAGAATAATTAATAAGATATAACCTGGATACGGACTTCCCGGGTGGCTTAGAGGCAAAGAATCCACCTGTCAATGTAGGAGATCCAAGAGATGTGGGTTTGATCCCTGGGTTTGGAAGATTCCTTGAAGGAGTGCATGGCAACCCACTCCAATATTCTTGCCTGGGAAATCCCATGGACAGAGGAGCCTGGTGGGCTACAGTCCATGGGGTCATGAAGAGCCAGACACCACTAAGCAACTGGGCACACACACACAACATGGCTATAAGACGCACGTATATTTCTTATAATAACTTCAAACAACACAAGTTCTCAGCATGCCAAAGTGCAGCTCTAGGGAAAAAAACAAGTAGGACATAATGAAGGTAGATATAATTAGCCATAAATTGTATGCGTAAATAAAATGTAAAGGTAGTTCTACATATAATGAAAATGAGTACAATGTTGAAAGGAACACTATAAAAGCATTTTTAATAAAACTAATTAGTTGAAAGCATCTTTTTTTTTTTTTTATTACAGACATGCTTTTGCTCTCCCAAATAAACACCAATTGTCACTGGCATAATATTTTTTCCTTTTTAAAAAGAAGTTTTCCAGTTCTTATGAAATTGTTGACAGTCTGAGAATCTGGCATTCAGCATAGGTGTAACAAAAACATTAAAAGTCATTTTTCTAAAACAAAAGTAATAGTAATGCTAGAGAACTATTTCATTTTTTTTTCATAGGAGGCTGCTATTTCATAAGTTATAAGAAAAGTACACATTCACAACTGAAGAGGTTCCATTTGGGATCATATTCTCTTTTCTTATTTATGTACTGACTTGTTATTTCTCTTTTTTAAGGTTTTGATCTTCTTTTTCCCCAACAGAAAAAAAAGTTATCAATTCCATATTACATCTAAGGCTTTAAAAAATAAGATAAAATGTGGTCAGAATTAAAATTGTACAAACAGGAACTGTTATTAACCCTTGGATTAGGTCTTTTCTATGATTATTTCTGTCTCAGGAGGAGTAAGACGAAATCAGGTCTTGGCCAAGCTCCCTGTACTAGACATAGGATCCAGGAGAGACTGGCTTGGTTTCAAGTGGGTAAAAGTTACAATGGGCTTTATCATCTCTCAGACAATAACTAGCATCAAAATTTCCAAAGAAGACAGCAAACTGTTGGGAATCCAGAAATTAATAAGTCCCAGTCACTCCATTTAGAGATTCTCTAAATAGTTCCCAGTCAAGAAACATAGGTCCCAGTCAAAATGCTTACAGTACAATTTGAAATACTGAGTGCGCCTATATATATATATATATATATAGGCTTCCCTGGTGACTCAGAGGTAAAGAATCCACCTGCAATGCAGGAGTCACAGGAGACAAGGGTTTGACCCCTGGGTTGGGAAGATGCCCTGGAGAAGGAAATAGCAACCCACTCCAGTATTCTTGCCTGGGAAATACAATGGGCAGAGGAGCCTGGTGGGCTACAGTTCATAGGGTCTCAAGAGTTGGACACAATTGAAGCTAAAGAGCACACACATATATATAAAGAGGCTTAGCAGTAAAAAAGAAAAGAAACAATGTTTGGAGAACAAATTGGAATCAAGGGAGATTTGTTTTCTTTAAAGACTGAAATAGACAGAAGACTTAGAATAAGCAAGGATGCTAGAAATACATAAGAGCAATGATTGAATCAATGTCCCAAAATAGGCTGAATAGAATTCTTTACAGACTCAAGATTAGTAATTCATTAATTTCAAGACTTTTAGGGTTTTTTTTCTTTCCATAGGTTCAGTA
The DNA here is from genome assembly GCA_917880005.1 of Nanger dama. Lineage (NCBI taxonomy): Eukaryota > Metazoa > Chordata > Mammalia > Artiodactyla > Bovidae > Nanger > Nanger dama. The sequence continues at coordinate 2,970,813 of CAKJTW010000078.1, read as the reverse complement.
TTTATAATTTTCAGTTTGAAAAAATTATAGATTTCTGGGAGATTGCGAAGAACTGCACAAGGAAACCCTGTGACCCCTTCCACAGTTAAAACTAACCTATAACACAAACATAGTATAAAACCAAAATCAGGATATTCATACACTCTATAAAGCTTATTCATCTTTCAACAGTTATACAAGCATTCATTTGTGCATGTCTGTGTGTTTGTGTATTTGCAATTCTATCACATGTCTGCTACTGTTGTTTAGTCACTAAGTCATGTCCAACTCTTTGTGACCCCATGGACTGTAGCCCACCAGGCACCTCTGTCCATTGGATTCCCCAGGCAACAATACTGGAGCAGATTTCCTTCTCCAGGGGATCTTCCTGACCTGCTTCTTGTACATTGGTAGGCAGATTCTTTACCACTGAGCCATGAGGAAAGCCTGTGTACCTTCCAAACCACCACCAAAATCAAGACACTCAACTGTATCATCACTGCAAGCCTTCTTTGCATTACCTTTTTATTACGACTTAGCTCCTCTCCCATTCCTAACCCCTGACAATCACTAAACTGTTCTCCATCTTGATAACTTTATCTTACAAATGTTACATACATGAAATCATATAAGATACACCTTTTGAAACAGCCTTTTCTTAAGGAATAAAGCAGTTTTCTTGAGAAAATTACCAAAAACAATGTTTTGCACACTTTGTACTGAAGTAGTCTGTAAAGATGATATTTAGAACAGCAACTTCAGTTTCTGGATATAGAAACATCTTGACTAGAAAGTGCCTGTCATTTTTAGAATACAGTTGTATTTAAAGTTTGGGGATGACTTTTAAATGACTCAATGGTTTCTAAACACAAAAGACTATTGAAATAAGTTTTGAAAGAAGGTAACTCCTGTGGGATGCTGCCTCGTTTCCTACAGTAAATAATTACATAGATCCAATTATAGAGACTTATAAATATGCTCTCTCATGTTTTCAGTATTCACACTTTCAGGCAAATGAGCTTCTCCAAGTTACTAATACAACCTTAACATTTATGAACCTTGACAAAACTTATTTTGGAATGCTATATATTCCACCCACCTTGCTTTTAAAAAAATGGGGTAAACCCAATAGAATTCAACAAACTTTTATCCATGTGGGAAAAGTTGAAATTAAAATAGAAATCTTGAGAAGGATATCTGTAATACTGTCTTGATCAGATTCAGAGGAAGAATTCAGAGAAGTACTGCAGTGATTTCAATTATGAGCAGGGGCATATACAGGCCAGAGGCTCATCTTTAAAACTTTCTCTACCTCTGTGTCTGTATTCCTGCCCTTCAAATAGGTTTATTGGTACCATTTTTCTAGATTTGATATATTAATGCATGCATGCATGCATGTTCAGTCACTTCAGTCATATCTGACTTTTTGTGACCCTATGATCTGTAGCCCACCAGACTCCTCTGTCCATGAAATTCTCCAGGCAAGAATGCTGGAGTGGGTTGCCATGCACCTCCATGGGAATCTTGCCAATCCAAGGATCGAATCCGTGTCTTCTGTGTCTCCTGCACTGCAGGTGGATTCTTTACCCACTGAGCCACCTGGGAAGCCCTCCATGTATTAATATATATGTATTAATATACAATATTTGTTTTTCTCTTTCTGATTTCACTCTGTATGACAGACTCTAGGTTCAACCACATCACTAAAAATGACCCAGTTGATATATATGTATACACTAACATGTATAAAATTGATAGCTAGTTAGAACCTGCTGTATAGCATAGAGAGCTCAGCTCAGTGCTCTATGATAACCTAGAGGGGTGAGATGGGGAGGGGGTGTGAAAGGGAGGCTCAAGAGGGAGGAGATACATATAGCTGATTCATCTTGTTGTACAGCAGAAATTGACACAACATTGTAAAGCAATTATACTCCAATTTTTAAAGTTAAATGAAAAAAAAAACCCATCTTTTTCTCCCTTGCTGGAGCCCTGCTTATTACAGGCCACCCAGAAGCCTAGGAATCACCTCAGCTACTAACAGAACAATTGTCCATTTCTCCCTGAAACAAATCAGCCCATCTTATAATGAAGGACTTTTGTACCACTTTCAGCCATAGTACAATTTAGGGCATGTAGATTCGATGGTGAAATACTGTGAATCTTCTAGTATTTTCATGGTACTTGTAAAGAGAAGAATTTCAGAATTAGCACATAAAATCTCATAAAAATGTCCAGTACAAATGTAAGAAGTCCTACGCACTCTATTTTGTGCAAAGAGTTAATACTAGTTTTCAAGGGTTGCCAAAACAGAGTACCATGAACTGAATGGCTTAAATAGCAGAAATTGACTGTCTCACAGTTCTAGAGGCTAGACATCTTAGGTTAGAGTGCTGGTAGGGTTGATTTCATCTGAGGACTTAGAGAGAAGGGTCTGTTCTAGATGTCTCTCCTCAGCTTATGGATGGCCACCTTACTGTTTACATGGCATTCCCCCTGTATGCATTCCTGTGCCCAAATTTGCTCCTTTTCTAAAAGCACCAGTCGTATTGAATTAAGAGGCCACTCTACTTCAGTAAAACTCTTGTCTCAACTAATGACATCTAAAACAACCATGCTTCCAAATCACTTCACATTCTGAGTTACTGTGGGGTTAGGACTTGGATTCACGCCTTTGGAGGAATGGCAAAATTCAACCCACAATAGGGTTCATTTGATTAAAAGAATCTTTCAATCTACTTTACCTTAGTAGTATTTCCTGTAGGAACTGGTACCTGCAGAAGAGAACCTGATTGAGCATAACTGTAAAAACTGGCTCTCACCTTCCCCTATGAGTGAAGACCTTTGACCACAATTTCCCCCTGGGAAAGAGTTGCTTGTGTGGCTCTCTCTAGTTGTATAAATGTGATATAAGCTGACACTCATCACCTTGAGGATGAAGAATTATAGAACCTTCACTAATTAGTCTAACAAGGATGACTACTTTCAACTACCTTTAGTGAGTGGACTTTGCCTGCAGACAAAAGATTGGCAAAATTTTGGCAAAATTTTGGCATTGAGTATCTTGTAAGGAAAGTGATTGAGAACCTAGTTTCTTTGTTTTGTTGAGTCTATAATGGACTGAGACCGTCTTAACTGAGGTTTACCAGCACAGAAGACACCAACAGTCCCCAGGGATAACTTTTAGTAAGAGTAAGTGTTTGAAACAGAGAACTGGTTTAACAACCTTGGAAACTACTGAGGTAGGGGGTAGGGGGGTCGGAAAGGATTTGTTCAGGTATATTTTGAATCCCCTCAAACCTCTGTGACTAGTCACAGAGTCATGGCAATGCTTTGGAGCACAAATTCAAAGAGCAAAAGTCTTGGGAGACCGAAAGGAGAATGAGTGTTAGCATGCATCATATGGATGAAATTGTCTTTTCTAAAGATCAGAGGGCTATGCAGGGAGGTAGACCAGAAAGAAAATTATCACAGCTATGGATGCAACTGTGACCAAAACAATGGCAAATGAAATCTAAGGTACACTATTCCTCTTTTATACAGTGTTTGCAGTAGGAGTGGCCACTTTGGCTGCAGTCAATCTGCTAGATCTCTAGACAAGTTAGAGGGAAGGTGCTTAGAGCTGCAGAGAGTGGCTGGTGGCTTTTCTGGCACAGGTCATAGCTATCACATTAATTCTGTTAGGTCAGGTAAATAACATAACTATTGTCAAATGTGATTTTATGTATATGGAAAATGAGTATGAATTGGTATTATTATTATTGTTTTAAATATTTATCTCTCTGTCGAGGATTATTAGGAAAGGAAATGGCAACCTACTCCAGTATTCTTGCCTGGAGAATCCCATGGAAAGAGGGGCCTGGTGGGCTACAGCCCATGGGGTTGCAAAAGTCGGACATGACTTAGCAACTAAACGACCAGTCACCACCAGGAGGATTATGTTGCTGCTGTTGTTCAGTCACTAAGCCGTGTCTGACTCTTTGCAACCCCATGGACTGCAGGGCTAGGCTCCCTGTCCCTATCTCCTGGAGTTTGCCCAAGTTCATGTCCATTGAGTCGGTGATGCTATCTAACCATCTCATCCTCTGGCATTCTCCTCTCCTTTTACCTTCAATCTTTCCCAGCACAGGGTCTTTTCCAATGAGTCAGCTCTTCACATCAGTTGGCCAAAGTATTGGAGCCTTAGCTTCGGCACCAGTCCTTTTGCTGTGCAAAAAGCTTTTAAGTATAATTAGGCATTATTTATTTTTGTTCTTATTCTGTTACTCTAGGAGATAGATTCCCCTAAAATATTTCTGTGATTTCTGTCAAAGAGTGTTCTGCTTATATTTTTCTCTAAAAATTTCATAATATCCAGTCTTCCATTTAGGCATTTAATCCATTTTGAGTTTATTTCTGTATATGGTGTTAGAGAATGTTTTAATTGCATTATTTTCCATGCAGCTGTCCAGTTTTCCCAGCACCACTTTTGAAGAGACTCTCTTTCTCCACATATATTCTTGCCTCCTTTGTTGTAGGATAATTAACCGTAAGTGTATAAGTAGAATTCACTCTTAAATTGTAATCTGTTTGTATCAGAATCAAGAATTTCAAATTCTCTCTAAGGAACGTGTTGGTAGAATAAATTTTCTGGATTGAAAAAAAGAAGAAAAAAAAGACATACATCTAGAAACCTGGACTTGGAAACGATTCTTCAGCCTGAAGAACTGCCAAACATTTAAGTGTAGTAAATTTGATATTGCCTATTCCTAGCTTAAAAATATTCATTCTCTTGTAATGAATATAAAACTCACAGTGGGGGAGTCATACTGCTGAAAGCTGCTGATTTAGATGTGCCAACGATGGGATTATATCTCAAGATAGAAAGAGAAAACCGGGTGTGGTACAATTCATATATTAATAGCTACTTCCAACACCAACTGTACAAAAGGTTTAAATTGCATATAAATGTTTTAGCCTTGGTTGCTTTTCAAAACTATTTTAACCCATATATTTGGCAAAATAAATACGTTATTATGTTTCTTAGATTACGACAGGACTTCCAAAACTAAACTATACTCTGATGAACTGAAGGCATGGAAAGACAGGAAAGCCTTTATTTCTCCTCTTAGCATACAGGGCAATCACATATACATAATGAAGAATACAACAAAATTAATTTAGTTTGTATTTTTTTCACTTTCAGAGAACAAGTGGCAGAATGGATTCACTTAAAACTACATCACTGTGATTTTAACTTTTGAAAATAAAAAGCATGTGGAGGTGGAAAAATCAATGAATAAACAAATTAATATACACAGTATAATCTTCTATCAGATTCAGACTTAGCTTCATTTAGCAAAATACAAATACAATAATTACTTGTGCTTCCTGAATATGATCCTGTAGACAACATTCTTCTCTACAAGTCATTAATGGAAAAAATTATTCACATAATGATTATCCAATAATATCTCATCCAATTTAAACATAATACATCTGTAGATGCTATTTGAAAAGCATGATATAATGAACAGTCCAGAGTCAGAATATCTTGTCATGATTGACTTTTTTAATTAACTATAGAGAAATGTATTGGTATAATAATAAATTAAGACATATGTTGTAAAAATATTTTAAAGAAATATCATTAAACAATTTTATTTTGAATATTATTGACAATATTATTCTGAATAATACTCAAAGGTTATGTTTACTGCTAGAATTATACAGCTCAGGAAACATAAAATTCCTAGAAATAAATTGAAACATCTTAGCTTACAAAATTACGTTTAAATTTGACCCTTGGTATGATAAAGTATTTATAGTTTACTGAATATAAAATGGGTTGGTGAACAGTTTTAGTGATGTTTTATAAATATATGTATGTAGTTCTATGGGCTTCCCAAGTAGTGATAATGGTAAAGAACCCACCAGCCATAAGAGACACAAGGAGACCCAAGAGACCCAGATTTGATCCCTAGGTCAGAAAGATCCCCTGGAGGGCATGGCGACCCACTCCAGTGTTCTTGAGTGGAGAATTCCATGAACAGAGGAGCCTGGCTGGCTCCATTCCATAGGATTACAAAGAGCTGGACATGACAGAAGTGACTTAATATATACACATATGTCGTTCTATACAGTTAGTCATCAGTTTTTAAATGATTCTGCACAGACCTGATACTGCTCATCTTAAGATCCACCACATAGGGCTTCCTTGGTGGCTCAGTGGTGAAGAGTCTGCCTGCCCATGCAGAAGCAGGTTTGATCCCCGAAGTGGTATGATCCCACATGACACAGAGCAGCTAGGCCCATGCACTGCAACTACTGAGCCCGTGCTCTAGAGCCTGGGAGCCCCAACTGTTGACCCCACATGCAGCAGCTACTGAAGCCTGCATGCCCTAGAGCCCGTGCTCCAGAAAAAGAGGGGCCATGGCAATGAGAAGCCCATGTACTGCAATTAGAGAGCATCCCACAACGCTGCAACTAGAGAAAAGCTGAGGCAGCAATGGAGACCCAGCACAGCCAATAAATAAATAAAATTATTAAAAATAAAAAGGAGGGAGGTCCTAAGATGGTGGAGGAATAGGACAGGGAGACCACTTTCCCCCGACAAGTTCATCAAAAGAACATTTGAACGCTGAGTAAATTCCACAAAACAACTTCTGAATGCCGGCAGAGGACATCAGACACCCAGAAAAGTAGCCCCATTGTTTTCAAAAGGAGGTAGGAAAAAATATAAAAGATAAAAAGAGAGACTTAAAGAGGTAGGGACAGAGCTCTGTCCCAGGAAAGGAGTCTTAAAAAGAGAGAAGTTTCCAGACACTAAGAAACACTCTCACTGCTGAGTCTGTGGTGAGCCTTGGAACCACAGAGGGCAACATAACCAGAAGGAAAAATAAATAAATAATTAAAACCTACAGAGTACATGCCAAACACAGTGCAGACGCCTGCATCTGCCACTAGCAAGCAGGGGCTGGGCAGGGAGGCGCGGGCTGCATTGCTTAGAGTAAGGACTGGGCCTGAATGGCCCAAGGGCAATTTGAAGGAACTAACTTGGGATAGTAAACCAGACTGTGGGATAGCTACCATGTGAAAAGCCCCAACCTAAGACACCACCAGGCCCACTCACAGAAAAAAGGACTGACTAGAGCTACGCGAAAAGCCCTAACCTAAGACACCCTCAGGTCTGCTCACAGAACAAAGGACTAAGCAGAGCTGGCAGCTGCAGGCCGGCCCATCCTCCTCCAGTGACAGGCAGGTAAAGGCAGCCAGAGCCGGAAGGGGGCAATCGCGGCCCCAGAGAGGTATTGGCTACCAAACTGCAAGCAGGCTTCATTGCTAACCAAGACTTCTTGGGATTCTGGATCATCAACATCCCCTGAAAAGGTCCACCAGTTGTACACCCAGAAAACCAAGCAGCAGGGACAAGGGAAGCTATAAGTTACAATGACACCTGGTCACTTGAGCTGCTCAGACCTGGGAAGGGCACAAAATGCAGGCCCAACCGAGTCTGTGCATTTGAGGAGCACCTGAGTACCTGAACCTGAGCGGCTTAGACCTGGGAAGTGCATACAAACCTGGGCTGGCCTCAGACAGTTCCGGGCAGAGCAACCTAGATCCTAAGCAGTGTAGACAGGGAAAGCACACACGTCGTGAGTGGGGGCAAACCCAGTGTGGCCGAGACACTGCGAGCACACAGCAGTGTTATTTGTTTGCAGCATCCCTCCCTCCCCACAGCATGACTGAATAAGTGAGCCTAAAAAGTGTCCACCACTGCCTCCTTGCATCAGGGTGGAAATTAGACACTGAAGAGACCAGCAAACAGAAGAAGCAAAAACAGAGGGACCCTCCTTGGAAGTAACAGGTGCAATAGATTAAAACCCTGTAGTTAGTACTGACTACATAGGAAGGGGCCTATAGATCTTGAGAAATATAAGCCAGATCAAGGAACTATCCAAACTGACCCCACACTGCCCACACCACCAGAGAAAGTCCTAGATATAGTCTTGCTATTTTTACCATCATTCTTTAATTTTTATTTTTTTAATTTTTAAGTCCTATATTACTCCTTTAATTTTCATTTTTATAACCTACTATTACTTTGAGGAAAAAAAGAGACCATATTTTTAAAGCAAAGTTTACATATATTTATTTAATATAATTTTTGTGATTTTGTTTTATTTTTCCTCTTTAATATTGAATTTTGAAAATCCAATTACTACTCTAGATTTTTAATCTTTGCTTTTTGGTATTTGTTATCAATTTTGTACCTTTAAGAACCCAATCTTCAGTACCCATTTTTACTTGGGAGCGAGATTTCTGGCTTGACCGCTCTCTCCCCCTTTGGACTCTCCTTTTTCTCCACCAGGTTTCTCTATCTCTTACTTCCCCTTTTTATTCTCTAACCAACTCTGTGAATCTCTTTGTGTGTTCCAGATGGTGGAGAACACTTAGGGAACTGATTACTGGCTGGATCTGTCTTTCTCCTTTTGATTCCCTCCTTTATCCCCCTAGCCACCTCTGTCTCCTTCCTCCCTCTTCTCTTCTCTGTATAACTCTGTGAACATCTTTAAGCAGTCCAGACTGTGGAGCAGACATAAGGAAGTGGTTACCAGCTAGCTTGCTCTCTCCTCTTCTGATTCCACCTCATCTCATCCTGTTCACCTCTATCTCTTCCCTCCCTCTTCTCATCTCCATGTAACTCTATGAACCTCTCTGGGTGTCCCTCACTGTGGAGAAACTCTTCATCTTTAACCTAGATGTTTTATCAATGGGGCTGTATAGTTGGAAAAGTGTTGAGGCTACTGTTAAAAAATAAGACTGAAAACCAGAAGCAGGAGGCTTAAGTCCAAATCCTGAGAACACCAGAGAACTCTTGACTCCAGGGAACATTAATTGACAGAAGCTCATCAAACACCTCCATACATACACTGAAACCAAGCACCACCCAAGAGCAAACAAGTTCCAGAGCAATACATACCGTGCAAATTCTCCAGCAACACAGGAACATAGCCCTGAGGTTCAATATACAGGCTGCCCAAAGTCACTCCAAACCCATTGACATCTCATAACTCATTACTGGATACTTCATTGCACTCCAGAGAGAAGAAATCCAGCTCCACCCACCAGAACACTGACACAAGCTTCTCTGACCAAGAAACCTTGACAAGCCACCTGTACAACCCCACCCACAGTGAGGAAACTCCACAATAAAGAGAACTCCACAAACTGCCAGAATACAGAAAGTCCACCCCAAACACAGCAATATAAACAAGAAGAAGAGACAGAGGAATACTCAGCAGGTAAAGGAACAGGATAAATGCCCACCAAACCAAACCAAAGAGGAAGAGATAGGGAATCTAAATCGGATAAAGAATTCTGAATAATGATAGTGAAAATGATCCGAAATCTTGAAAACAAAATGGAATCGTAGATAAATAGACTGGAGACAAGGATTGAAAAGATGCAAGAAAGGTTTAACAAAGACCTAGAAGAAATAAAAAAGAGTCCAATATATAATGAATAACCCAATAAATGAGATCAAAAACACTCTAAGGGAACAAATAGTAGAGTAATGGAGGCAGAAGATAAGGTTAGTGAGGTAGAAGATAGAATGGTATAAATAAAGGAATCAGAGAGGGAAAAGGAAAAGCAAATTTTAAAAAATGAGGACAATCTCAGAGACCTCTGGGACAATGTTAAATGCCCAAACATTCGAAACATAGGAATCCCAGAAGAAGAAGACAAAAAGAAAGACCATGAGAAAATACTTGAGGAGATAATATTTGAAAACTTCCTAAAATGGGGAAGGAAATAATCACTCAAGTCCAAGAAACCTAGAGAGTCCCAAACAGGATAAACCCAAGATAAACAGGATAAACCCACGGATAAACTCCAAAACACATATTAATCAAATTTAAAAGATCAAACACAAAGAACAAATATTAAAAGCAGCAAGGGAAAATCCAGCAAAGGAAAAAGAACAAATAACCCACAGGGGATTCCCATAAGGATAACAGCTGATCTTTCAATAGAATGAAACTAGATCATTTTCTAACACCACACACAAAAATAAATTCAAAATGGATTAAAGATCTAAACGTAAGACCAGAAACTATAAAACTCCTAGAGGAGAACATAGGAAAAACACTCTCCAACATAAATCACAGCAGGATCCTCTATGATCCACCTCCCAGTATACTGGAAATAAAAGCAAAAATAAACAAATGGGATCTAATTAAAATTAAAAGCTTCTGCACAACAAAGGAAACTATAAGTAAGGCGAAAAGACAGCCTTCTGAATGGGAGAAAATAATAGCAAATGAAGCAACTGACAAACAACTAATCTCAAAAATATACAAGCAACGCCTGCAGCTCAATTCCAGAAAAATAAACGACCCAAACAAAAAGTGGGCCAAAGAACTAAATAGGCATTTCTCCAAAGAAGACATATGGATGGCTAACAAACACATGAAAAGATGCTCAACATTCCTCATTATCAGAGAAATGCAAATCAAGACCACAATGAGGTACCATTTCACACCAGTCAGAATGGCTGTGATCCAAAACTCTATAAGCAATAAATGCTGGAGAGGGTGTGGAGAAAAGGGAACCCTCTTACACTGCTGGTGGGAATGCAAACTAGTACAGCCACTATGGAAAACTGTGGAGATTCCTTAAAAACTGGAAATAGAACTGCCTTATGACCCAGCAATCCCACTGCTGGGCACACACATTGAGGAAACCAGAATTGAAAGAGACACATGTACCCCAATGTTCATTGCAGTATCCTTAATAATAGCCAGGACATGGAAACAACCTAGATGTCCATCAGCAGATGAATGGATAAGAAGCTGTGGTACATATACACAATGGAGTATTACTCATCCCTTAAAAAGAATAAATTTGAATCAGTTCTAATGAGATGGATGAAACTGGAGTTGATTATACAGCGTGAAGTAAGCCAGAAAGAAAAACACCAATACAGAATACTGACACATATATATGGAATTTAGAAAGATAGTAATGATGACCCTCTATGTGAGACAACAAAAGAGACACAGAGGTATAGAACGGACTTTTGTCCTCTGAGGGAAAGGGGAGAGGGTGGGATGATTTGGGAGAATGGCATTGAAACATGTATACTATCATGTAAGAAATGAAGCGCCAGTCTATGTTCGATACAGGATACAGGATGCTTGGGGCTGGAACACAGGGATGACCCAGAGAGATAATATGGGGTGGGAGGTAGGAGGGGGTTTCAGGATTGGGAGCTTGTGTACACCTGTGGCTGATTCATGTCAATGTATGGCAAAACCAATACAGTATTGTAACGTAGAATAAAGTAAAAATAAAATTAAAAAAAAAAAAAAAGAAACTCTTCAGGCCAGGAGGGAATGGTAGGACATACTTAAAATGATGAAAGAAAATAACCTACAGCCCAGATTACATTACAATGAGATTACAAGGATCTCATTCAAATATGAAGGAGAAATTAAAAGCTTTACAGATAAGCAAAAGCTGAGAGAATTCTGCAGCATCGAACCAGCTCTTCAATAAAGTCTAAAAGATCTTCTCTAGACAGGAAACAAAAAAGGGAGTATAAAGTCAAACCCCAAGCCATAAAGTAAATGGCAATGAGATCATACTTATCAATAATTACCTTAAATGTAAATAGGTTTAATGCCCCAATCAAAAGACAAAGAATAGCTGAATGGAAAGAAAAACAAGACCCCTATATATGTTGTCTACAAGAGACCCACCTCAAAACAGGGGACACATACAGACTGAAAATGAAGGGCTGGAAAAAGATATTCCATGCAAATGGAGACCAAAAGAAAGCAGGAGTAGCAATACACATATCCGATAAAATAGACTTTGAAATAAAGTCCGTGAAAAGAGACAAAGAAGGACACTATATAATGATCAATAGATCAATCCAAGAGGAAGATATAACAATTATAAATATATATGCACCCAACATAGGAACACCACAGTATGTAAGGCAAATGCTAACACGTATGAAAGGGGAAATTAACAATAACAGAATAATAGTAGGAGACTTTAATACCCCATTCACACCTATGGATAGATCAACTAAACAGAAAATTAACAAGGAAACAAACTTTAAATGATACAATAGACCAGTTAGACCTAATTAATATCTATAGGACATTTCACCCCAAAACAATGAATTTCACCTTTTTCTCAAGCACACACAGAACCTTCTCCAGGATAGATCACATCCTGGGCCATAAATCTAGCCTTGGTAAATTCAAAAAACTGAAATCATTCCAACCATCTTTTCTGACCACAATGCAGTAAGATTAGATGTCAATTACAGGAGAAAAACTATTAAAAAATTCCAACATATGGAGACTGAATAACCAAGAAATCACAGAAGAAATAAAAAAAGAAGAAATAAAAATATGCATAGAAACCAATGAAAATGAAAACACAACAACCGAAAACCTGTGGGACACTGTAAAAGCAGTGCTAGGGGGAAGGTTCATAGCAATACAGGCATACATCAAGAAACAAGAAAAAATTCAAATACAAAACCTAACTCTACACCTAAAGCAACTAGAAAAGGAAGAAATAAAGAACCCCAGGGTTAGCAGAAGGAAAGAAATCTTAAAAATTAGGGAAGAAATAAATGCAAAAGAAACAAAAGAGACCACGGCAAAAATCAACAAAGCCAAAAGCCGGTACTTTGAGAGGATAAATAAAATTGACAAACCATTAGCCAGACTCATCAAGAAACAAAGGGAGCAAAATCAAATCAATAAAATTAGAAATGAAAGTGGAGAGATCACAAGAGACAACACAGAAATACAAAGGATCATAAGAGACTACTATCAGCAATTATATGCCAATAAAATGGACAACTTGGAAGAAGTGGACAATTCTTAGAAAAGTACAACTTTCCAAAACTGAACCAGGAAGAAACAGAAAATCTTACCAGACCCATCACAAGCATGGAAATTGAAACTGTAATCAGAAATCTTCCAGCAAACAAAAGCCCAGGTCCAGAAGGCTTCACAGCTGAATTCTACCAAAAATTTAGAGAAGAACTAACACCTATCCTACTCAAACTCTTCCAGAAAATTGCAGAGGAAGGTAAACTTCCAAACTCATTCTATGAGGCCACCATCACCCTAATACCAAAACCACACAAAGATGCCACAAAAAAAAACTACAGGTCAATATCACTGATGAAAATAGATGCAAAAATCCTTAACAAAATTCTAGCAATCAGAATCCAACAACACATTAAAAAGATTATACATCATGACCAAGTGGGCTTTATCCCAGGGATTTAAGGATTCTTCAATATTCACAAATCAATCAGTGTAATACATCACATTAACAAATTGAAAAATAAAAGCCATATGATTATCTCAATAGATGCAGAGAAAGCCTTTGACAAAATTCAACATCCATTTATGATAAAAACTCTCCAGAAAGCAGGAACAGAAGGAACATACCTCAACATATTAAAAACTGTATATGACAAACCCACAGCTAACATTATCCTCAATGGTGAAAAATTGAAAGCATTTCCGCTAAAGTCAGGAACAAGACAAGGGTGCCCACTTTCACCACTACTATTCAACATAGTTTTGGATGTTTTGGCCACAACCATCAGAGCAGAAAAAGAAATAAAAGTAATCCAAATTGGAAAAGAAGTAAAACTCTCACTGTTTGCAGACGACATGATCCTCTGCATAGAAAACCCTAAAGACTCCACTAGAAAATTACTAGAGCTAATCAATGAATATAGTAAAGTTTCAGGATATAAAATCAACACACAGAAATCCCTTGCATTCCTATACACTAATAATGAGAAAATAGAAAGGGAAATTAAGGAAAGAATTCCATTCACCATTACAATGAAAATAATAAAATACTTAGGAATATATCTACCTAAAGAAACTAAAGACTTACATATAGAAAACTATACAACACTGGTGAAATAAATCAAAGAGGACACTAATAGATGGAGAAATATACCATGTTCATGGATCAGAAGAATCAATATAATGAAAATGAGTATACTACCCAAAACAATCTATAGATTCAGTGCAATCCCTATCAAGCTACCAACAGTATTCTTCACAGAGCTAGAACAAATAATTTCACAATTTGTATGTAAATACAAAAAACTTCAAATAGCAAAATCAGTCTTCAGAAAGAAGAATGGAACTGGAGGAATCAACCTGCCTGACTTCAGGCTCTACTACAAAGCCACAGTCATCAAGACAGTATGGTACTGGCACAAAGACAGAAATATAGATAAATGGAACAAAATAGAAAGCCCAAAGATAAATCCACGCACCTATGGACACCGTATCTTTGACAAAGGAGGCAAGAATATACAATGGATTAAAGACAATGTCTTTAACAAGTGGTGCTGGGAAAACTGGTCAATCACTTGTAAAAGAATGAAACTAGAACACTTTCTAACACCATACACAAAAATAAACTCAAAATGGATTAAAGATCTAAACATACGACCAGAAACTGTAAAACTCCTAGAGGGAAAATATAGGCAAAACACTCTCTGATACAAATCACAGCAGGATCCTCTATGACCCACCTCCCAGAATATTGGAAATAAAAGCAAAAATAAACAAATGGACCTAATTAAACTTAAAAACTTCTGCACAACAAAGGAGACTATAAGCAAGGTGAAAAGACAGCCTTCAGAATGGGAGAAAATAATAGCAAATGAAGCAACTGACAAACAACTAATCTCAAAAATATACAAGCAACGCCTGCAGCTCAATTCCAGAAAAATAAACGACCCAAACAAAAAGTGGGCCAAAGAACTAAATAGGCATTTCTCCAAAGAAGACATACAGATGGCTAACAAACACATGAAAAGATGCTCAACATCACTCATTATCAGAGAAATGCAAATCAAGGCCACAATGAGGTACCATTTCATGCCAGTCAGAATGGCTGTGATCCAAAAGTCAAGCAATAAATGCTGGAGAGGATGTGAAGAAAAGGGAACCCTCTTACACTGTTGGTGGGAATGCAAACTAGTACAGCCACTATGGAGAAGAGTGTGGAGATTGCTTAAAAACTGGAAATAGAACTGCCTTATGACCCAGCAATCTCACTGCTGGGCATACACACCGAGGAAACCAGAAATGAAAGAGACACATGTACCCCAATGATCATTGCAGCACTGTTTATAATAGCCAGGACACGGAAGCAACCTAGATGTCCATCAGCAGATGAATGGATAAGAAAGCTGTGGTACATATACACAATGGAGTATTACTCAGCCATTAAAAAGAATACATTTGAATAAGTTCTAATGAGATGGATGAAACTGGAACCTATTATACAGAGTGAAGTAAGCCAGAAAGAAAAACACCAATATAGTATACTAACAAGTATATATGGAATTTAGAAAGATGGTAACGAAAACCCTGTATGTGAGACAGCAAAAGAGACACAGATGTATAGAACAGTCTTTTGGACTCTGTGGGAGAGGGTGAGAGTGGGATGATTTGAGAGAATGGCATTGAAACATATATAATATCATATGTGAAACGAATTGCCATTCCGGGTTCAATGCATGATACAGGATGCTCGAGACTGGTGCACTGGAATGACCCAGAGGGATAGTATGGGGAGTGACGTTCGAGGTGGGGTCAGGATGGGGAACACATGTACACCCATGGAGGATTCATGTTGATGGATGGCAAACCAATACAATATTGTAGAGTAATTAGCCTCCAATTAAAATAAATAAATTTATATTAAAAAAAATAGAAAGAAGATCTACCACAGTACATCCCTCCAGCATGTGCTCTGCAAATCTACTTGTCTCAGCTGCCCACTGCTATGCAGGCAGCTTCTGATTGCAGAGACTGTGACGGTGGCCTTTCCATCAAGCCCTGACCATTGGCAGGTGTCCTCAGAGTGCTGCAATAACTCATGAACTTTTCTGCAATTCTAAACAATTGAGCAAACAACAACAAATAACAAAGAAAAAAATCTCTTGCTTTTTTTTTCTTTTACACTAAAATATGCCCTCTTCACCCTGCTTCTAACAAAGTCCAATGCCCTGGCACTACTTACTGTCTCATAATCCCTTATGCATCGATAATCAAGCACATGAAACTGTAGAAATATGTACCATGTTAAGGAAAGGGTGAGGCACTGGTGAACTGTGTGATGAAGAGTTGGGGATATTCTTAAGAATAGCAGCTTGAAAGTCGATTCAAGGCAACAAAGACAAGTTGTAGTCAGACTGTAAAGAATACTGTTGCTGGGCTACAGTGTTTGGACTTGATTTTACATATATGCAGTAGATTGAGAGATTTTAAGCAGACTTTAAGCAGACTTTTGAGCAGATTTTAAGCAGATCAGCTTTGTATTTTATATATTTATATTTTTATATATTTATATATTTTATATATTTATAAAGGTCACTCAAATGCCAGGGTAATCTGTAGATATATACACCTTTGGACTTTCCAGGTGGCAATAGTACTAAAGAATCTGCCTGCCAATGCAGAAGACAAGAAATATGGGTTCAATTCCTCAGTCGGAAAGATCCCCTGGAGGAGGGTGTGGCAATCCACTCCAGTATTCTTGCCTGGAGAATCCCAAGGACAGAGGAGCCTACCATCGATTGGGTTGCAAAAAGTTGGACATGACTGAAGTGCCTTCCAGCAGCAATGTATACAACCTTGGGAAAATTTTTGCAATAATTAAGTGACAGTTGATGAAGGTCTGTGCTAAAGCCATGGGAAAATGGAGATGGGAATGAATGAGGAACTATTAAGGAGGGACAAGTCATAGGATTTGCTCACTGGCTAGGTATTGGAAGAAGACATGCTCTGGAGTCAGACAGACATGAGTGGAAGCACTGCTTCCACCACTAACTGTGACTACTTGAACACTTAAACTCTGTGACTCAGCTCTCTCATTTGTAAAATAGGGGAAATAGCAATGCATATGCATAAGGTTTCTTTGAAGAAAAAATAAAATAACACAAAACCATAATGCAGTGTCAAGTACAGAATTAAAAATTAATAAATTTAGCTTCATATAGCTTCCCTGGTGGCTCAGATGGTAAAGAATCTATCTGCAATGCAGGAGATGCCATTTTGATCTCTGGGTTAGGAAGATCCTCTGGAGAAGGGAATGGCAACCCACTCCAGTATTCTTGCCTGAATAATTCCGCGGACAGAGGAGCCTGCGAGAGTCCATAGGGTCACAGAGTCAGACATGACTGACTAACACTTTCACTTTCACTTTCAACTTCATATAGGATAGGTAAAAGCTTCAGGAGGACTGTGAAATTCCTGACTGAGCGTTCCATTAGGAATAGCATAGAGGAGATGGACACACTGCGCCTGATGAAAATCTATGATTGCATGAGTAGAAAAAATATAATTCCTCTGACAGAGATAAAGAATATTTTCCAGAGCACAGTTTTTATTGCCTTTAGAATCAATTAACCGCACCAGAATCTCTGGTTGCTGATCTCACCCTGGGCAACCTGTCCTGCTTTCTTTGATTAATTGATCCTTGCAGAATTCTAAGAGACAGCATTTGACTCTGCAGCTTTAGAGGCAATCCCTTATTTCAGAACAGGCTGATCACTTTAGACTCAGTTTCCAGCCTCAGGTCATGCCCTTGTCAGAATGTCCCAGCTGCTCCAGGCAGGAGGCCCTTGGCTCTCCATTAAATACATCATATGAAGCCTTAGTAACCATGGCAATAATCCTCAGAAGACACAGTCTCATCACCATCTTGACCTTTTGATCATCCATAGTGAGAAACACAACTCCTGTTTAAATGTTTTAAACTGAACCCTCATATGATCTTTCAAATGCCTAATATCAATCAAAGCAAGATACCAATCATAAAATGCTGTTCTAACATAATTTGGGGCAAAAATGTAATCAGTTGTTTATCTCTAATGGGCAGCCAACATTTTTCACTTCTTGCATGATTCTGAAGTTTGAGATGTCTGCTTACTATTTTAGAACATTTTCTGCATGAAGAAATCATTTTTTGTGTTTCTCTAGGAGGAGTATTGGGAGAAAAAGAAAATTTAAGAGTGTTAACAATTAAAATGAAATCTAATGGATTTTCTAGTCCTCTGTGTAATTTTATAAAGACGGAAGCTGAAGCACAAAAATCAGATAAAATAGATTGTCCCAAAACAAGCCTTGAGGGACCACTGAGACTTTAAATATTTCTATTGGAAATCTCATGGCTAGAGGAGCCTGATGGGCCACAGTCCATGGGGTCGCAAAAGAGTTGGACGTGACTTAGCAACTAAACACCTACAACTTGATGTTCCTAGAAACTGTTCTCTACTGCATTCTGCTCCTTGCTGTGTACCAGAATAGTGTCAAAACTGATTGTGCTGTCATTTTTAGAACTAGGTTTTGAAATTTTAGAGATCACCAACAACAAAATCGCACCATTGTCATGGGAAGACAAGTCTTAAAAATTAGACAGACTGTAGCTCAAATCCAGCTTCTACCATTATCTTGGAGACAGTAGACAATCTTTTGAGTTTTTCAGTTTCCTCACATACAAAAGATGACAATAGTTACATATGCATAGAGTTAAAAGTGAGAATTAATTAAAGCCATCTCTATAAAGCCAGTAGCCATCTCTACAAAGCTAGCGGAGGTGATGGAATTCCAGTTGAGCTATTTCAAATCCTAAAAGATGATGCTGTGAAAGTGCTGCATTCCATATGCCAGCAAATTTGGAAAATTCAGCAGTGGCCACAGGACTGGAAAAAGTCAGTTTTCATTCCAGTCCCAAGGAAAGGCAATGCCAAAGAATGCTCAAACTAGTGCACAATCGCATTCACCTCACACCCCTAGCAAAATAATGCTCAAAATTCTCCAAGACAGGCTTCAACAGTACATGAACTGTAAACTTCCAGATGTTTAAGCTGGTTTTAGAAAAAGCAGAGGAACCAGAGATCAAATTGCCAACATTCGTTGAACCATCAAAAAAGCAAGAGAGTTCCAGAAAAAAATCTACTTCTGCTTTATTGACAATGTCAAAGCCTATGATTGAATGGATCACAAAAAAACTGTGGAAAATTCTTAAGAGATGCAATAACAGACCACCTTACCTGCCTCCTGAAAAATCTGTATGCAAGTTAAGAAGCAACAGTTAGAACTGGATATGGAACAGCAGACTGGTTCCAAATGAGGAGAGGAGTATGTCAAGGCTGTATATTGTCACCCTGCTTATTTAACTTATATGCAGAGTACATTACGAGAAATGCTGGACTGAATGAAGCACAAGGTGGAATCAAGATTGCCAGGAGAAATATCAGTAACCTCAGATATACAGATGGCACCACACTTATGGAGGAAAGCAGAGACAAACTAAAGAGCCTCTTGATGAAAGTGGAAGAGGAGAGTGAAAAAATTGGCTTAAAGCTCAACATTCAGAAAACTAAGATCATAGCATCCAGTCCCATCACTTCACGGCAAATAAATGGAGAAACAGTGGAAACAGTGAGAGACTTTATTTTGGGGGGGGGCTCCAAAATCACTTCAGGTGGTGACTGCAACCATGAAATTAAAGACTCTTGTTCCTTGACAGAAAAGTTATGACTGACCTAGACAGCATATTAAAAATCAGAAACATTACTTTGCCAAGAAAGATCCATCTAGTCAAGGCTATGGTTTTTCCAGTAGTCATGTATGGATGTAAGAGTTGGACTATGAAGAAGGCTGAGCGCTGAAGAATTGATGCTTTTGAACTGTGGTGTTGCAGAAGACTCTTGGGAGTCCCTTGCACTGCAAGGAGATCCAACCAGTCAATCCTAAAGGAAATCAGCCCTGAATATTCATTGGAAAGACTGATGCTGAAGCTGAAGCTCCAATATTTTGGCCACCTGAGGCAAAGAACTGACTCATTTGAAAAGACCCTGATGCTAGGAAAGACTAAAGTTGGGAGGAGAAGGGGATGACAGAGGATGAGATGATTGGATGGCATCACCCACTCAATGGACATGAGTTTGAGTAAACTCCTGGAGTTGCTGATGAATAGGGCAGCTTGGGATGCTGCAGTCCATGGGGTTGCAAAGAGTCAGACACGACTGAGCTGAACTGAACTGAATCTCTGTAAATGTCTAGCATTAAGGAAATAAACAATAATGTTCATTTCTCTCTTTTTTAGATTCTATATTCAAATTATAAAAAGAGATGAACAGTGTATTTCTAAAGTTAATCTAGACAAAGCATGAGGATAGGTTCGCTTCATCATTTTCTTCCCTTCAGAGAATAAAGAGATGATGTCATCATACATATATAGGTTGTATAAAGAATCTAAAAGAAAATTAAAACAAATTTTTTTTTAATTCAGAGAGTGAATAGTATTCATCACCCTTTGAAATAATCAAAGCTCCTGAGGACCTTGTCATGAGGGAAGCTGATCCAACAGTGACAATGAATGGACAAGTCAGCTGGCTCATGAGGAAGTCACTGAAATGAATGAAAGTGGAAAAGAATTGATTTTCCTTGGAAACATCTTTTTCCAATAAGAAAGTGTTTCTGAAAACCACATTTCTCACATGCAAAGGAGAACAATATTCATAATTCAAAATTGCAAGTAAGGAAAATAAACAAATATCAACAAAACCAAAAATCAAGATTAAGATATATCTTCATACCTGTATCAAGGTGAAAACCTAATTTTTAATTAACAGGACAGGTCAAATTAGGTTTAGAAGAAATCCTACTTAGGACTGATTTTAAATCAATATTTCTTTATAAAATAAAGACATAATGAAAAACAGTAATAAGGAAGAGGGCACCTGCTGTCCTGCTGGCTGTCTTCATACTCCAGGCACCAACAAAAGTAGGTTCACAAGGCAAAATGCTATGGCCAACTATTGCCCTTCCACACAACTTTCACTCTCTTGGTCACTCCAGTGTCTCACCATTCTTATTAGAGTTATGTTTGATAAGAAGAAATGCATGTAGAAGAGTGTGCCAACAATATATTCTTTCATATATTTATTGGGTTTCTACTGTGAACAGTGGTACACTGGTAAATATTTAACCATCAGCTCTCCAAAAATAAGATATATGTGTACATATATATTCCCTGGTAACTTAGTAGGTAAAGACACCATCTGCAATTCAGGAGACCCAGGTTCAATCCGTGGGTTAGGAAGATGTCCTGGAGAAGGAAATGGCAGCCCACCTGAGCATTTTTGCCCAGAGAATTCCATGGACAGAGGAGCACAGTGGGCTAGAGCCCACAGAATCACAAAGAGTTGGACACGACTAAGCTACTGGTCATAGCAAACACCCTCTTCCAACAACACAAGAGAAGACTCTGCACATGGACATTACCAGATGGTCAACACCAAAATCAGATTGATTATATTCTTCGCAGCCAAAGATGGAGAAGTGCTATACAGTCAACAAAAACAAGACCAGGAGCTGACTGTGGCTCAGATCATGAACTCCTTATTACCAAATTCAGACTTAAAAAGAAGAAAGTAGGGAAAACCACTAGACCATTCAGGTAAGACCTAAATAAAATCCATTATGATTATACAGTAGAAGTGAGAAATAGATTTAAGGGCCTAGATCTGACAGATAGAGTACCTGATGAACTATGGAATTAGGTTTGTGACACTCTACAGGAGACAGAGATCAAGACCATCCCCATGGAAAAGAAATGTAAAAAAGCAAAATGGCTGTCTGAGGAGGCCTTACAAATAGCTGTGAAAAAGAAGAGAAGTGAAAAGCAAAGGAGGAAAGGAAAGATATAAGCATCTGAATGCAGAGTTCCAAAGAATAGCAAGAGATAGGAAAGCCTTCTTCAGCTATCAATGCAAAGAAATAGAGGAAAACAACAGAATGGGAAAGACTAGAGATCTCTTCAAGAAAATTAGAGATACCAAGGGAACATTTCATGCAAAGATGGGCTCAATAAAGGACAGAAATGGTATGGACTTAACAGAAGCAGAAGATATTAAGAAGAGGTGGCAAGAATACACAGAAGAACTGTACAAAAAGATCTTCACGACCCAGATAATGACGATGGTGTGATCATTGATCTAGAGCTAGACATCCTGGAATGTGAAGTCAAGTGGGCCTTAGGAAACATCACTACAAACAAAGCTAGTGGAGATGATGGCATTCCAGTAGAGCTATTTCACATCCTGAAAGATGATGCTGTGAAAGTGCTGCACTCAATATGCCAGCAAATTGGGAAAACTCAGCAGTGGCCACAGGACTGGAAAGGTCCGTTTTCATTCCAATCCCAAAGAAGGCAATGCCAAAGAATGCTCAAACTACTGCACAATTGCACTCATCTCACACACTAGTAAAGTAATGCTCAAAATTCTCAACCCAGGCTTCAGCAATATATGAACTGTTAACTTCCTGATGTTCAAGCTGATTTTAGAAAAGGCAGAGGAACCAGAGATAAAATTGCCAACATCCGCTGGATCATTGAAAAAGCAAGAGAGTTCCGGAAAAACAACTATTTCTGCTTTACTGACTATGCCAAAGCCTTTGACTGTGTAGATCAAAATAAACTGTGGAAAATTGTAAAAGAGATGGCAATACCAGACCACCTGACCTGCCTTTTGAGAAATCTCTATGCAGGTCAGGAAGCAATGGTTAGAACTGGACATGGAACAACAGACTGGTTCCAAATAGGAAAAGAGTACGTCAAGGCTGTATATTGTCCCCCTGCTTATTTAACTTCTACGCAGAGTACATCATGAGAAACGCTGGACTGGAAGAAACACAAGCTGGAATCAAGATTGGCAGGGGAAATATCAATAAACTCAGATAAGCAGATGATACCACCCTTATGGGAGAAAGTGAAGAGGAACTAAAAAGCCTCTTGATGAAAGTGAAAGAGGAGAGTGAAAAAAGTTAGCTTAAAGCTCAACATTCAGAAAACGAAGATCATGGCATCTGGTCACATCACTTCATGGGAAACAGATGAGAAAATAGTGGCTGACTTAATTTTGGGGTGCTCCAAAATCACTGCAGATGGTGACTGCAGCTATGAAATTAAAAGACGCTTATTCCTTGCAAGAAAAGTTATGACCAACCTAGACAGCATACTCAAAAGCAGAGACATTACTTTGCCAACAAAGGTCTGTCTAGTCAAGGCTATGGTGTTTCCAGTGGTCATGTATGGATGTGAGAGTTGGACTGTGAAGAAAGATGAGTGCTGAAGAATTGATGCTTTTGAACTGTGGTGTTGGGGAAGACTCTTGAGAGTCCTTGGACTGCAAGGAGATCCAACCAGTCCATTCTGAAGGAGATCAGCCCTGGGATTTCTTTGGAAGGACTGATGTTAAAGCTGAAACTCCAGTACTTTGGCCACCTCATGCGAAGAGTTGACTCATTAGTAAAGACTTGATGCTGGGAGGGATTGGGGGCAGGAGGAGAAGGGGATGACAGAGGATGAGATGGCTGGATGGCATCACTGACTCAATGGACATGAATCTGAGTGAACTCAGAGTTGGTGATGCACAGGGAGGCCTGGCATGCTGTGATTCATGGGGTCACAAAGAGTCGGACACTGACTGAGTGACTGAACTGAACTGAAGCCACACACACACACACACAGACGCATATGAAAGTAAAAGTGTGAGTGAATAGTATTCACCATCCTTTGAAATAAAGTTCTCTGACAACCTTGACATGCAGCTGATTCAAGATGCTCAGTTGTGTCTTACTCTTTGAGCCATCAGGGAATGTGGCCTGCCAGGCTCCTCTGTCCATGGAATTCTCCAGAAAAGTATACTGGCTTGGGTAGTCATTCCCTTTTACAAGGGATCTTCCTGATCCAGGGATCGAACCTGGGTCACCTGTACTGCAGACAGATTCTTTACCATCTGAGCCACAGTTCAGGTCAGTTCAGTTCAGTCGCTCAGTTGTGTCCAACTCTTTGTGAACACATTAAATCGCAGCACACCAGGCCTGCCTGTCCATCAACAACTCCCGAGTTCACTCAAACTCACGTCCATCGAGTCCGTGATACCATACAGCCATCTCATCCTGTCATCCCCTTGTCTTCCTGCCCCCAATCCCTCCCAGCATCAGAGTCTTTTCCAATGAGTCAGCTCTTCACATGAGGTGGGCAGAGTAATGGAGTTTCAGCTTGAGCATCATTCCTTCCAAAGAAATCCCAGGGCTGATCTCCTTTAGGATGGACTGGTTGTATCTCCTTGCAGTCAAGGGACTCTCAAAGTCTTCTCCAATACCACAGTTCAAAAGCATCAATTCTTCAGTGCTCAGCTTTCTTGACAGTCCAACTCTCACATCCATACATGACCACTGGAAAAACCATAGCCTTGACTAGACGGACCTTTGTTGGCAAAGTAATCTCTGCTTTTCAATATGCTATCTAGGTTGGTCATAGCTTTTCTTCCAAGGAGTAAGAATCTTTTAATTTCATGGCTGTGATCACCATCTGCAGTGATTTTGGAGCCCCCAAAAATAAAGTCTGACACTGTTTACACTGTTTCCCCATCTATTTCCCATGAGGTGATGGGACCAAATGCCATTATCTTAGTTTCCTGAATGTTAAGCTTTAAGCCACCTTTTTCATTCTCCTCTTTCATTTTCATTAAGAAGTTCTTTAATTCTCTTCAGTTTCTGCCATAAGGGTGTTTTCATCTGCATATCTGAGGTTATTGATGTTTCTCCCGGCAATCTTAATTCCAGCTTGTTCTTCCTCCAGCTCAGCGTTTCTCATGATATACTCTGTGTATAAGTTAAATAAGCAGGGTGACAATATACAGCCTTGACATACTCCTTTTCCTATTTGGAACCAGTCTGTTGTTCCATGTCCAGTTCTAACTGTTGCTTCCTGACATTTATACAGGTTTCTCAAGAGGCAGGTCAGGTGGTCTGATATTCCCATCTCTTTTTGAATTTTCCACAGCTTATTTTGATCCACACAGTCAAAGGCTTTGGCGTAGTCAGTAAAGCAGAAATAGTTGTTTTTCCGGAACTCTCTTGCTTTTTCAATGATCCAGTGGATGTTGGCAATTTGATCTCTGGTTCCTCTGTTTTTCTAAATCCAGCTTGAACATTTGGAAGTTCATGGTTCACGTGTTGCTGAAGCCTGGCTTGGAGAATTTTGAGCATTACTTTACAAGGACGTGAAATGAGTGCAATTGTGTGGTAGTTTGAGCATTCTTTGGCATTGCCTTTCTTTGGGTTTGGAATGAAGACTGACCTTTTCCCGTGCTGTGGTCACTGCGAGTTTTCCAAATTTGCTGGCATATTGAGTGCAGCGTTTTCACAGCATCTTCTTTCACTATTTGAAATAACTCAACTGGCATTCCATCACCTCCACTAGCTTTGTTCGTAGTGATGCTTTTTAAGGCCCACTTGAGTTCACATTCCAGGTTGTTTGGCTCTAGGTGAGTGATTACACCATCATGATTATCTGGATTGTGAAGATCTTTTTTGTACAGTTCTTCTGTGTATTCTTGCCACCTCTTCTTAATATCTTCTGCTTCTGTTAGGTCCATACCATTTCTGTCCTTTATTGAGCCCATCTTTGCATGAAATGTTCCCTTGGTATCTCTAATTTTCTTGAAGAGATCTCTAGTCTTTCCCATTCTGTTCTTTTCCTCTATTTCTTTGCATTGATTGCTGAGGAAGGCTTTCTTATCTCTTGTTGCTATTCTTCAGAACTCTGCATTCATATGCTTATATCTTTCCTTTTCTAAGCCACTAAATGTAACTAATTCAAAGACGAAAGATAGCAATTTGCAAATAATAATAAAATATGCAATATTCTTTATTGTAGATCCTGAACTACCAATTGATTATCACAAAATATAGTTCCTTCATTTTTGCTAAACTTTTATGTTCATTACCAACCTACAGTTGCAATTAACAAATGAGTATTGTGGCATAAATGTTGATGAATTGGTTGTGTTAACAAAAAAGAAGATAAGTGACACAATGAAGATACAGGTTAGAACTTCATTCATTAATGACATGAGCAATATTTTTTGCTGAATCAGTTAATAATTTCTAAATATTTAGAAAAATAGTTCCTCTGTTTCCAGTGTTAGTGACAATAGAGTGGCTACAGACAATAAGTTTAACATTTTCTTATTCTTAACATTTTAACATTTTTCTAAGACTAGACAATCAACAAAACAATGAACAGTAATGGTTTCTGATTTCCATGATGCAAATACTGCCACCTTCAGAGATTGTAAAGGTACATACATAGATCACTAAATGAAGAGAAGAGATGCATGGTAGCACACCACAATATAGTATTTCATCCACACAGATACAATATTCATACAAAATCTCAAGATCAAAGGATATAGGAAAATATATAAAATAATTAGGGAGGAAGTAATGGAAAATGAGTTTTTGTTGCCTTTACTATAAGTTTTTAATTGAAAGTTTATATAATTTAATTTTAACAATCTGTTCAATAACTGGCTCATAAAACTCCTGAAAATTAATAACTTGTACTTACAGACCAGAACAAGCTGACTCTCAAAAAGAACTGAATGTGGGAAATGCTGTGTTCCATGCTGGCATGGCCACTGTTTATCTTAATTAAAAATTCTTGTAGGAGAGACAAATATAAAACATATTTATTATTTAACCACACTGCCTTCATTCATTCATAATAAATATTTAGTGACCTTACTATATTCCAGACAGAAGTAGCAACATAGGGCACAATGGGAATATAGCAATGTGTTCCTAAAGAAATAGCATTTTCTAAGAGGTGTGAAAGGACTTATACTGGAGAAGGTAAGATTTAGAGAGGTTAGGAGGCGTGTATACTGTAGGAAAAAACAGCTGTACAAAATCTTTGAGATGAGAAAAAGTATGATATTATAGGGAGTTTGAAAGTATGTTTCTATGCACAGTGGATGAGAAGAATATAGCATAAAATATTGGTAAGAAACTAAATCACATAGAACATTATAGGAAGAGTATCCATACACCCTGATTTGCCTCAGATTCTCCCACTTTATTCTTATTGCCCTAATTATTGGTATAAGTATAAATAGCACCCCTCATTCATATGTAAATGTGTGCCATTTTAGATAACAAATTATATAGTTATCCTAGCTATTAACCATGTTAGTTTAGTCATTTAATCGTGTCCAACTCTTTGAGACCCCATGGACTACAGTATTCCAGGCCTCCTTGTCCTTCACCATCTCCCAGAGCTTGCTCAAACTGAAGTCCATTGAGTCAGTGATGCCATCCAACCATCTCATCCTCTGTTGCCCACTTCTCCCACTCTCAATCTCCCAACATTGGGGTCTTTTCCAGTGAATTGGCTCTTCGCATCAGGAGGCTAAAGCTTCAGCTCTGGAGCTTCATCACTGGAACTTCAGCTTCAGCATCAGTCATTCCAATGAATATTCAGGGTTGATTTCCTTTAGGATTGACTGTTTGATCTCCTTGAAGTCCAAGGGACTCTCAAGAGTCTTCTCCAACACCACAGTTCAAAAGCATCAATTCTTTGGCACTCAGCCTTCTTTATGGTCCAATTCTCACATCCATATATGACTACTGGAAAAAAACCTAGCTTTGACTAGATGGAACTTTGTTGGCAGAGTAATGTCTCTGCTTTTTAATATGCTGCCTGAGTTGATCATAGCTTTTCTTCCAAGGAGCAAGTGTCTTTTAATTTCATGGCTGCAGTCACCATCCTCAGTTATTTTGGAGCCCAAGAAAAGAAAATCTGTCACTGTTTCCATTTTTCCCATCTATTTGTCATGAAGTGATGTGACTGGACTCCAGCATTCATCATGAAAGATTTAAGCAAGGAAAATCTAGGAGAATTTTGGCTGCGTCTATACGTTTCAAGAGTGGCTACTGTATATAGAGAGAATTACAGAGCCAAGAAGCAAAATAGGGAAAATCCTGTTTGGAAGCTACTACAGTAATCCAGTGAGAGGCCATAGGAGAATAGATAAGAGCTGTGGCAAGGATTTGAGGGCATTTAATTTGACATATAATGAATAGGCAAGACTCAGTGATTCATGGAATAGAGAGGGAGAAAGAGAAAAACATGTCAAAAGTATTCTTAAATTCTGGTTTACCCAGCTGATTGAAGGGCTGTGCCAGTCAC
The DNA here is from genome assembly GCA_917880005.1 of Nanger dama. Lineage (NCBI taxonomy): Eukaryota > Metazoa > Chordata > Mammalia > Artiodactyla > Bovidae > Nanger > Nanger dama. The sequence goes on along the minus strand of CAKJTW010000078.1, from coordinate 2,942,727 downwards.
TGAAATGGTGAATATCAGAGGGATACAATGTCTGGGGAACAACAGATAGGTTCTGTTTATGTGTCAAGTTCAAGACTATGGTGAGACATACAAATGGATATGTTCATAGATCCTTGGGCCTTAAGTTTAGAGGAAATACCTGGGCTGGAGAAGAAAATCAGAAATAATAATTTAAATGAGAAAATCATGACACTCATTAAATTTTCTTAGAAAAGGGTAGCAAGAAAAAAGAAGCTCTAGGGCAGAGTATTTTTGGGAAAAAAAACTATCTCATATGATAAATCTCAGAATTTTTTTTTTTCTGGTTCTTCAGTTTTGATGACTACTTTATTTTTCAAATGCTGTGAGGATTAAAAAATGTGTTGGTGGGCTACTCTGCACCTCTATTTTGTGACCTCTTTTTATTAATTTTTATTGCATTATATTTGCTTTACAATGTTGTGTTAGTTTCTATTGTACTGCAAAGTGATTCAGCTTCACATATGCCTCTGTCCCCTGTCTTTTGGATAGCCTTCCCATTTAGGTCACCACAGAGCACCGAGTAGAGCTCCCTGTGCTATAACGGTAGGTTCCCAATAGTTATCTATTCTATAGATACAGAAGTGTATATATGTCAGTCTCAATCTCCCAACTGATTCTGCCCCCCACCCTTTTTGCCCCGGTGTCCATACACTTGTCCTCTACATCTGTGTCTCTATTTCTGCTCTGCAAATAAGGTCATCTATACCATTTTTCTAGATTCCACATGTATGCATTAATAAACTATATTTGTTTTTATCTTTCTGACTTACTTCATTCTGTATGACAGCCTTTAGGTCCTTCCATGTCCCTATAGATGACCCAATTTCATTTCTTTTTTTTAAATATCAGAATTAAATTAACCTTATCTCTAGAAAAGGAGGATCTTGGAATCCAATAAGTGGATCCTCAGCCATCTGCTAACCGTGAAGACAAACAAAAGACACAGCTAGGTAAGGGCACTTTTCTTTATGTTGTATCGGTGATCTATCACTATATGCCAGTTTCGAGCCTCTTAAATTTGATGATTTGGACTAGGAAAACCTTCTTGGTGCAAATGGCCTAAATAGACATGCTTCCTATGGCCCATATTGTTTCTACTAGGAAAGGGAACCTCTCCTGAGGAGGAGCTAACTCCAGTGTGGGGGTGGGAAGGGGAAGTATGGTGAGGGTGGGGAACAGAAAGAGAGAGTTTTCCATAGACAGATTGTAAAAATTAAAGTACCAAGTGATAATTAGAATGAGCAAAATTTACCGAGGACTGAAAATATCTAACTGAATCATCACATAAATCTCATAAGGTAGATGTTCCCATCTGAAAGACCAAAGTCTTATCTATGGGGAGGGTAAATATACAGTAAACCAGTTTTTAAGAAGAAGAGACATGATTTAATCTCAAGTCTACCAAACTCCAGGGTCTCTCTGTTTTTGTAGTTATTGGTACTAAGGAAAACTCATTGATTTTTCATGGCAAAGGTCTTCTCTTGAGTAGTGTGGTCCTTTTTCTTTTTTTTTTCTTTAAAGATGCTAGTCAAGTGAGGGAGAATAAACACAGGTTCATTCAGAGAAGAGAGAATAAACTCAGTAAAATGATGCAATGGAAGACTATGCTCTCAAAACAATTGACAAATTAGAGAACCAGTTAATCATACAGGCAATGGCTTTCCATATGAAGTTGTCTTGTTGTTTAGTTGCTGAGTCGTGTCTAACTCTTTGCAACCCTGTGGACTGCAGCCTGCCAGTCTTTTCTGTCCATGGCGCTTCCCAGGCAAGAATACTGGAGTGGGTTGCCACTTCCTCCTCCAAAGGATCTTCCCACCCAAGGACTGAACCCACGTCTCCTGCATTGCAGGTGGACTCTTTACCACTGCGCCAGCATGAGGTTGTCTACACTCCTCTAAAGGAGATGCCTGTTCCCTTACCTGTGAGATGATGCTTGACACATAGGATAAACAAAACTTATCTCCAGACTGTCAATTTTATTTAAATATATCTGAGGGACAATTCTTTAAAACTAACATGGATGAATATTGCAATGCAAAATTCATATGAAAGAGAAAAGCAAGAAACTCAAAGAAATTGTCTATTTTGGTGGAGCTGGTTAGACTTCTATAACAAGACTGTCAAGGTTAGTTATCTCTTTTTCTTTAGTTTTAAGGGGAAAAAATTTAGAAGAAAAATCTCTATGTCAAGAAAAAAAAATCATGCAATATAGTGTATACAATCTCTATACAACACAATCTCTCTACAGTTATACAATATAATCTGATTGCAGAAAAACTATAAAATTTTACATAAGATATATGGAGAGATATATTAAAAAATCTCAACTGGAGAAAAAGATACATAATGGAAATACAACAAAATGTTAACAGTAGTTATCTTTTGTATGATTACAAGTGTTTACTTTGTTCTTCATGCTTTTTATATTTATATAAACTTACAGTACATTTATGTGGCTTTTAAAAATTATTTTTAAAATGCTTGCTATTTTGAATGAATAAAATCTAGAGGAACTCACTTCTGTTATTAATGACCAAAGACTAATTTCAAATTTAATAAAATAATAGCATGACTCTATTAAATAATAAAAATGAACATTAAAATATATGAGGTCTCTGGATTATTAACAGTCTGCCTCTGGAATAAATTATTTAACTTTCATGAAATGATTGAAGTTTGGGAAATGGAAGTTTATTAATATCTTTTTAATTGTATGGATATATTAAATCCTGCAGGTGGAAGCTATATTTTCCCCCATGTGGCAAATATATAAGAAACAATACCCTAATGCATCCAAATATAGTTGCAAAATGTTTCACAGCTTTATTCATTATTAATCATGAAGAATTTTTAACATGTGCTTTGCACTCCTTCTTTTGAGAAGCAACTTTGGTTTTATTTTCTTGGACCATACTAATAAATGTTAAAAGGAAGGATATTTTAATAAATATTTACCATGTCATTAGTTTCTGCTATGCCATCAGAGGGCTTTAGTACATTACAGAAACTAGGACAGGAGATCTGTGGTCCAGCAAGACCAAATTCTGTGAATTGAATATTCTATCTGGAGATATGAATGATCTCATTGTGTATACAGCACAGGAGATCAGTGTTAGCAATGGACTGCAGTTTCAGGTTTGTGAAATACCAGAATGGCCTTTTCATGAAACCTCTCTAAACCAGTTTAAAAATCATAGGCACTCTTTTAATTCTGTGTCTTCAAATATACAAATTATATAAATCATCTGTATAATATGTGTTAAAACATAAAGCACTTTAAGGGTAAGAATCTGGAGTCATGGACCTGAAACCAGTTCCATCACCTTTCATGACTTTGAAGAAAGTCACTAACTTTTGAATATCATATCTTTCATCATCAACAAAATGTGACAAACAAAACTGCTTTTTGCTATCTCACAAGACTTTTGAAAGAGTCAAGTGACTGGAACTATACTTTGAAAAGCATAAGAGAAAAATGCATTTACAAGACAATGTGATTTTTAAAACTGCAATGGTCATTTATTTATAGATCATTTTTCTCATGTTTGGAAAAAGAAAGTGCTTTTTTTTTTAAACAAAAAGAATGTGATCTGAGGCATTATATCTTTTTCAGAAGACACAAAACAACAGAATAACTCTTTTATCTTCTCAGTAGACACTAATAGTTTTTGACTTTCAGACCCAGCTGAGTCAAATAAGGTATATCAACTTATGATAACCTTCAAAATAGAAATCAAATATTTGCTTCAATGTTTTTTTGTTTTGTTTTGTTTTAAAATAGGGAGGTGACGTTAGTAATAAAGAATCTGCCTGCCAATGCAGGAGACGTGAGATACTAGTTCGATCCCTGGTCAGAAAGATATCCTGGAGGAGGGTATCTCACTGAAGTGAGGGCAACTCACTCCAGTCTTCATGCCTAGAGAATCCCACGGACAGAGGAGCCTGGCATGCTACAGTCCTTAGGGTTTCAGAGTCGGACATGACTGAAGCAACTTAACATGCAAGAATAAAGGTGATCCCCACCCCCGGTCTATGTAGCCATCTAGCCTCGGGTCCCAGGGAGAATGACACCCTTGACATCCCTCAAGATAAAATTCCAAAACAAGCAGACTGAGTTCTCTTTGGCACCATGAGGTTGATCGCTTTTATATGAGACCTTACTCAGCATTTCCTTCTCTTCTGCCTCTTCCCCTGGGAACAGAGAATGTGTCTTATTTATTTTTTATCCTTCCCTGCCTTACCATATAGAGCTGTGTGAATTATAGACACAAATAACAGTTGTTAAATAATTACCACTTACATGCTTGCAGCTGTCCTAAGAACCATTAAAAGCATTTACTGAGCACCATGATCTTGGTCACCTGGCTAAATTCTTTGCAGACAAATCTCCCTTCATCCCTAAGGGGATGTTACAAGCAGTGCTTAGAACAGAGCCCTTAGTGTTAACTGTGATTGAGATAATGACCATTCTTATTATTCCCCTTCAACAGATGAAGAAAGTAAGCTTCAGAAATGTGAAGGTGACCAAGGTAACATGGTGAGTAAATGGCAAAACAAGGACTTAAACTCACACTTATCTGATGTCAGACCTTACACATGGCCATTTTACTCCATGGAGAAGCACTTACAGCTTTTATGCTTTTTTTTTTTAAACAGTTTTCAGCCTTTACACTTCTCCGTAGATGTGGATGTGATTACTGAAGAGTTCCCTCAGACAAAACTGACATCTTTGTCTATTATTACAAAATTGCCCTATCCCTCTCTTTAGTTTGAGAGACCTTTTAAGGAGTCTATGAATGAGTGAGTGAAGTCACTCAATCATGTCCGACTCTTTGTGACCCCATGGACTGTAGCCTACACCAAGCTCCTCTGTCCATGGGATTCTCTGAGGCAAGAATACTGGAGTGGTTTGCCATTTCCTTGTGTGTCTCCTTAATGAGATTCAGCTTCAGACTCTTGTCTTCTTGTTCTGCCCTTCTCACACACTGGGATTCATAATGTGTGCCTCAGGAAAGTGAAAGTCACTCATTCGTGTCCCACTCTTTGTGACCCCATGGACTGACTATAGAGTCCATGGAATTCTCCCAGGCCAGAATACTGGAGTGAGTAGCCTTTCCCTTCTCAGGGGATCTTCCCAACCAAGGGATTGAACCCAGGTATCCCACATAGTGGGTGTATTCTTTACCAGCTGAGCCACCAGGGAAGCCCAAGAATACTGAAGTGGGTAGCCTATCTCTTCTCCAGCAGATCTTCCTGACCCAGGAATCCAACTAGGGTCTCCTGCATTGCAGGCAACTTCTTTACCAACTGAGCTATCAGGGAAGCCCATGTGCCTCATGACTTCTCACTAAAAGCAGACTAAATTTCTGTGTAAATAGTTTATACTCATGCATTTATGTGCTATGATATTCCTTTGGTTGAAGCGTGCCTCAGTCCTTTTTTAAAAAAATATTATTGTTTAGTTTTATTCTTTATAAAAAGAATACTATGTTTATTATAGAATACCTAGTAATGCAAAGAAGCAACAAGGAGGAAAAAGACTCATCCATTTACAATATTTACTGCTGTCCACAATTTTCTATATGTCCTTTTCTATGTATGATATGTATGTATAGAAACACTATGTGAGTATTGTGCAGATACATGACCACACATACAACAGTCATATTACAAAATTCATACTAGTAGGTGAATTCTGTTTTTAATCTGATAACATATTTTGAGTCTCTTACCATAACATAAAAATATTCTCTTAAGTTATCATGCATGTGGCTGCATGATAATGCTTTATATAAACATATTACATTACTTAGCCGCTCAGTCATGTCCAACTATGGACTATAGTTGCACCTCCATGGACTATAACCCACCAGACTCCTCTGTCCATGGGATTCTCCAGCAAGAATATTGGGGTGGGTTGCCATTCCCCTTCTCCGGGGAACTTCCTGATCCAGGGATCAACCTTGGGTCTCCTGCAATGCAGGCAGATTCTTTACCATCTAAGCCACCAGGGAAGTAATCCTTTATTATTAAATACTTTATTTTCAATTGTAAACATAATGCTGCAAGGGTTATAAATGTAGTTGAGTATTTATTTTCATCATTAACCATTTCCTTAAAATGACTTCTAGATTTTGTCTTCTCCAAATGTACAGCTTTGCAAAGGGGAAAGAGTTTGTTTTGATCTGTTGTTAAGTGAATACAGAAAGGTCATACAGCCAATGCATAGAGTGACTTGGAGTCTAACCCTCAATATGGATAACTTAAAAGTCTCTATATGTTTCACTGTACCATATGGTCTCCGATTACGGCATACCAGTCAGAAAACTATATCCAGTCAACTTGCCCGAAATGCATAAGGGAATTAAAAAGAGAGAGAGAAATAGGAATGCTTATCCCAAGGAAATTGTAATTTTGATGATGTGGTCCTGTTTTGGAATCATCTTTGCATTTAAATTTTTAATTTGCAAAATGCTGCAGGGAGCTTGACACACAGTCTCTGAGTTCTAGAGGTCTAACCATGAAGTATATTGGTCTTTCTAATGAGCTCGACAGTTTTAAGGGGAAGAAAAATGCATATATTGATTTGGCTCAGCTGTCTCGGTTTGGGAGCTGTCCCAGTAATCTCATTACTACGGCATGTATGCTTTTATTCCCTCTGCATCAGAATTAAGTCTATATATAGAGCCAGCAGCTGCATTCTCAGCAAGACCTCAAGGTATCAAATGCACCCAGGAGCTCTCAGCTACCCATTTTCATTAACACAAGGCACTGATGACAAATAACTTTTTTTTTTTCTTGGTGACCAGTATGTTATTTCTAGCCCACAGGCTTTTTTTTTCCTCTCCTTTGTATGTCTTTGTCTAAACTGACTCATGACTTGTATCATTTCTGGATTCAGATTTTGGCCAAAATTTGATTATATTAAAACAAAACTTTCTTTTTATCTGACTCATGAGATCGTCAGATTGACCCTGAGAACATTGCATGAATCTAGTTACAGAGAAAACCACAGGGAATTTCCTGGTGGTCCAGGGGTTGAGACTTCCAATAGAGGGAGTGCAGGTTTGATCCCTGGTCAGGGAGCTAAGATCCCATTTGCTTCATGGCCAGAAAACAAGAGCATAAAACGGAAGCAATACTGTAACAAACTCAATAGACTTAAAGTGGTGCACATTAAAAAAAAAAAAACTATGATAACTAAGAATAATATTATATATCTTCATTATTGTCCTTTGCATCAGAAAAATTAATTTCAAGATAAGTATATACATTTTTTCTCACCAAAAGAAACTCCCTCCAGAGTCCTTTACATTTTTCTCTCTTCTGCACAAGGAAATACATGCTTATGTATAGGAAGTCTGTCTCACCCAAGCCTCTAATTCTCACTCACTTGCCATATGCAATGCATAAATTTATAATGTGTTAAGCTTCAAGAACAGCTGACGACGAATTTCAACTTTCCAACCAAGGTTTAATTCCACCTAGACTCTCTCTCCTCTTTTATCAGCTCTGTGCGTTGTGAAATGCTTTTATGACTAATCAAATATCTTCTGCTGCAAAAATTTTAAGGGCTCTTAGGGAAAATGAAAACCTGTATTAATAAGAACTTAAGAAGTGCTAGTGAATTGTATTTGTCTGAACATCACTTTTTTGTTTTTTTTTTTTTCTCCCCTTAACCTTGAAAGGTCATGGGCTTCCAGAGCAGAGGTTTCCCCTACGGCCAGATTCTATGACATTCAAGTCAAATGTTAGGTTATAAGGTTATTTTCTTAATTAGTAAGATTAATTCTTGCATTATTATCATTTGTTTTTAATATCTTAAGTAGAAATTATGTTCAATTTCTATTCATTTACTTGGGGCAAAACATAACCATTAAATTTTCTTGCTACAGATAATTAGGCAGTTTTAAAGGAGAAAGAGAATGTTTCAACAACCTTTGTTCATATAGGAAAAAATAAATGAAAATTAACACCACTCAATAACAATGCAGCTTTGGCTTTAAGTGTAGTTCTCCAAAGAACCTTCTAAAAGAACACATCAAAATATATTTGATCTTCCTTGAATACTAAAATACAGGGGGAAAACGTATTTGCCTGTTTAGTTTATCCTTGTGTCTTAAAAAAAAGCTGATTGAGTGGATCACATCAGCCCTACAGAAGAAAGTCTTTTGCTATTTGATTAAAAATCACACATGTGTTGAATCAAATGAAAACTAGGTACCTACTAATCTAAAGCTGGCATGAATCAGCAGGCTAATGAAATAAATTATAGCATAAAAGAAAAGAGCCAAAGTGATGCTAAATAACACATCATCATGGATTTGAGAGTATGAAGTAAATGACGGAGATGGAGACTAGTTCATTAAGTTATCTAATAAGAAATTTAAAACAGAGATTAAAGCACTTTCTAGAATGATGGCATTTTGAATAAAAACATCTAAGCCAGTTTCTTGCTTAAAGTACACTAAAATGGCCGAAGGAATAAAACTTTGGGAGAAAATATGCAGCAGCATTAGATACTAGAAAATAATGCTATCTACATCTTAGAAAACATGAAGTCATACTCTGCTAAATACTGAACAAATAGGAATATACTGAGTAGAAACAGCAAGAATCAACCCATAATCACTCTCTCTGGAAAGCAATATGATTTCAAGTGTAGTAACAAAAGATATACCAGCAGAATACTGCTAACAAATCCCAATTTGCAAGGGCCAAGGGAAGATATTGATGCATGGCAAAGCATTCTGAACCACATTTGCTAGAAAACCCTGGAGTTTTGCTATAACAAACTGTGAAAATGAAGCCTCTGTCCCAGCTCTACCATTTTCTCTCCATGCGACCTCAGGATAGTTAATTACTCTTTCTGTGACTTTCATTATTCTAAAATGTCAAATAGTGATAATAATGGTACTTACCTCAAGGGTTTTTGGAAAGGAGATGAAAGGATATGTGCAAAGCTTTAATCACGGTAACTAGCTTCAAATAAGCACTCAGTATGTGGCAGCCACTATGGTCATCATTTTCATCACCATCATCATCAAGACCGTCCCTTCTTATAGTAGTTTAAGGAAAAAATCTGGACAAGCTCTCCTGTGTGAAGACAAAACAGAACAGAAAATCAACTCCAGAAGGCCTATGGTGGTAGATTTATGCAACAAAGGAGCATGGAAACTAAGTTCCTTATGCTCTAACTGCATGTCAGGATGCTCACCATTTTCTCAGAATGTTAGGATCAAAGAGTTGACAATAAAAATATGTATTAACCAGTTCTTCAACTTCAGATCTGAAAAAGAATTTCAAAAGCTCTCAGGTAAGGAGTTTCTTTTTGGGTTTCCTGGTGGCTCAGTCCATAAAGAATCTCCCTGCAATATAGGAGACCCAAGTTTGATCCCTTGGTCAGGAAGATCCCCTGAAAAAGGAAATGGCAACCCACTCCAGTATTCTTGCCTGGAGAATTCCATGGACAGAGGAGCCTGGCAGGCTGTGGTCCATGAGGCTGCAAAAGAGTTTTACACAACCTAGCAACTAAACCACCACCAACGATCCTATTTTAGGATACAACACCAGACTAGAATCCTCATTCTATCCAAATATCAAAGAATAAAAACACAAAACCAATATGGAGTCTGTGGTAGGTTGAATGATACCCTCCCCCAATGAAAGCTTCTCATCTTAATCCTAAAAATCTTCAAATACATCATTTTACATGGTGAAAGGGGATTTGCAAGTATAATTAAATTAAGGAATTTTAGATGAGGAAATTATTCTGGATTATCAGATGAACCCAGTGTAATCACAAAGGTCTTTTAAGAGGGAAGCTAGATCTTCATACTTAGGTCAGAGTAGAAGATGTGACAATAAAAGCAAGGGGTTGGAATAATTCATGGAAAGAGTTGCTAGCCAAGAAATGCGGGTTGCGTCTAGAAGCTGGAAAAGGCAAGGGAATGGATTTTCCTCTTCTTGAAGAAACCAGATTTGCTAGCAACTTAACTTTAGGCCAGTAAGACTAATTTTGGACTTCTGAACTTCAGAACTGTAAGATAATAAATTTGAATTGCTTTAAGATATTAATTTTGTCACAATGAGGAAAGGAAACGAACACAAGTCCTTTGAAATTATTCTTTTGAAGAAGGAATGTTATGATGCAGCACTTGAAAAGATGTATATCAGAAGAGTATTCTTGCAAAAAGATAAATTAAAAAAAGATGCAAAGAAACAGAATCTTCTCTATAGTATAAGCAAAATTCAAGAATAGCAAGACATCACAAGAAATATGCAGATGATTACAAAACTGTACAGAAAAGGGAAGGAAGGAATCTAGCATTATTAAGGAAAAACAAGGTAATTGTTATGGGCTGAATATTTGTGCTCCTCCCCCAAATTCATATGTTAAAGTCCTAACCTCCCAAAAGTGACATCATTAAAAGGTGGGATCTTTGAGAGCTACTTAAGCTCCAGCAACCTCATGTCCAAAGAGCGGTGGCTGCATGGGCACAAGAGGGCCCTAGAGGAGCTATCCCACGTTGAAGGTCAGGAAGGGTGGCGGTGAGGAGATACCCCTCATCCAAGGTAAGGAGCAGTGGCTGCACTTTGCTGGAACAGCAGTGAAGAGATACCCTATACCAAAGGTAAGAGAAACCCAAGTAAGATGGTAGGTGTTGCAAGAGGGCACCAGAGGGGCAGACACACTAAAATCATACACACAGAAAACTAGTCAATCTAATCACACTAGGACCACAGTCTTGTCTAACTCAATGAAACTAAGCCATGCTCACGGGGCAACCCAAGAAGGGTGGGTCATGGTGGAGAGGTCTGACAGAATGTGGTCCACTGGAGAAGGGAATGGCAAACTACTTCAGTATTCTTGCCTTGAGAACCCCATGAACAGTATGAAAAGGCAAAATGATAGGATACGGAAAGAGGAACTCCCCAGGTCAGTAGTGCCCAATATGCTACTGGAGATCAATGAAGAAATAACTCCAGAAAGAATGAAGAGATGGAGCCAAAGCAAAAACAATACCAAGCTGTAGATGTGACTGGTGATAGAAGCAAGGTTCAATGCTGAAAAGAGCAATATTGCATAGGAACCTGGAATGTCAGGTCCATGAATCAAGGCAAATTGGAAGTGGTCAAACAAGAGATGGCAAGGGTGAACATCGACATTCTAGGAATCAGCTAACTAAAGTGGACGGGAATGGGTGAACTTAACTCGGATGACCATTATATCTATTACTTTAGGCAGGAATCCCTCAGAAGAAATGGAGTAGCCATCACAGTCAACAAAAATATCCGATGCAGTACTTGGATGCAGTCTCAAAAACAACAGAATGATCTCTGTTCATCTCCAACGTAAACCATTCAATACCACAGTTATCGAAGTCTATGCCCCAACCAGTAACGCTGAAGAAGCTGAAGTTGAACGGTTCTATGAAGACCTACAAGACCTTTTAGAACTAACACCCAAAAATATGTCCTCTTCATTATAGGGGACTGGAATGCAAAAGTAGAAAGTCAAGAAACACCTGGAGTAATGGACAAATTTGGCCGTGGAATAAGAAATGAAGCAGGGCAAAGACTAATAGAGTTTTGCCAACAAAATGCACTGGTCATAGCAAATACCCTCTTCAAACAACACAAGAGAAGACTCTACACATAGACATCACCAGATGGTCAACACTGAAATCAGATTGATTATATTCTTTGCAGCCAAAGATGGAGAAGCTCTATACAGTCAACAAAAACAAGATCAGGAGCTGACTGTGGCTCAGATCATGAACTCCTTATTGCCAAATTCAGACTGAAATTGAAGAAAGCAAGGAAAACTGCTAGACTATTGAGGTATGACCTAAATCAAATCCCTTATGATTATACAATAGAAGTGAGAAATAGATTTAATGGCCTAGTTCTGATAGAGTGCCTGATGAACTATGGAATGAGGTTCGTGACATTGTACAGGAGATAGGGTTCAAGATCATCCCCATGGAAAAGAAATGCAAAAAAGCAAAATGGCTGTCTGGGGAGGCCTTACAAATATCTGTGAAAGAAGAGAGGTGAAAAGCAAAGGAGAAAAGGAAAGATATAAGCATCAGAATGCAGAGTTCCAAAGAATAGCAACAAGAGACAAGAAAGCCTTTTTCAGCTATCAATGCAAAGAAATAGAGGAAAAGAACAGAATGGGAAAGACTAGAGATCTCTTCAAGAAAATTAGAGATACCAAGGCAACATTTCATGCAAAGTTGGGCTCGATAAAGGACAGAAACGGTATGGACCCAACAGAAGCAGAAGATATTAAGAAGTGGCAAGAATACACGGAAGAACTGTACAAAAAGATCTTCAAGACCCAGATAATCATGATGGTGTGATCACTCACCTAGAGCCAGACATCCTGCAATGTGAACTCAAGTGGGCCTTAAAAAGCATCACTATGGACAAAGCTAGTGAAGGTGATGGAATTCCAGTAGAGCTATTTCAAATCCTGAAAGATGATGCTGTGAGAGTGCTGCACTCAATATGCCAGCAAATTTGGAAAACTCAGCAGTGGCCACAGGACTAGAAAAGGTCTGTTTTCATTCCAATCCCAAAGAAAGGCAATGTCAAAGAATGCTCAAACTACTGCACAATTGCACTCATCTCACACACTAGTAAAGTAATGATCAACATTCTCCAAGCCAGGCTTCAGCAATATGTGAACCGTGAACTTCCTGGTGTTCAAGCTGGTTTTAGAAAAGGCAGAGCAACCAGAGATCAAATTTGTAACATCTGCTGGATCATGGAAAAAGCAAGAGAGTTCCAGAAAAACATCTACTTCTGCTTTATTGACCACACCAAAACTTTCAACTGTGTGGATCACAACAAACTGTGGAAAATTCTGAAAGAGATGGGAATACCAGACCACCTGACCTGCCTCTTGAGAAATCTGTATGCAGATCAGGAAGCAACAGTTAGAACTGGTCATGGAACAACAGACTGGTTCCAAATAGGAAAAGGAGTGCGTCAAGGCTGTATATTGTCACCCTGCTTATTTAACTTCTATACAGAGTACATCATAAGAAACGCTGGCTGGAAGAAGCACAAGCTGGAATCAAGATTGCTGGGAGAAATATCAATAACCTCAGATATGCAGATGATACCACCCTTTTGGCAGAAAGTGACAAGCAACTAAAAACCTTCTTGATGAAAGTGAAAGAGGAGAGTGAAAAAGCTGGCTTAAAGCTCAACATTCAGAAAACTAATATCATGGTATCCAGTCCCATCACTTCATGGGAAATAGATGGAGAAACAGTGGAAACAGTGTCAGACTTTATTTTGGGGGAGTCCAAAATCACTGCAGATGGTGACTGAAGCCACGAAATTAAAAGACCCTTACTCCTTGGAAGGAAAGTTATGACCAACCTAGATAGCATTTTGAAAAGCAGAGACATTACTTTGCCAACAAAGGTCCATCTAGTCAAGGCTATGGTTTTTCCTGTGGTCATGTATGGATGTGAGAGTTGGACTGCAAAGATGGCTGAGTGCCTAAGAATTGATACTTTTGAACTGTGGTGTTGGAGAAGACTCTTGAGAGTCCCTTGGACTGCAAGGAGATCCAACTAGTCCATTCTGAAGGAGATCAGCCCTGGGATTTCTTTGGAAGGAATGATGCTAAAGCTGAAAATCCAGTACTTTTTCAACCTCATGTGAAGGGTTGACTCATTGGAAAAGACTCTGATGCTGGGAGGGATTGGGGGCAGGAGGAGAAGGGGACAACAGAGGATGAGATGGCTAGATGGCATCACAGACTTGATGGACATGAGTCTGAGTGAATTCTGGGAGTGGGTGATGGACAAGGAAGCCTGGAGTGCTGTGATTCATGGGGTTGCCAAGAGTCAGACACTTCTGAGTGACTGAACTGAACTCTACTAAGTTTCCATCCTTACAAATGACATTGTGTGTGTGTGTGTGTGTGTGTGTGTGTGTGTGTGTCTATGTGTGCCTGTGTCTGTGTGTGTGTTGGTTGATCAGTTGTTAGTTGCTCCAATTCTTTGTGATCCCATGGACTGTAGCCCACCGGCCTCCTCTGTCCATGGAATTCTCCAGGCAAGAATACTAGAGTGGGTTACCATTCCCTTCTCCAGAGGATCTTCTTGAGCCAGGGACCAAACTCCGGTGTCCTGCATTGCACTCCTCACTCTTTACTGTGTGAATCACCAGGGAAGCCCACGAATAACATTAGTCCCTTATAAAAGAAGCTCCAGAGAGATTTCTAGCCTTTTGGCTTCGCTATAGAAGGATACAACAAGAAGCCTACAACTTATAAGAGGGTCTTCACCTGGCCGTGCTGACACACTGATCTTGGACTTTCAGCCTCCAGAACCACTTGCCGTTCATAAGTCACCCAGTCTATGATATTTAGTTATAGCATGATGAACAGACTATGAGTACTGATCATTTTAAAAGCAGAACTTAAAATGGCATTATGAACAGTCAAGGTCAAAAGGAACACTGCAGAAAAGAGATCCATTATACGTAAGATAAACACAGACGATGTCCCCAGAATGTGGAATAAAAAAATAAATACATGAAAGTGAAAGTGCTAAGTCAAGAAAGATAACAGATCTAAAACACATGGTAACCTGCCTAAAGAAAATGGCATATCAAAAATAAGTAATGAGAAAAAAAACAATAGAAAAAAAATGCTTTTGAGCAAAAGCTTGGTTGCTTTAGATAAGATAATGTGATTAAAGAATCTTAGACAAAAATGCTTTCTTTAAAAGACTACTACTATTATTAAACAATCCAACTTACTAATTGTGTGACAGCATTAAATTAACATGGCTCTTGATGAGATGCATTATAAAGAACAGAATACCATCTAAGCATAATTTATAAAAAAAATATTAAACTTGAATATGGACTTAACTTCCAGTTTACCTGGAATTTGGGGGAAAGAGAAACAAGATAAAATCATACCACAGTCAGAAATATAAATGCAGAATATATCCCATTTGATAGTACAACTTATCTCATCATTTCAGAATGTTATTAAATTAACATAGAACTCTCCTAAGGTAATGAGCTACAAAAACTAACTATAAGATATAAACCTTAATTGGAGTGTTTGGGAAAATACAACTATAGAAGTTATTTGGGTGGTTGGAGAAATTTGAAGATGGATTAGATATAAGATGAAATTATGTAAACACTGATATTTTGGAGACAGTTGTATCATGATAATGTAAAAAAAGTCCTTTTCTTAAAAATATTAGTAAAGATGCTCTATGGGTAGAGTCAAATTGCCGGGAGAAATATCAATAACCTCAGATATGCAGATGATACCACCCCTTATGGCAGAAACTGAAGAGGAACTCAAAAGCCTCTTGATGAAAGTGAAAGAGGAGAGTGAAAAAGTTGGCTTAAAGCTCAACATTCAGAAAACAAAGATCATGGCATCTGGTCCCATCACTTCATGGGAAATAGATGGGGAAACAGTAGCAATAGTGTCAGATTTTTATTTTGGGGGGCTCCAAAATCACTCCAGATGGTGACTGCAGCCTTGAAATTAAAAGACGCTTACGCCTTGGAAGAAAAGTTATGACCAATCTAGATAGCATATTCAAAAGCAGAGACATTTCTTTGCCGACTAAGGTCCATCTAGTCAAGGCTATGGTTTTTCCAGTGGTCATATATGGATGTGAGAGTTGGACTGTGAAGAAGGCTGAGCACTGAAGAATTGATGCTTTTGAGCTGTGGTGTTGGAGAAGACTTTTGAGAGTACCTTGGACTGCAAGGAGATCCAACCAGTCCATTCTGAAGAAGATCAACCCTGGGATTTCTTTGGAAGGAATGATGCTAAAGCTAAAACTTCAGTACTTTGGCCACCTCATGAGAAGAGTTGACTCATTGGAAAAGACTCTGATGCTGGGAGGGATTGGGGGCAGAAGGAGAAGGGGATGACCGAGGATGAGATGGCTGGATGGCATCACAGACTCGATGGACGTGAGTCTGAGTGAACTCCGAGGATGGTAATGAACAGGGAGGCCTGGCGTGCTGCGATTCATGGGGTCTCAAAGAGTCAGACACGACTGAGCGACTGAACTTAACTTAGGGGTAGAGTCTGTAGGTTCTATGAAATGGTTTAGCACATATACACATATACACACCTACTTGTAAATAGGTATGATAAAGTGTTAATGTGATTGTTTCTGAGAAGTGAGCTTATGGATGTTCACTGCACTACTCTTCAACTATTTTGTATACTTAAGAATTAGGAAAAAGCACTGGGAAGGATAAATGTAAATTGACATCAAAGTTACAATAATAATAATACTGCCTTTGAGTTTAAAATATGTCTAATTAAAGTATATGGCATTATTAACACATGGGTAAATACTTGTATGTGTTTTAGCATTCTCACAGAAGTTTTAAAAGTAAGGATTTACATTGAATAATAAGTCATAACTCATGCTGTCATCTTTAGGGTAGCCATTGAAAGAATGAATAAGTAACTACAGGTTAATAGAGGAATATGAAGGGCTTCCCTGGTAGGTCAGTTGGTAAAGAATCTGCCTGCAATGCAGGAAACCCCAGTTTGATTCTTTGGTCAGGAAGATCCCCTGGAGAAAGGATAGGCTCCACTACTCTTGGCTTCCCAGGTGACTCAGATGGTAAAGAATATGCAAGCAATGTGGGAGACTTGGGTTCAAATCTTGGGTTCGTAAGCACTCCTAGAGGAGGGAACTGCAACCCACTCCAGCATTCTTGCCTGGAGAATCCCATGGACAGATGAGCCTGGTGGGCTGCCGTCTATGGGGTCACACAGAGTCGGACACGACGGAAGAGATTTAGCATCAGCAGCAGCACACACTAGTAAAGTAATGCTCAAAATTCTCCAAGCCAGGCTTCAGCAGTACATGAACTTCCAGATGTTCAAGCTGGCTTTAGAAAAGGCAGAGGAACCAGAGATCAAATTGCCAACTTCCACTGGATCATCAAAAAACACAGAGAGTTCCAGAAAAACATCCATTCCTGCTTTATTGACTATGCCAAAGCCTTTGACTGTGTGGATCACAATAAACTGTGGAAAATTCTGAAACGGATGGGAATACCAGACCACCTGACCTGCCTCTTGAGAAATCTGTATGCAGGTCAGGAAGCAACAGTTAGAACTGGACATGGAACAACAGACTGGTTCCAAATAGGAAAAGGAGTGCGTCAAGGCTGTATATTGTCACCCTGCTTGTTTAACTTATATGCAGTGAACATCATGAGAAATGCTGGTCTGGAAGTAGCACAAGCTGAAATCAAGATGGCTGGGAGAAATATCAATAACCTCAGATATGCAGATAACACCACCCTTATGGCAGAAACTGAAAAGGAACTAAGAAGCTTGTTGATGAAGGTGAAGGAGGAGAGTGAAAAAGTTGGCTTAAAGCTCAACATTCAGAAAATGAAGATCATAGCATCTCATCCCATCACTTCATGGGAAACAGATGAGGAAACACTGGAAATAGTGTCAGACTTTATTTTGGGGGGTTCCAAAATCACTGCAGATAGTGACTGAAGCCATGAAGTTAAAAGACACTTACTCTTTGGAAGGAAAGTTATGACCAACCTAGATAACACATTCAAAAGCAGAGACATTACTTTGCCAACAAAGTCCATCTAATCAATGCTACGGTCTTTCCAGTAGTCATGATGGATATGAGAATTGGACTGTGAAGAAAGCTGAGCACCGAAGAATTGATGTTTTTGAACTGTGATGTTGGAGAAGACTCTTGAGAGTCCCTTGGACTGCAAGGAGATCCAACTAGTCCATTCTAAAGGAGATCAGTCCTGGGTGTTCTTTGGAAGGAATGAAGCTAAAGCTGAAACTCCAGTACACTGGCCACCTCATGTGAAGAGTTGACCCATTGGAAAGACTCTGAAGCTGGGAGGGATTATGGGGCAGGAGGAGAAGGGGGCGACAGAGGATGAAATGCAGTATGGCATCACCGAGTCAATGGATGTGAGTTTGAGTGAATTCCAGCAGTTGGTGATGGACAGAGAGGCCTGGCGTGCTGCAATTCATGGGGTTGCAAAGAGTCGGATGTAACTGAGTGATTGAACTGAACTGAACTGACTATGCCAAAGCCTTTGACTGTGTGGAAACTTTCCACAATAAACTGTAGAAAATTCTCAAGAGATGGGAATACCAGACCACCTGATATGCCTCTTGAGATTCCTGTATGCAAGTCAAGAAGCAACAGTTAGAACTGGACATGGAACAACAGACTGGCTCCAAATAGTAAAAGTAGTATGTCAAGGCTGTATATTGTCACCCTGCTTATTTAACTTATATGGAGTACATCATTAGAAATCCTGGGCTGGATGAAGCACAAGTTGGAATCAAGATTACTGGGACAAATATCAATAATCTTAGATATGCAAGTGACACCAACGTTATGGCAGAAAGTAAAGAAGAACTAAAGAGCGTTTTGATGAAAGTGAAAGAGGAGAGTGAAAAAAGTTGACTTAAAGCTCAACATTCAGAAAACTAAGATCATGGCATCTGGTCCCATCACTCCATGGCAAATAGATGGGGAGACAGTGGAAACAGTGGCAGACTTCATTTTTCTGGGCTCCAAAATCACTACAGATTATGACTGCAGCCATGAAAATAAAAGAGGCTTGCTCCTTGGAAGTAAAGTTATAACCAACCTAGACAGCATATTCAAAAACAGAGACATTACTTTGCCAGCCAAGGTCTGTCTAATAAGGCTATGTGTTTTCCAGTAGTCATGTATGGATGTGAGAGTTGGAATATAAAGAAAACTGAGGACCAAAGAATTGATGCTTTTGAACTGTGATGTTAGAGAAGGCTCTTGAGAGTCCCTTGGACTACAAGCAGATCCAGCCAGTCCATCATGAAGGAAATCAGTCCTGAATGATCATTGGAAGGACTGATGTTGAAGCTGAAACTCCAATACTTTGGCCACCTGATGCGAAGAGCTTACTCATTTGAATAGACTCTGATGCTGGGAAAGATTGAAGGCAGAAGGAGAAAGGGATGACAGAGGATGAGATGATTGGATAGCATTGCTTCTCAATGGACATGAGTTTGAGTAAACTACGGGAGTTGGTGATGGACAGGGAGGCCTGGTGTGCTGCAGTCCAAGGGTTTGTAAAAATTGGACGTGACTGAGCAACTTAACTGAATCGAACTGATAAATGGACTAAATATTCCAAGTGAATGAGTAAGATCAATAGAAAAGATCAAACAAACAAAAAAATTTTCAAAAGCAACAAAAGCATTAAAAGAATTAAAAGAATATTTCTTAACTTTAAAATCAAATAAAAGTGAAAATAAAGAGATCTATATACATATATAAACCTCTACTATGTATTATATATAAACATACAGAGATTAATAGAGAACCAAATTCTACATATATATATATATGTATTAAATTCTATGTACATGTAAATTCTCTTATATATAGTTTATATGTAATATATAATACAGGTTGATATATATGTTGATATAATATAATGTATCGTGGTTTGTTGTTTAGTTGTTGAGTCATGTTCAACTGTTTGCACCCCCATGAACTGTAGCTCCCCAGGATCCTCTGTCCATGGGATTTCCCAGGCAAGAATACTGGAGTCCATTGCTGTTTCCTTTTGCAGGGGATCTTCCTGACCCAGGATTTGAAAGCACATCTCCAGGATCTCCTGCATTGGCAGGCAGGTTTCTTACTGTTGAGCCACCAGGTACATCATTAGTAAAGTGCATTAGTGATTTACTTGTGGGAACTATAGCTCCTCAGGTGCTATCAACCTTTAGTACCATCCTAAATATAGGCTGTTTTCTTGGTGCCCCAAATGAATATATTCACTTAGTGAGGAAGGAATAAAAATAACCTGGATGCTCAAAAGACAGCACCCATATGCAAAGGGGTCTTTTTTTTTTTTTTTTTTTTAGCAGAAAGGAACAGACTGTGAGAGTTTACATGTGTCTGGCAGTGCAGAGATGGAAAAGTGTTTTTATAATATTTTTAACACTTTTGTTTTGTGTAAATATTTGCATTTCTTTGGTTCAGTTTGCTCCCAGTTAAAATTTTTTTACAGATCTTATAGTTATCAGTCAGTCCTAACTTCATATTCTTCTGAGATGTCATATGGGCTTCCCAGGTTGTGCTAATGGTAAAGAACCCTCCTGCCAATGCAAGAGATGTAAAAGACATGGGTTTGAGCCCTGGATTGGGAAGATCCCCTGGAGAAGAAAATGGCAGCTCACTCCAGCATTCTTGCCTGAAGAATCCGATGAACAGAGAAGCCTGCTATAGTCCATAAGATCGCAAGGAGTCGGACATGACCGAATCAACCTACCTAAGGGTGTCATACCTTTCTTCCTTCATAGGTATTTAGTAGGAAATTGGAGAAGTTTCATCAGAGGCTTGTAGCCAGACTCCATTTTAAACTGGGAATCTCTGAATCAATGACTTTTAATCAGATACATAAGCAATGTGCAGTAGAGCTGATTAAAACATTAAAATACAATTTCCTTAAATAGAGTATTTCTGTTTTATTCTATATCTGTCACTGTATTATCACAAGCTATCATATATGCTAGGAGATAATTCTTACTTCCAGAATTAAAACCTGACACCACTTAACACAACTCTCCAATACAGAGATTTACAAATTATTTTGGCACTCCCAATTATGGTTCCCATACCACCCCCAAGAATCCCATTGACAGAGGAGCCTGGCAGGCTACAGCCCATGGGGTCGCAAGAGTTGGACACGACTTAGTGACTAAAACACCACCACCATTTCCCAAAAAGAAAATCTTCTATTTCTCAGTACATTTGATTAATTGTAAAAGAAAGTCTTTTACACACTATTTTACAAATAGTTTTGGTAAAATACATTTTACAATGTGTATTTTACAAAATAATTTTACAAAAGTTATAAAATCAGTTTCTAATTGCTGATTTCATCAAGTGAAAGTGAAGTTGCTCAGTCGTGTCCAATTCTATGTGACCCCATGGACTGTAGCCTACCAGGCTCCTCAGTCCATGGGTTTGTTCCAGGCAAGAATACTGGAGTGGGTTGCTATTTCCTTCTCCAAGGGATTTTCTGACCCAGGGATCGAACCTGGGTCTCCTGCATTGTAGGCAGATGCTTTACCACCTGAGCTACCAGGAAAGCCCAGACCTTGGGAAATATAATTTGTGGCCCTTTAAATCTCATTCCCAGATGTAAAACAGAGGTAGAGTTAGTTCTGTTTCTTTATTTGTCCATTTCTTTTGAGAATTTTCCTACATCATATGAGCTCTAGCAGTATTGAAAAGACCCCATTTTAACCATGTGGAATACAGAGATTCATGTATAGTATATTGATTCTGTTTAGTAAAACTTACACCGACTTAATAAAAATAGATACATTTTTGACTCTCTATATCAAAACAATTCTATGATATGACTCCATCAATGTACAGAATTACTTAAATCTACTTCCTCCATGCTGTAAAGTGAATCATAAACTATTCCTCTGATACTGATGTTTTACTAGATACATGACATTTTCTGTTCCCATGTATGCCATAATATAAAAAAATCCATTTTATAGATTAGAAGTTAGTTGACAGTTATCTTTTCTCTTTTATTCACCATTTCAATTTTCTAAAAGTGTTTTTGATCACACACTCAACTCATTACAGTAGGTCCTCAGAAGGGTAATTTCATGTACCTTGATCTGATAAAAAGAGAGAAGTGCAAAAGCAATAAGAAATGGAAAAGCAAAATACATTTTTATTTTATTGTTGTTTCCAAAAAAATTGTGCAAAGAAGTTTTACTTGAACTCAAGTTTTATGAAACAAACAAATACATTTTGTAAGTATTATCACTGGAATCATCACAAACTTAGTAAATTTTTATTCCATATGTGTTTGGAGGAAATTTTATGACACTGTCTTTTTGTAAATGTGCATTCCATTATTCACCCACATTTGTTGAGTACTTAATATGTATAGGCAAAGTGTGGCACATTATATTGTCACATTTTGTCCTCACAATCTCTTTTACTTCTCCACTTAATAGAAAAAAAAAAAAAATGAGACTTGGAGAGCTTCAGTAACTGGCGAAAGTCATGTAACTATCAAAGGACAGAGTTAGACTCTGTTCTTCCAAAGGAGGCTTAATGCTACTAATGTCAGAAATTAATGAATTCTCAACCAGTTAAAAAATAAAGCTATCTACAGATAACATCATACTTTCTGATGAGAAACTAGAAGCTTTACCACTAAGATCAGGAACAAGTCCTAGATGAAACTTACCAATTCTTTGAAAGACATAAGATGCCAAAACTCACACAAGAAGAAATAGAAAACTTGAATAGGCCTATACCTATAAAAAAACATTGAACCAATAATTAATAATCCCCCAAAAGAGAGAACACTAGGCATAAATGGGTTCTTTGGTGAAGTCTATAAAACATTTACAAAGAAGATACGTTGATTCTCTACAACCTCTTTTAGTAAGCAAAAACAGAAGGAATACATCCTAACTCATCCTATGAGGCCAACATTACCCTACTATCAACTAAAGTAGACAAAGATAATGCAAGAAATCTATAGACTAGTGATTCTTGAATATCAATGCAAAAACCCTCCACAAAATATTATCAGATCTAGTGCAACAATGTATACACACCATGACCAAGTGGGATTTATCTCAGGTATGCAAGGCTAACTCAACATTTAAAAATCAGTTAACATACTCCATCACATCAACTGAATAAAAAAGGAAAACCACATGATCATGTCAATAGATGCAGAAAAAGCATTTGACAAAATTCACCACCACTCATGATAAAAACTATTGGTGAACTAGTAGTAGAGAAAACTTTCTCAATTTGTTACAGAAGTGCCGGGAGCCACCACGGGAAATCCCACCCATGACAAGGTCATGTGGAAGAGAACTGTTAAGCAAGGCTTCAGGACTCAAGGGGCTCCCGAGGCTTTCTCAAGCATCTACCCCAAAACCAGAACCTGTCTGTTTTACTATTTCATGATTTTCACCAACTCCTCTGACATTAACAGGGGGCTATTCCTGACCACCTTTCTCTAGAAAAAATCAACTTAGGGCTATATCAAATAAGTCTCCTGGACATGAGAGGAATATTTCAAATCAAACCCCCTCTGTTAGCATTCTAGCTTGCTTGGCAGGTATATCCAGACTCTTGCAGCTACACGTATAATTATTTACAGCCTCCCAACTGTGAGAGGCATAGAAAGCCTAAAACATAGAGCCTTTCAGAGTTAAAAGTTATTGGAGTAGTGCTGGTGTAAGATTTCATTATTGGGCCAATGCTTGTTGCTAAGTTCCCATATCTCTTATCCACTGTGCACCTGGGAGTGCATTAGTTAACATAGTTGAAAAGTAAGAAAAACAAGTGTAGCCTTGAAATTAACCACATCAGACTTTTGAGCTAATTGGTTCTTTCTTGTAACTCATTGCACCTTTGCTCCCTGAGAAATGTAACTTGTTTAATACTTTCTGAGGCTGACATAGATTAGAAATATAAGAAAAAATATTTCAAGGGAAAATAAGTTTTCTGGTTGAGAAGCTTTTATCAAAAGAGGGTCATAAAATGTTCACAGGCCTCCAAGGCCAGAAGATTATGTACACAATATTGTTTATGGGAAAGATTTGCAGAAAAATCCTGGTTTTGATAAAGACAAAACAGATGTAGTATTTGGGTTGACTCTATATGACTTTGCATCTTTCATTTCCCCCTATGTATAAGAAAAGGTATAAAAGTACCTTTAAAAAATAAAGCTATTGGGCCTTGCTTACTGAAGTAGCTTGGTCTCCTCGTGTCAATCATTTTCTCCCTCTGTCTCTCCCTTCCTCTCTTTTTCAGGCTGATCCCTTGGAGCATAGAGGCTCCCTGCGTTCACTTATCTGCCCAGGTTTCTAAGACCTGAACGGGAAGACGTTCTGCATCTTCACTCCCTCGGGAGACCGGGAAGGCACATTTGGCCTCCGTGAACAGGGCAAACTTCTTGTCTTGAAGTTTTATTGGCCTTCTATGTAAACTAAGGAATATCAGCCTCTTTCTCTCCTCTATTTTCTCATCTATAATATTCTTTCCCTTATCTCTCTCTCTAAATCATCCACCAATGCCATTTTTCCTTCAGGTTCCCCTGGATCCTGTGGGGGCTGGACCCCGGCAGAGAAGGTCTACAAAAACCCTACAACTGACATTATATTAATAATGAGAAACTTGAAACTTTCTTACTAAAGCCTTACTAATTTTCTTACTAAAAGTACAAGGCAAGAATATCCCCTCTCACCACTTTTTTAAATATTACACTTGAAGTTATAGCTAATGAAATAAAAGAATGAAGTACAATTAGGAAGAATTAAATGTCTTTGTTTACAAATGACATTATTGTCCATGTAGAAAATCCAAAAGAATCAAAAATAACAAAAAGAAACTCTTGGAACTAATACACAATTATAACAAGATTTCAGGATACAAATTTAATATACAAAATTCAATTCCTATCTACAAGCAATGAGCAAGTGGAACTTGAAATTAAAAGCACAACATCATTTACATTAGCACCAAAAGTTAAATACTTAAGTGTAAGTCTAACAAACTCTGTATAAGATCCCTATGAGAAAATTACAAAACTATGATGAATGAAATCAAAGGACGGCTAAATAAATGGAGAAGCATTCCATATTCATGAATAGGAAGACTAAATACTGTCAAGATGCCAGTTCTTCCCATCTTGATCTGCTGATGTGATGCAATCCCAATCAAAATCCCAGCAAATTATTTTGGGGATATTGACAAACTGATTCTAACATTTATGTGCAGAGGCAAAAGACCCAGAGTACCAACACAATACTGAGGGAAACAAAGTTGGAGGACTGGTGCCACTCTCTCTAAGACTTACTATAAAGCTACAATAATCAAGATAGTACGGTATTGCAAAAAGAACAGACATATAGATCAATGAGACAGATGAGACCGACATAAATATACTCAATTGATCCCTGACAAAGGAGCAAAGTTAAAACAATAGAGCAATAATAATCTTTCCAACCAATGGTGCTGGAACAATTGGCCATCCACTTGCAAAAAAATAAAAAATTAATTTAGATACAGCCCTTATACCTTTCACAAAATTTAACTCAAAATGGATTATAGAGTTAAATGTAAAACACAAAACTATAAAAATCCTAGAAGATAACACAAGAGCAAAGTTAGATAAGCTTGGGTGTGGAGATGGTTTTTTAAATACAACACCAAAGACACAATCCATGAAAGAAATAATGATAAGCGAGCTTCATTAAAATTAAAATTTTATGCTCTGTAAAAGACAACGTCAAGAAATGAGAAGATAAGCCACAGACTGGAAGAAACTTTTTGCAAAAAACACATCTAATGGAGATTGTTTCCTACAAACACACAAAGAATGTGTAAAACTCAATAAGAAAACCAATAATCTAATTAAAAGATAGGGTAAAGACTCTAAAAGATTCCTCACTGAAGAAGACATGCAGATGGCAAGTAATCATATAGAAAGATGCTTCGCATCATAGTTAATCAGGGAAATACAAATTCTTTTTAAATTTCTTTTTAAAAATTTATTTTATATTGGAATATAGCTGATTAACAATGTTGTGTTAATTTCAGATATACACCAAAGAGATTCAGTTTTACATATACATATATCCATTCTTTTTCAAGTTCTTTCCCCATTTAGATTATTACAGAAAATTGAACAGAGCTTCCTGTGGTATACAGTAGGTCTTTGTTGATTCCCTATTTTAAATATAGCAGTATGTATTAAAACAAAGACAGGCCACTACATACCTATTAGAAATGACCAAAATCCAGAACAGTGACAGCACCAAATGGTGGCAAGGATGTGGAGAACAGAAAGTCTTATTCATTGTTAGTAGGAATGTAAAATGTTACAGATATTTTGGAAAACAGTTTGGCAGTATCTTACAAAATTAAATATACTCTTATTATCAGTCAGTTAAGTTCAGTCATTCAGTTGTGTCTGACTCTTTGCAGCCCCATGGACTGCAGCATGTCAGGCCTCCCTGTCCAACACCAACTTCCAGAGTTTACCAAAACTCATGTCCATTGATTTGGTGATGCCATCCAATCATCTCATCCTCTTTGTCTCCTTCTCCTCTCACCTTCAATCTTTCCCAGCATCAGGGTCTTTTCAAGTGAGTCAGTTCTTTGCACCAAGTGGCCAAGGTATTGGAGTTTCAGCTTCAGCATGAGTCCTTCCAAAGAACACTCAGGACTGATCTTCTTTATGATGGACTGGTTGGATCTCCTTGCAGTCCAAGGGACTCTCTAAAGTCTTCTCCAACAACACAGTTTAAAAGCATCAATTCTTCATATATTCCAGCAATTGCATTCCTTGGTATTTAACACCCCCCCCCCCACACACAAACACACACACACACACACACACACACACACACACACACAAACCTGAAAGCTTATATTTGCAGAAAACCTGCATGTGGATAGTTACAGCAGCTTTATAACTGCCAAAACTTGGAAACAACCTACATGACCTTCAATAGATGATGAATAAGTAAACTGGGGTACATCCAGACAATGGAATACTATTTAGCTCCAGGAAGAAATGACTATTAAGCATAAAAGAATATGAAGGAAAGACATTCATACGACTATGTGTAGGAAGTCAACCTGAAAAGGCCATATACTGGTATGATTCTAGCTACATGACATTCCAAAAAGGCAGAACTATGGAGACAATTAAAAGATCAATGGCTGCCAGGGACTTTGGGGGAGGAATGAACAGATGGAGCACAGTCCAGACTTCAGTGATTCTGAAATGTCAGTATGGGCAACTCTATGCATGTGTGGAAGCAGGGCTCTGTGGGCAATCTTTTACCATTCAGTTTTGCTATGAACCTAAAATTGCTCTTAAAAAAGTGAAACCAAGCTACATCAAGCAACACAGGATCAATGTGTGATAAAAAGAGGGATAGTTTTAAAAGATCTTTTTCAATGTCAACCATTTTTTTAAAGTCTTTATTTGAATTTGTTACAGTATTGGTCCTGTTTTATGTTTTGGTGATTTGGCTGTGAGGCATGTGGGATCTCAGCTCCTGGTTGGAGATCAAGCCTGCACCCCCCGCATTGGAAGGTGAAATCTTAACCACTGGACCACCAGAGAAGTCCTCCAAAGAGAGATTCTTAAGTGGACAAACTGAAAATAATTTTTACAAGATCAAATTTCTAAAATGTTAGAGTGAAATATATTAAAATTACCATTAAATATCAAAACTGTAAAGATTAAGTCTTCTATGACTCCTACTGGTCTGTACCTGAGTCTGGAAAATGAGCTTCAGTTTCTTCAGCTGAAATTTTTAGGTTTTATTGTACATGATTTTTTCTACCTTATTAATTCTACTTATATTGCTTTTTCTATCTTCAGCATTTTCACAGAGCCATAAAGATGACTGGATTTCAGGAATCATGAATTCTGCCATGGTTGTTTTCTCCCAGCATTTCTTTTGTTTTTAAACTTTGCTGATATTGCCCACAAATTTGCCTTTATAAAGATATATTCTCTGACTGGTGTGAAACAGGATTTTATAGACCTTTTCAACTTTGAAAAGAAAATATCACAGCTGGCAGACTCACATCCATTACTTAGGAGCCATTTATTCTTTAATAGCTTTCTATCTCCTGTTATAAAATAATGCCCTGCACACTCCTTGGCTAAAGTGACAATAACTGCCTGCATCATATCCATTTTCATGTGATACTTCTTCATTCAGCATGTCTGTTATATATCAGTGACTAATCAATGCAATCGGGAAATATTAGTAAACAAAGAAAGAAAACTTATTGCCTTCTAGGAGTTTACATTCCAGACAGGGAAACAGGCAATAAATGTGGTGATGCGATTAATTATACAGTGATAAGTATGAACTGATATCTGAAAGTGATGTGTTAAGAATATTTTAAAGGACAAAAGGGGGATCCAAAGATGCTCAGTGTTTAGGAAGGATAGCTGGGAAGATCTAACTTAGGTGACTTGAGATCTGGAAGAAAGAAGTATTTGAGACTTGACATAAGTTTGAGCAGACTTAAGCACACTGGCAAAGAATCCACCTGCCAATGCGGGAGATGAAGGAGACTCGGGTTCAGCTCCTAGAGAAG
Organism: Nanger dama; assembly: GCA_917880005.1. Classification (NCBI taxonomy): domain Eukaryota; kingdom Metazoa; phylum Chordata; class Mammalia; order Artiodactyla; family Bovidae; genus Nanger; species Nanger dama. Next base: position 2,914,495 of record CAKJTW010000078.1, on the reverse strand, counting down.
GAAATGGCAACCCACTTCAGTATCCTTGCCTGGGAAAACTATGGACAGAGGAGCCTGGTGGGCTACAGTCTGTGGGATCACAAAGAGTTGGATATGATAGAGCACGCATGCACACAGTTCGTTATACCTTAGCACCCATCTGAGGACCAGGAGCCACTGACTGAAAATGGAGCATTGTGAACCCAAGTGCCCCAAAGGAGACGAAACACACAATCTTGGCCTCACCTGTTCCCTGAAACAATAAGCTTTTTGTTGGTTAAGTTATGAATAAAAGTAAGTATTTTGAATCTGTAGGTTCTTCCTCCAAGGTCCTAGGTTTGTATCTGTTCTATGTTATTCTGCTGAGTGCAATTGGAGATTGTTCTTTTCTGATGAGGGTGTTTGCAATATTTAGATTGGCAGAAGTTTATGAGCATATACGTGAACTTGTTCCTTGATCCTGGGACCAGCAGCATAATAATTCCTCTGCTCATCCCTTTCCTATTTATAGCACCATCAGCATACAAGTCCTTCAGCAGACACTGACAAAGACTGGCAAGGACAGAGGGAGCAACTCTAAGCCACTGTTGCTTGAAGAAAGTTGTGTCTCCAGATGAATGAAGTACTGTTTCGATAAGCAATCATGAGCACAGAGGATGTTATCTTGTAGTATCAAAGACTCCCTTAAAATTATATTAAACAAGATGCAATTTTTACATATTTAGCTACCAATATTGAAAGAGATGGTCTGAATGTTTACTGTATTTTTTGCCAAGATTTTTTTAAGCACAGAGATTTTTAAAAATATTCAATATTCCAAATTGCACCCTGCATTTATTAAATCCCTCCAGGTTGTGAAGACTGAATTTTAGACTTCCTGTTAGATTATAGAGAACCCAAAACAAACAACCTAAAGAAAGGCAATGCCAAAGAATGCTCAAACTATCATACAATTGCACACATCTCACACGCTAGTAAAGTAATGCTCAAAATTCTCCAAGCCAGGCTTCAGCAATATGTGAACCATGAACTTCCAGATGTTCAACTTGGTTTTAGAAAAGGCAGAGGAACCAGAGATCAAATTGCCAACATCCGCTGGATCATGGAAAAAGCAAGAGAGTTCCAGAAAAACATCTATTTCTGCTTTATTGACTATGCCAAAGCCTTTGACTGTGTGGATCACAATAAACTGTGGAAAATTCTGAAAGAGATGGGAATACCAAACCACCTGACCTGCCTTTTGAGAAGTCTGTACGCAGGTCAAAATCCAACAGTTAGAATTGGACATGGAACAGCAAACTGGTTCCAAATAGGAAAAGGAGTATGTCAAGGCTGTATATTGTCACCCTGCTTATTTAACTTCTATGCAGCGAACATCATGAGAAACGCTGGTCTGGAAGTAGCACAAGCTGGAATCAAGATTACCAGGAGAAATATCAATAACCTCAGATATGCAGATAACACCACCCTTATGGCAGAAAGTGAAGAGGAACTAAAAACCCTCTTGATGAAAGTGAAAGAGGAGAGTGAAAAAGTTGGCTTAAAGCTCAACATTCAGAAAATGAAGATCATGGCATCCAGTCCCATCACTTCATGGGAAACAGATGGGGAAACAATGAAAACAGTGTAAGACTTTATTTTGGGGGCTTCAAAATCACTGCAGATGGTGATCACAGCCATGAAATTAAAAGACACTTGCTCCTTGGAAGGAAAGTGACGACCAACCTAGATAGCATATTCAAAAGCAGAGACATTACTTTGTCAACAAAGATCCATCTATTCAAGGCTATGTTTTTTCCAGTAATCATGTATGAATGTGAGAGTTGGACTATAAAGAAAGCTGAGTACAAAAGAATTGGTGCTTTGAACTGTAGTGTTGGAGGAGACTCTTGAGAGTCCCTTGGACTGCAAGAAGATCCAACCAGTCCATCCTAAAGGAAATCAGTCCTGGGTGTTCATGGGTAGGTTGAAGCTGAAACTCCAATACTTTGGCCACCTCATGTGAAGAGTTGACTCATTTGAAAAGACCCTGATGCTGGGAAAGATTGGGGGCAGGAGGATAAGGAGATAACAGAGGATGAGATGGTTGGATGGCATCACCAACTCAATGGACATGAGTTTGGGTAAACTCCAGGAGTTGGTGATGAACAGGAGGCCTGGCATGCTGTAGTCCATGGGGTTGCAAAGAGTCAGACACAACTGAGCAACTGAACTGAACTGAACTGAAAACAAACAAGCAAAAAAAAAAAAAAAAATCAAGATGGCACATAAGAGTTTCATATCTTTATTTTCCCCTTGAATGTCAACAGAATGGGAATTGCATGGAAAATACTCTATCTACAATTTCTCAATTGTCGACTTGGAAACACACCAACAAATCACCCTTACTGTGACATCTTAATGTATCTTTCTCATGAGAGCCCAGAGGAATAAGAAAATTCACTATTTCCATACCACATTCAGTCTCACTTTCTCTTTTCACACCCTGCTTGAGAACTCTTTTCCTCAGATATCTTAAATAAGTCTTTGATATTTGTTATAATAATGAAAAGGATATTGAAAGTAGGATTCATCTTACATAAGGGGATAATATAAGATTTAAGATTTCTTCAAGCACTGATTAGTGATAGGATCTCATAAAATATCAAAGGGTATTTAATCTAGGAAAATAAGAGTAACAGTAAAAAAAATAGTAAAATTTAGTCAAAGTATGTAACTCATATTATCTGAATTTAAATTTTTCATTTGATAAAAGGCCTTGATAGAAGTGACAATATTCTTGTGGATATCAATGTCTAGAAGTATTTGAAATGATGAATCACTGTAGTCAGCGAGATTAAGAGGAGAAACTTACCTAGAGAAACAAGATTAGGAGAAAGAGAAGCAAATTATACCTGCATATTTGAGGCTAACTGAGGGATATAAATAAGAACAGAGTTGGAGCTCAGATAAGAGGGTCAAAGTCTTCATAAAGATTGAATTCTCCATAGTTTACTTCTAGAAACCCAGTGATAAAGTACTGGTCCATTTACTGTTATTACATTTAAACCCATAAATAGATAAATAATAGATAGATGATAGGCAGATAGAGATATCAGTATATAAGTGAGGTAAAAACAGCTCTCAAATGCGAAGCATCATGTGGTTGGTTACTTCCATTTTAAGTCAAAAATTATGAATGACTTTGCCCAGCAGGTAATAATATGTATTTCCTGGTGGGGTGAATTTCATGAAGTTGTGGTGAGTACTGATGCCTGCATGCCTCTTTTTTCATCTTGCTGTCTCCAAGGACAGCTAACCTTATCAAGGAGGACTAGTAAAAATGGAATGTTATGTTTATTACTATAAACTAATATTTACTGAGAGCCTACTAGTACAGGCCATACTGTTCTTTGTTTCATTTATCTTTACAACACCTTGGTGGGGCAGTGACTATTATCTCTTTCCTCTGCCTTATGAATGAGTAAACAGCTCAGACATGGTAAACAATTCTCTGCAAAGAAAGTGTTAGAACTTCAATATGAACTAAAAATCTAACCACTAAACCTTAGGTGTCTTTTCAGCAGCCATTACTGACCAGTTTTTATTCACTTACCTGCCATCTACTAAATTGAGTTTTGCGGAAAATGTGATATGGTCTTAATTAATTACATAGATTCTCGAGGCAGAGAAGGCTAAAATTTCAGCTTTGTCATTTATAAGCTATTTAGCCTTGGGGAAATTACTTTTTTCTCTCAGCATTAAGTGCCTCATCTATAAAATGACAGTTAAAAATATGCCAGTTCAGAGGATTGTTTTGATAAAGAAAATGTTGCAGAAAAATACTTAGTTCAGTGCCTCGGTCAAGGTAAATATTCAGGAAATGGAGAATTCTCTAATTGTGATAAATATGCCATGGCCTCTGCCCTCAAGGACAACAGATTTAAAGAAGGAAGATTAGATATATATCAAATGACTGTAATAAATAATTGAAGAAGGCATTGTGAGAGTTGAGAGTCAAGAGTGATAAATTTAAGCTAGTGAGATCATGGGTATTATTGAGAAGGAGGACACATTTTATTAGGACCTTGAGGAACTGGCGTCTGTAGACCCAGTGACAGGGCATCCCAAGGAGAAACATGAGCAATGCTGGAGGCAAGAAAATACTAATTCTGGATAATAAACAAAGAGAATTGAGATTGACTTGACTTAAATGTAAAATCCATATAGGAAAGCATTGGAGACCAGAAACTATATTAGAGACTTAAATGTACAGCTAAGGAATCTTTTCTTTACTTCTTGTTTTTGTTCAGTTGCTAAGTCATGTCCAATTCTGCGACTCCATGGACTATAGCCCACCAGGCAACTCTGTCCTCCACTATCCCCCAGAGTTTACTCAAATTCATGATGATTGAGTTTATGATGGCATGGCCTCTCATCTTCTGTCACCCCTTCTCCTTTTACCTTCAGTCTTTCCCAACATCATGGTCTTTTCCTAGAAGTCAGCTCTTTGGATCAGGTGGCCAAAGGATTGGAGCTTCAGCTTCAGCATCAGTCCTTACAATGAATATTTAGGGCTTATTTCCTTTAGGATCATCTGGTTTGATCTCCTTACAGTCCAAGGGACTCTCAAGAGTCTTCTCCAACACAGTGGTGGCACAGTGGTGAAGAATCTACCTGCCAATGCAGAAGACACAGATTCGATTGCTGGTTCAGAAAGATGCCCTGGAGGAGGCAATGGCAACCCATTCCAGGAGTCTTCCCTGGGAAATCTCATGGATAGAGGAGCCTGACTGGTTATAGTTCATCGAGTGACAAAGAGTCAGACACAACTAAGTACACAGCACATAAGAAACCCCAGTGGAGATGAAGTGTGAAGTAAGATTTGCAACCTTTTCTACCCTATTCCCCAAAAGAGAAGTTAGTTTTTAGTTGATTTGATCTATTTGTATGTACATAATCCTTACATAGTAGACAGATGTTTCTAAAATTCAAAATATGTATCGGGGCATGAGATTGAGGTTTGGAAATCATCAGATAGCAATTCAAAACAAGGTGTTGAATGAGATTATCTAGGTAGATGGTAGACTGAAGATGAGGAAAGAGCTTTAGGGAACCTCCAGTAAAATGAAGTCATTCAGTAGTGTCCGACTCTTTGCGACCCCATGGACTGTAACCTATTTAGGCTCCTCTGTCCATGGGATTTTCCAGGCAATAGTACTGGAGTGGGTTGCCATTTCCTTCTCCAGGGGATCTTCCCAACCAGGGGTTGAACCCAGGTCTCCCACACTGTAGACAGATTCTTTACCATCTGAGCCACCAGGGAAGTCTGGAGACGCATTGCTCTTGGGATGTTCTACTGCTGTTCACTGTACATCTGAAACTTTGTGGACTCTCTCATGTTGCCTTTAGACCTGAGCCAGAGTTATCAATACAAGCTTACTTTTAAAACATTAGATAATCCTCTACTGCAATATCTGTTCTATAGGATTTTGGAATGGATTAGTCAGAAAATGACAAAGCAAAGTCATCGCAGTGAAGTAACATTTTAAATTCTACCAATTCTATTAGATCTCAGCAAGAGAGATAAAGAAAAAAGTGCCCTTATCTCCTTTGATTTACACCTCCTGAAAATAAAACTCAATCTTCAAAGCCTGCACTTTCATTTCTTGCTTATTTGAGTCTTTAAATCCTTGTTCAAATAAAAATACAGGGATACCTTATTTTAACTCCCTTCTGAAGTGACCTTGACAGCCTAAAGAAGATCTTACAGTAGTTTCTTTTCTTGGGGTCTTGGCAAAAGAGAATGAAATGCTGACTTGTCAACTAAACAGCATTGGATGGTTACAAATGAATGCACCCCTTCCCAGGGGATGAGGCTGTATCCAGGCAGAGACTGGCAGCCTTACAGCATTGCACATAAATGAGTGATGCACTGCAGATAAAATGCAAATCAACCTGTCTTCTGGGCAGCAAGCCCATTCAAGGAAGTAACCATGTTCTTTACTGGAAGCACACCATCCTCCTTGTCCACATTCCCCAAATGCTTGTCATTTCTTCAAGAAAATATCAAATAAAGGACTAGCCTCAGCAAAGAAGCCACTGTCCTACAGAGGAGGGACTTTGACCTTTCCAAGCAGCTATCAAATTATATTTTCTTAAGACAGAATCAGCTTCAAGGATTTAGATGTGAAGAGAAATTTTATTCCTTTACTGATTCATTTCAAAGGATGTTTATAAAACATCACAAGTAAAGCTGACTGAGAACATTTATGTCTATTTTCTAGCATTTGGAAGGTTGATGGTAGCTTTAAAATCTGTAATTTTGTAATAATGACTATCTTAAAGATAGAAAATACTTTTAGAGTACATTGAGTCTATACATGTGACATAATCTATCCCTAGCAGGAACTTTCCTTTACAATGTTTCAGGAGGAATTTTCTTTTGCAGTATTCCTGGATAATTCTGCCTTATCTGGGGGCAGTGGGCCCACCCACTATAAGACAGCTCATCTCTTGATTCAAAGTTCTAACTAACAGACAGTTCCTCTTGATAGACAAAGTGTGCATTACCTATCTTCCCCCATCCTGTCACTCTATTGAATCCTACCTGTTCTTCTACATGAGAGTTTTTACATATTCCAAGGATTCTTCTGATTGGTCATCACCAAGATGGTTCTGCCTACACTGTGATCCTTTTTCTCAAGCAGGTCATCTGGTGCCCCAGGCCCTTCAGGAGTCTTACCCTTAGGGTTGCATGAGGCTCACTCTGGTTCCCAGGGGTGGACAGCAGTGCAGGAGGCTCAGGGTCTGTCAAAAGTTCTCCCTTAAGAGGGGCACGGAAATAGAACTGCCAGGCCTTTTTCGCTGTGGTAAGGTGGGCAGCTTTCTCCAGACCATATCTACAAAGCATCCTGTTGACTTTTTAGTGGCCCACTCTTAAATAGGAATTTAAGGTCAATACTTGTTGCATATTTGAGGAATATTTTATTGAAAAAGACAAAAATCACGAAAGCAACAGGAAGGACACAGACATAATAATACAAGGAGAAAAAATATTTTAAATCTATATTAATATCCTCTGAGATAAAAATATTATATCCATGAAGCAAAAACAAGCTGCTTCAAAATATATTAGGATAACAGTCAGAAAGATATGCGTGCACAGTCACTTCAGTTTTGTCTGACTCTTTGCAACCCTATGGACTGTAGCCTACCAGGCTTCTCTGTCCATAGGATTTTCCAGGGAAGAATACTGGAGTGGACTGCCACATCCTCCTCCAGGAAGAAAGAGACATAAAGAATTAAAAATGAAAAAAAAGTAAATTTGAAGAAGTCTCCTAGAAGGTAGAACTAAAATATAAAGACTTAGAAAATGGAGGGAACTTCCCAGATGGTCCAGTGGTTAAGAATCTGCCTTCTAATTTGTGGGACTGGGGTTTGATCCCTGGTCAGGGAATTAAGATCTGATATGCCTTGTGGCCATGAAGCCCAAATGCTGCAACTAAGACCTGATGCAGCCAAAATAAATAAGTAAATACATAAATATTTTTAAAAGAGTTAGAAAATGGAGAGAAATAAGAAAATTGAACAACTTTTCCAGAATGTCCAACATACACACATAAGAGTCACAGAAAAAGAGGACAGAGAAAATATTAATAGAAAGTAAGAAATTAGCCATAAGATAACTGGAGAAAGTTTCTCAGAATTGTAGGATATGCGTTTCCAGATTGGAAGAGCCCACTTCTTGCTCAGCACAGTGGATGAAAATAGACCTACACCAGAACTCCTGAAAATTTTCTGAAGACTAAAGATAAAAAAGATTCTAAAACTTCCAGAAGGAAAACTGATTTCTTGCAAATAATCAAGAATCAGACAGTGTCAAATTATGCAGTAGAATGGACTCATTCCCTAGAACAATGGAAGTCAGAAGACCATGAAACAATACTTTCAAAAAGAAATTAGTTTCAATAAACAATTTTATTCAGCCAACTTTCAATCAAGTAAAAGGGTAGAAAGAAAGACATTCTTAGATTTTTTTTTTTAAGGAAAAGATACAAGATCTAGAAAGTAGGGTATTCAGCATAGCAACTGTGTGTATCAATCAAAAATATGAGCTGGCCCACACTGGAGTGTGTAAAAGAAAAAACCCTGGGATATTTATTTTGCTAAAAGATATTGGAAAATACCTAATGAATCTGAAGATATTGAGAGATTTACATCATTGAGAGAGAATTTGGGTATAAATTAATGATAGGTACATACAAACTAAATCAAATGGGAAAAGGGCAATTGTTAACTTCAGGGAGATCAAAAAGAAAATATTGATGAGAAAAAGAAAGAAACTGTGATATATAATGGGACTCATCTATATCATATACTATATAATGTAAAGATAAAATGGTTTTGTCACCCAGTGGTTTCCACATTGCGGTGGTCCCTAGGCCAATCCAACAGCATCATCAACATCACCTGGAAACTTGTTGGAAATGCAAAATCTCTGGATCCTCCCTTACTGAATCAGAAATGAGTAGAGGAGAGTTAGAGAGTTTGGGATGGACATGTACACCCTGCTCTACTTAAAATAGACAACCAACAAGGTCGTAATGTATAGCTCAATGTTATGTGACAGTCTGGATGGGAAGGTGTTTGGGGGAGAATGCATACATGTATATGTACAGCTGAGTCACTCTGCTGTCCACCAGAAACTATCATACATTGTTAATGGGCTACACTCCAATACAAAATAAAAGTTTTTTTTAAAGAAGAAGGAAGGAAGGGAGTAGGACCTCTGAATGTATATTTATTCAAGTGACTCCAAGGCACTCTAAAGTTTGTGAATCATTGATCTGATCAAGGTTACAAAATTTAAACCACAGAAAGTGATAGGCTGTTTGCACGTGTGTAATGAGGATATTTCAAATCCTGGACAATCATGCTGTGAGAGTGCTGCACTCAATATGCCAGCAAATTTGGAAAACTCAGCAGTGGCCACAGGACTGGAAAAGGTCAGTTTTCATTCCAATCCTAAAGAAAGGCAATGCCAATGAATTCTCAAACTATTGCACAATTACACTCACCTCACACGCTAGTAAAGTAATGCTCAAAATTCTCCAAGCCAGTCTTCAGCAGTATGTGAACCGTGAACTTCCAGATGTTCAACCTGGTTTTATAAAAGGCAGAGGAACCAGAGATCAAATTGCCAACATCTTGCTGGATCATCGAAAAAGCAAGAGAGTTCCAGAAAAACATCCATTCCTGCTTTTTTGACTATGCCAAAGCCTTTAACTGTGTGGATCACAATAAACTGTGGAAACTTCTGAAAGAGATGGGAATACCAGACCACCTGACCTGCCTCTTGAGAAACCTGTATGCAGGTCAGGAAGCAACAGTTAGAACTGGACATGGAACAAATAGAAAAAGGAGTACGTCAAGTTATATTGTCAAGGCTGCCGGGAGCCAGCGTGAGGAATCCCACCCGTGACAAGGTCATGTGGCAGAAATCTGATGTGCAAGGTCAAGTCAGATCTCAGGTTTTCCCCTGGTATTTCCTGAGCACGTACCCCCAAAAATAAGAATATGCCTGCCTTATTGTATTGTACTTTTCCACTCTCCTGACACACTCTGGAAAAAGCCATCTCAAGGCTTTAGTCTTCTGCATTTGAAAGGGTGTGTCAACCCAAAACCCCTCTGATGGCTTTTTAGCCTGCCTGCAGGACTCTTACAGCTGCGCATGTGATTGTTTGAGGCCTCTCAACCGCAGGAGGCACAGGAGGCTTAAATCATCCTAGGAACGTAGGGGCTTCCGAGGAGTCAAAATCATTAGAATAGGACTGATTAAAGGTTTCATTTGTTGAGCCAATACTTGCTGCCAAATTTTCATATCCTTCATTTTTAGATATAAAGTTGGTATATAGAAAAACAGGTAGTAGACCTGATATTAGCAACATTGGATCTTTGAGTTAAGTACTTTCTTTGTTATAATCCACTGCACCTTTGCTCTACAGGAATGTAACTTTATTTAGTACTTTGAGGGTGATGCAGAGTAAAGAAAAAACACTTCTAGGGAAAAGGAGTTTTCTGGTTTGATAGACAATTATCCAGGAAGAAAGCCATAAAAATGTTAACAAGCCTCTTGGCCAGAAGATAATGTAAACCACCTGAGACCTTTTGTATACGGGAGGGTATGCAAAAAGAAAGCCTTGTCTCAATGAGGGTCAGGACTGCTGCCCCTGCATAACTCTGTATATTCCATTATGTACAACTTGGGGTATATAAGCTGATTTTGAAAAATAGTTTTGGAGTCTTGCACCAATGCTGGGCTTCCCCATGTCGTTCTTTTCTCATCTTTTTCGGCTGAATTCCCTTGGAACGTCGAGGCTCACCATGTCTACTTACTTGTCCCGGCTTCTAAGATCCGTAAGAAAGAGAGCCCAAGGCGGGGCACTCTCGATATTCAAACGGGCTCCGATGGCCCAACGTAGATGGTTCAGGTTCCTTTATTGGCTTTCCAAGTAACCAAGTTATTCAGCATCTTTTTCTGCCTAAATTTCCTAGTATACTACTTCTTCCTGATCTAATCTTATATTAATCAATAAATAAGTCTTTCCTCACCAACGCTTCAAATTCCCTGGATCCACCGTGGCTGGACCCCGGCAAAGGCTGTATATTTTAACCCTGCTTATTTAGCTTATATGCAGAGTACATCATGAGAAATGCTGGGCTGGAAGAAGCACAAGCTAGAATCAAGATTGCTGGGAGAAATCTCAATAACCTCAGATATGCAGATGACACCACCCTTATGGCAGAAAGTGAAGATAAACTGAGAAGCCTGTTGATGAAGGTGAAGGAGGAGAGTGAAAAAGTTGGCTTAAAGCTCAACATTCAGAAAACAAAGATCATAGCATCTGGTCCCATCACTTCATAGGAAATAGATGGGGAAACAATGGAAACAGTGTCAGACTTTATTTTTCAGAGCTCCAAAATCACTGCAGATGGTGACTGCAGCCATGAAATTAAAAGACGCTTGCTCCTTGGAAGGAAATTTATGACCAACCTAGATAGCATATTCAAAAGCAGAGACATTACTTTGCCAACAAAGGTCTGTCTAGTTAAGGCTATGGTTTTCCAGTGGTCATGTATGGATGTGAGAATTGGATTGTGAAGAAAGCTGAGCGCTGAAGAATTGATGCTTTTGAACTGTGGTGTTGGAGAAGTCTTCTAAGAGTCCCTTGGACTGCAAGGAGAGATCCAACCAGTCCATTCTGAAAGAGATAAGTCCTGGGTGTTCTTTGGAAGGAATGAAGCTAAAGCTGAAACTTCAGTACTTTGGCCACCTCATGTGAAGAGTTGACTCACTGGAAAAGACTGATGCTGGGAGGGATTGGGGGCAGGAGGAAAAGGGGACGACCAAGAATGAGATGGCTAGATGGCATAACGGACTCAATGGATGTGCGTCTGAGTGAACTCCAGGAGTTGGTGATGGACAGGGAGTCCTGGCGTGCTGCGATTCATGAGGTTGCAAAGAGTCAGACACGACTGAGCAACTGAACTGAACTGAACTGAATAATGAGGATTAACACCAGATGGTGCTAGTGGTAAAGAACCCATCTGCCAATGCAGGAGATTTGAAAGATGCAGGTTTGATCCCTAGGTTAGGAAGATCCCCTGAAGAAGGGTATAGCAACCCACTCCTGTATTTCTGCCTGGAGAATCCCATGGACAGAGGAGCCTAGCCAGCTACATCCATGGAGTTATAGAGCCAGACATGACTGAAACAACTTGGCACACATAATGAGGATGAGCAGAGGAGAAACTTGGTAGCAAATGCTTAAAGCAAGCATTAATGAAAACCAAGAAATGCCGCCTAAGCATGATATTTAGCGATATGGAAGCAGAAAGGGTGAGAGAGCAAGTGGATGCTGCTGTTAAGTTTGATTTATGAATCTTGTAGGAAAGCTGACCCTTAAACTATGGCCATATTCCAATTGATAAAAATAAAAGTTATAAAAGATTAACTGATCTGCTCAGTCCAATTGACCTGATATTCTCAGGCTCACCAAAATTAAGAATGTTTTCTTTTTGTAAATTATAAAGAGTAGCTGATCCATAAAAGAGACTTTGGTTATAGATATTAAAGACATATAAGTTATTTTTATTTATCGTACTTTAACAATCACTCATACACCATAACCATGAATATTGTAAAATGTTAAGCTAAAAATTGGTGTTACTTTATTATCCTATAGGTGAGGGATCTAACTGAACACCAACATATGGGGGAAAGCATGGCACCATAACTTCTGTCATTGAGCATGGTATGTGTGGCACATTTTATATATATATATATATATATATATATATATATATATATACATACATATATATACACACACACATATATATATGATTAAATGAAATTAAAGAGATAATATATATTTATAATATATGTGTTAGGGCTTCCCAGTGGCTCAGTGGTAAAGAATTTGCCTGCCCATGCAAAAGACATGGGTTTGATCCCTGGGTAGGGAAGATCCCCTGGAGGAGGAAATGGCAACCCACTCCAGTATTCTTGCCTGGGAAATCTCATGGACAGAGGAGCCTGGAGGACTACAACAGCCCATGGGGTCACAAAAGAGTCAGACATGACTTAGTGACTAAAAAATAACATAATATATGTATAATATAATATATGTGTGTGTGTATATATATATATAATCTATTTTTTTTGTTCTTATTTAATCTTTATAACAGTCTTAGGGAAAATGTGGCCATGCCTGGCTTAGAGATAAGGAAATCCTGGCATCAAGAAGTACTGAACGTGATTAACATCACACAAGTGGTGGATGTGCCTTCTGTGACCCGCTGTTTTTTAGTTTGTAATCACTAGTCAGACAGTACAGCATCTGTAATTACAAGAGGCAGAGGATCCCATCCTCTGCTTTGATATAAGGAGCTCAGTAAGTTACAATGAGTAAGTGGCTCTATAATTTTCTCTGTAGTCTTTAACTAGCATAATAATTTACTAGTCACCAAAATGTCAGAGGCAGTTTACTAGCCAGTGGAGGTATTTTCCTTTTATAAAAGATCATGCATAACATGCTTCCCAGGTGACCCAATGGTAAAGAACCTGCCTGCAATGCAAGAGGTGCAGGCAGTGCAGGTTTGATCCCTGGGTCAGGAAAATCCCCCTGGAGGAGGGCATAGCAACTCACTCCAGTATTTTTGCCTGGAGAATCCCATGGACAGAGGAGCCTGGTGGGCTACAGTCCATGGAGTCGCCAAGAGTAAGACACGATTAGTGACAGAGCACAGCACACATACATCCCTGGCAGATTCAGGCTCCCAGTCTCTGCCCCCACAGACCCCATGGCTACCTCAACTGAGGCTACTCCAACCTGAGAGCTGGGTTTCTTTTGTTCAGAACTCTCCACCCTCAACCTGACTTAGTTCAACTGTGTGTCTACCCTGAAATCCTTTCACTCAGGAAATTGGAGGCAGACACATCTAATTTCACAGAGTGTAGGCCCCTTAAATAAGCTCAGTAAGCATGCAAAGTGATTACTAATGATGCTGTGACAGATTTCAGAGTGATACTTGATATTTGGAGGCCAGCTGAAAATAAGGCTGTTTTCTCTTTAGGGTCTGAGGACAGTTTGATTCTTTCTATTGAGGTGAGAAAAAATTGCAGGATCCCCCAAAGAAAAATTCACTGAAACGATCCATAAAAGTAGTGTCAACACTATCCAAATCATTTTTAGCTTATCTCGGATCTTCTGCATGAAGGAAAGATTCAGGCCTTTCCCCAGAGGTTCCCCATCACTGACTCAGGTGGCTTGTAGCCAGGGAGACAGCAGATCTGACCTGTCATCCATTCCAACCAGGGATAAGATAGATCATGAGAATGGCAGTCAAGTGTTCTAACCCATTCTATTCTTGGGTTAGCCAAAAAGTTCAAGTTTTTCCATAAGATATTAAAGAAAACCCCAAATGAACTTCTTGGCCAATTCAATACTTCTCTCATCAAAGAAAGGTGTCTTCACAATAGGACATATTTCTATTCTTTTAAACCTTTCTTCTTGTGAAAAGTAAAATATGGCACTTCCACAGAAAAATCCATAAAATATAAATGTAAAGTTTAATAAATTATTGTAAAGTAAATATCCCTAAAACTATCGCCAAGGACAAAAGAGAACATTCTTGCATTCCTGAACTAACTCTGATCTAACTTGTATGGTAATTATACCCTTGCTTTTCATATATCAATAGTTTTAATATTTATGTATGAATTTCCAAATAACATAGTTTAATTTTGCCTTTTTTGAGTCTTATATAAATGGAATTGTACAGTCTGACTTTTGGTCTGGCTTCTCTTGCACATTATTATTCATATTTTTCATTATTATATTTTTGAGATATCTTTAAGGCTTGGTTAATGAATTAATACCAGACATTCATTCATTTTCATTGGTGGATAGTGTTTCCTTATGTAAAATATTAAAATGGATCCATTCCTGTTGATGAACATTTTTTGTCCTAATTTGGTACATTATGAATAACATTGTTGAGAATGTTTTTATACCTATCCCAGTTCACTCTGAAAGCCATTATTAGACACAAAAGATGAGCAAATCTGAATTCAAAGCCCAAAGAGCCTTTTAAAAGTGAATTTTCAAATCTTAATACATTTTTTTCTTTTGCTGCAAATGTATAGTCAATCCTGAAAAGGAAAGCACAGATCCTGATACCTTACTAGTCCATTTGTTCTGCCTGCTTTCTGTGAGCTGGAAAAAATATTTTCATGACAATATCAGATGAACTGAGAATCCTAAAAACCTTTTTTTCCAAGAGAACCTTATAACACCTGGATTCTAGAACCACTATGCTACTATTTGCCAATGGTAAAACCTAGGGGACCAGATGCCATGATCTTAGTTTTCTGAAGGAGATCAGTCCTGGGTGTTCTTTGGAAGGACTGATGCTAAAGCTGAAACTCCAATACTTTGGCCACCTCATTCGAAGAGTTGACTCAGTGGAAAAGACTCTGATGCTGGGAGGGATTGGGGGCAGGAAGAGAAGGGGACGACAGAGGATGAGATGGCTGGATGGCATCACCAACTCAATGGACATGAATTTGAGCAAACTCCGGGAGTTGGTGATGGACAGAGAGGCCTGGCGTGCTGCAATCCATGGGGTCGCAAAGAGTTGGACACAACTGAGCAACTGAACTGAACTGAAGACCTAGGGGAGATAATCTGACTTCACTAAGATTCAATTTTTCTTTTATTTCAAACTCAAAAGGGAATCAATTATTATTATGTGTAAATTATGTAGAAGGAATTTTGCTATCCATGTAGCTAACGAGCTTACTTAAAACACTTCAAGAACTTTGTGAAATAACTGTTATTATCCACATTTTCCACTTAACTCTATCATCTCCCAGAATTGTTTTAAAGAATAAATCAAACTATAAATGCAACAAGTTTAAGCACATTTTCATTGTAATTAATCTTGTCTCATTATAATCTGTGGATTTTTTTTTAATGTTTTGAGACACTGAATGCAGTTTATGCCTATCTGGCCAAAGCTGATTTTGTCCTCATATATACTTATGTCTGATCCTTTTATTTTTATTCATTTTAGTCTAGAGTTAAGTGTGGGCTTCCTAGGTGGTGCTAGTGGTAAAGAACCCATCTACCAATGCAGGTGGTATAGGAGACATGGATTCGATCCCTGGATCTGGGAAGATCCCTTGGAGGAGAGCATGGCAACCCCACTCCAGTATTTTTGCCTGGAGAATCCCATGGACAAAGAAGCCTAGAGGCTACAGTCCATGGGGTCACAGAAAGTCAGAAATGACTGAAGCGAATGAGCACAGAGCACGGCACAGTTAAGTATGGGAAGAAGAAAACAATAGGAAACACAATTTACATAGAATCTCAACTGAGTTTTCACCCAAACTTAGTAACTTTCTTTACAATCACTTCAGTCAGTCCCCTGATTAAACTACAGTGAAAAAACTGGAATCCAGATTTTCAAAGCAGCTCTTAATTAAATAAACCTCATGTCCCTGGAAAGTACTGCTTAGGACTAAGTATTCATTCAGGCTACTAAGGAAAATAGAGGAAAATGTGAGGATTTCTGTGGCTGCATTTAAAATGTATTTATTTTTCTCCATATTTCAGCTTAAAGCTTTAACACATTATTTCACTGTGACAGGAAGGGAAAACAGTTTCTGCAACCCCAGTTTACAAGGCTTGTCTTGACACAGGATTGGTGGGGAGATACTCAGTCATTTTGAATCTGTGTCTTAGAATAAGAGGAAGTTGTCAAAGAAGAGAAATGAAATAATTATAGAGCAGGTTCTCTCCCCCAACCCAGCCCTGCTGGTCCCCAGCTTTTCTCCTCTAATCTTTTGATGGCCAATAAGATAATGCATCCTGCCAACAAGATGAAGACCCCTTGGGCATCGTGGCTGCTGACTCAAAATCAGAGGAAAAAGAAGTGGATGAGAATGATTATTCAGGGAAGATGTATACTGAGAACAAGCTGTGTATAATGTGCTATGTGAAACGATATTAGCAAACAGGGTTCAACTGTCAAATCATGGCGTTCTTGTGTAGATGTTATGTTTACCACTCAGCATCGTAGATAATGTAGAATTATTATTTTGAAAAAAAAAAGAAGATAAAGAACATCTATCCCCTAGGTGCCCATCCACCCTCTAGTATGGCAGTTTCATAAGTCTGATTTGTTTAGCTGCTTTTTTTTTTCTTTCCTGTACAAATTTAGTATCTTGAAGCCAATCCCTTGGGCAGATTTGTCAGAATCTTTAGTTCATGTCTGTCTGAAAGATTGATTCCCGAGTGTTCTTTAACATCACGTGAGAGCCTGAGTTAGAGACAAGAGCCAAGAGGAGAAGTGGGGATGGTGTTCCAGAATCTGAGTGAAAAAAGCACATCAGCAGAATGAAACACTAAGCTTCAGCCATTTGCGCCTGGCTGTGTACCAAGCCAGAATCCTCATCATCAATACAACCCTGGAATTAGATACCGTATAGTCCCTGACAAAGGACTTAATCTGTGACAGAACTGAATATAATAAAATAATGTGATTGAGTGGATGGTATGGTGTATGTAATCTTCTTTCCTTCTGGCTGCACTGTGATTAAGTCATCCACAGTACACTTTCAGACTGGCTAAAGAATTTTACTGAATTCTCAACAGTTCACTAAGGAAATTATACATGAATTTTAAGAGGAAGCTAACTATGACACCAATGAAATTCTGATTTCTAATTGGAAGGTTCAAAATAATACTTATGGCAGCATGCTACCTTTAGATTATTAATATGCTTGCATCACTTTTGAAATTCCTAGTGCACTCAGGAAACAAAATACATCCTCTTCGAAGGGGAAAGACAATAAACAAGAGGAAACAGCCCCTGGAAATAGCTGAGCAGTTTCAGGAAAACCCAGTCTTCTGTATAGTTAGACACCAATCAATTTAAATACTGCAGCTCTGGGTCCAGAGGCCAAAATACATCATTGTCTTCTAATGAACAAGACTTTCATGCATTTTAACCTAGCTGAAGGTAAGAAGTAGTCTTTATAGCAATAGCTGCAATTATTTAAGTACTTCCTTCTTGCCAAGCACTGTACTAGGGGATTCACACACCTAACAGCCAAGCTTCTCCACGACTTTACAAATAAAATAGCACCATGTCCATTTCATGTGCTCCCAACTGAAGTTCAGAGAGGCTGAATAATTTACAGAAATCACACAGTTGATATGTGACAGAATGGGGTTGAAAATCTAATTCTGCCTCACTCCATATCCTATTTTATTTGTATTTGTTATGCTACTTCAGCTTCTATTTTAATTTATTTATTATTTTTAGCTGTGCTGGATCTTACTTGCTATGCATGGACTTTTCTAGTTGCAACATGCAGTCTCAGTAGTTGCAACTCATAGGCTATCGAGAGAAGCGTAGGCTCAGTAGTTGTGGCCCAGGGGCTTAGTTGTCCCACAGCATGTGGAATCTTCCCAGATCAGGAATTGAACCCATGTCCCCTGCATTGGCAGGCAGATTCTTAACCACTGGACTACCAGGGAAGTCCATACCTCTCTTTCTTTGGAGGGTAATTCACTTATTCCTTCCTCCATGCAGAAATTAGTCCCTGCCTAATTTTCCTGGGCTCCAAGATCACTGCCAATGGTGACTACAGCCATGAAATTAAAAGATGCTTGCCCCTTGGAAGAAAAGCTATGACAGGCCTAGATAGTGTATTAAAAAGCAGAGAATTCACTTTGATGACAAAGGTCCATATAGTCCAAGTTATGGTTTTTCCAACAATCATGTATGGGTGTGATAATCGGACCATAAAGCTGAACACTGAAAAAGTGATGCTTTCAAAATGTGATGCTGGAGAAGACTCTCTTGAGAGCCCCTTGGACAGCATGGAAATCAAACCAGTCAATCCTAAAGGAAATCAACTCTGAATATTCTTTGGAAGGACTGTTGCTGAAGCTGAAGCTCCAATACTTCCGATCACCTGATGCAAAGCGCCAACTCACTGGAAAAGACACTGATGCTGGGAAAGATTAAAGGCAAAAGGAGAAGAGGGTGGCAGAGGAAATGGTTAGATAGCACCACCAACTAAATAGACATGAATTTGAGCAAACTGCAGGAGATAGTGGAAGAGCCAGGCATGCTACAGTCCATAAGGTCACAAAGAGTCACACATGACTTAGTGACTGGACAACAACAAATACATATGAGGCACTGATCTAAATGCTAGAAAGACGGCAGTGAATGAAACAAAATCCCCAGTCACATGAGTCTATAAAGAAACATGAAATAGGATATGAGATGAGACTAATGGAATAGCTCAGTTGCTAAAGCATCTACCTGCATGCAGGAGACCTCGGTTCAATTCCTGAATCAGGAAGATCCACTGGAGAAGGGATAGGCTACCCATTCCAGTATTCTTGGGCTTCCCTTGTGGCTCAACTGGTAAATGCTGCTGCTGCTGCCAAGTCGCTTCAGTCGTGTCCGACTCTGTGCGACCCCATAGACGGCAGCCCACCAGGCTCCACCGTCCCTGGGAATCTACAGGCAAGAACACTGGAGTGGGTTGCCATTTCCTTCTCCAGTGCATGAAAGTGAAAAGTGAAAGTGAGGTCACTCAGTCGTGTCCGACTCTTCACGACCCCATGGACTGTAGCCTACCAGGCTTTTCCGTCCATGGGATTTTCCAAGCAAGAGTACTGGAGTGGGATGCCATCACCTTCTCCGCAACTGGTAAATAATCTGCCTGTAATGTGGGAGACCTGGGTTCCACTCCTGGGCTGGGAAGATCCCTTGGAGAAGGAAAAGGCTACCTACTCCAGTATTCTGGCCTGGACCATTCCATGAACTATATAGTCCATGGGGTCACAAAAAGTTGGACAAGACTGAGTGACAAGAAGAGAGAAAACTGAATAAAATAAAAAGGAAAGACCTCTCCAAAGACAGAGCCTTGAGATTAGTACAAACAAGGAGAGGGAACAAGATAAGTAAATATCAGGAAGAAGAGTTTTCTAGGAAAGGAGGGAGAATGTGAAAATGTCCTTTGGCATATCCTCTCATTCTTTTGAGAGAGAAGTATGCTTCCAGAGTGAAGGAATGGCAAGGCTGAAACTGTTGGGATCAAGTAGACAAGGAAGGAATTTTGGAAAATAAGAACAAAGTGGGTAATAAGGATCAACCTGGCAAATTCTCATTGGCTCAGTGGGAACTGGGATTTTATTCTACTTATGATGATAAGCCAGAGGGTTTAAAATATAGTAATAATATCTTTTTTTTTAATTAAATTTATTTATTTTCTTAATTACAATACTGTATTTGTTTTGCCATACATTGACACGAAACAGCCATAGGTGAACACAATCTCCCAATGCCGAATCCCCTCCCACCTCCCACCCCCATCCTCTACTTGAATCATCCTATGCATCAGCCCCATGCCTCCTGCATCCTACATTGAACATAGATTAGCGTTTCGTTTCTTACAGGAAAATATACATGTTTCATTGCCATTCTCCCATACCATCCTACCCTTTCCCTCTCCCTCAGAGTCCAAAAGTCCACTCTATACCTCTGTGTCTCTTGTTGTCTCACATATAGGGTCATCATTACTGTCTTCTAAATTCCATATATATGTGTCAGTATACTGTATTGGTGTTTTTCTTTCTGGCTTACTTCACTCTGTATAATCGGTTCCAATTCCCTCCATCTCATTAGAACTGAGTCAAATTTATTCTTTTTAAGGGCTGAGTAGTATTCCATAGTGTATATGAACCACAGCTTTCTTATCCATTCATCTGCTGATGGACATCTAGGTTGCTTCCATGTCCTGGCTATTATAAACAAAGCTGCAATGAACATTGGGGTACATGTGTCTCTTTCACTTCTGGTTTCCTCAGTGTGTATGCCCAGCAGTGGGATTGCTGGGTCATAAGGCAGTTCTATTTGCAATTTTTAAGGAATCTCCACACTGTTTTCCATAATGGCTGTACTAGTTTGCATTCCCACCAGCAGTGTAAGAGGGTTCCCTTTTCTCCACACCCTCTCCATGATTACTTTGGCTGCTATGAGAAGAATCAGCTTTAATGGTTTAGGATAAGAATGAAAGCAAGGAGAGGAGTTAGGTGACTGTTAGGACAGTCAGGAAAGATATCCCATATTCATGAACTGTAAGAATGAACTTTGTAAAGATGTTAATAATACCTAAAGTGATCTACAGATTCAGTGCAATCTTTCTCAAATTCCTATGACTTTATTCTTATTCTTATTCTTATTTTTTTTTGCAGAATTGGAAAAGTTAATGGTGTATTTATATAAAATTGCCAAGGACTCTGAATATTGAAAAAGGATAACAAACATCTGATTTCAAAACTTAGTGCAAAAGTATATTAATCAAAACAGTGTGGTGCTGGCATAAGATTAGCTACACAGACCAGCAGAATAAAATTAACAGTTGCAAAATAATTTGTAAATGTGCTGCCACTTAATCTTCAGTGAGTGTGCCAAGTCCATTCAATGAGGAAAGAATAGTCTCTTTAAAAAATGGTGTTGTGACAACTGGATATCCACATACAAAAAAAAATGAATTTGGATGTTACTTAACATTGCATATAAAAATTAACTCAGAATGGAACAACCTAAATACAAAAGCTGAAACAGTGAGACTCTTAGAAGAAAACATAGGGTAAATCTTCATGAACTCAGATTTGGCAATGAATTCTTAGACATGACACCAAAAGCACACAAAAAATAGATACATTCAGTTAGATAAGTCGCTCAGTCGTGTCCGACTCTTTGCGACCTCATGAATCCCAGCATGCCAGGCCTCCCTGTCCATCACCATCTCCCGGAGTTCACTCAGACTCACGTCCATCGAGTCAGTGATGCCATCCAGCTATCTCATCCTCTGTCGTCCCCTTCTCCTCCTGCCCCCAGTCCCTCCCAGCATCAGAGTCTTTTCCAATGAGTCAACTCTTTGCATGAGGTGGCCAAAGTACTGGAGTTTCAGCTTTAGCATCATTCCTTCCAAAGAAATCCTAGGGCTGATCTCCTTTAGAATGGACTGGTTGGATCTCCTTGCAGTCCAAGGGACTCTCAGGAGTCTTCCCCAACACCACAGTTCAAAAGCATCAATTCTTTGGTGCTCAGCTTTCTTCACAGTCCAATTCTCACATCCATATATGACCACTGTAGACATCATTAAAATCAAAACCTTTTGCACATTGAAAGACCTTATCAAGAAAGTGATATAATCCACAGGATGGAAGAAAATATTTGCAAGTCATATATCTGACAAAGATCCTGTACCCAGGATATATAAAGAAATTTTACAGCTCCATAAGAAAAACAACCCAATTTTTAAAAATTTAAGTATAATGCAAAAAAGAATCATTCTTATGGGAAGAAAAAAATGACCTAACAAAAAAGTAGCAAAAGAGATTAATTTTTCTAAAAGCCCATCCTGTTGGCTTCTGCTGAAGATCCTACCCATGCATTAAGAGGCACTTTTACTCCCCTATGCTATTCATGGGTTCACAAAGAGTAGGACACGACTGAGTGACTGAACTGAACTGAGCTTACTCCCCTATTTGCCTTGAATCCTTTCTTGATTATTCCAACTTTGGTTGGTTGGCCTCTTCTTTCCTCTAACCCTGGCAGCAGTTACAGTTCATATTCTGCATCACAGTCCATAGTCTGCATATCCACAAATAGTAGGACTTCTTTCTCAATAATACTCACACCCATGTTCTTTTGTGCACTTTCCACCTCTTAAATGATTCTTCATTCATAAAATCCTCATCTCCAAAATTTCTACTCTGCAGAATACTGTCAAAATGAAAGACTATTAAGTTTTTTTTTTTAAATGAATGTCACATCTGCCAAACAGGGCTAAATAAATAATTCCTCCTCTCTTCCTCCATTTTGTGTCTCAAGTGGCCAGCAGAACTCTTGGGTAAACAGTAAATGTGTCAATAAATAGGATAAAGGGTATTGATTGATTCAGCCCATTTCTTATGCTGATCTTTTCTATTCCCTTTTGCATTATAGAATTTTTCAAAGCTATGGTGAAAGCACCCAATGCTCTTTATGCTCCACCCTTCAATTAATTTCCCCTCACTATTGTCCTGCTTAATTACATAGGGCCTCTTCGGGCCCATCTCCAGTGATTAGTTGATGCAAAGTCTTGTTAGTAGATTTATTTTAAATTTCAACTTTAAGGGCTAATTGACAATGTCATTAGAGTAACCAGTTCAGGAAACCTGCCAATGTGTACACTATGAATTCATCACTGACAAGCATGCACAGAATGTATAAAATATTCAGAATGGAAGCAGAGTTGCTCACATAGCAGAAAATATCCCAACAGATATGCAGCTCAGCACAGAATAGCAGGTGAAGACTTGAGCCCAGAATACTCCATCACACAGGCCTAGTATTTCTAGTTATGGTAAAAGAGAAAAAAATTTTTGGCGAGGTTTAAATCATGACCTGAAATCTAGAGACAGTGAGAAGCCCAGTGAGTGAATGTGAGCATTTTACTCACTAATATGGCAAAAGCATAACAACCACTCTGCAATCCCTGAGTCCCTGGGACTTGATGACTCTAGTCTCAAATGGAAGGAAGTCAGTTACCCTATTTTGCCCCAAATCTCAGCCACTCATAGCAACCAGCCATTTTGATGGTCTCCATGTCCCTTGGCTAAGCCGTATAGATCACAATCCCGTACACAATGGAATATTAGACTAGTCAGTTATTTACAACTTGTGGTCATTTTTTCCAGAAATACAGTGTTGGCTACTGAGAAACTTCCCAGGTGGCACAGGGGTAAAGAATCTGCCTGGCAATGCAGAAAATGCAAGAGATGCATGTTCAATCCCTGGGTAGGGAAGATTCCCTGGAGGAGGAAATGTCAATACTCTCCAGCATTCTTGCCTGGGAAATTCCATGGAGAGAAGAGCCTGGCAGGCTACAGTCCATGGAGTCACAAACAGTTGGACACGACCAAGCAACTGAACACTCACTGAGAAACTCGTGCTGTCAAACATGAAGAGCTTTTCTCAAGGTCACATACAAGTGGCTTTTGGAAATTCCATTGCATAGAAGTAACCAACATAAATGAATCATCTGTGAGTTGTGATTTCTGCAGTACATACTAGAAATTTTTCCTTCCTGCTACTTTAGAATTTCTTCTTGTCACAAACTCCAGAAAGTAAACAGCTGAGTTTTATTCCTTAATTAGAAATAAGGAACAAAATTGCAGATGCACCTAGGATAGGTGATCCAGAAACTACACTTGCACCAGAAAAAAATCATAAAGCTGTTCTCCTCAGATTGTGAGCCTCTTTGTGCAATCAGGAAGCTCTAATGGTAGATGAAATGCATTGATTCTTCATCTATTACTAGTCAGATAGTACTCATTAATTATAGCAGAGCAGAGATTAGAAATGCAATTTTTAAAAATGAGCAGAGAGAGACAAAGACAAATGTGGCTTCTAGAAACAATGATTTCCATTGAAGTATTTTCATTGCTATTCTTTCACACTCTCTAAATTGTAAGATGCATAGAACTGTCTTTGAAGACTCTGATGGAAGGTAAAAATGCAGCCCATCTATTTAACACTCTGCCTCTCAAATCCAGTTAATATGATAAAAGAATACAAAAAGATATCAAAATCTACACCTGTGTAGAGAATATCAACATCCTCAGGTATGCAGATGATACTACTCTAACGGCAAAAACTGAAGAGGAACTAAAGAGCTTCTCGATGAGGTGAAAAAGGAGAGTAAAAGCTGGCTTAAAACTCAACATTCAAAAACTAAGATAATGTCCTCCGATCCCATCATTTCATGGCAAATAGATGGGGAAAAAGCAGAAACAGTGACAGATTTTATTTTCTTGGGCTCCAAAATCACTGCAGATGGTGACTGCAGCCATGAAATGAAAAAAGCACTTGCTTCTTGAATGAAAAGCTGTGACAAACCTAGATAAGGTATTAAAAAGCAGAGATATGACTTTGCCAGCAAAGGTCTGTCTAGCCAAAGCTATTATTTTTCCAGTAGTCATGTACAGATGTGAGAGCAGGACCATAAAGAAGGTTGAGCACTGAAGAATTGATGCTTTCAAAATGTGGTACTGGAGAAAATTCTTGAGAGTTCCTTGGACAGCAAGGAGATCAAACCAATCAATCCTAAAGGACATCAGTCCTGAATATTTATTGGAAGGACTGATGCTGAAATTGAAGCTCCAATACTTTGGCCAACTGATGTGAAGAGCCAACTCATTGGAAAAGGCCCTGATGCTGGGAAAGATTGAGGGCAAGAGGAGAAGGGGGCAAAGGGGGTTGAGATGGTTGGATAACATCATCGACACAATGGACATGAGTTTGAGCAAATTTCAGGAGATAACAAAGGACAGGAAAGCCTGGCATGCCGCAGTCCATGGTGTGGCAAAGAGTTAGACATGACTTAGTGACTGAATAGCAACAATGTGGAAATGAGGCATACTATTTAACAATTATCCTCATATAATGTGTACCCTCTCCTCAGAGGTTAAATAGTTTCAAGGGCAAAAATCCAGCTCTGGTAGTACTAAAAAGAGAACCAAGGAATTCCTTGAGATATATTCCAACTAAATTGAGATAAGTGCATGAAAGAAGGGTATGGAAATAATGTTGAATACAAAGTCTTTTAAGACACTTGGGAGAAAATCCAAGAATAGCAATCTAGAAAATGTGATATTTATAAAAAATTCTCAAAGGGCACAAACTCATTCCAGCATCCATGAATAAGTATTCTATAAGTAAGAGTGGCATTCAATCTGTATCTTTTAAAAATTTTAAGACTCTATTATTGTTGTTCATTTCAAAAGAAACCTTTAATTTTATTTACATAAATCCATAAGAAATATCCCTTGAATCTCAATTGAATTGATGGGAAACATGTTTTGCATTTGGTTAATATATTGAGGAGTCATTTTATGGAAAAAGGAGGGAGAAAGAAGTTGCTGGAAGAAAATCCTGTTTATTCATTAAGAATTTATTTTAAGCTATCTCATCACCTTTTTTGATTAGGTTCTCACTTTTATACAAGTCCATTTGTGGAGGAAAAGTTTTTAATCAAAGTATTAATTCAATCAAAATAATTACTAATTTAATTAGAGTAATTTAAATAGAGTATATATGGAACCTTATTTCAAGCAAATATTTAGGTTCAAACACTAGTGTTTAAAAACCTGTGTTCAGTTAAGTTCAGTTCAGTCACTCAGTCGTGTCCAACTCTTTGGGACCCCATGAACCACAGCACACCAGGCCTCCCTGTCCATCACCAACTTCTGG
Organism: Nanger dama; assembly: GCA_917880005.1. Taxonomy (NCBI): domain Eukaryota; kingdom Metazoa; phylum Chordata; class Mammalia; order Artiodactyla; family Bovidae; genus Nanger; species Nanger dama. The sequence goes on along the minus strand of CAKJTW010000078.1, from coordinate 2,888,638 downwards.
AGCTCACCCAAACCCATGTCTATCGAGTCGGTTATGCCATCCAGCCATCTCATCCTCTGTCGTCCCCTTCTCCTCCAGCCCCTCAATTTTTCCAAGCTTCAGAGTCTTTTCAAATGAGTCAGCTCTTCACATCAGCTTCAACATCAGTCCCTCCAATGAACACCCAGGACTGATCGATCTCCTTTTGGATGGACTGGTTGGATCTCCTTGCAGTCCAATGGACTCTCAAGAGTCTTCTCCAACACCACAGTTCAAAAACATCAATTCTTTGGCTCTCAGCTTTCTTTATAGTCCAACTCTCACATCCATATATGACCACTGGAAAAACCATAGCCTTGACTAGATGGACCTTTGTTGACAAAGTAATGTCTCTGCTTTTTAATATGCTATCTAGGTTGGTCATAACTTTCCTTCCAAGGAGTAAGCATCTTTTAATTTCATGGCTGTGATCACCATCTGCAGTGATTTTAGAGCCCAGAAAAATAAAGTCAGCCACTGTTTCCACTGTTTCCCCATCCATTTGCCATGAAGAGATGGGACCAGATGCCTGTGAAAAGAAGGGAAGTGAAAAGCTTCCCATTTGAAGCTTTCAAATATTCCCATTCAAATATACCCATTTGAATGCAGAGTTCCAAAGAATAGCAAGGAGAGATAAGAAAGCCTTCCTCAGCAATCAATGCAAAGAAATAGAGGAAAACAATAGAATGGGAAAGACTAGAGATCTCTTCAAAAAAATTAGTGATACCAAGGGAATTTTTCATGCAAAGATGGGCTCAATGAAGGACAGAAATGGTATGGACCTAACAGAAGCAGAAGATATTAAGAGGTGGCAAGAATACACAGAAGAACTGTACAGAAAAGATCTTCACAACCCAGATAATCACAATGTGGTCATCACTCACCTAGAGCCAGACATCTTGGAATGTGAAGTCAAGTGGGCCTTAGGAAGCACCACTATGAACAAAGCTAGTGGAGGTGATGAAACTCCAGTTGAGCTATTTCAAATCCTGAAAGATGATGCTGTGAAAGATGCTGCACTCAATATGCCATCAAATTTGGAAAACTCAGCAGCGGACACAGGACTGTAAAAGGTCAGTTTTCATTCCAATCCCCAAAACCTATGTAGTAACTGGTAATGTGATTTAAGTCAACCTTGTTCTTATTACTTCTTATGTGTCATTTTAAATAATTATATTATTTTCACAAATTTACTGTAAAATAATAAGAAATTTAGATTCAGTCAGATTGAGCCCATTACCATTTTGATCTCTAGCCCTGTAAACATATGTTGTTAGATATAAGATACATAGGTTTCCACTAAAATGCAAATTTTGCAAGACCATAAATTAGTGATTGAATGAATAATGCATAGTAACAAAATTAAATTATGACACATCTACATTTTACTTTTTTTTTTCTGAAGCACAGTTGTTGTACATGATAAGATACACATGTATAAGATAGTGATTTGAAATTTTTAAAGATTATACTCCATTTAAAGTTATTATAAAATATTAGCTAAATGCCCATGTTGCATAATATAGCCTTGTAGCTTATTTTATACCTAATAGTTTGTAGTCCTTACTCTTACTTACAATTTTTAAATGTGGATTTGTTGTTTTCAAATTATTATTTTCCTTTCAGATATTGACTTTAGGGTCATATTTTAGGAGAATTAATATTATGTAAATACTTCTATTTCTTTCTAATAGCTTGTTGTTTAGTTGCTAAGTTATTTCCGACATTTTGTGACTCCATGGACTGCAGCACACCAGGTTTCCCTATCCTTCACTAACTCCCGGAGTTTGCTCAAACCCATGTCCTTCAAGTCAGTGATGCCATCCAACCATCTCACCCTCTGTCAATCCCTTCTCCTCTTGCCTTCAATCTTCCCCACCATCCAGGGCTTTTCCGATGAGCTAGCTCTTCACATCATGTGGACAGATATTGGAGCTGCAGCTTCAGCATCAGTCCTTCCAATGCATAGTCAGCGTTGATCTTCTTTAGGATTAACTGGTTTGATCTCCTTGCTCTCCAAGGGACTCTCAAGAGTCTTCTCCAGTAGCACAGTTCAAAAGCATCAATTCTTTGGTGCTCAGCTTTCTTTATGGTCCAACTCTCACTTCCATACATGACTACTGTAAAAAAACATAGCTTTGTCTATACAGTCCTTTGTGGGGCAAAGTGACATCCCTACTTTTAATGTGCTATCTAGGTTTATCATAATTTTTCTTCCAAGGAACAAGCATCTTTTAATTTCATGGCTGCCATCAACATCCACAGATAAATAAATGAATACAGATATATAAATAAAGTAATAAATAAAAATTTAAATTCACATCTCTTTACCAATAAAAATCTCTAATAGGCATTTTATAATAAATTTAGACTTCCCTGGTGGCTCAGCAGTAAAGAATCCACCTGCAGTGGGGTTCAGTCTGTGAGTTGGGAAGATGCCTGGTGGTCTACAGTTCGTGGGGTTGCAAAGAGTCAGACACAACCTAGCAGCTAAATATTTACCCATTTGTTATGATATTGTGTAAAGTGAGACATACTATCCCAGAATCCCCAGAATAGTAAGGACTATTAATAGATTTATAATACACCTGTTTTGCAGATCAAAAATCACAGCACAGGGTAAAAGTATACCTGGCATGCCCAAGGCCCCAAGATAGTGATCAGTAAAGTATTCATAGGGTTTCCCAGGTGGTACAATGGTAAAGAATCTGCCTGCCAAGGCAGGAGATGCATGATGCCCTCTTCACATGCCCCCAGCTCACACCCACCAAGGACACCTCGCCCTACTAGAGAGACTTCTGCATTCACTATTGGGCTGGCTCCATTTCCACATCCTTTCATTCTCCCAGAAAACTCAGACAAGAATCAGACACATTTCCTTCATGGCTGCCATACTTCCTATCTCATACTAGTGGCTCTTAAAAAACAGTGCCCAGTTACATGGCATCACACTCCTCCACACCAACCAACTAGGATATCTGTTCAAAAGAGACTGATATAGGGACTTCCCTGGTGGTCCAGTGGTTAAGACTCTGTGCTTCCACCCCTACGAGAGGCCCAAGCACCTCAACTAGAGAGTGGCCCCTGCTCACTGCAACGAGAGAAAGCCCACACAGCAACGAAGACCCAGTGCAGCCAAAAATAAATGAATAAATATTTTTTTAAAAAGGGAGAGACTGTGCCTTAAAACTCAAAGACACTTTTTTTCCCTTTCTTCCTTCTTTTTCTTTCTTTAAGTTAAAAAAAAAAAAACAGGCCCTTTTTTGTCATTCTAAACTGTGTCTTTTGCCAATGCTGCATAATATAATAGCAGAGAAATCTCTCTAGAGGGAGTCACTTACCCATTTTCCTTAGGACCAAATGTAAGCAAGATGTAGGAAGAAATTAATGTATGCTAATATCTTAAAACTGCCAAAATGTTTCCTGCTATTTACATTAACATTCAATATCTGGCCCATAAATCAGAGAAATACATTCTAGTTGTATAAATATAAATTTTAGTATTGATAGAGTCATTGAAATTCTAAAATATTTTTAAAGATTACCTTTATATTAATCTGCTAATGAAAAGCAAGGTGACCAGAATATTATTAAACTGAGCAATGTCTCCTATACACAGAGAATGTTCAAAGGTGAAGACTCCATAGGAGTAGAAATTTTTTTATGACCTTGGTCAGGCTTTCAGATGTTAACAGATATTATTGCTCAAATGCCAGAAAAATTCCCAAGGGTGAGAAACTATGCAAAATTTAATTAATTTTTATCACTGGCAAGGCTTAGATGTCATGCCAACATCCCTGTCACTGTCTCTTTCTGCATTTCTGGTACACTGGCACCATATTCTCTCAATTCTAGAAGTTTTTATTCCATGCCCACTAGTATTCATAGTTTGTCTAATTCATTTCCTATGATCTAATAAACTCATGTTAATGACTGAAAGTTGTGGAAGAGTATTTTTTTGCTACTGTGTTTGTTTGTTTCCTAAATCACTCAAAGCCGTAAATGTCAAATAGTGAAATTTTAGCTATTGGGGTGAGTTAAAAATAGAAGGCTAAGGAAAATGGAAGGAGACCTTTGGTTCCCTTCAGATAATCTCATGTGAGGCCATGTCCCACCAGTGTGTACGGTAAGCCCATTCTGTATAGCCAAGGGAACTACAAGTGTTAACATTCTTGCCTTTACATCTCTTTTCTCTGATTACTGCAGTGCATGACATTGTAAATTGTATTCAGACCTATAGAGTTCTTGAAGATCAGTGTGTGTACATTAGTTGCTCTGTCTCATCTGACTGTTTGTGACCAATGGACTGTATGTAGCCCACCAGGCTCCTCCATCCATGGAATTCCCCAGGCAAGAATACTGGAGTGCATAGCTATTCCCTTCTCCAGGGGATCTTCCTGACCCAGGGATTAAACCCAGGTCTCCTATTCTGCAGGTAGATTCTTACCATATGAGCCATGAGCAAAGCCCTTTCTTGAAGATAAGGTTGTATAAATAATGTAAATTGAATTTTTGTTTTAAAGCCACTTTCATGGACACCAAGATGTTTCTAACAAACCCATCCTTTATTTAAGGTTTAAGATAGCCGTTATATTATCTTCTCATAAGAAATGACATCTAGTTCCACTAAACAGCATTCAGACTTTTAGAATGATGCATTGGGAAGACTCCTGAAGAGATAGTCTAGTTTATCACATTTTTCTGAACTCCACCTTGATTCTGATGAGAAAACTGAGACAAAAATATTTTAAAGAAGTAATATCATCTGGATAATTCTGATCTACTGCAAGAAAATGAAAGGAAGAAACTATGTCCTTGCTGAGGAAAGGATCAAGGATGACTCGCTTCAGATGTTTTTCTTAACATCACCTTTACTAGCTATGTTCATAGTAATGCTTCCTAAGGCCCACTTGACTTCACACTCAAAGATATCTGGCTCTAGGTGAGTGATCACAACATCATGGTTATCTGAGTTATGAAGATCTTTTTGGTATAGTTCTGTGTATTCTTGCCACCTCTTCTTATCTTCTGCTTCTGTTAGGTCCATACCATTTCTGTCCTTTATAGAGCCCATCTTTGCATGAAATATTCCTTTGGTGTCATTAATTTTCTTGAAGAAATCTCTAGTCTTTCTCATCTATAGTTTTCCTCTATTCCTTTGTACTGATCACTGAGGAAGGCTTTCCTATCTCTCCTTGCTATTCTTTGGAACTCTGTATTCAGATGCATATATCTCCTTTTCTCCTTCACCTTTAGCGGCTCTTCTTTTCTCAACTATTTGTAAAGCCTTGTCTGACAACCATTTTGCCTTTTTCCATTTCTTTTTCTTGGGGATGGTCTTCATCACTGCCTCCTGTACAATGTCATGAACCTCTGTCCATAGTTCTTCAGGCACTCTGTCTATCAGATCTAATTCCTTGAATCTATTTGTCACTTCCACTGAATAATCATAAGGGATTTGATTTAGGTCATATATGAAAGGTCTAGTGGTTTTCCCTACTTTCTTCAATTCAAGTCTGAATTTGACAGCAAGGAGTTCATGATCTGAGACACAGTCAGCTGCTGCTCTTGTTTTTGCTGACTGTATAGAGCCTCTCTATCTTCACCTGCTAAGAATATAGTCACTCTGATTTTTGGTATTGACCATCTGATGATGGCCATGTGTAGAATCATCTCTTGTGCTGTTGTTGGGAAGAGGGTGTTTGCTATGATCAGTGTGTTCTCTTGGAAAAATTCTATTAGCCTTTGCCCTGCTTCATTTTGTACTTCAAGGACAAACTTGCATGTTACTGCAGGTATCTCTTGATTTCCTACTTTTGCATTCCAGTACCTTGTGATGAAAAGAACATCCTTTTTTGGTGTAAGTTATAGGTCTTGTAGGTCTTCATAGAACCATTCGATTTCAGCTTCTTCAGCATTAGTGGTTGGGGCATAGACTTGGATTACTGTGATATTGAATGTCAGACAAATTCTTTACCACTGGACCACCAGTGAAGCCTAATTAGAGTATCAACTCAGTTCGGTTCAGTCGCTCAGTCGTGTTTGACTCATTGTGACCACATGAGTTGCAGCATGCCAGGCCTCCCTGTCCATCACCAACTCCCAGAGTTCACTCAGACTCAACGTCCATCAAGTCCGTGATGCCATCCAGCCATCTCATCCTCTGTCATTGCCTTCTCCTCCTGCCCCCAATCCCTCCCAGCATCAGAGTCTTTTCCAGTGAGTCAACTCTTCACATGAGGTGGTCAAAGTACTGGAGTTTCAGCTTTAGCATCATTCCTTCCAAAGAAATCCCAGGACTGATCTCCTTCAGAATGGACTGGTTGGATCTCCTTGCAGCCCAAGGGACTCTCAAGAGTCTTCTCCAACACCACAGTTCAAAAGTATCAATTCTTCGGCTCTCGGCCTTCTTCACAGTCCAACTCTCACATCCATACATGACCACTGGAAAAACCATAGCCTTGACTAGATGGACCTGTGTTGACAAAGTAATGTCTCTGCCTTTGAAAATGCTATCTAGGTTGGTCATAACTTTCCTTCCAAGGAGCAAACGTCTTTTAATTTCATGGCTGCAGTCACCATCTGCAGTGATTTTGGAGCCCCCAAAAATAAAGTCTGACACTGTTTCCACTGTTTCCCCATCTATTTCCCATGAAGTGATGGGACCAGATGCCATGATCTTCATTTTCTGAATATTGAGCTTTAAGCCAACTTTTTCACTCTCCTTCTTCACCTTCATCAACAGGCTTCTCAGTTCCTCTTCAATTTCTGCCATAAGGGTGGTGTCATCGGCATATCTGAGGTGATTGATATTTCTCCTGGCAATCTTGATTCCAGCCTGTGCTTCCTCCAGCCCAGGTTTCTCATGATGTACTCTGCATATAAGTTAAATAAGCAGGGGGACAATATACAGCCTTGACGTAGTCCTTTTCTTATTTGGAACCAGTCTGTTGTTCCATGTCCAGTTCTAACTGTTGCTTCCTAGTCTGCATATAGGTTTCTCAAGAGGCAGATAAGGTGGTCTGGCATTCCCATTTCTCTCCAGAATTTTCCACGGTTTATTATGATCCACACAGTCAAAGGCTTTGGCATAGTCATAAAGCAGAAATAGATGTTTTTTCTGGAACTCTCTTGCTTTTTTATGATCCAGTGGATATTGGCAATTTTATCTCTGGTTCCTCTCCCTTTTCTAAAATCAGCTTGAACATCAGGAAGTTCATGGTTCATATATTACTGAAGCCTGGCTTGGAGAATTTTGAGCATTACTTTACTAGCATGTGAGATGAGTGCAATTGTGCAGTAGCTTGAGCATTCTTTGGCATTGCCTTTCTTTCGCCTGCTTTAAAAAGAACTGTTTATAATAGCCAGGACATTGAAACAATCTAGATGTCCATCAGCAGATGAATGGATAAGAAAGCTGTGGTACATATACACAAATGGAGTATTACTCAGCCATTAAAAAGAATACATTTGAATCAGTTCTAATGAGGTGGATGAAACTGGAACCTATTATATAGAGTGAAGTAAGCCAGAAAGAAAAACACCAATAGAATATACTAACACATATATATGGAATTTAGAAAGGTGGTAATGATAACCCTCTATGTGAAACAGCAAAAGAGACACAGATGTATAGAACGGACTTTTAGAGTCTGTGGGAGAGGGAGAGGGTGGGATGATTTGGGAGAATGGCATTGAAGCATGTATACTATCAGATAAGAAATGAATCGCCAGTCTATGTTCGATACAGGATACAGGATGCTTGGGGCTGGTGCACGGGGATGATCCAGAGAGATGATATGGGGTGGGAGGTGGGAGGGGAGTTCAGGATTGGGAACTCATGTACACCCATGGCTGATTCATGTCAATGTATGTCAAAACCAATACAGTATTGTAAAGCAAAATAAAGTTAAAATAAAAATAATAATAAATAAAAAATAAAAAGAACTAGAAGAGGAGGGAAATGGGCAGGGCACAACTTTTAAAAGAATGGCATAGCCCAAAGATGTATGACATCAACTGATTAGAACCAAATAAGTCTAAGATGATGGACAATTTGGCTTCCAGTAACAAGCTAAATTAGACTCCCATCAGCCCATTATAGTTCTGAGGCTGACCATCAAAGACCAAAAAGTGGACAGTGGTGCAATTCCTGGAAATCTCCACCCCTTACCCCAAACAGTTGGATAAATCCTCCCATTCATTAGCCTCTGAAATTACCCAGCCCATAAACACCAACCACACTATGTTTTAAGGCCACTGTCACCATCTGAGATGGCCTGCACTCTGTGGAATATGTTTTTCTCTAAATAAACTCACTTCTTACCTGTCACTTTATCTCACTGAATTCTTTCTGTGATGAGATATCAAGGACCTTAGTTTCATTAAGTTCTGAGACCACATGTGTGATCGCAAAGACCAAGGGTTCAAGTCCCAATTTGAGTTACATGGTTTCAGAATGATATTCAAAGCATCTATTGGATGATAAATAAGAATTATCAAGATAAGAATCTAAATGTGAGACTCTGTTTACTAAGCACAGAATATAGACAAGCAGTGACTAAAGAGGAATATGTAGACTAACATATAATTAGTCATCTTTGCCTCTGGACAATGATCTATACACTTGGATATCTACATCTACCTCGTTTAGTCCTTGACTTTTCTAATGCTACTTTATGTGACCTCTACCTTTCAGATTTTCTTTTAGAGTACAGGTAATATGGTTACTCAACTCTGCTTCATCCTTGACCCAGGAGTCCCTTCAACATGCTCACTTTCTGCCAACATCCATGACTCCAACTTTTCAATTCCAGGTTTTCATCCTAAAATAACCTTTCTTGAAGGCAATGTCAGAATAATGGATACTAGGGACAGACTGAGCTTGAAAACGGTGTCTACCTGTGTTGCAAGCTTTCAATTGCTTCCCCTCAAAATATGTTACATGGGATTTCTCTGGGTAAAAAATGATAACTCAAATATAAAATGAGGATCTCTATCGTAACTAGGAACACATGAATTTACATTTCCATTGAATTATAAATGGTTAATAAGAGATCTTTTCCCTGGTCAGATTCTGAAGAAAGTGAGTAAGAAAAAAGAGAGAGAGGAGAATGAGGAGAAAGAAGAAACAGGAAGGACTCATTTCAAGGAAGCTGAATAGGGCAGATAAAACATTCAAAAACACTTCTGCCACCCAATGTTGCCTTACAGTCCAGTTGTGTGCTCATAGGTATCTCTTAAAGTTGAGGGATTTGATTTTAGTAAACATCTCAAGGTAACAGAAGAGATTAACAGAGCTAGGACTTTAGATGGTGATACAGTTTCTCTCAGTGAATGTCTTTCAACTGAATTCACCTCCTGTAAGAAGAGCCTTGAGGATGAATCATAGAGATATTCCAATGCCTTGAAGTTAGGCTGCCAAGATTTCCAGGAACACTCCCTCTCCAGCTGCCCAGGGACTCAAAAGTATGTGCAACAGAAAACAAGGTGAGTCATTTTGGTATTTCTATCCACATGTATGTATAAATAGGCTATCATCCCCTTCACAAAGATGGAGACAGATATAAGCAATTCTGTTCAGTCTCATTCTACAGTTATCATGTCTTAGGAAATATTTCTCTTTCAAGCATTTGTTTCTAAAAATCCTTCTCAAGCATGATGTCCATTTTAAGTTAGTTAAAGCATAATAAATCCTGATTAGAATCTGAAAGGCAAAAAAGTCTCACATACCCTTTAGAATGTTCATGATCTTCTCATCTGCTTTGTCTCCTATTTTTCCCTATACCTTTTCCAACCAATTTTTTCTACCTGTAGGCTCACTATTTAACTGGTATTTAACTGGTTGGTAATGACTGAAGGGAAAAGTATCAAGAAGAAGGGAAGGAGGATATTAGCATATATTTCCGGTACTGTCTTCTGATTTCTGAGCACATTCATACATTTTATCCTCACAGCCATCCTGTCATATAGTTACTATTGTCTCCATTTGATAGATGAGAAAACTGAGTCTCAGAGAAGCTATGACTTATTCAAAGTCACAAAAATTGTGAGTGCAAGTATTGAGATTTGTCTTTTAAGTCCAAATCCAACTCCTTATATTTCATCAGACATGCGTGGCTTCTTGACATACCACTACCTCATTTATCTTCATGGCAAAAGAACCCCAGTTTTACTCAGGGAGCCACTGCTTAGGGGAAAATTATTCTATCCCAGATGAGGTAGTATTTTGGATGAGTCTATGCCAATTAGGCAAACATCAATTTCCATGCCATTTGGAGTGGTATATGTGTGATCTAATTCTGGTCAATGAGCTACTTGAAAAACTTTTGAGAAGTTTCTAGAAAAAATTTCATTGGTCTTAAAAAGCAAACAAAAATAATTTTCTTCAATCAGACATTGTTGTAATGTCTGGAATAGTGGCATCTATTTTTTGACCACGAGGCTCAAGTTTAAGAACAAAATCAACACGTGAAGGAAGACAAATCAGAGGTGAAAAGAACTTGGGTCTTTGCTAATGTCACTGAGCAACTGAGTTAGCCAGCTATGAAGCTGCCCTATTTGTGATGTAGAATAACAAATGCTTCTTGTTGTTTAAGACATTTAGAGGTAGGTTATCTATTTCTTAGAAATAAAGGCATCCCAACAGATTAAAGCTGAATTGTTGGAGATACAGAGATGAAGTACCAACATGGCAGAGAACCCCGTGTCAGATTATGAATAATTAAAGTCGTATGGAAATAAAGAAGTCAAGAGGAGAGTGAAAAAGTTGGCTTAAAGCTCAACATTCAGAAAGCAAAGATCATGACATCTGGTCCCATCACTTTATGGGAAACAGATGGGGAAACAGTGGAAACAGTGTCAGACTTTATTTTGGGGGGGGCTCCAAAATCACTGCAGATGGTGACTGCAGCCATGAAATTAAAAGACGTTTGCTTCTTGGAAGGAAAGTTATGACCAACCTAGAAAGCATTTTCAAAAGCAGAGACATTACTTTGCCAACAAAGGTCTGTCTAGTCAAGGCTAAGGTTTTTCCAGTGGTCATGTATGGATGTGAGAGTTGGACTGTGAAGAAGGCTGAGAGCCGAAGAATTGATGCTTTTGAACTGTGGTGTTGGAGAAGACTCTTGAGAGTCCCTTGGACTGCAAAGAGATCCAACCAGTCCATTCTGAAGGAGATCAACCCTGGGATTTCTTTGGAAGGAATGATGCTAAAGCTGAAACTCCAGTACTTTGGCCACCTCATGCAAAGATTGACTCATTGGAAAAGACTGTGATGCTGTGAGGGATTGGGGGCAGGAGGAGAAGGGGATGACAGAGGATGAGATGGCAGAATGGCATCACTGACTCGATGGACGTGAGTCTGAGTGAACTCTGGGAGATGGTGATGGACAGGGAGGCCTGGCGTGCTGGGATTCATGGGGTCACAAAGAGTCAGACACGACTGAGCGACTGAACTGAACTGAAAGAAGTCACCTGTAGGTGCTTGTTTATCCACACATGAGTGCGTGCTAAGTTACGTCAATCATGTCCAACTCTTTCTGACCCTATGGACTTTAGCCCACTAGGCTCCTCTGTATACAATGCTAAATAAGCATCTAAATTATATTCTAGAGCAAAATCCTCTGCAAATGTTCACAGATTATCTCTCTGTTTCAGTCTTATAAAGCTTCATCATATTGGCTGCATGCTGGAATCATAGAAAAGCTTTGAAAATGCTGAGACTGCCCCCAACCCCAACAGAGATTCTGATTTAATTAGTCTTAGGTATGAATTTGGCTTTGAGAGTTTAAAAATTCCCAGCATGGCTGATATGCAGGCAAGGTTGAGGATCACTGTTCTATAAGCTACTCTTGAAACAAGGAAATGGCATCATTTCAAATGCTTGATTACCCCAGAAGATAACCCTGGCTTGGCCACATTATACTACACTGATCTGTATTCCCTTTCCCCAAGAATATATCAATTTTCCCAGGAGCAGAGGTGGAAATAGAAGCAAGCTGGAAGAAAGTTCCGAGCACAGAAGGCCAGGGCACTCAGAGTTCGGAGAAATGAACTTCTAGGCAGTAAATGAGAAGGAACTCTGGCTTATAAACCAAAACATCTAAGTTTGATTGCTGGTCTCATCAATTCCTTAGGATCTTGGGAAATCACTTTCTGACTCTCGACAGCCATGCTCTTATAGGCAAGACAGGGTTAATAATTCCTCTACTTTCCTCTTGGGTGTTTTGAGGGTCAAATTAAATTGCATATGAGATCATCCAGGTGTGAGGTTTTATGAATAAAAAGAACAAACTTTACAGACTATCACTCACTAGTTATCCTAGGCTTGAATCTCTTTGCAATAACTTCAGTTTTCTCATTCTTTCCCACTCATTATTATACCTTGCAGAGCTTTCAGGAGTCACAAATGCCCAGGTCCAACTGTTCAGGGTGGGAGCTGTGCACTGGTACTTTTTTAAACTTCCCTATTCTTTCTTATAGGCAGCCAACAGTCTTCAAACCTATATGCATCTTAACAGCAGTGTGCTGTTGATTTGTTTTCATTCTTAGTGTTCTAAGAGCCCTCGGCTCAGACCTGCCTGTTGGAGATGAATGAGTCAGAGGCTGGGGCAGCTGCAATACCCATCATCCTTCAAAGAATGGCTCTGGGAAGCCGCCTCCGGTCCCCTGCTTCCTCTCTGACTGCAGCTTCTGAGTCAGGAGGGGGCCTCTATTCTGAGTCATCATTGTGTATCAACAGCCCTGCAGACAGGTCCAGGCTCATCCTGGCCCAGCCGCAGATGTCTCCTATTCGGTTTATTCCATTCACAGGCTCTGCTGAGAAAGAGCTCCCCTGGGCCCTACATGATATGTACATCCTATCTGGGTACCACCTGCAGGTCGTTCGGAGGCCACACAAAAGCAGTAAACACGGGAGAGGGAAGACATTTTTAAATCTTTCCACCCTGCAGCTCTATATGCAATTCCATCTGCTTCTTTAAGAAACCATTTCAGACTCATCATAAATTCATAGAATTAGAATACTGTACAGGCTTAAGGACATGCAGGTCAATTCTTACCAACACTAATGTCTCTTGTAGAATGTGCCCACAGGGACTCTCAGGTCCTTGGGTACCACCTTTTGATTTGGACTTTGGATAAATGGGCAGCTCTTGAAAGGACTGGTGACCCAGGAAAACAGGGCATTGTGCAGAACTCATTCAGGGAAGAGGCATCTTGGAGGGCCCTGTGGATGGATGGGGGAGGACTGAGACCTTTAACCCTTCAGGACAGAGTGGGGGGCAGCATCAAGTCCTACATATTATGGACCACCCATTCTTACTAATAATCAGGCAACCTGCTTCTACCTCCTCTCCTAAGCTTATCAATAGTTTTCTCCTTGTTGTACCTGATACTCAAACCATTATTTCCCTCACTAGACTGTGAGCTCCTAAAAGACAGAACACATATTTGATTCATATTAAAATCTTCAGATGGGCTCTTTACAGTCATTCAGTTCAGTTCATTTGTGTCCGACTCTCTGTGACCCCGTGGACTATAGCATGCCCAGCCTCCCTGTCCATCACCAATTCCCAGAGTTTACCCAAACTCATGTCCATTGAGTCGGTGACACCATCCAACCATCTCATCCTCTGTCATCCCCTTCTCCTCCTGCCTTCAATCTTTCCCAGCATCAGGGTCACTTCAAATGAGTCAGCTCTTCACATCAGGTGGCCAAAGCACTGGAGTTTCAGCTTCAACATCAGTCCTTCCAATGAACACCTAGGACTGATCTCCTTTAGAATAGACTGGTTGGATCTTCTTGCAGTCCAAGGGACTCTGAGGAGTCTTCTCCAACACCACAGTTCAAAAGCCTCAATTCTTCAGCACTCAGCTTTCTTTATAGTCCAACTCTGACATCCATACATGACTATTGGAAAAACCATAGCCTTGACTAGATGGACCTTTGTTGGCAAAGCTATGTCTCTGCTTTTTAATATGCTGTCTAGGAAGGTCATAGCCTTTCTTCCAAGGAGCAAGCGTCTTTTAAAAAGGAATAGAGTGAGGTTGATCAGATTCTTTTCTCAAACAACTGAAAAGCAATGGCTTCCTGTAATAGTTAAGTGTTACCCAAGTAGAAGAGGCGTAGGAAGAGAGGATTAGAGTGAGTTTCAGGAAGTTACAACTGTCTTTGGATGAGCAGTGTCTCTGCCTCCTGCTCTGACCCTGTCATATCATTTCAGCAAACAAGCAATTCTCTGCCTGCCTTTTAAGTTATTTTGCTCTACACTGGGCTTCTCTCATGGGCACTCGACAAGTTCCTTATTGATGCCCACTGACTGGAAATGCTGGTTCCTAATCATTCCTCCACTGTAACTCCATCCCCAGTAACATCCATAATAACTCCATCCTCAAGGAAAAGACTGAGCTTAGGCTGTGTTTTATTTTCTTTGCTGTTTCATATTTTACCCTGGTTCAGCCACAGCAAAATTTGGCCAGAGCTGACAAAATCACCTGGAGACACGGCGATGAAAGTGAAAGTGTTAGTCACTCAGTTGTGTCTGACTCTTTACGACCCCATGGACTGTAGCCCACCATGCTCCTCTGTCCATGGGATTCTCCAGGCAAGAATACTGGAGTAGGTTGCCATTTCCTTCTCCCGGGATCTTCCCAACCCAGGGACAGAACTCAGGTCTCCTGCATTACAGGCAGATTCTTTACTGTCTGAGCCACCTAAGGGAAGCCCCGTTGCCAGGGGACATGGCAATGTCAAGACTAAATCTGCAAGCAGGTGCTCTGATCGCCATCATTTTTGCCAGAGCTTGGAAAACCAGTCCCCTGGGATGTGATGAGTTATGCATGGAGACACATTCTCATCCAAAGTTTTAAACTTTACAAGATTTCCCAGGTAAAAAGCATAGTAATGCTCTATGCCAAACAGTGGCCTTCTTGTATTTCCTGCTTGTAATTCCTGTTGTAGAGGAATAGAACTGTGCTCAGTTTTATTTTGACACCACTTTACTTGAAAGGTTGGCTTTCTCAGTTGAGTTGCTGCAACAGCAGTGTTTCAGTCTTAAGGAAATTTGGTACTGCTTTTATTTTTTTCTAATCACATTTGTCTAACCAGAAAGCAGATGCTGGTGGTTCTTACTCCAAGATGAATCCCACTGTGTACATTTGTTTCTGTTCACCTGTACAGCGACTTTAACAGAAATAAAGTATCTAATGGAGCAAGCAGAAAGATGCAGATCTGAAGCCAAACACTGATTCAATTCAAAATTAATTAACATTTATTTAGCATTTACTATGCTTCAGGCTGTTTCTATCCACGTATTTTGTTTAATCCTTAGATAAGTTCTGAGATAGATATTACCATAGCCAATTAACAAAAGATAATATTGAGGCTCAAGATGATACAGTAGGACATATTTTTTTAAGTAGATGAAACAAAAGTATGTTTGTGGTAAAAATCACAAAGAAGCAGGATAATTGTGGTTCTTTTTGCATGTTGTTATTGTTCAGTTGCTAAGTCGTGTCTGATTCTTTTCAGCCCCATGGACTGCAGCATGCCAGGTTTCCCTGTCCTTCATCCTGTCCCAGAGTTTGCTCAAACTCATGTGCATTGATTTGATGATGCCATCCAACCATCTCATCCTCTGTGGTCCGCTTCTACTCCTGCCTTAAATCTTTCCCAGCATCAAGGTATTTTCCAATGAGTTGGCTGTTCACATCAGGTGGCCAAAGTGTTGAAACTTCAGCTTCAGCATCAGTCCTTCCCATGAATGAATATTCAAGGTTGATTTCCTTTAGGATTGACTGGATGGATCTCCCAGCTGTCCAAGGGGCTCTCAAGAGTCTTCTCTAGCACCACAATTTGCAAGCATCAATTCTTTTGTGCTCAGCCTTCTTTATGGTCCAACTCTCACATCCATATATGACTACTGGTAAAACCATTGCTTTGACTATACAGACCTTTGTCAGCAAAGTGGTGTTTTTGCTTTTTAACATGCTGTCTAGGTTTGCTATAGCTTTTCTTCCAATTTCCTGACCTCAGTGACCGATTTTGGAGCCCAAGAAAACAAAATCTGCCACTGTTTCCATTTTTTCCACATCTTTCTGCATGATAGAATTTTTAAATTGTGGTAGACTCTTTATGGAGAAGGTAATGGCACCCCCACTCCAGTACTCGTGCCTGGAAAATCCCATGTACAGAGGAGCCTGGTAGGCTGCAGTCCATGGGGTTGCAAAGAGCTGGACACGACTAAGCAACTTCCCTTTCACTTTTCACTTTCATGCATTGGAGAAGGAAATGGCAACCCACTCCAGTGTTCTTGCCTGGAGAATCCCAGGGACAGTGGAGCCTGCTGGGTTGCCGTCTATGGGGTCACACAGAGTCAAACATGACTGAAGCGACTTAGCAGCAGCAGACTCTTTATAGTTTCTGCCCCTCCCCCTTAAAACTCTGCAGTAATTATGCATTATTTTTAAAGTGAATAAGATATGTAAACAAAATAAACATGATATTTAAAAAAGAAAAACTTAGAGGCTATAGTTGCTCCTAGTTGGTTGTTATTTAGCTCCTGAGTCAAGATCTTAAGATTTTTTTAAATATCCCTTGGACGTATTTGTCTGTTTGCTAGGTTTTAGTTGCAGCATGAAGGATTTTTACTCCCACAGTATTTGGGATCTAGTTCCTTGACCGGGGATGGAACCCAGAACCTTGACATTGGGAGAGCAGGGTCTTAGCCACTGGACCACCAGGGAAGTCCTGGTCTTAGGTTTTTCTGATGGGAAACTCTCCCTTGAATCTCTCTACTTATGAGGCTGCTAGGAGCATAGGTACTGGAAAAGATCAACCCTGCCTATGGGCTTCCCGGAGACGTGACCTGCCCTGTGGAAAGGAAGTGGACTAAAGCCATCACTGTCGTCTCAGACAGCTTCTTCTCCGATCACCTTTCTTACATGTCTTTGGGCTCTCACCACTAGATTCACTATTATCAATATCAGGATTCCAAATTCCCTTTTATCCAGGGTCAGTGAGCTGTGGGTATGCAACATTCCAAGTGCAAGTTCACTTACAAGACAAACTATGGAGTGAATTCTGAGCTCAGGAATGAAGGTCCTGCTGAAGAGCATTTAAGAGGCACTGACGTCATGTGGCTGGACAGGGCTGACTTATATAGTGTCGGGTTTTGAAAATGCACTCAACTACATTACCTGATTTTGTCAGCCTTCCAACAAAAGCATTTTGCCAGATGAGAAAACTGATCTTGAGATTCTAAGGGACATTTTGACTTAATTCAGATCATTCCTCTGTCAAAAGGGTTGAAGATTGGTTTCAAGCAAGACTTTTAAACCATGTTGGTAGGCAAATAGGAATTTTTAAATCACAACCACAAAAAACAGAAGGAAGGAGATAATCAACCAGGCAAGCTGATATACATTCTGGGAGGTACAAATATCACCCTGATTTTCTCTGCAGCCAGGACAAAAAGTAACTATGAGAAATTATCTCATTCTTTTTACTGCTGAGTAGTGGTAGATGTGGGGAAAAATGCTTTCTTGAAACGGCAGAGCTCTTTCTAATCTAGTAGTAAAGCCTAAATGAAATTCTTTATAGGAGACATTAAAAACTGGCAATGACCTTAACAACAAACTTTACAACAAATACACCAAAATGAGTTTCATATGGATTTTCTTTTAAGCTACAAATTATTTTAAAGCTATAGGGACTTATATTTTCCTTATGTCATTAAAGTCTCACAAAAACTCTATGAAGTAGTATTTATTATCACCTTTTGCAAATTAAAAAATGGAGACAACATGGATAAGAAGCTCTCACAACATCATCCAGCCAATAATTGATAGAGTCTGGCTTGAGCTCAGCTTTGACATCTTAAATTCTGAGGATAAAACATCAAAATACAAGTACATAAAAGAGATTAGGCAAAATTTCCAAAATGTAGTCTCCCAGTTGTCTCACTTAAGCCAACAATAAAACTTACATCTTAGAAGTGAATAGACACTATATCACAATTTAAAAAAGTATTTCTCTTTTCTAGACTTTTAATAAAGTATAAATAGCTCATTAGAGACTGTACTCTAGTAAAAGTTGCAGGTTGAGGACACTCTAAAAGATTTCAGGCATACCTCACACAGGCCCAATAATTTACAGGCACAATAATTGTGCTCTGCTTTTATTGCACTTCACAAATATTGCATTTCTTTTAACAAATTGAAGGTTATGGAAACCCTTTGTCAAGCAAGTCTATTGGAAAAATTTTTCCAACCATGTTTACCCATTTGGTGTCTGTGTCAGATTTTGTTATTTCTCTCAGTATTTCAAACTTTTTATTATCATTGTGTTTGCTATGGTGGTCTGTGATCATTGATCATTCATATTTCTATGACAAAATATTATGACTCACTGAAGGCTCAGATGATGACTAGCACTTTTCAGTAATTTCAGTATTTTTAATTTAGGTCCATACATTTTTTTTCAGACATAATGCCATTGCACACTGAATAGATTATAGTAGATTGTAAATGTAACTTGTATATGCACTGGAAAGCAAAGAAATCTGTAAGACTTGCTTTATTGCAGTGTTCATTTTATTGCAGTGGTCTGGAACCAAACCTGCAAAATCTCTGAGATCTACCTGGACCTAAAGTCACAGAGGTAGGTTTTGGCTCAGCCAGGTTAAAACTCATTCCACTAACTATTGCTAGTCACAGATTCTCACCTGAAATCAAATCAGTCTTTCCCTATCTACAGTCATACTTCTTGAGGTTTAGGGATGGGTACTAGACACACACACACACATATATAAGTTTTTATATTACATTGGAGTACAGTTAATTAACAATGTTGTGTTAGTTTTAGGTATATACAGCAAAGTGATTAAGTTTTACATACACATGTATCCATTCTTTTTTAAATTCTTTTCCCATGTAGGTTGTTACATAATACTGAGCATGATAGAGTTCCCTGTGCTATACAGCAAGTCTTTGTTGATTATCCATTTTAAATATAGCAGTATATGCATGTCCATCCCAAACTTCCAGTCTATCCTTCCCCCCTCCTTTCTTTCCTAGTAACTATAAATTGATTCTCTTAAATCTGTGAGTCTGTTTCTCTTTTGGAAATAAGTTCATTTGTATCATTATTTTTTAGATTCTGCATATAAGGAATATCATATTATGTTTCTCTTTCTCGGTCTAACTCACTTCACTCAGCAGGACAATCTCTAGGTCAATTAATTTTGCTGCAAATAGGACTATACATATATATATACACACACGCATACATATATATATATATATATGTATATAATTTTTAATCTGAAATAAAATGGTCATCAAGTGCCTAGTGCTTCATAGGGCCTGGAAATGATTAAAGTCTGAGAGAAGAAGCAGCAAACTGGAGGAGATTATGTAACAAATCCTCCTGGATTTGTTGCTAGGAGTGAATTAAGGACATTCTCCTGGGAGAAAACCAAAAGGGAAGATTTGCAGGGAGATAAATTTCCATAGCCTCCATGTCTTATTTTCTCTTCCACACAGTGGTTTGCATCCCTTAAAACCTGCACTCAGTCTCAGTGGCATTCCTGAAAGCACAAACACTTAATGAACTCAGCTATGACTCATTGCAATAGCTCCCAGAGTAAAAAGTTGGCTGGAAAATGTTAGATGTCCTTCACAAAGGGAATACTTGCTGAAAAATGAAGAATGTTAGAACATCATCAACAGAATCACACTCTGTTACCATATGTAAGAATTTACATTATACCTGTAGGTACAGTTTAACATAGCAAAATAGTCTATTATAAACATTAAAAAATTGCGTGCTTTGAAACTGGATAACTCTTGGGCAAAGGCACACCCTGCCAGTGACTGGATTTGTGAAGGTGTATTTTTACTTTTGGACCTCAGCTTTCTCATCTATACAGTACAGATAATAGTACTATGTTGTTCGGTTTTTTCAAGTATTCAGTTTATTATTACACAGGAAGCTATTGTACCTGACATATATAAATGTATAATAAATGTTAAGTAAAATGATTATAGGGCTTCCCAGGTGGCACTAGTGGTAAAGAACCTGCTTGCCAATTCAGGAGATGCAAGAGACTCGGGTTTGGGTCAGGAAGAAGATCCTCTGGAGAAGAGCACAGCAACCCACTCCAGTATTCTTACCTGGAGAATTCCATGGACAGAGGAGTCTGGCAGGCTTCAGCTCATAGGGTCACAAAGAGTAGACATGACTGAAGTGACTTAGCATGCACACACTCACACATAATGATTATAATACATAAGGATCTAAGGAAAGAGCTGGAAGAATACAAGATTTATATGCTTAATTCTCATTATCAATGAATGAATTTAAACAAAATTCAAATGAAGGAGTAATTCATTCTTAATGATGCTTTATCAGTTAGTTTCTGCTGTGTAACAAATCATCCCTTAAATTTATATTATCGCCCCCATATTGCACTCATATCTTGGTTCCTCATTTCTCTCTCCTTTTCCGCTCTTCTCCAACCCCAAATACATCTCAATGTGACTTCCTAGCTCTAATTCCAAAGGTAGCTCTGCCCCTATATTTTCTTGGATAAAAACCATCATGCTTTTCAACACAAAGGATCTTCAGTTTAACACAGTTCACTCTTCTGAGACAGCAGTTGTGTGTTTCAACTCCTCTTCTTGGATATAGTTTTTATTATTTTGTAAGTAGTGTTCTTTTTAATCAAAGGAAAAAATCAGTGGCACCACAGTTGTAAAGCAAAAAGAAAGAAAGCATTATCACTGGGTTGAACACACTGATATATGCAAAACCATATAGGAAGCATCTCCTAAAACCCAAAAGGTCCTCCTTTTGACCTAAGTAAATAAAAAGAAAATAGTCCTGTTCCAAAGGCTTAACATAATAGAATGTGAAGTTAGTGAGACCTTCTGTGTTATCACCTCATTACTGGGCCACTTTGGACCTGAAAAGATGACCTATTCAGACTCAGGGGACCCACAAATACACACATCCATGCTTGTGAAATTCCTAGGAAAATCTCAGTATTGAAAATATAAAAATTTGAGTTGACTCTCATGACATGTTTTTCAGCTTTTCCCTAGTATACCAAAATTCTACATAATTTATATATATATATATTTATATATATATATATATATATGTATATAAAATCTGGTGAATTTGGACATGTCTACAGTAATATTAACATCACCACGGGAATCCATATATAAACACACACACCGCCTCCAAATGTTTCTCTGTGTTCTTATGGGGATTTTTGCTTTGTTTTATTTTGATAAGAACAAAACCTGATATATACCTGCTTGAAGGCAATGGCAACCCACACCATCACTCTTGGCTGGAGAATCCCACGGATGGAGGAGCCTGGTGGGCTGCAGTCCATGGGGTCACTAGGATTTGGACATGACTGAGCGACTTCACTTTCACTTTTCACTTTCATGCATTGGAGAAGGAAATGGCAACCCACTCCAGTGTTCTTGCCTGGAGAATCACAGGGACAGTGGAGCCTGGTGTGGTGCCATCTGTGGGATCACACAGAGTTGGACACGACTGAAGCGACTTAGCAGCAGCAGCAGCAAAGAGTCTTTAAGAAAGCAATACCTTACTGTTAACTATAGGCACTATGTATGTAAACAGTATGGAGATGCCTCAAAAACTTGAAAAGTACACTTCTGGTTATACATGCAAAAAAATTGAAATCAAGCTCTCCAAGAGTTATTTGTACCCTCATGTTCATTGCAGAATTATTCACAATAGCCAAGACATGAAAGCAACCTAAATGACCACCAACAGACAAATTATAAAGAAGATGCAGTACATACAGAAAATAGAATATTATGCAGCCTCACAAAGAAATAAAAGAGAGAAAGAAATTTTGCCATTTGTGACAGTATGGACAGATGTAAAAATATAATGCTCAGCTTTCTTCACAGTCCAGCTCTCACATCCATACATGACCACTGGAAAAACCATAGCCTTAACTAGATGGACGTTTGTTGGCAAAGTAATGTCCCTGCTTTTCATTATGCTATCTAGATTGGTCATAACTTTCCTTCCAAGGAGTAAGCATCTTTTAATTTCATGGCTGCAGTCACCATCTGCAGTGATTTTGGAGCCCAAAAATTAAAGTCTGATGCTGTTTCCACTGTTTCCCCATCTATTTCCCATGAAGTGATGGGACCAGATGCCATGATCTTCATTTTCTGAATATTGAGCTTTAAGCCAACTTTTTCACTCTCCTCCTTCACCTTCATCAACAGGCTTCTCAGTTCCTCTTCACTTTCTGCCATAAGGGTGGTGTCATCGGCATATCTGAGGTTATTGAGATTTCTTCCAGCAATCTTGATTCCAGCTTGTGCTTCTTCCAGCCCCACGTTTCTCATGATGTTCGCTGCATATAAGTTAAATAAACAGGGTGACAATATATAGCCTTGATGTACTCCTTTTCCTATTTGGAACCAGTCTGTTGTTCCATGTCCAGTTCTAACTGTTGCTTCCTGGCCTGTATACAGGTTTCTCAAGAGGCAGGTCAGGTAGTCTGGTATTTCCATCTCTTTAAGAATTTTCTGGTTTGTTGTGATGCACCCAGTAAAAGGTTTTGGCATAATCAATAAAGCAGAAATTGATGTTTTTCTGGAACTTTCTTGCTTTCCCCATGCTCCAGCGAATGTTGGCAATTTGATCTTTTGTTTCTCTGCCTTTTCTTAATCCAGCTTGAACATCTGGAAATTCATGGTTCACATATTGCTGAAGCCTGGCTTGGAGAATTTTGAGCATTACTTTATAAGCGTGTGAGATGAGTGCAATTGTGTGGTAGTTTGAGCATTCTTTGACATTGCCTTTCTTTGGGATTGGAATGAAAACTGACCTTTTCCAGTCCTGTGGCCACTGCTGAGTTCTCCAGATTTGCTGGCATATTGAGTGCAGCACTTTCACAGCATGATCTTTCAGAATTTGAAATAGCTCAACTGGAATTCCATCACCTGCACTAGCTTTGCTCATAGTGATGCTTCCTAAGGCCCACTTGACCTCACATTCCAAGATGTCTGGCTCTAGGTGAGTGATCATACCATCGTGATTGTCTGGGTCGTGAAGATCTTTTTGTACAGTGCTTCTGTGTATTCTTGCCACCTCTTCTTAATATCTTCTGCTTCTGTTAGGTCCCCACCATTTCTGTCCTTTATTGAGCCCATCTTTGCATGAAATGTTCCCTTGGTATCTCTAATTTTCTTGAAGAGATCTCTAGTCTTTTTATTCTGTTGTTTTCCTCTATTTTTTTGCATTGATCGCTTATCTTTGCATTGATTTCTTATCTCTTTTTACTATTCTCTGGAACTCTGCATTCAGATGTTTTTATCTTTCCTTTTCTCCTTTAGTTTTTGTTTCTCTTCTTTTCACAGCTATTTGTAAGACCTCCCCAGACACCCATTTTGCTTTTTTGCATTTCTTTTCCATGGGGATGGTCTTGATCCCTGTCTCCTGTACAATGTCACGAACCTCAGTCCATAGTTCATCAGGCACTCTATCTATCAGATCTAGGCCCTTAAATCTATTTCTCACTTCCACTGTATAATCATAAGGGATTTGATTTAGGTCATACCTGAATGGTCTAGTGGTTTTCCCTACTTTCTTCAATTTAAGTCTGAATTTGGCAATAAGGAGCTGATGATATGGGCATCTAAAACAGTCAAAGATACAGAATTAGACAGTAGAATAATAGTTCTCTAGAAAAATGTTGTAGATGGTCTTATTTACAAAACAGAAATGGAGACACAGATGTAGAGAACAAATATATGGATACCAAGGGGAAAAGGGGTGGTGGGATGAATTAGAAGATTGGGATTGACACTTTTAATATTATATGTAAAATAGATAACAGATGAAAACTGATTGTATAGCACAGGGAACTCTACTCAGTGTTCTGTGGTGACCTAAATGGGAAGGAAACCCAAAAAGAGGGGATATATGTATATGTATGGCAGATTCACTTTGCTGGATATAGAAATTAGCACAACATTGTAAAGCAACTATACTCCAGTAAAATTTAATTACAAAAAAAAATAGAACAATGGTCACCAGGCAATGGGGGAAGGGGCAAATGAGGAATTTCTGCTCAATGGGTATAAAGGTACAATTAAATGGGATGAGAACACTTCAGAGACCTACAATAGCTACAGTATCATCTCATGACACTTCTCATAATCACTTCTTCAATACTATTGACATATTAATTGACCCCTAGAAGGATGATCCAACATTCAGTTCTTTCCAAATACTTTGTTACAGTATCAGGCAAGTAGTAGTTTGTATTTCTAAATCAAGTTTGAAATAAAATTGCAACTGTGTTTGGGATGTCCCAAAGGTCCTACCACCTTTATTAGATGATAAAAATATTTTGTTTCTCCTTTGTTGAGTTTTTACATCTCACATTATTGAGATTTAACTCCTCATTATTTAAGCTGACTAGATAAAATTTACCAGGCTTTCAAACCTGTCTTAATCTTTTCAAAATTTTTATTTTTAAAAACTCTGAGACATCCAGCAATCAATAAAAGTAGAACCAATTATCTTTTTATTTCCTTGCTTATTCAGGAAATGAATCAGCAGCCCCAGCAGTGAGAGGCTGTTCTGTTTATTATGAGTCAACAACACAAGCAGTAAAATGTCTGAGAGAGTTGTGGGGATTTAAGCTGCCAAACTCTTGTTTAAAATGGAACAGACAAACATATCCACAGCAGTTAGTATTTGTGTAATATCTTATCTTTCTTGGGCATTTTCACATGCCACCACTATATTTAAGTCCTCATTGAACACCCAAAACAGGTATTTTCATCATGAAGAATTCAAGGTACAGAAAGATTAAATGGCCTTATAAAAGTCACACAGAGGCCCCAGGTAGACTTCTGCTTCCAGACAAAAAGCTCTTTCCTATTTTACTGCTTTGTGGAAGAATCCATAAAGTTGCTATTGAATTTTATCTTCCTAACACAATGTGTTCTCACAAATGGTTGTCGTAAATGCAATCTCCTTGCAAACAGTAACTTTCTTGATGGTTTTTTAGTCATACAACTTGGCATAATCATATTTGACCAGATATAATTAATTTCCCTAATAATTAAGAAGAACTGGATTTTTACAAATGCTGTTAGGCATTTTTAAATCATAAACTTTAAGCAGCTATCAGCTCAGTTCAGTTCAGTCACTCAGTCGTGTCTGACTCTTTGAGACCCCATGAATTGCAGTACACCAGGCCTCCCTACCCATCACCAACTCCTAGAGTTTACCCAAACTCATGTACATCGAGTTGGTGATGCCATCCAGCCATCTCATCCTCTGTCATTCCCTTCTTCTCCTGCCCCCTACCCTCCCAGCATCACGGTCTTTTCCAATAAGTCAAGTCTTCACATGAGGTGGCCAAAGTACTGGAGTTTCAGCTTCAGCATCAGTCCTTCCAATGAACACTCAGGATAGCTAAGATGAACTGATTACCTATATCAAATATCACAACGTGTGAAAGCAATTCTTAATTACAGTACTCACTCAGATCATCATGGTTAATTTTCTAAATCCAGAATTTTTTCTTCCTTTCTCTGAGCACACTTCAGATTACATCACCCTAATTGGGGAATAGGAACTCCTATGGTGGTCCAGTGGCTGAGATTCTGTGCTCCCAATGCAAGGGGTCCAGGTTTGGTCCCTGGTCAGGGAACTTGACCCCACGTGCTGCAACTAAGACCTTGGGTTTCCCATGAGGCGCAGTGGAAAAGAATCCATCTGTCAATACAGGAGATTCAAGAGACATGAGTTCAGTCCTTGGATTGGGAAGACTTCCTGGAGTAGGAAAAAGACAACCCATTTTGGTATCCTTGCCTGGAAAATTCCATGGACAGAGGAGCCTGGCAGGATACAGACCATGAGGTTGCAAAGAGTCAGACACGACAGAGCACACACACATGAGTTCATGAATCAGGCAATACGAATGAATAGGAATATTGGCTTAAAAGAAAACTTAATTAGGATAAAAGACATAATTTACTTGTCATATATACAAATATCTTTTGCTGCTTTATTCCAACTAAATTAATAACCAAAGTTTGATGGATACAAATAAGCTATTCAAATAACATACACAAGTATGTATATATGCATATCAAATATTTGTGGTGAATACACAGATATATATATGTAAATGAATTCATTCTAAAACTTTCAGTGACTACCCCAGATGGTTTATTTTAGTCTTCCCCTTTTCTGTATCTTCAACTCCCTTCTCTGATAGCAAGAAATGTAGCTCACATTATACTCAGTATTTACTTGCTGGCCCAGTTGTAAAATACACAGCAAGTAGTTTGCAATAGTTAACCCATAGCACTTCAAACAAAGTTAGTAGCTGTATCTCAATATCTATTTGTAACTTAATAAGAAAACAAAAAACAAACTAGTCTGAGGGCACAAAGTTAAAACACTGAGCTTAAAACAAACATAGTACATTAACACACATATGAGAAATCTAGGGAAAAAAAAAATGGTACAAGTCAACCTGGTTCCAGGGCAGGAACAGAGATGCAGATGTAGACAGTGGACATGTGGACACAGAGGAGCGTGGAGGAAAGGGGAAGGTGGGATGAATTAGGTGATTATGTTTGACATAAATACACTACCATGTATAAAATAGATAGCTAATGGGAACCTGCAGTATAGTACAGCGAGCTCAGCTTGGTGCTCTCTTTTGACCTACAGGTGTGGGATGGAGGGAAGGTGGGAAGGAGATCCAAGAGGGAGGGGATATATATATATGGCTGATTCACTCTGTTGCACAGCAGAAACTAACACAACATTGTAAAACAACTATCTCCCAATTTAAAGAAGAAAAAAAAAAAAGCTATTCAGGTTATATTTCCTCTCCATTCAATGTAACAATGTTATTCTTCTGAAATACTTACAGGCAATTTTTTTGGCTGTTTTATTTTTAATTTTAGTTACTTTGAGTATGTGCAACATTATCCCAGCTTCAAGAAGTCAAAGCTATCTAATAAGTACACTTAGAAAAGGGTCATCCTTACCCTGTCCACCTCATTCCCATTCTCTCCTATACGACGCCAATCATTATTTTCTAGTCAACTGTCCTCCACAATGTGTTTTGTAAAATAAATAAATAAGTCTATAAGTTTACTTTTCCTTTTCTCTTAACCAAAAGCTTATGTACTATAGATATTTCTCTGCACTCGGTTTCCTGGAAACAACTTTATATCTGATAATAACCACCTTCACCATTCTTTTCTTTTTAAACTTTTATTAGAGTGTTCTTGCTTCACAATGTTGTGTTAGTTTCTGTCCTACAGCAGAGTGAATCATATATATATATATATATATATACCCCTCTTTTAGATTTCCTTCCCATTTAGGTCACCACAGAGTACTGAGTAGAGTTCCCTGTGTTATAGAGTAGGTTCTCATTAGTTATCTACTTTATATATAGTGATGTGTATATGTCAGTCTCAATCTCTCAAGAGATCTTCATCATTCTTTTATAGCATCTGCACTAAATCCTACCAAACTACTAGTCTATGTATGGCCATTCAAGATGCCCCAATATATGAAATTACAAACAAGAAACATTGCAACAAATATCTTTGCACAACTGTACTTTTACATTGTTGGAGATACAGCTTTAGGGTAAACTCCTAGGAATAGTATTTCTGGGTCAAAATGTAAAATGAATCTGTGATTTTCTTAAATATTGCTGTAATCCCTTCCCTAAGGATTAGACCAGTTTGCAGTCCCATCAACAATGTACAAAACTGCCTAGTTTCCCACATCCTCACCAAAGCCTTGGATAGGTTCTTATCATACACTTCTGGAGGTCAGAAGTCCAAAAACTGGCCTTCACTGCACTGAAATCAAGGCATAAGGAGGGCTGTGCTCTTCCTAGTGATTCTATGAGAGAATCCATGGCCCTGCCTTTCTCAGTTTCTGGAGGTCTCCTGAGTTCCTTGGATCATGTGTGGCCTTCTTCCTCCATTGTAAAGGCCAGCAACATCACATCTCTCTTCCTTCTTCTGCATTCACATCTCCCTCTCTTGATAATTGTAGCCAGATTTTTTTTTAATAATTTTTCCTGGAGCACAGTTGATTTACAATGTGGTATTAGTGTCAAGTGTACAGCAGAGTAAATCAGTTATACATACACAAATATGCACTCTGTTTTAGATTCTTTTCCCATATAGCTCATTACAGAGTATTGAGTAAAATTCCCTGTGCCATAGAGCAGGTTGTTATTAATTAACTCTTTTATATATAGTAGTATGTATATGTCAATCCCAGTTGATCCCAGTCACCCAATTGATCCTTCTCTTGCCTTTCCCCCTCTATCTCTTTGGATTGATCATGGAGAAAGGCTGTCTTATCTCTCATTGCTATTCTTTGGAACTCTGCATTCAAATAGTTATACCTCTCCTTTTCTCCTTTGCCTTTTCTTTTCTCAAATATAGGGAAGGGCTCTCAGATAACAATTTTGCCTTTTGTACTTCTTTTTCTTGAGGATGGTCTTGATCACTGCCTTCCATAAAATGTCACGAACCTCCATCCATAGTTCTTCAGGCATTCTGTCTATCAGAACTAATCCCTTGAATCTATTTGTCACTTCTACTGTATAATCATAAGGGATTTGATTTAGGTCATACCTGAATGGTCTAGGGCTTTTCCTCAGTTCAGTTCAGTCACTCAGTCATGTCCGACTCTTTGCGACCACATGGACTACAGCACACCAAGCCTCCATGTCCATCACCAACTCCCAGAGTTTACCCAAATTCATGTCCATTGAGTCGATGATGCCATCCAACCATCTCAACCTCTGTCGTCCCTTCTTCTCCTGCCTTCAATCTTTCCCAGCATCAGGGCCTTTTCAAATGAGTCAGCTCTTCATATCAGGTGGCCAAAGTATTGGAATTTCAGCTTCAACATCAGTCCTTCCAATGAATATTCAGGACTGATGTCTTTAGGATGGACTGGTTAGATCTTCTTTCAGTCCAGGGAACTCTCAAGAGCCTCCTCCAAAACCACAGTTCAGAAGCATCAATTCTTTGGCACTCAGCTTTGTTTATGGTCCAATCCTAAAATTCATATATGACTACTGGAACAACCATAGCCTCGACTACACAGACCTTTGCTGGCAAAATAATGTCTCTGCTTTTTAATATGCTGTCTAGGCTGGTCATAACTTTTCTTTCAAGAGGTAAGCATCTTTTAATTTTATGGCTTCAGTCATCATCTGCAGTGACTTTGGAGCCCTCCAAAATAAATTCTGTCACTGTTTCCACTATTTCTCCATCTATTTGCCATCAGCTGATGGGACCAGATGCCATGATCTTAGTTTTCTGAATGTTGCACTTTAAGTCAACTTTTTCACTCTCCTCTTTCACTTTCATCAAGAGGCTCTTTAGTTCTTCTTCACTTTCTGCCATAAGGGTGGTGTCATCTGCATATCTGAGTTTATTGATATTTCTCCTGACAATCTTGATTTCAGCTTGGGCTTCATCCAGTCCAGCATTTCTCATGATGTACTCTGCATATAAGTTAAATAAGCAAGGTGACAATATATAGCCTTGACGTACTCCTTTTCCTATTGGAACTAGTCTGTTGTTTCATGTCCAGTTCTAACTGTTGCTTCCTGACCTGCATACAGACTTCTCAGGAAGCAGGTCAGGTGGTCTGGTATTCCCATCTCTTTCAGAAGTTTCACACTTTATTGTGATCCACACAGTCAAAGGCTTTGGCATAATCAATAAAGCAGAAATAGGTGTTTTTCTGGAACTCTCTTGCTTTTTTCATGATTCATTGGGTGTTGGCAATTCGATCTCTAGTTCCTCTTCCTTTCCTAAAACCAGCTTGAACATCTGGAAGTTCATGGTTCACATATTGCTGAAGCCTGGCTTGGAGAATTTTGAGCATTACTTTACTAGCATGTGAGATGAGTGCAACTGTGTGGTAGTTTGAGTATTCTTTAGCATTGCCTTTCTTTGGGATTGGAATGAAAACTGACCTTTGCCAGTCCCATGCCCACAGCTGAGTTTTCCAAATTTGCTGGCATATTGAGTGCAGCACTTTCATAGCACCATTTCTTAGGATTTGAAATAGCTCAGCTGGAATCCCATCACTTCCACTAGCTTTGTTCATAGTGATTCTTCCTAAGGCCCACTTGACTTCACATTCCAGGATGTCTGGCTCTAGGTGAGTGATCACACTATCATGATAATCTGGGTCGTGAAGATCTTTTCGTACAGTTGTGTGTATTCTTGCCACCTCTTCTTAATATCTTCTGCTTCTGTTGGAACTCTACCATTTCTGTCCTTTATTGAGCCCATCTTTGCATGAAATGTTCCCTTGGTATCTCTAATTTTCTTGAAGAGATCTCTAGTCTTTCCCATTCTATTGTTTTCCTCTATTTCTTTGCACTGATCACTGAGGAAGGCTTTCCCCTCTTTCGTTGCTATTCTTTGGAACTCTGCATTCAGTTGCTTATGTCTTTCCTTTTCTCCTTTGCTTTTTGCTTCTCTTCTTTTCACAACTATTTGTAAGGCATCCTCAGACAGCCATTTTGCTTTTTTGCATTTCTTTTTCTTGGGGATGGTCTTCCTCCTTGTCTCCTGTACAGTGTCACAAAGCTTAATCCATAGTTCATCAGGCACTCTGTCTACCAGTTCTAATCCCTTAAATCTATTTCTCACTTCCACTGTATAATCATAAGGGATTTGATTTAGGTCATACCTGAATGGTCTAGTGGTTTTCTCTACTTTCTTCAATTTAAGTCTGAATGTGGCAATTAGGAGTTCATCGTATGAGCTACAGTCAGCTCCTGGTCTTGTTTTTGCTGATTGTATAGAGCTTCTCCATCTCTGGCTGCAAAGAATATAATCAATCTGATTTGGTGATGGCCATCTGGTGATGTCCATGTGTAGAGTCTTCTCTTGTGTTGTTAGAAGAGGGTGTTTGCTGTGACCAGTGCATTCTCTTGGCAAAACTTTATTAGTCTTTGCCCTGCTTCATTCTGCATTCCAAGGCCAAATTTGCCCATTACTCCAGGTGTTTCTTAACTTCCTACTTTTGCATTCCAGTCCCCTATAATGAAAAGGACATGTTTGGGGGCTGTGAGTTCTAAAAGGTCTTGTAGGTCTTCATAAAACTGTTCAATTGCAGCTTCTTTAGCATTATTGGTCAGGGCATAGACTTGAATTACTGTGATATTGAATGGTTTGCCTTGGAAATGAACAGAGATCATTCTATCATTTTTGAGATCGCATCCAAGTACTGCATTTCAGAATCTTTCATTGACTGTGGTGGCTATTCCATTTCTTCTAAGGGATTCTTGCCCACAATAGTATACCTAATGGTCGTCTGAGTTAAATTCACCCATTCCAGTCCATTTTAGTTCTCTGGTTCCTAAAATGTCAATGTTCATGATGCTAAAGAATATTTATTTAAACTACCACACAGTTGCACTCATCTCACACACTAGCAAAGTAATGTTCAAAATTCTCCAAGCAGGGCTTCAACAATACATGAACCATGAACTTCCAGATGTTCAAGCTGGGGATTTAGAAAAGGCGGAGGAACCAGAAATCAAATTGTCAGCATACATTGGATCATCAAAAAGCAAGAGAGTTCTGGAAAAACATCTGTTTCTGCTTCAATGACTATGCCAAATCCTTTGACTGTGGATCAAAGAGATGGGAATACCAGACCATCTTACCTGCCTCCTGAGAAATTTGTATGCAGGTCAAGAAGCAACAGTTAGAACAGGATATGGAACAACAGACTGGTTCCAAATCAGGAAAGGAGTACATCAAGGCTGTATATTGTCACCCTGCTTACTTAACTAATATGCAGTGTACATCATGAGAAACACTGGACTGGGTGAAGCACAAACTGGAATCAAGATTGCCCAGAGGAATATCAATAATCTCAGATATGCAGATGACACCACCCTCATGGCATAAAGTGAAGAAGAACTAAATAGCTCTTGATGAAAATGAAAGAGGAGAATGAAAAATTGGCTTAAAACTAAACATTCAGAAAATTAAGATCATGGCATCTGGTCCCATCTCTATTTTTGATGATTTGCTATCACTTCATGGCTAATAGATGGGGAAACAGTGGAAACACTGGCAGATTTTATTTTGAGGGTTCCAAAATCACTGCAGATGGTGACTGCAGCCATGAAATTAAAAGACGCTTGCTCCTTGGAAGGAAAGTTATGAACAACTTAGACAGCAGAGACATTACTTTGCCAACAAATGTCAGTCTAGTTACAGCTATGGTTTTTCCCATAGTCATGTGTGGATGTGACAGTTGGATTATAAAGAAAGCTCAGTGAAAAGAACTGATGTTTTTGAACTGTGGTGTTGGACAAGACTCTTGAAAGTCCCTTGGACTGCAAGGAGATCCAACCAGTCAATCCTAAAGGAAATCAGTCTTGAATATTCACTGAAAGGACTGGTGTTGAAGCTGAAACTCCAATACTTTGGCCACCTGATGCAAAGAACTGTCTCATTGAAAAGACCCTGATGCTGGGAAAAATGGAAGGCAGGGGGAGAAGGGAACGACAGATGATGAGATTGTTGGATGGCATCTCCGACTCAATGGATATGATTTGAGTAATTTCCAGAAGTCGGTGTTGGACAGGGAAGCCTGGTGTGTTGCAGTCCATGGGGTTGCAAAGAGTTGCACACGACTGAGAGACTGAACTGAACTGAATTTTCCTTTCCCCCACAGGTAATTATATGTTTGTTTTCTACATCTGTGATTCTATTTCTGCTCTATAAATAGTTCATTTGTATCAACTATTTCTTATATTCCATATATTCAATTCAGTTCAGTTCAGCTACTCAGTCGTGTTGGACTCTTTGCAACCCCATGAACTGTAGCACACCAGGCCTCCCTGTCCATCACCAATTCCTGGAGCTCACCCAAACCCATGTCCATTGTGTCAGTGATGCCATCAAACCATCTCATCCTCTTTCATCCCCTTCTCCTCCTGTCCTCCATCTTTCCCAGCATCAGGGTCTTTTCAAATGAGTCAGCTCTCCACATCAGGTGGCCAAAGTATTGGAGTTTCAGCTTCAACATCAGTCCCTCCAATGAAGACCCAGGACTAATCTCCTTTAGAATGGACTGGTTGGATCTTCTTGCAGTCCAAGGAACTCTCAAGAGTTTTCTCCAAACCACAGTTCAAAAGCATCAACTCTTCAGTGTTCAGCTTTCTTTATAGTCCAACACTCACATCCATATATGATTACTACTGGAAAAACCATAGCCTTGACTAGACAGACCTTTGTTGGCAAAGTAATGTCTCTCCTTTTAATATGCTTGTCTACATTGGTCATAACTTTCCTTCCAAGGAGCAAGCGTCTTTTAATTTCATGGCTACAATCACCATCCACAGTGATTTTAGAGCCCAGAAAAATAAAGTCAGCCACTGTTTTCACTGTTCCCCCATCCATTTGCCATGGAGTGATGGGACCAGATGCCATGCTGTTTTCTGAATGTTGAGCTTTAAGCAAACTTTTTCACTCTTTTCTTTCACTTTCATCAAGAGGCTCTTTAGTTCTTCTTCACTTTCTGCTATAAGGATGGTGTCATCTGCATATCTGAGGTTATTTCTATTTCTCCCAGCAATCTTGATTCCAGCTTGTACTTCCTCTAACCCAGCGTTTCTCATGATGTACTCTGCATATAAGTTAAAGCAATATCAATGATATTTGTCATTCTTTATTTGACTAACTCTACTCAGTACAACAGTCTCTACATCCATCCATGTTGCTGCAAATGGCATCATTTTATTCTTTTTATGGCTGAGTAATAGTCCATTGTATATCAGTACCACATCTTTTTCATCCACTTCTCTGTCTTGGCTATTGTTAATAGCAAACTTCAGCAACTTTTAAGGACTCATGTGATTACAGTGGACTATTCAGAGACTTCAGAACATCTCCATCTCAAATGTCTGACCCTTATCACATCTGCAAAGTCTTTTTCAAGTAGAATATTCAGATTCCTAGTGATTAGCACATGGACACATTTAAGAACTTTTTTTTCCTACCACATATATTTTATCATTCAGAGTTGATGCTTTTGTCTTTCTGGGGTGATTTTGTCTGTGTTTTATCTAAATCCCTTTTCTCCTCTTCCAATTCCATCAAAATTTTGATGCAATCTCTTCAGAGCTCCATCACCCACTTTTTCGAGCAGCTCTGTTGTAATTCAGTTTATTTTACTCAGAGGTTACTTGAAGTTCATGATATTCTCTGTCCCTTACTAGTGAAATCCTGAAATCATGAGTCATGTAGTTTTATTATACTTCTTGTTGAATTTTATATTTTGGAGAGATTATGCATGAGAAATTTGGATTCAGTTAGCTACAAAATTGCAGGTTAAGGTATGAAGGGTATTTCTAAAGCTTCTTTTAGGAATATCATGGAATATGATACTGTTACTACAAATGCATTTTGAAAATGAGAATACTACCTATTACCTCTGATCACTAAAGATGTCAGTAAAGAATAAAGTTCAGAAGCATTTAGAAAAATGGAAGGAATAAATAAATTACTATTTCAGTCTGGCCATGAGAACTAGTAACTACAAAGAGCTACAGGCTAATAAACAAATACCTCACTGGAAGACAAAGTTTCCTAATTAATTATGTTTGTCATTTAACACCTACTCCCTACAAGTTAGCTTTTATCTTCAGCTGCTATAATCAATACTGCTTTGTTTCTGGCAAATATTTCTCTCTGATAGCTAGTAAAATGGGAACATAAAGCTATAAAATGTCTCAATATCTATGTTTGAATGTCTCACTACCTGTGCTCAGCTCTTTTTATTTGTAAACATTGGTTTTGTTCTCTCTGATCACTTTACAGATGCTTTCTCTTTTCTAGAAAAAGAAGTTTCCATTATTTTATTTCCTAAATGGGCACACTATACAAAAAATTCAAAGGAAGTTTAAGCAAGTTCATTTTGTAATGTTTTATTAACTGTATATTCAAAGAAATATGTTAAAATCAAATGACACAAAAGGATACACTGTGAAAATTCTCCATCCAATCTTAAATCCTTAGATCCTCAGTTCTCAAAAGCAACTCATTTTACTCTTTTCTTATTTATTATTTCAGACAAAATTATTTCTGCTACAAAGATAAATGGACACATGGCCCTATACGATATATAAATGGGGGCAAATTATACTGTCAAATCTTCATTTCTTTTACCTAACTATGAAACTTGTCATCTTCTCTTATCACCTTATCGACATATAAATCTGTCTCATATCTTTCACAGCTGCATGGTATCACTAATGCATGATTTATCTAAATACCCTCTACTAATGAATTTATATAATTAAATTTTAATTCCCATTCTTATTTTTATGCACATTTATTTAGCACATTTATCTCTGCAAGATAAGTGTTTTCATTTCTAAAAGTAATAGTAAATAATTAGAGTATAAAATGGAATCTTTGTTAGCAAATAAATTATAAAACACAGGGGCAGTTTCTTACATGGAACGAGCTTAGAAGTTAGCACTCCCATCCTTACAAGAAGCTGAACAAACTGGAAATCACTGGACCCACCAGAAAAGAGATCTGTCAATTTAAAGAAAAATGTACCAGATGAGAAAGATGTTCCAACCTTCCCTGATAGCTCAAACAGTAAAGAATCTGCCTGTACTGTGAGAGACCTGGGTTCAGTCCTTGCGTTGGGAAGATCCCATGGAGAAGGGCATGGCAAACCACTCCAGTATTCCTGCCTGGAGAATCCCCATGGACAGAGAAGCCTGGCAGGCTACAGTCCATGGGGTCGCACAAAGTCAGACACGACTGAGTGACTAAGCACAGCACACACCACATGAGAGTTGTGAGTTTAAATTTTATTCAGAGTCTTACTGAGGACTATAGACCAGGAGGTAGCCATTCAGTAGCTCTGAAGAACTGATCCATAGAGGTAAGGGTGGTAGGGGAGGAGCCAGAATATATATGAATTTTTTTGGCTTGAAAATACATGTAGTCAATCATACGCTTTGATAAGCGATTACTGCCAATATAAAAAATAGATATCTCAAGTTATTTCCATTTTAGTGCTCTTCTCCTTATGGGAATATGCAAGAATCTGGAATCACTGAGATTCTTCTTGAAATATGCATAACTCTTTAGGGAGTCATTTATCCAAAACATAGAATGCCTTGTCCTGTTTTTACCATGCTCAGTTCCCCTGATGGCTCTGCTGGAAGTTTCCATTTAAACTTTTGTATAACTGGATGCTGAGTGACAGTCTTTGTTATGTTGTTGTGTTTTTTTTTTAACAGATCAAAGGGCAAACTAATACTGCAAAACAAATAGTAAATATAAAAGCCTGCAGAGATTACTGAGGTTACACTGAAACTATGGATCAATTTGGGGAGAACTGATACCCTAATAATATAGTCTCCCAGCTCACAGACATGGTTTCTCTCTCCATATACTTATATCTTTTATTAATTTCTCTCAGCAGTATTTTGAAATTTTCATTACCAAGTCTTGTACAAATTTTATTGGATTTATCCATAACTAGACCATGATATGCGTGCTACTAATAGTATTTTTAGGGCTTCCCAATGGTTCTAGTGGTAAAGAATTCACATCCCAATGCAGGAGATACAAGAGACAAGGGTTTGATACTTGGATCAGGAAGATCCCCTGGAGTAGGAAATGGCAACCCACTCCAGTATTCTTACCTAAAGAGTTCCATGGACAGAGGAGTCTGGCAAGTTATAGGCCATGGTGTCACAAAGAGTCAGACATGTGATGCCTAAACATACACACAATAGTATTTTTATCTTCTAATAGTTTATATTATACACAGAATAAACTTTTCTGTATTGAGTTCTTTATTCATTTACGTGGGAGTTCTGCTGCTGCTAAGTCGCTTCAGTCATGTCCGACTCTGCGACCCCATAGACGGCAGCCCACCAGTCTCCCCTGTCCCTGGGATTCTCCAGACAAGAACACGGGAGTGGGTTGCCACTTCTAGTATCCACTTTTGTAGCTGCTTTAAAAATTTTATCATACATATTTATGGCATCTTCCTTTAGATCCTTGAACATAGAGTGTATTAATGACAGTTTTTAGAATGTCATGATCATATTGCATCATCTACATCAATTCTTGATCTGTTTCTCTTGACTTATTTTTCTCTTGATTTCAGATTGTATTTTCTTGTTTACATCACCAACAAAATTTTTTACTGAATACTGAATGCTATGAACTTCATATTATTGACTGCTAGATTTTATTGTAGTCACCTAGAAGGTAGTTAGATTATTTGCAGATTAGGTTTATCCTTTTGAGGTTTATTTTTCACCCTATTCAGAATGGGTCTATAGTATTTCCTGAGGTTAATGTATCATCATTCTATGGTCTCTGCTCAATGCCCTGTGTATTTAATGAGATCTTCCCACTTTAGATGGAAAAAAAAATTGAATGTTCTCTATTCCAATGCAAGGCCTGGAAGTTGTTCACCTTAAAGATTTCCAGTAATTGCTCTTTCTTCAGAAGTTGTTCTTATCTAACTCCTTGGGGTTTTATACTACACATATGCAAAGTCCTCAGCCAAAGATGCGTGAAAATAATTATTCACATTTCCAGAGTTCTTTCTATGTATTTCTTCCTCATCCTGGGTCCTTCCCTCAGAAATTCTAGCCACTTGGTCCTCCTTGAACTATCTGTCATATATACTAAAGGAAATTGATAGAGTCTTCAAAGTTCATTGCCCTGGCCTAAAGTCCAGAAATATCTTCAAAAATCATTTTTAAAGGAATGTCCCTGGTGGTCCAGTGGTTAAGACTTGACCTTCCAATGCAGGGGGTGCCAGTTTAGTCCTTAGTCAAGCAGCTAAGATGCCACATGCCTTGTGGCAAAAAAACAAAACATAAGACAGGAGCAATACTGTCTCAAATGCAATACTTTTAAAATGGTCCACATCAAAAAAACAAAAATCTTTTTAAAAATATTTTTACATATTTTTTTCTTTTGATGGTAGGGCTCATTCCATTTGTTTCTTTTTTCAGAAATTATAATCCTTTGCTGTTTGTTAAAATGAAAGTGAAAGTATTAGTTGGTCCATCTTGTTGAACTCTTTGTGACCTCATGAACTGCAGCCTGCCAGGCTCCTCTGTTCATGGAATTCTCCAGGCAAAAATACTGGAGTGGGTAGCCATTCTCTTCTCCAGGGTATCTTTCCAACCCAGGGGTAGAACCCATGTCTCCTGCATTAGCATCAGATATAAGTGAAAGTCGCTCAGTCTTCTCTGACTCTTTGCGATCCCATGGACTATACAGTTCATGGAATTCTCCAGGCCAGAATACTGGAGTGGGTAGCCATTCCCTTCTCCAGGGGATCTTCCCAACCCAGGGATCGAACCCAGGTCTCCCGCATTGCAGGTGGATTCTTTACCAGCTGAGCCACAAGGGAAGCCTGTCTCCTGAATTACAGGCAGATTATTTACTGTCTTAGCCACCAGGGAATCCTATTTGTGACCTTATGTATAATAGCAATTACTTTTTTTTTCACTTTATTTTACTTTACAGTTATTAGTTTTGCCAACATCAACGTTAATCCACCACTGAAGTACAGATGTTCCCAATCCTGAACCTCCCCTTCCTTCTCCCTCCCCATACCATCCCTCTGGGTCTTCCCAGTGCACTTTATAGATGTTCACCATGGGGAATCAGCTCTAGATCAGCTGTTCTTTCATGGTAGCTTCTACTGAATTCAATGTACCTCCTGTTTTTTGCTAGATTTGATTATGCCCATCATTCAATTCAGTTCAGTTGAGTCGCTCAGTTGTGTCCGACTCTTTGCAACTCCATGAATCGCAGCACTCCAGGCCTCCCTGTCCATCACCATCTCCCAGAGTTCACTCAGACTCTTGTCCATCGGGTCAGTAATGCCATCCAGGCATCTCATGCTCTGTCGTCCCCTTCTCCTCCTGCCCCCAATCCTTCCAAGTATCAGAGTCTTTTCCAATGAGTCAACTCTTCTCATGAGGTGGCCAAAGTACTGGAGTTTCAGCTTTAGCATCATTCCTTCCAAAGAAATCCCAGGGCTGATCTCCTTCAGAATGGACTGGTTGGATCTCCTTGCACTCCAAGAGACTCTCAAGAGTCTTCTCCAACACCACAGTTCAAAAGCATCAATTCTTTAGCACTCAGCCTTTACACAGTCCAAGTCTCACATCCATACATGACCACAGGAAAAACCATAGCCTTGACTAGACGGACCTTAGTCGGCAAAGTAATATCTCTGCTTTTGAATACACTATCTAGGTTGGTCATAACTTTCCTTCCAAGGAGTAAGGGTCTTTTAATTTCATGGCTGCAGTCACCATCTGCAGTGATTTTGGAGCCCCAAAAAGAAAGTCTGACACCGTTTCCACTCTTTCCCCATCTATATCCCATGAAGTGATGGGATCGGATGCCATGATCTTCATTTTCTGAATATTGAGCTTTAAGCTAACTTTTTTGCTTTCCTCTTTCACTTTCATCAAGAGGCTTTCTAGTTCCTCTTCACTTTCTGCCATAAGGGTGGTATCATCTGCATATCTGAGGTTATTGATATTTCTCCTGGCAATCTTGATTCCAGCTTGGGCTTCATCCAGTCCAGTGTTTCTACTGATGTATTCTGCATAGAAGTTAAATAAGCAGGGTGACAATATACAGCCTTGACATACTCCTTTTCCTATTTGGAACCAGTCTGTTGTTCCATGTCCAGTTCTAACTGTTGCTTCCTGACCTGCATACAGAAAACTCAGCAGTGGCCACAGGACTGGGAAAGGTCAGTTTTCATTCCAATACCTAAGAAAGGCAATGCCAAAGAATGTTCAAGCTACCGCACAATTGCACTCATCTCACATGCTAGTAAAGTCATTCTCAAAATTCTCCAAGCCAGGCTTCAGCAATACATGAACCGTGAACTCCCTGATGTTCAAGCTGGTTTTAGAAAAAGCAGAGGAACCAGAGATCAAATTGCCAACATCTGCTGGATCATGGAAAAAGTAAGAGAGTTCCAGAAAAACATATCCATCATTAATATATTGAAATGCCACAATATTTCTACTTTTCTCAAAGTATTTAAGAATGATTAAAGACATGGAAATCATAATCATGGCAGATTTTTAAGTAGATACTTGCCCTGAGTGAATTTTTTTTTTTAACTTTTTATTTTGTATTGTGGTGTAGCCAATTAACAAACAATGTTGTGATAGTTTCAGGGTATAGCAAAAGGATTCAGCCATGCATCCATTCTCCCCCAATCTTCTCTTTCATCCAGCTTGCCACATAACATTGAACAGAATTCCCTGTGCTGTACAGTAGGTCCTTGTTGGTTATCCATTTTAAATATAGCATGGGGTACATGTCCATCCCCAACTCCCTAACTATCTCTTCTTCTCAACCTTCCCTCAGACAACCATACAGTTTGCTCTCTAAATCTGTGAGTCTGTTTCTATTTTGTAAGTAAATTCATTTGTAAAATTTCTGTTTAGATTCCACAGAAAAAAAGAATGTCATATGAATTAAGTCAGAGGAGAAATATAAACAATTTTTAACTTAAAAATTCATAGCCCAATACTTTGCACTGTGTTAATGTTTATTTTATCTAAGAATGTTAGATTCTTGGGCATTACAGGTAATTTCCTTCTCCTCTCACACCCACACACCAGGCTTAATGTCTAGCCTCTGTGAAAAGCTTTGCATTTTCTACTTTCCCTGTGATATTTCTTCACCTACATTCTGCCCCCAGGCACCCAGCCAGGCAGTCTAGTGATGGGTTTAGGTATCTTGAGAACCACTAACATCTTCCACCTACTCGATGATTATAGAAAAACCATCCATGAAGAATATTTATTCCAAAATTGTTTGGTTTATCTTTAGATATGGAAAGCTGAGCTGTTTTCCCTCCACATACCAAAAATAAGGTCCTTACTCTTGTAGAAATAATACTCTACTGAAAAAAAAAGCTACTAATTATCCAACAAATATATGTATACTTGGAAGTAATTGCAATTTTTATAAGGAAACGTGTACTATGAGACATTATAACGGAACTCAGAACAGTTTCGAAACTCAGGGAAATCTCAGTGAAATAACTACTGATGTGAAATCTAATGCTTGAGTGGGAATTCCATATGTAGACAAAAGTAACTGTAGGAAGTGGAGTAAGAGTATTGTTCAGGTAAAGGGAATACATGTCCAGGGCCTAAGTTAGAAGGAACATGACATACTTAATCAATATGAAGAAGGCCAGTGTGGCTAAAACTTGACCATGAGATTATCCTGGTGAGATATGCAGGAAGCCAACAGTTTATGTTAAAGATATTAGTCCTTATCTTAAAATAACAAGAAAATTATTTCAGGGCCTTAAGCAGAAGAGAGATTTGATCAATCCAAGTTATAAAAAGATTGTTGAAACTGAAAAGACAGAAGAATGATGGGAAGAGATGCATTAGAATGTTACTTTAGTATCCTTGACATGAAACAATGAGAACATGAACTCAAGACTTAGCAGTGAAAAGAAAAATCAGGAGATGGATTCAATTGATATCAAAATATCAAAACAACATAATGTGAGTTATTACTCCATGTGGGAATTGACAAAAGATCAGGGAAGAGAGAATGATGATTTTTAAGATTATACAGGTGATGGTGTCACCTACTAAGAAAGGAGAAGAGAAAAAAAAACCATAACTGGTTTTGGTGTTATGGCGTTTGGGGGAGAAGAACGACAGAGGCACTGAGTCCAGTTTGAATGTGAGGAGTTGAGGATGCCCTTGATGTCGAATTGTAGGTGCTGGGCAGACAGTTGGGAATATGGAGCTAGAGCTCAGAGACAAGGCCAACAAAAAGGAAATGTTACTGAGTCCAAGCTTGCTCTGCTCACAGCATGACAGGCCAATAAATTGGGAGTCGAAGTACTGAGGTAAGGAATATAACTTTATTAGGAAAGCTGGCAGACCAAGAAGATGGATGACTAGTGGCACAAAATAGCCATCCTATTAGGCTCTGACTGTTGATTTCTTTTACAGAACAAAGGTGGGGGACGAGGTGAGGAAGTAAAGTAAAAAGCAAATATCTCCTGGAATGGCCAGCCTCAGGGATAGAATGTGTTAATTTTTTTCTTGCAGCCATTCACAGGTCAGTATGTTTCCCTGAACAAAGGCACTTTGGTTAAACATTCAGGCAAAGGGGCAGAGTTTCCCAAGGCAGGTCATTATGTAGAGACAGTGTCCCTTTACTGAACAAAAGCAACAGGAAGCAAAGGTTAAAGTTAAAGAAACAGACCTGAACATGTAGTTAAATTTTGTTCTTCCCTGTAAGAATAATTGTAGATGAGTTTACAAATAGACAAAAAAAAAAAAAAAAAAGTATCTGGAGTTCACTGCAATGAGCCCCCCAGGTCCTCTTTTATGTAACTACCAGTTGCTTCCCTGGTAGCTTCTCAGTCCCATTGGCTGAGAGCCCTTATCTGTCAGATACCTCAGGAGTATTTTATCTTCAAAAATCATGTCATATCTATTTCCAGGTTGGACGACAAATATACAAGAGATTATAAAGGCCAGGGCATCATAACCCAACCCAGAAACACTGAAGAACCATTTCAGCTTCAGAGTTCCCCATATTGTTGATTGAGGTTGTGGTTGGATCTTTATCACAGATCAACACTTCTCTCTACCAAACCTGGAATCCATCTCCCATCCATAGATGTGGATCCCAAGAATAGTCCTTAACAAATACACTACCTGCTAATTCTGGAGAAACTAACCTTAGTAAGAGAGGTTATGGAAAAAGGTTTAGGGCTGAACCTTAATAAATCTCAAACTTTAGGTCCACTTAAGGGAAGAAGAAACATAAAGAAGACAGTGACAATATGAGCAGATGAGTAAAGCAGAAGCAGGCAAGAGTGGATGTCACAGATGCAAAGAAGTTAAAGAATCAATTAAAATGTGAACTGCAAAAATAATATTTAAATGGATGAGAAACTCTGGTGAGAATTTGTTCATAGCCATGCAAAAAGCCAAATTGCAGTGGGCTAAGGAGGGAATGAGATGTGCAGAAAATGAGACAGTGAATGTAGGCAATGCCCCTGAGAAATTTATCTCTGAATAGAAAGAGAGAAATAAGGCTGGTGGTGGCTGGCAGAGGCCAGGAAGATTGTTTTAATTCTTAAGAGAGATTTCTGTTTATTCATTTATTCATAGAAAAGAAACAGTTGAAAAGAAGTTAAACCTTTAGAAGTGGTATAGTGAGAGCAAGAGAATAGGTTGTTATACTGAGGATGCATGATAAAAATAAAGATAAAACAAAAAAGGTAAATGTGCTGATGGGGCTGACTACAATGGAGTAAGGAACAAATTGAAAGCAAGATAGGACTCTACCAAGTCAAGTCCTTCTGTTTTTCAAAGATTTCTTTGATGTTAACCATTTTCAAACTCTTTATTTTATATATTACAATATTGCTTCTGTTTTATATTTTG
The DNA here is from genome assembly GCA_917880005.1 of Nanger dama. Classification (NCBI taxonomy): domain Eukaryota; kingdom Metazoa; phylum Chordata; class Mammalia; order Artiodactyla; family Bovidae; genus Nanger; species Nanger dama. The sequence continues at coordinate 2,845,034 of CAKJTW010000078.1, read as the reverse complement.
GGTTTTTAGACACAAGACATATGAGATCTTAGCTCCCCAACCAGGGAATGAACCTGTATCCCCTGCGTTGGAAGGAGAAGTGTTAACCACTGGACCTCCAAGGAGGTTCCAGTTTGTTTGTTTGTTTTTAATCAAACTTCAATGTATATAATAATCATTAGGGGGCTTGTTAAAAATTGATAGTCTAGGATCATTCTCAGAGACCTGGATTCAGTAGTAATGCAGTGGAGCCAAAGAATCTGTCTTAAAGCTGTCAGGTGTTTCTCCACAAATAGTCATGAGTCATGAGGAGCACAGGGGCATAGAGGTGCAACTCATGAGTGTCCTAATGACTCTCTGATAAAGTAGAAAGAGAAAATCCCTGTGGATAAGGGGGAAATCAAAGTATTATCAGTACCAGAGCCACCCTTTGGTGGACAACAGAGTTTTCTTAGGAAATTATCTCCCTGAGGAAGTTAGAAGGCAAAGCACAGAGGCCTTGAGAAATGGAAATAGAATGAAATAAAGAGATAGAGGAAAGGGTATATTGATATGCTGGAGAAATAAACAAGGGGAAGGGATGTATAGGAAGAGACATGACTTTTTAAGAGGTAAGCACTTACAGAGAAAGTGGCCACTGAAAAATTATGGTACAGGGATGGAAAGACTTCTAATATCTGAGTTGTTATGTTAATTCTAAGTTTTTGTGTTGCTGCTATTATGAAAATACCCTCTGACTCTACAGACCATCTCTAAAACCTGACTTGTCTACAAGAGGTATAATAGTGATGAAAGGAATGGGTAGGAAAGGAAGTGTGATCTCCCCTGGGTTTCTCTATGATGTCTGGGTGATCAGACCATAATTTGAGTCGATGATTAGTGGTCTATAGGAAAGTGCAGTCAAGTAACAGTTACTCCATGGAACTAACGCAGGTGTCATTGAGAGATAACCTCCTTTCCCCACACTATTAGAAATTTGACAAGTTGATTACATGTTTATTTATCCATTCAACAAACATGGAATACAAATCAATGATGTCCTATATGTAATGGATTATAAAAGGAGCAAAAGCAGCCATGGTCCCTTTCCTCATACATTTTGCAGTATGGTAAGGAAGCTAAAAGTAAATTTAATAATCATATAAACATAATGGCAACTTTTTGAGGTCCTGGGGAGATAAAACATTTGCCACTGTAAGAGTGATTAATAAGGAAAGGTGATCTAATGTGAGATGAGATAAATTTTCTAGATAATTAGAGTGTTGAAAGATGAGTAAGAGTTAAATAGGGTTAATAATATCCTATAACAGTGTTATTAACTGAAACATCACATGAAAAGCCTCTAGCCATGGCATATTTCCTTGATTCTGAGATGGTATGAATGAAAACACATATTTATTTAACAATAGCTTTGTGGGGGATAAAGAATCATGACACATTTAGTATAAGGTACTGCTTCACCTCTGAAATATTAAAAGGTTAACTCTCTGGGGATTGAGGTACAGTTTTCTTTATATTTCAAGCCTAGTATATTACCTGCCACATAGTAGATACTCAACAAACCTCTGTAAAGCAAGTTACTATCTACCCTTCATCTATCTGTCTTTCTGCCTTCTTTTCTCTCAGGAGTTATTATCCCGTTTCTCTTATCAGGTCCACTGGTATTTAAAGATGTATGTATTTCTCCTTCATGAGATACTTTTGTTTCAAAAGATGCTATGAACAAGACAATGATAACACTTAAGAAATGAATGTATAAAAATGAAATTTTAGGCATTTCTACCCACATGCTTTGAGGTGAGAGCCTTCCCAGTCATCTTTGAATCCAAGCATGTAAAAAGAAACTGGTATTAAGCCGTGATGACAGAAGTTTAAAAAAAATAGTAATACACTTAGCACGGTAATAGTTCATGTTTTGATCCAGTTACTGTCCAATGCAGATGGACGGGGCTGCGCTCTCGTCTACATGGTCCCTCAGGTATCTCTCTTCATCTTTCATGCCTCTGCCCTCTTCTGAGTTCTTGTAGTCCTCTCTGTTCAAGAATAGGATTTAGAAGGACAGTGTGGAATTTATAGTGAAGATATCCAAGGGCCAGGTTGGGAAAAAATAAACAATTCTCCTCACATTGCATGAGCAGAACTTGGTTTCATGGACACAAGTGACTGTACACTTATACAAGGACTGCTTTAGAACCAGAGTCTAATTTCTGTCCACAAACAAGCAAACCTAACCAGCCCAAATGATAGTGGATTCTGAAACAGGGGACAGTCTCTAGGGTAACCCATGATCCCCACCTCTTGGTTTCCCTTTTTGTGGGCAAGACTTGCATCTGGTCAATAAAATACGGCACCGGTCATTCTCATGATCATGTTACATTATATAAGAGTCTGTCTTAGTAGACTCACTCTCTTTTTCTCTTTCTGACTTTGAAGAAGCAAGCAGCCAAAGAGACCGAGTGACAATGAACCATATGGGCCCCAGGGAGCTAAAAGAAGCCTCTGATTGCCAGCCAGCAAGAAACTGAAGCCCTGAGTCTTACAATTACAAAGAAATAAATTCCACAACAACATGAGTGAGCTTAGAAGTAGATGCCTCCCTCGTTGGGCCTTCAGATGAAAACACAGTCCAGCTGACACTTTTCATTGTAGCCTGGTGAGACCTTGAGGTGAGGACCAAGTTCAGCCAAGCCTGGATTCCTAAATCACAGAAACTGTGAGAGCATGAATGTGTGTGGTTTAAGCAGTCAAGTGTGAGGTAGTTTGTTAGATACAAATAGAAAATCAATAAAGGAACCTCATTTGCTCCTCTGTCTGCATTGTGCAGCTACAGCACAGATAGGTAATCCAGATCCTTAAAACCTGACTGTTAAAATGGGCTTGGAAATGGACACCACACACATCTGGCTATGTGTCAGTTCGGTTTCCCAGAAAGGGGCCTCCCTGGATCTGCTAGGCTAACACTCCTCCAACACTAACAGCATTTTCTTCTTTTCAGATTTACCAAATAAACCCTCAGCTTTCTTATCTGTGCCATTACTGAAGTACCACCTTACATTATCGCCAAGCCTTACTGGATAAGTAAATTTATAATTCATCCCAAACTTCTCACAGACAATCATGAAAAGAGAAAATGGTAAAATGAACAGAAATAAGCACAACAATTCTTATGCAAATTCCTAAGGAGCAGAACAGCGTGGGGCCTGGTGGCTGCCAACTGTATATACCCTGGGCTGCTGGGATGAGAAGCTCTTGGCTCCAATGCCCTCTCCCTGGCCAGAATATAGGGTCTTGGGAGAATAAAGAAATGCTCAGAAGCAGCCCGGAGTGAAGCTTTAAACTGCTGGACTCTTCAGCTGCCTGGAACAACTGACAGATGGAGCAGTAATGGAGCCAGGTGGTGAGGCTGAGCAGCAATCTAGCCACCCGCCCATCAGCCCATCCTTCTGTAGCTCTGGATGTCCCTCAGGAACCCAGGAGGCAGCAGGGAACTGAAAGGATGGGAAACACCTTAGCAATCGTTTCTAAGCAGCCCACAAAGTGCAACCAGAATTTAGGAATATAACCAACTGCCTCCCTTGCTTTGCAACACACACAGAAAAGATCAGGTCTTTCCCCATAATAGGGAAAGGGAGCTGCCCTGGACTATGGAGGAGGAACTGGCCATACGTTAGCTTCATCCTATAGGCCGGATTAAATTAACTCCCCACCGAGGCCCCTAAAATCTCCATCCCATCTGAACACAAAGAATTGAAACAGGTATTGTGCATATCTCCACTCAAAAAAATGAAGAATATTGGTAGCTTTTCAACATCATCTAATCCACCTCTACAAACACCAAGTCCAGCCTTAATTTTCTTTTCGTTTCTGGCTTCTGTCTCACCAAAACATGAATCCAACTTTTTCTTCTATATGTTATGCCTTATTCTTTCATTCTCCCTCATCTTCAAGTTTGCAAAAAGTAGAAATTCCCACATGCACACCTGTCATTTGAAAATATATATTCCCAAAACAGAAAGGCAAAGTGTAAAGAATGGAAACACATAACTTGAGAAAAAATACCTGCAGATAAACTGGATGTGTATAAAAACTAAAAATAGCTCCCTGTGTGGTGGGGCTGGGGAGAAAAATCACCTTCATCTGCAAATCAAATCAGCAAATGTTCATTGAGCACCCATTACATTCAAGACATGAAGCTTGGTGTTAAAGAAAATATAAATGTGTTAAAATTAGAATTTCCAGAAGCTGAGGAAAAGAGATTAGAATGACACCATAGTACACATTGTAGAGCACATTTACAATTTACAAACGTTTACATTTTTAATCTTGATTAATCCTTAGATAAAGTTCATTTCCTAAATGAATAAATCTGTTTCTTATTAAAACTGGCAAGAAAAAAAGAGGATGTCTCAGAGATGTGATCTGCTGAAGGTCACCCAGTAAATAATGTTTGAGTTGAATCTTAAACAACGTTATTCTGATTTCAATTTCAATGCCCTTTCCACTTTATCCATCTGTCTCTAAATGAAACAAACTCAAAGTGTCAAGGATGTCCATGACTGGGAGGAACAACATAAAATCACATAAACTAGTTTGGAATAGTGGATGTGGACTTTAATCCCCAACCCTCACCGGAAGTTTTTGTCGCCAGAGAAGCAGAAAGAGGGAACTGTAGACTGGGGAAATGTTGAGAGCAAAGGCTTAGAAGCATGAATAAGAAGCAATATATTCAGGGTCCTGTCAGTATTTACGAGGCTTCCCAGGTGGTGCTGGTGATAAAGAACCTGCCTGCCAATGCAAGAAACATAAGAGACCTGGGTTCAATCCCCGGGTCGGGAAGATCCCCTGAAGGCAGGCATGGCAACCCATTCCACTATTCTTGCCTAGATAATCCCATGGATAGAGGAGCCTGATGGTTTAAAGTCCATAAGGTTGCAAAGAGTCGGACACAACTGAAGTGACTCAGCATGCATGAACCCATGCACAGTATTTATAAGTTACTGAATGTCACTCTCATTTCACAGTTATAATTATTTTCAATGCCTACAAAACAAGAAAACACCTTTTTCCAGGGGCTGATGAAGTATAGGTGTACCACAGAGATACTGCAGATTCAGATCCAGACCCCTGCAATGAAGCAAATATTCCCTGAAGCAAGTCACATGAGTTTTGGGGGGTTTCTCAATGCATGTAAAAGCTATGTTTACACTATAATTTAATCAATAAACTGTGCATAGTATTATGTTAAATATAGATACATAATTTAATTTTACTATACTTCATTGCCAAAAGGAATGAAATTCTGCCATTTGCAGAGAAGTGGATGGACCTAGAGATTTTCATACAGAGAGACATCAGAATTATGCATATATGTGAAATCTACAAAAATGGTATAGATGATTTTATTTGCAAAACCAGACATAGAGACACCAATGTAGAGAACAAACAAATGAATACCAAGGTGCAAGGGAGGGTGGGATGAATTGGGAGATTGGGATTGATGTATATACACTATTGATGCTATGTATAAAATAGATAACTAATAAGAAGCTATTACACAGTATAGAGAACTCTATTTGGTGCTTTTTGGAGACCTATATGGGAAGGAAATCCTTGAAAGGGGAATATAGGTATACATATAGCTGACTCACTTTGCTGTACAGCAGAAACTAATACAACATTGTAAAACAACTATATTCCAATAAAAAACTAATTTAAAAAACAGAAACTTTAAGCAAAAAAAATCTCATTGCTAAAAAATTATAATCGTCATCTGAACCCTGAGCAAGCTGCAATTTTTTTGCAATGATAACATCAAAGGTCACTGATTACAGATCATCATGCTGCTGCTGCTAAGTCACTTCAGTTGTGTCTGACTCTGTGTGACCCCATAGACGGCAGCCCACCAGGCTCCCCTGTCCCTGGGATTCTCCAAGCAAGAACACTGGAGTGGGTTGCCATTTCCTTCTCCAACGCATGAAAGTGAAAAGTGAAAGTGAAGTCTCTCAGTCATGTCTGACTCTGAGTGACCCTATGGACTGCAGCCTACCAAGCTCCTCCATCCATGGGATTTTCCAGGCAAGTGGAGTAGGGTGCCATTGCCTTCTCCGACAGATCATCATAGCAAATATAATAATAAAGGGAAAGTTTGAAATATAGCGAGAGTTACCAAAATGTGAAACAGAGGCATGACGTGAACAAATGTGGCTGAAAAATGATACTGACAAGACTTGCTCAATTCAAGGTTGCCACAAGCCTTCAATTTGTGAAAAACACAGTATCTGTGAAGCACTATAAAGCAAAGTCTAATAAAACAAGATATGCCCCTAACTGGAATATTTTTCTCCTTTGAGGCAGGGGAGAAGGATGTTGCAGGCACTTATGTAGGAGGCAGTACTTATGTATATGGGCTTGCTCCAAACTATCAGAGTTCACATCTCATTGTCACTACTAACTAGTTGTATAACTGTATAACTAGTTGTAAAACATCTTCTGGTTTCCTAATCTATCAAATGGAGTCTTCAAGGGTACCTAATGCCAATAACTTTTGTGAGCATTAAATAAGTTATCTCCTCTAAAACACTCATCAAATAAGTGCTAAATAAACACTGGATTTGAATCCCTCTGAACATTCTCTATTTCTCTGCAACAATTGCCCAACAATCCAATATAGAGCCCTCAAAGCAAGAAAAGTGGAGAACATGTTCCAAGGCCTGGTTCTGAGCAGTTAGGTTAGTAGTTCTAACAACAGTACAGAGTGCTAAAACTCCCAGCTGCTACAAATCAGTTGCTTGAGAAACAAAACCGACTCTGAGCAAGCCAAGTCTTATACATCTAATTAGAGAGTATGGCTTTATAGCCCCTAAGAGTGTGGAAGAGTCATATGTGTGTGTGTTTGTATATTTTTACAGCAGTCATAAAAATTAGCTGAAAACTCTTCAGCATCCAAAGCAGCTCTTAGCTCCTTATTTCACCTAAACATTTACTATCTATTTTTAAAGCTCTTGAATCAAAACATTCTTTTTTGTATCTTGAATATTTCTAGTTTATACATGTCTCAATGTTCAGCTTTGGTTTGGTTTCTGTTTTTTTAGATTATGAGCAAATGCAGTCTTTGACTTTCACAGATGTAAAATAGGTTCAACAGTATCATTTTTCTAGATTCCATATATATGCATCAACATACAGTATTTGTTCTTCTCTTTCTGACTTACCTCACTCTGTACTACAGGCTCTAGGTTCATCCACATCACTACAGATGACTCAGTTTCATTCTTTTTATGGCTGAATCAGAATGCCCATCATCAAAAAAATCTACAAATAATAAATGCTAGAGAGGGTATGAAGAAAAGGGAACCCTCTCACACTGTTGATGGGAATGTAAACTGATACAGCCATAGAACAGAACAGTACAGTTTGGAGATTCCTTATCAAACTAAGCACAGAACTACCATATGAGCCAGCAGTCCCTCTACTGGGCATATACCATGAGAAAATCATAACTCAAAAGACACATGCACCCCCAGTGTTCTTTGCAGAACTGTTTACAATAGCTACAGGACAGGGAAGTAACCAAGATGTCCATTAAGAGAGGAATGGATAAAGATGTGGTACATATATACAATGAAAATACTTTTAAAGTTAAAATAATGAGTTCTGGAAGGAAGGGAAAGAAGAGAAAAAAATAAGGGAAGAAGCAAAAGTGCCTTGAGGATACTTTGAAAATGCTTAGACACAGGAAAGAGAGCTAGATCCCTCTTGTCTCCGCCCCTGTCCAAAGGAGATACTTAGCTGATTAAAACAGAAGCTGGTTCACTTCCAAAAAACTGCATTATCATCTACTTATTAACTTTTATCCTATCTACAGATGGAGGTCTGCAAACATTTCACTTGTTCAAAACCTTCTATCTTAGACACAGACTTAAGCTGCAATGAATTTCACTATTCTGCTGACTATACCTGTGACCCTTCTGCCCTTCACCTGTCTTGCTCTTTTCTTCCCATTTGCAACTTTCCCTGACTTGATCAACTAAATCATACAATATACTCTTGCGTGTGTGCTCAGTCACAGTCGTGGCTGACTCTTTGCCACCTGCCAGGAACTTCCCAGGCAAGAATACTGGCATGGATTGCCATTTCCTACTCCACAATACAGCCTTAAATTTTCATTTTCTTTGGACTCAGAAACATCATTTGTTCTCCGAAAACTCTGGTGGCCTCTACTTCTAAACTTCTTAGCCAGTGGTGCTGAAAATTTTTTCATTTCTTCTTTATTGGCTCCATCCTATAGCTGTCTCACCCAGAATGGTATCTATGCATCTTTTTTTTAAAACATGTTCCTATTTTCCTTTGTAACTGTATATGTAAATCTAGTATATTTATATTTTCTACTTCATGAGTTTCTTTAACTAGACCAAAGGTTTTTTAACTTTCCTATAAATGTCATCCAGTGACTGAGATGGATTAGTCTGGAGGCACCCAGAGCCATTACTGGGCTGGACCCAAGAGACCTGTGTCCTGGAGCTGGGAATGCATGGCCTCAGTGAATTTGTAAATAATGAAATGATGAAAGCTATTTAGGACTGCAGTATATTTCATCCATTTATCTAACAGTCTTTTTAAAAACCAATCCCCTGCTTTGGTCTCCTTGGAATAGAAAAGACATCTGGACCAACCCTGAGCAATTTATCAAAGACTTCAGAAAATATGTGGAGGAGGGAGGGGTTACCTTTTCCTTGGTGATACCCCTTGTTTCCATTCTTCTGGTTCATTTTGGAAAATATTTTATTTATTTATTTATTTGGCTGTGTCAGGTCTTAGTTGCAGCATATAAGATCTTTAGTTGTAGCGTGAAGGATCTTTTTACTGTGACAAAAGAACTTAGTTATGGCATGAAGGATCTAGTTCCATGATCAGGAATTGAACCTAACCCCCTGAGTTGGGAGAGCAGAGTCTTAGCTACTGAACCACCAGGAAAGTCCTTTCTGGTCCATTTTTACTACACTTTTTTTCTTGCATTATTTTCTATTTTTCCAGCTTTAGATACCTTATGAACTGGGCTTTGCAAAAGTCCAATGTTTCCCTCTTTATATTAAAATGATGGGTTTAAAACATGGGCTTTAGACAGGCAGCCTGAGTTCATGGGTTAGATGTGCCACTAAGTTGCTTGGTGAACTCAGTCAGGTATTAATAATCACCTCTTTAAGCCTCAATTTTCTCATCTATAAAAAGGAATAATATCTACTTCTCCAGGTTGTATCAGAGATTTTGTACATACTGATATAAAATTGGGGAAAACTCTCTCAATGAAAGCTACTTAAAGTGTACATACTTCTCAGGGAGTTTTTGAAACTATCTTTTTTCTTCCTGATAACTGCCTTAACATCTCTGAAGATCACTGGAGAAGAGAGACAAAGGATGTGGCGTGCTGAACATCAGAGAGGTTCGCTGAACTGATAGGTGCCAGTTTGCAAAAATTTACCCCTTCTGGACTGTCAGGGGTAGTCCTTTCCTGCACCCTGCATGGGAGGAGCCTTAGCCAAATGTGTGTGCACTGGTAGGTGGAAGTAGGCTGGTAAATTGAGGAAACAAATGGGCTTTTTTTCCATGACGCTGTGTCAGTTTCAGGTTGTTATATTCACTCAAGCTGGTTTAGGGCAGAATGCTGGCACCAAACATTTCAGGGGATGAGAGGGTGGGGTCACATTATTATTATTATTATTATTATTATTTGCCTTAATATGAGGCTGCCCTTAAATGCATCACAATCTTAGTTTTTTTAGTTTACTTTTGGTGTCTTTGGGAATCCCAGAATTTTTATTAAAATAAAGGTTTCAAAAACTTATGTGGCAATCCAGTAGTTAAAACATCACCTTCCAAGGTAGGGGTGTATAGGTTCAATCCCTGGTAGTGGAGCTAAGATCCCACATGCCGCACAGCCAAAAAAAAACAAAAACAAAATATAAAACACAAGCAATACTGTAACAAATTCAATAAAGACTTTAAATATGGTCTGTATCCAAAAAACATCTTAAAGTGTTCACCCTCTTCAACATCTATCTTGCATGTTACTTACAACATCAGAAAGTTTCTTTTAATCAGAAGGTACTGAAAACAACACAGATCACTGAAGGTGACCTCTACATGGTCTTGCATGCACTGAGCCCTGATAGCTAACACTAGGTGCCTATGGAGGATTAAGTCCATCCCTGCACCTTCCTGCATGCTACTCAGAATTGTGGCTATTTTCACTTTAATCCTCAGCTGAGTAGAAAGTACTTTGAGACAAGGTTCATATCTAATTTATTTCACCAGCATTCATAGTCTCTTCAGGATACTGGGCATACAGCAGGTATAGCAAGTGTTTGGAAATGAATTTTAATGACTCAGAACCTGAAGTAAAATGTCGGCCCAACCAAACTTACTTGCCCATTACTTAAAGCCATGTTGGCAATTTCTTTTTCTTAGAGGAAATTGCAGAACTATGCAGTTGCCTTCATTTCCCCCATTTAATTCCTTTGCTTCTGCCAAGAGGGAAAAAAAATTCCATTTAATCTCTTCAATTAACATTCTAATGCCCAGAGTAATGAACTATGTTAATCTTGAGCTTGGGTCAGACAGGCTGGATTACAAAGGGATCCAGTATGAACTTAGAACATTGACATAATTATCTAAACCTTCGCTTTCTCATCTTGAAAATGAGAATACAGTAATGCCTTCAGCATGAGTTGATAAGAAGCATTCAACACATAAAACACACACACAATAGGAACTCAGTATGAGTTTGCTTCCCTTTGATTTTTTTTTTTTTTTTTAGATCCATCAAGTATGGGAAGAAATGTTCAAATTCTCTATTGAAAATGTGACAGTGTTAGTCCTTAGGTCATGTCCAGCTCTTTGCAACCCCACGGACTATAGCCCACCAAGCTCCTCTGTCCATGGGATTCTCCAGGCAAGAATACTAGAGTGGGCTGCCATGCCCTTCTCCAGGGGATTTTATTGACCCAGGGTTTGAACCTGGGTCTCCTGCTTTGCAGGTGGATTCTTTACCATCTGAGTCACCAGGGAAGCCCCAAATTCTCTAGCAGTCAGACAAATTCAAAATAAAACAACCCTTCAAGCCCACCACATAATAGTTCAGTTCAGTTCAGTTCAATTGCTCAGTCATGTCCGACTCTTTGCGATCCCATGAATCACAGCACACCAGGCCTCCCTGTCCATCCCCAACTCTAGGAATTCACTCAGACTCACATCCATCGAGTTGGTGATGCCATCCAGCCATCTCATTCTCCGTTGTCCCCTTTTCCTCCTGTCCCCAATCCCTCCTAACATGAGTCTTTTCCAGTGAGTCAACTCTTCACATGAGGTGGCCACATAATACTAAATGTTGGCAAAGAGTGTTTAGACAGGAATCTTCTAGGCTGCAAAGGAGAGGGATAAACCAGAATAGCCATTTGGGAAAGCACTCTGTCAATCCTTGTGAAATTTAGTCTTAACATTATTATCTATACATACAGTCAGACATCCCAGTTTTGGGAATATATCTTACAGAAATTCTCATATAAATCCATAAAGAAACTAAAATGAGAATAATTACTTCAGACTTGTTGATTATGCTGGGGAGTTGAAGAAATGCCAAACAGTATTCACGGAAAGAAATCTATATCAAGACACATCATAATTAAACTTCTAAAAGTGGAAAACAAAGAAAACATTAATGAAAGCAGCCAGAAATAAAGGACTCATCCAGGGGGACCATGATTTGAATGGCAGTATCTCATCTGAAACAATCAAACCAATGGGATACAGGACAATATTTTAAAAATGCTTACAAAAGAAATGCTACCTTTGAATTTTATACCCAGCAAAAATATTCTTTAGCAGTGAAGGGAAATAAAGACATTCTCAAAGGAAAGAAAGCTAAGAGAATTTGTCGTGAACAAACAAAAAAGAATTATCATAGGAAGTTATAAGAGAAGAGATGTGGAAATCTGCAAAGGAAGAAAGATCAATAGAATGGGTCAAAATCAACTCAGTAAAATAGGCTATCTTTCTGTTCATGAGCTTTTAAAACTACCTTTGATAGTTGAAGAAAAATATAATATTATCCAATGTGGCACTCAGTGTATGAAGAGAAAATAGAGGGTTGGTGAAAAACTTCATTTTGATTTTGCTATAAGATCTTTCAGAAAAATTCAAATGAAGTTTTGACCAACCCAATACTAAAAATGCTATATTTTTTAAGTGGAGAGGGTAAAGATGCTTAAATGAAAAGAAGATTTCTACACTTCACTCAAAGTGGTAAAACTTCATTACCGGTAGATAGTGATAGGTTATATATGTATATTGTAATATCTAGAGCAATCACTAAGAAAATTATGCAAAGTGGTATGTTCAAAATCATGACAAATAAAGTGGATTCAAAACAGAAGCTGAAGAGACCGAAAGGTGAGCAAGAAAAGGATGTTAGAGAAATGAGAAACAGAGGGAACAAACAGAAAACAAAAAATAATGGCAGACTTAAGCCCTAACATCGTAACTTTAACTGTAAATGGCTTAAACATACCAGAGACTGTCATGCGTACTAAGGCACTTCAGTTGTGTCTGATTCAATTGCCAGAGTGAATTAAAAATTAGTTACTGAACTATTTGGTTGGCATAAAGAAACTCACTTTTCAAATATGATATAGTAGGTTGGAAGTAAAAATATGGGAAAAACAATAGTATGCAAGCATTAAAGAAAAGCAGAAGAGGTTATCCTAATATTAGATAAAGTAGACGTCTGAGCAAAGAAAATTATTAGAGACAGAGGATCATTACACAATAATAAAGGGGTCAATTCACTTTGCATTCTTCAATGTGTATACACCAAACAAAAGAGCATCAAAAGCTATAAAGCAAAACCTAACAGAATTGAAAGAAAGAAAAAAAAACTGAGTAGTTTCCCAACGGATGAGTAAAGATCAAATTTTTGAAAGTGTAAAGGAAACTCATAAAAACCACTCACAAGCTTCTCCTTGACAAACAGTCTTCTGTGTTAAGTGCACAAATGTACTATAGGAATCTGCTGTATTTCTCTATCAGATTAAAAAAAAGTAATTTCTCTAAATTGGGAAAGATCTTTTTGTAATGATAGATATCTCTTGTGGTAAACATTGGTGCTTTTTGCAAAGGACTGTACCATATTAATATTCCAATAAGTGGATTATAAATATTGATTGGTAACTCAAGAGCACTGTCACTTTAAGGAAAAGAAAAGTCATGGCCGTAGGAGAAATGTACAAACACACTTCCCTTCTAGTAAGCACTCAGGTATCTGGACACCTATTTCTCAGCCCATCCCCAGATCTGACCTGGCTATTACCAAGAGTGATCATGAAATGATAACCATCCCATCCCTTTAAGTCATCACAGAGCACCAGACTGGGCTCCCTATGCTATACAGTAACTCCTCACCAACTATCCATCTTACACCTGATAGTGAACATATTGATAATGTATATATGTTGATGCTTTCTCCATTTGTCTCACTCTCTTCCTCCTCAACTGTGTCCACAAGTCCATTCTCTAAAACTGCATCTCAATTCCTTCCCTGCAGATAGGTTCATCAGTATCATATCTCTAGATTGCACACATTTTCCTTAATACAGTATATTTGTTTTTCTCTGATCTACTTCATGCTGTATAATAGGCTCTAGGTTCATACACCTCACTAGAACTAACTCAAATTCATTATTTTTGTGGCTGAGTAATATTCCATTGTATATATTTTCTATTGGTTTTTGACAAGTGCTTTTCTTAATTTATTGATTGCAGTTTCTACCACTCATGATCAACACAAACCTCTCCTTCTGGCTCAGATGTGATAACAGGGGCCAGATTTCCCTGCCACTTGAAACAAACACACACACACACACCCCAAATTAGTTATTAAGGGACATTATTTTGCCATCTTCTCAGTATTAATATATACATATGTATATATAATATAAATTTCAAAACACTGTATAAAAGGCAAGGAACGATAGGGGCCTCTAGGAGATAGAGAACAGATGAGAAGAGTCATATGGCTGTCCCAGTTTCCTGCGTCAAGAGTCCCAAAGGGCAAAGAGAAAGAATTCAGACAGAGACCTGCAGACTCCCTGAGTTGAGCAGAGAGAACTAAAAATCTGGGAGAGCAAGGCAACCAGAGCTCTCAGGAGATAATACCCACAAGAAGACTCTGTAGAGAGTGCCAAAGTTCTGTACACAGAGAGAACCCCAGAGATCTCTAGAGCATCTTGATGGATTATTCATCACTCCAGTGTTTGCAGGTGAGGAAATTACCTAAGGTCAGGAGAAAAAACTTTTGAAGGATTAGAAGAAGCAGTACCCAGTAGCCATACAAGTCTGGGGATAGTCTCTACTCTCACTGGACAGACTGGAAAACCTTATCATTCATGGAGCATTGCATATTGCATAGAGTACTCAGAATCATTTTGCTTCATTAGTGGGGAATGGTACTGCTCTGGCCCCACCTTAAAAACAAGACTGTTCAACCAGGAAGAAAAATGTCTGATTCCATGTTGGATCTGTTTCTTTTACTTTAACCCTTGCATCTCATTGGTTTTGTTCACTGAAAGGGTACTATCTGTACATAATGGCCTGCCTTGGGGAACCCTGCCCCTTGGCCTAAATGTTAAACTAAAATGCCCCTGTTCAGTGAAACATCCTGACCCTGTCCACCTGTGAATGGCCACAGGAAGGAAGAAATTAACACATCGCACTTCCCCCTTGCCCACCAAGGATGGCCATTTCAAGAGATATTTGCAAGATTAATGTCCTTTTTACTTTACTTCCTTAACTTCCACCTGCTTGAATTCTAAAGATAAGTTGGCATCCAGACCCCAGTGAGATGGTTATTTGGAGACATTAGTCTGCCATTTTCTTGGAAGCCTGGCATTTCTGAATAAAGTTGTATTTCTTGCCTCAACACCTCATCTCCAATTTATTGGTCTGTTGTGTGTCAAGCAGAGCGAGCTTTAACTTAATAAGAATTCCAAAGGATTAAGCTGTTTCCAAATTTCTTAACTGCATGTTAAAATTAAGGTAAAGTGTATTTAGAGCAATACAAAAATGTTTGACACTCAACAAAGAAAAATTCACAATGCATGCATCCAATGAAAGACCACCAGTCATGTGAAGAAATGGAAACATATGACTGATAATGAGATGGCTAAGAATACCATCTCTCCTCACCTCACCACACATGCTGCTCCCACATAATTATGGCAACTGGCAATTACTGTATTTCAAACTAAGTAGTTAAACTGGTGCTTATGAGTTATAACTCCAATGTTTTGGTTTTGTTTGGTTTGGGGTGACTTCTTGGATTTTGGTTGTTTGGTTTTTTTAAGTTCTTCTATTTAGGATAAAACAAGAAAACAAAGATCTCAATACGTTCTCAAGGTCAATGGTTTTTATCAACTCAACCTCTACTTCAGCATTTAAAAATACAGGCAAACACACATTTCTCCCTGCCCCACAATGGAATGAAGGTCAAAGTCTTCTTCTTGATAAGTCCTAATCAAAAGATCTCAGCTCGGAGAAGTGAAAATTATGATATGCCTGAGCAGCTTTTTTTGTGTGTTTGAAGAACCCATGTGGGTAAGCACAAATTGAACAAGCCAAATAGTTGAAATTTGCCTGTGATTATGCTTACCTTGCCCAGCTGTTGAGAATGCCAAAGTGAAAGTCAATGCTGACCTTGCGTTGTGAAGATGGATAGTGTCAATAATCAGATTACCCCCTGCACAAATCGTTTTTGCTGAAACAAGCTTTCCAAAATATGCATAACAGAAATCCTGGGTCCTACATGAGCCCACGACTTAAAAATCCTGTGTCCACTTAACTCTGATTCCAGTTTGTCAGTTTTTCATTCTCACTCTCTGCATGACCTTGAGCAGGTCAAAAAACATTTTGGGGGCTTGTGTGAATAGATGCAAAGAAGGAATTGAATCTATTTTCCATTAATCTCTCTCAGAGAGAATAAAATAAGATTGTGTTCATGGTGCTTTCTTTTGCCAGAAAGCCCTTTGATAGATATATAATGCATTATTGTTTTGGGAATCAACCCCAGCCTGCTGCCTTGTAAACAGGGGTGCTCAATCAATATGCTTGGTTGACAGATTAGTCCAGCAAATGAAAACATTCAGGTGAGAAATCAACAATCATAAATAGCTCCAATAAAACAGATTCAGCAGAACTTCCACTAAGTGTGCAGATGCAAATGCCTTATCCATCTTGAGTCAAATAAGAAACACTGAAGGAACAAAGTAAGGTACCAAATGTCTAAAATCCAAGTAGTCCCAATAAAATATGTGAATCTACTGACATAGAGCAGCTTCCCTGGTGGCTCAGATGATGAAAAAATTTGCCTGCAATACAAGAGACCAAGGCTGGATCCCTGGATCGGGAAGATCCCCTGGAGAAGAGAAGGGCTACCCACTCTAGTTTTTTTGCCTGGAGAATCCCATGGACAAAGGAGCCTGGCAGGCTACAGTCCATGAGGTTGCAAAGAATCGGACACTAGCTAGTGACTTAAACTTTCACTTCACTTTTTCAGTGACACAGAGCACCCAAAGAAATCAGTGACACTGACAGATATTTATGAAATATCCAAAATTCCATTTATTGGGAAGAATGTAAAACCCAAAAAGATAAAATTCATACATGGAATACCTCTGTCAACTAACTCTTCCAAACTCGTAAGAATTACTACCCACTTGGCATATGGTGGTCTGTTCTAGTAGCTGTTTTGCCCAGAAAAATGATACAGAATCATACTAGTCTCAGAGTCCAGGAAATTTTTCCAACAAAACACAATCCTCCTCTCTCTATATATGATTCTAATGAGCCATAGCTCATTAAGCCCTGCATATTAAGGAAGCTAAAGATCTGATCATTTTAGCTGTGAAAATTTGACAGAGAGTTTTAGAAAATCATTGCGTAGGTTGTTTTGTTAACACCACTTGAATTAGAAAAAAATTCATTTTGTCACACTGCAATATCATGCCAGTTGTTATTGTTGTTCAGTCATTAACTTATGTCTGAATCTTTGTGACCCCTGGACTGCAGCACACCAGGCTTCCCTGTCCTTCACTATCTCCCCAAATTTGCTCAAACTCATGTCCACTGAGTTGGTGATGCCATCTAATCTTCTCATCCTCTGCTGCCCTCTTCTTCTTTTGCCTCCAGTCTTTCCTAGCATTGGGGTCTTTTCCAGTGAGTTGCCTCTTTGTATCAGGTGCCCAAAGTATTGGCACTTTAGCATCAATCCTTCCAACAAAATATTCAGAGTTGATTTCCTTTAGGATTTACTGGTTTGATCTCCTTGTTGTCCATGGGACTCTCAAAGAGTCTCCTCCAGCACCACAATTCAAAAACATCAGTTCTTTGACACTCAGCCTTTGTTATGGTCCATCTGTCACATCTGTACATGACTACTGGGAAAACCATATCTTTGACCATATGCACATTTGTCTGCAAAGTGATGTCTCTATTTTTTTAATTGTTGTTTAGGTTTGTCATAGCTTTACTTCCAAGGAGCAAGCAATTGTAAATTCACAGCTACAGTCACCATCTGCAGTCATGCCTATCTTGCACTATTTTAGGGATACTTGTACCCCCAAATCCCTGTCCTTTACCATAGCACACCCCAGTACCATCCTGTATATCCCTGCCACAATGTTCATAGCTTCCTGTTGGTATTATTATTTTTGACCTTTTGGAGGAATATAAATTAACATTCCAATAATCTAAATTACACAATCTAGGAGGAATTACATACTGAAAGCTAAAAAACGTCATCAGAAATCATTTTATTTGATTAGCTTAGAACCATCCTTTTGAATGAAATTGGGTCATTTGTAGTGATGTGGATGGACATAGAGTCTCATGGAGTGAAGTAAGTCAGAAAGAGAAAAACAGATATCATATATGAATACATATATATGGACTCTAGAAAAATGCCTCAGATGAACCTATTTTCAGGGCAGGAATAAGGATGCAGATGAAGAGAAAGGACACGTGAACACATTGGATGGAGAGGGAGGGATGAATTGAGAGAGGAGCACTGACATATATACACTATCGTGTGTATAACAGATAGCTAGTGGGAAGCTGCTGTATAGCAGAGGGAGTTCAGCTCAGTGCTCTGGCGTGACCAAGAGGGGTGAGATGGGGTGGGGGGCAGTGTGAGGCAGGGGTTATATGTATACATATAGCTGATTCACTTCATTATACAGCAGAAACTGACACAACATTGTAAAGCAACTATACTCCAATAATACAATTTTTAAGACAGTAAATAAATAAACAAATAAGAACTATCCTTTCACTTAACAGCTAGGAGCTTGGAAATAATGAGAAGAACACCCAACAGGAGTTAGAAAGAAAAATCAGTGTTAAGTCTTTAAGCACGTTATGTGAAAAGAATGGATATTCTGAAAGGACATAGAGGGGAAGTAGATGAATAGAAGCAGACAGATAAATTCATTTTGCTCTGAATTTCTTCTCTAAGACTTAAATACATTTAATTTGTGGTACTATAAAAGAATTTAGAGAATGAGGAACCAGGGAGTCACAGACTGTCTCATCTAGAGTGGATTTGGGGAAACAATTCTGTTTCATTATCTGAGATACATTAGATGAGACAGCTCCTTAGCTAGGAGAGAAGTGCCATTTGATTGCAGGTGCAGAATTCACCTGCAATGCAGGAGACGCAGGAGACTCAGTTTCTATCTCTGGGTCAGGAAGCTCCCTGGAGGAGGAAATGGCAACCCACTCCAGTATTGTTGCTGGGATAATCCCACGGACAGAGAGGGTATTTGACGGGCTACAGTCCATGGGGTCTCAAAGAGCTAGACACAGCTGAGCCACTGAGCATGTATACATGCACGCACAGGCTGCCAAAACCTCACACGCATGCTCAGGCTATCCTCCAAGCCATCGGAGGCAATGACTGCAGATATCTGGAGGACTCTTGGAAGGAGGAACAGATGCTCCTTGTCAAAAATCATTAAAATTCTCCAAGAAGCAAGTAGGCCCAGAGGCTGACCTTGTAGAATAGGACATAAAGAATGGAGTGATGCCATTCAAGTGGGAAGAAAGCCCTCAGGCAGACTCAGTTTGATAAATGATTTCAACTGTGATTCCAAAACAACAGGGATGCATCAAGTGGGTGCTGGCAGCATCAAGGGACAAGCAACAGTGCACTTGCATTAATCAGTCCAGTCCCAGTCCCACTGCAGACATGATTCATAAGCTTGTGTGCAGCATTATAAAAAGCAGCCTGATATGGTGAAAGAGGTACCTCCACTAGGAGTCAGGAAAACCAGGAAATACCTGTGAGCATTACTGAGCATCTGCCATTTGCCAGACCCTGTGCTAAGCACATTAAGAGCAGTAGCTGTTCAAGCCTCCCAGTGCCTTCTGTGATAAACAATGATGTGTTGGAGCCAACTTGTACCAGTTGGTGAGAGCATCTCTTTACTGTTTGCATTTTTTCCCTAGTCTATGTTCAGTAACATCACATAGTACCTTGAAATTAGCCATGGGGGATTACCTACTTAAGAACAATCAGCAAATACAACAATTCAGTTTTTTGGGTTTTGTTTTTCTTCCAGAGAACTGGATGTTAAACATTTACCAGCATATGACTGGTGACTAGTACCATTGTTACTCCTTTATGAATAAGGACACAGTCCCTGAGACATGCAAAAACTCCCCACAAACCATACAACTGGGTAGTGTTGGAACTTAAGCTCAATCTCAAGTCAGCTTTGTTCCAAAGCCAATGCTTATAAGCCCTGTGTACTCAGAAGATACCTGGGCCAGTGCCAAGTATTACGATTTGATGTCACCAAACTTCCTTGAACTCCAGCTTCCTGCTCACTTTTGTTATTCAGTTGCTTAGTCATGTCTGACTTTTTACGACCCCCATGGACCGAAGCACACTAGGCTCCCTGTCCTTCACTGTCTCCTGGAATTAGCATAAACTCATGTCTGTTGAGGAGAAGGCAATGGCAACCCACTCCAGTACTCTTGCCTGGAAAATCCCATGGATGGAGGAGCCTGGTAGGCTGCAGTCCATGGGGTTGTGAACAGTCGGACATGACTGAGCGACCTCACTTTCACTTTTCACTTTCATGCATTGGAGAAGGAAGTAGCAACCCACTCCAGTGTTCTTGCCTGGAGAATCCCAGGGATGGGGAGCCTGGTGGGCTGCTGTCTATGGGTCACACAGAGTCAGACATGACTGAAACAACTTGGCAGTAGCTGCAGCAGCAGCATGTCTACTGAGTCAGTGATGCTATTCAACCATTTCATCCTCTGTTGCCCCTTCTCCTCCTGCTCTCAATCTTTCCCAGCATCAGGGTCTTTTCCAGTAAGTCAGTTCTTAGCAGCAGGTGGCCAGAATATTGCAACTTCAGTTTCAGCATCAGACGTCCAATGAATATTCAAGGTTGATTTCCTTTGGGATTGACAGGTTTGATCTCCTTGTTGTCCAAAGGACTCTCAAGAGTCTTCTCCAGCACCACATTTTGAAGGCATCAATTCTTCAGTGCTCAGCCATTTTTATTATCCAGCACTTACTTCTATACATGACTACTGGAAAAACCATAGGTTTAACTATATGGACATTTGTCGGCAAAGTGATATCTCAGCTTTTTAAAAAACTGTCTAGGTTTGCCATAACTTTTCTTCCAAAGAGCAAGTGTCTTTTAATTTCATGGCTGCAATCACTATCTGTAGTTATTTTGGAGCCCAAGAAATTGAAGTCTCTCACTGTTTCTACTTATTCCCCCTGCTCACTAAATTGGGTGATTTATATGAAAAAGAATCAGTATTTTTAAATTTTTATTGGATTATAGTTGATTGGTAATGTTCTGTTAGTTTCAAGTGTACAGCAAAGTGATTCACTTATAAATACATTCATTCTTTTTCAGGTTTTTTTTCTCATATAGGTTATCACAGAATATTGATAAAATTCCCTGTGCTATATGATAAATAGGTCCTTGGTGATCATCTACCTTATACATAGTAATGTTTAGATGTTAATCACAAGTTCCTGATTTATCACTCTCTCCCAAAGGTCAGTGGTTTTATCCAATTCATCTAGTCTACTTGTGTGGTTCTCAAACAAGTGAATTCACACCACATTATTTAAAACCTTTCTAAAGGAAAGAGAGACTAAATCTTGTTGATCCCATTTAAGATTTCTGCAGTATATTTATTCTCCAATGATAAAATACTCTATGTCTAGATATTATTTCCCTGGCTAAGGGTACCGCATTTGGCATTCAAAGGCTTTAATTTTGCTGTAACGTAAAGTATGGGCTTCACTATAGTCTCAGTGGTAAACAATCCGCCTGCCAAAGCAGGAGATGAGAGAGATTCAAGTTTGATCCTTGCATTGGGAAGATCCTCTGGAGAAGGAAATGACAACCCACTCCACTATTCTTGTCTGGAGAATTCCATGGACAGAGGAACCTGGAGGGCTACAGTCCATGGGTTCACAAAGAGTCGGACACAACTCAGAGGCTGAGCACACATGCAAGAGTCAGTGATTACCTGAAGCTTAATAGAATAAAACATATTTTTTCCACAAGTTTTATAAAGTAACTTCATACTGAAAGGAAGTATTGTGTTATGGATATGAAATAGAATTTCAAAATCAGACAATCCCAAATTTAAATCCAGGATCTGTCATTTATTACCTACATGACCTTGAATAAGTTACCTAATGTTTATGAACATTTAGTTTCTTACCTGTAAAATGGGTAATAATTTAGAGAATGTTAAGAGAACTGAGGCTTCCTAGATGGGCTCAGTGGTAAAGAATCGGCCTGTGAATGCAGGAGATGCAAGAGAACTGGGTATGATCTCTGTGTTGGGAAGATCCCCTGGAGTAGGAAATGGCAATCCATTCAAATATTCTTGTCTCAAAAATCCCATGGATGGAGGAGACTGGCAGACTACAGACCATGCGGTCACCAAGAGTCAGACACGACTGAGCACACACACATGCACTCATGCAAGAGAACTGAAAACCCACTGTAGATCGAGAACTGAGTACTAGGTTTAGCTTATTTAATGCACTCAATAAATGCTTGCTTTTCTGTTATTTTATACTAAATTTCTGGAACCAACATATTCTTTTCTGTGTTGTTAATTTTACTAAGGCAGTTGAAAGAGTACAATTCTGCTGTTATGAAAGAAACATGTATTCCCCATACTGAGAACAAAGGTTTTCTTAGAAGGAAAGAGAAAAAAGGAAGAATGGGAAGAAATTTCCCCTTTGTCTGGTAGCTCCAAGAGATGTTTTTGTTCTTTTTTTTTTTTTTGTAAGAAATTAAATTAATTTTTTTTTACTGTTAAAGCATGAAGAAATCAACTTTCTCCTGCAAGATCCATAAGTGAATAAATGAAATTCCTTCTATCATTTCTTTTTATTATTATTTTTAATACTTTATTCTACGTTACAATACTGTATTTGTTTTGCCATACATTGACATGAATCAGCCACAGGTGTACGCGATCTCCCAATGTCGAAGCCCCCTCCCACCTCCCACCCCGTATCATCTCCCTGGATCATCCCATGCACCAGCCCCAAGCATCCTGTATCCTGTATTGAGCATAGACTGGCACTTCGTTTCTTATATGATAGTATACCCATTTCAATGCCATTCTCCCAAATCATCCCACCCTCTCCCTCTCCCTCTCCTTCTGTTCATAAACATAGGGTATCTGTTATAGCAGGCCCTGATTAAAATCACACCAGCTTCTGTGACAGAACAGATTTGTCTTGCTCAAAAACCTAGAGACAAATGAAAGTACTTAACAGAGAGATCATTAATGGGGATCATTGAGTTGGCCAGAAATTTTTGAAAGAAAGATTAGGACTCTTACTTTTAACTACTAAGGATGAAAAAGAGAAATTTTAAAAAGTATACCTTGACTGATGTTAAGTAATTGAAAGAACCTTCTGCTTAATTCCTTTTTGTCACTTACTCCCAAGGATGTCTACCTCCAAGCTTTCAGGGCAAGGTCAATTTTCTGCTAGACTCCATCTAGAAAAAAAAAAAAATGCTTTGTGGCTGGAATGTGTCTTGCCCATCACAGCATGGGAACTAGTTTTCATGCCAGGGCTCAGCAAACATCTGAAAGGACAAATGTGTTTGTGAGAGGTGATATCCCAGGAAATCAAGCTGGAAGTTCTTTCCTCTACTGAACTTTTGCAAATCGTGAGAATAAAAGTCAGCCAATGACTCAAAATAAACTCTTCAAAGCATTCTTTTTCTCCTGACTGTCCCTGTTGGGGAGTTTTATCCCTCTGCAGCCTGACCTTCTTGTTCAAAGCTTCCGATCAATTCCCCAGCTAAGTGTTGTCTCTACAGAGTTGAGATCACTGCTGAAATTTCAAATACTGACATTTTTGAACACCTGGGTGAGAAGCTCCTGGTGAGATAAGACAGAGAAATAACAGAGTAGGCTCATTAGTGTACTGCAAACCTTTGGCATTCTGGAGATGGACTGACAATAATTCAGAGAGATTAACAGCCTAATGGGCTTCCCTGATCGCTTGGCTGATAAAGAACACGCCTGCTAATGCAGGAGCTGTAGGTTCAATCCTTGGGTCAGTAAAATCCCCTGGAAAAAGAAATGGCAATCCACTCCAGTATTCTTGCCTAGAAAATCCCACGGACAGTGGAGCCTGTCAGGCTGCAGTCCGTGGGGTCAGAAAAAAGAGTCAGACATGACTTAGCGACTAAACAACAGCTTAATCCTTTTGGCCAAGGTTCCTAATGTCAACCCCATATACTCCTTTCACCGTGATATGACCAGGTAGAATGAAACCTTCTCAGCCTTCAAAAATGTTATATTCTTCTGCCTTCATAACGAGATATAGGTAATCCTGAGCTGTGGCTGAGGTTTCTTCTTTTCAAGATAGAAAATCTTCAGTTGCCGATTAAATGTATTTTGGAGTTTCTCTAACGCGTATGTCACCAAAGTTCTGAAGGAGACAAGACACACTTGTCTACATCAGGGAGGAAAAAAACAGGGCAGGCCCCTAGAAATCCCAGTGGCGTGAGAATCAAAGCAGCCTCTTTGCAGAAACACTGATAAGAAATTCAAGTCAAATAAACACAAGTGTCAGAGTCAATTCTCTCCTGGACACATACCATGTGGAGCACTTTATTTCAGAGGAAAGCAGAGGATGTCCTTGTAGAAAAGATAAGAAATTGGGAAAACTGACCATGCATTTCCATCCTAAAGGGAAAAGCAGCACACTTACAAATAACCGAAAGAGTAAGGAAAAGGAAAAATCACGTAAGCAAAAGTGGGAGATTGGGATCAACATGTACACAGTGCTGCTGGTGCTGCTGCTAGGTCGCTTCAGTCATGTCCGACTCTGTGCAGCCCCGTAGATGGCAGCCCACCAGGCTCCTCCATCCACGGGATTTTCCAGGCAAGAGTACTGGAGTGGGATGCCATTGCCTTCTCCATGTACACACTACCAAGTGTAAAACAGCTAGTGAGATCATCTGTACCATCTTTCTAGATTCCATATACATGCATTAATAAACAATAATTGTCTTTCTCTTTCTGACTTACTTCGCAGGGGAACAAAGGAGGCACAGACATAAAGAATAGACTTTTGGACTCAGTGAGAGGAGAGAGTGGGATGATTTGAGAGAATAGCATTGAAACACACACATTACCATATGTAAAACAGATAGCCAGTGGGAGTTTTTATGACTCAGGATACACAAAGCTGGTGTTCTGTGACAACCGGGAGGGATAGGGTGGGGAGGAAGGTGGAAGGTGAGTCCAAAAAGAGTGGATGTGTGTATAACTGGTTCACTTTGCATAGCTGAAATAAACACAACATTGAAAGTCAGCTATACTTTAATAAAAATCAAAAGAAAAGAAAATTTTTCCACACGTGGTGAAGATTATTGAGGCAGCCAAAAAGTTCATTCAGGTTTTTCCATTCAATGTGGTGGAAATGAACTTTTTGACCAATCCAATAGATTCAGTCAGTTAAGTTTCAGTTTTCTTATGGACACCAAATTAAAATTTTTTCATCAGGTTTGTTACACTAGAAAGGTTGGAAATCACTGCTGGAAGAATGAAGGAAACCAAGTTCATTAGATTACTTCTAAATAATATTTGCTAAGGAGTGGTTTCTAATTTTACAAAGCTTGTTCTCACGGAGCTTGGTCCTGAGTGGGTTGGAATGGGTGGTACTAGAATGCCTTGCATTGATCTATCTCTCCACCCTCCTCTTTGCCCTGGAACCCATCACTACCGTATCATGTGATAGATTGCCTTTTGTCATTTTTCACAATTTAGCTGAAGATTGGCAGGTAGGATGGCAACTGGAGTATCATTTAAACCAGAGATATACTATTTACCTCTCAAAATCATTGCAAAGATCGAATGTGATCACTCGTGCACAGTTGATGGCTAGGATGTCTTTATGTACTCAGTATATAGTAGTTGTAACCATAATCATCATCATTATTAGGAAACATAAGCATCTTTCTTCCTATTAGCTGACAACTAAGATCCTGCAATGCAGGAGACCTGGGTTCGATCCCTGGGTGGGGAAGATGCCCTGGAGAAGGAAATGGCAACCCACTACAGTATTCTTGCCTGGAGAATCCCATGGATGGAGGAGCCTGGTGGGTTGTAGTCCATGGGGTCGCAAAGAGTTGGACGTGACTGAGCGACTTCACTTTCACTTTCAAGATACCCAAAGGAAATATAAAAATATAGGGAATCCAACATCAGTAATGAAAAAAAAAGTGGAATCCTGTAGGGGCTTCCCAGTCAGTACAGTAGTAAAAAATCTGCCTGCCAACGCAGATATTAAGAGCCACGGGTTTGACCTCTGAGTTGGGAAGATCTCCTTGAGGAGGAAATGGCATCCCACTAAGTTTTCTTGCCTGAAAATTCCCACAGACAGAGAAGTCTGGAGGGCTACAGTCCATGGGGTCACAAAGAGTCAGACATGACTGAGCACATAGCTCACACAAACATAATCCAACAGATAGATATTTTTGTTAGTGGCATTTCAAAGACCTAACTCACAAATCCTTTATCCAGAAACTGGTACATTGCCTTAAGTAGTAAATAGAAAAGATATTTGCAAACTGTCATGAACGCCCACTTATCTAAAAGAAAATATCTAAAGTTAAATGAAGGCTGTGAGAAAAATGGAGAGCACTCCATTTTATATCAGTTTCACCCCTGTTTTAACTACAGCACATAGATACAATTTTCCTGGGAGATCTAAGAAATCAGCAGGTGGTGAGTCTTCTGACACAGCAGCTCCGAGAAGGAACCCATTCACAGCTGCATCATCGCCAGGGAGCCTCAAGCCCAGCTGTATGGCTGGATCATTTAGGACCTGTAAGATATACTTATGTCTCTGAGTCTTTTTGCCCAGAGATTCCAATTTAATTGGTGCATTCCGCAGGTTACAACCTGTACTTGTACCTGGCATCTGAAGTATGCATTGGGGGTGGGGGGCAGTCTTGGAGGACTGATTCTTTAACTTGTAAGAGCTGACACTATCTCCTGGTACTAGGAGTCAGCACTGAGTTAAATTGTAAAACACACAGCTGATGTCACAGAGAACTGCTTGGTGTGATGAAAAATCTCCATATATTTGATAAATAGAAGTGACAAGAATGAGGTGTTCTATATAAAAGTAAGAGACTCACAAGAAAGAAACACACAGACAGGAATAATGGGGTTTTCCTCTACTCAGGAAGGAAAAATCAGAGTTTTTCCATTATACTGACAGAGCAATAAAAGAGGAATACTAATCCTAGGTAAGATATCTGATACATTTGTACTGTAACAGGTCAAATGGCATCGAGGGGTCACGGTCTTTCATTTTCCTCCCCAGGTTGGTGGATATCAGGCCTATTTGTATCACCATTCTGTTAGCAAAGCTAAATGATTCTTTAATCTGTCTCCTTTCTCTCCACACATCAGTGTCAGTGTGGCTTCGGATAATGAGGTCTGCAATTATGAAGAAACTCTGTTCAGTGCAAACTACTGTAGTTTTTGCTACGACCTTGTTCAGTTTTTCAGTGAGTTATCAATGAAACTCCTTCTGTTTTTTGTCTTTTTACACTCTCATTTCCCTCCATAGATCAAAACATGGTACGAACCCATGCAAGTATTTTTAAATAAAATGCCAGTGACTAGAACTTGTATTGCTTATTTAGAAAAGAGACAGTTAATAATTGCCTTAACTAATTATAATAACCTTTTAAATATGAGTTTAAGTAAAAATAAATTTTAAATAGAAATAGATTTTCTTAAGAAAATACTTCGTGACACCACAAAACTAGTGGATAATACTATTTTATTACTAAGTAACACTTATTTATTAATGCTAAATAATATTATTACAAAATTTTTCAAT
Organism: Nanger dama; assembly: GCA_917880005.1. NCBI lineage: Eukaryota > Metazoa > Chordata > Mammalia > Artiodactyla > Bovidae > Nanger > Nanger dama. The sequence goes on along the minus strand of CAKJTW010000078.1, from coordinate 2,817,571 downwards.
AATTCTTGCACAATTAATTTTTTAAAGTTCTCATAATCTGTCCCATTTTATCTGATCCATAATCCCATGAGACAGGCAAAGAAAAGATGTAACCCTATATTTCAGAGAATAGAACAAGGCATCTAGAAGCAATTATCTCTTCTAATAGTTCATATTTTATGGAAAATGGTCCAACTGCCAAGAGTTGCACACTTTTGCTGGGACTGGGTAGTTGACTAGGAACATTAGAAAGGAGGAGGGAACTTGCCAGAGTGATTAAGACTCTGTACTTTCAATGTAGAGGGTGCGGGTCTGATCCCTTCTCAAGGAACTAAGGCTTGGCCAAAATAAATAAATAAATCCCATAGAGCATTTTAAAAAGGGGGATGGGAACCTGAAATTTTCTGAATACCTACTCCATGTGAGACATCATTTGCTTAAACAATAAAGGTGCACTCAATATTGTTATTTAGTACAGCCAGAGAAGGTGGAATTCAGTTACTTAACCTGATTATAAGAATACCTAAATATTCATCAGTTGGCAGTCAAGGCAGAATGCAGTCATTGTGAGATGGGTACCATTTGAACAAAGGGATGGGTTACAAGAGTCAAAAATTTTAAAAAAAAATGATAAATTACTTGCCTAAGAAGATAATCTATTGACAATACACACCATCATCTTTAGAATCTTGATCCTTATTCCTGATACAAACACCATTTGGGGTTTAGCTCTACCCCTGGATAAATGATCTGATTCTATTAATATCCAACTCACCCCATATGGCTTAGCATTTTCCTAAATGTTTTTTCATTTTGTTAGGGGAAACACACTGACTGAAACTGCCCACCCTGGCCAGGCAGCACAGTAACCATCTGCATGAGCTGTTTTGTGACAGGAGGTCCTGGTAAGGAGCATGAAACTAATAAGCCACCACCAACAGGAAGAGTTTGAGAAAGGTCAAAAGGAGACACCACATTGTCAGACCACCTCCCAGAATCCTTCTCGCTGGCATCCACCTTGGCTAAACAAGGCACACACACCATCACCTTAAAACCTGAGACTGGGAGCCACACCGCAGAGCAGGTCTCCCTCTTACCCTACTGCTCTCCGCCCAGGTGCCCTTTCCCAATAAAATCTCTTGCTTTGCCAGCACATGTGTCTTCTTGAACAATTCATTTCCGAGTGTTAGATAAGAGCCCAGTTTCCCGGCCCTGGAAGGGGTCCCCCTTCCAGCAACAATTTCAGTTCTATTCTGTGCTGACACTTTTGGGTAAACCATGGTAAATCATGCATGCTCTATTTGGCATGGCAGCTAGCAGTCTTTGTAGGCTATCCAGCACTTGAAATTGTGGCTAATTTAAACAGAGATATACTATAAGTGTAAAATACACACTGGGTTTTGAAATTTTAATTCAAATAAATAATGTAAGTTATATCATTAATAAGTTGTTGAGTTGACTAGATATTGAGATAGTTTATATTCTTGAGTCAAATAAAATGCAATATTAATATAAATTTCACCTGTTTGCTTTTACTTTTTACTTTGGCTTCTGGAAAATTTTAAATTACATGTGTGGTAGTTCTACTCGAAGTAGATAGTACTACTAGAAGTATAGAAGTATATTGTCAAAGCTATGGTTTTTCTAGTAGTCATGTAAGGATATGAGAGTTGGACAATAAAAAGGTCTGGGTGCCAAAGAATTGATGCCTTCGAACTGTGGTGCTGGAGAAGACTCTTGACAGTCCCTTGGACAGCAAGGAGATCAAGCCAGTCAATACTAAAAGAAATCCTGAATATTCATTGGAAGGACTGATGCTGAAGCACTGAAGCTCCAATACTTTGGCCACCTGATATGAAGTGCCAACTTGAGGACCCTGATACTGGGAAAGATTGGCAGGAGGAAAGGGGATGACAGAGGATGATGGTTGGATGGCATCACCGATTCAATGGACATGAATTTGAGCAAACTCCAGGAAATAGTGAAGGACAAGGATGCCTGGCATGCTGTGGTTCACGGGGTCACAAAGAGTCAGACATGACTGAGCAACTGAACAACAACAAGGAGTGCAATGTCAGTCTTGACTCTTCTTGTGAATGTAACACCACTCAGATTCTCTGAGCTATAGAAGAAATAAATAGCTTTCAAAGAATTAAAATGTATCAAAATATGTCTAATCCAAAGCATATACTAAATCAAAATCTATTTTCTGTGATAATTTTGAAGCAAGTTAAAATGTCAAGAGTCAGCACAATTGCAATACATACTACTTTAGAATAGTGGAGGAAGTAAACTAAGACATGTGAATTCCTTGGTACATAGAGTGCCCTACTCAGAGTTCCTGGCTGCAAATAATTTGGATAGGTTCTGGATAGTTAAGCTGAATATCAAAGAATATGAGATAGTTCACAGAATCACTAGAAGACCTGAAGTAACAGATTCAAGACTAAATTTCCAAGAACATTATCCCCAAACCAAAATAAACAAAATTATATTTTTGCCAGCAAAATGGGAGCTCATTGTTGAGCCTGTTCACATTACTCATTTCTAAATCAAAGTTCCCTGAGAGAATGTATGCTTGGTGGAGTTAATGTCAGTGTCTGGGTTGTCAAGGAGCTGTGAGTCTGAGTTTTGAATTGTATGTTAGAAAGTTGATGTTTACAGCCTCAAGATTTCTGAAAGTTCACTCAAAAGACGATGATCAGCTGTAAACATGAAAATCAGATAGCATGTGATAAACTATTTTTCTGGAAGATGAGTGTCTTTTGAATATTTGTCATTTTCTCAATAACTTAGCATGAGCATGGAGCATTGCCAGTAAGAAAGTAAACTGGTATAGCCTTCAGTTAGACAAAAATAACACATTCTCAGTGATTCCATTTAGATGACGAACTGGACAAAGCACAATTAATCTATGAAAAGAGATATAGAAGGTCAATTATATATGTCTGGTGAAGACTGACTGGAAGGTGTAATAAGGAAGGTTTCTGGGGTGATGGACTTGTTCTATGTTCTGATTATGGTGATGGCTACATCAGTGAATATGTTTATCAAACCCACCAATCTGTACACATATAGCCTCTGCATTGCAATGTCTGTAAATTCTACTTCAATGAAAAAAAAATACTTAAATATAGAATGAATAGCTTTATCAGTTTTAAGTGTTACTTTTCTAGTCTGTGTAATTCTATATACAGAGCCTCCCTTAATGTATGAACCCATGTCTCCCAAGCCACCCAGGCCTCCTAAATTTCTAGGCAATAAATGAGGTAAGCAATAATGAATGGGAGAAGGAGGTGAATAGATTCTGATAATTCAAAACTAAATTATTTAGTAAAAATTAGCCACAGAGTGAAAAATTAATAATCAAAAACTATAATCACTGATGAAAGAAATTGATGAAGACATAAATACAGGGAAAGATATCCCATGTTTATGAATCAAAAGACTTAGTATTGTTAAAATGTCTATACTACCCAAAGCCATATATATATTTAATGCAATCCCCATCAAAATTCCAAAGACATTTTTTTCACATAAATGAAAAGAACAGTTCCAAAATTCATATAGAACAACAACAACCAAAAGATCCCAAATAGCCAAAGGAACCTTGAGAAAGAACAAAGCTGGAGGATCAGACTTCTTTATTTCAAGCTTTACTACAATGTTATGGTAATAAAACAGTATGCCTGACATATAGACACGTAGAACAGTGAAGCAGAATCCAGAGCCAGAAATAAACACACACACAGTCAACTAATATTTCACCTGTAATAAGAATATCAAAACCAGGCCAGAGGCACAAGAACTTTTATACATAGGTTCATATCCAATCCTTCTCACGCCATCTATCTGCTTGGGATGTTTTCTTACTAGTTTTTTGTTGAATCGAATCTATCAAAAAATAATCACTTGTGATTCCAATATCATAGAGCAAAATACTTAGGAAGTAATAATAATAATAAAAACTCAAGGAAGGTAGCTAGCTCTCCCTCACCCCAAGTGCATTTTTAAAAATTAAACTTTTTAATTTGTTGGTGGGGTGAGAGTTGGACCACAGTATTTTCTATGATGTTTGTCTGGAGCACGGCAATTATCATTGAAAAATAATTTTGTATTGCTATGCTTCCTCTTTTCTGGTCCTTTTGATAGAAAGCTTTGGTTGGGGATTTTTTTTCTGCACCTGGCAATATTTCTGGGTTGCCAGTTTTTCTAGCTCCAAGTTTGGTATATATCAGACAGAAAAGGAGCCCAGGCAATTAAGCATCATATCATTCCTTGGGTTTTGAGATCCATCATTCATCTGCCTTCATCTCTACACCTTTCCAAGTCATCTTAAGTTAGTTTCTATGTAAATGTTCAAAATTTTTAGTTGAACTTGCCAAGAGAACTAGGAGTAAGTACTACTTCATCTTCCAGAAGCAGAAGTTTTCCCTGTGTGCATTTTATCATGTCCTTATCATTTTATCACTCTAAATTATGACTACTGACTTTTCTATATCTCCCATATTAGGTACTTTCTACTATAACAAGCAAACCACCTCAAAATTCAAGGACTAAAAACTATATACCTTTATTTGCTCATAGGTCTATGAATTGATGATTTAGAATAGATGGTTCTTCTGAGCTGAGATGGGCTCTTCACATGCCTTATAGTTGATAGTTATCAGCTAGGATCACTTGGCTCTCTTCTGTGAGTTTTTGCATCCCTCTCAGAGGCTAACCCTGAAATATTCTCACAGTTCAAGCAGAAGCAAAGAGGCACCTTTTTAAGTCTCAGGTGCCTCACCTCTGCTAAAATTCCATTGGCCAAAACAAGTCACACGGTCAAACTCAGAATCAAGGTGCATAGAAATACACTGCCTTTTCAGCCAGAAGAATTCAAAATTTCAAGTCAAATGATTCATATACAGATAGGATGAAGAACTGAGGTCATTTGTACAATCAGTCTGTGCTTCCCTGGTGACTCAGTCAGTAAAGAATTCACTTGCAATGCAGGAGATGCAGGTTTGATCCCTGGGTGGGGAAGATGCCCTGGAGAAGGAAATGGCAACCCACTCCAGTATTCTTGCCTAGGAAATCCTAGAGACAAAAGGGATCTGGGGAGCTACAGTCCATGGGGTCATGAGAGTCAGACACCACTTAGCAACTAAACTACCACCATACAATCAGTCTACCACTCTCCCACCACCATGAGTAAGCTCCTTCCGAGCAAAGAGATATTCTGTGTTCATCCTTACATCTTCAACACCTTAGGGGCTAAAAGATTCCGAATAAGTGTTCAGTATGAATGAATGAATGACTAGCAGCATTTCATTTATTTGCCATCCACTTGAAGATGGGAAGGCAAACTTTCCAGGTCTCTGGAATCTGTCGGTAAGCTTGAGTTGTTGGTGTCTAGAGGGATACCAGTAATGTGCCCCCTCTTGGGGCATTTACCGATTATGAGATCTTGGCCACTTTTTTTTTTTTTCATGAATCTTAACTATTCACTGCAGCTTACCTTGTATTACATCAAATTCACTATCTAAAAGGTTTTACTGTACCAACAGTGAACATCAGAGCTGTTCAGAAATTTTAAAGCAGGCAATATTCCTCCAAAACTAACCAGATTTACTTCATTTTATATCAGTCTGTTTTTGTGCCTGGGAATGGAATGAAATCTTGTTACATTCAGGGAGACTTGTTCATTTTGGATTACAGATGGCTCTTAGCTTCTGACCCTGCTGTTTCTCCAAGTATCCAACACTTTCTTCTTCCAGTCTAGTGTCTTCCATGCTGCTCACAACATGAAGAGAATTATTATATTATGCCTCTCACACTTCTGGTAGAATCTTCTTTTCAAAGTTCAGTATAAGTACCTATACTTAGTCAAGTCCTAGAGATGTCTTTGAGTCTTTAACTGGAAGGATGCAATCTATATAAGCCAACTTTTATCAAATAGATATATAGTGAATCCTAGAGTTAAACACTCATTTCTTCTAAGATTGTGCAGACTGAAAATGCAATTTAAAGTTGATTTAGACGTTCACTCCCAAGGAGTGGTATATTAATATCTTTGTAAAGAAAACTATAGCATGTCATGATACTGTTCTACACTTTTGAAGTCAATGCCACCTTGCTCTCCTCCAAAATATATCCCAAAGTCTATGACAAAATAATTTACAATCACTCTTGAAACCTCTAATTTCCCTTCCAAATATAATGGTACAGGGTGAAAGATACATAGCAGATTGTGTCAGAGGAAATTTGAAACTTTTATATTTTGGTTTAAAAAAAAAACATCTGCTGCAAAAAGTATTCAAGAAATATCTAATTTAAAAAAATCCTCCTCATTGGAGAGAGAACATGATAGGTTTCACAATGCTCAAGAAAAATGAAAATTTCTGCCTTTACTCCTGTAAAGGAAACAAAATAAATTTATGATAGTGAAGAGAACAAGAAAAGATATTTCCTGTTTTCTCTTTCCATTTTTATGTTCTTAATCTTAATTATTTCTAATCCACTACACATTTGTTTTGTATGACGAGAGTGATTAAAAACAACAAACAAACAACAACAACAAAAAAAAACAGAACCAAGGCCAAAACTTGAAATGGTTACAAGGATCAAGTTAATCAAGTTAGGGAGTTTGTAATTATTGCAATTTTTAAAAACCTATTATGCAGCAATGATCTTCAAAGATTTCCATTCATTGACTTATCAATAAATATTTAATAAATAGCTAGTATAAGATCACAATTAAAGCATGCTGAATATAGTTAAAGAATACAAGGAAGAATCAGTGTACAGAGTTACAAGAAAAGATTAAAAAATGAAACTAAGTAGATGAATGGAGAATGAATGGATAAATGAATGGGTGGATGGAGAGAAGATAGATAGATAGAAGAAATATAATACAAAAAGAAAGAGAATAAAATTAAAATGATGGAGGGAGGCACTCCTAAGATGGCAGAAGAATAGGATGGGAAGACCACTTTCTCCCCACAAATTCATCAAAAGATCATTTGAACATTGAACAAATTCCACAAAACTACTTCTGAATGCTGGTGGGGGACACCAGGCACCCAGAAAGGCAGCCCATTGTCTTTGAAAGGAGGTAGGACAAAACATAAAAGATAAAAAGAGAAACAAAAGAGTTAAGGATGGAAATCCATCCTGGGGAGGGAGTGGTAAAAGAGAAGTTCCCAAACACCAGGAAACCCTCTCACCAGCAGGTCTGGGGGAGTTTTGGAATCTCAGAGGGCAACACAACCGAGAGTAAAAATAAATAAATAAAACCCACAGATTATGCACCTAACCACAACTCCCATTGGAGAAGTAGCCCAGATGCTCGCATCCACCACCAGCAAGCGGAGGCTGATCAGGGAGGCGCGGGCTGCATTGTTTAGGGTAAGGACTGGGCCTGAATGCCCTGAGAACAATCTGAGGGAGCTAACGTGAGATAGCAACCCAAACTGTGGGATAGCAAGAGAGAGAGAAGAAAGAAAAAAAAAGAACTTTCCCGCGAAAAGCTCTAACCTAAGGCACTGCTGGGCCCACTCATGGAACAATGGACTGAGCGAATACCAGAGGAGAGCTAGCCAGTAGCGGACCAGCCCATCCCCTCCTGGAGGCAGCGAGGCAGGTTGGCAACAGCTAGAGCCGGAAGGCAAGGGGCAAACTCGGCCCCAGAGATGGCATCCTCCACCAAACTGCAAGCAGGCTGCCAGTTGCTAACAAAGTCTCCTGGGATCCTGGACAATTGACATCTGCCAGGAGGGTCACAGCCAAAGATCAGCTCCCCAGGGCACACCTGAGGCGGCACTCCCACTGCACACCCAGGAAACCGAGGGGCTGGGACCAGGGAGGCGATAAGATGCACCGCACACTTCAGGAGTGTGTGCTCACCAAGCACCTGGTCACCTTAGCTGCTCGGACCTGGGGAGGGCACAAAACACATGCCAAACCGAGTCTGTGCCTTTGTGGAGTACCTGAGAACCTGAACCTGAGCAGCTTAGACTTGAGAAGTGCATGCAACCCAGGGCCCACCTTAGACAGTTCTTCTGCAGAGCAACCTGGAGCCTGAGCAGAGTAGACCGGGAAAACACACACGCAGTGAGTGGGGGCAAACCCAGTGTGGCCCAGACACTGTGAGCACTCCCCACACACACCAATGATATTTGCTTGCAGTGTTCCTCCCTCTCTGCAGCACCATTGAACAAGTTAGCCTAAATAAACGACCACCTTCACCCCCTTGTGTCAGGGGTGGAAATTAGACACTGAATAGACTTGCAGAGGAAGCCAAAACAAAGAAGAAGGAACCGCTTTGGAAGTGACAGGTGCAACAGGTTAAAACAGTTAGCACTGACTACATCGGAAGGGGCCTATAGACCTTGAGAAGAAGTATAAGCTGGAACAAGGAACTATCTGAAACTGAACTAATGCCACACTGCCCTCAACAGCTACAGAGAAATTCTTAGATATATTTTACTATTCTCATTTTTTATTTTTCTTTTAATTTTAAGTTATTTAGTACTCCTTTAATTTTCATTTTTAAAACCTATTATTACCTTGCAAAACAAGACCCTATTTTTAAAGCAAATTTCATATATATCTTTTTATAATTTTTACAATTTTGCTTTGCTTTTTAATATTGTATTTTTGAGAGTTTAATCTCTAGATTTTTAATCTTTGCTTTTTGGTATTTGTTATCAATTTTGTGCCTTTAAGAATCCAATCTTCAGTATTCATTTTTACTTAGGAGTGTGATTACTGGCTTGATTGCTCTCTCCCTTTTGACTCTCCTCCCCCCCACCCCAGGTCACTTCTATCTCCTCCCTCCCCTTCTCTTCTCTATTTAACTCTGTGAATCTCTTTAGGTGTTCCAGGTTGTGGAGAACACTTAGGGAACACAGGCTAGATTTGTCTCTCTCATTTTGACTCGCACCTCTCCTCCTCTGGAGAAGGCAATGGGACCCCACTCCAGTACTCTTGCCTAGAAAATCCCATGGATGGCAGAGCCTGGTAGGCTGCAGTCCATGGGGTCGTGAACAGTCACTGAGTGACTTCACTTTCACTTTTCACTTTCATGCATTGGAGAAGGAAATGGCAACCCACTCCAGTGTTCTTGCCTGGAGAATCCCAGGGATGGGGGAGCCTGGTGGGTTGCCATCTATGGGGTTGCACAGAGTCAGACATGACTGAAGCAACTTAGCAGCAGCAGCAACAGCCTCTCCTCTTGGTCACCTCTATCTCCTTCCTCCCTCTTCTTTTCTCTATGGAACTCTGTGAGTCTTTCTGAGTGTTCCAAACTGTGGAGAGCAAATAAGGAATTGATTACTGGCTAGATAGATTGCTCTCTCCGTTTTTGATTTCCCTCTTCTCCTCCTGGTCAGCTCTATCTCCCTCCTCTCTCTTCTCTTCTCCATGTAACTCTATGAACCTCTTTGGGTGTCCCTCACTGTGGAAAATCTTTTCACCATTAACCTAGATGGTTTATCATCAGTGCTGTATGGATGGAGAAATCTTGAGGCTACTATAAGAATAAGATTGAAAGCCAGAGGCAGGAGGCTTAAATCCAAAACTTGAGAACACCAAAAACTCCTGACTGCAGGAAAAGTTAATCAACAAGAGCTCATCCAAAAGCCTCCATACCTACACTGAAACCAAGCTCCACCCAAGAGCCAACAAGCTTCAGAGCAAGACATACCAAACTAATTCTCCAACAACGCAGGAACATAACCCTGAGAATTAAAATACAAGCGGCCAAAAGTCACACCAAACCCATAGACACCTCAAAACTCACTACTGGGCAGTTCATTGCACTCTGGAGAGAGGAGCTCCAGCTCCACCCACCAGAACACCAACGCAAGCCTCCCTAATGAGGAAACCTTGACAAGCCACTCATCGAACCCCACCCACAGGGAGGAACCTCCACAATAAAGAGGAACCACAAATTTCCAGCATACAGAAAGTCCACCTCAAACACAGCAACCTAAACAAGATGAAAAGGCAGAGAAATATTCAGCAGGTAAAGGAATATGATAAAAGCCCACCAAACCAAGCAAAACAAGAGGAGATAGGGGGTCTAGCTGAAAAAGAATTCATAATAATAATAGTTAAAATTATCCAAAATCTTGAAAACAAAATAGTGTTACAGATAAATAGTCTGAAGACAAGGATTGAGAAACAAGAAATGTTTAACAAGGACCTAGAAGAAATAAAAAAGAGTCAATCAATAATGAATAATGCAATAACTGAGATCAAAAGCACTCTGGAGGGAACCAACAGTAGAATAACTGAGGCAGAAGATAGGATAAGTGAGGTGGAAGGTAGAATGGTGGAAATAAATGAAGCAGAGAGGAAAAAAGGAAAAAAGAATTAAAAGAAATGAGGACAACCTCAGAGACCTCTGGGACAATGTTAAATGCCCCAACATTCGAATCATAGCAGTCCCAGAAGAAAAAGACAAAAAGAAAGGCCATGAAAAAATACTTGAGGAGATAATAGTTTAAAGCTTCCTTAAAATGGGGAAGGAAATAGCCACCCAAGTCCAAGAAACCCAGAGAATCCCAAACAGGATAAACCCAAAGCAAAACACCTCAAGACACATAATAATCAAATTAACGAAGATCAAACACAAAGAACAAATATTAAAAGCAGCAAAGGAAAAACATAATACTCAAGGGGATTCACATAAGGATAACAGCTGATCTTTCAACAGAAACTCTATAGGCCAGAAAGGAATGGCAGGGCATACTTAAAGTGATGAAAGAGAAAACCTACAACACAGATTACTGTACCCAGCAAGAATCTCACTCAAATATGAAGGGGAAATCAAAAGTTTTACAGACAAGCAAAAGCTGAGATAATTCAGCACCACCAGACCAGCTCTGCAACAAACGCTAAAGGATCTTCTCTAGAGAGGAAATACAGAAAAGGTTCATAAACTTGGACCCAAAACAACATAGTAAATGACAACAAGATCATACTTATTAATAATTACCTTAAACATAAATGGGTTGAATGGGCCAACCAAAAGGCAAAGACTGAATGGATACAAAAACAAGACCCCTATATATGCTGTCTACAAGAGATTCACCTCAAAACAAAGGACACATACAGACTGAAAGTGAAGGGCTGGAAGAAGATATTTCATGCAAATGGAGACCTAAAGAAAGCAGGAGTAGCAATACTCATATCAGATTAAATAGACTTTGAAATAAAGTCTGTGAAAAGAGACAAAGAAGGACACTATATAATGATCAAAGGATCAATCCAAGAAGAAGATATAACAATTATAATATATATGTGCATATATATATATATATATAACATATAAATATATATGCACCCAACATAGGGACACCACAATATGTAAGGCAAATGCTAACAAATATGAAAGGGGAAATTAACAGTAACACAATAATAATGGGAGACTTTAATACACCACTCACATCTATGGATAGATCAACTAAACAGAAAATTAGCAAGGAAACACAAACTTTAAATGATACAATGGACCAGTTAGATGATATCTATAGGACATTTCACCCTAAAACAATGAATTTCACCTTTTTCTAAAGTGCACACAGAATCCTGGGCCATAAATCTAGCCTTGGTAAGTTCAAGAAAATTGAAATCATCTCAAGCATCTTTTCTGATCACAATGTGGTAAGATTAGATGTCAACTGCAGGGGAAAAAAAGAACTATTAAAAATACAAACATATGGAGGGTAAACAACATGCTTCTGAATAACCAACAAATCACAGAAGAAATCAAAAAGAAATCAAACATGCAGAGAGAGAAATGAATGAAAATGAAACACAAAAACCCAAAACCTATGGGATTCAGTAAAAGCAGTGCTAAGGGGAAGGTTCATAGCAATACAAGCTTATCTCAAGAAACAGGAGAGAAATCAAATAGCCTAACTCTACACCTAAGGCAACTAGAAAAAGAAGAAATGAAGCACCTCAGGGTTAGTAGAAGGAAAGAAATCATAAAAATTAGGGTAGAAATAAAAGCAAAAGAAACAAAGGAGACCATAGCAAAAATCAACAAGGCTAAAAGCTGGTTCTTTAAGAAGATAAATAAAATAGACAAACCATTAGCCAGACTCATTAAGAAAAAAAAGGGAGAAGAATCAAGTCAACAAAATTATAAATGAAAATGGAGAAATCACAACAGACAACACAGAAATACAAAGAATCATAAGAGACTATTATCAGCAACTATATGCCAATAAAGTGGACAACTTGGAAGAAATAAACAAATTCTTAGAAAAGTATAACTTTTCAAAACTGAACCAGGAAGAAATAGAAAATCTTAACTGACCCATCACAAGCACGGAAATTGAAACTGTAATCAGGAATCTTCCAACAAACAAAAGCCCAGGACCAGATGGCTTCACAGCTGAACTCTACCAAAGATTTAGAGAAGAGCTAACACCTATCCTACTCAAACTCTTCTAGAAAATTGCCGAAGAAGGTCAACTTCCAAACTCATTGTATGAGGCCACCATCACCCTAATACCAAAACCTGACAAAGATGCCACAGAAATGGGGAAACAGTGGAAACAGTGTCAGACTTTATTTTGGGGGCTCCAAAATCACTGCAGATGGTGACTGCAGCCATGAAATTAAAAGACGCTTACTCCTTGGAAGAAAAATTATGACCAACCTAGATAGCATATTCAAAAGCAGAGACATTATTTTGCTGACTAAGATCCATCTAGTCAAGGCTGTGGTTTTTCCTGTGGTCATGTATGGATGTGAGAGTTGGACTGTGAAGAAGGCTGAGTGCTGAAGAATTGATGCTTTTGAACTGTGGTGTTGGAGAAGACTCTTGAGAGTCCCTTGGACTGCAAGGAGATCCAACCAGTCCATTCTGAAGATCAGCCCTGAAATTTCTTTGGCGGGAATGGTGGTGAAGCTGAAACTCCAGTACTTTGGCCACCTCATGTGAAGAGTTGACTCACTGGAAAAGACTCTGATGCTGGGAGGGATTGGGGTCAGGAGGAGAAGGGGACGACAGAGGATGAGATGGCTGGATGACATCACTGACTCGATGGACATGAGTCTGAGTGAACTCCGGGAGTTGGTGACGGACAGGGAAGCCTGGCATGCTGCAATTCATGGGGCTGCAAAGAGTTGGACACGACTGAGCGACTGAACTGAACTGAACAGGCCAATATCACTGATGAACATAGATGCAAAAATCTTTAACAAAATTATAGCAAACAGAATCCAACAACATATTAAAAAGGTCATATATCATGACCAAGTGGGCTTTATCCCAGGGATGCAAGAATTCTTCAATATTCTTAAATCAATCAATGTGATACACCACATTAACAAATTGAGAGATAAAAACCATATGATTATCTCAATAGATGCAGAGAAAGCCTTTGACAGAATTCAATATCCATTTATGATAGAAACCCTCCAGAAAGTTTCCCTGGTGACTCACAGGTTAAAGCATCTGCCTGCAATGTGGGAGAGCTGGGTTTGATTCCCTGGGTCAGGAAGATCCCCTGGAGAAGGAAATGGCAATCCACTCCAGTATTCTTACCTGGAGAATCCCATGGATGGAGGAGCCTGGTTGGCTACAGTCCACGGCATCACAAAGGGTTGGCCACAACTGAGACACTGAGCAGACACGCACAATAACCCAGCAGGTTGCTGCTGCTGCTGCTAAGTCGCTTCAGTCATGTCCGACTCTGTGCATCCCCATAGACAGCATGACTGAGCAACTTCACTTTCACTCTAGAAAGCAGGCATATAAGGAGCATACCTCAACGTAATAAAAGCCATATATGATAAACCCACAGCAAACATTATCCTCAATGGTGAAAAATTGAAAGCATTTACCCCAAAGTCAGGAACAAGACAAGGATGCCCACTCTCACCACTGTTATTCAACATAGTGTTTTAAGTTTTAGCCACAACAGTCAGAGAAGAAAAAGAAATAAAAAGAATCCAGATTGGAAAAGAAGAAGTAAAACTCTCACTGTTTGCAGATGACATGATCCTCTACATAGAAAACCCTAAAGACTCCATCAGAAAATTACTAGACCTAATCAGTGAATATAGTAAAGTTGCGGGATATAAAATCAACACACAGAAATCCCTTGCATTCCTATACACTAATAATTAGAAAGTAGAAAAAGAAATTAAGGAAAAATTTCATTCACCATTGCAAAGAAAAGAATAAAATACTTAGGAATATATCTACCTAAAGAAACTAAATACCTATATATAGAAAACTATAAAACACTGATGAAAGAAATCAAAGAGGACACAAATAGATGGAGAAATATACCATATTTGTGGATCAGAAGAATCAATATAGTGAAAATGAGTATAGTACTCAAAGCAATCTATAGATTCAGTGCAATCCCTATCAAGCTACCAATGGTATTTTTCAGAGAACTGGAACAAATAATTTCACAATTTGCATGGAAATACAAAACACCTCAAATAGCCAAAGCCATCTTGAGAAAGAAGAATGGAACTGGAGGAATCAAACTGCCTGACTTCAGACTATACTACAAAGTCATCAAGTACAGTATGGTACTGGCACAAAGACAGAAATATAGACCAATGGAACAAAATAGAAAGGCCAGAGATAAATCCACACTCCTTGCACACCTCTTTGACAAAGAAAACAAGAATATACAATGGATAAAAGACAATCTCTTTAACAAGTGGTGCTCGGAAAACCGGTCATCCAATTGTAAAAGAATGAAACTTGGACACTTTCTAACACCACATACAAAAATAAACTTAAAATGCATCAAAGATCTAAATGTAAGACCAGAAACTATAAAACTCCTAGAGGAAAACATAGGCAAAACACTCTCTGACATAAATCATAGCAGGATCTTCTATGACCCACCTCCCATTGTAATGAAACTAAAAGCAAATAAACAAATGGGACCTAATTAAACTTAAAAGCTTTTGCACAATGAAGGAAACTATAAGCTAGGTGAAAAGACAGCCTTCAGAATGGGAGAAAATAATAGCAAATGAAGTAACTGACATAGAATTAATCTCAAAATATACAACTCTTGCAGCTCAATTCCAGAAAAATAAGCCACCCCATTAAAAAAAAAAAAAAAAAAAAAAGGGCCATAGAGGATCCTGCTGTGATTTATGTTGGAGAGTGTTTTGCCTATGTTCTCCTCTAGGAGTTTTATAGTTTCTGGTCTTATGTTTAGATCTTTAATCCACTTTGAGTTTATTTTTGTGTATAGTGTTAGAAAGTGTTCTAGTTTCATTCTTTTACAAGTGGTTGACCAGTTTCCCCAGCACGACTTGTTAAAGATATTGTCTTTAATCCATTGTATATTCTTGCCTCCTTTGTCAAAGATGAAGTGTCTCTTAAAAAAAAATAATAAAATAATAAATTATTTCAAAATACAAAAAACAAATGGGCCAAAGAACTAACAGACATTTCTCCAAAGAAGACAGACAGATGGCTAACAAACACACGAAATGATGCTCAACATCACTCATTATCAGAGAATGCAAATCAAAACCACAGTGAGGTATCATCTCACACCCATCAGAATGGCTGCTATCAAAAAGTCTACAAACAATAAACGCTGAAGAGGATGTATAGAAAAGGGAACCCTTAACACTGTTGGTGTGAATGCAAACTAGTACAGCCACTATGGAAAACAGTGTGGAGATTCCTTTAAAAACTGGCAATAGAACTGCCATATGATCCAGCAATCCCACTGCTGGGCATACACACCAAGGAAACCAGAACTGAAAGAGACACGTGTACCCCAATGTTCATCACAGCACTGTTTACAATAGCCAGGACATGGAAGCAACCTAGATGTCCATCAACAGATGACCTGATTTGAAAGCTGTGGTACATATACATAATGGAATATACTCAGCTATTAAAAAGAATGCATTTGAATCAGTTCTAATGAGGTGGATGAAACTGGAACCTATTATACAGAGCAAAGTAAGTCAGAAAGAAAAATACCAATACAGTAAATTAATGCATATATATGGAATTTAGAAAGATGGTAACGATGACTCTATATGTGAGACAGCAAAAGAGACACAGATGTAAAGAACAGACTTTTGGACTCTGTGGGAGAAGGCGAAGGTGGGATGATTTGAGAGAATAGCATTGAAGCATGTATATTATCATATGTGAAATAGATCACCAGTCCAGGTTCAGTGCATGAGAGTATTCAGGGCTGGTGCACTGGGATGACCCTGAGGGATGGGATGGGGAGGGAGAAGGGAGAGGGGTTCATCATGGGAAACACATGTACACCCATAGCTGATTCATGTGAATGTGTGGCAAAAACCACCACTATATTACTAAGTAATTAGCATCCAATTAAAATTTAAAATTAATTAATTAATTAATTAAAAATTAAAATGAAGGAAAGTAAGTGCTATAGGAGGTCAAAGAAAAAATTTGCAATGTCTGGTCTACAGAAAGAAACAGTGATTTAGAATACAGAAAAGGGAAGGACAGAGTTTGAACATGAGGTGATAAGAAGTACTTCTTTTAGAAGAGTTAACTGAAGTTAGAGAAACACAAGAAAACAGAAAATGTTGAAAAACAGGAAAGTGTGCAAATATCTAGGGGAAAAAATAAGTGGTTCAGTTTGATAGGTGCACAGAGATATTCAAGAAATGCAAGACACAAGAGTAATGTAATTCCAGGAAACTTGCATCCTAGAGGGGAATGTTACCTACATAACCAGCATCAAAAACAAATCTTAAATTAAGCAGATGTTTTATTTCTCTTGCCTACTACATTTTAGTGTAGCTAATTATAAACTCTCTACATAAACTAGGATTATAAAAACAATCACTAAGTACACACTGGGACATTTTTCAAAATAAGAGTATATTCTGCTATAGCCCTAATACTTTCTGCTATAGCCCTAATACAGCACAAGGTTTTTCTCTGCATAGTTAGATGATAAACTGAAATAATTTTATCCCACCAAAAGCTACACAACCAAAGCCAGAGCAAATAGTAAAGGCTAAACAGAAAAATAAGCACATATGTAACAAAAAGAGAGAGAGAAGTCAATATTGATCCAGAAGTCAATAAGCTATCTGAAGAATTTGTGCTGTATTTTGCCCAGTTTTAAAATGGAAGGAAAAAATATTGTAATATCCCAAGTTGTGCAATTATATATTAAAGCAACTTCATTTGCTTTAACACCAAAGCCAGAGCAAAGACACCATAAGCTTTTCCACATACAACATTGATCTCTGGGAGGGTGTGTAAATGGAAGCATCAGAAATGCACTGAAAGCTGATACTTGGCAGTCAATCAAGATTTTGCCATTTCTGAAATGAAACGGAATGGCCTCTCCCAGAATGGGAAATGAGGGGACAATTGAAAGGCTGCTGCGTTATTTCTGAAACTATGAGCCAGATGGTTTTAAAAGTCAAGTGCTTCATACATGAGTAAGTCGCTGCTTTAAATGAATTACTTTCGGATCTGTAAAATTGAACCTTAGCTGTCTGTACTACTGGGACATGTTCCACTGCACCAACAGTCTTTGAGAGTAAAACACCACCTCATCTGACATTTTCCCTAAAGAGAAATGGTGGCAAAGGACCTAAATAGCATGTTTAGAAAAAGCATCATGTAATCTTTAGCATGCAAGGTTAAGACAGAACCTCAAATCATGTGTGAAACAATATTTCCTTTCAGGCAGATGGGGACCTATAGACCAATAATAGATGTGTAGAAAATTAATTGCTGCTAATAAAGTGAAAAATATGAAAGCCACACAACTTTAATGAAGTATAGCCTCTAGAGCTAAAGTAGTTTTCGTGAAGATGTGCTGTTTATGAAATCCACACAGTCCTGAACATCTGATTAAAAGATTCATTTTTTCTTTTTGAAGGTCAAGTAGACAATAGGAGGAAGTATAGGAGGGATCCTCTGAAAAGGTTTCATTAAAAATGCCTTGGACAGCTCCCTGTGAACTAGCTGATGCTGTTTCTTTAACCAAATTTGACTGTAATACATGTAGGGAACACAGGTTATTTACACAGTAGTTCATTCAGTTCACTTCAGTCGCTCAGTCGTGTCTGACTCTTTGCAGCCCCATGGACCACAGCATGCTAGGTCTCCCTGTCCATCACCATCTCCCAGAGTTCACTCAAATTCATCTCCATTGAGTCAATGATGCCATCCAACCATCTCATCCTTCGCCATCCTCTTCTCCTCCTGCCTTCAATCTTTCCCAGCATCAGGGTCTTTTCAAATGAGTCAGCTCTTCGCATCAGGTGGCCAAAATATTGGGGCTTCAGCTTCAGCATCAGTCCTTCCAATGAACATTCAGGGCTGATCTCCTTTAGAATGGACTGGTTGGATCTCCTTGCAGTCCAAGGGACTCTCAAGAGCCGTCTCCAACACCATAGTTCAAAAGCCTCAATTCTTTGGTGCTCAGCTTTCTTCACCATCCAACTCTCACATCCATACATGACTACTGGAAAAACCATAGCCTTGACTAGACAGACCTTTGTTGGAAAAGCAGTATCTCTGCTTTTTAATATGCTGTCTAGGATGGTCATATTGGAGAAGGAAGTGGCAACCCACTCAAGTGTTCTTGCCTGGAGAATTCCACCAACAGGGGAGCCTGGTGGACTGCCATCTATGGGGTCGCACAGAGTCAAACAAGACTGAAGCAACTTAGCAAAGGTTGGTCATAAGTTTCCTTCCAAGAATAAGCATCTTTTAATTTCATGGCCACAGTCACCATCTGGAGTGATTTTGGAGCCCAAAAAAATAAAGTCTGACACTGTTTCCACTGTTTCCCCATCTATTTGCCATGAAGAGATGGGAGCGGATGCCATGATCTACATTTTCTGAATGTTGAGCTTTAAGACAGCTTTTTCACTCTCCTCTTTCACTTTCATCAGGAGGCTTTTTAGCTACTCTTCACTTTCTGCCACAAGGGTGGTGTCATCTGCATATCTGAGGCTCTTAATATTTCTCCTGGCAATCTTGATTCCTGCTTGTGTTTCTTTCAGTCCAACGTTTCTTATGATGTACTCTGCATAGAAGTTAAAGAAGCAGTGTGACAATATACAGCCTTGACATACTCCTTTTCCTATTTGGAACCAGTCTGTTGTTCCATGTCCAGTTCTAACTGTTGCTTCCTGACCTGCATATAGGTTTCTCAAGAGGCAGGTCAGATGGTCTGGTATTCCAATCTCTTTCAGAATTTTCCACAGTTTATTGTGATCCACACAGTCAAAGGCTTTGGTATAGTCAATAAAGCAGAAATAGTTTTTTTCTGGAACTCTCTTGCTTTTTTGATGATCCAGCAGATGTTGGCAATTTGATCTCTGGTTCCTCTGCCTTTTCTAAAACCAGCTTGAACATCTGGACATTCACGGTTCATGTATTGCTGAAGCCTGGCTTGAAGAATTTTGAGCATTACTTTACTAGCATGTGAAGTGAGTGCAATTGTGTGGTAGTTTGAGCATTCTTTGGCATTGCCTTTCTTAGGTATTGGAATGAAAATTGACCTTTTCCAGTCCTGTGGCCACAATAGAGTATACAGAAATGGCAGAGTGAAAATTATCCTTCGACTTGCTATTCGAGTAAATTCTATCTCATTATTAGAGAAGAGAGAGAGAAGTTGCTCAGTCATGTCTGACTCTTTGCAACCCCATGGACTGTAGCCTATAGCCTCCTCCCTCCATTGGATTCTCCAGGCAAGAGTACTGGAGTGGGTTGCCATTTCCTTCTCCAGGGGATCTTCCCGACCCAGAGATCAAACCTGAGTCTCCCGCATTCCAGGTAGATGCTTTAACCTCTGAGCCACAAGGGAAGCCATTATTAAAGGCAAACAAACAGAGAATTCCTATAGAATGTTTAAAAGTTGTTTTTCTTTCTTCCTCCATTTCTCCAGGTCTCCCTCCATCCTGTTCCCCTTCTCCTCTATCCTCTGAATTAATACTAAATAAACATACTCTGGAAGTAATAGAAAACTTTACAAGATCATTCCACTTCAAATATTTGAACACAATAGACATCTTTAGTTTTCCATTCACTTGACTTGGTTAAGTATAGGATAACTATAAGAACTGGAAAGCTCCATAATCATAAAGATGATTCTTCCTATCTCCTCCAGTGGAGCTATCATGATAAAGCAATCCTTAGTGATTTCACCTTTCCATGTATGAAACACTAATAGTGCTTGAGAATTGTTTTGCGCAATGGAACTGTGGACCTCAGCTACTCTCTGTGTTTTGCTTTAACTGTTGCATATAATGTATCATGTCTCTTCAACTTGAATGGAAGCTTCTCCAATAACTTATATTGTTCTGCTTTCTTCTCAACACATGGAAAACAATGAAAAAAATCTGACATTTATTAAGCATATTTATTTGACTTATTTGTTGAAATGTGTACTGAAAAGTTGTGTTGTTTTTAACCAAAATAACACTTTGGAATTTTACTTGTATTATCCTTGCCAGGAATTTTATTTAAAAACGGCATGATTTTTCTTAAGTCATCACATTATTTGCATGCATTGTTTAGCTACATTACCATTCTTTATCATCAGCTAACCCCTTTCTTCCCAAATATTTAATGATTTATAAACAAACACTTCCTCATTTTGGAAAAAAAATTATTCAGAGTCTATCTTTTTTTCCCCAAAATCTTAGTCTTAAAAATATAATCTTTTAGAATATTGCTTTAGTCCATTCAGGCTACTATTTTATAATACCATAGGCTGGGTAGTTTATAAAAAGAAATTTATTACTCATAGCCCTGGAGGCTAGGAACTCCAAAATGAAGACACCTTCAGACTCTGTGTCTGGTGAGGATCTGCTTTCTGGTTCATAGAGAGTGCCTTCTTGCCAGTGGTGTTCTTATTCGATAGAAGGGGTGAAGGAACTCTCTCAGACATCTTTCATAAGGTTATTAATCTCATTTATAAGAGCTTTGCCCTCATAACCTAATCACCTCCTAAAGACCTCCCCCTCCTCCCAAAGACCATCCCCGCACCTCCTAATATCATTACCTTGGGGGATTAGATTTCAACATATGAATTTGGAAGGGACAGTTTTCATAGCAAATATGAAGGACACATATTCATAGTTAATATGGATAATCACTATCACTCCTAATTTATTCATTAGCCTCTAATATAATATTTTCCTAAAGAGTGCAAACTATAAGACAACTAGTCAATTCTACAAAAGTGAGAAAATTAATATAGAGTAAGCTTCATGATAAACTGTGAGCTTCTGAGTCATCACAGGGATTCTCTATGTTCATCAAAACACTCTTTCTTTCCAACTTCCTAGCAGTGTGAAGAATAAGGGAAAGTGTATACCAACGACCCCAGAAGCTTTAAAAACATAACATTTTCAAACTAATATCTCAAGATTTATATTAGTGCCCATAGTGTTTCAACCAGAGAACCCAAGAACAGCCAACTGGGTGGTAGAATATAAGGAAACAGAAGAAGTTTCAGTTTTAATCAGTTGACCAGAGTTACATGGAAACAGAAAATTTGTCCAAAGCAAAAGCAGTGACTATCATTTTTCCTACATGGACTCTCACCAGGCAAAAATAAAAGCCTGTTTTCCTGGACTTGTAACTTGGAGAATGAAAGGCTGATGAAGATATGAATATGCTATAAGAAAATGACATAAAGTTCATAAGAATCCGCTTGGATAAATTTCTACCCTTGACAAATGTTTCAGGAGTTGGCTGAGCATGGGCATATGCACCTAAGATAATTCAAATTCATCTGGCTCCTCATTGACACATTATGACAAAGAACTAAAGTCCATCTTCCAAAGAACTCTGAAGCACTGACCTTGGATATTCAATTTTCTATTGCTATGACAACTCAGAGACCTTGTCTAGTTCAGAAAATGCAAAGAAATAGTCAGCTCAGTTACCATGGACAAGCCAGAATTCAGGAGATTTCAGTCTTACACATGGCCCTAATTCTGACAATTAGAGAGATGTTGAGTACTCAGCTTGCACATCCAAAAACATAGTTATACTTTCACCTCCTTGAATATGAAGACTCATTAGACCAGAGAGTTGATGAACTTTAACGTCAAGAAAAATGATGCCTATGTAAAAGCATATTGAATACCCAGCAGAACATCTCTGGTTATGTCTCTGTTACCAAATTCTGTAGATCTCAGGCCCTATAAATTCAGACATTAAGAGGATTATGCTCCCCAAAAGGCCATTCAGAGTAAAGTTATTTCTATTCATCCCCGTTACTTTGAGAACAATCTGCCAAACACAAATTAACTGCCCAAGAAAACTGACCAAAAATATCTTTGTCCCCAAAGCTATAATATCTTAATTTTATCTTGGTTGGTTTTCACTAGCCAAAACCATAAATCCTAGACTATCTCCATCAAAGCTAGTGCCAAATTACAAATATCTCCTCTGGCTGTCCTCTGAGAGATGGCTACTATTCAGGCTTCTATCAACTATGTGGAAAGAAAAGACTAATTATAGCCTAGGCAATAAAAGTCAATAGAAAGAAATCATTTTTGAAAGTGCCTTAGATGATACCTTTGATACCAGCCTTGTTTTTCATTAGAAAAGGTAAGTATACCTGTTCATATTAATGCAATGGCAGAACTATGAGAACTAACAAACTTAGAAGCAATTAATCTGTTGATAAAGTTAGCATGAGCTAATATATAGGCTCACGGCTGCCACTCACAACCTGGATTCATATTGAGTGTTTCAAGAATGAGTTAGAGTTTGAGCTTGTCACTTCGCTTCCTTATACCAGGAATGTTATTTTGAACATCGCCTTCAGTTCAGTTCAGTTCAGTCACTCAGTGGTGTCCGACTCTGCAACCCCATGAATCACAGCACGCCAGGCCTCCCTGTCCATCACCAACTCCCAGAGTTCACTCAAACTCACATCCATCAAGTCAGTGATACCATCCAGCCATCTCATCCTCTGTCATCCCCTTTTCCTCCTGCCCCCAACCCCTCCCAACATCAGAGTCTTTCCAATGAGTCAGCTCTTCATATGAGGTGGCCAAAGTACTGGAGTTTCAGCTTTAGCATCATTCCTTCCAAAGAAATCCCAGGGCTGATCTCCTTCAGAGTGGATTGACTGGATCTCCTTGCAGTCCAGGGGACTCTCAAGAGTCTTCTCCAGCACCACAGTTCAAAAGCATCAGTTCTTCGGCACTCAGCCTTCTTTACAGTCCAACTCTCACATCCGTACATGACCACTGGAAAAACCATAGCCTTGACTAGACAGACCCTTGTTGACAAAGTAATGTTTCTGCTTTTGAAAATGCTATCTAGGCTGGTCATAACTTTTCTTCCAAGGAGTAAGCATCTTTTAATTTCATGGCTACAATCACCATCTGCAATGATTTTGGAGCCCAAAAAATAAAGTCTGACACTGTTTCCACTGTTTCCCCATCTATTTCCCATGACGTGATGGGACCAGATGCCATGATCTTCATTTTCTGAATGCTGAGCTTTAAGCCAACTTTTTCACTCTCCACTTTCACTTTCCTCAAGAGGCTTTTTAGTTCCTCTTCACTTTCTGCCATAAGGGTGGTGTCATCTGCATGTCTGAGGTTATTGATATTTCTCCCAGCAATCTTGATTCCAGCTTGTGTTTCTTCCAGTCCAGCATTTCTCATGATGTACTCTGCATAGATGTTAAATAAGCAGGGTGACAATACACAGCCTTGACATACTCCTTTTCCTATTTGGAACGAGTCTGTTGTTCCATGTCCAGTAATAATTGTTGCTTCTTGACCTTGAGCCTTGAGACATCATAAAAAACATACAACATAAAAAACATAAAAAGAACAAATGAAGCTCAAAGTTAGAAGGAAGGAAGTGAAGATTAGAGCAAAAATGAAGATTAAAAAGACAAGTTAAAAGATCAATGAAACTAAGAGTTGACTCTTTGAAAAGGTAAATAAAACTGACAAACTTTAGTTAGACTCACCAGGAAAGAAAGATAATTCAAATAAATTAAATCAAAAATGAAAGAAGAGATGTTACAACTGATACCACAGAAACAGAAATATTCATAAGAAATTACTACAATTATATGTAAACCAACTGGGAAAAAAAACTGATTAAAAACAATAAATTCCTAGAAACATACAACTTGCCAAGACTGAGTCATGATGAAATTGAAAATCTGAGCAGATAATTTACTAGTAAGGAGACTAAGTCTATAGTCAAAAACCTTTCAACAAATGAAAGTCCAGGACCAGTTGGCTTTACTGTTGGTTTGTGCCAAGCATTCAAAGAAGAATTGAATTATTGATAATACCAATCTTTCTCAGTCTTTTTAAATAGAAAGGGAGTAATTCTTCCTAACATGTTTCATGAAGTCAACATTACTCTGATGCCAAAACCAGACAAATATACCAAAAAGAGACAGATTACAAGCCAATATCGCTGATGAACATAGATGCAAAAATCCTTAACAAATTAAGAGAAAAACACATTCAACAGTGCATTAAAAGAATTACACAACATGATCAAATGGGATTTATTCCAGGGATGCAAAGATAGTTCAACAGCACAGTCAATTTGACACACATCATTAAGATGAAGGATAAAAATAATATAATCATCTCAATAGGTATTAAAAAAAGCATTTAGGAAAATTCAACATCCATGTATGATAAAATCTCTCAGTAAAATAGGTATAAAGGAAATGTACTTCAACATATGTAGGGCCATATATAACAAGTACACAGCTAATAACACACTCAACAGTAAAAATTGAGACTTTTTCCTCTAAGATCAAAAGCAAGACAAGGATGTTCATACTAACTACTTCTATTCAATATAGTATTGAGGGTCTTAACCAGAGCAATTAGGCAAGAAAAAGAAATAAAAGGCATCCAAACTGGAAAGGAAGAAGTAAAACTATCACTGTTTGCAGACAACATGATATAATATATATACTGTAGATTGTCAGGCTCCTCTGTCCATGGAATTCTCCAGGCAAGAATACCAGAGTGGGTAGCCATTCCCTTCTCCAAGGGATCTTCCAGACCCAGGGATTGAACTCGGGTCTCTTGCATTGCAGGCAGATTCTTTACCATCTGAGCCACAAGGGAAGCCCATATATAATATATATAAGTGTGTGGAACTCCATAAAATGCACTACTGGAACTAAAAATGAATTTGCATGATATAAAATCAATACACAAAAATCTATTGAGTTTCTATATACTAATAATAAATTATCAGAAAGAGAAATTAAGAAAACTATCTCATTTAAAACTGTGTCTTAAGGAAAAAATACCTAAGAATGAATTTAAGGATGTGAAAGACATGCATATTGAAAAGTATAAAACATTAATGAAAGAAATTGAAGAAGGAACAAATAAATGGAAAGATATTCTATGCTCATGAATTGGGAAAATTAATACTGTTAAATGTCTGTATACCCAATATAATCTATAGACTCAATGAAATTTCCTATCAAAATTCTAATAGCATTCTTCACAGGTTTGGAAACAAATAATCTTAAAATTTGTATGAAACTACAAAAGACAACAAATATCCAAGCAATCTTGAAAAAGAACCAAGCTGGAGATATCATGCTCCCTGATTTTAAACAATATTACAAAGCTATTATAATTAAAACAACATAATATTTGCATAAAAGGCAAACAGATCAGTAAAACAGAATAGAGAGTTCAGAATTAAATCCACGCATACATGGGCAATTATTCAGTTTATGACCAAGAGAAAGGACAGTCTTTTTAAAAATGGTGGTGGGAAAAATGGATAGCCACATGCAAAAGAATGAAACTGAAAGTGAAAAGTAAAAAGTTGCTTAGTCGTGTCCGATTCTTTGCAACCCCATGAACTGTAGCCCACCAGGTTCCTCCGTCCATGGGATTCTCCAGGCAAGAATCCTGGAGTGGGTTGCCATTTCCTTCTCCAGGGGATCTTCCTGACCCGGGGATCAAACCCAGGTCTCCTGCATTAGAGGCAGATGCTTTAACCTTTGAGCCACCAGGGAAGCACTATATCATATACAAAAATTAACACAAAATGAATTTAGGATCGAAAAATAAAACTTGAAACTATAAAATTACTAGAAGAAAACATGGGCAGGAAATTTCTTAACATTGGTCTTGAGGATTTTTTAAAAATCTGATACAATGGCAAAAACAACAAAAGCAAAGATAAAAAAGTGGGACTACATCAAACTAAAAAGCTTCTGCACAACAAAGGAAGCCATCAACAAAATGAAAAGGCAATCTATCAAAAAGAGAAAATATTTTCAAGTCATATATCAGGTGAAGTGTTAATACCGAAAACACGTAGAACTCATAAACTCAATAACTAAAAAAAAGCATTTAAAAATAAGATAAAGATCTGAATAAACATTTTTCTAGAGAAGACATACAGATGACCAATAGGTACCTTAAAAATGCTCTTTATCATTAATCATCAGGGAAATGCAAAGCAAATCTGCAATGATCATGTCCATTAATGGATAAATGAAGAAACTGAGATACACACACACACACACACACACACACACACACACACACACACATATATTTAACTTCTATGCAGAGTACATCATGAGAAATGCTGGACTGGAAGAAACACAAGCTGGAATCAAGATTGCAAGGAGAAATATCAATAACCTCAGATATGCCGATGACACCACCCTTATGGCAGAAAGTGAAGAGGAGCTAAAGGGCCTCTTGATGAAGGTGAAAGAGGAGAGTGAAAAAGTTGGCTTAAAGCTCAACATTCAGAAAACGAAGATCATGGCATCCGGTCCCATCACTTCATGGGAAATAGATGGGGAAACAGTGGAAACAGTGTCAGACTTCATTTTGGGGGCTCCAAAATCACTGCAGATGGTGACTGCAGCCATGAAATTAAAAGACGCTTACTCCTTGGAAGAAAAGTTATGACCCACCTAGATAGCATATTCAAAGCAGAGACATTACTTTGCCGACTAAGGTCCGTCTAGTCAAGGCTATGGTTTTTCCTGTGGTCATGTATGGATGTGCGAGTTGGACTGTGAAGAAGGCTGAGTGCCGAAGAATTGATGCTTTTGAACTGTGATGTTGGAGAAGACTCTTGAGAGGCCCTGGGACTGCAAGGAGATCCAACCAGTCCATTTTGAAGGAGATCAACCCTGGGATTTCTTTGGAAGGAATGATGTTAAAGCTGAAACTCCAGTACTTCGGCTACCTCATGCGAATTGTTGACTCATTGGAAAAGACTCTGATGTTGGGAGGGATTGGAGGCAGGAAGAGAAGGGGATTACAGAGGATGAGATGGCTGGATGGCATCACGGACTCTATGGACATGAGTCTGAGTGAATTCCGAGAGATGGTGATGAACAGGGAGGCCTGGCGTGCTGCAATTCATGGGGTCGCAAAGAGTGGAACACAACTGAGCGACTGAACTGAACTGATATACATATATGTATATGTGTATATGTGTGTGTGTGTGTGTGTGTGTGTGTATAGTTACATACAGCAGCCCACCAGGCTCCTCTGTCCCTGGGATTCTCCAGGCAACAACACTGGAGTAGGTTGCCATTGCCTTCTCCAATGCATGAAAGTGAAAAGTGAAAGGGAAGTCGCTCAGTCGTGTCTGACTGTTCTCGACCCCATGGACTGCAGCCTACCAGGCTCCTCTGTCCATGGGATTTTCCAGGCAAGAGTTCTGGAGTGCGGTGCCATTCCCTTCTCCATGGTTATATAATATTCAGGCATAAAAAGAATGAATTCTTGCCATCTGAAGCAACATAAGTGGACCTCAAGGGTATTATGTTAAGCAAAATAAGTCAGATGGGGAACAACAAATATTGTATATCTCCTACATGTGGAATTTCAAAAAAAAAAAAAAGGAACAACAACAAAACAGCAAGCTCATGGGTACAGAGAACATATTGGCCCTTGCAAGAGGAAGGGAGTGGAACAGTGGGAGAAATGCTTTTTGTGTTGAAGTTTAAAGAAATTAAAAATTTTGTTTCTTTAGGAATTAAGAAACAAAATCTTCATTACTACCAGTTAAAAAGAAAAGAAAAAGAAATAGTCTAATGAGTCACAGTAAAAGAAAGAATCTGGAAAACTGATAGTTTATAGAATGTGGTGGTCACGTTTCCTAAAATAAAATAAAAATTTAAGGATATGTGATGTTACACTTTGGCCTTCACCACCCCTAATGTTCTAGTACATTGAAAAATCTGTTCTCATTTTAAGGTTGCAAAATTCTCCCAAAGCTTTGTTTTATACCTAGAGTTATTACCTTATTTCATATCAGCTTTGTTATAACCATTATAATCACCACAGCTTAATTTAGCAGACAGTTGGAACTGAACAATGAACAATTCTCTTCAGAGGAATTAAATATGGTTATGTGATTTTCCAAGCTGATTTGAAAGATTAATTTGAGTACAAATAATATTTAAATTTCAGTATTAGCTCAGAATCATAGGTGCTTTCTTTTATTTACTTCTATATTTTGAATATCTATGATGAACTGGATTGGTCTTTTAGTTTTTAGCTCTTTATGCTTTTCAATAAAAGCAATGAATAAATCAATTTTTTAATTTCAATAAAGAGGTAAAAAGCAATCACACTGTTGGGAGAGCCTTCAATCCCAATCTACTTCTGTTTGAAAACATCCTGAGAAAGAATGGTTTTGGGATTTATGCCCTCAACCCCAGAGAAAAGAATATCAAACTCAAAAGATCACTTTCCATTTTTTCAAGACTTTTCTCAAAAAGGTAAAATTTCAGCTGGACTTCTAAGACAAATGGTATTTCAAGGAAAGGTATTACACACAATAAGTCCTTGGAATGCATAGTTCCATAACTTCAGAGAGTTTCTGAGTTGAGAGTTTTATCACCCTCACCAAGGCCCCAAGTTTTTACCATCATTCTGTTTGAATATCCTTAGCATCTCTTCTCTGTCCTCAGACTAGCTGCCCTCGGGGTTGTCAGTTGGCCTGCAAAGTTCCAGAAGCCGTACCTATGAATAGCAACACCCTTTTTTGGTACCTTTTTAAAAACGAGGAGTCCTATTTCAAAAGCTGCTAGCAGACACACCTCTTCTCTTTGGTCAGAACTGGATCATATAAATAACTAACCCTATCTATTAGAAAATGGAATTATCAATACTTTGATAATTTAAGTAAATGCAAATGAACCTCATTTTTTTAAAAAAGTGAAGTCACTCAGTTGTGTCTGACTCTGTGACCACATGGACTGTAGCATACCAGGCTCCTCCATCCATTGGATTTTCCAGGCAAGAGTACTGGAGTGGGTTGCCATTTGAACCTCATAGTTGGTGATAAAGCCACCTTCCTCACATTCAGTTGCATGAAGGAAGCAGCTGTACAAAGAATCCTGGAGATCTGTCAATAGAGAAGAAGGGGAATAAAAAGTCAGTAGGCAACCAACTGTGTCCTCTACACTAATTAAGGAAAAAAATGCTTTATTTTTTATAAATTTTAATTACATGGATTTATTCATTCACATAACTTGAAAAAAGCAGTAAGTGGAGATGTTTAAATAAAAAACAAAAAACTTTTGCCCTATACCTCCCAATTTCTAGTTTTTCATACAGGAGTAACAATTTTTAACTTTTAAAGCTATTTCTAAAATTGTATTTCTGATGATTACTTTCAGTCTTTAAGATAATGACTTCCTACTCTGACATGAGTTAATTCTCATATCATCCAAGCCCCATCCCACCAATGTGATACTTACCCTCTTTTTGCTTTTCTTTTAGTTATTTTTGTAACTTTAAATAAATGTCCACCATTTTATTTCTTTTTGTAGCTACTATAAGCAACATCTCTTGTCTTTAAACTGTCAAGGTGGATAATGTTTACATTCTTTTCCAAGGGTAAAACTATCTTCTAGATTAGCTATAGTTTGATCATAAAAATAGAATCATGTTTTGCTTGTTATTCCTTAGTAGGTACTGTTCTTTTCAGAGTCAAGTAGTTGGTTTTTATTTTTGTATAGTTTTTGAATTTTTCTGGAGTTTCTAAATTCCTTCTTATTTTCTCATTTTGCTTGCTCTATTACATTGTTAAGTAGATCTACCTTCTTCAGGATTATATCAAATGTATGAAATGTTATTTTTTTCCTAGGTGCCTCCCTCTTGAATCATCTGTTCCCTTACTTTTGTCTAAACTGCTGCAAAGCTGCCATTCTGGGACTCCTGCCAATCTCACCTACCTACAATCTATCTTTCCTTGGAGTCCATGTTGTCGGCATTCTTATTTACTCTTCTAATTTTGCTAAAGTATATCCTCAGCTAAGGCCCTAGGAAAGTTTGTCTGGGAAGTAAACTCATTTAATTTCTGTAAGCATCTTCTTTACTCATTCTGATGAGAATTTTACTTCAGTTCAGTTCAGTCACTCAGACGTGTCCGACTCTTTGCAACCCCATGAATCGCAGCACGCCAGGCCTCCCTGTCCATCACCATCTCCCGGAGTTCACTCAGACTCACGTCCATCAAGTCTGTGATGCCATCCAGCCATCTCATCCTCTGTCATCCCCTTCTCTTCCTGCCCCCAATCCCTCCCAGCATCAGAGTCTTTTCCAGTGAGTCAACTCTTCTCATGAGGTGGCCAAAGTACTGGAGTTTCAGCTTTAGCATCATTCCTTTCAAAGAAATCCCAGGGTTGATCTCCTTCAGAATGGACTGGTTGGATCTCCTTGCAGTCCAAGGGACTCTCAAGAGTCTTCTCCAACACCACAGTTCAAAAGCATCAATTCTTCGGCACTCAGCCTTCTTCACAGTCCAACTCTCACATCCATACATGACCACAGGAAAAACCATAGCCTTGACTAGACAGACCTTTGTCGGCAAAGTACTGTCTCTGCTTTTAATATACTATCTAGGTTGGTCATAACTTTTCTTCCAAGGAGTAAGCGTCTTTTAATTACATGGCTGTGGTCACCATCTGCAGTGATTTTGGAGCCCCAGAAAATAAAGTCTGACACTGTTTCCACTGTTTCCCCATCTATTTCCCATGAAGTGATGGGACCGGATGCCATGATCTTCATTTTCTGAATGTTGAGCTTTAAGCCAACTTTTTCACTCTCCTCTTTTACTTTCATCAGGAGGCTTTTTAGCTCCTCCTCACTTTCTGCCATAAGGGTGATGTCATCTGCATATCTGAGGCTCTTGATATTTCTCCTGACAATCTTGATTCCAGCTTGTGTTTCTTCCAGTCCAGCGTTTCTCATGATGTACTCTGCATAGAAGTTAAATAAGCAGGGTGACAATATACAGCCTTGACGTACTCCTTTTCTTATTTGGAACCAGTCGGTTGTTCCATGTCTAGTTCTAACTGTTGCTTCCTAGCCTGCATACAAATTTCTCAAGAGGCAGGTCAGGTGGTCTGGTATTCCCATCTCTTGAAGAATTTTCCACAGTTTATTGTGATCCACACAGTCAAAGGCTTTGGCATAGTCAATAAAGCAGAAATAGATGTTTTTCTAGAACTCTCTTGCTTTTTGATGACCCAGTGGATATTGGCAATTTGATCTCTGGTTCCTCTGCCTTTTCTAAAACCAGCTTGAATATCAGGGAGTTCACGGTTCACGTATTGCTGAAGCCTGGCTTGGAGAATTTTGAGCATTACTTTACTAACATGTGAGATGAGTGCAATTGTGTGGTAGTTTAAGCATTCTTTGGCATTGCCTTTCTTTGGAATTGGAATGAAAACTGACCTTTTCCAGTCCTGTGGCCACTGCTGAGTTTTCCAAATTTGCTGGCATATTGAGTGCAGCATTTTCACAGCATCATCTTTCAGGATTTGAAACAGCTCAACTGGAATCCCATCACCTCCACTACTTTTGTTCATAGTGATGCTTTCTAAGGCCCACTTGACTTCACTTTCCAGGATGTCTGGCTCTAGATTAGTGATCACATCATCATGATTATCTGGGTCGTGAAGATCTTTTTGTACAGTTCTTCCGTGTATTCTTGCCATCTCTTCTTAATATCTTCAGCTTCTGTTAGGTCCAGACCATTTCTGTCCTTTATCGAGCCCATCTTTGCATGAAATGTTCCCTTGGTATCTCTAATTTTCTTGAAGAGATCTCTAGTCTTTCCCATTCTGTTCTTTTCCTCTATTTCTTTGCACTGATTGCTGAGGAAGGCTTTCTTATCTCTTCTTGCTATTCTTTGGAACTCAGGATTCAGATGCTTATTTTTTCCTTTTCTCCTTTGCTTTTCACCTCTCTTCTTTTCACAGTTATTTGTAAGGCCTCCTCAGACAGCCATTTTGCTTTTTGCATTTCTTTTCCATGGGGATGGTCTTGATCCCTGTCTCCTGTACAATGTCACGAACCTCAGTCCATAGTTCATCAGGCACTCTATCTATCAGATCTAGGCCCTTAAATCTATTTCTCACTTCCACTGTATAAGCATAAGGGATTTGATTTAGGTCATACCTGAATGGTCTAGCCGTTTTCTCTACTTTCTTCAATTTCATAAAATCCTTGGGGAATACCCTGGCAGTTCAGTGGTTAGGATAATATTTACCATATTATAATAATATTTACTATATATTTTCTTTTAGTATCCAGTATTGCAGATGTGAAATTAATATTAGTCTGAGTCTCATTCCTTTATAAGTGAACACCCTTTATTCTCTGGAAGATTTTAGAATTTTTCATTTACTCTGGCATTGTAAAATGTCATTGATATGTCTAGTAGCATTTTTATAATTTGTGGTATTTAAACCCTTTCAGTCTGAGAGCACTTGTACTTCATCTGTAGGAATTTATCTTTTAACATTTGCTCTATCCTTCTACATATTTTCTCTGTATCTCCTGTTAGTCAAATGACTACCTCCATTTTCAGTCCTCTCATCTTTTTCATTTAGTTTTTCTATTTGTTTATTTTTTTAGGTAGTGAAAAAAGTTCCTAAAACTTATATTCCAATTGTATGATTGGAATTTTTATATATTAATGTTTTTACTAATGTTTTTATTTTCAAAAAATATATATTTTTTATTCTCTACTTACTTATTTTTCAAGCCTCTTCTGATCTAATTACAAAGATAATGTTTTCTTAAGTTGTTCTGAGGGTCCTGAGTTATTTTAAAGATTACTTCTATACCAGAAGTGAAATCTTCTATATCTTAGTTTCTGTTAGGGTTATATTTTCTTATTGATTTTTTTTCTTTCCTCTGAAATGTTACAAAATTGCCTCACGCTGATTGGATGCTCTGTTTATGTGAACAGAGAAGCCATCATCAGGCTTCACCACAGAAGTGGCCAGGGAGATGGTTGGGGTGCCAGAATGCAAATCTCTTTGTTTTACAGTTTGTTTTTTTTTCTTTTTATTTTATATTGGAGTGTAGCTGATTAACAATGTTGTGATAGTATCAGGAGGACAGAAAAGGGACACAGTCATACATATACATATATCTTCTCCCCAAAAATCCCCTCCCATCTAGGCTCCCATATAACCCTGAGCAGAGCTCCCTGTGCTATGCAGTAGGACCTTGTTGGTTATTCTCTTTAAATACACCGGTATGTGCAAATCCATCCCTAACTCCCTAACTAGTCCTTCCTTTCTTCTTTCCCACCGGTAACCGTAACTTCTTCTCTAAGTCTGTGAGTCTGTTTCTGTTTTGTAAATAAGTTCATTTGTATCATTAAATAATTTCACAGTTCCAACTAGCATCCTTGGTCTCTGATTCAGATGATCTGGGTAAAGCCTGAGAGTTAACATTATAACTAGTGATCAGGTGGCAGTGACACTGACCATCCGAGAATCTTACTTTGAGAACCAGTGCTCCGTAGCTCTCTAAGGGGCTGCTGCTCCTGCCTCAGCTGACCCCACCAGCCAAATATAGTTTAGAACCCAATTTCCGTCCCTCTGCTTGATCAGCCA
This sequence comes from Nanger dama, assembly GCA_917880005.1. Taxonomy (NCBI): domain Eukaryota; kingdom Metazoa; phylum Chordata; class Mammalia; order Artiodactyla; family Bovidae; genus Nanger; species Nanger dama. Next base: position 2,783,696 of record CAKJTW010000078.1, on the reverse strand, counting down.
TCTGTCTTCTTACCTTCTTTCCATCTTCCACAAACTTACTGCGATCTCTATTCTACTAATGGTCCACCCCCAAATGTTTCATTAAGGGTGATACTTTGTTTTGCTTTTGTTTGTTTTCTTTACCTTTGTTTCCTTTAATGACTTCTGAGAAAAGAGAAAATATAAACGTATGTCATCTGTCTGCCTTGTTGAGTCAAAACCATTCATTTCAATGCATAAGAATATCCCTACAACCAACATATTTGTCTTTAGATCTTTCTCTGTGTCCATTATTCTCACTATCAACTATAATTTCTGGTTAAATTTTTTTTAATCAATTCTAGTTGATTTTAAGTATATAAAGGAAGGTACATGGGGAATAGGAGATATTTTTAAGTAACTCAAAAATAGAAGGTAGCATAGTTGATCTAGATGTTTACCAAGACTGATTTCTCTTCTTCTGGGACACCCAGAAAATCTCCATGTTGTTAGTTCCTAATGATGCATTATGAGTAAAAACGATGTATATCACCTCTAGGATGTGGTTAAGAAGCAGATAGACCTTCTTTACCCTCTCCTTCCTCTTCAGAGGGCCTCTCTCTGAGGCATTGATGATAATAGAGCCACAAGATGGAAAGAAACTGGATCTTTGAAAGACTAGCACAAAGAAAGGGTCAAAATTTTTATTGGATTGCTATGTGCTAAGCCACTGAAATCTTAGAGTATATCTTACAGAAAATTACTTTACCCTTATTAATAAATCAAATGATTAAATAAGGTCCTTCTTGAGTCTATAAATGGTTTAGAATAAACTAACTCTGTGTTACACTATTTTCTGTATGAACTTCTGATTTATGAGAGCTACAGTTCCACATAGAACTTCACCACAACAATATACTAAGTCTTTTTTAGTTGACATATTGCTTAAAATTTGGTCTTATGAATCTGAAGACAATGTTCTTGTTTCATCTCCACTTTAATAAATAAGGTCTAAGATTTGCAGTGATGATGAACTGAGTGAGATAATAGATAAAAGTACTTTCCAAAATTAAAAATGTGATAAAAGTGTTACACAATAAACTTTTCTTAGGCACAAGGGTGAATTAGAGATAATTCTAAATTTCTCTTTGTATTAATTTGTTGAAGAAAATTGTAACTTTTAGATTCTTTCCAAAAGGAAGCAGCCTGGAGGTAATAAGAGAACTTAAATTAGCTTTATTAGCTCAACTCTTGACTTAGTACCACTGCATTATTGTAAGAAACTTACTTTTTACATTATGCAATTTTATAAATATGAGAAATTTTAATTAAACATCACCAGTGCTTTAAACCATCGGAAATTCTGAGGTTCCAACTGCAGTATGGCATAAGTAATCTAAGATGATTGAGGACCCTGAAGACCAAATGAGGTTAATCAGGCATATTTCTACTTTGTAATTGAACCACTGTCTTCATGCCACATGCCTAGACTGGCCCCTTGAAAATGAGTTATCCTCTAGCCTTGAGTGTCAATGTTAAGATCTGTCTCCAAAGAGAGAGGATAAGAGAAAAAGATTTTCAAGAGCACTTCAATTCTTCTGTGGATGTGACATTCAATTAGCCATTTTAAAAAAATCTCAAATTTCTACATTTAACCTAGAAAATGTGTATTAAACACCTTAGATATATCATATTATGGAAGGTAGTCATAATGTGAGGGTAGGGAGTTGCTTGCAGAAAATTTAGTTCTTAAAAGCTTTATGTTCGTAAGACAAGTTTTCTGTTTCCTGTACAATAAAACCTAAAATATTCATGCCTTAAATCAGTACCAGGAGGATTCACAAAGACCCCATGAAATCTTGTCAGTTCAGACTGAGTCCACATGTGATTGTTTTGAGTGAAGGTGGCACTTTAGGGCCACTTTACTGGCACTTACTTTAGTATTCAATGGGGAATTGAAAAAGATTAAAATGTGATAAGCAAAAAAAAAAATTACTGTTAAAAAGATAGAAAAAAACTTACCTTATTTTGTTTTAAGGTGAAAATTAGAAGGGCTTTATTAACATCACTTCCCTGGTGGCTCAGATGGTAAAGCATCTGTCTACAATGAGGGATACCTGGGTTCAATCCCTGGGTTAGGAAGATCCCCTGGAAAAGGAAATGGCAGTCTACTCCAGGACTATTGCCTGGAAAATCCCATGGACAGAGGAGCCTGGTAGGCTACAGCCCATGAGGTCACAAAGTCGGACACGACTGAACGACTTCACTTTCTTTCTTTCTTTCTTTCTTTCTTTCTTTCACTTTATTAATATCTACATATAGAATAAAATTGGTGGGCTAATACAAATCATCAATATTATGCCACTAGCAAGACTAGAAAAATTTCCATTTGACAATCTTTTTGCTCCATTGATGTTGCTGTCAATATTTAAAATGGCTTTAACACTGATTATTAGTAAAGTCTGGCTCTCTCTAAATCTGAGCAAAGTTAGCTGTTTACTAAGCACTCTCTATTAAAATTCAAACAATATTTACTGAACAACTACTCCATGCCACTGTGCTCATCATTGAGATAAAATTTAATAGGAGTGGTCCCTCCCCTCAAAAACCTTGAATGAGCTGGAGAAATTTTAATGACATGAAAAAATAATTAGCAACAAATGACAAATAAGTCAAATAATACAAACTCAAATAATTCAGTAATACAAATTGAAATAATACAAACAAGTTCTACTACAGTACAGAGAATGCAAAGATCACTTTCAGTTTTCTGAAGACTTTTCTCAAAGCAATGAAATTTCAGCTGGACTTCAAAGACTGGCAGCAAGAAGGAGGATGCATACTTCAGGGCAACAAAATATGTCCATAGCAACATGATAAGACCCATAGCAGTTTAAGAGCCACTGAGAGGTCAAAGGAAGCCAAGTAGGAGAGAGGGAAGAATAGAACAGTAACATTCCAAGCTGATCTGAAAAGATGATGAGTTTTGAAGACAAGAGACTTCAGTCTGGTTTCTATCCTACAAAATGAAGCTACATGACCTTGGGTAATTATTTAATCCCTCAGAGTTCCCCTTCTACATTTAAAAATGGAAATTACAGACCTAAATCACTCATCTGTGAATCACTGAATGTGAAGGTGAAATAAAGTAATATGAAAGTAATATATGTAAAACCCCTAGCAAATTGAGCTTCAACATGTTAGTACCTCCTTTCTGTAATACTCCAACTATTTATTTACTTACTTATTTATTTATTTACTCCAACTATTTACTCCAGTATTTATTTCCACCAGGCTCCTCTGTCCATGGAATTCTCCAGGCAAGAATCCTGGAGTGGGTTGCCATTTCCTTCTCCAGAGGATCTTCCCGACCCAGGGATAGAACCCAGGTCTCCCACATTTCAGGCAGACACTTTAACCTCTGGGAAACCCTTCATAAGTAATGGATTGATATATTTGCTTTCAGATCAAAATTATTATCTGATACTACTAGCTAAAAGATATACCAAGGATCAGTTCATCAGCTTCTTTTGGGAGTTGGGGATTAAAAAAATTACTAAGAAATTCTGTATTAAATAAAAAGGTTTACTCAGCTCAAAGCATATCTTAGTCAACTTCTCATATTTCTCTTTCAAAAGCAGTGGTCAAAGAGCGAGAAATTCTATTCTCATTTTTTTTTCAGTTTTATTGAGAAATAATTTAAATACATCCTGTGTAAGTTAAAGGTGTAGGGCATGATGGTTTGATTCACATGTATTGTGAAATGATTACCAGAATAGATTCAGTTAACATCTATGTTCTCATAATACAATAAAAATAAAAGAAGGAAAAACTTTCTCTTTGTGATGAGAACTCATAAGGTTTACTTTCAACATCTTTCTATATACAGACAGCAGGGTTAGCTATAGGCATTGTGTTGTACACTGCATGCTTAGTGTTAATTTATCTTGTAACTGGAAGTTTATACCCTTAGACTACCATCCTCCAATCTCCACTTCCCACATCTTCCACCTACAGTAACCATAAGTCTGATTTCTTTTTCTATGAGTTTCGTGGTGGTGTTTGTTTTTAATATTCCATATATATGTGAAATCATATAGTATGCTTTTCTCTGACTTATTTCACTTAAGTGAAAATCCATCCACAATATAGAAAATGGTAGGATGTCCTCATTTTAATGGCTGTATACAATGGTAATAATTTTAATGTTATATACAAACAATGGAATATTATCTATATGTCACAACTTTGTTAGCTATTCATCCATCAGTGAATGCTTAGGCTGTAGCCATGTCCTGGCTATTGCATATAATGCTGCTACAAACACGAGGGTTCCAGTACCTTTTCAAGTTATTGTTTTTACTTCCTTTGGATATATTCCCAGAAGTAGAATTCCTGGATCAAGTGGTGAAAAATGAAACTGTTAGTCACTCAGTTGGGTGACGTTTTGTGACCCCATGGACAGTAGCCTGCCAAACTCCTCTGTCCATGTAACTCTCCAGGCAAGAATACTGGAGTGGGTTGCTATTCCCTTCTTCAGGGAATCTTCCTGACCAGGGATCAAACCCGGGTCTCCTGCATTGAAGGCAGATTCTTTACCATTTGAGCCAGGAGGGAAGCCTGGATCATACAGCAACTTTAATTTTAATCTTCCATATTGTTTTCTGTAGTGGCTGTACCTGTATTACCATTTAATACCCAAACCTTATAGATAAGAATTATATGATATAATAAAAATAATCTATACAGAAATTTTATAAATGCTAACTAACATGAAACATAACTTTCTGGATTTCAACATTTTCATAGAAATAATTAAATGAATAAATTTGCTCTAGCTAGGTGCCATGATTGCTATGAAAAGTAACATATGATAACGTAGGTGAAGATGCCTTGAAATTTACAGTTGGTAAAGAATCCACTTGCAATGCAGGAGACCTGGTTCAACTCCTGGGTCAGGAAAATCCACTGGACAAGGGATATGTTCCCACTCCAGTATTCTTCAGCTTCCCATGTGGCTCAGCTGGTAAATAATCTACCAGCAATGTGGGAGACCTGGGTTCAATCCCTAATTGGGAAGATCCTCTGGAAAAGGGAAAGGCTACTCACCTCCAGTATTCTGGCCTGGAGAATTCCATGAACTGTTCAGTTCAGTTCAGTTCAGTTCAGTCGCTCAGTCATGTCTGACTCTTTGTGACCCATGAATCACAGCACGCCAGGCCTCCCTGTCCATCACCATCTCCCGGAGTTCACTCAGACTCATGTCCATTGAGTCAGTAATGCCATCCAGGCATCTCATTCTCTGTTGTCCCCTTCTCCTCCTGCCCCCAATCCTTCTCAGCATCAGAGTCTTTTCCAGTGAGTCAACTCTTCGCATGAGATGGCCAAAGTACTGGAGTTTCAGCTTTAGCATCATTCCTTCCAAAGAAATCCCAGGGCTGATCTCCTTCAGAATGGACTGGTTGTTTCTCCTTGCAGTCCAAGAGACTCTCAAGATTCTTCTCCAATACCACAGTTCAAAAGCATCAATTCTTCAGCACTCAGCTTTCTTCACAGTCCAACTCTCACATCCATACATGACCACAGGAAAAACCATAGCCTTGACTAGATGGACCTTTGTTTGCAAAGTAATGTCTCTACTTTTGAATATGCTGTCTAGGTTGGTCATATTTTTTCTTCCAAGGAGTAAGCATTTTAATTTCATGGCTGCGGTCACCATCTGCAGTGATTTTGGAGCCCCCAAAATAAAATCTGACACTGTTTCCACTGTTTCCCCATCTATTTCCCATGAAGTGATGGGTCCAGATGCCATGATCTTCATTTTCTGAATGTTGAGCTTTAAGCCAACTTTTTCACTCTGCTCTCTCACTTTCATCAAGGGGTTCTTTAGTTCTTCTTCACTTTCTGCCATAAGGGTGGTGTCATCTGCATATCTGAGGCTCTTGATATTTCTCCTGGCAATCTTGATTCCAGCCTGTGTTTCTTACAGTCCAGCATTTCTCATGATGTACTCTGCATAGAAGTTAAAGAAGCAGTGTGACAATATACAGCCTTGACATACTCCTTTTCCTATTTGGAACCAGTCTGCTGTTCCATATCCAGTTCTAACTGTTGCTTCCTGACCCGCATATAGGTTTCTCAAGAGGCAGGTCAGGTGGCCTGGTATTCACATCTCTTTCAGAATTTTCCACAGTTTCTTGTGATCCACACAGTCAAAGGCTTTGAACTGTATGGGGTCTCAGAGTCAGACACAGCTGAGTGACTTTCACTTGAAAACTCACCAGATCCATTGAGGTATTGAACATTCACTCAGAGCCATTCTCTCTAGTCATTGTTAGATGTAGCCCTCTTCACCCTCTAATTCCAACAATTCATGTAGACACATTGTTCATAACCTTTGCATTTCAAAGTAATTCCAAGCATATCTCCTCTCAATAAGTACTAGCTTTCTTTGACATAGTTTCATTCTGATTAAAGTTATTCACCACTGTTAATAGACTGTAGGAGAGCATTTGCAGGTTTATCCAGCCATGAGATCAGATGGAAAACTAGGTTGTATCATGGGCAATGCACAGGCTTTAGAATTAAACCGAATTATTTTTGGTCTCTGACTCACTGGCACTTACCAGCAATGTGTCGTTGAGCAATTTAACCTCTCTAAAGAACTTCCATGTAAAATGGGAAAACATGTTTCTTACAAACTGTAAAATCTAGCACCTAATAAGTCCTAAATGTTCCATTTGTTCCCTCTTTCTGAGTATATAAACAGAATTCAACTCTACTTTATAGCAATAAAGTAACTGTTGTGTTAATTTATTAGGCCTAGGCTGCTACAAATCATGTCATTCACTGATTAAGGATGATGATTATGAAGGAAAAGAAGAAGAAAAGGGCAAGAGAAAGGAGGAGAAAGCTTCATAATAAAGCACAATAACATAGCAACCTGGAACTGGATTCCTTTCTTCTGGATCTTAATGTTGTACATTTTTATATGATCTCAGTATTTGATGCTTTTGAATTGTGGTGCTCGAGAAGACTCTTATGAGTCCCTTGGACTGCAAGGAGATCAAACTAGTTAATCCTAAAGGAAATTAGCCCTGAATATTGGAAGGACTGATGCTGAAGCTGAAGTTCCAATACTTTGGCCACCAGATGCAAAGAGCCAACTCATTGGAAAAGATTCTGCTGCTGGGAAAGATTGAGGGCAAAAGGAGAAGAGGGTGGCAGAGGATGAGCTGGTTAGATAGCATCACTGACTCAATGGACATGAAATTGAGCAAATTCCAGGAGATAGGGAAGGACAGGGAAGCTTGGTGTGCTGCATTCCATGGGGTCACAAACAGTCAGACATGACTTAGCAACTGAACAACTACTATTGGTAGCTCAGACTGTAAAGAATCCATCTGCAATGCAGGAGACCTGAGTTCAATCCCTGGGTTGGGAAGATCCGCTGGAGAAGGGAATGGCTGCCCACTCTAGTACTCTTGGCTGGAGAATTCCATTGACAGAGGAGCCTTGCAGGCTACAGTCCATGGGATTGCAAAAAGTCAGACATGACTGAATGACTAACACACTTCTGGATCTTAATCTTGTACATTTTTATATGATTTCAGTACCATGTATATACTTCCTGGTATCCGATACAAAGTCAACTGGATATATAAAACTCAGAACCCACAGCTGTTGCTAACATTATTATATCACTTTTTATTTTTATCTCCCTAACCACCCCTAAGATGGATGAAGTAAATGAGTCTGAAGTCTAAGTAGGTGTCTATGCTAAATTTTGCACTGAATTTGTAAGTAGATTAAGCATGAATTTCAATAGGGTTCCATGTACTTTTGCCCTTTCTTCACTGTTTTACAATTGAGGTTAATTTAGCTCGTGAATAATGAGGTAATATCAGGAGAAAATGCTTTGTCTTTTAGATGATTAAGATAAAATAACTGACTCATCCTCCGAAAACTGACATAATTTTGGCAAATATAAAAATGTAAACATTTTACATAATAAAGCACCACATCTAGAGTCTTCTCCAACAACCCTAGATTTCTCTGCCAGCCAAGTTTATCTACATTTTACCTTATCATTATCATTAAACTGACATTTTTTCATTATATTTATGTATGAAATAATAATCTATTATTTGTGAATTATTTATAATATACACAGTGAGTAACTATCACAAATTTAACCAGTCTATGGAGTCCTAACTTCACTTTTAACAGCCAAGACACAGTGGTCCAAGTCAATAGCCAATTTGACTCAGTGTTTCATCAACTTTATCTTTTCAACTGTTGTTGTTGTTTAAGTTTTTAAGTGGAAATCCTTTCCTCTCATTGAAAATGAAAATGAAACATTGAAAGTCACTAACATTTTGGAACAACTAGAGAGTTTATCACTGGGGATCATTTAAATGTGTCTCAAGACAATTTTGTTGCAGCTGGCCCCTAAGCCAGCATCGGGTACTGAGAAGTTCTCCCACCCTTCATCAGGCTCTACTGGTCAGGAACTTTTTCTGACGTCACTACATCTCCCAAGGTTGCAGGCATGCATGCTAAGTTGCCTCAGTCATGTCAGATTCTTTCTGACCCTAGGGATTGTAGCCCACCAGGCTCCTCTGTCCATGAGATTCTCCAGGCAAGAATACTGGAGTGGGTTGCCATGCCCTTCTCCATGGACCAAACCCGCGACTCTCCTGCATTAGTAGACAGCTTCTTTACCATCAATGCCACCTGGGAAACCCCTTCCCAAGGTTTTGGCTATTGAATTGTAAGTAAAACCAGGTCCATAATTTCACAATCTAGACAACGTTATGCTGAAACAATTCTAGGCTGCTTTCTTTCCTGAAGTTTTTCCTCCTAGTTTCTCATCAAACTTTTCAAGTCCTTCCCACAATCTACATCCCAGCTCTACATCATCTGAAAATAATGGAACTAAGATAACACAGCCTCAGCTCCCCAAGAACAGGAAATGATATGCAGATATGGAGACATGAAACTAAAGTTCAGGGGAATATATCCCAATTGTCAGTGTAGGCTACAAAAAAAAAAGGCAAATTAAAAAACAAATATCTGTATTACATTGCTCTACAGAATACTGTTTTTCAGGCTGAAGTGTTAACATCTGGAGTGTTTCACTGTTTTCAGGTCTTCCACAAGAATAAGAGGTGGGAACATAGTCTTTATTTGCCTAAGTAAAAGAATTCTTTCAAGGATTAAATTTTTCCGCCAGGATCAGTGAGTCACACTTCTTCAAAGCTCCCATCTTCGAGGGAGGAAACAGTTTATAATGTATTAAACAGCAAGGAGGCGGTTATTGTTGTCGTTTAGCTTAATAAAAAGGATAAGTACAAGTTTCATCTTCACCACCTGCTGAGAACCCATCACTATGTGCTAAAAATATATCTGATCTGATGATTGAGAAATGCAGAAGCAGACCCACAAGTGCTAAACAATTTGTCCTACAGAATGTAACCTAGCATATGGAAATACAAAAGCTATTACTTGTACTTCTTTTTTCAAATCCAGTAAGCTTCTATCTGTTTTGTGTTTGGACACGTAAGCCCTCAAGAATGGTTGACAAGGTGGTCAGAATCTAAATTTTACCTTGCTTTATCCTTGCATTGAAAAATCTGTCTCCTTTTCTGTTTGAAGCTCTCTCGATTACACGTCAGTGATCTTCTCCTCTGTAAAACTTCCACTGAGTATTTCACACCAGCTATGTTGCTTGTGCCCTATTTCACTGACAATGTTTATGTGACTGTGCATTACACAGAAGACAGAGGTCTTAATTTCATTTGCTTTTTTTTCTCCACTGTTTACCACATCACCTAGCATAATACTGGGCATACAGGTAGACCTTGGAGATATTTCTGGTTCAGTTCCAGAACATCACAATAAATCAGATATTGCAATGAAGCAGGTCATGTGAATTTTCTTGGTTTGCTAGTACATATGAAAGTGACTTTGTACTACACTGCAGTCTATTAAGTGTACAATAGCATTATGGCTTTTAAAAAAAGGTACACACATTAATTTTTAAACATTTTATTGCTAAAAGTTTCTAACCATCATCTGAGCCCTCAGCAAGGTGTAACCTTTTTGCTGGTAGAAAGTTTGAAATATTGCAAGAATTATCAAAATGTGACAAAGAGACATGAAGTGAGCAAATGGTGTTGGAAAATGACACTGATACGCTTGCTTGACCCAAGGTTGCCACAAACCTTAAATTGGTAAAAATGAAATATTTATGAAGCACAATAAAGCAAAGAACAATAAAATGAGGCGTGCCCATATTGTACCATCATAAAGAAGAAATAAGGATTGAATAAATGCATGAAAAGAGCGTCTACATGATGTCAGAAGAATTAGCTAGATTAATGTCTTTTAAAATTATATGTTCAATATCTTAGATTTATACACGTTTCCATGCCAATGAAGAATGTAGGTTGATTCCTTTTTTTCCCCCAAAATAAAAACAAAGGTTGAGAAGACAGTAGCAAGTAGCTCTTTAAAAGGTTTAATATAATAAAAATGTGCAGTTAGGTGACTTTTGAATAAGTAATAAATAATATAGGATGAATTAAGATGAAATAGTGTTCTAAGTTGTTTGTTGCTTCCTGGGGTTAGCTATAACCAACCATTTACATTCTTTGAGGTTCCCTCCTCCCTCCAACAAAGGTCATCAATGACCCAGAAAGAGCTGGATTTTGGAAACACTAATCACTGCATCTTAGCCCAGAGAGAAGAAAAGAGAGCAAGGGAGAAGAGGAATCTCTGTGCACAGAGCAACAGTATGATGATATTTCTTGAAATAAGACTTGCTTGACAATAGTTTTTTTAATGGATGCTAGTATTACCTTCTCCTAAAAACAACAGAATGGGAAAGACGAGAGATCAATTTAAGAAAATCAGAGATACCAATGGAACATTTCATGCAAAGACGGGTTCGATAAAGAATAGAAATGGTATGGACCTAACAGAAGCAGAAGATATTAAGAAGAAGTGGCAAGAATACACAGAAGAATTGTACAAAAAAGATCGTGACCCAGATAATAATGATGGTATGATCATTCACCTAGAGCCAGACATCTTGGGCTGTGAAGTCAAGTGGGCCTTAGAAAGCATCACTATGAACAAAGCTAATGGATGTGATGGAACTCCAGTTGAGTTATTTCAAATCCTGAAAGATGATGCTGTGAAAGTGCTGCACTCAATATGCCAGCAAATTTGGAAAACTCAGCAGTGGCCACAGGACTGGAAAAGGTCCATTTTCATTCCAATCCCAAAGAAAGGCAATGCCAAAGAATGCTCAAACTACCGCACAATTGAACTCATCTCACACGCTACTAAAGTAATGCTCAAAATTCTCCAAGCCAGGCTTCAGCAATATGTGAACTGAGAACTTCCAGATGTTCAAGCTTGTTTTAGAAAAGGCAGAGGAACCAGAGATCAAATTGCCAATATCCACTGGGTCATCAAAAAAGCAAGAGAGTTCTAGAAAAACATCTACATCTATTTCTGCTTTATTGACTATACCAAAACCTTTGACTGTGTGGATCACAAGAAACTGTGGAGAATTCTAAAAGAGATGGGAATACCAGACCACCTGACCTGCCTCTTGAGAAATCTGTATGCGGGTCAGGAAGCAACAGTTAGAACTGGATATGGAACAGCAGACTGGTTCCAAATAGGAAAAGGAGCACGTCAAGGCTGTATATTGTTACCCTGCTTCTTTAACTTCTATGCAGAGTACATCATGAGAAATGCTGGACTGTAAGAAACACAGGCTGGAATCAAGATTGCCGGGAGAAATATCAATAACCTCAGATATGCAGATGACACCACCCTTATGGCAGAAAGTGAAGAGGAACTAAAGAGCCCCTTGATGAAAGTGAGAGAGCAGAGTGAAAAAGTTGGCTTAAAGCTCAACATTCAGAAAATGAAGATCATGGCATCTGGTCCCATCACTTCATGGGAAATAGATGGGGAAACAGTGGAAACAGTGTCAGATTTTATTTTGGGGGCTCCAAAATCACTGCAGATGGTGATTGCAGGCATGAAATTCAAAGACGCTTACTCCTTGGAAGGAAAGTTATAACCAACCTAGATAGCATACTCAAAAGCAGAGACATTACTTTGCCGACTAAGGTCCATCTAGTCAAGGCTATGGTTTTTCCTGTGGTCATGTATGGATGTGAGAGTTGGACTGTGAAGAAAGCTGAGCACTGAAGAATTGATGCTTTTGAACTGTGGTGTTGGAGAAGACTCTTGAGAGTCTCTTGGACTGCAAGGAGAAACAACCAGTCCATTCTGAAGGAGATCAGCCCTGGGATTTCTTTGGAAGGAATGATGCTAAAGCTGAAACTCCAGTACTTTGGCCAACTCATGCGTAGAGTTGACTGATTGGAAAAGACTCTGGTGCTGGGAGGGATTGGGTGCAGGAGGAAAAGGGGACAACAGAGGATGAGATGGCTGTATGGCATCACTGACTCAATGGACATAAGTTTGAGTAGACTCCGGGAGACGGTGATGGACAGGGAGGCCTGGCATGCTGTGATTCATGGAGTCACAAAGAGTCAGACATGACTGAGCAACTCAACCGAACTGAAACTTCCTACTGATACATGTTCTTTACAGACACATGCATACTAATTGTCTTATCTTCCCTCTCTTCTGACTAATCTAACATAAAAACATTAATGGATACTTCATGAATTTTATCTTTTACACATATGTATTCTTTATGTTTTTTTTTTCAAATTAGATATGCCATCATACACTTCCACTAGTAATACATGGGCTCCTTTAGACTTCTACATATCAGTATAAATTTTAGAATCACCTTGTGATTTTCCACAAATAAACCTGCAGAGATTTTGATCGGAATGGCATTGAAATCTATATATTGATTCTGAAAGAATGAACATTTAGTAATACTGAGCCTTGCAATTCATGAACATATTATCATCCCATTTATGGAGGTCAGAAATATTTAATCTCACTCAGCAATATTACATATTGTAGTTTAGCATAGCAGCTTTGACTTATGTTCAACTTATTCCTAATTATTGCATATTTTATACTATTGTAAATAGATTTCCATTTGCTTGCTGCTAGCATTGGAGAAGGAAATGGCAACCCAACTAGTGTTCTTGCCTGGAGAATTCCAGAGACAGGGGAGCCTGGTAGGCTGCCATCCATGGGGTCGCACAGAGTTGGACACAACTGAAGTGACTTAACAGCAATATATGGAAAAACAGTTGATATCTCTACTCATATTGCATTCTACAATCTTAATAAATTTGCATAGTAGACCTAAATTTTTTTAGACATCTTAGATTTTTCAATGTTCAAAAATTCATATCAACCATAAACACAGATTGTTTGACTTGCTCTTTTACTGTCTATTGTAAATAATTACTTTATTTCTCTTACCTTATTACAGTGTATTAGGCAAATTCATTTATTCTGACTTTAAAAGTATTCTGTTCAGTTCAGTTCAGTCGTTCAGTCATGTCCGACTCTCTGCGACCCCATGAATCGCAGCACACCAGGCCTCCCTGTCCATCACCATCTCTTGGAGTTCACTCAGTCTCATGTCCATCGAGTCCGTGATACCATCCAGCCATTTCATCCTCAGTCGTCCCCTTCTCCTCCTGCCCTCAATCCTTCCCAGCATCAGAGTCTTTTCCAATGAGTCAGCTCTTCGCATGAGGTGCCAAAGTACTGGAGTTTCAGCTTTAGCATCATTCCTTTCAAAGAAACCCCAGGGCTGATCTCCTTCAGAATGGACTGGTTGGATCTCCTTGCAGTCCAAGGGACTCTCAAGAGTCTTCTCCAACACCACAGTTCAAAAGCATCAATTCTTCAGCGATCTGCCTTCTTCACAGTCCAACTCTCACATCCATACATGACCACAGGAAAAACCATAGCCTTGACTAGATGGACCTTAGTCGGCAAAGTAACGTCTCTATTTTTGAATATACTACCTAGGTTGGTAATAACTTTTCTTCCAAGGAGTAAGCATCTTCTAATTTCATGGCTTCAATCACCATCTACAGTGATTTTGGAGCCCCAAAAAATAAAGTCTGACACTGTTTCCACTGTTTCCCCATCTATTTTCCATGAAGTGATGGGACCAGATGCCATGATCTTTGTTTTCTGAATGTTGAGCTTTAAGCCAACTTTTTCACTCTCCTCTTTTACTTTCGTCAAGAGGCTTTTAGCTCATCTTCACTTTCTGCCGTAAGGGTGGTGTCATCTGCATATCTGAGGTTATTGATATTTCTGCCGGCAATCTTGATTCCAGCTTGTGTTGCTTCCAGTCCAGCATTTCTCATGATGTACTCTGCATATAAGTTAAAAAGCAGGGTGACAATATACAGCCTTGATGTACTCCTTTTCCTATTTGGAACCAGTCTGTTGTTTCATGTCCAGTTCTAACTGTTGCTTCCTGACCCGCATAGAGATTTCTCAAGAGGCAGGTTAGGTGGTCTGGTATTCCCATCTCTTGAAGAATTTTCCACAGTTTCTTGTGATCCATAAAGTCAAAGCCTTTGGCATAGTCAATTAAACAGAAATAGATGTTTTTCTGGAACTCTCTTGCTTTTTTGATGATCCAGTGGATGTTGGCAATTTGATCTCTGGTTCCTCTGCCTTTTCTAAAACCAGCTTGAACATCAGGGAGTTCACGGTTCACGTATTGCTGAAGCCTGGCTTGGAGAATTTTGAGCATTACTTTAGTAGCGTGTGAGATGAGTTCAATTGTGCGGTAGTTTGAGCATTCTTTGGCATTGCCTTTCTTTGGGATTGAAATGAAAATGGACCTTTTCAGTCTTGTGGCCACTGCTGAGTTTTCCAAATTTGCTGGCATATTGAGTGCAGCATTTTCACAGCATCATCTTTCAGGATTTGAAACAGCTCAACTGGAATCCCATCACCTCCACTACCTTTGTTCATAGTGATGCTTTCTAAGGCCCACTTGACTTCACGTTTCAAGATGTCTGGCTCTAGATTAGTGATCACATCATCATGATTATCTGGTTCGTGAAGATCCTTTTGTACAGTTCTTCCGTGTATTCTTGCCACCTCTTCTTAATATCTTCTGCTTCTGTTAGGTCCAGACCATTTCTGTCCTTTATTGAGCCCCTCTTTGCATGGAATATTCCCTTGGTATCTCTAATTTTCTTGAAGAGATCTCTAGTCTTTCCCATTCTGTTGTTGTCCTCTATTTCTTTGCATTGATTGCTGAAGAAGGCTTTCTTATCTCTTCTTGCTATTCTTTGGAACTCTGCATTCAGATGCTTATATCTTGCCTTTTCTCCTTGGCTTTTCGCCTCTCTTCTTTTCACAGCTATTTGTAAGGCCTCCCCAGACAGCCATTTTATTTTTTGGCATTTACTTTCCATGGGGAAGGTCTTGATCCCTGTCTCCTGTACAGTTTCACAAACCTCATTCCATAGTTCATCAGGCACTCTATCAGATCTAGGCCCTTAAATCTATTTCTCAGTTCAACTGTATCATCATAAGGGATTTGATTTAGGTCATACCTGAATGATCTAGCGGTTTTCCCTACTTTCTTCAATTTAAGTCTGAATTTGGTAATACGGATTTCATGATGTGAGCCACAGTCAGCTCCTGGTCTTGTATTTGTTGATAGAATAGAGTTTCTCCATCTTTGGCTGCATAGAATATAATCAATATGATTTCGGTATTAGTTAGTTCAGTTCAGTCACTCAGTCATGTCCACCTCTTTCTGACTTCACGGACTGCAGCATGCCAGGACTCTCTGTCCGTCACCACCTCCCAGAGTTTACTCAAACTCATGTCCATTGAGTTGGTGATGTCATCCAGCCATCTCATCCTTGTCATCCCCTTCTGCTCCTGCCTTCAATCTTTTCAAATGAGTCAGTCCTACGCATCAGGTGGCCAAAGTATTTGAGTTTCATCCTCAGCATCAGTCCTTCCAATGAATATTCAGGACTGATTTCATTTATGATAGATTTGTTGGATCTCCTTGCTGTCCAAGGGCTTTCAATAGTCCTCTCCAACATCACAGTTCAAAAGCATCAATTCTTCAGCGCTCAGTTTTCTTTATAGTCCAACTCTCATATCCATACCTGACTACTGGAAAAACCATAGCTTTAACTAGACAGAACTTTGTTAGCAAAGTAATGCCTCTGCTTTTTATGCTGTCTAGGTTGGTCATAACTTTTCTTTTAAGGAGCAAGCATCTTAAAAGTATTAGTGTTGGTAATTTGTCTCTTTCAAAGAATTTTTCCAATTTCAATTTTCTAAATTTCAGATTTGTTGGTTTGAAGTAATTCATAATATTCCCTTACTATCATTTCCATTCTATTGCATATCTGATGGTGTTCTCTCAATTATTCCTGATAATAGTAGTGTGTATTTTTATCCTTCCTTTCTTGATTAATTTAGCTTGAGGTTTGTCAACTGAAATGATGTTTTCAAAGAAACAGTTTTGCTTTCATTTATCTCCTTTATTTTATTTTATTCATTTTCCATTTTACTAATTTCTGCTCTTATCTCTTTATTCCCTTCCCTCCTCTTATTTGAGTTTATTTTGCTCTTTTTTCCTGGGTTCTTAAGATGGAAGTTTAGGTTTTTATGACCTCTGAGATGTTTTGTGAACTTTCTTCTTTTCTCATATCTTCTTAATGTTCCTCTAAGGAATGTTTTAATTAATGGACTTTATCGAGCAGTTTTAGTTTTTTATAAATATGACAAGAAAACATAGAGTTCCCATATATCCTCTCATCATTACCGCTCATCACTTCTCCCTCCTTACCTCCCCTTCATTTTTCCCAATATTCACATCATTCTTAGCTGTTGTTGTTTAGTTGACTCTTTTGTAGCCCCATGGATTGCAGCCTTCCAGGCTCCTCTCTCCATGGGATTTCCCAGGCAAGAATACTGGAATGGGTTGCCATTTCCTTTTCCATGGGATCTTCCCAACCCAGGGATCAAACCCACATCTCTGGCAGTGCAAGCAGATTCTTTACCACTGAGTCACCTGGGAAGTTAGGATTTCTAAATACTGCTTTATTGAGTATCTGGATTTTGTTGTCCCTACTTAAAGATGTTGATTTTTATTTTGGCCAGTAATAAAGACTCATATTGACCTCCTTGAGTCTCTTGAGACAGATTTTCAAGATTTGTTGGGCTGCATCCAGAATAGCCTATACCTCAAAGTGAGCTGAGCTCTACTACTAAGGCATGATCCTTCCAGGCCATGTGCAGAATGTCTTGAGTGTTCCATGAGGTATCTCCACCATGGTTCTTCATGAGAACTTCAACATGCCCTACCATTCTGTTGAGCTCCTGGAATCTCAGCTTCCATAGACAGACCTTTGTTGTTGTTCTGTCTCTCAGCCATACCTGACTCTTTGAGACTCCATGGACTGCAGCAGGCCAGACTTCCCTGTCCTTCACTATCTCTTGGAGTTTGCTCAAACTCAAGTCCATTCAGTCGGTAATGTCATCCAACCATTTCATCCTCTATCACTCACTTCTCCTCCTGCCCTCAATCTTTCCCAGCATCAGTGTCTTTTCCAGTCAGTCACCTCTTTGCATCAGCTGGCCAAAGTACTGTAGCTTCACCTTCAGGATTCGTTCTTCCAATGAATATTCAGGACTGATTTTCTTTAGGATGGACTGGCTGGATCCCCTTGCTGTCCAAGATGATTAAGAGTCTTCTCCATACAGACCTTAATGTTCAGTCAAAGTCTCCATGTGCTCTTTGTACAGATTTGTAGAGATACTTCTTTGCATAGTTCCCACCTCTTCAATGTTCTTGCTCATATATTTCAGCTGCCTCAAGTTACCCAAACCCTAATATTCTAATCTCTATGCTCTTGACTCTGGAATATCAATTCCTCTGCTTGAGTTCTCCTTCCCCACATACAGAGGGTTCTTCCAAGCAGAAATCCAGGATGATTTTCTTTCTTATCTTGGTCTTTACTCTTCTCTCAAAAATCTCAGTGCTGTGCTACCTGCTTTCCAATGCCTACAGACAGTTGTTCCATGTATATGCTCTGTTTTCCAGAAGTTTATGGCAGGAAAAAAGACTGATACAGTTGTTTCATCATGCTGGAAGTATTAGTTGATTTTTATGATTTAAAAATATCGCATAATCACGATTTAAAAGTTTGATCTTTTTTTTCTTTTTTTGCATTGAAAGAAATGTGACTCATGGCTTCTTAATACTTTGAGTTATCTATCATCATTATCATATACCTTTTTCTATAAATATGTATAATAACTGCACTATTAAATTCAGACTGTACGTATCATAGCTAGTTTTTTTTTTCACTAAACTCTACATTTTTGTGATGCTACTTTTCATGTCCATGGTTTTTAATGTCTTGATCTTTTGTGGACATTTTTGGCCTCCACTGTCATATCAATGTTCCTCTTCTTCTCTCACCCTTATTCTTCTCAAGGAAGATTCAGAAAACAGGGCAAATAGTTAATGTCTCCTAGAGGAGGGTATATTGCTCAAGTTCAAGAATATGCATTATGACTGCATTTTTAAGCAGTGATGTTTTGAAGTGATAAATTTCAGCATTCATAAGCCAGTGCTATTCTCACTTTCTTCTGTCTTTGAAAACACATTGTTCCAGACAGAGCTTCTTCTGAAATGTTAGAAAATCCAATCATACATTTCTATCAAGGTAACTAAATCTGTTTCTACCAAGTATAGTCCACACCACAAAAAGTTACACAAGACTGGATATTTGAGGAAAATCAGGGAGAAAGTCCAATGATAGTGACTGAGAAGGAAACATTTACTCTTTTCTTTTTGCTATTTTGCAGGCTTATGTCAATTGATATAATGAATATGGATTTTTGAGTCACTGAAGTGGTAAATTCTGAGAGAATCCAGAGAAAAGGGCAAAGAATATTACTTTGCCCCTCAAGATCTTTCAAGCTGACCTGGTAAAATAAAATTTTCTCTACATGTCCCAAATTGTCTGAAGTTCAGAGCACAGCTACCATGTAACTTTGCCTTCCACTGACACTTTTCTTTTCCTATATATAGAAATATGTTTCCCCCAGTCTTCTTAGGAAGATGTGATGGAATCAATTTGTATTGACAAATTTCCGATTCTCTTAATAGCAAAGTAATAACCTGAAAATCTGAAGTTAACTTCTGATAGGCATTTGTTCCTAATATTTTACTATTCAAAACTGCAACTAATATATTTACATTAAATTTTTGTATGCAACTTATTTTTATGGAAATTGATCCCTAAAAGTTGACTTGTATTGTTAAAAATAATGAATTGAACATTTTTAACCAAACCACAAAATTACCCTTCAAGAAAGTTGTACAAATATACATTTGTCTTGACTATACATTTTGTAGTCAAGTATTGACTACAAAACGGACTTATCTTTTTTCATATCCTCATCAATACTAGTCAATATCTTTGAAAAAATTATTTGCCAAGTTAACAGAAAAAAAATGATCACATTTTGTTTGTTCTATAACTTTCATTACTTCTTACACTTAGCGGGCCTTTGTCCTTTTTTGCTGTGAATTGCCATTTCATGCTTATTATTAATTTTTCCTCTAGGTTTCTTAATCTTATTAACAATTATCTATCTTCTGTAATGTTTGTTTCTTTATATTGATTCAGCATGTGTCAGTCACTTATCACTTTTACTTATGAAGTAATGTCTTACTTATGCTCTGAAATTCTGCCATCAGCCTATTTCTAACTATGATTGACTTTCAAATCTATTTATACTTCTATTTCTATCACCTGACCAGTTAAGTATCACAAGATCTGATGCACAGTGGCAAAGTTAACATATTGTCTAGACCCAGAAGCCCTTCAAATCACCTTCTGTCTCCTTACTTCTTGCAATTTGACATCATCTAACTCAAAATAAGTTCTCACTTGTGTGCAAACTCCAGGCTTTTGAGGCAGACAAGGACTCTGGTGAGCAAGAGCACATTAACTTTCCACATCCCGCTTTTGTTTTTTCTTCCCTATCTATCAGAGTCAGCATCCTGTACCCACCCCCACTTCCCACCCACCAAGGTCTGTCAAAGATAAAGCCCTGCTGTGGCTCCACACACATCTGGCCAATACTTTGAGGGTGTCTATCTATGAAACTAATTAACTGAGTGCTTGATCAAATGGAATGCACATCAAGATATCTTGATGGGGTAAAGGAGGGAGAAACATTAGGGCGTACAGCTGTAGACAAGACACCTTAGTCCAAGCATACGCCATGGAGGCACTGATTTTCCCTACAACCAGAGTGGAGGGTGACAGGGCAGCTAAAGAAAGAGATTGAGTGCTGAGGTTGTCTAGGCTTTCTTTCAGCTTTCCTAGACCCCTGGAGGGGTTTCTAGTCCTTATTTTAGTTGTTTGGTTTTCAGGGTTTTTTGCAGACACAAATAGCAACATCTAAAATACCAAATTCTCTGAAATACCACATTTTACATTGTCTTACAAAACAGCAGGCTCTTTGTTTTATAGACTGATACTCTAGAAATATACCCTCAAACTTAGGGTATGACACAATATACAATATTAAACTTATTCAACAGCCAATATTGTACTAATGCTCTTGAGGATATTCGAGCCATCTTGCTCTGAGTAAGGAGATAATATGGATTCAAGATGTAACAGTGACAAAGAGATAAACATCAAGAGAACGTTTCATGTACAGTTGGGCTTCTCAGGTACTGCAGTGGTAAAGAATCTGCCTACCAATGCAGGAGATGTAAGAGTGATGATTCAACCCCTCGATCAAGAAGATACTCTGGAGAAGGAAATGGCAACTCACCCCAGTATTCTTGCCTGGGAAATCCCATGGACAGAGGAGCCTGGTGGGTTACAGTCCAAGGGATCGCAAAGAGTTGGACATGACTGAGCCACTGAGTGTGTATGCAAGCATGCATATACACACACACACTCACACACTAAGAAATTTACAATAAGGTTTCCAGCCACTGGTAATTCCTCTTTCATTCTAAACCATTCACTAAACCATTGCCACTGCTATTAACACATTTGTAAATGTTTAGGTAACTGAATTGGTATGAATAATTCAAAGGAATACTATCTTTGATGTTCAATCGTATTTTCCTCTGAAGGTACCTTGGATAGTATTGGGAGTGTTACTGTTTTCATTAGAGAAGGTTTTGATCTGGTGGTTCTTGTGGATTTTTTTTTGCTTAAGCAAAATTCTCTAAGGTTTAGTTTATGAAGGGCTGCAGTTGGCTCTCTCAGAGCTAAATCATTTCAGAAGTCATTCCAGTGCAGGAAGTAAAGATGAATATTCTTCTCTACTTCCAGTGGAAAATAAGACACATTCTCCAAAAAGCAAAGTGAATTCAGTCCCTGTGGGGGGACGACAGAAATTTGTGGAAGCAGAAAGAGAGACAAGGAGAGGAGGTTAAGATACCTGAAAGAAACAAGGCAGTGGTGATGAAGAGACAAGGGGGACACTCAGCCCACACCCCTGAGAGAAGTCAGCTTATATCCAAGGCTCATCTTTAGGAGATTCACTCTCCCATTTTTCCTGTGATGAGCTTGGAGCCTCTATACAGGAGAATGCTGATCAGGCTAGTGCTGTGGTCTATGAGAACCAGGTTTGCCCTGGCTTCAGAATGCTAATGAACAATAAAATCCATGTATAATATATCTACCCTCAGAATATGAAATAGCAACTAGCCAAGTATCATCCAAGATGTTCTTCATCCCCCTAAGAATGAAAAAAAAAGAAGCCCTCTAAGAATCCACAAGAGGTCAGCCACATAATCTGATTTACTGGCAACCTTCCTCTGAAGGGGACTGGAGATCCGTGGTCTCACCAGGTCCCTCCCAGCACTAGGCGCCTTTGAAAATACATCTTGCTCATTTCCTCTCCTGAGCGAATTGCTCCCAGCAGGGTGCTGTCCTTGAAAAAAACTGCCTGCAACCCTAAACTTCCCTGGGAAGGCAGTGGAGGAGTAGGAAGTTGGGGAGCAAAGGAAACAGTACAAATTGGATTTGGAGGCAAGAGAGGGAGGGAACATTCCTGGGATTTCAGCTCCAGAGCAACCAGCCGCATTGACCTCTGCCTATCTCTTTCACTCTGTGCTGTTCCTCTTCAGTTTAGATTCTTTTATGCAGGGGGAGTAGGCTGTGCGTGGGATAAGCTAAATCATCAGTAATCAGTATATAACGCCTCCCAACACCCAGAAAACTCTGAAAAGGAAGAAGACACATGAGCAAGCTCATGCCTAGTTACCTTCCTTTTCCTTCATACAAAACTCAAGCTAGTCCCATGAATAACAAATAAACTCAGAGTTCACAGGAAGGGACTCTCTTCCTGTGGTTCTACCCACTACCTACCCCAGTGAAGGTCAGGTGGCCCAAGCCACCCATGTGGGGGTAACAAATGCATCTTCTTTCTGAGAGCAGATATCCCTGCTGGGAGAATGAGGCAGTTTTTGCAAACCCGGTATCTCTGTGGGCTGGCCTGCTCTAGTTATGGGCTACCTTGTTGCGGCATCAGATCTCTGCTCTCACAAAAAAGAAAAAGAGGAAAAAAACTCAGTACAGTTGATCTAAATGCTTGTAAAAACTCATCTTAAGATTTGTTTCCAGCAGGACCCACAGGAGCTTCTACCAGGGGGTGCGGTGGGATAGACGATTGGATGCTTAAGAAAAAAAAATTCTAACTCAGCCTCTTTGTTTCCTGCCAGCTGCAGTTCTCAGGATTTCAGTTGTCAGTCTTCTTGCAGAGGACATGCTTTCTTAAGGCAAAATGAACACCACTGGTCACCCCTTGCCTGTACCCATAATCTTGGGTCCCTCACGACCACCATCCAAAAGAACTCAGTAAAGTGACTGGAAGCTGGTGCTGCTTTTAATGAGAAAAAGATAAACCTCCTATACATTTTTAAACTAAATAAGCTTTATGAATTATTCATTGTTCACCTCCCTCCCTAAAAGAAAGTATGGATATGATTATGTTTTAAACATCATTATTTTCCCCAATAGAATAATCCGTTTCCTTCAGTAAGCTCTCCAGGATAACCTCAGCAGAAGTGCCTACTCTGAATTGCCATTGCATTTATGATCAGTCAATCCTGCTCACGTGGTGCATTGTGTGGATTGCTTTACAGCTATTTATGACCACAAGACCTGGTGGTGCCTGAGTAACTACCCAGGAGACAGGAAAAAGAACCTGAGCTCCAGAGCCCACATTTGTTGTGGTCACACTAATTCTAGGTGACTGGATGTTTACCCTGTCATTAGCAACCCAAGGTGACTGAGGGACATCACAGAAGCCGAATGCAAGCTTGTCAAGAGCTGGGCACCAGAATTCAAATCTTCTCTAAAAGCATCAGGGATTGAAACAGCATCTATCTTAATCAGTGTTAAAGGTTAATGTACGGACATGGTTAGCTCTGAAGAAAGAACATTTTCTTCTCTTCCGGGCTTTTGGGTATGAAAAAAAAATCATCTTCAGAAGCCAAGAGGAGGTAATTAAAAAGCAAATGCTGGTTGGCTTCCAAAGCATCCATTTTCTGTGTCCGACCACATGACACTGCCCTGGCAGTGTCCTTGGCCGGGGTCACCTGAGAGCTCTACAGGACAAGGTGATGCTGACTCAGACAGAACTCTGCAGTCCTCATCTTAACTGCAATCTCCCTCCTCACTGGTGAATTCTCCTCCCTTATTTGCTCAATGGGATAATATCAGCTTATCTAGACCCAACCAATGAGTGGGTGCCTATTTATCTTCTCTCTTTTGCAGACTCACAGGATTTAAAAATATGCACCTAAGCCTCTAGAAGGCAAAAGGCAGAGGGAGTATCAAGCTGCCCTGATGGCTGACTCTTGAGTCCAGAACGGCTCCAGCTCTTTCTCTGAGTCAGTGAGTGCAATACGAGGCACTTGGTTTCAGCATCTCTGTACAAAGAATTATGTGTGTGTCAGCTCTGCAGAAATACTGGGCCAAAAGAGTGGATTGCTAGTCTGCAGTACAAACTCCCAGGAGAGACTTTTTTTTCTCTTCCTTCTTGCAAGGGACATACATCACAGCCAGCAAATGCTAGGAAAGGCATGAGACGAGGTGTACCATCTGGTCAGAGGTAGGGTGAAGATATAGCCCCAGCAGAGCTGTGCAGTAAGTCAGCACTCTTCCCATATCCAGGCAGCAGCATCTGTGAACAGAGCTGTGGCTATTTAGGTGATTGTTTCATTGTTCCACATGGAAGTAATCCCTTCAGCAGGTCTTTTTTTTTTTAATAGGATGATGATGCTTACTCACCATAGAACTTAGGCAAACACTATGCCAAACCCTTTTGTAGAGAAAGCAACAAAGACACAGAAGAAAAGTCATGGTGCTGAGGAGACAGGAGGCCAGTGTTCTTGATCTAACTCTGTTTCACAGAATCAAAGGGAAGGAACCACAGCCCCTCTCTGTGTCTTGATTCTGAGGTTGCCATGAGCCATGTCTTTCTCTTCATGTACTTTTTGCTGGCAGAACCCCCATTTTGATTGGATAGTCAGCTTCCCCTGAGCTCAAGGAGGATGAGTATTTCTCAGCCCCAGGTGATGAATATTGATTAGAGTATTTTCATCACCCTTACTGTGATCAGTATAAACATGGATATGTAAAGCAATCTGGCAAATGAGATCTAAGACAGCGTGCCTCTAAAGACATTTTCCTCACTTGTTAGAAGGGACATAGATGGGGACTTGGCCCTTCCTGCATTCGGATCTTCTGCATTTGGATCTTCTCTATGAGGATGTAATTAGTGTTTGGAGCTGAGGCAGCCATACTGTGACCATGAGGAGAAATGCCACCCATATAGCAAAGATAGCAGAGCAGGAAAAAGAAAGCACTTCGGTGTCTAGGACATGCTTTATGCTACTGAATCAGCTCTGGGAAGGTAAAATAAATGATCCCTTGTTATTAAGCCACTCAGTCTTATAGCTTTTAACATATAGTTAAAGTAATCCTCTAAATCTATTAACCTTGCAGCTGCAGGGTTTTTTTTTTTTCTTTAATTAATAGTTAAGGAGATAGAAATTCAATGTTCTCCAGAAACATTTTATTATTAGAGAATCTGTCCACATAAAGAAAATGGATAAAACTGGATCCTTACCTAAGGTCACTGCTATCCTTTAGGAGGAATTCAAGCACTCACCTTTCATTCCAACTTTGATAAGGAGAGATTCAGACTTTCTCTTTTAGGCTGTATTTGGACATTTTTAGAGTTATAGTAAAGAGACTTAAATTCATGATTTGTGCCATAATTGCTTTGCAGTCTTAAGTCATTAGATGTCTTCTCTCTCCATGCACCCATCTAGTTGGAATGTTCAGATAAATAAGGCCATTGTCCCTGTGGCATCTCCTACTAAACAGAAGCTTAACAGTGGGATGTTTCTTTTGACTCTAGCCTAGACTATAGGAAGAAGACTTCCCTTTATTACCATTTTACCTGGGCTTAGATGTCTTTCCTTCTTGTCCCTATAAATGAAACAAAACAAACTGAGAATCTGGGGTCTTCCCAGCCTCCATCTGGTGAGAATTTTAGGCCTGAGTCCCAAAAGAAGTTTTCATATTTCACAAGTGATTCAGTGCTATTTATCAGTCATAAGGGAACCTGAATCCAAAATTTTAAAGTGTCCATTTTCCCCCTTTCTATCTTTCTCATGAGACTGAAATTATAGTAGAAGACAAAATCTTAAGACAACAGTCTTAAGACAAAAGAAGCATCCTATCACAGGACTTCCCTGGTGGTCCAGTGGTTAAAACACTCCCTTCCAATGCAGGGGGTGTGGGCTCAATCCCTGGTGGGAGAGCTAAGATTTCACATGCCTCTCAAACAAAAAAACCAAAACATAAAACAGAAGCAATATTATAACAAATTCAATAAAAAGTTAAAAATGATCCACATAAAAAAAAAAAAAGATACATCCTATCATGGATATAGTGCTGTTGTTTTCCCAGTATTCTTCTCCCAGGCGCAAAGTAGAATAGCATTCCTTCACCCTAAGCATGGAAGTGGTTATGTGGCTGAACTTGAAATGTGAGAGTCACTTCTATTAGAAGCTGAAAGAGCCAGTCCATGACTTACCATGCTCTTTCTCTCCAGAACATGCCTGACATTATTCAAAAAGGTGGCCGCTCTGTTATCTCTGGGCCCCTGGGTGACAACAATGAACCACACTGGGCTTGAATGGATGTGTTGCATTAACGAGAGGTAAGTTTTCATTGGTTTATGCCACTGAACTTCACTTTTCTTGTTTGCTTTTTGTTTTCACAGCAAAATGTAACTTGTAATGACAACAACAGAGGTCACTGCCTCTGGCCTCTAAGACCATGTGCAGTGGCAGAATCTCATAAAAGTTGCGGTCCTGGACTTAAATATTCTGTAATAAAATTGGACTGCTCTAAGCCTGACCCATGAAAAATGGGTTTTGGGGCTGTGTTTTGAACATGGAAGGTTTCTATGAGTAATAACCAAAATGACTAGGATGAAAAATGTATCTCTAATTATAGACTTCTTACTGGAAAATTCCCCCAGGTTTTTTATTTTTGAGTTAACATGTGGAGAATTCCTATTTGGTGGGGGAGTTGGGGGAGAGAGAAGGGAGGGAAATGAAAGAGAGGGAGCTGTGGCAGACAGAAGTAAATTCTCATAGATTATACGCTACATGCTAGGTCTGAGGCAAAGTTTTGCTGATGACATGAAGTAGTAAACCAGAAGACCTATATGTAACACATTAGAAAGCAAACTAATCATATCACATCTACATCTCTGAGATGGCAAAATATAAACATTTTTGGAGTATAGAATAAGTAACAGCACAAAAAAATAATACAAAGTATTAACATCTTCATGCTGCCGTTCAATTAAAAATAAGATGAGAAAGACCCATAAAGAAACACGTTCACTTGTAAACAGAGTTGAGAAGAGTAATCAAAATGATAATATTTGAGTGTGGATATCACCCAAAAGAGATTTTTTAAATTGAAAGGAATTAATTTCTGTGATTCATGGGGTCTCAAAGAGTTGGACATGACTGAGTGACAACTGAACTGAACTGAATGAAAAGATAAATTTTCTTTTTCTGATTGATAATGGGAGATAATTAAGGAAATTAAAATGAAAGGAAAATGGTGTTCCAGTTTTATATGTGTCTGATTTATTAACAATATGAGAAAAATAATATAAATTGCTACAACAAAATTAGATAATATACTCTACCAAATATCTCACTTAGTAGATGGCAGTAGCCTGGCCCACAAAGAGGCCATAAGAAAATACTGGAATCATTACTGCCACATGGAAGGGAGAAAGTCGTCACCATCTTAACTGTACAAAGCTTTGGAACAAGAGTTAAAACAGGAAATAGAGATTCTGACTCCACATAAAGTTCTCTCATGGTCCAAGTGACATAATCAGAGAAGTTCCAGGTTTGGTTCAGTTCAGTCACTCAGTCATGTCTGACTCTTTGCAACCTCACGAGCCGCAGCACACCAGGCCTCCCTGTCCATTACCAACTCCCATAGTCCACCTAAACCCATATCCATCAAGTCAGTGATACCATCCAACCATCTCATCCTCGGTCGTCCCCTTCTACTCCTGCCCTCAATCTTTCCCAGCATCAGGGTCTTTTCTAATGAATCACCTCTTCACATCAGGTGGCCAAAGTACTGGAGTTTCAGCTTCAACATCAGCCCTTCCAATGAACACCCAGGACTGATCTTCTTTAGGACAGACTGGTTGGATCTCCTTGCAGTCCAAGGGATTCTCAAGAGCCTTCTCCAACACTGCAGTTCAAAAACATCAATTCTCTGTCACTCAGCTTTCTTTATAGTCCAACTCTCACATCCATACATGACCACTGGAAAAACCATAGCCTTGACTAGACAGACCTTTGTTGGCAAAGTAATGTCTCTGCTTTTAATATGCTATCTAGGTTGGTCATAACTTTTCTTCCAAGGAGTAAGCATCTTTTAATTTCATGGCCACAGTCACCATCTGCAGTAATTTTGGAGCCCAGAAAAATAAAGTCAGCCACTGTTTTCACTGTTTCCCCATCTATCTGCCATGAAGTGGTGGGACCAGATGCCACGCTCTTTGTTTTCTGAATATTGAGCTTTAAAGCCAACTTTTTCACTCTCCTCTTTCACTTTCATCAAGAGGCTTTTTAGTTCCTCTTCACTTTCTGCCATAAGGGTGGTGTCATCTGCATATCTGAGGTTATTGATATTTCTCCTGGAAATCTTGATTCCAGCTTGTGCTTCTTCCAGTCCAGCATTTCTCATGATGTACTCTGCATATAAGTTTAAAAAGCAGGGTGACAATATACAGCCTTGATGTACTCCTTTTCCTATTTGGAACCAGTCTGTTGTTCCATGTCCAGTTCTAACTGTTGCTTCCTGAAGTTCCAGGTAATAAGCTAAAAATCCTCTCAATGTTTATAAAATTCAAGACTGGATTTTCTTGGGATAATCAAGATAAAAACAATAGTCAACTGCAAAGGTGATCAGTAAGTCAGGCATTTAGTCACTCAGTCATGACCGACTCTTTGTGACCCCACGGACTGCAGCACTCCAGGCTTCCCTGTCCATCACCAGCTCCCAGAACTTACTCAAACTCATGTCCATCAAGTTGGTGATGCCATCCAACCATCTCATCCTCTGTCATCCCCTTCTCCCATGTTCAATCAGGGTTTTTCCAATGAGTCAGTTCTTTGCATCAGGTGGCCAAAGTATTGGAGTTTCAGCTTCAGCATCAGTCCTTCCAATGAATATTCAGGGCTGATTTCCTTTAAGACTGACTGGTTGGATCTCCTTGAGGTCCAAGGGACTCTCAAGAGTCTTCTCCAACACCACAGTTCAAAAACATCAATTCTTTGGCACTCAACTTTATTTATAGTTCAACTCTCAAATCCATACATGACTATTGGAAAAACCATACCTTTGACTAGAAAAATCTTTGTTGGCAAAGTTATATCTATGCTCTTTAATATGCTGTCTATGTTGGTCACAGCTTTTCTTCCAATTTTGTGGCTACAGTCACCATCTGCAGTGATTTTGGAGCCCCCCAAAATAGTCTCTCACTGTTTCCATTGTTTCCCCACCTATTTGCCGTGAAGTAATGGGACCAGATGCAATGATCTTAGTTTTCTGAAGGTTCAGTTTTAAGCCAACTTTTTCACTCTCCTCTTTCACATTCTTCAAGAGGCTCTTTAGTTCTTCACTTTCTACCATAAGTGGTGTCATCTGCATATCTGAGGTTACTGATATTCCTCCCAGCAATCTTGATCCCAGCTTATGCTTCATCCAGCCCAGAATTTCGCATGATATACTTTGCATATAAGTTAAATAGTTGGGGTGACAGTATACAGCCTTGACATAACTCCTTTCCTGATTTGGAACCAGTCTGTAGTTCCATGACCAGTTCTAACTGTTGCTTCCTGACCTGCATACAGATTTCTCAGGAAGCAGGTAAAGTGGTCTGCTCTTCCCATCTCTTTCAGAATTTTCCACAGTTTATTGTCATCCACACAGTCAAACACATACTCAGTAAAGCAGAAGTACATATTTTTCTGCAGCTCTCTTGCTTTTTTGATGATCCAGTGGATGCTGTCAATTTGATCTCTGGCTCCTCTGCCATTGCTAAATTCAGCTTGAACATCTGAAAGTTCTTGGTTCATGTACTGCTGAAGCCTGGCTTGGAGAATTTTGAGCATACTTTGCTAGCATGTGAGATGAGTGCAATTGTGTGGTAGTTTGAACATTCTTTGACAATGCTTTTTTGGGGTTGGAATGAAAACTGACCTTTTCCAGTCCTGTGGTCACTGCTGAGTTTTCCAAATTTGCTGGCATATTGAGTGCAGCACTTTCACAGCATCATCTTTCAGGATTTGAAATAGCTCAACTGGAATTCCATCATCTTCACTAGCTTTGTTTGCAGTGACACTTCCTAAGGCCAACTTGACTTCACATTCCAGGATGTCTGGCTCCTAGTGAGTGATCACACCATCATGGCTATCTGGGTCATGAAGATATTTTTGTATAGTTCTGTGTATTCTTGCCACCTCTTCTTAATGTCTTCTTCTTCTGTTAGTTCCTGCTTGGATTCAGTCCTGGTGGATCCAGGGAATTCGAAGCAGGGATGGAGTCAGTGAGGAGAGACTTATTTATTAGAGATATAAAGAGAGATTAGGAAAGAATAGTGTAGTAGGAAAATTAGTGGGGAAAAGATGCTGAATAACTTGGTTTACGTGGAAAACCAATAAAATTCCAAGTCAAGGAGTTTGCACCACCTACGCAGGCCACAGGCATATTCCTGGTCTCCTGAAGGAGTGGAGACACAAAGTGCTTCCCGGTTCAGATCTTAGAAGCCCAAGAAAAATTAGTAGGCTTGGTGAGCCTCTGTGTTCCAGATGGGAATTCAGCCTGAAAAGTGAGAAAAGAACGACATGGGGAGCCAAACATTGGTGCCAGACCCACAACTTTATTTTCAAAAGCAGCTTATATACCCCAAGTTGTACATAAAGAAATAATGGAATATGCAGAGTTACGCAGGGGCAGCAGTCCTTACCCTTATGGAGACCAGGCTTTCTTTTTGCATACCTTCCTGTATACAAAAGGTCTCAGGTGGTTTTACATCATCTTCTGGCCAGCGGGCCTGTTAACATTTTTATGGCTCTTTTCCTAGATAAATGTCTATCAACCAGAAAACTCATTTTCCCTTAAAGTGTTTTTCTTTAATCTGCATCACCCTCAAAGTACTAAATAAAGTTACATTCCTGTAGAACAAAGGTGCAGTGGGCTATAACAAAGAAAGTACTGAACTCAAAGATTTAATGTTGCTAATGCCAGGGCTACCACCTGTTTTTTCTACATACCAACTATATCTACAAATAAAAGATATGAAAACTTGGCAGCAAGTATTGGCTCAACAATGAAACCCTTAGTTGGTTCTATTCTAAGGATTTTGACTCCTCAGAAGCCTACATTCCTAGGATGTTGTAAGCTTCCTGTGCCTCTCGTGGTTGGGAGGCCTCAAACAATCACATGCACAGCTGTAGGAGTCCGGACAAACCTGACAGGCAAGCTAGAAAGCTATCAGAGGGGTTTTTGGATTGAAACACTCTTATTATGCCCAGGAGACTTATTATCTAAAAACTCTAAACTAACTTTTTCCAGGAAAGGTGGTGGGGGACAGCCCCCTGTAATGTCAGAAGAGTAGGTGGAACGCATAACACAGTAAAGCAGGCAGACTCTGGTTTGGGGGTAGATGCTCGAGAAAATCCAGGGAGACCCCTGAGGCTTGATCCCGCCTTTGTGTTTTGTCAGGCCCCTTTCCTCATGACCTTTGCCATGGGCGAGATTCCCCATGCTGGTTCCCGGCAAGTTCCATAACATCTCTGTCCTTTATTGTGCCCATCTTTGCATGAAATGTCCCCTTGATATTTTAATTTTCTTGAAAAGATCTCTAGTCTTTCCCATTCCAGTGTTTTCCTCTATTTCTTTGTACTGATTCCTGAGGAAGGCTTTCTTATCTCTCCTTTCTGTTCTTTGGAACTCTGCATTCAAATGGGTATATCTTTACTTTTCTCCTTTGCTTTTCACTTCTCTTCTTTTCTCAGCTATTTGTCAGGCCTCTCAGACAACCATTTTGCCTTTATTCATTTCTTTTTCTTGAGGATGGTCTTGATCCTTGCCTCCTGTACAAAGTCATGAACCTCCATCAATAGTTATTCAGGCACTGTCTATCATATCTAATCCCTTATATCTTTTGTCACTTCCACTGTATAACCACAAAGGATTTTATTTAGGTCATATCTGAATGGTCTAGTGATTTTCCCCTACTTTGTTCAGTTTAAGTCTGAATTTGGCAAAAAGGAGTTCATAATCTGAGACACAATCAGCTCCTGGTCTTATTTTTGCTGACTGTATAGAGCTTCTCTATCTTTGACTGCAGAAAAATATAATCAATCTGATTTTGGTATTGACCATCTGGTAATGTCCATGTGTAGTCTTCTCTTGTGTGTTGGAAAAGAGTGTTTAGCTACGACCAGTGTGTTCCCTTGGCAGAACTCTATTAGCCTTTGACCTGCTTCATCCTGTATTTCAAGGTCAAATTTTCCTGTTACTCCAGGTATCTCTTAACTTTCTACTTTTGCATTCCAGTCCCCTATAATGAAGAAGACATGTTTTTTTGCTGTTAGTTCTAGAAGGTCTAGTAGGTCTTCATAGAACCCTTCAACTCCAGCTTCTTCAGCATTACTGATTGGGGCATAGATTTGGATTACTGTGATATTGAATGGTTGTCTTGGAAATGAACAGAGATCATTCTGTTGTTTTTGAGATTGCATCCAAGTACTGCATTTCAGACTGTTTTGTTGACTATGAGGGCTACTCCATTTCTTCTAAGGGATTCTTGTTCACAGTAGTAGATATAATGGTCATCTGAGTTAAATTCACCCATTTGTTAAATTCACAAAGATGATAGAAGGAACTTGTTCTGAACATCAGTCCTCTCTTTATTCTCAATGAAGGGATTATGTTGCAAAAGGTTAAAAGGAATATTGGGGAAACTTGAGTCTCTAGGCACTAATCCAGTATCACAAACAGATAACCTCCTGGGATAATGATGTTTGCAAGAATTATTTTATACCCATACCTCTTAGAGGTACTGATCTATAAAAGTGGCCCTAGGAAAGAAGCTATGCCAAAGACAGCTTTATCAGCATTCTGGGAGGAACTGCATACAGTGGTTAAGAGCATCAGCTTCAGCAAGACAGACTTAAATGCACTCTTAGTTCTGACATCTGCTCACCATGTGATTTTGTACAATTGTATCTCTGGCTTTCAATCTTCCCGTTGATGAAATGGAGTTAATAATGGAATCTACCTCATAGGAAAGAATCTGAAGATTAATCAATATAATACGTGTAAAATGTTTAGTTCCTGGCATTTGGTGCAAAATCAATGTATGCCTGCTATTGTTAGAGCTTAAAGTTTTCCCTTTGGGCCTGAGGAATGCCCCAACCTCATTCCAATATTAGATCAACAATCAATTGCAGCTGGAAATTTTAACTGGCTGATACTGTTGACATTCAGCCCAGAATTTGGACTCCTACTTAGAATATCTGTAGGATGTTCCAGGATTGATCCAAGCAACAATAATCATTAGGAATTACAAGAGGTAATATTATTAAGCCACAGAATCAAATAATTATTTTAGGACAAAGTGAAGTTGAAAAGATCTGAGCAGTTCTCCAAGCCTGAATTTAAAGGTCACTTGAAATGGGTCTTTTATGCTTTAGTTTGGGACCCTGTTTTCCCTTTGGATAAAAGTCCTAGAAAAGAAGAAATCAAATAAAGTCTTCATATGAGCCCACATCAGTACAGAAGGAGTGCTTGGCACCAAGTGAGCCTTAGGAAAGATCAAGTGTTTGCTCAAAGCACATCAGATTTTGAAGTAGCTAGGAATCATGAGGATTTTCATCTCAAATTCCAGCACTCAGTACTGAATTCACAATAGTTCTATTTCCAGTGTCTCAGCATATTTAAGAATGTGATCAGCACTGATGTCTCTGGGACACTTTGAGTCAAATATCAAGAAAGATGATAGAACTTTGGTCAAATAAAGTGCTTCCCAGGAGGGGAAGAATATAAAACATAGAATGACATTGGCCATAGATAACTAAACCTCTATGTAATCTCTTTCATTTGGGTCCCTTAGGTAAAGAATCTGCCTGCCATGTAGGAGACCTGAGTTCGATCCCTGGGTTGGGAAGATCCCCTGGAGGAAGGAGGGTATGGGAACCCACTGCAGTATTCTTGCCTGGAGAATTCCCGTGGACAGAGGAGCCTGGTGGGCTATAATCCATGGGGTCACAAAGAGTTGGACATGACTGAGCCACTAACCACCAGAAGTAACCACAATCTTTATCTTAGAAGTCAAATCATAGATTTTTGTGACTCTTTGAATTCAGTCATTCTTTATCTCATTATTTTTTTAAAAAATCATTTATAATTTTTATAATTCACTTAGCTTGGGAGACAAATATGACATACATCTCTTTTAATTTTCCAGTTCATGTCTCTAGTGGTAACATGGCTTAATTAATACAAAGTTCAGTGCTGAAGACTTGTCCTGAATCATTCAAAGGAGATTTATGTTGAGCATATAAGTTGTTGAGAAGAATGATTTCTATTGTCCTGAAATTATGATTCAGGCACAGAGAGAGGGGGAAATATCCTAAGGACTTCACAGTTTAAGGTTGAGACCTACCAACAGCTAGACCTAACCACTTCCTAATAAGGTTTGCTGACAGGCACCAGGGCAAAAGAACTTACCACATTAGCCATTACAGTAAGAGGATTAGGGGTATGGGAGTAGGTTGTCAGCCTTTCAGGAGAACAATGTGCCTTGAAAGAGGTTAGTCCCTTCTTTTTCTATGAGAAGTCAAGGAAGGGAAATCCCAGAAAACTATTTGAGAAGAGTTCCGAAAAGAATGGTAAATTGCATTTTGTTTCTTCTTTAAATACTGAATTATCCAGCAAGCCTTTCAAAATAGTCCTGTGCTACTTAGATGAAAAGGGAACTGGAGATAAATGGTGTAGGTGAGAGAGGGAATGCAATGAAGCGACCTAAATGCCTATGTTTCTTTTTTTCTTAAGCTATGTTGAGCCTTAGTTGCGACACACAGGCTTTTCTCTAGCGCAGGGGACGGCTCTAGTTGCCCCACTGCATGTGGGGTCTTGTTTCCCTGACCAAGGATGGAACTCTGGTCCCCTGCACTGGAAGATGGATTCTTAACCACTGGATCAGCAAGGAAGTCCTGAGCCTACTGTTTCATGTGGAAAAGACAAAGAGTTTTCTTGGGGCTGAGTGAACACCTAGGAAAGTAGGCTTGAGCCCCTTTGCAGGTATTTCACTGGATAAGGAGACTCCACCAGCAGAGGCTTGGTAGTGATGGCAGGAGTTATGGGCTTGTATTAGAGACTGAGCCAGAACTGAAACTCTTACATGACAGATTTGTGTCATGAAGAGATCACAGTGGATTATCTGAAGAACTCCCACATATGCTCCACAAGGGAGCCAAGATTTGTATACAAGCTCTTCTGAAGATAGGACAATCAGATTATGTTACACAGAAAAACAAGGACAACTATTAAAGGAGAAACTGGGTAGTGGGGAGGGGTGGAGAAACACTTTCTAAACAAAAGGGGAAATCTGTGGTGGAGGTAAGATCAAGCAGCTATTTAGTAGGCAAAATCAATAGGAGTCAGAGATAAATATAGGAGAGGAAGACAGAGTGTATGGTTTTGTAGCTGCAGAAACATAATGTCTTCTCTGAGCCAGAGGGCACTGAGGTAAAACAATCTGAATTAAAACCAAATTATAAATTCGGTTTATTGAAGTATACAAAGCTTTTTTTTTCTTTTTAGATTGTAAAACAATTGCATATCCATTTTCTTTTATATTGAAGTATAGTTGGTTAACAATGTTGTGTCAGTTTTGGGTATACAGCAAAGTGATTTGGCTATTCTTTTCCAAATTCTTTTCCCATTTAGGTTGTCACATAACATTGAGCAGAGTTCCTTGTGCTGTACAGCAAGTCATTGTTGGTAATCCATTTTAAATACAGCAGTGTGCATATGTCCCTCCCAAACTGCCTAACTATCCCTTCTCTCCAACACCCCATTCCTGTGTATATAACTGGAGAAAAACAAGGTCCAAAAGGATACATGCATTCCAATGCTCATTGCAGTACTGTTTACAATATCCAGTGTAGGGAACAAAAATAAGGAAGGTTGGGAAGTTGCTTGCAAACAAGACTCTCAACCAGATGTAGGGAACAAAGTATAAGGGAGGCTGGGAAGTCGCTTGCAAACAAGGCTCCCCGTCAGGGCCAAACATTCTTGCAAACGAGATATTCAGCCAAGAGTCCTTTGTTTGGCCCCAAGAAAAAGTGAACATTGTTTGCATACAAGAATGTTTACCTGCTTCCTCAAAAGGAACAGTCCTTGGACAAATGGACTCTTAAGTTGACAAAAAAGTCCTTAAAAAAGTCTTAGCTGCAGTAAACAAATTAAGGAAAAGGTTATCTCGCCCCACGCCTCCGCACTGTATAGTCACTAAATCATAGTGTTTGGCAACTTGCCCCGCTGATTGTTGTGCAAAATATATAAAATAAAGCAGCTGCAAAAGCGGCAAAAAAAAAAAGTTCAAACCACTCTGCAGTGTTGGTGTTTCATTCCATCGTCAGCAATCCAGTCATATATTTTTAAACAATTTTATTTATATAATTAATTCTGTGCTAAACATAGCATGAATGAAATTAAGCACAGCTGGAAACTCAAATAAAATGTGCTTAAAGCCATCTTCTCTGAAAATTCAATTCCTCGGGACTTAATAACCTTTTCATGTCAAAAATTGATTCTTCTCCTCCTTTTTCTTCCTTCTTCCTCTCCTCTTCCTGCTTCTCTTCCTCCCCCATCTTCCTCCTCCTCCTCCTCCTCTTCTTCTTCTCTTCCCCTGTCTCTTCTTCTCTCTCTGAAATATTTTTGAGTACCTACTACATGCCTGGTATTATTTTACATGGTACAAAGACAGTGGCAGCAGCATCTGTCTTCAAAGAGTTTTTAGTTTTAGAAAAAAAAATTAAATAAACCATCACAATATACTGTTATAAATGCTTTAAAATGGGGAAGTGGAGAATTCTGTGGGGGTACATAACAAGGATCCATAATCCAGACTTGGGGGACAGGATCAAGAATTCTTCTCAGGAAGCAATGACATCTAAGGTAAAACCAGAAGGATAAGGAAAAGTTAGACCATCAAATGACAGGCATGAAAAGGAAGAGAGATCCAAAGAGAAGAAACTAAGAGGAGAGAGAGATGGATGGTGGGGAAAGAGACTTAAAGAGAAGAGGCAAAGAGAGAAGAGAGGAAGAGAAAGACCATGAAATATTCAAGGAGTTGTTACTAGCTTAATAAGACTAAGAGTAGACTTGGATAATAGTAATAGCAAGCAATAAGGCCACTAAGAAGTTTGAACCTTTTCTTGAGGATCCTTGGAAATAATAAAAGTTTTGAATATAGAGGTTGCTAACAATATCATTAGATTTGCACTTTATTGTTTCTTTTTAATTTGCACTTTAGAAAAGCAAATTCTAGAGGTGTGTGTACTAGAGGAAAGGGAGATTGGACACCAAGTGATGTGCTATTGCAAGGATCCAGGTAAGAGAGAAAGTTCTAGTGAAAACAATGAGAAGTGGATGGTTTAAGAACAATCTGGAAAATAGAATTGTCTGCACTTGTTCATTCATTGGGTGAATGGGAGAATGACAGAAAAAAATTTTCAAGATGAAAAATACAGAGGCTCTGACTTTGGAACAGAATCAGTAGTTGAATCAGTTTCTTGGGAAAAGTTTATGATTTTGGACACACTGAGTTTTGGATATCAGCTGAATATCCACATAGAGATGTTTAGTCAGTAGTTGGAATTTATGAGTCTGAAGCTCAAGAGGAGACTATAGGGCAAAAGATATAAATTTGATCACCGTTAGTTAAATAAGATCATTAGGAAGAGGGGAAAAATGAGATAGATAAAGACAGTGTGGGGAAATTCTGCATGTTGAGAAGGAAAGCAGGCTAAGTTGAAACCCTGAAAAACAGAGGCAACTAAGAGACAGCCGAGGAGTGGTGCCTGGAAAAGATATCTAGAAAAAGGAAGGAGATAAGAGGAGCTCCAGGATCTGCCTTTGTCTAATAACTAGTGATGTGGAGCATATTTTCATGTGCCTCTTGTCCATCTGTATGTCTTCTTTGGAGAAATGTCTATTTGGGTCTTCTGCCCATTTTTTGATTGGGTTGTTTCCTTCTTTTGATATTGAGCTACATGACCTGTTTGTAGATTAAGTCAGAAATAGAAAAACAAATATCCACATATTAAAAAATATGTAGAATCTAGAAAGGGCTTCCCTGGTGGCTCAGAGGTTAAAGCGTCTGTCTCCAATGTGGGAGACCTGGATTCAATTCCTGGGTCGGGAAGATCCCCTGGAGAAGGAAATGGCAATCCACTCCAGTATTCTTGCCTGGAGAATCCCATGGACAGAGAAGCCTAGCAGGTTACAGTCCACGGGGTCACAAAGAGTCGGATGGTACAGATGACCCTACTTGCAGGGCAAGAATAGAAATGCAGAAGTAGAGAATGGACACATGGAGCTGGGGAAGCGAAGGGTGGGATGAACTGGGAGAGGAGCATTGACATAAATACACTACCATGTGTAAAATAGATAGCTAGTGGGAACCTGCTGTATAGCACAGGGAGCTATGCAGCTCGGCACTCTGCTGTGACCTAGATGAGTAAGAGGGTGGGTAGGTAGGAGGGACGTCCAAGAGGGAGGGGATATGTGTATTAATATACATACAGCTGCTTTCCCAGGTGGCGCTAGTTGTAAGAATCTGCTTGCAAATGCGGGATACCTAAGATAAACAGGTTCAATCCCTGGGTCAGGAAGATCCCCTGGAGTAGGAAATGGCAACCCACTCCAGTATTCTTGCCTGGAAAATGCCATGGACAGTGGAGCCTGGTGGGCTACAGTCCGTGGGGTCACAAAGAGTAGGACACGACTGAAGCAACTTAGGACAGATGAATACATATAACTGATTCACTTCACTGAACAGCTTAAACCAACACAACATTGTAAAATGACTATATCCCAATTTTTAAAAAGAGGAAAGAATTGAGTCACAGATATCAAAGAAAAGACTGTGGAGAAGGGAGGGAGTGGTAATGATAGCTAACACTATCTTCTCTGAAAATTTAATTACTCAGAACTTGACCTTTAATGTTATCAACTCTCTTCTTCTCTTTCCCTCTCTTCCATAACTTTTTTTTGAGTGCCTATGACACATCTGTCATTGTTCTAGGGGCTGCAGAGAGTGTGTCAGCAGTACCTGGGAGTGGCAGAACTCTTCAAATAGTGCAAGGCTTGGAAAGAAAAAAATTGAATAGGCAATTACAACATAGTGCCTTCCGAAGTGGAGACTTCCATGAGAGCACAAAATAAGGACCCATAATTCAGCCTTGGAGGGCGGGATCAGGAATACTTACTGGGTGGTAGTAATGTCTAAGATAAAGGCTCAGCATACAGAGTTAAGCATGGTAAAGTAACAGGTATCAGTGACTCACAGTGTTCTGGTTCTGAATGAATGAATGAAATGCCTTGTGAGATTTCAGCTACCTGCTTAAAACCTAATTTTAAAGGATAGGAAACACTGTCAGACCTTCAAAGACATGCATCAAATAAAGGACCAATGCTGATATATTACAAGGAGAATTACCCTAATCCTATAGGACTGCATACTTTATAAATAGTGATATTTCTACTAACTGACATGTTCTAAGGAAACATTTTTATTTTCATCTTCAGCTATGACCTTATCACCATCATTTCAGAGACTCTATTAATACCTTCTTCTGTCAGTGCTAAATAAAGGATTCAAACCTCAAGATCACCTTTCTGGGAAAAAATCATTCGTGTGTTTCTTGGGAGTATCCATTCAGGAAGCTTAGCCTAAGTGCTTTTCATTTTCTTCTGTGGTATTGATTGTCTGCAAGCAGAACAGGAGACTCGGTTTATCTGCTCTCCATCAAGATCTGAGCACAAAGATTAAAATGTTTACCAAGCTTCCAGAAATAATGCTGATGGCTGGGATTCATCAGGGTCACTCTAAAGAATGTATTGACAAGAAAAATGGGGGCATCAACACCTCAACGTAGCTATGATGTATTTGCCCCTCCCCCTGTTTTAAATATCTCCTGAGTCATCAGGGCCTCATGCCACTCTTTGTAGCACTGTATCTATGATGGAAAACTAATAAAGCAAATTAGAAGCTCAGAGTGGCCTAATGCTCATTATTCACCATGAGGAAATATACAGGAAACTGACTCATAAGGGGCCCTCCAGTCTTACATCTCTGTGATCCATTCATCACAATGTTACCAGAGTTGTTTTTATGAAACACATGTCAATCTGGGTTTGCCCTGTTCAGCATCCTTTAATGGCTTCTTTAACTTACAGGATAAAGTCATATCTCCGTATTGGGGTAATAACAATAACAACAACACAATAAACAGTAACAATAGTAAATGACACATACCAAGGATTGTTTTAAGCTTGTTAAATATACTCCATACCTTTTAAAACATTTTAAAGGACCTATGATATAGGGTCTATGAGTACCTACATTTTAGGAATCATCAGCAATCCCATTCTACAGGCAAGAAAACTGAGGTATGCAGGATTTCAGTGATATTTTCAAAGAAGGTAAGTCTTAAGTGGTTCAGACAGGATTTGAAGCCTGGAGGTGGCTTAAAATCAAGGACTTTTAAACACTATGGATATCTCTAGAAATGTCACAATCTCCCCAAGATTTTTTCCCATCACTCCACTTTCTGTGTTCCAACTACATCAACACTGTAACATTGCTCTTTTTTTTTTCTCCTGAAAATTAATCATAAAAAATAACAACAAAGGACCTCCCTGGCAGTCCAGTGGTTAAGAGGTTGCCTTCTAATGCAAGGGGTACAGGTTTGATTCCTAGTCAGGAAGCTAAGATCCCACAGGCCTCCAGCCAAAAAACCAAAACAGAAGCAATATTGTAACAAATGCAATAAAGACTTTAAAAATGATCCACACCCAAAAAAAAAAGTTAAAAAAAGAAAACCAGTAACAATTATCATCCTGCTTTTCCATACCTCTGTGCCTTCCATATGCTATCTTTTCTTAGTGAAGTGAAATTGCTCAGTCATGTCCGACTCTTTGCGACCCCATGGACAGTAGCCTACCAGGCTCTGCCATCCATGGGATTTTCCAGGTAAGAATACTGGAGTGGGCTGCCATTTCCTTCTCCAGGGGATCTTCCCAACCCAGGGGTCGAACCTGGGTCTCCTGCATTGCACAAAGATGCTTTTACCATCTGAGCCACCAGGGAAGCCCTCTTTTCTTACTCTAAGGGAAATTCCTTCTTCTTTGTTTATGTTCATGGAATAATCTTAAGTAATATTCAGCCTCAAGTTCTCTGATGGCCTTTTCTTTAATTTACCACCATCCACCCATCCAGCGTTCCCTCGTGTACCCTTGTAACAAATGGCTTTGTAATATAAGGGCGTATATTAATCTCCTTTGACAGGCAGGGCCAGTGAGGCTTAAAGAAACTAACCACCACTTGAAAGTTGCAAATTTGTGGGTGAGTCAAACTTCTATGCCTACATTTCTAAACCCAGGACCAGAAACTC
Organism: Nanger dama; assembly: GCA_917880005.1. Taxonomy (NCBI): domain Eukaryota; kingdom Metazoa; phylum Chordata; class Mammalia; order Artiodactyla; family Bovidae; genus Nanger; species Nanger dama. The sequence goes on along the minus strand of CAKJTW010000078.1, from coordinate 2,742,406 downwards.
CTTTTGATTTTGTATAATCATTCTGTCAAAGGCTGAGCCAAGTATGTTGAAACTGTCAGCTACTTTTATCTGTCATTTGATTCTTTTACATATTTCTATATAGAAATGATTTACTTTATATATAGTCTGCTGATATGGTTTCTGAACTGCAAAGCATCAAGACTATTTTAACATATTTTTGTATCTTATATATAAAAATATTATCTTTGTACCTCTCTTTGAAAATTATGATATTGATATGGCAACCACTGCATTTTTTTTATTACACTGAGGTTTTTATGTCTTTCTACATCTTGTACTTTAACCCTGCTGAATGAATAAATTCTGGCTATCTTATAAATAATACACTTATAAAAATTTTTACTCAATCTAAGAATCCACAAATTATCTTTCTTTTCTTCAACACCTGTATTCTACATATTTTTGTAATCATGAAGGAAATGCATGTTTTCATAGTAAGTTTAGAAAATAGAAAAGATAAAAAGAAATCAAAGTACATGAATTTCTTAAGCCAATGGATATTCCAGAAGTTGCACTTGTTTTTGTTTTGTTTTAGACTTTTATAATTTCATCGGAAATTATTTGTGCAGGTCCAGCCTTTCTGTTTATTTGCTTTGCTTTTGTCTTGTTTTTGCTTTTAGGCTGATGGATCTCTGTTCTCACCCTGGAAGCTCATCCAGTCAGAAATCACTTTCATACTTTGTCCCTCATTCTCTTCGTCCCTTTCATTTTCTCATTCCCCAGCTCTCACCCCCAATCCTATGGCTGTCTACAGTATCTGCTTTAAGGTTGTACACCCCCTGATTCAATAGGCAGGCCTCACAATACAGCTGCCCTAATGGCCATCAGAGGCAATCACCTCTGAAGTTGAAGTGTGACCACACTGTCCCCAACCATATGTCCACCCACCAGGAATCTACCACTTCCAAAAAGGCTACTCCACCAGACAGACATCCCACCCACACTAAGAACTTCTATTTTCATTCTGTTGTTGATGCCATTATGTTTTTTGCTTTAAATCTACTTCCAGTTATTGGTTCACAAGAAAAATCTCTATTAACATTTTTGTGATCATTAACTCATCCAGTTTCTTTCCTCATACTCCAATGACAATTCTTATCCCCTTTCTTCATTCTTTTACATTTCCCTGTTTCCCAGACTCTGCCCTTTGGCCACACAAACACACAGACACTCTTTTAAAAAAATATCTATAATTATTAAACTATGCATTATTATTTTTTAAAATATGCATCTACTCTTCCTATTTGAATAAGAGTAGCTCTAGGTTATCCTGGCATTTGTCTCAATGAAGGTAGGTAATTTCCATACTACTATACTATGTGAAAGTGAAAAGGTTAGTCTCTCATCTTGTCCAACTCTTTGTGACCCCATGATCTGTAGCCCACCAGGCTCATCTGTCCATGGGATTCTCCAGGCAAGAATACTGAAGTGGGTTGTCATTCCCATCTCCCGAGGATCTTCCCAACCCAGGAATCAAACCCAGGTTTCCTGCACTGCAGGTGGATTCTTTACCATCTGAGCCCCCAGGGAAGCCCCCATATTCTATATATATATTTATATACTATATTTTCCATACTATTAACTATTAATAGCTTTCCAGACTATTCCTCCAACTTGTATTAGAATTCTCCCATGTGTTGTCTGGAGAAGGAATGATGTCAGCTTAAACATTTCTGATCCATGATTTAACAGTATGAGAAAGACAGAGGGAACTGCACTAAGAATAATCCCAGCAGGTAGATTTTTGTCTCGGTATGACTTCTCTGTGTGTTTATTGAAAATATTATACCAAGGAGGTTTTCTATATCCAGTTTCTCTTCAGCCAAATCTCCGTCTTATACTCTGTGACTTGACTGGTATTACTACTGCCTGTAACATCTGGAGGGAGCACTGCAGTGCTCAAGAGTTATCCCTAGAGCATGAGGATGAGTCCTGGAACATTCTGGAAAATAAATTGAGTCAAAACAAATTCTACAGGTTCTGTTAAGTTTGGCAGCCTCACAAAGAACCTCCAAGTGCAGCCATCGCTGAAAGCAAACATCTCTGGAACAATGCCCCAAACATCCTTCCTTTTAACCTCCCTCTACCTTGCCCTGCCTCCTTCCTTCCTCTCTCCCTTCTCTCTCTCCACACCCTACCCACAACTGCATGACTTGTGAATTTTCCTTGTGAGTTTCCAGCACGTTCCACGAGTGAGAGTGAGTTAGGCTTCTGACAGCTTTCACGCTGGTTCCATCTGCCTGAGAACCAGCAGAGACTCTTTGCCTTTTGTGGCAATGACTGACACCCCTGCAGGAGATGTAAAGAAATGTGGGTTTGATCCCTGGGTCAGGAAGATCCCCTGGAGGAGGGCGCAACTGAAGTGACTTAGTTCACACGCCCATACATCACTGATCCTGGTTTTCTTCTATTTTTGTATTTCTTTGTCCATTTCAGCCAATTTTCACGGACAGGGAGGGGCTGGGGCCTGAGTATTTGTGCTCCCACTGCCATCCTTTCCAGAACTCTGCAGCGTCTGTTCCTTCTAATTAAGATAATCAGCGCCATATTGGGTAAATCTGACCTGACCATTCTGCTGACAGAGATACTCTGGTTTTCCTAGCCATTTTGAAGAAGGTGCTATTTTAAAAGACCATGTGCCTTCTGGACATGTATTATTATTTAATACATATATTTGAATTTAACTCAATTTCCCATTAATTCTCCTCCCCAGAGAGACAGAAATCAGGATCCTATGAGACAGAGGCTTTGTCCAAAGACAATGAAGATTTGATTAGAATAGATCACAAACGTTTTCCTGAAACTATTTTCCCACTGTCCTGGGAATAAACATTCACCAGTCTCCTTTGAAATGCTTTGTTTAGACCCAGCCACTATGATCACTAAATACCCTTCAGTGAAAATGTATCCATTTTCATCAGTCACATAAATTAGAAAATATAATTGTGTCTAAATCAATTGCCTCTAAATCCTGTACATATTCTGGCCATTCAATGATGTTGACTTTTACCCTGGGACAAGGGCCTCTTGGTACCAGATGATCATTTGCAAAAGCAGAAGGAGTCGGGTATCTTTGCCTAATAACAGATCATAGAATGTTAACATGAGCTACAGAGAAATATGTAGTACAACCCCTCATTTTAGCAGATGTTAAAAAATAAACGTGTAAAGAGTTAGAGATCAAGGGCTACACGGTCAGTTAGTAGAAAACAGCGCCCAGAATTCACTATAGTATGACCCACAGTCCAACGTTCTTCTTTCCACACTATCATTTTAAATTTTCATAAAAAGCACACACGCTAACACACATTCCATACACACACAAATCCCTTTCTTTTGTACCAAGAGCTGAATGGGATATTTCCAGTGACTGTTGTATGGGACAAAAAGTATCTCACATACCCAGGAGAACATTTAGTTTCCATCTATAAGAAAACCTGCACATTCCTTCTACACTGTAAAGGTAGAAGATCCTAATATCTTCCTCTTTTCTCATGAAATAATGATGTAACTCAAAAGCCTCCACAGAGCTCCTTCATTCAGAGGTAAGTGACTATTTAGACCTACCTGAGCCCCCGCCCATGGGGAAGGCAATGGCAGGCCCATTCCAGTACTCTTGCCTGGAAAATCCCAATGACACAGGAGACTGGTGGGCTGCAGTCCATGGGGTCGCAGAGGGTCGGACACGACTGAGCGACTTCACTTTCACTTTCATGCATTGGAAAAGGCAGTGGCAACCCACTCCAGCGCTCTTGCCTGGAGAATCCCAGGGACAGGGGAGCCTGGTGGGCTGTGGTCTATGGGTTCACACAGAGTCGGACACGATCAAAGCGACTTAGCAGCAGCAGCAGCAGAGCCCCCATGTGCCCTGTTTCTCCCCTTCCCACAAAACACCATCCACATTTGCCTTCTTGTTCTTTTCTCCTTTTGCTTCTCTTTCCTCTTTTACTTTTCTTTTAAATATACTTATTGATTATATTATCATGCTGTACCATAACTACTTTTAATTTCTAGATAAGCTATTTTTACAGAATTATTTTTGATTCTTAGATGAGTGAAAAATTTACTCATAAATCCATTATCACAAGCAATAGTTTTCTAAAGAAAGAAGAGAAGGCTGTTGCAATCTACATGTGCATACAACTGAATATACATTCTTCAGATAACATGGTATTATAATTTTCCATGATGGAACACAGTTCTCATGCATGCATGTGCTAAGTCGCTTCAGTTGTGTCCAGTTCTTTGTGACCTCACAGACTGTAGCTTGCCAGGCTCCACTGTCCATGGGATTCTCCAGGCAAGAATACTGGAGTGGGTTGCCACTCACTTCTCCAGAGGATCCTCCCAACCCAGGGATCCAACCTGCATCTCTTTCATCTCCTCCATTGGCAGGTGGGTTTTTACCACTAGCTCCACCTGGTAGCCATCTATCTTAATATTAATATAGATAATAAAAATACATTTTCTTTAAAGAAAATATTGGCAATTGGTTAAACATTGTTAATTGCTTGAATATATCTGCATATTTTGTTTGGGTCTATTTTTGCTCCATTGTTGTTGTTTTGATTGTGTGCAGTACTTTGCAACCCCATAGACTGTAGCCCACAAGGCTCCTCTGTCTATGAAATTCTCCAAGCAAGAATACTGGAAGAGGTTGCCATTTCCTTCTCCAGGAAATCTTCCCAACCCAGGGACTGAGCCCACATCTCCTGCATCAACAGGCAGGTTCTTTACCACTGAGCCACCTGGGAAGCCCAGTGTGCTCTTAGGGATTCCATACTGATAATATTCACTTTCTTACCCCAGGTTTGTTGTTTGTTTTTGATTTTTGTCTCTTGTAAGATGGGACAAAAATCATTAACCTTGATTACTCACAGCTTTTCTTATCTTTTAATGACCTAATAAGACTTCTCTGTTGGCTGCTTATTCACAGTCATTAGCTTGATAATTAGGACCCTGAACAATCTGACTGCAAGCTTTCTTTCTGTTTTTGCATTCAGTAGCTTTCTTTAACAAAGAAGGCAATGGCACCCCACTCCAGTACTCTTGCCTGGAAAATCCCATGGACGGAGGAGCCTGGTGGGCTGCAGTCCATGGGGTCACTAAGAGTCAGACACAACTGAGTGACTTCACTTTGACTTTTCACTTTCATGCACTCGGAGAAGGAAATGGCAACCCACTCCAGTGTTCTTGCCTGGAGAATCCCAGGGACAGCAGAGCCTGGTGAGTTGTCATCTATGGGGTCGCACAGAGTCAGACACGACTGAAGCGACTTAGCAGCAGTAGCAGCAGCAGCTTTCTTTAAAGCCATGTGCCCCTCAAAGTGGTTCACATACTACCCTTTACCCTTCACTCCTTCTACACTTCTATTAACAATGGTACACCAATCTATAAGGTCCTTCCCCACCTTCTCTACCCACACTAAGCTCCTCTTTAGCCATCTCAGCACACCTCTCCCCAGATCATTCCTGCCTGAAGTCAAAGCTATTATGTATCTGAGTTTTGACAGAAGTCACTGCCTGAGCAATTTGTTGACTGTTATGCATTGTGACATTGCTTTTATTGTTGCTTTGAATTATTCAAATACTTTAACCTTACTTAACTTGCTATGTATTTCCCTTCATTTTAAATGTCTCAGCACTCAGGGTTTAAATATAGCAGACTCTTACCAAATGTGCAGTGATATAAAAGCCATGATAATTGTTTAAAAGATAAATTGATGGATTAGTGTGCTAAACAGCACAGTATCACAGAAAGAGCTTTTTATTAACTTTTTACTACTTACTTTTTCTGATGTCTCCAAACAGTTAACTGGAGAAGAGAGTTAAACAAAAAAATTTGATGTCAAGCCTGTTGCTGCTGCTAAGTCGCTTCAGTCGTGTCCGACTCTGTGCGACCCCATAGACGGCAGCCCACCAGGCTCCGCTGTCCCTGGGATTCTCCAGGCAAGAACACTGGAGTGGGTTGCCATTTCCTTCTCCAATGCATGAAAGTGAAAAGTGAAAGTGAAGTCACTCAGTTGTGTCCGACTCTTAGCGACCCCATGGACTGCAGCCCACCAGGCTCCTCTGTCCATGGGATTTTCCAGGCAAGAGTACTGGAGTGGGGTGCCATTACCTTCTCCAGATGTCAAGCCTAGATCTTCTCAAAAACCAACTGGCATAAATGGCATTTGTTCTCAAATTCATACTGTTACTATCACCACTGTGCCAGTTTGGCATGAAGTAAGAAAACAGAGAAATCTTGACAATCTTCTAAAGCAAATTGTTACTACTGTACTTGCTTTGACTTTTTAGCTATAAAGTATTTTCTAATTAAAGTATGTATGTAGTTTTTAAGACATAATGTTACTACACACTTAATAAACTACAGTATAATGTAAACATAAATTTTATATGAAGTATAAACCCAAAAACTTCACGTTACTTGCTTTGTTGAAGCATTTGTTTTATTGCAGTGGTCTGGAATTGAACACACAACATTTCTGAAGCCTGTATAGGAGACTGAACAACAGTACTGACACACTTGGTCTAAGTGACACAGAGACACCCTTACCACAGTTTAAAACATTAAAACCACATGCTTAATCAAAGCCTCATTAACATAAATAATTATTACATAAAAACCAAACTATCTAGAAAATCATCTATTTTAACATTAAGAAATACACTTCTATCGAGAGGTCTGCTGCACAACATTGTGTGTCTAGTTAACAGTATGCTGCTGCTGCTGCTGCTAAGTCACTTCAGTCATATCTGACTCTGTGCGACCCCATAGACAGCAGCCCACCAGGCTCCCCCATCCCTGGGATTCTCTAGCCAAGAACACTGGAGTGGGCTGCCATTTCCTTCTCCAATGCATGAAAGTGAAAAGTCAAAGTGAAGTCACTCAGTCGTGTCTGACTCTTAGCGACCCCATGGACTACAACCTACCAGGCTCCTCCACCCGTGGGATTTTCCAGGCAAGAGTACTGGAGTGGGGTGCCATTGCCTTCTCCATAATAATACTATCTTGTGCACATAAAATTTCTCAGAAAAGAAATCTCATGTTAATTGTCTTTACCACAATTGGAAAAAGGCCCCGTTAAGAAACTTTGACAACTTATTCCTTTTGAATGAGATGTATGGTCTATGCCTGTGCATCACTATATTTTGAAAGTATACAATCTGCTATCTGGTTTCTCAGTTTCACAGCTAGAGAGAAATTTTGCCTCAGGATTAACCATACCTCAAGTCTCACCCACACCTGATTTAGATGAGATTTAGATGAGATTTGGGACTGCAGGACGAGTTAGGACCTTGGGGTCTATTAGGATGGAGTGAATGCCTTTTGCATGCAAGAAGAACATGATTTAGGGGAGCCAGAGAATAAAATATCATGAGTTGAATTTGTGTCCCCCAAATTCATGTGCTGAGTCCTAATACTGGACTCAATGTAAGTCCTAACACTGGATTCAAATTTCCTTATAAGAAGAGGGAATTTGGCCACAGAAAAGCCTTGAGGGAAGACTCAAGAAGACTCATTTCAAGCCAAGCAAAGAAGCCTCAAAAGGAACCAACCCTGTAGACACTTTGATCTTAGACTTCCAGCCTCAAGAACTATGAGACAATAAATGACTGCTGTTTAAGCCCCTGAGTCTGTAGTACTTTGTTACGGCAGGCCTAGAAAACTAATATACCATGTGATCTAGCAATTCCATTTCTGATCATATGCCCCAAAGAAGTGAAAATAGGTACTCAAACAGATATTTGTATACTCATGTTCATAGCAGCATTATTCACAATAGCTAAAAAGGTGAAACAATTTGTGTCCATTGCTGGATGAATGAACAACATATAATCTATTTATGCAATGAAATATTATTGATCCTTAAAAGGGAAGAAAATTTTAACACATGCTACAACACAGATGAACATTAAAGACACTAAACGAAATAAGCCAGTCAAAGGGACAAATATTGTATGATTCCATTTACACAAGGTTCCTAGGATAGCCAAATTCTAGAGACAGTAAGAATGATGGTTGACAGGACTGTGAAAGAAGAGAATCAGGAGTTAATATTTAACTAGGTAAAAAGTTGCATTTGTGGGTAAAGAAAAACGTCTGAAGATGGATAGTGATGAAGGAAACACAACAATATAAAAGTATCTAATACTATAGACCAGCGCCATTGCCTTCTCCAAATTAGATACTGGTTCTACATAAATTAATGAAGAGCATTACAGAGAGTTAATATGTAGACAAGTACAAAAGACATTTTTTTATCATTTTTAATCTCTGCAAGAGATACTTGACTATTAAAAGTAAAAATAATAATGTCTTGTGGGGTTTATGGCATACACCAAAGTAAAATGTCTGAAAATAACTCAAAAGACAGGAGGGAAGGCTTGGGTGAATTCTGCTGTACATTTTTTATACCATTTGTGAAGTGGTAGAACAGCACTTGAAAGTAAAACCCTAACTTTCCAATGATACTAAAGTTAAATGCTAAAAAACAAAATAACGAAGTATAGATAATAAAATAATCATATTTTTGTAAACTCAATCCAAAAGAAGGAGGGGGAAGGAACAAAGAGAAAATAGGAGAAAATGACAATAAATAGCAAGATGGTAGATTGAAACTAAATTATGCTGATAATTATATTAAACATACCTTATTTCAGCTCAGGTCTTCCAAGAAGCAGATGCCAAAATGAGATTAGAGGTGCAAGAGATTTGCTGGGGAATGTGCTTGTGAAGAGGCACAGGGAGACCACTGGGGTAGGCTGGAAGAGCCTTTAGACCATGATACAGATCCAACATCTGTGAAAGAAGCAAAAATGAAAAAGAAAATTGAAGTCTCAGACCATTTCATAGTTCTGAGAGTATCACAGCAGGTTAATGAAATCTCACTAGCAAAGGTTTCCCATTAGAGGGAGGAATGTCCCAACTCTAATAACTCTACCATGCTGGGAACAGCCCAAGGAAACTATGGTTTCAGAGTGAGCACTCTGTTATATCTGAAGGTATAACTGGAGATGTTTGTCTAACTGTGCTTCTTGCAGATCTGCTTGCTGAGAGTGTGCAGTTCCCTCATGGCACAGAGGCATGTGGCTAGACATCTTCCATGGTTCTGTTGACCTCTTTCCCTACAGCCCTCATTGTGCAGTTGGTTTCAGGCTACAGTCGATATTAATCATCTCCCTCCCTTACCATTCACTATAAATGTCTCTACCCTCTGCTGGTACCTAAAAGCTTTTGGTGTCTTGCGTGCTCATACATGCTCAGTTGCTTGTTGTATCCGACTCTTTGCAACCCCATGGCCTGTATGTAGCCCACTATGCTCCTCTGCCCATAGGATTCTCCAGGCTAGAATACCAGAGTGGTTTCCAGGGGATCTTCCCGACCCAGGGATGGAACTCGCATCTCCTACAGTGCAGGCAGATTCTTTATCACTGAACCACCAAGGAAGACTTTTGTGTCTTACTGGGTACTTTAAACCAAACCTTTCTGAAGAATCTGAATGTATGGTCATCATACCATCCCCAAAGATGCATGTGTTCAGTCAGAGTCACAACTGGGCAAGAGAGCACTACAAGAGATCTAAGTGCACCAGCTGGGTACCACAAATGTTGCTCTCTACCCCTACTATGAAAAAGCAGATGTGCCCTTTCTACTCTTGTCATCAATTACTCCTGCCAATACAGTGTCTCCTCTTTTCATCTGTTGGTCCCTGTAAAAGGACTCTAAGATACCCTGGCAGTCTGGATGGTGTACAGTTCAATAAGATCTTACAGTGTCTCCTAGAAACTGGGTGCCTCCTTTGGAGCCAGAATCTCTAACTTTGTAGAGCCTATAGTTGCAGAGATGGGAAGCACAGACTCTATCAAAAAGACGCTAGAACCACTCAATTTTTTCTGTAAACCTAAACATGTTAAATAAATAGTGTATTAATTTTTTTTAATGAGGAGAGTCAGGTTCCTCTGTCCTAGGGTTTCTACAGGCAAGAATACTGGAGTGGGTTGCCATTTCCTTCTCCAGGAGATCTTTCTGACCCAGGGAGAGACAGATGGAACCCAGGTCTCCAGCATTACAGGCCAGTTCTTTAATGACTGAGCTTTGAGGGAATTCCATTAAACAAATAACTAGCATGCTAATTTTTAAGAAAAGGGAGAGTCATGACACGTTATTCCTTTGATCTGAACATTATAGTTACTCCCCATTTTATTCAGAGTCCCAGCCAAAGATTTCTATAAGGTCTCAGTTCAGTTCAGTTCAGTCACTCAGTTGTGTCCAACTCTTTGCGACCCCATGAATCGCAGCATGCCAGGCCTCCCCTGTCCATCACCAACTCCTGGAGTTCACTCACACTTGCCTCCATCGAGTCAGTGATGCCATCCAGCCATCTCATCCTCTGTCGTCCCCTTTTCCTCCTGCCCTCAGTCCCTGCTAGGATCAAAGTCTTTTCCAATGAGTCAACACTTCACATGATGTGGCCAAAGTTCTGGAGTTTCAGCTTTAGCATCATTCCTTCCAAAGAATACCCAGGGCTGATCTTCAGAATGGACTGGTTGGATCTCCTTGCAGTCCAAGGAACTCTCAAGAGTCTGCTCCAAAACCACAGTTCAAAAGCATCAATTCTACAAAGCTCAGCCTTCTTCACAGTCCAATTCTCACATCCATACATGACCACAGGAAAAACCATAGCCTTGACTAGATGGACCTTAGTCAGCAAAGAAATGTCTAGGCTTTTGAATATGCTATCTAGGTTGGTCACAACTTTTCTTCCAAGGAGTAAGCGGCTTTTAATTTCATGGCTGCAGTCACCATCAGCAGTGATTCTGGAGCTCAAAAAAATAAAGTCTGACACTGTTTCCACTGTTTCCCCATCTATTTCCCATGAAGTGATGGGACCGGATGCCATGATCTTAGTTTTCTGAATGTTGAGCTTTAAGCCAACTTTTTCACTCTCCTCTTTCACTTTAATCAAGAGGCTTTTTAGTTCCTCTTCACTTTCTGCCATAAGGGTGGTGTCATCTGCATATCTGAGGTTATTGATATTTCTCCTGGCAATCTTGATTCCAGCTTGTGCTTCTTCCAGCCCAACATTTCTCATGATGTACTCTGCATATAAGTTAAAAAAGCAAGGTGACAATATACAGCCTTGACGTACTCCTTTTCCTATTTGGAACCAGTCTGTTATTCCATGTCCAGTTCTAACTGTTGCTTCCTGGCCTGCATACAGATTTCTCAAGAGGCAGATCAGGTGGTCTGGTATTCCCATCTCTTTCAGAATTTTTCACAGTGTATTGCGATCCACACAGTCAAAGGCTTTGGCATAGTCAATAAAGCAGAAATAGATGTTTTTCTGGAACTCTCTTGCTTTTTCCAGGATCCAATGGATGTTGGCAATTTGATCTCTGGTTCCTCTGCCTTTTCTAACACCAGCTTGAACATCTGGGAGTTCATTGTTCACAGATTGCTGAAGCTTGGCTTGGAGAATTTTGAGCATTACTTTACTAATATGTGAGATGAGTGCAATTGTGCAGTACTTTGAGCATTCTTTGGCATTGCCTTTCTTTGGGATTGGAATGAAAACAGACCTTTTCCAGTCCTGTGGCCACTGCTGAGTTTTCCAAATTTGCTGGCATATTGAGTACAGCACTTTCACAGCATCATCTTTCAGGATTTGAAACAGCTCAACTGGAGTTCCATCACCTCCACTAGCTTTCTTCATAGTGATGCTTTCTAAGGCCCACTTGACTTCAGATTCCAAGATGTCTGGCTCTAGATGAGTGATCACACCATCGTGATTATCTGGGTCGTGAAGATCTTTTTGTACAGTTCTTCTGTGTATTCTTGCCACCTCTTCTTAATATCTTCTGCTTCTATCAAAGACCGAGGGACAGGTGGGGTGGGGAATCAGCGCATCGTCTTCACTGGGCTCTTGAAGTTGCTGGCGGCTTGGAGATGTTTCTGTTAGGTCCATACCATTGCTGTCCTTTATTGAGCCCATTTTTGCATGAAATGTTCCCTTGGAATCTCTAATTATCCTGAAGAGATCTCTAGTTTTTCCCATTCTATTGTTTTCTTCTATTTCTTTGCATTGATCACTGAAGAAGGCTTTCTTATCTCTTCTTGCTATTCTTTGGAACTCTGCATTCAGATGTTTATATCTTTCCTTTTCCCCTTGACTTTTTGCTTCTCTTCTTTTCACAGCAATTAGAAGGCCTCCCCAGACAGCCATTTTGCTTTTTTGCATTTCTTTTCCATGGGGATAGCCTTGATCCCTGTCTCCTGTACAATGTCATGAACCTCAGTCCATAGTTCATCAGGCACTCTATCTATCAGAAATAGGCCCTTAAATCTATTTCTTACTTCCACTGTACAATCATAAGGGATTTGATTTAGGTCATGCCTAAATGGTCTAGCAGTTTTCCCTACTTTCTTCAATATAAGTCTGAATTTGGTAATAAGGAGTTCATGATCTGAGCCACAGTCAGCTCCTGGTCTTGTTTTTGTTGATTGTATAGAGCTTCTCCATCTTTTTCTGCAAAGAATATAATCAGTCTGATTTAGGTGTTGACCATCTGGTGATGTCCATGTGTAGAGTCTTCTCTTGTGTTGTTGGAAGAGGGTGTTTGCTATGACCAATGCATTTTCTTGGCAAAACTCTATTAGTCTTTGCCCTGTTTCATTCTGCATTCCAAGGTCAAATTTGCCTGTTACTCGAGGTGTTTCTTGACTTCCTACTTTTGCATTCCAGTCCCCTATAATGAAAACGACATCTTTTGTGGGTGTTAGTTCTAAAAGGTCTTGTAGGTCTTCATAGAACCATTCAATTTCAGCTTCTTCAGTGTTACTCATTGAGGAATAGACTTGGATTACCGTGATATTGAATGGTTTGCCTTGGAGATGAACAGAGATCATTCTGTTGTTTTTGAGATTGCATCCAAGTACTGCATTTCAGACTCTTTTGTTGACCATGATGGCTACTCCATTTCTTCTGAGGGATTCCTGCACACAGTAGTAGATATAATGGTCATCTGAGTTAAATTCACCCATTCCAGACCATTTTAGTTTGCTGATTCCTAGAATGTCAGCATTGACTCTTGCCATCTCCTGTTTGACCACTTCCAATTTGCCTTGATTCTTGGACCTGACATTCCAGGTTCCTATGCAATATTGCTCTTTACAGCATCAGATCTTACTACTATCATCAGTCACATCCACAGCTGGGTATTGTTTTTACTTTGGCTCCATCCCTTCATTCTTTCTGGAGTTATATCTCCACTGATCTCCAGTAGCATATTGGGCACTACTGACCGGGGAGTTCCTTTTCAGTATCCTATCATTTTGCCTTTTCATACTGTTCATGGGGTTCTCAAGGTAAGAATACTGAAGTGGTTTTCCATTCCCTTCTCCAGTGGACCACATTCTGTCAGACCTGTCCACTGTAAGACCTCATTTCATTACCCTATGATTTCATCTGCTACTAAAATTTCCCTCCTATTGTTTTACTCCAGGCAAGCTTCTGGCATAGAACATTAGCAGCGGACATTTTCTTTTATCTGGAATACTCTTCTCTTAGGTATTCCCATGGCTAATCCCTTATCTGCTTCAGGTCATTGCTTCAAAGAACACATAAAACATAAAACCCAAAAAAAGATAAATAAGGAAGACAAATACCCCAGTTGAAAGAAACTGGGTATAAGATTTGAGTAAACTCTTCTAAAAACAGGAAATCCAAATGGTTACGAAAAAAGGAAGATATGATCAGCTCCTTAGCAAGCAAGTGAAAGCAAATTAAGACCATTAAGACCAAAGTCTGACAGAAAACCATTACAGACCTATTCTGTTCACTTCAATTCAGTTCAGTCACTCAGTCATGTCCAACTCTTTAAGACTCCATGAACCGCAGCATGCCAGGCCTCCCTGTCCATCACCAAATCCCGGAGTTCACTCAGACTTGTATCCATCAAGTCAGTGATGCCATCCAGCCATCTCATCCACTGTCATCCCCTTCTCTTCCTGCCCCCAATCCCTCCCAGCATCAGAGTCTTTTCCAATGAGTCAACTCTTCACACCAGGTGGCCAAAGTACTGGAGTTTCAGCTTTAGTATCATTCCTTCCAAAGAACAACCAGGGCTGATCTCCTTTAGAATGGACCGATTGGATCTCCTTGCAGTCCAAGGGACTCTCAAGAGTCTTCTCCAACACCACAGTTCAAAAGCGTCAACTCTTCAGCGCTCAGCTTTCTTCACAGTCCAACTCTCACATCCATACATGACCACAGGAAAAACCATAGCCTTGACTGAACAGATCTTTGTTGGCAAAGTAATGTCTCTGCTTTTCAATATGCTATCTAGGTTGGTCATAACTTTTCTTCCAAGGACTAAGCATCTTTTAATTTCATCACTGCATTCACCATCTGCAGTGATTTTGGAGCCCAAAAGATAAAGTCTGACACTGTTTCCACTGTTTCTCCATCTATTTCCCATGAAGTGATGGGACCAGATGCCATGATCTTCGTTTTCTGAATACTGAGCTTTAAGCCAACTTTTTCACTCTCCTCTTTCACTTTCATGAAGAGGTGTTTTAGTCCTTCTTCATTTTCTGCCATACGAGTGGTGTCATCTTCATATCTGAGGTTACTGATGTTTCTCCCCGCAATCTTGAAATTAGATTCACAAAAATACATATTGTCTGATGATTTCAAGTGTTGGTGAGAAAGATGAATAACAGGAACTCTCTCAGGAGTAAAAACTGATACAAATTATTTGCAAATAATTTAACATTTTCTAATAAAGTTAAAGGTAGCATTCTACCCCGAATTAATCACACTGGAGAAACTCTAGTACACAGTTAGGAATTAGGTACAGGATAGTTCATAGCAGCATTGTTCAAATTAGCTCCAAATTGAAAATGATCCAAGGTGCATTGAGATAGAGTCAATACAAAGACTTTTACCAATATAATATTAAGCAATACAACAAGGCTATGGTTTTTCCTGTGGTCATGTATGGATGTGAGAGTTGGACTGTGAAGAAGGCTGAGCTCCGAAGAATTGATGCTTTTGAACTGTGGTGTTGGAGAAGACTCTTAAGAGTCCCTTGGACTGCAAGGAGATCCAACCAGTCCATTCTGAAGGAGATCAACCCTGGGATTTCTTTGGAAGGAATGATGCTAAAGCTGAAACTCCAGTACTTTGGCCACCTCATACGAAGAGTTGACTCATTGGAAAAGACTCTGATGCTGGGAGGGATTGGGGGCAGGAGGAGAAGGGGATGACAGAGGATGAGATGGCTGAATGGCATCACTGACTCGATGGATGTGAATCGGAGTGAACTCTGGGTGTTGTTGATGGACAGGGAGGCCTGGTATGCTGCGATTCATGAGGTCGCAAAGAGTCGGACACGACTGAGCGACTCAACTGAACTGAACTGAACTGATACAACCATAAAAAGGCATAAACTATGGAAATATCCGTCAACATGGACAAACCTTACATATGTACTGTTGAATGAAAGAAGCCATCAAAAAAAAAAAAAAAACCCTACAATTTGCTTGTATAAATTAAGAAAGCAAACAAAATACAGCTGAAGCCCTTAGTGGGTAAACTAAGGGTTTATCCTTAATGAAATATCTATAGAGATAAGCAAGGCCAGATAGTCACCTTTCTTTGGTTGATTTTGTGTCTGATGGGGGTAGAGTCTGTTCTGACTGTGGAGAGGCATGTGGCCAGTTTCCACTTGGTCTGAGTGATTCACAAATGTTGCTCTGCAATTGTTGTTTAACCTGTACATATGTTTTATGTCCTCTTCTGTATGTAGAAAACATTTTACAAGAAGAAAAATAAACCTTAAAAAGACAAATTGATGATAGATCTAAATCCACAGGCATCAATATGAATGGAAGATACTGTCATAAAATTAAGCAAACATCTTGTTTATCTATTTTCTTCACTTTTCTCACTGCTTTGGCTTGCACTGAGTACTAATTATCTACTGTTCATGTTGCTGTCTATGCATTTTAGTAGCTGTTCACTGATCTAGTCTGACCTTCTGCTTAGTAATTTCAAGTAGTCAGCAGGAGGAATTAAATTGCATCAAGACATAATGCATTATGCAATATTGTAAAAACTAACGTAAGATGATGCTGGGGCTTGCAAAGCAGCAATATGTAAATGAGACCCCTTGGTTACAAGACATGGCTTTAATTGGAAGAGAAATGTCATACGATTGAGGTGTAGTGGTCTCAAGGAGAAAAAAAAAAACAAAAACACTAAGAACTTTTGCTTCCTCCTGCTCCTAGGATTCTGAACTGAAATCCCTTTAATCATTTTCACACTTTTGATTTCAGTTCTGAGCAGGGCTATTACACAATTTGGCAAATCCACTTCAGAAAGACTGTTGCCAAGGTTATTTCCTAATCATGTAGGGTAGGAAGGTTTGAAAAATAAACTAAAGCAGATCCAAGTTTTGAAAGCAAGAGTCTCTAATTTCAAAACTTGATTAGCTGTCATGTGACCTAGTCTCCCTAAAAGGGCTCTTGGTGATTTTCAGAACTATTTATTCAATCTCCTTTAGATGCCACACTCAAGCTTCATAAAACTGATTTGATATGTAATTTGATATGTAATTGTAACTATAGAAGTTCTATGAAATCTGCCCTCTCTAAGTCAACTCAAAAATAAAGTAGAAATGGTTTCAATAATACAATCAATTTGCCATTGAGAGATTTCTGTAGGTACAAGAGATAAAATACAGTGTTACAGCATGGAAAGCTCCCTGGATCAGGATCCAAAGACCTTAGAGTTTGTATGACTTTGGGCAAATCATACAGTCTTTATATACATAATTTGTCTAACCTGAAACATGAATAACATTTATCAAGCCAATCTCATGTTGGATGAACCAAACAAGATGAAAGACATGAAAATAGTCTACAAATTTTAAATCATCCTGCAAATGTTTTATTAGTATCACAAAAGCCAAATGGAGATTCTCAAAATTTCTCCTCCTTAAAGTCCTCAGATTTTATACACATTTAATGACAATTCTCTTCCCAGTTACATGGGGCAGCACATCTCACCAGGTTTATTGTGCCAGTAGCTTCACCTCAATATGTAAAATTTGTAACTCCTCAGTAATGAGCTTTATAGGGATATTAACAGGGAAAATGAATAGAAGGGCAAAACAGCACATAAGACTGGACTGAATTTTGGATTCTTATTTTCCTGTGTGACCTTAGATGTGTGTCCTATCTATTCCAAAGCTTAATATACAGTGTGCATTGAGATAGGAGTCCTGCTGACTGTCCAGCGTAGAACATATGCTTTGAAGTTTTCTATAATAATGATGAGGGCCTGGCTCCAACCCAACACTCACCAGGTCCTCCAGTATGGACTCATTTCCAAGATGAACCCACTAGCGTTTGCAATTTCAGACTAGAGCCATAAAAAGAAATTTCTGTCCTGTGTAAAGTAAACTGGATCATATGGGGTCTGAATCCATGACCTTGGCCTTGTTAGCCGTGCTCTAAGTAGGTGAGGTAATAGGTCCAGATGGTAACAAGATGTAGAACACTTTGCGGAAGTCATACGGTACTTATATAGATCAGAGGTGACTTCCCAAAACTGAATCTTTTGATAGCATGTGCTGTTTCACCCCTAGGTCCTAGTCCACAGTTCTACAGAAGCAAAAGCAGGGAGACAGATGGTCAAGCTGGAGGGAAGGAAAAAGAGAACAAACATAAAGGGAAGGAAGAAAATGTTGGGATTCTGGCCAATGCCCAGAAATCTGAAATATAATAGAAAGCTGATAAATCTCAAAGCATGAGAAACTTAGGCAAAGACATCAGTTGTTTCAGTACAAAGCTTAGCCATCAACATGAAATATCTCCCCTTCAAGAGAACACACTATCATCAAAACAAAGTATAGTACAAAATTGGACTGGTAAATATTCATGAAAGTTCTCCAACCATGAAATATGTGTTGATATGAAGGGAAATAATACTGAGGTTAGAAACACTTGAGAAGAATTTCAAAGTTAAAAGAATCGGGAACAAGGCTACAAGGTGGCTGGGGACACTTCCAGCAGCAAGGAGAGAGAGAGTTCTTTGCAACCCTTGTTACTAAGGAAATTTCAGAACTGGTCTATAAATAGCTCCCTGCCATTAGCCCTGTTAGAAACAAGGTTTTGTAGCAAAACTGCAGCTCTGTGTGCTGCTGAAGGAAACTTAATTCTAACCACTTCTTTTTTCCAGTTTTTTTGCTTTCTGCCAGACAGAAAGATAAATTTCACAGGAAAGAAAATGGAAGTGTGGATAGATGTATACGGGGCTTCGTTTTTTTTTTTAAAAGATTTTAAGGAATTATAAAAAAAATGTATATGTGTTTTTAATCCCTTGTATTTAGGGGGGGGGGGGTCGTGCTACTTTCAGGGTTGGCATCTATACCTGTTTTTAATGGGTCCTAAAGAAGGAATTAGTATAGTAATCTAGTATCTTTTTTTTTATTGAATAAACTCTAATTCCCTTGCAAAGTTTCTTTCATCCAAGATGTTCACATAAAAGAATTTATTTTAATTTGTCAGTCTCTTCTTTTGATAAACTGTAAACTTTTCCTCCTACCCATCACCATTCTTGCCTTTTTCTCCTACTATTTGTTTCTGTTTTCTTTTGAATTTGTTCCCAACAAATAACTGAGCAATTTGCAAATATTAATTTATTTTAACAAATGTAAATATCAGTTTGGGGGAAATGGCTATGATGTAACTTATTGGACATTATCCCAGCAGGTAGTTTTTATAAAAATTACTGTATTTGTAAGCTTCAAGTCTAATCTTTAGCAAATACATGGAGATAGGGAAGTTGATTTCAATATCTGCCCCCTTATTTCTTCTGCCTTTGGAACTCTCCTATCTAGAGGGTCTCTGACCATGTGTTTAAGTCCACAAGATCAACTCAACTAACCCTGTTTAATCTATAGGTGTTTTGCTTTCTTCTTCCTTTCCAAAGCAAAACTCTCTTCCCATATAAATTTGTAAATTCAATACAAGCAAGTGCCACTGGAATTGAGCAAATTATAACATTTGTTTGGAGAAGTAAATATACAAAAATACTCAAGAAGGGACTTCTCCGGTGGTCCAGTGGTTAAGAATTCAATTTTTAATTCAGGGGACACAAGTTCAATCCCTGGTCAGAGAACTAGGATCCCACATGCCATGGAGCAGCTAAGCCTGTGGGCTGCAAATAGAGTCTGTATGCCGCAGTGAAAGATCCTGCATAATGCAGTGAAGATCCAAAGCAGCTAAATAAATAAACACATTTTCTAAAAACAAAGAGTCAACAAACATTTTAAAGGAAGAATAGGATAAATAATAAGACAGAGATTTACCCTAGAAAATATCAAAACATGCTTAAAAAAAAAAGAGTTAAAACAGTACACAAGTGAAAACAAGCAGAACAATGAACAGAGAAGATAAACCTGATACATGACTACATATCCACCTACATATGTATGTATATAAATATAAAATATGAAAAGATGGTATTTTAAATCATTGGGAAATGTTTTTGGACAATTGGCTTTCCATCCATCAAAATAACAGGTTTCCTTACCATATACTATATACAAAATTAAACTCTAAATGTTAAAGGTTCAAATGTAAAAAATTTGAAAAATACTATAATAAAATATGGAAGACAATGTTCATAAACTTACAGTGGGATAGAAGAGAGGAAGCCCATAAACCCACAAGCTCCAAAGGAAAACATGAATATATTTAACCATGTAAACTATCAAGTCATCAGTATAATGAAAGACATGGTAAATCAAGCATATATAATACCCAGAGAGAAATTAGTGCAAGATATATAACAAATGAAATGTTAGTATCCATTACCTAAATCTTTAAAAATCAAAAAGAAAAAAGGTAAATGACCAAGTAGGAAAAATGGACAAAGAATCTGAACCATTTGAGGGAGATTAAAAAACAGGGACTGAAATGTATCAAAAGGATAGTCCCCTAGAGGTCAGAAAAACACAAAATAAAATAAAATGAGATTTTTGGTTTTTAGCTACCGTGTTAACAAAGATTTAAAACTGATAATATCTAGAATTAGTCAAATTATACAAAAAGGCTGAGTGCCGAAGAACTGATGCTTTCGAACTATGATGCTGGAGAAGACTCTTGAGAGTCCCTTGGACATCAAGGAGATTAAATTCATCAATCCTAAAAGAAATCAACCCTGAATATTCATCAGAAAGATTGATGCTGAAGCTCCTATACTTTGACCACCTGATTCGAAGAGCTGACTCTTTAGAAGAGACCCTGATGCTGGGAAAGATTGAGGGCAGGAGGAGAAGGGGACAATAGAGGATGAGATGGTTAGATGGCATCATCAGCTCAATGTGCATGAGTCTGAGCAAACTTCAGGAGATAATGAAGGACAGAGAAGCCTGGCATGCTACAGATCATGGGGTCACAAAGAGTTGGACACAACTGAGCGACTGAACAATAAGTCAAATTATGGAGAAAGATCTCTCATATGTTCCATCTATCCTGGTTAAATAAATCTTTCTGCTTACTCTCTAGCTGCTCATATACAACCAGAACAATCTGGAGAAAAATACACAATCACCCTGAAGTTTAAGTGCAAATTCATGACCACAAATCTCTTCTAGGCACAAAACACCATCCAACAATCTCATTACCCTTTCCAGGATGCTCAGTCTCCCATTCTCAAAAAATATTGTTAGCTTTATGATTCTATTTTTTTTCAAACCTTGAATGTTTCCAAACTTCCTTTACAGTCACTTCCTTTACAGCTAATCTTGTCTGACATTTTATTAAGAAAAAAATATGCAATTAGTCATGCCTCATTTTGCCATCACTAAATCAACCAATTTATCTGCATCTGCACCTATACCATCTTCTTTGCCTCTGTTACTATAGATAAAATATCACTAATCCAATTTAAGGGCAATCCTGCATTTGTTCTTTGGATCTCACCACATTTTTTAAAGGACTTTGTTGTTGTTCAGTCACTCAGCTGTGTCCAACTCTTTGTCACCCTATGGACTACAGCACACCAGGCTTCCCTGTCCTTCACTGTCTCCAGGAATTTGTTGAAACTCATGTCCATTGGGTGGATGATGCCATCCAACCATCTCATCCTCTGTCACCCTCTTTTCCTTCTGCCCTCAATCCTTCCCAGCATCAGGGTCTTAATCTCACATTAATCATCACTGATTTATACCTGTACTGAATCAATTTTATCTGCATACAAACTTAATCTAGCCTCATCCATCTTCACACACAGAGCGTCAGAGCATCTAGCTGGTAGTCACTAAGTCATGTCCGACTCTTGCGACTCCATGTACTATAGCCTGCCAGGCTCCACTGTCCATGGGATTCTCCAGGCAAGAATACTGGAGTTGGTTGTCATTTCCTTCTCCAGGGGATCTTCCTGATCCAGGGATCAAACCTGGGTCTCCTGCATTGCAGGAGATCCTTTACCAACTGAGCTATGAGGGAAGCCAGGAGTCATCAGCATCTAGATGGTATTTCACACCCCGTGCCCTCCTCCAATTAGCACCCCATTTCTCTGTTTCCTTTCTAGGCAAAACTTCTATCCTATGAGTTGCGTTATCTAGCAAGGCTTTATTCACTTCTTTCATCACATCTTCTCAGTCTGAGGCACTGGGCCTCCATCACCACCACTTCACTGAAACTATGAAAATTAACATGATCAGTGACATCCAGTCACCCTGCTGCCAGTGACTTTCCTGTCCTCCTCTTACTTGACCTCTCAGCAGCATTCAACAAAGTTCACCTCCTCTCCCTGTTTAAAGAACTTCCTACTCTTGAATTCTGTCACTCCCCAAACTATTGGACTTTTCCTTATGTCACTTGACATCAGTACATTAAACGATTCAAGACTCTGTTCTATGTTGTCCACTTTTCTGTCTATACTCTCTCCTTAAGTGATCCCTTTCATTCCTGTGTCCTTAATAAATACAGTCTAGATGCTGGTGACTTGTAAAACTTGCATAACTTCCTAACATTTATTGAACTCCAAGTTTATAAATCTAAGATCCTTCTCGTACCATCACACGGAAGCCTAACAGTCATTACAAAACTAACACAGACAAAGCAGAATTCTTCATATACCATATTATATCCAAGTCTACTTTTTCTTATTTTCCCCATTCCAGTAAATGGCCACCACAAACCAACCATTTGCTTAATCCCAAATTCTAATAGTTACTCTATTTATCCTATTATATCATATCACTTATGAAATTAATAACCGAGTCTTATCTTTTCATCTACAAAACCTGTTTCTAGCCCATTTAATTTTTCCCACTTTGCTACTAATATCTCAAGCCACTCTCCTTTCTTAAATGAATTATGATGGATTTTTAGTATTCTCTCTTGTCTATTTGAAATCCACTCTCCACAGAGCAATTAGAAAGCTTTCTAAAACATAAATCAGATCCTCTGCAATGGTTTTCCACTGGATTTAGAATGAAAAGACTGCATTCATCTGATTTCAACATATACCTTCAAGCTTATTATTTCTCATAGGCTCTAGCTGCCCAGATCTAAGTCCCCTCAAAATACTAAATGTTTCAGGATCTGTCCATGTGCCTTTCTATTCCTCTGTCCATGTGCCTTTCTATTCCTGTTTCACTCTTCTTAGCTCTCTATTTGGATGGCTATCTTTTTTTATATTTCACATCTCAGTAAAACTTTTTCTAACCACCTAATCTAAAATAATAAGATCATCATCACTATCACATAATCACTTTATTTTTTCATGCCTTATATAAACTCCAAATAGTTCTCTTGTTCATTTACTTGCCCATCTCCCTTCCACCCATTCCATCTCCAAGTCTTTGCTGGAATACAGGCTACATGATAGACCTCATCTGGTTTTTTGTTTTGTTGTTGTTGTTGTTTTTCCCAGAACTGTATTCTTTGTGCCTAAGGGGGAAAAAAAGCCAAATATAAACCAGAGATTATCCTGGATTATCTGAATGGGCCCAATGTAATGAAAACAGTCATGTAAGAAGGAGAAAGGAGGACCAGAGTCAAGGAGAGAGTATGTGAGGACAGAAGCAAAGGTCAAAGAGGAGATAGGAATGGTATGCTTCCAGCTTTAAAGATGGAGGGAGGAGTCAAACCAAGGAATGAAGGCAACCTCTACAAACTGAGGAAGGTGACAAAGTGGGTCTCCCTAGATCCTCTAGAAGAAGGAATGCACACCTGCCAACATCCTGATTTTAGCTCAGTGAAATTGATTTAATATTTCTAATCTCTAGAACTGTAAGATAGTAAGTTTGTGTTTTTTAAGTAGCTAAATGTATAGTCATTTGTTACAACAGAGAGAAGAAAGTCATACAATCTGTCATCAGTTGGATTTAAATGGTTTTTAATGTAGTAATTTCACCACAAGAACTCTATTCTATGAAAAGTCCAAACTATTCAATTCCTATAAGTTTGTTGTTCAGTGGCTAAGTCATGTCCAACTCTTTGTGACCCTGTGGCCTGCAGCACGCCAGGCCTCCCTGTCCCTCACCATCTCCTGGAGTTTGCCCAAGTTCATGTCCATTGAATCAGTGATGCTATCCAACCATCTCAACCATCTCATCCTATAACTTTATATTGTCTTAGAACTGTCCAATGTTGTTCTTCAATACTGTGTCAGCTTTCCATGTAAACTTTTTCCTTTCCATATAAACTTTAGAATAATTTGTTGATATCTACAAAATAGCTTGTTGAGACTTTGATTAGGATTGCCTTCGATCTATGGATCAAACTGGGAAAGACTGACATCTTAACAATATTAAGTCTTCTAATCCATGAACATAAAATATATTTTCATTTATTTAGACCTCCTTTGATTTTATCAGTATTCTCTATCATTAAGAGCCTATACATAACATTTTTTTAGATTTGTAGCTAAGCATGTTCATTTTTATGCAATGGAAAATATTAATATTAATTTATATTAATATTATAATTATAATTACAATATTATAATTATTATAATGTTAATGTTAATATTAATATTAATTTTTATGTCAAATTACAATTGTTCAGTGCTCATATACAGAAAAAGCAATTGATTTTATATGTAATCTTGAATTCTGTAACCTTGATAGACATGCTTAGTAATCCAAATTCTTTTCTGACAAATTTGAGCATTATCTCCATACACAATCAGGGCTTCCCAGGTGGCATAATGGTAAAGAATCTGCCTGCCATGCAGGAGATGCAGTTCAATCCATGGATGTGAAAGATCCCCTGGAGGAGGGCATGGCAACCCACACCAGTATTCTTGCCTGGAAAATTCCATAGACAGAGGAGGCTCATGTGCTACAATCCCTGGGATCAGAGTTAGACAACTGAGTGACTAACATTTATGGTGATAGATATTAACTAGACTTATTATGTGATCATTTCACAATATATGCAAATAGTGAACCATATTGTTGTATACCTGAAACCAATATAATGTTATATGTCAATTAAATCTCAGTTTAAATTTTAATAAAATAAACATAAGTCTACTAGGACTATTTCTCTTTGTATGAGTTTTGGTGATTGGTTTCTTTCAAAGAATTAGTCTCTGTTATCTAAGTTATCAAATTTGTGGGCACAGAATGTTTACAATATTTATTTATTACCTTTGCTATGTCCACAGAATCAGTAATGCTGGCTTCTGTTTCACTTTTTATTATTGGTATTTTATGTCTTTTCTCTTTTTCCCTCATTAACCTAGCTACAATTTATTGTTTTACTGATTTTCTTTGAATAACCAGTTTTGATACAACAGATTATTGTTATTGTTTTCCTATTTTCCATTTCACTGACTTCTGCTCTAACTTTTATTACATCTTTTTCTGCTTGCTGTTGATTTCTTTCTCTAGTTTCCTAAGGTGGAAGATTAAGTCACTGAATTTAAATCTGCCTTATTTTATAATATATATATTTGATATAATTATTATAAATTTCTAAGTATTGCTTTAGCTACATCCTACAAATCTTGATTATTTTTATTTTACTTTACTAAAAATGTATTTATATTTTGAAACTTTTTCTTTGGTCAATGGTTGTATAAAAATATGTTGTTAAATTTACAACTATTCTGGGAATTTCTTTCAGTTTAATTCCTCTGCAGTATGAAAATCCACTTTGTATTATTTCTATTCTTTTAAATTTGTAATCTTTTAAGGCCCAGAATATAGTCTATCTTGGTGAGTCTTCCATAAGGTTTGAGAAAAAAGCCTATTCTCCCATTATTTGATAAAGTAATCTATAAATGTCAATTAGGTCAATTTTGATCAATAGTGCTGTTCAGGTCATCTATTTCCTTACTGATTTCCAAGCTATTTGTTCCTTCAATCACTAACCAGAGAATGTTGAATTCTCTAACGATAGTGGATTTGTCTATTTCTCCTTTCATTTCCTTCAGTGTTTGCCTCACATATTTTAATGTTGTGCTGTTAGTTACATAAACACTTAGGATTGATTTGTCTTCTTGGAAAATTGACTCCTTTATCACTATGTAATGCTTCTCTGTTTCCCTGATTATCTTCCTAGCCCTGATATCTATTTCCTCTGAAACTAACATAGCTAATCCAGCTTTCACTAGAGTGATATATCTTCTTCACTCCATTTACTTTTAACCTGTCTGAGTCTTTACGATTAAGTGAATTTCTTGTATACTATGTAAATGGGTCCTTTATAGCTACACTTTTAGATCAATGGAGAATACAAAAATTGAAAGTATTTATTTTATCTTTATTTCTCCAATGCTCTTTTTATATAGATTCAATTTTTTCTGTATTTTGAATGGTGTGTCATAACATTCACATTTAATGCAATTACTGATATAGTTGGATTGATATCTACCATGTTTGTAACCGTTTTCCATTCATCACGTTTGTTCTGTTTCTTTTTCCTACTTCTTTTTCTGACTTCTCTGATTTTAATTAAGCATTTTATGATTACATTTTACCCCTTCTCTTAGCATGTCACTTATGCCTCTCTTTTAGCCATTGTTAGTGATGCTATAGAGTTACTAATAAAAATTTTTGACTAATCTGAGTTCACCTTCACATAACATTATATGGCCTCACATGGAGTACACATATAGGGAGGAATCCAAATTCCTTCTTCCTGTCTCTTGTGAAATTGTTTCATTCATCAATATGATGTAAATCCCCTAATAAACTGTTAGTCATTTATTTAAATAAATAATTATCTTTTAGATCAGCAGAGAATATGAAAAGTAAAATTATTATTTTATTTTGTTTCTTCTCTGATGCTCTTTATTATGTACATCCAATTTTTCATCCTGTATCATTTTTCTCTACTTGAAGAACTTTTAACACTTCTTGCAGTAGAGGTCTGCGGCTGATAAATTCTCTTAGTTTTTGTTGTTGTTATTTTTCTGATAGAGTCTTTTTTTCCACTTCACTTTGAAAGATAATGTTGTTGAATATAGAATTTCCTCTCTCAACACTTAATATTTCATATCACTCCCTTCTAACTTGCATAGTTTCTGAAAAGAAGTTTGGTATGATTCTTATCCTTGCTACAGGTAAAATGATTTTCCCTCCTGGTTTCTTTCCAGAGTATCCTTTTGTTATTCCTTCCTGCAGTTTGTATGTGACATGCCTAGATATGGTTAACTTTTGGTATTTCCCCTGCATAGTCTACTCTCAGCTCCCCAAATGTCTGCTTTGTCATCTATACTTTGGAAAGCTTACAGCCATAATTAATTCAAATATTTCTTCTGCTTCATCTTGTCTTTGTTCTCTTTCTGGTATTTCAATCAAGCAAAAATTACACCTTTTGAAATTGTCCCACATTTCTTAGATATTCTATTTTTTTCCTTCATTCTTCATTCTCTTTGAATTTTAGTTTGGGAAGTTTCTATAGATCTAGTTTTAAGATCATTAATTCTTTCTTCAGTTGTGTTGAGTCTACTGATGGCCCATCAAATACTTTCAATTGTATTACAGTGTTTTTGATCTAACATTTGCTTTTGCTTTTTCCTTAGTTTCCATTTGCTTTTCCATTACACATTTGTTGTTATAGCTTGTCTATGTTTCACTTTTAGAGTCTTTAACAAATTAATCAGAGTTATTTTAAATGTCCTTTTTGATAATTACATCTCTGTGACCTGTCTGGTTCCAATGATTACGTCGTCTCTTGAGACTGTTTTTCTTGCCTTGGGCATATATTGTAATTTTCTGTTGAAAGCTGGACTTGATGTATTAGGTAATAGGAACTGAGGTAACTAGGCCTTTGACGTGAGGATTTATATTGACTTGGCAAGGACCTTGGCTGTATTTTATGTTTTCTATAACCAGAGGCATCAGGTTTCTTAATGTACTTGTTTTTGTCACCTCTGTTGACTTTGTGTTTCCTTATGTACTTCTCTTCAGGGAGAATCTATGCCTTGGGGCTCTTTCCATGGTAATTCACTGTAATTCCAGAACTCTGTTAGTGTGATGATAAGGTATGGGGAAAGAGAAGCATTCTGTCATCTTATAATTAAATCTCAGCTTTTAGCAGGACTCTGTCTATGGTCTTTGGCCTTTACAAGTTACTCTCCAGTGATTTAGCGTTTTTTCTTCCCCATTAGTTTGTAAGGCTACAGTATTTCAAGTCTATTTCTTTAAAGCTCTGATCCCTGTTTGCTATGTATTTACCACCTTTAGGTGATACAGGAATGGTAGAGTGTTCAAGAGTGGCAAGAACGTCTTTCCCCAGCTAAGACTGGCAAAGTCTCTTCCTCTGGAGAGAAGGCATTTGTTATGAGGGCAGTGGGGACTCAGATGATAAAGAATCTGCTTGCAGTGCAGGAGATCCAGGTTCAATCCCTGGTCAAGAAGAGTCCCTGGAGAAGGGAATGGCAACTCACTATTCATGCCTGGGAAATTCCATGGACATAGGAGCCTGGTGAGCTACAGTCCACAGGGTTGCAAAGGGTCGGACTTGACTGAGCAGCTAACACTTTCTTTCACTTTCTCCTAGCCAGAGTTTTGAGGAGCTTTTCCTTAGGTTTTCAGGAGGAAAATCTCGTGGAGTTGATGGAGGTGAAGCCCACAAAAGTGTGAGACCCTCTAAGAATGTTGCCTCCATTTCCCAGTAATTCATCAAAATAACCACTTAAGTATGAGTGCAGGGGCTTCTGCAAGCAAAAGCGATTAGGGGATTACAAGTTTTAAATACAAATATTGTAAATCTTGAGTGAAGAATTCCACCATGAGTGATGAAATACGAAAAATAGCTCTATGACCTGAGCATTGAAGAAGTTTCTCTGGACACTGGGGAGGAAAATAAACTTTTAACAATTCTTAAGGTTGAACAATTCTTAGCAATTCTTAATGTTGAACCTGTGCTTCACACAGGTTTGACATCCAAATTTACACACACAGAAATAGTATAAAAAGGTATTTTAGCAATGTAGAAGTAACTGTATCAGAAGTAACTATAATATTGTAAGTTGTGATGAGAATAGAGCTTAAATGTTCTCACTATACAACGCAATGAAATAGTAATCAAAAGAGGTGAAGAATGTATTGTCTAACTTTATTTTGGTAATCATTTTGCAATATATATGTGTATCAAATCATCATATTGTACAACTGAAACTTAATGCTATATGTCAATTACATTTCAATAACGCTGGGGAAAAAGAGGTGAAAATATTAAAATAAAAACAGCTCTGTGACCTCATGGATCTCTTTACTAAAAACTGAAAGGAAGAACTCTTCTTATTTATAACATTTTTTCTTTTCAATACAAGCTTAAAGAAATATTACAGAAAGAATACAAGGAGTAATCATGACACTTTTCCAAATTAATTGTTTGCCTTTAGGTTCAGTTCAGTTCAGTCGCTCAGTCATGTCTGGACACTTTGCGACCCAATGAATCGCAGCACGCCAGGCTTCCCTGTCCATCACCAACTCCCAGAGTTCACTCAGACTCACGTCCATCGAGTCCGTGATGCCATTCAGCCATCTCATCTTCAGTCGTCCCCTTCTCCTCCTGCCCCCAATCCCTCCCAGCATCAAAGTCTTTCCAATGAGTCAACTCTTTGCATGAGGTAGCCAAAGTACTGGAGTTTCAGCTTTAGCATCATTCCTTCTAAAGAAATCCCAGGGCTGATCTCCTTCAGAATTGACTGGTTGGACCTCCTTGCAGTCCAAGGGACTCTCAAGAGTCTTCTCCAACACCACAGTTCAAAAGCATCAATTCTTTGGCACTCAGCCTTCTTCACAGTCCAACTCTCACATCCATACATGACCACAGGAAAAACCAGAGCCTTGACTAGACGGACCTTAGTCAGCAAAGTAATATCTCTGCTTTTGAGTATACTATCTAGGTTGGTCATAACTTTTCTTAAAAGGAGTAAGCGTCTTTTAATATCATGGCTGTGGTCACCATCTGCAGTGATTTTGGAGCCCCCCCAAAAAAAGTCTGACACTGTTTCCACTGTTTCCCCATCTATTTCCCATGAAGTGAGGGGACCGGATGCCATTATCTTTCTTTACTGAATGTTGAGTTTTAGGCCAACTTTTTCGCTCTCCTCTTTCACTTTCATCAAGAGGCCCTTTAGCTCCTCTTCACTTTCTGCCATAAGGGTGGTATCATCTGCATACCTGAGGTTCTTGATATTTCTCCCGGCAATCTTGATTCCAGCTTGTGTTTCTTCCAGTACAGCGTTTCTCATGATGTACCTGCATAGAAGTTAAATAAGCAGGGTGACAATATACAGCCTTGACGTACTCCTTTTCCTATTTGGAACCACTCTGTTGCTCCATACCTTTAGGTAGATTCATATTAATATATATGAATATGTGTATGTGTGCTTAGTCACTCAGTCATGTCTAGCTCTAGCTATAGACTGTAGCCCATCAGGCTCCTCTGTCCATGGGGTTCCACACAAGAATACTGAGGTGAGTTGCCATTTTCTTCTCCAGGGGAATCTCCTGACCTGGGAATCGAATCTGTGTCTCTTGTGTCTCCTGTATTGTAGGCAGATTTCTTACCCACTGAGCCATCAGGTAATCCCACATATGAATATATATCAATATTATTATATATAAATATACTATGTATGTGAATAATATTATATATAAGTATAATATATACATGAATATGTCATATATTAGTATTATTTTCTCTGAATTATTTGAAAGGAAGTTGGAGACATCATGCCCCTTTACCTGGCACTTCAGTGTATATCCCTTAAGAAAAAAATTATCTTACATAAACACATTACAGCTTTCAAATTCAAGAGATTTAACTTTGATACACTATATGATGCTATTCAATAGTCTACAGTCCATCATCAAGTTTTGCCTATTGCCCAATGACAATGTCTACCTGTTTGAAGATTACACACTTCATTTAATACCATGTCTCTGTAATTACCTTTATAAGAAAATGATTTGAAACGCACTGGAGTAGCAGCAGCAAGCTTGGGAAGAAATTATTTCTGTGGAAGGAAAGAGTGACGGGCTGGAGAAGCATCCCTTGGAGGCTTAAAGGTAAAGAAAAAGAAGAAAATGGCAATTGAAATTATTGACATTTATCAGAATCACAAAATGAGAAAACATACCGAGTCATAAGAGTTATCACCAGTTCAAGAAACTGCACTTTACTAACAGAATAAAGTAACTTTGATATAAGAAACCAAGAACACAATGAAACCTCTAATTCCTGCCAACATATACCTACTAATGCTGATTTAGAAAAATGCAACATTTAAAGATGAAGAGAAAGATGACAGAAAACTGCACACTTACAAAACCAGTCTGTGAAGAAAATAAGAATAAAAATATTGCAGCTAAAGTAAAGCATCTGCTTAAAAATCAGCCATTCAACAGTACAGTGAGGAAAACTATTTTGAAAAACATTCCAACATAAACTAAACAATTTTTAAAAAGCATTTGCAAATTTTAAAAATTCATGACTCAAATATTCAAAATATAAGAATTGAAATGATTAACAGAAATGACCATCCAAATGATGAGATGAAGGAAACAGTCATAGAAAATAAAACAAAAGTACAAAATACTTAAGGATGGAATTGGAAAAATAGGTCTGATATGGTT
Organism: Nanger dama; assembly: GCA_917880005.1. Taxonomy (NCBI): domain Eukaryota; kingdom Metazoa; phylum Chordata; class Mammalia; order Artiodactyla; family Bovidae; genus Nanger; species Nanger dama. The sequence goes on along the minus strand of CAKJTW010000078.1, from coordinate 2,711,252 downwards.
GACAGCTATGTACATACTAGAAACTATTAGACTTTGAAGATAAATAAAAATATAGTCTGAGCCTTCAGGTAACAGACCAAGTTCTCACAAAAGAAATAAAATTATCTTGTTATCACACAACTTGAAAAAGTGTTCTTAAATGTCAAACAGAAAAGTTTGTGATAGTTTTAGACATAGTTAAATATTTCTTTAAATATCAAAGTTAAAAGAAAAAAAAAAAACCCACAGTTGACAGGTTTAAAAACTCAGAAAAGATTTAAAGAAAAAAACATTTCTTGGGGAATATTCTAGATGACAAGTTTTATTAAACCAAGAATTTGAGGATATTGTAGCAAAAAGAATAATAACAAAATTTTAATATATTTACCTGTACATCTAATATAGAAACAAATATAAAGGACAAGTCAAAGAATAACATTTAACTGTTGTATAATGTAAAGAAAAAAAAAGAAGTGATGCACTAAAATAATGGGAGAATACAATCATCTCAGTTATTATCCCTAGATTATAAGTGAGAACTAGCTTATCATTATTTAAAGAGGCTTCCCTGATGGCTTAGATGGTAAAGAATCTGCCAGCAATGTGGGAGATCTGGGTTTGATCCCTGGGTTAGGAAGATCTCCTGGAGAAGGGAATGGCTACCCACTCCAGTATTCTGGTATTAAAACTGAAAGCCAAATAATAGAAGCCTAAATAAGGAAAAGAAGATTGATGTCAGCATAGGAAAAATAATGACTAGAATAAAAACAAAGCCTTCAAACATTCAGAAAGAAACATCAAAAAAAGTAAAGAAAACACATCAAATAGAGGAAATACATAGTAAATATGGCATAATATCTCATAATATTTCACTGAGAAAAGTCAGTTTTGTTTCTGTTTGCAGTAATGAACAATCTGAAAAAGAAATTAAGAAAACAGCTCCATTAAAAACAACATCAAAAAGAAATACTTAGGAATAAATCTAACAAAGGAGGTAATAGACTTGTACACTGAAAACTAGAAAGCATTGCTGCAAGAACTTAAAGATCTAAATAAATGGAAAGACATTCTGCACTCATGGATAAGAGGAGTTGATATCAATGTTAACCAAAGTGATCCACAGATTCAATGCAGTTCTCATGAAAATGTTGAGTCCTTATAGTCAATCCTCAAAATCATATGGAATTGCAAGGGACCATGAATCACCAAAACAAACTTGAAAAAGAAGAATAAAGTCGGTGGACTCACACCTCCTGAGTTTAAAACTATCTACAAAGCTACAGTGACTAAAACAGTATGGTACAGGCATAAGTGGAGACATATGAATCAATGAAATTGAATAGAAAATCCAGAAATAAACTCACACATATACGATCAATTGATTTTCAACAAGTATGCCAAGGCCATTCAGTGGAGAAATAAATGGTCCTAGGACAACAGATGGTTCTAGGAAAACTGGATATTTGCATGCCAAAAAAAAAAAAAAATGAAGTTGGACTTTTACCTGATACCATACAGAAAAATTTACTCAAAATGGACCAAGAATCTAAATGTAAGAGCTTAATCTATAAAATTCTCAAAAGAAAACACTGGGGAAAATCTTCATGACATTGGATTTGGCAAAGCATAGGCAACAAAAGAAAAAAAATAAATCCACTTCCTCAAAACTGAGAAGTTTCACTCATCAACAGACACTATTAAGAATGAAAAGACAAAGTACAGAAAGAGTGAAAATAATTGCACATCATATATCTAATAAGGGACTAGTATCCAGAATAAGTAGCAAATAAATGGCAAATAGATGAGGAAACAATGGAAACAGTGAGAGATTTAATTTTGGGAGGTTCCAAAATCACTGCAGATGGTGACTGCAGCCATGAAATTAAAAGACACTTATTCCTTGGCAGGAAAGTTATGACTGACCTAGACAGCATATTAAAAAGCAGAGACATTACTTTGCCAACAAAGGTCCATCTAGTCAAGACTATGGTTTTTCCAGTGGTCATGTATGGATGTGAGAGTTGGACTGTGAAGAAAGCTGAGCACTGAAGGATTGATGCTTTTGAACTGTGGTGTTGGAGAAGACTCTTGAGAGTCCCTTGGACTGCAAGGAGATCCAACCAGTCCATCCTAAAGGAGATCAATCCTGAGTGCTCTTTGGAAGGACTGATGTTGAAGCTGAAACTCTAATAATTTGGCCACCTGATGTGAAGAGCTGACTCATTTGAAAAGACCTTGATGCTGGGAAAGACTGAAGGAAGAAGAAGGGGATGACAGAGGATGAGATGGTTGGATGGCATCACCGACTCAATGGACATGAGTTTGGGTAGGCTCCAGGAGATGCTGATGGACAGGGAGGCCTTGTGTACTGCTGTCCATAGGGTCACAAAGAGTCAGACATGACTGAGCTACTGAACTGAGATGAATCACAGAGTTTAGATAAACAGTGCCTAGAACCAAAATGAGGACAGAATTGATTAATTAGGAAAGCTAGGATCAAGGAGCAACAGGAGTCAGAGATAACTGGAAAGTGGTCAGATGACTTCCTGAAATAGAGTACTTATAACTATGACAGCCTTTCTTCTGGTCCAATATACTTTTATGCATGAGGTGGGCTCTTTGAAATTAGTGTTAGTTCATTTTTAAGTGTCATTCAGAATTTTCAAGTTATGGGTTTTATGTTGCCAAATAACCATATGGCTTTTAAACCCTCAAAATCATTGTATTTATTGTGTCTGAATAAATAAAGATTACATTAGTGTGACAAAGTAGAGGAGCCTCTGAATTAGAAGTCAGGAAACATGACTCTGGTAGAAATTGCTCTTTGACTTTAAACAAATAAAAACATTTGTTTGTGCCTCAGTTTTATCACTGACAAAATATCCAGGCTAAATATAACTGCCACAGCCAGTTTTTCAAGTTTAAAATTACATAATTACATTATGTAAAATTTTATCACTGTAGTCACTACCCTTCTTATTCTTGGTATTCTCTCTCAAACAGCCCAAAAGTGCTTTGGATCAAGATTGTAAATATTGTATAGAGACAAATTGTCTGAACCATTATGTTAGCAACAGTCTGAAAAATAGAGCAATATAATCCAAATGACCCCAGAATGTCTTTGAAGTCCTGCCTTAAGATATTTTGCTGTTTTTCTTTCTTCTTCTTCTTCTTCTTCTTTTTTTTTTTTTGCCACATGTCTTGTGGGATCTTAGTTCCCCAACCAGGAATTGAACTAGGGCAGGGGAATGGGCTTTGGCAGTGAGCGCATGGAGTCCTAATCACTGGACCACCAGGAATTTCCCTTATTCTTCTGTAAGAGTATGGTGTCTGGCAGAATTTATCATCCTCTTCAATAAGTTGCATCTATTATCATCACTCTGCTATGTGTCTTTCTAAATAATCTTATTATTGTGGTAAAATATACCTAGCGTATATCATTTTAACCATTCATAGGTGTATAATTCAATATATTCACAGTGTTGTGTAACTGTCAACCCTATCCATACCTATACTTGTTATTAATTTATAATATATTATTTTTGATTACAGACATCCTAATGACTGTGAAGTGGCATCTAATTGCAGTTTTGATTTTCATTTTCCTAATGACTACCAATGTGGAGCATAGGAGCATGTTTTCTTGTGCTTATTGGTCATTTATGTATCTTCCTTGAAGAAAAACCTTTTTAATCCAGTTTTGAAGTTAGTGTTTATTTGTTTGTTTTTATTATTTTTTGGTTGTTGTTGTTTTGTTGAGTTTTAGTTCTTTATTCTGGATCAGTTCAGTTCACTCGCTCAATCATGTCCAATTCTTTGTGACTCCATGGACTGCAACATGCCAGGCCTCCTGTCCATCATCAACTGCCAGAGCTTATCAAACTCATGTCCATCAAGTCAGTGATGCCATCTAACCATCTCATCAGTGGAGGACAGAGGATGAGATGGTTGGATGGCATCACCAACTCAAGGGACATGAGTTTGGGTAAACTCCAGGAGTTGATGATGGACAGGGAGGCCTGGGGTGCTGCAGTTCATGGGGTCACAAAGAGTTGGACAAATGAATTTTTGGCCAACCCAATAATTTTGTTATTTGCTCTATATATAAGAACAACATAAGACAAGAAGAACACATGCTTGGACTGCCTGGGACTGAGCATTTCTCTTCCAGGGCTTGTCAGAGGTTATAGAACATGTCAGAGGAGACAGTAAATGCTATCTGATCTACCAGTACAACCAATGTTCAAATTTACTCAGTAGCTTCAATAATAATACAACTGTCCAGCCCTGCCTGCCCACTTGTATCTCATAACTAAGCTGGCTATTTCTGGCTGTCAGAGAATATTTTCTTATATTCAAATAAACTGTGTCTCCTTCTAACTTCTACTTCATTGGTTTCAGCTGTACTCCTTGGAATTAGAATTTACCAGCTCCACCCTCCACATGGTATCTTTGAATATTTTTAAAGATTTTAGAAGTCACCCATCTAAATCTGCTGTTCCCCATTCTGAGATAAGGGGCAATCCAAATTCCTTCAGAAATTTTATAAAATGAGTTGTGTTTTTTTTTTATTTCTTAAAGTTCCTTTAACTCTTTCAAAACATCGTCCAGTTCTTTCCTGCTCCTCTTCAAGCGTATGCACAGAATTAGATACAACCCTCATCCTCAGGTGTCGATGTATGTGTCTCCTGAGAGCAACAAGAGTAAGACTGTCTGTGTTTCAGATACAGCATCTCAATCCCATTTCTCCGTTGTCCAGCTATATCACACTGGCTCCAGCATCTTGCTCCGTTTACAACTGCACCCTTTTGCAGAGCTGATGTTATTTTCTCTTCCCTAAGGTGATTGCAACTCACCCTACTTAGAAAGAGCCTCTCTCTCCCATGGAATTTCAGTGTTCTAGTTTCAGTACCTTAGCTTTCCTCTTGGTGGAAAAACCTAGGGTGAAAGTTGTTTGCCAGTCTTCTGAGTGCAGTGACTAACTTTTCGTTTACATATATATAGCTGATAATTGTTTACCACAAGAAAACAAGTATGCCATATCTCCTGAAGGCAACTGAAAGCTCCATTGTTTTACTATTGCTAGCAACATGCTAGGATTTTTTCAAAACAACATGCTAGGATTTTTTCAAAACTAAGACCTTCCCACAATCCCCATACTGACCCTCAACGACACATCTCAGTACTGGCTGCATCAGAATTACCTGTGCAATTTCTTAAATGTCCTTTTAAAAATGGCCCCTCTCCCAAAGATTCTGATTCAGTGTCTTAATTGTTATTGTTGTTGTTGATGTGGATGTTATTTTTAACTCATAGGTGATTTTTCTATCTAAAGCTTGAGTTGAGAACAATGCTCGAAGCTCTGAAGTTTTGCTCAATCTATTAGTTATGAGATATGGGCAAGCTGCTTAAAGAATGTGAACTTCAGTTTTTCACCTATGAAATGAAATATAAATAATGCATATTCCATAGGTTCTTAATATAATGCATGTAAAACATTTAGCACCATATTTGATGTAAAATTTATACTTGATTCATGGTTGCTACCTAGGCAAATCCAACTATGCAACTAAATACCTACTTACCTTTTTGGTCTGTCTTAATCACTTCCCTGGACTTCCCTTGTGGCTTGTGGCTCAGATGGTAAAGAATCCACCTGCAGTGTAGGAGACCTGGGTTTGATCCCTGGGTTGGGAAGATCCCTGGAGAAGGGAAAGGCTACCCACTCCAGTATTCTGGCCTGGAGAATTCCATGGACTGTATAGTCCATGGGGTTGCAAAGAGTCAGACATGACTGAGCGAATTTCACTTTCACTTACCGCTTCCCTATTCAAAGACAGAGTTAAAGGCTCCCAAATCTAGGTGCTAAGCACTTCATACAATCTCAATTATTGTACTTTTCAAACAATTGGATTATAAAGACCTACCAATAAAATATTCTTCTGAACTTTTTATCAAAGCAGTATTCCTGAAGTCTTTAGCTCTGACAATTTTTTTAATAACGATTCAAGTTTATTTATTTGTGATCTTTTCCAAAAACTCATAGTAGATTATACAAAACAACCAATTAAAAATCACTGTAAAGTATCCTTCACTTAGGGACACAAACAAATAGCTAAAGAATGAAATTTTATTAAAACATAACCTGGGAGATGCTTTGAAATCTTCATTTCTTTGAGGTGGTTTTTCTTTTGTTTCTTTATTTAAAAGACACAAAGAAGAAGAAGAAAGACCTCTATATTCTAATTGCAAATCCATCATATAAATTATTGGCAGATTCACTTTTGTTGGATGAGCTAATGTAATTTTCAAAACTCCCTACTGAGCTAATGTAATTACACTGGGTTCCCATTAACCAGGGTCAGCCTGAGCCGAGTCCCTGCCCCTGACCTAACACAAGCTGGGGTCAATAATGGAAGAAAAGTCTGGCAGCTGCTCAATAGGGAAAGCTTTCCAGTCACCAGATTGTATGCAGAAGAGCAGAGCTGTGCTGGTACCGCTCTCTCATCATTTACAAAATGTCCAAAGGGGTGTATATAAACATCTCAAAGACAGCAAACTTGTAATACCAGACCTAGAAAACAATTTAACTCCCATTTGCACACATGAGGAAGTTAGAACCTGGAAGGGAGAAACCACTTACCTTAGGTCCAGATGGTGGCATGATATTTTCAACACACCATAAGACTTCAGATGATTTTCTAGCAAAAATGCAGGCGAGCCCAGTAAAGGGCGGGGGTGGGGATGGGGGACATTTGAAAGTGCCCCACCCATAAAATATGCTACAGAGCTTAAAGATACTTCTATCCTCTCTCCTCGCATCAAAAAAAGTAAGGAGAATTATGTTGTTGTTAGGTCATGTCAGACTCTTTGAGACCACATGGACTATAGCCCACCAGACTCCTCTGTCCATGGGATTTTCCAGGCAAGAATACTGGAATGGGTTGCCATGCCCTTCTCCAGGGTATCTTCCTGGCACAGGGATCAAACCCAAGTCTCCTGCATTGCAGGCAGATTCTTTATCACTGAGCCACCCGGCAAGCCCCAAGGAGAGTTAAAAGCAACTTAAAATTAAGACTTATTTACAATGGTTTTCAAGTGATTAAAATGTTTACCCTTTTCCTGAGTTACTTATTATGAATTGTGCAATGTTGTTTTTTCTCCTGTCTCTCAGGAACAGAGAAGGATTCCACACCAGGAAATAAATTTGCTCCTAAACCAAGAAGGGCAAACCTTGATTCCAAGCTACTGTGAATGAAGAAGCTTTGTCCAAAAATGTCTTTACAAAAATGATTGCATTGACAGGTAAAGCATGTAAAACACCCCAGGGATATTTTGAATAGCTTACTCTCCATATGTATCACATTCATATCTGTGGCTTAGCACTCAATTCACCAAAACAATTTCTTTCATATCTTCCTTTTTCTCCTCCTCTGCTCCTACTGTTACCCTCTCTTTCTTCCCACACCTCTCCCTCATATCTCTTTGTGTGTGTTTTTCTCCCTCTCCATCACAAAATCACTCCCAGTTTTGTCTTAGATTGCTAATATACACCTAGCTCTAAGTCAATCTCATACCTAATTCATGGCAAGCATTACAAGAGACACAAACACAAAATAAATGTGTTAAAGTTGAATTAAGAAAACTGAGTAAAATTGATCAAAGAATGGTATAATTTTGATGCATTTAAAGCCATAATAATTGGTGAAAGAGTATTGGACTTAGAGGGAATTAGTCTCACCAAAAAAACCCCCAGTGGCCAAAAGCCTAGATAGCTAATACGTGATTGATGAACCAAATATTCATCTTAAAATTTAAATTGAAAAGAATTGATTTTGATATAATTAACTTTATAAAATAAAAATGAAAATGGGAAAATTGGAAATGGTTTAACTGCTCTTTTAAAAAGCAGCCACAAAATTACATTGATTTAATATCATTTACTACTGTCTTAGAATTTTATCTGCATCATAAAGGCGACTAAAATGTTTGCATTAAAAGGGTGAAGTCAAAATATTCTGTACCCCATGAGCAAATGCCAATAATGATAAAAAGTGTAAGAGTAACTGGTCTAAGAGTAATTCCGCAGCTTCTATCATCGTAGATAATATCTTTATCTTCAATAATAAGTATATTCAAGCTTTTTAAAGTGCCAGAAACCTACTGTTCTCCAGAAGCTGGTGACTAACTCTGAATGAAAGATTTCAGTCATGACTGATGTACACAGGCAGGTCCATAGATTATAGTACATAAGCTAGCCTTACAAATTTTAGATGTCCCTTATAAACTGAAACTTCCTCTATACTGTGGTTAATGCCAGTGTTTCAGTATTCTGTCTGGCTTTTCACTGAGTTCTTAAAAAGCATTTTCCCAAATCCTTGATCAAAGCAACAATGAAAATTGAAGAACCTACATCTATAAGGAGATATATAGGAATGAACTGGCTGCTGTCTCTCCTGAGCTATTGCTATTATGGACAATGGCTTAAGTACACAGTTGATCCATGTGGTGAGTGTGTGCATGTATGTAAATAAATATACATATGTGTATTATATTTAAACATGAGAACATATATCGAGAATACTACATATATAAATATGTATATATAGGAATAGGCAATGGCAACCCACTCCAGGACTCTTGCCTGGAGAATCCCATGGATGGAGGAGCCTGGTAGGCTGTGGTCCATGGGGTCGCGAAGAGTCTGACACGACTGAGTGACTTTGCTTTCACTTTTCACTTTGACACATTGGAGAAGGAAATGGCAACCCACTCCAGTGTTCTTGCCTGGAGACCATCCCAGAGACAGTGGAGCCTGGTGGGCTGCCATCTATGGGGTCACACAGAGTCAGACACGACTGAAGCGACTTTACAGCAGCAGCAGCATAATGCACATTTTAATCTCTTGTAAACCATTGCAAATAAACCTCAGTTTGAAGTTGCTTATAATTCTCCTTGTGGCTTCCCTGGTGGCTTAGTTGGTAAAGATTCTGCCTGCAGTGCAGGAGACCAAAGTTCAATCCCTGGGTAGGGAAGATCTCCTGAGAAAGAAATGGCAAACCACTCCAGTATTCTTGCCTGGAAAATATGGACAGAGGAGCTTGGTGGCAAAGAATCTGATATGACTTAATGACTAAACCACCATAATGCACAATATATATAACTGACATATACATAGTTTCGTACAAATGTACACACTTTGCAGTGGGAGAGGGGCTTTCCAGTGTGAAATAAAATTCATATTTTATGGCAAGACAAGAAAAAAAATTAGACATAAAGAATTGTCTCTCCCCTTTTTCTCCCTTCTACTAGGCATTGTGTAAAACCTCATCAACCAAACCTCCCCATGGGCAGAAATACCTGCTCAAACAGAAATAGCAATATTCTCCTAGCACCAATAAGACAGCTCCTTCAAAAATAGCATTCCTTCCTGATCTGATAATAGGCCATGATGACCTCTACTTTGTACTTACAAACCTTGGTTGTACAAACTATCTAAGTCATTTGTCTCAAAAACTTATACAACTGAGCTTACCTTAAATAGGGAGAAACAGTTCTCAGCTTATTGAGAGGCTATTCCTGGATTCTAATCCACAGTTTGGCTTGAATAAAATTTTCCATTTCTTTCTTAGATCAATTGATTAATTTTTTCCTCGACACCAGACAAGGGTAGCAGCATGTTCCAAGTTTCTTCGGTGAAAAGGCAACAAGCTCAATGGTCTCCTAGTGATGCTAAGTTTCTGGACTGTGGAAGACGAAGTTGGTGACTTCTACATCCGTAAGTGAACATAACGGGTCTCAGTGAATAACTTACTAGTTATTTTTCCTTCCACTTTTATAAGCTCGAAGCCTAACCTAAAAGCAGCTGCTTTACCCTAGGCGAAAATACAATATGGAGAATTTCCTACTCAAAAGAACCAAAAGCATTAAAGTCACAGACAGCAAAGGGAAAAATGTGTGAAGATGAATGGCTTAGATTGGAAGAGGAAAAAATCCATCGACCCATGAATGGCCCCAGATAAAACTGTCAAAATTAAGAACTTCTTTCCAGCTGCCTTTAATTTCTGTCTTTGTTAGATTTCCTTTTTCTTTGCTTTTTAACTCTACCTCAGTGCTCTTAGCCTGTCACCAAGGTCAACTTTGTGTTTGATTTCCAGATTTACATTTTAAAAGTGGATATCTTCATGCTGGAGTATTTATAAGGTTACTAATAGCTACAATTTACTTTAAAATGCATCTAAAACAAGATACATTAAAATGGAAAGGGGCCTGGGTAGCTGGATAGATGTGCGATAAAACCAGTAGAGTGAAAGGTTAACAATAGAATCTAGGGATAGGAGGAAAGGCATATATACATTGCTGTATGTATGAATACTTTCCTAATAAGATGCTGAAGAAACTGTGGACATATTGGGCCAAGTTTGGCCAGCAGAAGACTGCAATTTTGTTCCTGGGTCATTTTTATATGAATCTAGTGTCTTCAATGGGCTTCCCTGGTGGCACAGAGGCTAAAGTGTCTGCCTGCAATGTGGGAGACCTGGGTTCGATCCCTGGGTCGGGAAGATCCCCTGGAGAAGGAAATGGCAACCCACTCCAGTATTCTTGCCTGGAGAATCCCATGGACAGAGGAGCTTGGTGGGCTACAGTCCACAGGTCGCAAAGAGTCGGACACGACTGAGATTTGTTATGGCAAGATGTTCCAGTCTCATCCTGTTTATTTCCTGTTTCCACCTAGAAACAGACAATTCAGTGGAAAACAGTGTTTCAAGAAAACAATCAAGGTAAGCTAGGGATACTCACTGAGACTGGGCTGGACATTGTTTTATGGGCCTTTTTATAGGACAGAGTGGAACTGAGAAGTGGTGCCTTGTGAAACACCATCCCTCCATGAAGTACAAAGCCCCCTTGATGTCCCCTGCCAGAAAAGCTGGTCTCCCGGGCCTCCCTGAGTCACAAAAGAGCAAGCTCAAGTAGCTAATAATTAGGACAATAGAGTCAAAGATCCTGTGTCTGATGTACAGTCCTGAATTGTTTTACAGTGGCTCAGATGGCAAAGCATCTGTCTGCAATGCAGGAGACCCAGGTTTGATACCTCGGCTGGGAAGATCCCCTGGAGAAGGAAATGGCAGCCCACTCCAGTATTCTTGCCTGGAAAATCCCATGGACCGTGGAACCTGGTAGGCAGTACTGAGTCTGTGACTTGCACAATTCCAAAAACTGGCCCTAAGAGAATAGGATTGATGTGCTTTTCTACTTCAAAAATGTGAAAGCAGTGAATACATGAGTTATGTAAAATGAATTTGATAAAATTCACCACTGATTTTTAAAAATTTTAAGCCATTCAGTTCAGTTCAGCTCAGTTGCTCAGTCGTGTCCGACTCTCTGTGACCCCATGAATTGCAGCACGCCAGGCCTCCCTGTTCATCACCATCTCCCAGAGTTCACTCAGACTCACGTCCATCAAGTCAATGATGCCATCTACCCATCTCATCCTCTGTCGTCCCCTTCTCCTCCTGCCCCCAATCCCTCCCAGCATCAGAGTCTTTTCCAATGAGTCAACTCTTCGCATGAGGTGGCCAAAGTACTGGAGTTTCAGCTTTAGCATCAGTCCTTCCAAAGAAATCCCAGGGCTGATCTCCTTCAGAATGGACTGGTTGGATCTCCTTGCAGTCCAAGGGACTCTCAAGAGTCTTCTCCAACACCACAGTTCGAAAGCATCACTTCTTTGGCACTCAGCCTTCTTCACAGTCCAACTCTCACATCTGTACATGACCACAGGAAAAACTATAGCCTTGACTAGACGGACCTTAGTCGGCAAAGTAATGTCTCTGCTTTTGAATATACTATCTAGGTTGGTCATAACTTTTCTTCCAAGGAGTAAGCGTCTTTTAATTTCATGGCTGTAAAACTTTTTCACTCTCCTCTTTCACTTTCATCAAGAGACTTTTTAGCTCCTCTTCACTCTCTGCCATAAAGGTGGTGGCATCTGCATATCTGAGGTTATTGATATTTCTCCTGGCAATCTTGATTCCAGCTTGTGTTTCTTCCAGTCCAGCGTTTCTCTTGATGTACTCTGCATATAAGTTAAATAAGCAGGGTGACAATATACAGCCTTGACGTACTCCTTTTCCTATTTGGAACCAGTCTGTTGTTCCATGTCCAGTTCTGCCTGTTGCTTCCTGACCTGCATATAGGTTTCTCAAGAGGCAGGTCAGGTGGTCTGGTATTCCCATCTCTTTCAGAATTTTCCACATTTTATTGTGATCCACACAGTCAAAAGCTTTGGCATAGTCAATAAAGCAAAAATAGATGTTTTTCTGGGACTCTCTTGCTTTTTCCATGATCCAGCAGATGTTGGCAATTTGATCTCTGGTTCCTCTGCATTTTCTAAAACTATTAGCAAACTAAAAATAAGATAAACTGCCTCACTTGATAAAAAAATCTATAATAATACTATAAGGATTCATAACTAAGAATAAAACACGATTGCTATACCTGCTATTATTTATTCAATATTGCACTAGAGTACCTAGTTTAAGTATAGGTAAGAAAAATAAATTCAAAACGAGAATGGGATTAACACTGTTGTTCATAATAATCTATACTTACTCTTCAAGCATCAAAATAATTGAAGATTGTTCTGCCCATATATATGTACAGGCAAGTACAAATGTCAGCAAAGAGCTACACAAACACATGTCAAAATCTTCTACTCTAAGAACATGACACCCTATGTCAGCATGAAGAAGTTACAGAAGACGAAACTTCATCCATAATCTAATAGAAATGGAATGATGTTCTGACAAGTGGGGATTTATAAGACCTCTTTCTAGGATGGAACTCGCTGCAGGAGGCCCCTTTGTTTTGACAGGAACCTTAAATCAGGCACCCCCATGCTCTGTTCATCTCTGGCCCTAGTACACCTTTTGTATCTTCTGATTACACAATATCTTTCCTAAACTATTGGTTCTTTCCATAGATGAACAAAGTAAAAATGAAAAACCAGTAGTTTACAGATGACCTGATCTCTTTCCTAGCTTTCCCTTCAGTAATCTCACAAACCCACTGCATGCAAAAAGATAACCTCTGAGGTCCACAAGTCTGCACCCAGTGAGCAATGGTGATGACTCTGACCCCCATCTCAATGATTAACTGAGACTACTTTCCTTTTTCCCTTTAAAAAATTCCACAGCTGAGCAGAATCTTCAGAGATAGTTTGGGGGACACTGAGTTCACCATCTGCCCAGATTGCCAACATTCTGATCAAAAGTTGTTCTCCAATCACTGCTTCTTGGGCATTGATTTTTGAGAATGAACAGCAGGACCTGAGTTCAGTAACAAGAACTAAAATAGAGATAAGAAGAAAGAGAAGTAGGGAGATTATTTTTTAAGATAAGATGCCTCATGAGTACATATTCATATTTCCTTTTAAGTAAATACTAGAGGAATTTCCTTTACCCAGTCCTATATTACTTCTGCATTTTTTCTACACTGAGAATCTTAATTCTCAAGGCACAGAACATGATAGAACTAGAATAACCCACAATTCCTTTTTGCTCTATCCCACATTATACAAACAACAATCTTTGAAAAGTGATATTAATACAGCAATTTTGATCACTTAAACCAATTAAAAACTTTTGCATATGTTTACCCCATTCTGCTCCCATTTTTAAAGTATTTTTTAACATTATCAGGGCATATAGCTGTTACATACTATTCTTTTAATCCTCCTTTAGTCTTATTTCTTTAGATAACTTAATGCTTATCATTGACATCTCCCTACTCATTTTCATCTCGAATATTCTCTAGTAGATTCCTCAAGAAAAGCTCATGGAAACAATATTTCTTTAGTTCATGCATGTTAATTACAGTGTGTGCCCTTTATAAATGAAATTCAGTGTCTGTTAAAATCCTTAGCTCACATTTTCTCTCCTTGAATACCTTCATTACTCCATTTTCTTTAGGTATGAAAGATCACCATTGAAAAGTCTAATGATAATCTAACTTTTCTCCTTAAACATCTCTTCTATTTACACATCCAAAGGATTTTTTTGTTTCTCTTTACAGTCCAGTAGTTGTACTAGAATAAGTCTTGACATTGGTTATTCTAGATTTATATTTTCAGGTACATGGTATGTTCTTTCCATTGAGCATCAATAATAATAAGGAATATAAGGGATTGATGCCCATAAAATTATATTTAAAACTGGATGTTTATAATCATATAATAAATCAATTGAAAAAATAATCAATTAGTCACATTGGAGGAAAACAAGGAACCAGCTCCTTAGTTTGAAAACTGATAGAGGCCCAGTGGCCAAGGCTTGGTCTTCCAATGTAGTAGATGTAGGCTCAGTCCCTGGCCAAGGAGCTAAGATCCCACATGCTTCATGGCCCAAAATCCAAAACATAAACCAGAAGCAATATTGTAATAAATTCAATAAAGACTTTTAAAATGGTCACGTCAAAAAAATCTTTTAAAAAATACCCAAAATAGATAATAGAGCTAGGTTTTTCTGAGGGTTTACTGTGTGCAGCCCTGGTGAATCTCATTTGATTCTTCCAACAAAACTTTGAGGAATGGACTATTATTTACCCCAATTTATAAATTGTACATTTCTCCTGAGTTATAGCTTGTTCCTGAAGCTAGTCACTTTATGAAAGTGACATTTTATTGACTGACTGACACTGAGTTTAACTGTGGAGAAGTTTCATAGAAGGTTTGGAAACTTCCCCAAACATGCAACAAACATGGCAATAAAGAAAACAGGCATCAGTCTGAGAAACAAGAGATGGAAAGGATAGTGGGGAACTTTGGTCTACTTGCAATCTTTCTTACAGACATTCCCAAAAGTAGTTCCCAATTCCTCTTCCTGAGAAAGTTGCTGTGTCCAGAGCAGTCAGAAGGCTGGGGAGGATAAAGACCCACTTCTACACCTTCTGCATTGAAGAAGATAGGGATGAGGCTTCCTAATCTGTCCCATAAACTTGCAGAATCAACTGCCTCCAGTATTAACAGAGCCACTGGTATAGCAGTTCCAGAACCCTAGAGGAGAACAATACTTGAAATGATGGAGGTCCCTGTTAGAACTGACAACAGACCAGGCTATTCCACAAAACCCACACTCTATAGAAGATGAGTCACAACGTTTTGGCATAAGATACCTCAAGAGAATAGTAACAATTTCTATTAGTTCTGAAACCCAAAGAGAAATCACTGTACTAGGACAAATATCACAAAATAATAGAACTTTCTTTACTGAAAGATGAATAAATAGAAAATAACAATGAAATCTGGAAAATAAATGAAGCAGCATAAAAGAGAAAAATAGAGCACACAAAGAATAACCAAACATAAAGGAAAAGGTAAAAGATGATAACAATTAAAATTGAGAAGCCATTGTAAGGAGAGAACACAGGGAAACTATGGTAAGATTCAAGGTTGCGCTGGCAGCAATAAAGGACAGAATCTATGTTCTGTTGTAGATTCCAGACTTACTGCTGTGATCTGAATGCTTGTGTCCCTCCAAAATTCATATGTTGATATCTCAACCACCAAGATGATGATATGAGGCAATGGAAACTTCTAGAGGTGACTAGGTTATATGACGGAGAAGGCAATGGCATCCCACTCCAGTACTCTTGCCTAGAAACTCCCATGGACGGAGGAGCCTGGTGGGCTGCAGTCCATGGGGCCTCTGAGTCAGATATGACTGAGCGACTTCACTTTCACTTTTCACTTTCATGCATTGGAGAAGGAAATGGCAACCCACTCCAGTGTTCTTGCCTGGAGAATCCCAGGGATGGCGAGCCCAGTGGGCAGCCGTCTGTGGGGTCGCACGGAGTCGGACATGACCGAAGCAACTTAGCAGCACCAGCAGCAGGTTATGTGAGCAGAACAGTGCCCTTATAAAGGAAACTCCAGGAAGTAAGCTTGTCTCTTCTGCCATGTAAGGTTATAGCAGGCTCTCATCAAACACTGAATCTCCTGGTGCCATGACCTTGGATTTCTCAGCCTTCAGAAATATGAAAAATAGGCACTTCCCCGGTGGCACAGTGGATAAGAATCCACCTGCCAATACAGGGGATGTGGGTTTGGAAAGATTCCACAAGCCACAGAGCAACTAATCCTTTGTGCCACGACTCCTAAGCCTACGCTCTAGAGCCCGCAAGCCACAATTATTGAGCCCACAAGCTGCAGCTACTGAAGCCTAGAGCTAGTGCTCTGCCTCATGAGAAGTCACCGCAATGAGAAGCCCATACACCGCAACCAAGAGTAGCCCCTGCTTGCTGAAACCAGAGAAAGCCCAAGCAAAGCAACAAACACTCAGCACAGACAAAGAAAAAAAAATTTTTTTAAGAAATGTGAGGAACAAATTTTGTTGTCACACAGTTTGCAGTATTTTTATAGCAGTCCAAATGGATTAAAGCACAAACTTGAGAATTCTCCTAAAATGAAAAATTATGAAAGCAATCAGAATGAAGAAATTAGATTATGAATAGCTTGTAACTTAAAATATGGATATTCAGTGCTTCAGTGAGATCAGAATCAATATTATAAAAGCAAAAATCAACTGCATAAAAGAAATATTTTCCCACCTATGTGTACATCTGAAAATTTGTAGGACAGATCTTTAAAAAGAACATTCATGACAGAAACTAACATTTAGATTTATGCCAGTGATTTTTTTAACTTTAAGCTTGAAGAATTAATGATGCCAACATCTAGGCAGCTACAAAGAAAAAAAATAGAGAGCTGAACTCCCAATTGTCTATAGCAACTCTAATTGCCAAAGAACAAAGAACTAAGATCTTTTGAGTGAAAAATACCATGACCAAGAATTCTAAAGCCAGACACCTTATCATTTACATACAACAGAAAGTCACTCAAATATGCAAGTACTCAGATAATAACCTCTGTATATAATTTTTCTGGGAAAAAGAATTATTTTCAAAGTAATAGGAAAAAAGCAACATAAATAACTAAAACTCTGAAAATATATACAGTTAGGAGGAATAGAACCAAAAATAGTAATATATAGAATTAAATCCAGAAATCTCATATAAATGTTTTATTCAACATATCAAAAATATTTGAATAAAATATGTAGCCTTAACCTTGGATTAAATCTTTTTAAAAGTATTTTTAAAATAAGAGTAATAAACTCCAAATAAATTTCTAAATTTTTCTGACAAAAGAAAATAAATAAGTGAAGAAAAATTGGAGGCAGTAAAATTTACTAATTGACTTTTGTAATAAGAGAGACAATCTTGTTGACATTGCTTGAAAAGTATAGTTTTTAAGTTATTTTTTAAGAATAATATCTATGTATGAAATATCTATGAAACAGATACAGCCATTTAAGAAAGGGTTCTTTGAAATTTAAAATATTGTACCTAAAATAGAAGACTTAACACAAAAATTGGAAAATAGGGTCAAGAAAATCCACAAAAGCATATTGAATTTAATAGTATAAAATAGAAAGGTTAGACAGATGGAAGAAGAGGTAGAGGGTATGATAATAGCCCTAGTCTTCTTATTTTAGACAGTAGGAAATCAAAGGACATGATCTAAATTTTATAGAATAAGAAATAAATCTCTAATCATATTATTTAAAGTTATGAAGGAAATCAGGAGGGTAATAAAAATAACAACAATATAATTGTCAAAATATAGGGGATAGGAAAAGGGAAGAAAAGGAATAATATTAGTAGGCTAAATATTTTTCTGAGCCCAGAGTCAGTGATCATTAAACATTCAGCAAATATTTGTTTAACATTTATATGCATTAAGCACTGTTCAGGATGCATGAGATCTATGAACAGACAACAAACTACTTGTTTTCATGGAGCTTCCATGATAAAGCAGAAAAACAGACAATAGATCTATGGTTAAGGAAGTGAGCCACTATAGAAACATGGAATCAAGAGAGGGCCATCATACAGAAACAGTGAACCTGGATCAAGTCAGTTGGCCAGTATAGGATGATCCTGTCAAGAACTCAGGTCCATGCAAGTTGACCTTCAGGGTACAGAGCATAGAGGTTTAGGGTGAAGAGTGGATGAGGAAGACATCCAATAAAACATAATAAATAAAGGATGTTGTCTTAAGTTGTTTGAAGATGACACATGCTCTAAGGGAAAGGAAACTATGGTAAGATGAATCAGAAATGATGGTGTAGGAAGGGACCTGCACTTTTAAATAAAGGTGCGCAGATAACGTCTCACTGAGGAGATTTTATTTAAGCAAATTCTTGGAAAAGGTGAAGAGGTGAGCCTTGTGGATATCTAGTGCAAAAGTATTCCAAGGAGCAGAAGCAGCCAGTAAATTCCAATCGTGGGACCAAACTTGAAGATAGAACACAGAACATAAAAATGATCTTTCAACTTCAGCATATTAGAGAAGTAAGGGTCCAATACTGCTGCATTCATTCAAGAGACTTGTACGGATCACCAATGGAATGCTTGTTATTCTTCTAGGTCTGAAGGTCCAGGATGTTTGAAGAGAGAAGTTATAAGTGTTCTGGGAGCTTACATGCTAATGGGATAAATAACAACTAGCTGTTGATATTTAAACAAGGAGATAAATAAGATGACTTAACATCATGTGTTCTGAAAGGGGCTTCCCTGGTGTCTCAGACAATAATCTGCCTGCAGTGCAGGAGACCCAGGTTCAATCCCTTGGTTGGGAAGATCTCCTGGAGAAAGGAATGGCTACCCATTCCAGTATTCTTGCCTGGGAAATCCCATGGATATGTTCTGTAAGGAAAACAAAGCAAGGTAAAAAATTTTAAAAGGAAGTGGGAAAGCAGGGCCTGATACAGACTGAGTGGTCTCCATAGGCATCTCTGAAGAAATGACCAGACACTGAAATAGTGAGGAAGCAGCCTAAGGAAGAGCTGAGTTAAAGGGTTCCAGCCAGAGGGATAACAAACCCAGAGATCTGGAGTGAGAGAGAGCTCAGGGCATTTACACATTTGAAAGAAGACCAGTTAAGAAATAAAAAACAAACCAGGACAAAAAGAAATAATTAAGTCAGACATACAAAGACAAATATCATATGACATCACTTATATGTAGAATCTAAAGAAGTGGTACAAACGAACCTATTTACAAAACAGAAGTTGAGTTACAGATGTAGAAATCAAATGTGTGGTTACCACAGAGGAAAGGAGTAAGAGAGAAATAAATTGGGAGATTGAGACTGACATATACACACTATGACATATATAAAATAGACAGCGATTAGCTATTGTAGACCACTTATTATATAGCACAGGGAAATCTATTCAATACTCTGTAATGACCTATATGGGAATAGAATCTATAAAAGAGTGGATATATGTATATGAATATCTGAGTCACTTTGCTCTACAGAAGAAACTAACACAACACTATAAATCAACTATATTCCAATTAAAAATTAATTTAAGAAATAATTCAGCTTCGATTGTCTTTAGGATGCAAAACTGGTAATGAGGATCAACAAAGGAAAAACTATTTGTCTTTCAGTTTTATCTGATGAAATATAAAACTCTTGAAATACTGCAAGTTGTATAACAATATCAAAATATACAAAGTAAAAGCAAGGTGACCTAGATACATGTCAGGACAGTTGGAGTCTTTAATACATATCTATCTGTCCTTCAGTTCTGTTCAGTCACTCAGTCGTGTCCAACTCTTTGTAACCGCATGAACCACAGCACAGCAGCACACCAGGTCTATCACCAACTCCCAGAGTCCACCCAGACCCATGTCCATTGGGTCAGCGATGCCATCCAACCATCTCATCTTCTGTCGTCCCCTTCTCCTCCTGCCCCCAATCTTTCCCAGCACCAGGGTCTTTTCCAATGAGTCAACTCTTCACATGAAGTGGCCAAAGTAATGGAGTTTCGGCTTCAACATCATTCCTTCTAATGAACATACAGGACTGATCTCCTTTAGGATGGACCAGTTGGGTTTCCGTGTAGTCCAAGGGACTCTCAAGAGTCTTCTCCAACACCACAGTTCAAAAGCATCACTTCTTTGGCACTCAGCTTTTTTTATAGTCCAATTCTCACATCCATACAAATTAAGTGAAAAAGGGACAAGTTGGAGGAGTGGGAAGATCCTAGGCTCGGCACCTTCCATGAACTCACCAAAACTACATATAGAGCAACTGTCTCTAAGAATGACCTGAAGCTGAGCAGAAACAATCTCCTATAACTAAGGGTAGAAAGATAAAACCACTTTGAGATGGCTTAAGAGGAGCAGAGACAGGCTTCCCAGGTGGTGTTAGTGGTAAAGAACCTGCCTGCCAATGCAGGAGACATAAGAGACAATGGGTTCGATTCCTGAGTCAGGAAGATCCCTTGGAGGAGGGAAATGGTAACCCTCTCCAGTATTCTTGCCTGGAGAATCCCATGGACGAAGAAGGCTGGCAAGCTTCGGTGTATAGGGTCACAAAGAGTCAGACATGAGTGAGGTGAGGTAGCACATACAAGAGCAGAGGGGCAGTTCTGGCCTCAACCCATAGCACTGGCATGGCAACACACAAGCAGGAGAGGTATTTACAGTGCGGAGGTCCTCCCTGAGGAGCAAGAGATCCACACCCCACAATTGGATACCATGTCCAGAGAATCTGCACTGGGAAGACAAGCCCCCTAAGGTCTGGCTTTGGAAAACTAGCAGGGCTCAGGTCCAGAAGAGCCACACTTCACTCTTAAAAGGAACACAAAGGGACTTCCTTCGTGGTCCAGAAGTTAATAACTCAGAGCTCCCAAGGCAAGGGGCGCGGGTTCCCTCCCTGATCAGGGAACTAAGATCCTATATATCCCTTGATATGGACAAAAATAAATTTTAAATAAGAATACAAAAACTCTTAGTCCTGGTGCAGAGGCAGCAGTTTGAAAGCACCTGGGTCATACATGAAGGAGATTCATACAAATTTTAGGGCATGAACCCAAGAGGCAGGGACTTGCTGGCACTTCTTCCAGATACAAAGTTTCAGGCAGGCTACCCAAAGCAATCTGTAGATTCAATGCCAGTCTTATCAAAATACCAATGGCGTGTTTTCACAGAATAAACAAATAATACTAAAATTTGCGTGGAAAAAAAACTTTTGAGCTGGGTTTTGATCATTGCCAACTCATTTCTCAAGTCTCCTACCAACATTTTTATCTAATAACATTCCTCTGTCCAAATATCAAGTCATTAACCCTCTAATCAATTTCCTCCACCGATACTCAGCCCCCAACCTCAGTCCCGTTTATTTCATGATATCTCACCAGATCTTTCTGCTATATAAATACAGCCAAGTTATTTGCTTATTTAAGAGGTCACTGGATCCTTCTGGTTAAATTCATACTCCCCCATATGGACCACTGGATCCTTCCTGATTGGATCCCTTTACTATACTATTCCACTCCCCATCAGTTATTGTACTTTAGCCATTCCCAAAAGTTTTGGATGCCATTCTGCTTCCCTCTTCTGTGCCTTTGTTCCCGCTACTCTTTAAATCTGGACATATACACACTATCATGTGTAAAATAGATAGCTAGTGGGAAGCTGCTGTATAGCACAGGGAGCTCAGCTCAGTGCCCTGTGATGACCTCAAGGGGTGGGATGGGAGGGTGGGACGGAGGTTCAAGAGGGAGGGGATACATATACTATATATATGTATATATTAATAACATATTAATATATACATATACACTTAGAGCTGATTCATGTAGTTGTTCACCAGAAACCAACACAACATTGTAAAGCAATTATATTGCAATAATAAAATAAATAAATCTGGAAAGTCCTCCCCATCTCCTAAATCTGAGTCCTGAGGAGTGAAGAAACCCAGGCTGCAATAAATGGTTGATCACTAAAAAGAGGAAGCAGCAGCCTGAATTGGGATGCCTACAGAGAAAGATTCTCTGGGGCCTGATACATGTCCATGACACTAAAAGTAGAGTTGGCCTGTGGTTTCTTTGAGAGTTAACATTATAACAGAGAAGTTTATGAGGCTGGTTCCCAAAGGTCAAAGAACTGAGGGAAATGCTTCATGATAATGAAAGAAAAAACAGAATTATACTTGGGAGAGAGAAGTGTGGTGGAGAAAGTTCAAAACATGAGTTACTACTAATAAGGACATGGGGACTGTATAAGGAACTGGAATGAGAATGAGGCCAGAAAATCTGACATCAGAAGTACAAAAACAGTGAAAAGGAGCTTTCTAAACGTGTACATGAGTGAGTACTCAGTTGTGTTCAACTCTGCAAACCTATGGACTGTAGCCTGCCATACTCCTCTGTTCATGGGATTTTCCAGGCAAGAATACTAGAGTGGGTTACTATTTCATCCTCCGGGGAATCTTCCCAGCCCATGGATCGAACCCGTGTCTCCTGCATTGCAGGTAAGTTCTTTATCGCTGAGCCAGTGAGGAAGCCTTTTACATGTGTGAGCCTAGTTCAAAAAGAAAACAAGGAGGTTGGTGATTCCTTCAAAGAGTTGCCCAGTTGTCCAGTTGTATAGTGGTTCCTTCAAAGAGCATCCACAGTTTTATGAATAGCGTTGGAAAGCAAAATTAGTTACCACAAAATATGCATTTTTCCTGAGTCAAGGCCTTGTCAGCCGGCTCTACGTCTGTCATAATGTCCTCAGAACTAGGGAGTGTTCAAATTTCATGCAACGTCAGTTATGAGGTTAATAATAAAAGCAGAAGATATGATCTGAATATATATTTTAAAATGCAACAGATGCTTTAAAAGGATATTTTTTCCTGCACCAAAGATAAAGTGTGAGTAAAAAAATTCATGTATGAAATGTCACCTTGAAAGTATGAGGACAGACACAAGTAAAAAAAATTCAGTAAGAAAGAATTTAATAGAGACTAAAAACACCAAAAAAAAAAAAAAGAAAGAAAGAAAAAAATGGAGGGGTGCAAGAAGCACATTTGACATTAATTTACAGAGCAATAAAAGACAAATCTTTTGCAATAAAATAAAAACATTTTTCTCACAATAGAGGTGATCTGTGTACATTATAAGAACAAATGAGAAAAAGAAAATCAGAATCACAAATAATTACAAAATAGCAATTACACCTATTAACATTTTGACAATTCTCCTTCCATATTTCTATGCATGCATCTACCCCAAAGTATTCTAGATACTATATTTAATGTTTTACAACCTGATTTTTTACTTTATAAAATATCACAAACACTTTCTGCATTAATTACTCTTCTAAACCATATTTTATTACTACAGTATTCAATTAAATAGATCTAGAATCCCTTATTTATAGAGAACCTACTCAAACATTTATGAAGTATTAACTACCTTTGCTCTTATATGCAATGTTGTTATGAACACCTGTATAGCTCAGTTTCACAGGCTTTCATAAAAATGTCATTAAGATAATATTTCTCAAACCATAATATATGGTGGTTTGATCTCTTGAAGTACTCCCCCAACAAAATGTTTCTTTAGTCAAATAAGTTTAAACAAGAGTGTTTGTTTATATCTTTGGGGAATATAAAAGCTCACAATATACATTAGGACATTAAAATTCTGAGAAATTCTTGTAGTTAAAAGCTTTATTTAAGCATTTGCCAAACTGTTTAAACCACTGAAAAATCCGTGCTGTTCATGTACAATCATTAATATCATTAATATGCCTCAGAAATGCTTATCTTAGAATTTCTAAAAATTAATTCTTCATCAAAGTGTAAGACCCTTTCAGGGTTTCTAAAATCTATTACTAAAAAGTCTTCTAAAAAGGGTCTGCAGTATAAAAGACTCTCTAAACTAATGACAACAATGAGGATTATCATTTTTTGCCTTTGTCAATTTGGGGTTTTCTTTCCAGTGTTATTATTACATAATTGACATACAGCACTGTACAGGCTTAAGGTGTACAACATATTGTTCTGACTTACATACTTCATGAATGATGACTACAACAAATTTAGTGAACCTCCATTATCTTGTATAGATACAAATTTTTTAAAGAAGAAACAAAGATCTTTCCTTGTGATGAGAACTCAGGATTTACTCTCTTGATCAATTATAGTAATCGTGTTGTACATTACATCCTCTGTACTTAGCTTCCCTTCATAACTGGAACTTTGTACCTTTTAATCACCTTCATTCATTCCTCCCCACCTCCATCTGCCACCACTGCTGCCTCTGGTAACCACAAATCTGATCTCTCTTTATTTCTCTGAGTCTGTTTGTCCTTTTTGTTAGTTAATTTACAGTGTTGTGTTAGTTTCAAGTGCATTGCAAAATGATTCAGTTATACATATATGTTTATGTCTAGTGTCTTTCAGATTATTTTCCATTATGTTATTACAAAATATTGAATACAGTTCCCTATGCTATACAGTAGCTTGTTCATTTCCTATATAGTACTGTGTATTACATTAATCTCAAACTCCTAATTTATCTCTTCCCCTATTATCTCCTTTAATATGCTTGTTCTTGAGGTATGTTACCTACAACATTGTGTTGTTTCCTGGTGCACAACATGTTTATTCAATATCTCTATACATTACTAAATGATCATCAGGATAAGTAGAGTAACTTGTCACTACACAAAGAGCTTACGTTATTATTGACTCTTTCCCATGCTGTACATTTAATCCTCATGATTCATTCATTTCATAACTGGACATTAGTAACTCATAATCTTCTACCTACTTCATTCATCTCCGTCCCCCTAGAAACCACCAGTTCATTCTTGAATCTGTGACTCTGTTTCTGTTTGTTGTATTTGTTCATTTTCTTTTTAGATTCTATGTGGAAGTAATCATATAGTGTTTGTCTCATGTATTTCAAACGCCTGTCTCAGATATTTTCAAATATTTTTATGCTTTAAAATCTTAGTTATTTATTTTTACACAAACAAAACTGGGGAAATATTCATGCCTGATTTCTGCCTCATTGTCAGTAGAGAGTTTTTTCCACTTAAAAATCATATAAGCTTTAACTACTAAACGAACAAGAAAGATCAGGAAGGAAATATACAAGGTACAAGAGCAATATACTAAAGTCAATATATTTTCTATTAAAAGATTCTATTTACCATAAAAGAAGCAAATGCTATAAAATTTCTAGGAATAAACTTTATAAGAAGTATGCAAGACTTTTATGGAAAATACTATACAATTTTATTGAAGGACATAAAAAGAATCCAGAATAAGTGGGAAAATATCATATGATATTGAAAAGGAAAACTCAATATTGCAAAGACATAAAACTTTCCAAATTAATCTATAAAGTTGATTCAATTTTAATAAAAGCCTCAAAGAATTTTTTTTAAATTGACAATCTAATTCCAGAATTAATATGAAAATGTGAACATGTAAGAACAACCAAGGAAATTGAGAAAGCGCTAGCAAATATTAATAATTATAATATGTGGTAGCTAATGTATAGGATTAGAAAAATGAATCACTGAAATAGAATAAATAGCTCAAAACAAACCCATATGTACAAAGTATGTATTTTAGTATACTACAAAATTGACATTTCAAGTTAGAAGAAGCAACTATTAACTAAGAACTTTTGGAACCAGTGATTATCTACTTAAAAATAAAGAAAGCTAGGTCTCAACTCATGTCACATAAAACAAATCAAAAAAAAAAAAATAAAAGACTTAGAAGAACATATAGTATATATCTTTTCCTACTAAAATAGGAAAGGTCTTCTTAAACAAGAAATAGCAAACAGAATTTATAAATTAAAGTTGCTAAATTTGGTCACATTAAACTTCAAGTATCTGTGAGAAATGACTTCATAAAAGATTTTTAAAACATGCAAGAGGTATTCACAGCAAACATGACTAATAAAAGAACAGTCAGTAGTTCACTCAACTCATTACAACCTTACTGCACATTAGAGACAGGAAAACAAAATTACATTTTTCAGTGTTCTGTACAGTTTGGGTCTGATATACAATCTAACTACCAATAAGCAGTTACACATTTATGAGATTTGGAAGAAAAAAATGAGGCAAAGGTAGGACTCCTACTTCTGTTGTTCCATTTGGAAAGCTCAGTCATGGAGTACTTAGCTTTCCTTTTAGCAGTGGTAGCAAACATTTCAATGTCAAGGCTCTAGAATCATGTATGTGGAGAGCCAGCATCCTGTGGACCATCCATTTTGAGAGAATGGATTACAGCTAAGACGCTGTGGTCCGGGAGGTTGACCTGCTAAGGAACTCTTGTCAAATTTGCACCTGTACCTTTGGCATCCACTTATAGCACCTCTAAATCCCATTTCTATTGCTCCAAGCCTTCAGCAAAGTCTATTAAAAGTCATAGTCATGGTCTCAATTATGCTGAGGGGATTTAGCTGTAGTATTTTGCCCCCTTCATGGCCAAGAGTAGAAGAATAAGACAAGAAGTGGGAAAGACAGACACACAGAGACAAAGCAAGAGAACCTGAGAACAGCCATATTACAAGCTTCAGAAGCAGCGTGTTGACAAATTGAAGGGACCATAAAGAGGTATTTGTGGAATTTGTTGCAGGTTGGACATCTAGTTATAGAAACCACCAGATTCTGGAAGGGTTAATTTCCAGCAAGTTGGTGATGGCTCATGCTGGAAAATGAAGAATGAAATGGTAACCCACTCCAGTGTTCTTGCCTGGAGAATCACAGAGATGGGGGAGCCTTGTAGGCTGTCATTTCTGGGGTCACATAGAGTCAGACACAACTGAAGCGACTTAGCAGCAGCAGCAGCGTGCTGGAAAAAGAAAATACAAAAGGGAGTATAACCTATTTTATGGCAATGGAGTGGTAACACAGGGGACTTACAGGTTACAGTAAGAAATGTTATCTTAGTCCCAGATTAATTATTCAGGAAACCACAAATGCCACTGAGATCATAAGATGCTCTCAGAAGAGTGAACCTATAATTTCTGCACTCCTTGGCTCAATTAAGGAAACCATTAAGTCAGGTGAAAGAAGATTCTCATCGATAATGAGGTTACCAGGGAGACCTCAAGCATGCCAAATTTCCTGGACCCACATAAATCTGAAAACACACAAGCAACATGGGTTACACCAGACTCTGCTTCCCACTGAAGAAAGAACTGGTTGAAATTCTGATCAAATAATAATCTAAATTAAAGGGCAAGTCTTAAAAACTAGAGAGATGAAGAATCACTGGGATCTTAGAATACATGTCATCTAATCATTTGTTTTTCAGTTGAAGAAACTGAATTTTTTGGAGAATTAAAGACTTCTTTAATGAAAAATTAAAGAAATTATATTCTTTATTAAAAATTAAAGAGAATTAAAATGTTTTTCCTAAATACTGACAGCTAAAAAGTCAGAAGCAGTAAATAATATTTGAAACTTTTAGCTTATATTACTGTTAGCCTATTATTTTTAAAAGGATATGTAATTCTATGCCACCAAGTAAAAGATTCACACTCTTTTGGAGTAACTGATATTTTAAATTTTGTTTAATCTCTTTTGTTGAATACTTTAGCCATAATATTTTGTTTAAGTATTTAGTGATTGCTCTAACAATTACAATGTGCATCTTTAACTGAAACATTTTCTGTCCTGAATTAATACTATGACATCTTATTTTTAAAGCTACAACATTTAGATAATGACTCCAATCTCCACTTTGCAGTAATATCATCACACATTTCACTTCTCCAAGTGTTAGAAACTCTACAATGTATTGTAAATATTTGTGTGCTCTGAATAGTCAAGTATCTTTTAAATAAATTAACAGATTAAAAAATTCTTTTATATATACCAACATGTTTATCATTTTAGCTGCTCTTCATTCCATCAGGTAGGTCCAAATATCTACTAATACACTTTTCCGTTATCCTGAAGAGCTCGTGTTAACATTTCTTGTAGTATAAGCCTCTGTGCTTAGCCCCTGAGTAGTGTCTGACTCTTTCCGACCACATGGACTATAGCCCAACAGGCTCTTCTGTCCATGGGGATTCTCCAGGCAAGAATACTGGAGTGGGTTGCCATGCCCTCCTCCAGAGGATATTCCCAACCCAGGGGCTGCACCCAAGTCTCCCAGATTATTTACCATCTGAGCCACCAGGGAAGCCTACAGAGGCAAATTCTCTTAGCTTTTGTTTATCTGAAAGTATCTTTATTATATCTTCATTTTTAAAAAAATGAA
Organism: Nanger dama; assembly: GCA_917880005.1. Classification (NCBI taxonomy): domain Eukaryota; kingdom Metazoa; phylum Chordata; class Mammalia; order Artiodactyla; family Bovidae; genus Nanger; species Nanger dama. The sequence continues at coordinate 2,683,132 of CAKJTW010000078.1, read as the reverse complement.
TGAATGCAGAAATGAGAGGTTGACAGCTTTTGTTCCACTGTCAATCACTTTGAAAATGTTAGTCCTTGGCATTCAAGCTTGCATTACTTCTGATGAGAACTAATGATATTTTTTACCTTTGCTCCCATATAACAAATATATCTTTTAAGATTTTCTCTTATAAACTTGGTTTTTAGATATTTTACTATAATGTAGCCTTTTTGTATTTATGCTGCTTAGGATTGTATTTTTTCATAAACTTGGAAGTTGTTAAGTCATTATTTGCTCTTAAAATTCTATTCAAAATAAGACTGAAGCTCATAGCTAGTGTACTAAATGAAGAAAAAGATATATGAGCCATACAGATTGGAAAGCAAACCTGTTTTTTTGCAGATGTGATGTATACATAGGAAATCATAAGAAATATGTGAAATACCTACCAGAGCTAGTAAGCAAATTTAGTACAATCATAAAAGATAAGTATAATATACCTAAATATCAGTTTATTTGTAAAACAAACAGTAAACAATTGGAAAAATTTTAAGTAATACATTTTGCAGTTGTATTAAAAAAATAAAACACTTGGATATAAATGTAGTAAGAGATATTTTGTACTTCTACACCAAAAAGCACATCAACTTTCTGAGAGAAATTTAAAATATATATATAAATGGAGAGATATATCTTCTTTCAGTCTTGGAAGATTCAGTATTTTTAAGATGTCAATTCTCTTCAGATTAACGCATTCTATATTTAACACATTCCCAATAAAAGCACAGTAGGCTTTTTGTAGAAATTCACAAGTTGATTCTAAAATTTTTTGGAAAGTTCAAAGGACTTAGAGCAGCGGAAACAATCTTGGTAGGTTCTAGTTGGAAGATTTGCATTCTCATGTCATAACACTTAATGTGAAGCCACAGTAATCAAAGTATTTTGGTGTTGGAAGAAAGTCAACAACAAAAAAAAGGAATAGAAAAGAGTACAGAAATGCACCCTCACTTATAGAGGCATCAAAGCAATTCATGGGGGAAAGAAAAGATTTTTCAACAAATTGTACTGAAACAACTAGATATCTATATGATTGAATCTTAATCCTTAACTCACCCATACACAAAAGTTAATTTCAAATCGATCATAGACCAAAGGAAAAAAATCTATAAAGCTTCTATAAGAAAATATGGGAGAATACCTTCATTGGATTAAGCAGAAATTTCTTGGATGGACACAAAAGGCACTCATCATAAACATATAATGATAAATTCAATTTCATCAAAATTCAACACTTCAGCTCATAAAAGAAAAACTATAAGAGAATCAATAGGTAAAACCATAGACAAGGGGACAATTTCACAATATATAGATCTAATAAAGGACCTCTTTCCAGAATACAATAAGAACCTCTATAGTTAATAGTAAAAAAAAAGACTAATTTTTTTTTAATGCGCAAAAACCTTGAACACTTTGAAAAGAAATATCTGAAAATGGCCAATAAGCATATGAAGAAGCATTCAGCATCTTTAATCACAAATGAAATTCAAACTAAAACTATTTTTAAATATCATTACAAACTCACCAAAATGTCTAAAATATAAAAGATTAATAGTAGTTGGCCTGAATGGGGTTTAAAATTGAATGTTGGTTAACCAACAGCAGTTGGCTAAATATTGACAAGGATGTGGTTAACCTAAACTCTCACACTTACACTATTGTTAGGAATGTAAAATGTTTCTTTACAAAACCATTAGGCAGTTTCTTATAAGAATGCACATATACCTATCCTATGACTCAGCAATTACGGTCATGCATATTTACCCAAAGAATAATAAAGCAAATGTTTGCAAAAATATGTGTATAAGAATATCCATGGTAGCTTCATCCAAGGTAGCCCAAAACTAGACATAGCCAGAACATTCATCAATAGGAGAAAGAAGGAACAAATTGTGATATACACATATAAAAATACTATAAAGCAATAAAAATTAGCACAGTAAGAATACTAGCAATTGTGCTTAAATCTAAAAAAAAAAAAAAAAGTATGGTGACCCAAAAATGGAAACAAAAGAGCCATGTTATTTCATTTAAATAAAGTTCTAGAAGTAGAAAAACTGATCCATGATGAAAGAAACACAGAACATGGTAGCCTGTGAGCAAGGACTTTTGGAAAAGGGAATGAGGGAAATTTCCGGAATGGTGGAATATAGGTAACAACATGAAATGATGCCTTTAAGGTCTATCTATAGTTTTCATTGTAAGTAAATTTGCCTTAATGAAATAAACAATTTTTAAAGTTAAAACAATATGGTTTCTGGATGCCTTGTTAGGTTTCACTTTCTGTGTCTTTTCTGTCTTAATTTTGAAAGCAGTAGGCAGACCCCGTTCTGTCTCCTGTCGCTTAAGTTGGGCACATGTTCAGTGTTCTAGGTCTTCTTCCATCATTTTTATTTTTTTTAATTTATTTATTTTTTTAATTACAATACTGTATTTGTTTTGCCATACATTGACATGAATCAGCCACAGGTGAACACAATCTCCCAATGCCGAAGCCCCCCACCCACCTCCCACCCCACATCCTCTACCTGAATCATCCTGTGCTCCAGCCCCATGCATCCTACATCCTGCATTGAACATAGATTGGTGCTTCGTTTCTTACAAGAAAGTATACATGTTTCAATGCCATTCTCCCAAACCATCCCACCCTTTCCCTCTCCCTCAGAGTCCAAAAGTCCATTCTATCATTTTTAAATGCTGTCCTCCAGATGATGCATTGGCTGTGCAATTCTGACTTCCTCAGAGAACTCTAATTTTTGGTGCTGATCACAAAACATCCAGGATAGTGCTAATTACTATTATCATTCATGCAAAAGAAATTTCATTAGGTATAATTTACCATTTCTGTAGAATTTCCCCTAGAAGTTTCCTTCTACCCCTACAAAAACAGAAGTTCTAAGTGATGCTATATCTGATGAAGACCATGATGAGATGGTGATTGTGAAGGACATAGACATGTTTTCCATATGTGAACATCATCTAGTTCCTTTGTTGGAAAGAGATCAAGCCCTGAGCCTTTGGAGTGGGAACATTGACTCCAAGACTCTAGACTACCAGAGAATTAACCCTGGTATCAAATAGTGAGAACTCACACAAAGGAAACCACTTGAATACAAGACCTGGCATCATCCAACCACAGTAGCACCCTGTGCAGGATGCCTCATCTAAACAACAAAGGAAGCAAAAATACAAACCCAATCATCAGCAGACAGGATTACCACCTCACTCAGCCTTGCCCATCAGAGGAAAACAAACAAACAAAGAAACAAAAACTCAGCACAAATCTCATCCTATACAAACACTTACACAAACCACTGAACTAACCTTAGGAGAAACGTGTTGTCACTTAGTCGTGTCTGACTGTTTGTGACCCCATGGAATGTAGCCTACCAGGCTTCTCTGTCCATGGGATTTTCCAGGCAAGGATACTGGAGTGGGTTTCCATTTCATTCTCCAGAGGATCTTCCTGACCCAGGTATCAAACCCAGGTCTTCTGCATTGCAGGCAGATGCTTTACCCTCTAAGCCACCAGCAGAAACCAAAAGGAAGTAAGAATTCAAACTTGAAGCCTGGAAAAAGGAGATCTCAAACACAATAAGTTTTTTTAAAAAAATGAAAAGGCAGAGAAATACTATACAAATGAAGGAACAAACTAGAAACCCAGATGTCCAAATAAATGAAGAGCAAATAGGCAAACTACCTGAAAAAGAATTCAGAATAATGATAGTAAAGATGATTTAAAAAAAAAAAAAAAACTTGAAAACAAAATGGAGAAAATGCAAGAATCAATTAACAAAGACCTAGGAGAATTAAAGAATAAACATACAGAGTTAAACAGCACAATTGCTGAAATTAAAAATATTCTAGACAGAATCAATAGCAGACTATCTGAAGCAGAAGAATGAGTCAGTGAGTTGGAATATAAAATGGTAGAAACCACTTCTGAAGAGCAGAATAAAGTAAAAAAAAAATTAAAAGAGCTGAGAATAGTCTCAGAGACCTCTGGGACAATATTAAATGCACCAGCATTCAAATTATAGGGGTCCCAGAAGAAAAACAGAAAAATAAAGTGTATGAGAAAATTTTTGAAGAGATCATGGTTGAAAATTCCCCAGCATGGAAAAGAAAATAGTCAGTCAAGTTCAAGAGACACAAAGAGTCCCATACAGGATAAACACTAAGATAAACACACCAAAACACATACTAATCAAACTAACAAAGACTAAATACAGAGAAAGAATATTAAAATCAGCAAGGGAGAAGCAACAAGTAACATACAAGGGAAACCCCATACACTTAACAGCTGATCTTTCAACAGAAACTCTGCAGGCCAAAAGGGAATAGTAGGATATATTTAAAGTACTGAGAGAGGAAAATCTACAATTAACATTACTGTACCCGGCAAGGATCTCATTCAAAACTAATGGAGAAATAAAAAGCTTTTCAGACAAGCGAAAGTTAAGAGAATTCAGTACCACCAAACCAGCTTTACAGCAAATGTTAAAGGGACTCATATAGTTAAGAAATACAAGAGAAGAAAAAAGATCTACAAAATCAACCCCAAACAATTAAGAAAATGGCAATAGGAACATATATATCAATAATTACTTTAAATGTAAATGGATTAAATGCTCCAACCAAAATACACAGAATGGATACAAAAACAAGACCCATATATATGCTGTCTACAAAAACTCACTTCAGACCTAAAGAACCAGACAGACTGAAAGTGATAGGATGGAAAAATATATTCCATGCAAATGGGAAGCAAAGGAAAGCTGGAGTAGCAATCCTCATATCAGACAAAATAGACCTTAAAATGAAGATTACAAGAGATAAGGAAGGACACTACATAATGATCAAGGGATCAATCCAAGAGGAAGAGATAACAATTGTAAATATCTATGCACCCAACATAAGGGCACCTCAATACATAAGGCAAACACTAACAGACATAAAAGGAGAAATTGACAGTAACACAGTAATAGTAGGAGAATTTAACACCCCACTCACACCAATGGACAGATCATCAAAACATAAAATTAATAAGGAAACACAAGTCTTAAATGATACATTAGGTGAGATGGATCTCACTGATATCTTTGGGACATCCTATCTAAATGCAGAAGAATACACCTTCTTCTCAAGAGTACATGGAACATTCTCCAGGATAGACTACATCTTGGGTCACAAATTGAACCTCAGTAAATTTAAGAAAATTGAAGTTGTATCAAGCATCTTTTCCAATGACAATACTATGAGACTAGATGTCAATTACAAGAAAAAAACTGTAAGAAGCACAAACACATGGAGATTAAACAACACATTTCTAAATAACCAACAGGTTACTGAAATACCAAAAGGGAAATCAAAGAATTTCTAGAAACAAATGATAATGAAAACATGACAACTCAAAACCTATGGGATGCAGCAAAAGCAGTCTTAAGAGGGAAGTGAAGTGAAGTTTCTCAGTCGTGTCTGACCCTCAGCGACCCCATGGATTGCAGCCTTCCAGGCTCCTCCGTCCATGGGATTTTCCAGGCAAGAGTGCTGGAGTGGATTGCCATTTCCTTCTCCAGGTGATCTTCCCGACCCAGGAATCGAACCCGGGTCTCCTGCACTGCAGGCAGACGCTTTACCATCTGAACCACCAGGAAAGCCCAAGAGGGAAGTTTATAGCAATACAATTCTACCTCAAGAAACAAGAAAAACATTGAATAGACAACCTAACTTTACACCTAAAACAAATGGAAAAAGAACAAACCAAAAAAAAAAAAATAGTAGAAGGAAAGAAATCATAAAGATCTGAGCAAAAATAAATGAAAAAAGAATGAAAGAAACAATAGTAAAGATTAATAAAACTAAAAGCTGGTTCTTTGAGAAGATAAAGAAAATTGACAAACCTTTAGCCAGACTCATCAAAGAAAAAAAGAGAATAATCAAATCAACAAAATTAGAAATGAAAAAGGATAGGTTATAACAGACAATGCAGAAGTACAAAGGATTATAAGAGATTATTACAAACAACTCTCTGGCAATAAAATGGATAATCTGGAAGAAATAGACAGATTCTTAGTAAGGTTCAATCTTCCGAGATTGAACCAGGAAGAAATAGAAATTATGAACAACCCAATTACAAGCACTGAAATTGAAGCTGTGATTTTTAAAAAATCTCCCCCAAAAACAAAAGCCCAGGACCAGATGGCTTCACAGGAGAATTCTATCAAACATTTAGAGAAGAGCGAATGCCTATCCTCCTAAAACTCTTTCAAAAAATTGCAGAGAAAGGATCACTTCCAAATTCAACCTATGAGGCCACTGTCACCCTGATACCAAAACCAAAGATAACACACAAAAAAGAAAACTACAGGCCAATATCACTGATGAACATAGATGTAAAAATCCTCAACAAAATCTTAGCACAGAATTCAGCAACACATCAAAAAGCTCACACATCATAATCAAGTTGGGTTTATTCCAGGAATGCAAGGATTCTTCAATACATGCAAATCAATCATTATTAAATCAATACCATATTAACAAATTGAAAAATAAAAATCATATGATAATCTCAATAGCCTTTGACAAAATTCAGCAGCCATATATGGTTAAAACTCTTCAAAAAATGAGCACAGAAGGAGCCTACCTCAATATAGTAAAAGCCATATATGATAAGCCTACAGCAAACATTATCTCAGTGGTGAAAAAATGAAAGCATTCCTGCTAAGGTCAGGAACAAGACAAGGGTATCCACTTTCACCACTATTATTCAACATAGTTTTGGAAGCTCTAGCTACAGCAATCAGAGAAGAAAAAGAAATAAAAGGAATCCAGATCAGAAAAGAAGAAGCAAAGCTCTCACTGTTTGCAGATGACATGATACGTACATAGAAAACACTAAGGACAGTATCAGAAAATTGCTAGAGCTAATCAGTGAATTTAGCAAAGTTGCAGGATACAAAATGAATACACAGAAGTCACTTACTTTTCTATATACAAACAATGAAACATCAGAAAGAGAAATTAAAGAATCAATCCCATTAACCATTGCAACAAAAAGAAATATCTAGGAATAAACTTACCTAAGGAGACAAAAGAACTGTACATAGAAAATTATGACACTAATGAAGGAAATATCAATAATCTCAGATATGCCACCCCTTATGACAGAAAGTGAAGAACTAAAAGCTTCTTGATGAAAGTGAAAGAGGAGAGTGAAAAAGTTGGCTTAAAGCTCAGCATTCAGAAAATGAAGATCATGGCATCTAGTCCCATCACTTCATGGGAAATAGATGGGGAAACAGTGGAAACAGTGCCAGATTTCATTTTGGGGGCTCCAAAATCACTGCAAATGGTGACTGCAGCCATGAAATTAAAAGACGCTGACTTCTTGGAAGGAAAGTTATGACCAACCCAGGTAGCATATTGAAAAGCAGAGATATTACTTTGCCAACAAAGGTCTGTCTAGTCAAGGCTATGGTTTTTCCAGTGGTCACGTATGGATGTGAGAGTTGGACTGTGAAGAAAGCTGAGCGCTGAAGAATTGATGCTTTTGAACTGTGGTGTTGGAGAAGACTCTTGAGAGTCCCTTGGACTGCAAGGAGATCCAACCAGTCAATCCTAAAGGAGAGTAGTCCTGGATGCTCATTGGAAGGACTGATGCTGAGGCTGAAACTCCAATACTTTGGCCACCTCATGCGAAGAGTTGACCCACTGGAAAAGACTCTGATGCTGGGAGGGATTGGGGGTAGGAGGAGAAGGGGGATGACAGAGGATGAGATGGCTGGATGGCATTACTGACTCGATGCACATGAGTTTGAGTGAACTCCGGGAGATGGTGATGGACAGGGAGGCCTGGCGTCCTGCAATTCATGGGATTGCAAAGAGTCAGACTGAGCGACTGAACTGAACTGAATGAAAGAAATTGAAGATGACATAAACAGATAGAGAGATATTCCATGTTCCTCTGTAGGAAGAATCAATATTATGGAAATGACTATACTACCAAACACAATCTACAGATTCAGTGCTGCTGCTGCTAAGTCACTTAGTTGCATCCAGCTCTGTGGGACCCCATAAATGGCAGCCCACCAGGCTCCTCCATCCCTGGGATTCTCCAGGCAAGAACACTAGGTTGCCATTGCCTTCTCCAATACAAATTCAACGCAATCCCTACCAAATTACCAATGGCATTTTTCACAAAACTAGAACAAAAAAATTTTCACAATTCATATGAAAACACAAAAGACCCCAAGTGGTCAAAGCAGTCTTGAGAAAGAAGAATGGAGCTGGAGTAATCAACCATCCCAATTTTAGATTATACTACAAAGCTACAGTCATCAAGACAGTATGAAACTGGCACAAAAACAGAAATATAGATTAATGGAATGGGATAGAAAGCCCAGATATAAACCCATGTACCTATGGGTAACTTATTTTGACAAATGAGACAAGAATATACAATGGGGCAAAAACAGCCTCTTCAATAAACGGTGCTGGGAAAACTGGACAGCTACATGTAAAAGAATGAAATTAGAACAGTTTCTAACACCATACACAAAGATAAACTCAAAATGGATTAAAGATCTAAATGTAAGACCAGAAACTATAAAATTATCAGAGGAAAACAGACAAAACAGTCGATGATACAAATCAAAGCAAGATCCTCCTAGAATAATGGAAATAAAAACAAAAATAAACAAGTGGTACCTGATTAAACTTAAAAGTTTTTGCACAGCAAAGGAAACGATAAGCAAGATGAAAAGACAACCTTCAGAATGGGAAAATATAATAGCAAAGGAAACAACTGACAAAGGATTAATTTCCAAAATATACAAGCTGCTCATACAACTCAATGCCAAAAAAAAAAAAAACAATACAATCAACAAGTGAGGAAAAGACCTAAACAGACATTTCTCCAAATTGCAGAGGAAGGTAAACTTCCAAACTCATTCTATGAGGCCACCATCACCCTAATACCAAAACCTGACAAAGACACCACAAAAAAGAAAACTACAGGCCAATATCACTGATGAACATAGATGCAAAAATCCTCAACAAAATCCTAGCAATCAGAATCCAGCAACACATTAAAAAGATCATACACCATGACCAAGTGGGCTTTATCCCAGGGATGCAAGGATTCTTCAATATCCGCAAGTCAATCAATGTAATTCATCACATTAACAAACTGAGAAATAAAAATCATATGATTATCTCAATAGATGCAGAAAAAGCCTTTGACAAAATTCAGCATCCATTTATGATAAAAACTCTCCAGAAAGCAGGAATAGAAGGAACATACCTCAACATAATAAAAGCTATATATGACAAACCCACAGCTAACATTATCCTCAATGGCGAAAAATTGAAACCATTTCCCCTAAAGTCAGGAACAAGACAAGGGTGTCCACTTTCACAACTACTCTTCAACATCGTACTGGAAGTTTTGGCCACAGCAATCAGAGCAGAAAAAGAAATACAAGGAATCCAAATTGGAAAAGAAGAAGTAAAACTCTCACTGTTTGCAGATGACATGATCCTCTACATAGAAAATCCTAAAGACTCGACCAGAAAACTACTAGAGCTAATCAATGAATATAGTAAAGTTGCAGGATATAAAATCAACACTCAGAAATCCCTTGCATTCCTATACACTAATAATGAGAAAGTAGAAAAAGAAGTTAAGGAAACAATTCCATTCACCATTGCAATGAAAAGAATAAAATACTTAGGAATATTCCTACCTAAAGAAACTAAAGACCTATATATCGAAAACTATAAAACACTGATGAAAGAAATCAAAGAGGACACTAATAGATGGAGAAATATACCATGCTCATGGGTCGGAAGAGTCAACATAGTGAAAATGAGTATACTACCCAAAGCAATCTACAGATTCAATGCAATTCCCATCAAGTTACCAGCAGTATTTTTCTCAGAACTAGATCAAATAATCTCAAGATTTGTATGGAAATACAAAAACCCTCGAATAGCCAAAGCAATCTTGAGAAAGAAAAATGGAACTGGAGGAATCAACTTGCCTGACTTCAGGCTCTACTACAAAGCCACAGTCATTAAGACAGTATGGTACTGGCACAAAGACAGAAATATAGATCAATGGAACAAAATAGAAAGCCCTGAGATTAACCCACATACCTATGGACACCTTATCTTCGACAAAGGAGGCAAGAATATACAATGGAGTAAAGACAGTCTCTTTAACAGGTGGTGCTGGGAAAACTGGTCAACCACTTGTAAAAGAATGAAACTAGACCCCTTTCTAACACCATACACAAAAATAAACTCAAAATGGATTAAAGATCTAAATGTAAGACCAGAAACTATAAAACTCCTAGAGGAGAACATAGGCAAAACACTCTCCGACATAAATCACAGCAGGATCCTCTATGATCCAACTCCCAGTATACTGGAAATAAAAGCAAAGATAAACAAATGGGATCTAATTAAAATTAAAAGCTTCTGCACCACAAAGGAAACTATAAGCAAGGTGAAAAGACAGCCTTCTGAATGGGAGAAAACAATAGCAAATGAAACAACTGACAAACAACTAATCTCAAAGATATATAAGCAACTTATGCAGCTCAACTCCAGAAAAATAAATGATCCAATAAAAAAAATGGGCCAAAGAACTAAATAGGCATTTCTCCAAAGAAGACATACGGATGGCTAACAAACACATGAAAAGATGTTCAACATCACTCATTATCAGAGAAATGCAAATCAAGACCACAATGAGGTACCATTTCACACCAGTCAGAATGGCTGCGATCCAAAAGTCTACAAGCAATAAATGCTGGAGAGGATGTGGAGAAAAGGGAACCCTCTTACACTGCTGGTGGGAATGCAAACTAGTACAGCCATTATGGAAAACAGTGTGGAGATTCCTTAAAAAAATTGCAAATAGAACTGCCTTATGACCCAGCAATCCCACTGCTGGGCATACACACCGAGGAAACCAGAATTGAAAGAGACACATGTACCCCAATGTTCATTGCAGCACTGTTTATAATAGCCAGGACATGGAAGCAACCTAGATGTCCATCAGCAGATGAATGGATAAGAAAGCTGTGGTACATATACACTATGGAATACTACTCAGCCCTTAAAAAGAATAAATTTGACTCAGTTCTAATGAGATGGATGAAATTGGAACCGATTATACAGAGTGAAGTAAGCCAGAAAGAAAAACACCAATACAGTATACTGACACATATATATGGAATTTAGAAGACAGTAATGATGACCCTATATGTGAGACAACAAAGAGACACAGAGGTACAGAGTGGACTTTTGGACTCTGAGGGAGAGGGAAAGGGTGGGATGGTTTGGGAGAATGGCAATGAAACATGTATATTTTCCTGTAAGAAACGAAGCGCCAATCTATGTTCACTGTAGGATGCAGGATGCATGGGGCTGATGCACAGGATGATTCAAGTAGAGGATGTGGGGTGGGAGGTGGGAGGGGGCTTCGGCATTGGGAGATTGTGTTCACCTATGGCTGATTCGTGTCAATGTATGGCAAAACAAATACAGTATTGTAATTTAAAAAATAAATAAATTTAATTAAAAAAAAAAGAAAACATATAGATGGCTAACAAACACAGGAAAAGATGCTCACCTTGGCTCATTATTAGAGAAATGCAAGTAAAACCACAATGAGATATCACCTCACACCAGTCAGACTGGCCATCATCAAAAGGTCTACAAGCAATAAATGCTGGAGAGAGTGTGGAGAAAAGTGACCGCTATTGCACTGTTGGTGCGAATGTAAATTGATACAACCACTATGGAAGACTGTGTAGAGATTCTTTAAAAACTAGGAATAATACCGCCATGCTGCTGCTGCTGCTGCTAAGTCGCTTCAGTCGTGTCCAACTCTGTGCGACCCCACAGACCGCAGCCCACCAGGCTCCCTCATCCCTGAGATTCTCCAGGCAAGAACACTAGAGTGGGTTGCCATTTCCTTCTCCAATGCATGAAAGTGAAAAGTGAAATTAAAGTCATTCAGTCATGTCTGACTCTTAGTGACCCCATGGACTGCAACCCACCAGGCTCCTCCATCCATGGGATTTTCCAGGCAAGAGTACTGGAGTGCGGTGTCATTGCCTTCTCCACCATATGACCCAGAAATCCCACTCGTAGGCATATACTCTGAGGAAATCAAAATTGAAAAAGACACATGTATCCCATTGTTCACTGCAGCACTATTTACAATAGCTAGGACATGGAAGCAACCTAGATGTTCGTCAACAGATGAATGGATAGAGTGGGTGAGATGTATAGAAAGAGTAACATGGAAACTTACATTACCATATGTAAAATAGATAGCCAACAGGAATTTTCTATACGGCTCAGGAAACTCAAACAGGGGCTCTGTATCAACCTAGAGGGGAGGGATGGGGAGAGAGGTGGGAGAGAAGTTCAAAAAGGAGGGAATATTTGTACACCCATGGCTGATTCATGTTGAGGTTTGACAGAAGGTAGGAAAATTCTGTAAAGCAATTATCCTTCAATAAAAAAAAATTAAAAAAATAATAAAAGTAGTCATGAATCTTCATCAAATAGGTTCAAAACAAAACATGAACGGGCTGAAATGCATACAGTAACTGACAAACCTGAAAAGAATAGGAACACTAATTACCTCCCAACGTTTGATATGGACAAAATGATATACAGAGCAGAATAATACAGTTTTGGCCAAAAGACAAGCTTAAACTTAAAAAAAAAAAAAAAAAAACTGAACTGGCTGTTGGGTAACAAGAAAATTAGAAATTCAAGATTAAAACCCCAGCTATTTTATTTTTATTCTTTCTAATTGGAGGATAATTGCTTTACAATATTTATTGATTTCTGCTGTAAACAATGCAAATTGGTTAAATAATAATAATATGGTTTCTCTTTTTATTCATATCATTTACTATTATAAACCATTTGTCCATTTTTTCTGAAACTTGGGTCATGACATTCTTGTAGAGCATTTCTCATTGTCTTTTCTTTCTCTTGAAAGAAAAAAAAAAACTTGTGCCTACATTATATCTTTAAAATTCCCCACTTTCTTTCTCATACAAATTGTAATGGCACTCACTTTAGTGTCTAACAGAATCATCACAGGACTTTCTGTTCTAATTGCCTTCACTTGCATTTCAGGCTAGCAGTATAGCTCTCAACATATGGTTTCTTTTTATGGCATTACTGTTTTAGGCCCACTGTTTCTTTGATATCACTTTTTTAAGATTCCTTTTTCATTTTTTTCTGGAGTATAACCTCAAGCAACATTTCAGAAACTTTATGGGAGATAAACCTTTTAAATTATTGCATTCTGAAAAGCCCCTCTATTTTGCTCTTAGAGTGGGTTGATAATTTAGAAACGTATAGAGTTCTACCTAAATTACTTTCCTTTAAACACTGAAGATTTTTTTGAGAACAAATAAGATCTGATTTTTCAGTCACATGTAGGTAAACCCTTTTTCCTTCTTTTTTTAAAACACATTTCAGACCTCCTTTTATCCTTGGTGATTTAAAATTTTAAGATAGGTCAATGGGTAGGTTGAATTCCAAACCTGAGGTTATAGTAAACAGATTTAGAAATCAAATACCAGCAGCCACAGAATTCATCAAAATTTAAGGTTCTCGAAACATAAAACATTTAATTTGTTAACATGTTTGTTTATTTCAACAAAGAGAATTGAAAACTTATCACATCCTGGGGACTACTTGAAGAACTTGGGATATAAGAGTGAAATAAAAACAGTTAAAAATCTACACCTTTCCTGTCCTAGTTTATATTTTACTAGAGAGAGGCAGATAATAAACAATAAATACAAGCAAAAAATAAGCAACTGTATAAAATATATAAACATATAAAAAGTAAGCTGATAAATGCTATGGAAAATAACAGGTAAAATATAGGATGAGGATATGAAAAATCTGCAATGGCATGGATTGAAATTTCAGATACAGAGATTAGCACTACTGAATGGAAGAAATGTTTGAGCAAAGACTTGAAGAAGACAAGGGATGCATCTAAGAAAAGAGCATCACAGGCAGAAGGAAGCGCTGTTGCCAGTAAAATACCTGGCGTATTTGAAAAACAGCATAGAGGTCAGAATGACCAGACAAGAGTGAGTAGGAAAGAAAGTAATAGGAGATAATATACCTAACAAATCTATATAATAGGAGCTAACATACCTGGTGAATATATATGTGGAAAAAGCAAAATATGTGTGGGGAAAGCAAATTATGTACAGCCTTTTTAAACCTTGAAAGGTATTTAGAATGATATGATCTAGATTATGTTTTTAAAGAGCCAATGATCAATCAATTAATTATACACAGATAGACATCATATATATTATATATGCACACTTTCATCTTTTTTAAAAACATTTTATATTGGAGTAGAGCCAATTAACAACGTTGTGATAGTGTCAGGTGAACAGTTAAGGGACCCATCCATATAAATGTATCCATTCTCCCCCCAAACTCCTCTGCCACCCAGGCTGTCACATAACATTGAGCAGAATTCCATTTGCTATACAGTAGGATCTTGTCAGTTATTCATTTTAAATACAACAGAGATGTTGATCCAAAATTCCCAAACTCCCTATCTCTTTCCCATTCTTACCCTTTGCAATCATAAGTTCATTCCATTTCTGTAAATAAGTTCACTGTATTATTTCTTTTTCAGTTCAGTTCAGTTCAGTCACTCAGTCATGTCCAACTCTTTGCAACCCCATGAATCGCAGCACGCCAGGCCTCCCTGTCCATCACCAACTCCCAGAGTTCACTCAGACTCATGTCCATCAAGTCAGTGATGCCATCCAGCCATCTCATCCTCTGTTGTCCCCTTCTCCTCCTGCCCCCAATTCCTCCCAGCATCAGAGTCTTTTCCAATGAGTCAACTCTTCGCATGAGGTGGCCAAAGTACTGGAGTTTCAGCTTCAGCAACATTCCCTCCAAAGAAATCCCAGGACTGGTCTCCTTCAGAATGGACTGGTTGGATCTCCTTGCAGGCCAAAGGACTCTCAAGAGTCTTCTCCAACACTACAGTTCAAAAGCATCAATTCTTCAGTGCTCAGCTTTCTTCACAGTCCAACTCTCACATCCATACGTGACCACTGGAAAAACCATAGCCTTGACTAGATGGACCTTTGTTGGCAAAGTAATGTCTCTGCTTTTCAATATGCTATCTAGGTTGGTCATAACTTTTCTTACAAGGAGTAAGTGTCTTTTAATTTCATGGCTGCAGTCACCATCTGCAGTGATTTTTAGAGCCAAAAAAAAGAAAGTCTGACACTGTTTCCACAGTTTCCCCATCTATTTGCCATGAAGTGATGGGACCAGATGCCATGATCTTTATTTTCTGAATGTTGAGCTTTAAGCCAACTTTTTCACCGTCTTCTTTCATTTTCATCTAGAGGCTTTTAGTTCCTCTTCACTTTCTGCCATAACCGTAGTGTGTCATATGATATTTCTTCTCTGTCTGACTTACTTCACTCAGTATGATAGTCTCTAGGTCCATCCATATTACTGCAAATAGCATTATTCATTCTTTATAAAGGCTGAGTAATATTTCATTGTATTTATGTACCACATCTTCTCCAGTCCCCTGTCGATGGACATTTAGGTTTGCTTCCATGTCTTGACTATTATAAACGGTACTGGGTATATCTCCAAGAGTAGGATTGCAGGGTCATATCATAGCTCTATTTTAAGTTTTTAAGGAACCTTCATACTATTCTCCATAGTGGCTGTACCAAGTTACATTCCCACCAATAGTGTATGAGGGTTCCCTTCTCTCCACACTTTCTCCAGCATTTATTGTTTGTGGATTTTTTTGTGATAGCCATTTTGACTGACATGCACACTACAATCTTTTTCATAAGAATATACTTCCGATTAATTGTTTTCTTGTCGTTTAGAGTAACCGTCTTTCCTTAATACAAATGAAAACCTCCACAAGCATTCCATGAGCCTCCAGTAGATATCTGGCACTATCCATGGTGCTGAAGATAATGAGGAAAGTTGAAATAGTTGCCTTTTTCATGGAGAAAATGAAGAAATAATAAACTAGTAAAGAAACAATAAAACAATCAGTATACCACTGACTGTGAGGGGGAAGTATAAGACACAAATGAGTTGTAGAATGGCTTGATGGCCACTTTAGAGGTGATGGTTGGGGAACATCACTCTGAAGAAATAGCAATTAAGCTAAGACCTAGGAAGCTGCATATAAGATGGTCAAGGAAAGAGCTGAGGGAAAACAAGAAAAATAAACTTGCTCTGGTCAAAAAACAAAAACCATAGTGCAATAAATCATACTGGTTACCAGGAAACTAGAGACTTAAGTAGGGGGTCACGTCATGGGGCGGGGCACAGTTTGAATGAGGATGATAGTAAAAAGGGATGGTGTGGACAAATTGAGTTCAGAATAGGACTGGAAGCAACTAAGGGGAAATATAAAGTTTCCTTGAGTTAGTCATGCAGGCCTGTTATTTTCTGTCTTGCTAGAGAGAAGATGGTTTTCAGGTCTATGAAATCTTTAAACATTTATTTGGTAAAAATCTTTGTGTAAGTCATACTTTGAAATTTCATGGAGTTACCTTTAATGAGGGCTTAAAGCTCCCTAGAAAAACTTCAGACATTGCAGGATTTTTAAATAAAGCAACTTTTTTCCCCCTTGCCTCTAAAACTGGGACACAATGCCCTAGGTTTGCTTGCCAGGTCAGTGACAACCAAAGTAAAAGGTGAAAGTGGGTGCAGCCTAATGAAAAAAATATAGGATCAAAGCAGAGCACAGCCAGACTCAACTTACCCAACATCACTGAGAAAGAAGCGTTCTGTGTAAGTGATCTCTCCAGCTATCAATGAACTACTCAAACAAAACTTCTCAAAGAAAGCAGCCCTACTTAGATTAGACTTATTTGACTGTTTTATTAAACAGGGCATGGATTTTAGAGTCAAATTGGTGTAAATGTGAATCCCAGATGTTTACTGGGTAGCTATGAGCCAAGGCACTTGACTTTTCTAAACCTCCATTTCTTCACTTACAAAGAAAATAATATATCTACCTCATGTGCTTGTAAGAATTCATCGAGTTAACTGGTAAAGAAACTTTACATAAAATGTCAATACCGTCCAGTGGTCAATAGCTATTTTGTAATGTCTTCTCTGTAAAGTTACTGTCAAGTTGTACAGGTAATATAAATTATATGGGTAGAAAATGATTCAATTGAGTAATCTTTCTTTAACAGCTGGTATGCTAAAGAAAATCACAGAAAAGGCTCCTATTGCTTTCTCAGTTGGAAAAATTTACATCCTAATAAGTACAAAGATTGTCTTAAACTTCCCCTAGTGGCGCAGTAGATAAGAATCTGCCTGCCCATGCAGGGGCCACAGGTTAGATTCCTGTTCTGGGAAGATTCCACATTTTGCGGAGCAACTAAGCCCAGGCACCACCACTACTTGAGCCTGTGTTCTAGAGCCCACGAGCAGCAACTACAGAGACTGTGCTCTAAACCCTGTGCTCCACAACAAGAGAAGCCAACACAATGAGAAGCCCGCACACCACAAAGAAAAGCAGCCCCCACTCGCCACAACTAGGCAAAGCCTGTGTTGTCAGTGACTCCATATTAATAGTTTAACAAAGTAAATGAATGACTTCTTGGAGAAAAGAGATGCTGAGTTTGTAAGATTTTCCACTGTGGAGCTCTCTAACTCCTTTCTTTCTTTTCACTATCTCATATGTTTGACTTACAACAAAAAGTGATCATCAAATACTGACATGATCAATAATCAGAGAGGCAGCAGAAGTAAGATGGGAAGAGGAACAAGAGTTGTAAGCTGAGTACAAGGAACGCACCACTTGCTCTGCTGGATAGTTTTAATCTTTCCACCAGTCCTCAGATGGTAAAGAATCTGCCAGCAATGCAGGAAACTTGGGTTTGATCCTGGGTTGGGAAGATCTCATGGAGAAGGGAATGGCAACCCACTCCAGTATTCCTGCCTGGAGAATTCTATGGACAGAGGAGCCTGACAAGCTACAGTCCATGAAGCCGCAGAGTCACACAACTGAGTGACTAACACTTTCACTTTCCAGCTCTCAAGGAAGATGCTTTTTCCCCTCTTGCAGATGAAGAAACTGTTGCATATAGGAGTTATGTAATGTGTCCCAAGTCACACAACTATGAGAAGGCAGAAGAATTAGGACCCAAGCCTGTCTGACTTCAAAGTCCAGGTGACTTCCACCATATCAGGAGAAAAGAGACACCCATCCCAGGCTGTTTGACAGAAGGACAACCAACAGCCTTAAGGATGGGAGTGATTATGAAAAGAAAGTGAATGTTGCCTAAATAATGACATCACGCAAGCTTGTTTTTACTTTGTCACAGTTTACTTCTCATGTACATTGTGGTTGTGTAGTCTAGCCAGCTTCATACCCCCTCTGCTCTTCCCCTGGTCTCTGCTGCTTGGAGTTCTAAGTGACTCTAGCTGTGGTCCTCTTTACAGGGCAGTACCCAGGACCTAGAGTATTGCCCTCTCTTTCCTCTCACACTCAGTCTTGTCAAAGACTATTTACTTCATATTTTTATTTCAAATTGTTTTTCTTCTTGGCCATTCCAACACGAAACCACTCAACTCTGACTCACAAACTTTCAGTGGGAACAGAAAGGCAACTTTTCATAGAATACAGAAAGGATGGCAACTTTTCAAAAGGAAATTCTCAGAGAAAGAACTATGTAAAGGCCCCAAAGAGCAAAGGATGTTTTCCTTTGTCAAAAATCCTTAAACATTGATTAATGATGTGCTAGAAGGTACAGTCCCTTGGACTGCAAGGAGATCCAACCAGTCCATTCTGAAGGAGATCAGACCTGGGATTTCTTTGGAAGGACTGATGCTAAAGCTGAAACTCCAGTACTTTGGCCACCTCATGCGAAGAGTTGACTCATTGGAAAAGACCCTGATGCTGGGAGGGATTGGGGGCAGGAGGAGAAGGGGACGACAGAGGATGAGATGGATGGATGGCATCACTGACTCGATGAACGTGAGGCTGAGTGAACTCCGGGAGATGGTGATGGACAGGGAGGCCTGGCGTGCTGCAATTCATGGGGTCGCAAAGAGTCAGAAAGAGCGACTGAACTGAACTGAACTGAGAAGGTACAGTCAGCTAGGACTTTTGAAGTATCTTAAGGTATTCTGTGTGTGTGGAAACCCTGTCTCTCTCCATGAAAATTCTGAGACACATGACTACTCAACTTTCTCCTAGATGCACTTTCCTGGAAACTATACCTTTTTTTTTTTTTTCTTACTATCCTTTTTCTCATTTAAAAACTATCCAGGGCTCATTGAAAGGAAATTTAATTAGTGAAAAGCTAGCCAGGTTTCTCTTAGACTCCTAAATCACAGCCATATCCAACAAACATTCTTAGTCACAAATCCATGTCAAGGGAGAAAAAAATATAGCAAGAATTTAATGCCTTTATAATTTATATAGATAATCAAATCTAAAACAATTCTATTCACTGTTAGAGAAAATACTGAAAACAATAACATTGAAATATCTCCTAATAAGATCTTATATTTGAATCATTGCCTTTAATTTTCCAAAACACTTTCATACCCATTATATGATTTTATGTCCAAAACTATAGAATAAAGGAAAAGTAACAGTATTCCTATTTCACAAGTTATAAAGGTGAGGCATAGGGGTCTTATGTGATGCCCTGAAATTCACATGCCTGGTTAGTGACAGAGCTAGTCTAGATAATTTATTATAACTTCTGAAATTATTTTCTCTCTTAGTTTGTTATTCCTATCATTTTTTTTCTATTTATATAAAAGGAATCATTATGCATCCATTCAACAAATATTTGTTGAGCACCTATTATTTGACAGGGGGCATCTGGGAGACAAAGACATATTGGTGAAGACAGATGATATCTCCATTCACATGAAGCATCCTTTCTGGTGGGGAAAGAAAAACAAAACAAAGTAAATTGAAAAACTCAGGGACTTCTCTGGTGGTCCAGTGGTGAAGACTCCACACTTCCACTGCAGGGAACATGGGAATGGCAACCCACTCCAGTACTCTTGCCTGGAGAATCCCATGGATGGAGGAGCCGGGCAGGTTACAGTCCACAGGGTTGCAAAGAGTCAGACACAACTGAAGCAACTAACCAGGCACCCACACAAGGTCCCTCACTAGCCTCAGCTTGTCGGGTATGTGCCTCTGCTCTTCTGCCTTCCCGTCCCTCCATGCAAAGGCAATTTACTCCAATCGTCATTTCCCAGCTTATGGCACCTTCCTCTAGGAGTTGGCCAAGCTCTGAATTCAGACCTTGTCTGCAATGCTTTGGGATTTCCATGGAACTCAAACAGTTCTCTATATTCATGTCCTTTCAGAGCCTCCTATGGTACTTTTTTCCTATTAAGGCTCAGCAAAAATGATTTCAAGAGCACATGAATGAAAGGACAGGAGAGCATAATACATAGTTTCTATCAGAAATCCACGGCTACTAAAAATATTCCATATGAAACACCCTGAATGAAGCATTTCTAGTCTCAGCGGAAGTCTTTGTGGAACACATAGGCTTTGGCTGTGAGGTCTCCTGGGGACGCTTCCCAAAGTGAAAGGTATTTTCCTTTCAGGAAAGGACATTGCTTAAATTATGTGCTGTAGCTAATACTTAGATCTTCTCTCAGACAGATATATGCTGAGGCCTACAAAATGCTGTATTCACATAACCATTGATGCAAGAAGACTCAAAAGGAAATCTTTAATGCCAACATGGTTGAAAAACTGCCAGTACTTCAGTGGTTGTCAGTGGATGGTGAAGGTCACCAGGTGTTGAGAACCCTCAAGGGGGAAAAGAGTGGAAATTTCTATCACAAACACATTTAGATCCATAGAGAGTTTACAATGTCGGGCTTGTTCATCTCCTAATGAGATGCCCCTGGTTTTCATACTGGACAAGAGGAGCTGTTGACTAGTGTGATTATAGTCACCAGGTCCTCATTTCTATGTCTGTAATCCATTCATTTCCCTAGTTTACGTGCTCTCTAAGTCTCCACAGTGGCTATTTCAAAGCTTAATCCACTCTCATTATATCATCTACCTGCTTGACTCTCAGCACGCATCTTTCAATTTATTGAGAAAATAGGAGTGTTTAGGCAGGAATTCTCTTAACTGTGTGCTGTCTCACTTGTGGTTAGTTATCACCATTCCACCCTTTCCTTCTTACTCCTGTTCCAAGAGTTGCCCTGTTTCCCATCTGCAGCTCACCCCTCCACCTGTACTCTAGATCTCATCCCCTCTTTAGGAGAATGAAAGACAGTAAAAGTGTGAAAGTGTTGATGGCTCAGTCATGTCTGACTCTCTGCAACCCCATGGACAGTAGCCTGCCAGGCTCCTCTGTCCATTGAATTCTCCAGGCAAGAATACTAGAGTGGGTTGCCATTTCTTCCTCCAGGGGATCTTCCCAACCCAGGGATCAATCCCGGGTCTCCTGCATTGCAGGAAGATTCTTTACCAACTCAACCACCAGGAAGATGCTACATACACCAAATATCCCTAAATCTCCCCTTCTGTTTTTTCTGCTTATCAATTTGGGAAAAACAAGTTCATTATTCCTACACAAAGGAGGTAAGCACAAAAACAAAACCTTCAGCCCTCTCTTTGCAAGACAGTAAATTGCCAATGTTAAGTATTGCCCTGGGTCTGATTTCTTTTCCTATTCTGCACATTTTCTTTGCATAAACTCAAGCAATCTTGATGCTTCCATTATCCCCCATTTGCTAATGACACCTAAGCCTCTCTAATCTCCAACAAAGGCCTCTCTTCTGAGCTTCATACTTGTGTGTCCATCTCCTTCCTAGACATGGATGTACCACATGGATATGCCACTACCACATGTACAAAACTGAACTTAGCGTCTCCTCTCACTGCCACCCCAATTTCCCATCAAACTGGCTATTTCACCACTTCTTTCATTAAATGGCACCACACTCACTCTTACCACCTGAGCAAGGAAACTGGGATCATCTTAGACTTTTTTCCTCTCTTCCTTATGTGTCATCACCAGATCTTTTGATTCCACTCCTTAGTTTATGTAGAATCTATCAAGGCAATACAGTATGGTACACCAAGCAGAATCTGCTATAGGGCTCCATCATCAAGTAGATTAATATTTATGCAAAGAACATGTAAGACCATACACAATAAGTGGGACATATAAAGAGTGATAAAGCAGACCTGCATAATAAGACATGCAAAGTGTTGGTCTAGAGTCTGAAAAAAATGAACATTTGACAGGTCATAACATAGGTTGTTCTAGTTAGTATAAAGTTTAAGGTAAATTATATACAAGCCAGGATGACTTCCCCATACTTCAATATGTGAAAATTTCTTCCATTAGTAAATAATGTTTCACTGAATATGAGTACACATACCTTTCAATTAGGATTTTTATGTTCTTTGGATAAATACTCAGAACTAGAATTGCTAGATCATAAAGCAGTTCTAGTATTCTTTTTTCCTGAGGTCTCCATATTGTTTTCAATAGTGGTTGCACCAATTTATTTTTTTCATCAGAAATTGAACTCTATTTTTTGCTTTTTTAATGTTATTGAAGTATAATTGATTTACAACATTATGTTACTTTCTGCTGTAAAGAAAAATGAATCATTTATATATAGATACTTATATATATCTCCACAGTTTTTTAGATTCTTTTCCCCAGATAGGTCATTACAGAGTCTTGAGTAGAGTTCTCTGTGCTATACAGCAGGTCCTTTATAGTTACCTATTTTACATATAGTAGTATGAATATGTCAATCCCAATTTTCTATTTAAATTCCCACCAATACTGTATGAGGCTTCCCTTTTCTCCACATCTTCTCCAACTCTTGCTAATTCTTCTCTTTTTGATAATAGCCATTCTAACCAACATGAGGTGATGTCTCATCATGGTTTTGACTTGTATTTCCCATAATTAGTGGTGTTGAACATCTTTTCATGTGCCTGTTGACCATCTGTATTTCTTCTTTGAAATAAATGTCCATTCAGCTCTTCTGCCAATTTTTAACTGGATTTGACAATTTTTCATTGGATTGTTTGGGTGGTTTGTGATTGTATTCATTCTTTATATCCTTTGGTTATTAATTCCTTATCAGATATATTATCTTCAAATATATTTTCCCATTTATCAGGTTGCTTTTTCATTTTGATGATGATTTCCTATGACATGCAGAGGCTTTTTAGTTTAATGTACTCCCATTTGTTTATTTTTTGTTTTGTTTCCCCCTCCTTTGGAGTCAGATCCACAAAAACATTGCTAAGACTGATGCTAATGAGGTTACCACCTACACTTTACATTCGAGTCTTTAAACCACTTTGACTTAATGCTTCTGTGTGGTGTAAGATGGTAGTTTCATTCTTTTCCATGTGATTGTCCAGTTTTCCCAGCATCATTTTTTGAAGAGATTATCCTTTCTCCATTAAATATTCTTTGCTCCTTTGTCATAAATTAATTGCTCATATATATGTGGGTTTATTTCTGGTCTCTCCATTCTATTTCTTTGATATGTGGGTCTGTTTTTGTGCAAGTACCATACTGATTTAATTACTAAATCTTGGTAGTATAGTTTGAAATCAGGGAGCATGATACTACCAGTTTCATTCTTCTTTCTCAAGATTATTGTTGTTACTAGGAATATTTTGTGTTTCCATAGAGATTTTAGGAAATGTGTTCTAGTTCTGTGAAATATGCCATTGGAATTTGGATGGCAACTGCACTGAATCCATAGATTGCTTTGGGTAGTATGGACATTTTATTTATTTATTTATTTATTTTACTTCATTTTGCTTTACAATACTGTACTGGTTTTGCCATACATTGACATGAATCAGCCACAGGTGTACATGAGTTCCCAATCCTGAACCCCCTCCCACCTCCCACCCCATATCATCTCTCTGGACCATCCCTGTGCACCAGCTCCAAGCATCCTGTATCGAACATAAACTGGTGATTCATTTCTTACCTGATAGTAGTATGGGCATTTTAACAATATTAATTCTTCCAGCTCATGAACATGATATATCTTTCCATTTGTATCAAGGTCTTACAGTTATCCATGTGTAGGTATTTTATTTGCTTGGTTAGATTTATTCCTAGGTTTTGTTCTTTTTGATGTGATGGTAAATGGGATTTTCTTCTTAATTTTGCTTTCTGATAGCTCAGTATTAGCCTATAGAATTGTCACTGATTTCTGTCATTTTGAATCATGCAACTTTGCTGAAGTATTTATTATTTCTAACAGATTTTAAGTGGGATCTTTAGGATTTTTCTATATATATATATATATATATATAGCATCATATCATTTGCAAATAATAACAATTTTACTTCTTTTCTGATTTGAATGTACTTCATTTTTTTTCTTGCCTAAATGCTCTACCTAAGACTTCCAATATTATGTTGAATAACAATGGTGGTAGGGGGCATCCTTATCTTGTTCCTGATCTTAGAGGGAAAGCTTTCATTTTTCAGTACTGAGTATGATGCTAGCTGTGGCCTTGTCACATTCAGCTTTTGTTACACTGAGATATGTTCCTTCTATCCTGACTTTATTGAGACTTTTTTTTTTGCCATAAATGGATGTTTAATTTTCTCAAATGCTTTTTCTGCATCTATTGAGATAACATTGGGATTTTTCACTCATTTTGTTAATGTGGTATATCATGCTGATTGATTTTTCAGATGTTGAACCATCCTTGCATTTCTGATATTAATCTTGATGTATAATCTTTATAATCTATTGTTTAATTCAGTTTACTAATATTTTATTGAGGATTTCTGCATCTATGTTTATGAGAAATTTCAGCCTAAAATTTTCTTTTTTGTAGTATTTTTGTCTAGTTTTGGTATCAGGGTAGTGCTGGCTTCCTAAAATGTATTTGAAAGTGTTCCCTCCTCTTCAATTTTGGGTGACTTTGAAAAGGATAGGTGTTAATTCTTTAAATACCTAGAAGAATTCTCCAGTGAAACAGTCTGGTCGTGAAGTAGGAGATGCACAGCCAATGCCCTGTGGACCCAGATAAACTTCAGTTCTACAGTTAAGTATCCTTTGGCTAAAACTGGGCATCTTGCTAATGATAATTAAGCAACGGATTGTGCCTCTGTTTCCTGTTGGTTCTAGGAAATCCAAATGCAAATTTATAGCCCAAATATAGCACCCCATTCTCTCTTTCATGATTATAAGTTATGTTCATTTTTAAGTGTGATCATGGCTTTCTTTTTTATATATTTTTTTCCTGGCATTGTTTCCCTATTTTTTATATCATCTATCACTGTTTTATGGCATGAATTTTTATTATTGCAGCTCTTCAGTAGTCCTCCAGTACTCTTACCTGGGAAATCCCATGGCTGGAGGAGTCTGGTAGGCTGCAGTCCATGGGGTTGCTAAGAGCCAGACACGACTGAGCGACTTCATTTTCACTTTTCACTTTCATGCATTGGAGAAGGAAATGGCAACTCCAGTGTTCTTGCCTGGAGAATCTCAGGGACAGAGGAGCCTGGTGGGCTTCCGTCTATGTGGTCACACAGAGTTGGACACAACTGACGTAACCTAGCAGCAGTAGCAGCAGCAGAGGTCTTCTTTCAGTCTGTTCATTGCATTCATTCTGTTCATTCATCTCTTTATTTCATAAAATATATTTAACCTCTCCTCATCTCTGGAAGATGTTAAGTTATTAAAACTGATTGCTATAAATATATAGTTCTCCTATATGTTATCAAGAATGATTTAAATAAGAAGTAAATCAATAAAGGGATGTATAATACAGTGTTGAGGATTTACTATACCACTCCTTTCAGGAAGACTGACATACCAAAAAAATTTAAAAAACTGTTTAAACATTGTTAATGCAAGGTAAGCAATTCATGGAAGAGATTCATGAAAACAAGACATTCCCCAAACTCCTGAGATAAGATCTCCATAAGTAATTTTCTTGCTTCAAAATTCTAATGTAAAAGCAAGATCATCTGAGCATGTTCAAAACTCTTTCCGTAAACAGAATATTGTCTTCTCTCTCTCTCTAATCCAGAAAAGTATTTATATCATGCAGCTTGTGAATCACACTTGTGTACATGAACGGGGAATGAGAAAAAAAAAATAACAGCCTTGCCAAATGAGCAGTGTATGTATACAAAGAAATTCACAAATTACAGTGATTATTCTGAACATCTGATTCAAGAGAGAATCACCCCCCAGTCGTAGAAACATCTGAAGATGAAAATCCAAGAGTAAATCCTAGTGACGCTAGCATATATACTCAATCTGTTTTAAATTTTATCTGCATTAACACCACCCTTGTCACAATGACCATGAACATTTGCCTGGACTATCCAATTGCCTTGGAATTAGACTCCTTTATTCCCTGCATGTTCCTTACAATCCATTCTCCAGAAAGAATACAGAGAGAATTTTCTAATGTAATGATTCACCCAAGCTTTAAGACAGTGCTTACATCTAAAGAGGGAGAAAAGGAGGAAGGGCGGAGGCAAAGAGAAGGGACACTGTAACTATACTTCAATGCTGCATCTCCTTTAAAAGAGAGAAATCTAAAAGGTATATAAGAACAGATATATTAATATCTGCTTTCATTCAGTGGTGGGAACATAATCTCTTTTATTAATTTCTGTGTTTTTTTTATTTTAATTGTGCTGAAATACAACATAAAATTTACCACCTTAATCAGTTTTAAGTGTACAGTTCAGTAGCATTAGGTATATTCAGATTGCTGGCTACCATCACCACCATCCACTTAGAAAACCCTTCTCATCTTGCAAAACCAAATCCTGTACCTATTAAATAACAACTTTGACCAATCAAAGTATCTCAAAAAAGTGGAATCATACAATATTTGTCCTCTCCATTTCTTGATCTAATTGAAATATACCATTATTTAAATAAAGACTTCTATGAAATAAAGTAAAAGCAAAGCTCTCTTCCATCATGTCTTAGAGAAAATCAGTTTTAAGATTTTTTAATGTTAAGCACTTTGCCAACAAAGGTCCGTTTAGTCAAGGCTATGGTTTTTCCAGTAGTCATGTATGGATGTGAGAGTTGGACTGTGAAGAAAGCTGAGTGCTAAAGAATTGATGCTTTTGAACTGTGATGCTGGAGAAGACTCTTGAGAGTCCCTTGGGCTGCAAGGAGATCCAACCAGTCCATTCTAAAGGAGATCAGTCCAGGGTGTTCTTTGGAAAGAATGATGCTAAAGCTGAAACTCCAGTACTTTGGCCACCTCATGCGAAAAGTTGACTCATTGGAAAAGACTCTGATGCTGGGAGGGATTGGGGGCAGGAGGAAAAGGGGATGACAGAGGATGAGATATCTGGATGGCAGCACCGACTTGATGGATGTGAGTCTGAGTGAACTCTGGGAGTTGGTGATGGACAGGGAGGCCTGGCGTGCTGCAATTCATGGGGCTGCAAAGAGTCAGACACAACTGAGCAACTGAACTGAACTGAACTGAATGTTAAGTGTTTCTAATTAACACATATCCTTCCAGATTATACCCAGAGGGATACAATGGAACAGATACTCCTATCGGTTTTTGCACTAAAGGTATCTTGGTATCCTATTTATGTTTCTCAGATACTATTATAATTATCTATGTGTGAGTCTCTCTAGTCCACTAGAAAATTTTCCCTCAATTACGGGAATGGTATCTTACTTCCCTTTTCACTTCCAATGTTAAGCACAGTTACTGGCACATAACAGATGCTTAATAAATGTCTATTGAATAAATGAATGAACTAACTTTTCTATTAAGACTGCTTTATTTTTAAACCATTGAACTCAGATCAATAATTTGAAAAACTCTCCTTGAAGTATGTTGGGACTTCCCTGGCAGTCCAGTGGTTGGGAATTCACCTTCCAATGCAGAGGGTACAGGTTTGATCCCAGACTGGGAAGGTAGGATCCGGCGTGCCTCACAACCAGGGAACCAAGGCATGAAAGAGAAGCAATGTTGTGGCAAATTTGGTAAACACTAAGAATGGTCCACATCAAAAGGAACACATGTAAGTCAGGTCTAGTGAGGTGGATGAACCTAGAGCCTATTATACAGAAGTAAGTCAGAGAAAAACAAATATATTAATGCATATATATGCAATATAGAAAGATGGTAATGATGAACCTTTTATAGAGTAGCAGTGGAGATGCAGACATAGAGAACAGACTTGTGGACACAGTGGGGAAAGGAGAGGGTGGGGCCAATTGAGAGAGTAGCATTGAAACATATATATTACCATATGTAAATTAGATAGCCAGTGGGAATTTGCTACATGACACAGGGAGCTCACACCCAGTGTCACACTCTGTGACAACCTATAGGGGTGGGATGGAGGTGAGAGATGGGAGGGAAGTTCAAGAGGGAGGGGACATATGTGTACCTATGACTGACTCATGTTGATGTATGGCAGAAACCAACACAACACTGTAAAGCAATGATCCTCCAATTAAAAATAAATAATTTTTTTAAAAAGAATGGTGTACATCAAAGAAAGAGAAATACATAATTTGTTCCAAACACATGATCAGTTTTAAGTCATCTTCTTTATCTGTCTTTCTTGCCTTTACAGTAAACTCAACTCTTCTTGAAGCTTTGGTAGCACAAGGAGATTTCTCTTGCCTGCATTTCATCAGTAGCATTCATTCATATGACTGATCTCTCTTCCTTACAGCCTTATCTTGCTACATCACACATTTGAAACTCTAAGTAATTTTCAGGCAGCTGTAACTGAAGAGATATTATGGCTGTTGAAGTTGTGCCAGTTGCCACTTAACCATACCTATAACTCAAGCACAGCACAGACAAGCACAACCTTCATGGGGAAAAAGGCTTATCATTCATTATTTTATAGCAATTACTTCCTTTATTCTGCCAAGCCTGCCATTGCTCAGGATGCCAAGGAAAAAAAATTGATCATAATGGATCACAAATTCAAACTCATGGGAAAATGTTAAATAAATGAAATAAAACAAGGAATTAAATTATTCTTAATTAAATATATCAGTAAAAATGAACCCAAATCCAGTCTGTCTTAGATGCAGCAACATGGACCAATGAAAGATCATATACCTTGGATGGAGAACACCTCAACTCATGTCCCATTTTGATGTGTGATCATGGACAATTCCTGTAGCTTTGCTAACATTTTATTTCCTCAAGTGGGAAGAATATAGAGGATTAAATGAGAAAGGGTAATGTTAATATTTTTTATATACTGTAATCTTACTCTAAAAATAAAATCACATATTTATTAGAAGAATTTGTCAAAGAAATAGCTGAAGACTAAGAAGTGGGTATATCAAAGAGTAAAAGGGTTGGGAAAAAGGGAGGGGGAGTAAAATTGAGCTCAAATTTCTATGTTGAAGAACATTGACTTTTGTCACAAAGCACTTTCAGCTCAGTTTTCTATGTTCCTCTATGACAATCATGGAGAAGGCAATGGCGCCCCACTCCAGTACTCTTGCCTGGAAAATCCCATGGACAGAGGAGCCTGGTGGGCTGCAGTCCATGGGGTCTCTAAGAATCATATACATCTGGGTGACTACATTTTCACTTTTCACTTTCATGTATTGGAGAAGGAAATGGCAACCCACTCCAGTGTTCTTGCCTGGAGAATCCCAGGGACAGGAGAGCCTGGTGGGCTGCTGTCTATGAGGTCGCACAGAGTTGAACACGACTGAAGCAACTTAGCAGCAGCAGCAGCTATGACGGTCAGGAGGGGATGATGGTGATATTTTAGACTAGCACCTCATTAGGTGATAGTCTAATGACACTCATTAGACTAACAAAGACACCTCATTAGGCTAACAAATCTGCATTCAGAATTTCAACTGGGCTCTCAACACTGTCCAGCAACCCTACTACTGCAGCTACCGCTTCTCTTTAATCAACTCATTTTCTCACTCTCCAAGGTGATTGCATTAAATCATTTGCACCAGCCTCAAAACCAAGGTACAACTTTCAAAACCTCCCTCCATCTCAGCAAATAATCTCTCTTCAACTCCACAGAGAAACTAGAAGCCATCAGAGAGGAACCCTGCTCTCAAACATGCAACATATCTACATGTGTTCCCCTCTTCTTTTCAATTTCTAGTAAAGCCACCTGCTTTCTTCCTACTTAAGGTCAAATCATCTGTGCTGTAGTCCATCTCTTCAAGAATCATATCCTATTACAGTAAACGCTGGAGAGGATGTGAAGAAGAAATCCTCTTACATAGTTGATGGGAATGCAAACTGGTACCGTCACTATCAAGAACAGCATGAAGTTTTCTTAAAAAAGTAAAAATAGAGCTACCATATGATTCAACAATCCCACCATTGGAAACCATCACTGAGAAAACCATAATTAGAAAATGTACACATACTCTCCAATTTTCACTGCAACACTATTTACAATAACCAAGATATGGAGTCAACCTACATGTCCACAGAGAGATGAATGGAAAAGAAGATGTGGTACATATATACAATAGAATATTCAGTTCAGTCACTCAGTCATGTCCGACTCTTTGCAACCCCATGAACTGCAGCATGCCAGGCCTCCCTGTCCATCACCAACTTCCAGAGTTCACTCAAACTCACGTCTATTGAGTCAGTGATGCCATCCAGCTATCTCATCCTCTGTCATCTCCTTCTCCTCCTGCCCCCAATCCCACCCAGCATCAGAGTCTTTTCCAATGAGTCAACTCTTCACATGAGGTGGCCAAAGTACTGGAGTTTCAGCTTTAGCATCATTCCTTTCAAAGAACACCCAGGGCTGATCTCTTTTAGAATAGACTGGATTTCCTTGCAGTCCAAGGGACTCTCAAGAGTCTTCTCCAACACCACAGTTCAAAAGCATCAATTCTTCACTCAGCTTTCTTCACAGTCCAACTCTCACATCCATACATGACTACTGGAAAAATCATAGCCTTGACTAGACAGACCTTTGTTGGCAAAGTAATGTCTCTGCTTTTTAATATGCTGTCTAGGTTGGTCATAACTTTCCTTCCATCATGGCTGCAGTCACCATCTGCAGTGATTTTGGAGCCCCAAAAATAAAGTCTGACACTGTTTCCTCAGCCATTAAAAAGAATAAAATAATGCCACTTGCAGCAATATGGATTCAGCTAGAGATTATCATCATACTAAGTGAAGAAAGTCAGACAGAGAAAGACAAATATCATATGGTGTCACTTATTTGTAGAATCTTTTTAAAAACTGATACAAATGAATTTATATACAAAACAGAAACAGACTCACAGACTTTGAGAACAAACTTATGGTCATCAAAGGGGAAAGATTGTGGGGAGGGATAAATTATGAGTTTGGGATTAACAAATATGCACTTTATAGGCCATCAACAGATTATCTACAGAAAATAGATATTCAACAAAGCTATGGTTTTTCCAGTAGTCATGTACAGATGTGAGAGTTGGACCATAAAGAAGGCTGAGCACCCAAGAACTGATGCTTTTGAATTGTGGTGCTGAAGAAAACTCTGTCCCTTACACAGCAAGGAGATCCTAAGAAAAGCAACCCTGAATATTCATTGGAAGTGCTGATGCTGAAACTGAAGCTTCAAGATTTTGGCCTCCTGATGCAAAGAGTTTACTCATTGGAAAAGACCCCAGTGCTGGGAAAGACTGAGGGAAGGAGAAGGAGGCAATAGAAGATGAGATGGTTGGATGGCATCACCTACTAAATGGACAGGAGTTTGAGTGAAGGACAGGGAAGCCTGAGGTGCTGCAGTGCATGGAGGCACAATGAGTCGGACATGACTTAGTGACTGAACACAAGCACAAACACACATCTTACACACTAACTTGTCTTCCTAGTGCATTTAGGATAAAGATCAAAATTGTCTAATGGAGTCACCAGGTCCTGCAAGATTTGGTCCCTACCTCCCACCCAGTCAGGTTCTAACTACTCAAAATTCCATTCAGACCCTGAAAGAGGCAATGTGCCTTCTCGCCTCAGGCCCCTTGCGTATGCTGTTTTCTCTTTCTGAAATGATCCACCTTCTACCCACTCAACCCAAGTAACACTTTCCATCCATCAGATCTCTGCTTTAATGACATTTTCTCAGAAAAGCTTCTGTGACCCTCCATATCCCTAAGAAACAATACTGGGTCACCATAACCATCAGGACATTTGCAATGGTAACTAAATACCTAAGAGAGTACAGCTGATCCCCTTTAATCCTGAATTCTTTACTCACTAAAATTTATTTGTAATCTGAAAATCAGTACTATCAGAACACTCTAGATTTTTAGTCTTTTTGCCAATTTAATGGGAATCCATTTTTGTATTTGCTCACTAAATTCTTTTAGAGTTCAGTTCAGATCAGTTCAGTCGCTCAGTCGTGTCCGACTCTTTGCGACCCCATGAATCACAGCACGCCAGGCCTCCCTGTCCATCACCAACTCCTGGAGTTCACTCAGATTCACATCCATCGAGTCAGTGATGCCATTCAGCCATCTCATCCTTTGTCGTCCACTTCTCTTCCTGCCCCCAATCCTTCTCAGCATCAGAGACTTTTCCAATGAGTCAATTCTTTGCATGAGGTGGCCGAAGTACTGGAGTTTCAGCTTTAGCATCATTCCTTCCAAAGAAATCCCAGGGCTGATCTCCTTCAGAATTGACGGGTTGGACCTCCTTGCAGTCCAAGGGACTCTCAAGAGTCTTCCCAACACCACAGTTCAAAAGCATCAATACTTTGTCACTCAGCCTTCTTCACAGTCCAACTCTCACATCCATACATGACCACTGGAAAAACCATAGCCTTGACTAGAGGGAACTTAGTCGGCAAAGTAATGTCTCTGCTTTTGAAAATGCTTTCTAGGTTGGTCATAACTTTTCTTCCAAGGAGTAAGCGTCTTTTAATTTCATGGCTGCAGTCACCATCTGCAGTGATTTTGGAGCCCCAAAAATAAAGTCTGACACTGTTTCCACTGTTTCCCCATCTATTTCCCATGAAGTGATGGGACCAGATGCTATGATCTTCATTTTCTGAATGTTGAGCTTTAAGCTGACTTTTTTCACTCCTCTCTTTCACTTTGATCAAGAGGCTTTTAGTTCCTCTTCACTGTCTGCCATAAGGGTGGTGTCATCTGCATATCTGAGGTTATTGATATTTCTCCCCGCAATCTTGATTCCAGCTTGTATTTCTTCATTCCAGCGTTTCTCATGATGTACTCTGCATATAAGTTAAATAAGCAGGGTGACAATATACAGCCTTGACGTATTCCTTTTCCTATTTGAAACCAGTCTATTGTTCCATGTCCAGTTCGAACTGTTGCTTCCTGACCTGCATACAGATTTCTCAAGAGGCAGGTCAGGTGATCTGATATTCCCATCTCTTTCAGAATTTTCCACAGTTTATTGTGATCCACACAGTCAAAGCCTTTGGCATAGTCAATAAAGCAGATATAGATGTTCTTCTGGAACTCTCTTTCTTTTTCCATGATCCAGCAGATGTTGGCAATTTGATCTCTGGTTCCTCTGCCTTTTCTGAAACCAGCTTGAACATCAAGGATTTTACAGTTCACATATCGCTGAAGCCTGGCTTGGAGAATTTTGAGCATTACTATAGTAGCACATGAGATGAGTGCAATTTGCGGTACTTTGAGCATTCATTGGCATTGCCTTTCTTTGGAATTGAATGAAAACTGACCTTTTCCAGTCCTGTGGCCACTGCTGAGTTTTCCAAATTTCCTGGCATATTGAGTGCAGCACTTTCACAGCATCATCTTTCAAGGTTTCAAATAGCTCTACTGGAATTCCATCACCTCCACTAGCTTTGTTCGTAGTGATGCTTTCTAAGGCCCACTTGACTTCACATTCCAAGATGTCTGGCTCTAGATGAGTGATCACATCATCATGATTATCTGGGTCTTGGAAGTTTTTTTGTACAGTTCTTCTGTGTATTCTTGCCACTTCTTCTTAATATCTTCTGCTTCTGTTAGGTCCAGACCATTTCTGTCCTTTATCAAGCCCATCTTTGCATGAAATGTTCCCTTAGTATCTCTAATTTTCTTGAAGAAATCTCTAGTCTTTCCCATTCTGTTGTTTTCCTCTATTTCTTTGCATTGATTGCTGAAAAGGCTTTCTTATGTCTTCTTGCTATTCTTTGGAACTCTGCATTCAGATGCCTTTATCTTTCATTTTCTCCTTTGCTTTTCACCTCTCTTTTTTCACAGCTATTTGTAAGGCCTCTGCAGACAGCCATTTTGCTTTTTTTGCATTTCTTTTTCATGGGGATGGTCGTGATCCCTGTCTCCTGTACAATGTCACAAACCTCATTCCATAGTTCATCAGGCACTGTATCTATCAGATCTAGGCCCTTAAATCTATTTCTCACTTCCACTGTATAATCATAAGAGATTTGATTGAGGTCATACCTCAATGGTCTAGCGGTTTTCCCTACTTTCTTCAGTTTTAGTCTGAATTTGGCAATAAGGAGTTCATGATCTGAGCCACAGTCAGCTCCTGGTCTTGTTTTCATTGACTGTATAGAGCTTCTCCATCTTTGGCTGCAAAGAATATAATCAATCTGATTTTGGTGTTGACTATCTGGTGATGTCCATGTGTAGAGTCTTCTTTTGTGTTGTTAAAAGAGAGTGTTTGCTATGACCAGTGCATTTTCTTGGCAAAACTCTGTTAGTCTTTGCCCTGCTTCATTCCGCATTCCAAGGCCAAATTAGCCTGTTACTCCAGGTGTTTCTTGACTTCCTACTTTTGCATTCCAGTCCCCTATAATGAAAAGGACATCTTTTTTGGGGTGTTAGTTCTAAAAGGTCTTGTAGGTCTTCATAAAACCATTCAACTTCAGCTTCTTCAGCATTACTTGTTGGGGTACAGACTTAGATAACTGTGATATTGAATGGTTTGCCTTGGAGATGAACAGAGATCATTCTGTCATTTTTGAGATTGCATCCAAGTACTGCATTTCGGACTCTTTTGTTGACCATGATGACTACTCCATTTCTTCTGAGGGATTCCTGCCCATAGTAGTAGATATAATGGTCATCTGAGTCAAATTCACCCATTCCAGTCCATTTTAGTTTGCTGATTCCTAGAATGTAAGCGTTCACTCTTGCCATCTCTTGTTTGACCACTTCCAATTTTCATTGATTCATGGACCTGACATTCCAGGTTCCTATGCAATACTGCTCTTTACAGCATTGGACTTTGCTTCTATCCCCAGTCATATCCACAACTAGGTATTGTTTTTACTTTGGCTCCATCCCTTCATTCTTTCTGGAGTTATTTCTCCACTGACCTCCAGTAGCATATTGGGCACCTAATGACCTGGGGAGTTCCTCTTTTGGTATCCTATTATTTTGCCTTTTCATACTGTTCATGAGGTTCTCAAGGTAAGAATGCTGAAGTGGTTTGCCATTCCCTTCTCCAGTGGACCACGTTCTGTCAGCCCTCTCCACCATGACCCTCCCATCTTGGGTTGCTCTGCAGGCATGGCTTGGTTTCATTGAGTTAGACAAGGCTGTGGTCCTAGTATGATTAGACTGACTAGTTTTCTGTGAGTATGGTTTCAGTGTGTCTGCCTTCTGATGCCCTCTTGCAACACCTACCATCTTACTTGGGTTTCTCTTACTCTGGGCATGGGATATCTCTTCACGACTACTCCAGCAAAGCACAGCCACTGCTCCTTACCTTGAACATTACTTACCGCCGCTGTTCCTGACCTTCAATGTGAGATAGCTCCTCTAGGTCTGCCTGCACCTGCACAGCCACTGCTTCTCGGGTTACACTTCCCGGCTGCCAGCCCTGGCCTCGGGTATGGGTGGCTCCTCCCAGCCGCCTCCCTGGCCTCGGGCTTGGGGTGGCTCCTCAGGGTCACCGCCCCCTGACCTCGGATATAAGGTGTCTCCTCCCGGCCACCCCTGACCTCAGACATGGGGTAGCTCCTCTCGGCCACCGCCCTGACCTTGGATGTGGGGTGTCTACTCCCAGCTGCCACTGGCCTCGGATGCTGGGTAGCTCCTCCCAGCCACCGCCCCTGACCTCAGACGCAGGGTAGCTCCTCTAGGCCGCCGCCCCTGACCTTGGACGTGGGGTGTCTACTCCCGGCTGCCACTGACCTCGTATGCAGGGTAACTCCTCCCAGCCACCGCCCCTGACCTCAGACGCAGGGTAGCTCCTCTAGGCTGCCACCCCTGACCTTGGACATGGGGTAGCTCCTCTCGGCCATTCCTGCACCGTCACAGCCTGACACTCTAGGCTGCTGCCCTTGACCTCGGATGTGGGGTACCTCCTCTCGACCGTGTTCAGTGTGCCACTGGCTCGCAGCCACCTGTGCTAACAATGATTACTGAATAACAAAATATACAAATATCAGTTAAATGTTCAACAGGTACTCAAGTTAATTCATCAGTGCCTTCTCCCCCCTCCAAACAAGCTTCTCCCCATCACCATTTCCACCGTGACCCAAGTCAGAATTCCAGAAGTTATCCTCACATTTCCCAATGCTTCCTGTATATATATCCAATAGTTCTCTGGAACCTCTTGACGATCTCCTTAGTGAGCACAAAACCTAACTATAGCCCTTCGGAAGACTCCAAACCTGTCTTCCCACACTCTCCCAACTCTCTGCAATACCAGTTTGGGCCAGACTCAATGATTTCTAGCTCCCCAGGTGTGCCATGCTCTCCCTGAAACTGGCTCATTTTGGATCATCCTTAAGAATCCTTCATCTGGGATTGGTTTCCTCCTGCTTGCCCTTCAGGCCCCAGCTTACATATTCTTCCACAAAGAAATCTTCCTACATCCTAGAGGTTGGTTAAGAGTCCTTCTTCACATTCCCTTGTGATGACTCCATTACGCTGCTTACAGGATTCCTATTTTCTAAGTTTATCTCATCTGTCTCCCCTACAGACTCCTTGAGATCTTAATACATACCATATTTCATGGTTATAGCTTCTGAACATAGTGTTAGACTTAAGAAAGTTGCTGATGTCCATTCCTGCTCTGCAAATAGGTTCATCTGTACCATTTTTATGATATTCCACACATATGCATGAATATATGATATTTGTTTTTCTTTCCATTTTGCTCTGTATGACAGGTCCATTTACATCACTAGAAATGATATAATTTCATTCTTTTTTATGGATGAGTAATATTCCATTTTGTATACATATACCACAACTTTTTAATCCATTCATCTATCATTGGATGTTTAGGTTGTTTCCATGTCTTGGCTATTAAAATTTTTTAATATAAATTTATTTTAATATGGCTATTAAAATTAGTGTTGCAATGAACACTGGGGTATATGTATCATTTTGAATTATGATTTTCAGAGTATATGCCTAATAGTGAGATTGCTGGGCCATATATATGGCAGTCCTATTTTTAGTTTTTTGAAAAACCTTCATACTGTTCTAACAGGGGCTGTATCACTAGATGGATGGGATGAGGGGGGAGGTCTAAAAAGAGGGGAATATATATATATACACATACATGACACACTTTGTTGTACAGCAGAAACTAACACAACACTGAAAAGCCATTCAGTCTCAGTTTCAGTTTAGTCACACAGTCGTGTCTGACTCTTTGCAACCCCATGGACTGCAGCACACCAGGCTTCCCTGTCCATCACCAACACCCGGAGCTTGCTCAGACTCATATCTATCAAGTTGGTGATACCATCCAACCAACTCATCTTCTGTCCTCCCCTTCTCCTCCTGCCTTCAATCTTTCCCAACATCAGGTCTTTTCCAAAGAATTAGTTCTTCGCATCAGGGGGCCAAAGTATTGAAACTTCAGCTTCAGTATCAGTCCTTCCAATGAATATTCAGGACTGATGTCCTTTGGGATTGACTAGTTTAATCTCCTTGCAGTCCAAGAGACTCTCAAGAGTCTTCTTCAATCCCACAGTTCAAAAGCATCAATTCTTAGGCACACTCAGCTTTGTTTATGGTTCAACTCTTACATCCATACATGACTACAGAAAAAAATCATAGCTTTGATGTGATGGGCCTTTGTCAACAAAGTAATGTCTCTGCTTTTTAATATGCTGTCTAGGTTTGTCTTAGCTTTTCTACAAAGGAACAAGCCTTTTTAATTTCATGGCTGCAGTCACCATCTGCAGTGGAGCCCGAGAAAATAAAGTCTGTCATGTCACTGTTTCTATTGTTTCTCCATCTATTTGCCATGAAGTGATGGGACCAGATGCCATGATCTTAGTTTTCTGAATGTTGAGTTTTAAACCAGGTTTTTACTCTCCTCTTTGCTTCCCTGGTGGCTCAGAGGTTAAAGCGTCTGCCTCCAATGTGGGAGACCCGGGTTCAATCCCTGGGTCAGGAAGATCCCTGGAGAAGGAAATGGCAATCCACTCCAGTATTCTTTCCTGGAGAATCCCATGAACAGAGAAGCCTAGTAGGTTACAGTCCACGGGGTTGCAAAGTGTCAGACACGACTGAGTGACTTCACCTTCACCTCACTGTCATCAAGAGGATCTTTAGTTGCTTTTCACTTTCTGCCATAAGGGTGGTGTCATCTGTATATCTGAGATGATTGATATTTCTCCCAGCAATCTTGATTCCAGCTTGTGCTTCATCCAGCCCAGCATTACTCATGATGTACTCTGCATATAAGTTAAATAAGCAGGGTAACAATATACAGCCTTGACTTACTCTTTTCCCAGTTTGGAACCAGTCCATTACTCCATGTCCAGTTCTAACTGTTGCTTCTTGACTTGCATACAGATTTCTCAGGAGGCAGGTAAGGTGGTCTGGTATTCCCATCTCAGAATTTTCCACAGTTTATCATGATCCACACAGTCAAAGGCTTTGGCATAGTAAATAAAGCAGAAGTAGATGTTTTTCTGGAACTCTCTTGCTTTTTCTATGACACAACAGAGGTTGGCAATTTGATCTCGGGTTCCTCTACCTTTTCTAAATCTAGCTTAAACATCTGAAAATTCATGGTTCATGTACTATTGAAGCCTGGCTTAGAGAATTCTGAGCATTACTTTACTAACATGTGAGATGAGTGCAATTGTGCAGTAGCTTGAACGTTCTTTGCATTGCCTTTCTTTGGGACTGGAATGAAAACTGACCTTTTCCAGTCCTGCGGCCATTGCTGAGTTTTCCAGATTTGCTGGCATATTAAGTGCAGCACTTTCACAGCATCATCTTTTAGGATTTGAAATAGTTCAGCTGGAATTCCATCACCTCCAGTAGCTTTGCTGGTAGTGTTGCTTCCTGAGGCCTACTAGACTTCGCATTCCAGAATGTCTGACTCTAAGTGAGTGATCACATCAGTGTGGTGATTGGGGTCATTAAGATCTTCTTTTTAATTAATTTATTTACTTTAATTGGAGGATAGTTTCTTTACAATATTGTGGTGGTTTTTGCCATACATCAACATAAATCACCCACAGGTGAACATGTGTCCCCTCTTCCTGAACCCTCTTCCCACCTCCCTCCCCTCAGAGCACCCCTGGTGCCTCAGAGCACCAGCTTTGAGTGCCCTCCCTCATGTGTCAAACTTGCACTGGTTATTTATGTTTGTATAGTTCTTCCGTGTATTCTTGCCACCTCTTCTTAATGTCTTCTGCTTCTCTTAGGTCCAGACCATTTCTGTCCTTTATTGTGTCCGTCTTTGCATGAAATATCCCCTTGATATCTTTAATTTTCTTGAAGAGATCTCTAGTCTTTCCCATTCTGTTGTTTTCCTCTATTTCTTTGCATTGATCGCTGAAGAAGGCTTTCTTATCTCTTCTTGCTATTCTTTGGAACTCTGCATTCAGATGGATATATCTTTCCTTTTCTCCTTTGCCTTTTTCTAAGCTATTTGTAAGGCCTCATCAGATAACCATTTTGTCTTTTTGCATTTCTTTTTCTTGGGGGTGGTCTTGATCACCGCCTCCCATACAGTGTCACAAACCTCTGTTCATAGTTCTTCAGGCACTCTGTCTATCAAATCTAATCCCTTGAATCTATTTGTCATTTCCACTGTATAATCATAAGGGATTTGATTTAAGTCATATCTGAATGCTCTAGTGGTTTTCTCTACTTTCTTCATTTTAAGTCTGAATTTAGCAATAAGGGGTTCATGATCTGAGTAGAGCTTCTCCATCTTTGGCTGCAAAATATATAATAAATCTGGTTTGAGTATTGACCATCTGGGGGTGCCCACGTGTAGAGTCATCTCTTATGTTGTTGGAAGAGGGTGTTCACTATGACCAGTGTGTTCTCTTGACAAAACTCCTTTAGTCTTTGCCCTGCTTCATTTTGTACTCCAAGACCAAACTTGCCTGTTACTCCAGGTATCTCTTGAGTTTCTTCTTTTGCATTCCAGTCCCCTATGATGAAAAGGACTTTTTTTTTTTTTTTTTGGTGTTAGTTCTAGAAGGTCTTGTAGGTCATCATAGAACTTCAGCTTCTTTGGGTTGGGGCGTAGACTTGGATTATTGTGATATTGAATGGTTTGCAGAACCATTGGAAACTAGCAGAGATCATTTTGTTGTTTGATTGCACCCAAGTACTGCATTTTGGACTCTTTTGTTGACTATGAGGGCTACTCCATTTCTTCTAAGGTATTCTTGCCCACAGTAGATATAATGGTCATCAGAATTAAATTCACGCACTCCAGTCCAACTTAGTGCAAGATGGTGGAGTAGAAGGATGTAAATGCATCTTCTTCAGTGAGAACTCCAAAATTACAAAGCAGTTATACTCCAATAAAAAAAAAGTTGCTCAGAAATACTCATTGGAATGAATGAAACATTTCCTCACTGCATCATAGTTTTACCTCTATGCAGTATTTTTTTAATCTATTTACTTTTTAATTGAAGGATAATTGCCCTATGGAATTTTCTTGTTTTCTGTCAAACCTCAACATGAATCAGCCATAGGTATACATATATCCCTTCCTTACAAAATATACTAAGATCTATTTCCAGATCCTATTTTGTTTAAGCTATGCCTGCTTATCTTTGCACCAGTGTCACATTATTTTAGTATATTATGGTTTTATGATACATTTTAATATCTAATAAGGCACACCCTCCCACACATTACTCCTATTTTCTCATTTCTTTTGTCCATTAGATAACCTTGAGAACTACGTTACACTTTTAAAAATTCATTGTAAATTGTCTTTGGTGTTTTAATGGCAATACATTAGATTTAAAGGAAAATTATATCATCTGGAAATAATACTTCTGTCTTCCTCTGAAAATGTTATAGTTCTCATTTCTGTTACTTGGGTTACTGCATTGGCTAGAACTTTGGGGAATAATAAATGCACTGATGATGCAGGTATCTCTGGAAATGTCTCTTTGGTAACCATTTTTACTAAAATTATAGGGAACTAAGTGCTTAAGAAAGACTAATGTATGAGGGAGGGTCAGGATGGGGAATACATGTACACCCATGGCTGATTCATGTGAATGTATGGCAAAAACCACCATAATATTATAAAGTAATTAACCTCCAACTATAATAAATTTTAAAAACAAGACTAATGTACTGCATTACTATCTGAAGTAACAAAGCTATTTACAGAAAAAGAAAAAAAAAAACAGAACCCTAATATACCTTAATGGTCTTTTTATCCTAAGAGATTTGATGTTCCCTCAGAAATGTAAAATAATAACTTAACATTCCAAACAGAATATCTGAGAGCTGCTACGATTCTCATCCTCCATCAGATTTATCTTCCTTTCCAGTGCTGACCCACAGGAAGAAATTTTATTGTGACCCTAATGAGAATGGTTAATAGACATCATGGAGTTTTTGTGTTTTTACTTTGTTTTGTTTTGTTTCTGAGAGAACTAGTTTTAGTTCAATTTCTCCACAGCCTTTCTAGAAAATTAGAGATCCTTCCTCAATCTTTGATTTTGAATAACAAAGTCATACTATCATTTACTGACCTCTTAGTATACTCCCATGCTAAATTATTTGCATGCATTGTCTCATTTAACATTCTATCAATTGATCAACTGATATTCTCCAGAGAAGAAAACCAATAAGATAGACAGAACACTTCCATTATATGGTGGTGGTAGTTTAGTCGTTAAGTTGTGTCTAACTCTTGCAATCCCATGGACCGTAACCCACCAGGCTCCTCTATTAGTAGGATTCTCCAGGCAAGAATACTGGAGTGGGTTGTCATTTCCTTTTCCAATATCTATTATATAATATAAGGTAAAATATGAGACATATCTTTATGTGTGTGTGTGTGTGCCACCATATGTCCATGAAATACATCTCTTTATTATATGTGTGTGTGTATATATATGTATATGTATATGTATATGTGTACATATATAAGTATATATATATGTACATATATATATGTATATATACACATATTTGAATGATAATGCACACACACATGTATATACATGTAATCATTCAGTTCAGTTCAGTCACTCAGTCATGTCCAACTCTTTGCAACCCCATGGACTGCAGTACGCCAGGCTTCCCTGTCCATGACCAACTCCCAGAGCCTGCTCAAACTCATGTCCATCAGTTGGGTGATGTCATCCAACTGTCTCATCCTCTTGTCATCCCTTCTCCTCCTGCCTTCAATTGTGCCCAGCCAGCATCAGGGTCTTTTCCAATGAGTCAGTTCTTCACATCAGATGGCCAAAGTATACATATAATAAAAATATTTATTTTAAGATATTGACTTAGCACTGAGGGAGGATGCTGATACCAACTGCCTTTGCAGCTGAGCATCTTAGGAAATGGTGACCGCGTTACTGAAACAGGGTCTAAAAATGATTTGTCAACAGTGTGCAAGTTTGACTTGCAACTGTGTTCATTCACATTCAGTAACAGGCCTGAGAGGAAAGGCCTCATCTTTGCTCACTGGCACAAGTTCAGAAATATTTCACATAGAATGTGCAAATCATGTTTGTGTGGTGTTCAGTGAGGAAAAGAAAAGAAATTGGCTTACAGGACTGTGGTGACTGGCAAGTTTAAAATCAGTAAGGCAGGCCAACAGCCTGGAAACGCAAGCTGAATTTCCATGTTATAGCCTTGAGGCAGAATTCTTTCCTCAATTTATCTTTTTTCCCCTAGTATTTTACTGTAAACAGCAAAGACACGTCAGATCATCTCTTCCGTGTTTTGTTTGGAAATCTCCTCAGCTAAATAACCATGTTTGTCATTCACACATTCTA
The DNA here is from genome assembly GCA_917880005.1 of Nanger dama. Classification (NCBI taxonomy): domain Eukaryota; kingdom Metazoa; phylum Chordata; class Mammalia; order Artiodactyla; family Bovidae; genus Nanger; species Nanger dama. Next base: position 2,639,864 of record CAKJTW010000078.1, on the reverse strand, counting down.
CTTTCCACTGATGACAGAGCCATAATTCAGACAAGTTCTATGCTTGTTTATATTAAGGATCTCCTTTCCTTGGGCGTCCAGTAACACATTCTTCGTTTCCATATGGGATCTTACCAGAACACTTTAATGTTCCTATTTCTAGCAACATTCTGTTCATAATTGTATACAGTCTCTAAGACAATAGAGCTTTCACTACAGCTTTCCTCGCCTCTTTCTGAGCTCACACCAAGATTACCTTTAATGTCCATGTTTTTATCAACAATCTCTTCAAGGCAATCTAGATTTTTACTGTCAGATGCCTCAAAACTCTTCCAGCTTACATCCATCATTGTTTGTTTTTATTGCTTAGTTGTTCAGTGATGTCCAACTTTTTGCAACCCCATGGACCGTAGTCCACCAGGCTCCTGTGTCCATGGGATTTCCCAGGCAAGAATATTGGAATGGCTTGCCATTTCCTTCTGCAGGGATCTTCCCAACCCAGGGATCGAACCACATCTCCTGCATTGGCAGGTGGATTCTTTACCACTGAGCCACAAGGGTAAGCCCCCACACTCATTACCCAATTCCAAAACCCCTTCCATCTTTCCATGTATTTGTTATAGCAACAACATGCTTTTCAGTACCGAAATCTGTGTGAGTTCTCTCGGGCTGTCTAAACAAAGGACTGCATACTGGGTGACTCCAAACAACAAAAATGTATTCTCTCCCAATTCTAGAGGGTACAAGTCACTTATAGAAGCTCTATTGATGACCTATTCAATTTTTGGAAGCACCCATGAGTAACTTTCAATAAGTAAATGGATAAATTAACCGTGGTACATCCCTAAAATGGAATATTTAGTTCAGTTCAGTTGCTTAGTCGTGTCCGACTCTTTGGGACCCCATGAATCGCAGCACTCCAGGCCTCCCTGTCCATCACCATCTCCTGGAGTTCACTCAAACTCATGTCCATCGAGTCAGTGATGCCATCCAGCCATCTCATCCTCGGTTGTCCCCTTCTCCTCCTGCCCCCAATCCCTCCCAGCATCAGAGTCTTTTCCAGTGAGTCAACTCTTCACATGAGGTGGCCAAAGTGTTGGAGTTTCAGCTTTAGCATTATTCCTTCCAAAGAACACCCAGGGTTGATATCCTTCAGAATGGACTGGTTGGATCTCCTTGCAGGCCAAGAGAATCTCAAGAGTCTTTTCCAACACCACAGTCCAAAAGCATCAATTCTTCATCACTCAGCTTTCTTCACAGTCCAACTCTCACATCCATACATGACCACAAGAAAAACCATAGCCTTGACTAGACAGACCTTTGTTGGCAAAGTAGTGTCTCTGTTTTTGAATATGCTATCTAGGTTGGTCATAACTTTTCTTCCAAGGAGTAAGCATCTTTTAATTTCATGGCTGCAGTCACCATCTGCAGTGATTTTGGAGCCCCCAAAAATAAAGTCTGACACTGTTTCCACTGTTTCCCCATCTATTTCCCATGAAGTGATGGGCACAGATGCCATGATCTTCATTTTCTGAATGTTGAGCTTTAAGCCAACTTTTTCACTCTCCACTTTCATGTTCATCAAGAGGCTTTTTAGTTCCTCTTCACTTAAAAATGGAATATTATTCAGCACTAAAAAATAATGAGCTACCAAGCCATGAAAAGACATGGAAGAATCTTAAATTCAGAATACTAAATAAAAGAAACCAATCTGAAATGACTACCTACCATATAATTCCTAGAAAAGGCAAAGATTAGTGGTTATCAGGAGTTAGAGAGAGATAGGGATAAACAGGTGACATACAGAGGATTTTTAGGGCAACAAAACCATTTTATATAGTACTATAATGAAGGATACATACCATTTTACACTTGTCAAAACATAGACTATACACACCAAGAGTGAACCCTAAGGTAAACTATGGAAACAGGGTGAGTATGATCTGTCAGTGCAGGTTCATCAGTTGTCACAAATATACCACTCAGGTGGGGACTGTTGATAATGGGAACAAAGGGTATGTGGTAATTCTTTGTATGTACCTTCCTCCCAGTTTTGTTAAAATTGATTGACAAATCCTAAAATTGCTCCTAAAAAGTCTATTTTAAAAACTGAAAAAGAAATAAAAATGTGTCAGATAAAGTCTAGAAGCTTAGTTGGGAAGCCTAAGGTTGAAAGACAATGAAAGAAAGCATGGTAAAGCAAAGTGGTGACTGTCACTGATTTACAACTGGACTCAAGACCAGTCTTTCCAGCACATGCTCTCATGTGCCAAGATTACTTGTGAGTTCTCAGCAGCAGTCGTGTAATGACATATTCTATCAAGGAGGAACCTCCAAGTCCTCAGAACATTTCATCTGGCTAAGCTCTGGATCTGATGGTCACAAAATCAAGGTGGATGCATGGGTGACAGAAAGACACAGGAATCAAGAAATAAGGCAAGTGAATCTACCAATCTGAGATAGAAACAGATCGGAAACACACAAAAGAGAACAGCAGGCCCATAAACCAAGAAGTGGAAGAAACAGGTAAAGATCTCCAGGAGAGAGGAACAGCCCGGAGCCTCTGGTGGTGCAGTGGAGTGACCTCCTTGTGACAGTGATGACACCTTACCCTTGAAACCCAGGCCTGAGCATGAAGAGAAGAAGAAGAAACCAAAAGACATATTAGCAAATTGAGGAAGAAATCAGTCTTTTTAGTGCTGCAGTCACTCCACATTAAGTGAGCTGGTAGTCAGATGCAAGTCTCTCTGATTGCATTCTCTTTTCTTCCAGCAGCACTTAATGACTACAACTGGCACATTAAAAAGTCAAGGTAAACCAACATGCATACTTTTATATATTCTCCCATGGTCAGCAGGTTTCAGAAGCTGGATGTCTCTTCTCAGGAAGCTGGGAATGGATTTATTAAGAAAAACATCTATTTCTGCTTTATTGGCTATGCCAAAGCCTTTGACTGTGTGGATCACAATAAACTGTGGACAATTCTGAAAGAGATGGGAATACCAGACCACCTGACCTGCCTCTTGAGAAATCTGTATGCAGGTCAGGAAGCAACAGTTAGAACTGGACATGGAACAACAGACTGGTTCCAAATAGGAAAAGGAGTACGTCAAGGCTGTATATTGTCACCCTGCTTGTTTAACTTCTATGCAGAGTACATCATGAGAAATGCTGGACTGGAAGAAACACAAGCTGGAATCAAGATTGCTGGAAGAAATATCAATAACCTCAGATATGCAGATGATACCACCCTTATGGCAGAAAGGGAAGAGGAGCTAAAAAGCCTCTTGATGAAGGTGAAAGAGGAGAGTGAAAAAGTTGGCTTAAAGCTCAACATTCAGAAAACAAAGATCATATGGCATCCGGTCTCATCACTTCATGGAAAAGAGATGGGGAAACAGTGGAAACACTGTCAGACTTTATTTTGAGGGCTCCAAAATCACTGCAGATGGTGACTGCAGCCATGAAATTAGAAGACGCTTACTCCTTGGATGAAAAGTTATGACCAACCTAGATAGTATATTCAAAAGCAGAGACATTACTTTGCGACTAAGGTCCATCTAGTCAAGGCTATGGTTTTTCCTGTGGTCAGGTATGGATGTGAGAGTTGGACTGTGAAGAAGGCAGATCGCTGAAGAATTGATGCTTTTGAACTGTGGTGTTGGAGAAGACTCTTGAGAGTCCTTTGGACTGCAAGGAGATCCAACCAGTCCATTCTGAGGGAGATCATCCCTGGGATTTCTCTGGAAGGAATGATGCTAAAGCTGAAGCTCCAGTTCTTTGGCCACCTCATGCGAATAGTTGACTCACTGGAAAAGACTCTGATGCTGGGAGGGATTGGGGGCAGGAGGAAAAGGGGACGACAGAGGATGAGATGGCTGGATGGCTTCACGGACTCAATGGACGTGAGTCTGAGAGAACTCTGAGGGATGGTAATGAACAGGCAGGCCTGGCGTGCTGCAATTCATGGGGTCGCAAAGAGTCGGACACAACTGAGCGACTGAGCTAAACTGAAGAAACTTATAAATCCTAAGAATGGTGCCACAGAACAATCAAGTATTAATTTCTCACAGAGCTGAAGTGCAAATTACCTACCTGCAGCTTTCTCCTCTCCAGATTGCCTGTGTTTCCTTAATCTTGGTTGAGATTTACTTCACTGTTAACCATATTTCTTACTAGCTGTCCCTGCTCCCTGCCCCTGCACTACCTGCTGTATGCTAAGGGAATGCAGACTGGAATAAATGACTGAACAAAGAGGCAGACCACTGGCATTGTATCAAGTATCTGAGAGGAAATGAATGACAAGCCTGGAGCTGTGAGTCAGTCCCTGCTTCCTATTTCAGAGATGTTCTGAATCATGAACATAGGGCTTCTACTATGGAGAAGGAACACTCTGTGAGCAGCTGGAGGGGTCCTCTTGGAGACAGAGTCAACACTAGAGAGAGGGGCTTGTCCCCAAAGAGATGGCTCTAGGCAGGCCAATAAGGCAAATCATGAACCTCCTTTTGGTAGTTCACAAAATTTGCATATGACAAAAAGTACAAATTTAGTAAAAAAAAATAGTGGAGGGGTGGTGAGATGTGGGGGAAAAAACACAAGAACAGGAGACAAGTGGAAAATTCTTTTTTATGCTGTAAGTTATATACCTTTTTAATCTACCAAAACAGACGTAATTGAAATTTTCAAATGAATGGCCTCTGCATACATGACATTGAGACATTGAAATTCTGCCAGGCCTCCACTAAGATACCAGTGACTTTTTTTGCTTAGTCATTATGTTATGTCATTGAAACCTTTACTGCCTTTTCATTCCAGATCATGGGGGTTGGTTACTCTTCCGTGGAGACTTGCAATTCAGTCTAGAATGTGTCACCCTCCCCCTCATTTCAAGGAAGAAGTACAACTCAAGAGTTGAAGAAACAATAGATGTGAGTAGCAGGGAACTCCTCCATCACAACCAAAATCTCCCTGGAGGTAAAGTTATTAAAGTTTGATGTATTTGACAATTGGAGAAAAAAAAAATTGTGATGCTTTTTCTTGAGGCAGGAACAAATCACCACCTCCCACGATAACGAAAGACTTTTCCATAAGAGCTGACAAAGACAATCATGGAAAGACACTCATCAGCAGGGTGGGCGAGAAAAAATGACTCAGGTATTGTATTTTCTGTATTTTAGTCAGGGAATACATCACTCTGCAGATGGATCTAATTTAGTCATGTTATAGAAAACCAAACACAGTCCTGGTCCCTAACAGTACTAGCCAGCATTATTTGAGGCCAGTAAGTAAGAGATAAAACTCAGCAGTGGCCACAGGACTGGAAAAGGTGAGTTTTTATTCCAATCTTAAAGGACAATGCTAAAGAATGTTCAAACTACCATACAACTGAGCTCATTTTACATGTTAGTAAAATTATGCTCAAAATCCTTCAAGTCAGGCTTCAGTAGTAGGTGAACCAAAAACTTCCAGATGTACAAGCTGGGTTAGAAAAGGCAAAGCAACCAGGGAACAAATTGTCAGCATTTGTTGGATCATAAAGAAAGTAAGGGAATTCCAGAAAAATATTTTTAATACTTCTGCTTCATTGACTATGCTCAAGCTTTTGACTGTGTGGATCACAACAAACTCTGGGAAATTCTTCAAGAGATGGGAATATCAGACTACCTTACCCATCTCCTGAGAAATCTATATGCAGTCAAGAAGCAACAGTTAGAACTGGATATGGAACAACTGATTGATTCAAAATTGGGAAAGGATTATAACAAGAACTGTATACTGTCACACTATTTATTTAACTTATATGCAGAATGAGTGAGTGAGTGACAGTTGCTCAGTCATGTCCAGCTCTTTGCAACCCCTTGGACTGTAGCCTGCCAGGCTCCTCTGTTCACGGAATTCTTCAGTCAAGAATACTGGATTGGGTTGCCGTTTCCTTCTCCATATAGAAAGTGAAGTCACCCAGTCATGTCTGACTCCTTGCGGCCCCATGGACTGTAGCCCACCATGCTCCTCCATCCATGGAATTTTCTAGGCAAGAGTACTGGAGTGGGTCGCCACTTCCCTTCTCCAGGAGATCTTCCCAACCCAGGGATCAAACCCAGTTCTCCTGCATTGTGGGCAGACGCTTTACTGTCTGAGCCACCAGGGAATCTCTCCATATATGCAGAGTACATGATGCGAAATGCTAGACTGGATTAAATCACAACCTAGAATCAAGATTGCCAGGATAAATATCTACAACCTCAGATATGAAGATGATACCACTCTAATGGCAGGAAATGATAAAGGGTGAAACAGGAGAGTGAAAATGCTAGCTTGAAACTCAACATGAAAAAAACTAAGATCATGGCATCCAGTCCCATCACTTCATGGCAAATAGAAAAGGTGCAAGTGGTGACATATTTTCTTTCTTGGGCTCCAAAATTACGGTGAACAGTGACTGCAGCCATGAAATTAAAAGATGCTTTCTCTTTGGAAGGGAAGCTATGACAGACCCACACAGCATATTAAAAACCAAAGACATCACGTTGCCGACAAAAGTCTGTAGAGTCAAAGCTATGGTTTTTCTAGTAGCCATATACCAATCTGAGAGTTGGACCATAGAGAAGGCTTAGTGCCGAAGAATTGATTTTTTCAAATTGTGGTACTGGAGATTTTTGAGAGCACCTTGGAAGAGCAAGGAGATCAAATCAGTCAATCCTAAAGGAAATCAACCCCAAATATTCATTGGAAGGACTGATGCTGAAGCTGAAGCTCCAATAATTTGGCCACCTGAAGGGAAGAGCTGACTCATTGGAAAAGACACTGATGCTGGGAAAAATTGAAGGCAAAAGGAAAAGGGTGAAGCAGAGGGTGAAATGGTTAGATAGTATCACCAACTCAGTGAACATGAATTTGAGCAAACCTCAGGAGATAGTGAATGACAGGGGAGCCTAGGGTGCTGCAGTCCATGGGTCACAAAGTGTCAGACATGACTGAGTGACTGAACAACAGCAGATGTAACAAGTATGGTACATATATTAGCTGTAATTCTCACTCAATTCCTTCATAGCTGTACATTTTTCCATTTTATTGATAAGGCACCTGCACTCTCAGAGAGTAATTACTTAAGATCACATGGTTAGCAGTTACCCCAACAGTACCTTCATACCCTTACTGAGACCTATGCTAAAAGGTTGGCTGGGTAAACTAAAACACACCCAAAGAAGCCTGGAACTTCTTCACTTATTCTCTGCAGGTAGCTGAGAACCTGGAAAACAAATGTTTTATACATTACAAGAGGAATAACTCGAGTGGTAATGAGCAGAACATGTTAAGCAGTGTAATCCCAGAAGACCATAACCAGCAACAGCGTTTGAGAACAATCACAGAGAATAGAATAATCTAGCAACGTCTACACAAATAAGGAGCTGCTTATTCATACCTCATCTAGAAGGCACTCTTTCTGGAAAAAAAAAAAAAAAAAAACAGGCACTAGACCTTTCTCTAGTTTCAGTAGTTCACTGTCGACAGGAGAGACCCATAGTGCTTTACAATATGTAGATGCCTTTCTTATTTATGTAGTAAGTCATTGCTGACAGACGTTTCTCAGAACACAATTGAAGAAGTAAGCCTCTTTCAAAATGCGGTGACTACAGCCACTATTTAAATATTGAACTCTGAGCAATTTCAGCCGAGAGACTCTCTGCAAGCATCCCAGCTCAGGACAGAAGTAACACAAGAGTAGATAAGAACATAGAATAAGAATCAAGAGAACACAGACAGCAAAGAAGGATCAATGGGGTTCAGTGAGGCCTGGGGTCAGACTAGATTCAGCACATTCACTCCTTATTTAAAGATAACTTGTTCTGCTTCTCATATAGCCACTTGTTGCTTATTGAATATTTACTTGCACTAGAGGTGGCAGCAGAATAAATGGGATATGGTGATTTTTTTCCCTCCTATGTAAGCACTCACGCTCAATGAATAACTGCCATTTTTAATTGTGGTGTAAGCAGACTTACAGACAGCTGACTTAACCACTCAGCCATGCCATCTTATTGTACTGTATTTTTCGCTTTCATCCCCACTCCTGCTCTAAGAATCCTCCCTCCTTCCTATAGGCACCCACTCTATTGAATTTTATGCATCATCTACGATGCTTATGTCATTGTAAAACCATAGTTCTAGAACTTTCCTGGTGGTCCAGTAGTTTAGTATCGGCCTGCCAATGCAAAGGACACAGGTTCAATTCTTGGTGTGGGAAAACTCCACATGCCGCAGAGCAACTAAGGCTGTGAGGTTCAAGTACTGAAGCCCCCTAGCCCTAGAGCCCATGCTCTGCAACAAGAGAAGCCACCTAATGAGAAGCCCATGCACTGCAACAATGCCCCAACTAGAGAAAGCCTGCCTGCTCATCGACAAAGACCCAGTGCCCCAAAAAAGTAAATTTAAAAAAACACTAGTTCTGCATATATATATATATATATATATATATATTTACTATATATATATATATATATATAGATATATATATCAGTCAGTTCAGTTCAGTCAGTCGTGTCCGACTCTTTGCGATCCCATGAATCACAGCACGCCAGGCCTCCCTGTCCATCACCAACTCCCAGAGTTCACTCAAACTCACGTCCATCAAGTCAGTGATGCCATCCAGCCATCTCATCCTCTGTCGTCCCCTTCTCCTCCTGCCCCCAATCCCTCTCAGCATCAGCGTCTTTCCAATGAGTCAACTCTTTGCATGAGGTGGCCAAAGTACTGGAGTTTCAGCTTCAGCATCACTCCTTCCAAAGAACACCCAGGGCTGATCTCCTTCAGAATGGACTGATTGGATCTCCTTGCAGTCCAAGGGATTCTCAAGATTCTTCTCCAACATCACAGCTCAAAAGCATCAGTTCTTCAGCGCTCAGCCTTCTTCACAGTCCAACTCTCACATCCATAGATGACCACAGGATAAACCATAGCCTTGACTAGACAGACCTTTGTTGGCAAAGTAATGTCTCTGCTTTTTAATATGCTGTGTAGGTTGGTCATAACTTTCCTTCCAAGGAGTAAGCATCTTTTAATTTTATGGCTGCAGTCACCATCTGCAGTGATTTTGGAGCCAAAAAAGAAAAGAAAGTCTGACACTGTTTCCACTGTTTCCCCATCTATTTGCCATGAAGTGATGGGACCAGATGCACATGATCTTCATTTTCTGAATGTTGAGCTTTAAGCCAACTTTTTCACTCTCCTCTTTCACTTTCATCAAGAGGCTTTTTAGTTCCTCCTCACTTTCTGCCATAAGAGTGGTGTCATCTGCAAATGAAATATATGTATGTATGTATATATATATATATATATATATATATATGCTCAGTTGTGTCCAACTCTTGGTGACCCCATGAACTATAGTCCACCAGGCTCCTCTGCTCATGGGATTTTTCCCAGGAAGAATCCTAGACTGGGTTGCCATTTCCTCCTCCAGGGGATCTTCCCAACCCAAGGACTGAACTCATGTCTCCTGTGTCTCCTTCATTAGCAGGCAGATTCTTTACCACTAAGCCACCTGGAAAGCCCATGTGTGTTTGTGCATGTTTGTGTGTTGGGGTAGGGGTGGGGTTAATTTAGAAATGATATTATGTTTTATATCTTGCTCTGCTTTTTCCAGTTTCTTTTTTTCCTAAGCAACAATGTTTTTAGGACCTCTGTATATGCCATATACACCATTATTTCACTGCTTCTGAATACTGCACAATACTCCACAGAAGGCATTTCCTCTTTTCACTTATCCACCCCACTAGTGATAAACAATCAGATTACCCCAGTTCCACAGATATTCTCATACAGGTGCTCTATAAACCCATGAGTTTTTCTGAAGCAAATACAGAAGTGGCATTTTTGGATCTTCGGGCATGCGTGTATTCCATTTCACTAAATCCTGAAGGAGCACCTTCTAAAATGGCTGCACCGGTTTCTCCTCCCATAGGAGTGCTTCCTATTTCCCTACATCCTCATCAACTCTGTGTTCTATAATTAGTCCTTTTTTGCTGAACTTATATATATTGGATAGTATCTTATTTCAATTTGCAGCTACCGGATGACAAATGAGGTCGATCTTTTCTTCCTATGTGTGTTAACCAGTTCATATTTGTTCTTCTTTGATTCTCTGGTCTCCTTTTCTTTAAACCAGCTAGGAGTTTCTACCTTTTCTTACTGATTTTTCTGAAGTTCCTTTATATTCTAGATATTAATACCTTGTCACTTTTACATCGTGAACATCTTCTTCCAGTCTGTCACTTGTCTGTTAACTTATTCTATGGGTCTTCTGTCATCTTTCAAAAGTTCCAATTTTAAAAATAAAAAAAAATCTTGACTACTGTTATAATTATATTTTAGAGCAAGATGAGTCCTGACAGTTTCAGTGAGGATTTGGTATCCACAGTGGGCAGACTAGATCACTATTTTGGAGTGTGGTCCCAGGGAAATATATTCCAGTCTGGCTGCCACATTTTAAAAACATTTGGGGACTTCACTAAACTCTCTTAATTTATTTTACAGCTGATGCTTGTCTGCCTCCATTTCCCTAAGACAAACTATTCTGAAACTACAGATAAATTAAACCCATAGCTTGTTGGTGATCTCATCTTTAAAAATTTCTCACTGCCTCATCCCTAACCCCTGACACAACAGGGCACACACTTTCTTGGAGAGCTCACACTTTTTTCACAAATATTGTATCTTTCATGATGACTATACTTTAAAGACTATTGCACCCAACTCTTGTATATCACTAGAATGTGCTTCTCTGCTCAAAAATTCTTGTTTTGGTCAACCTCTCTGCATGGAAGTCTGATAGTTTCTTGACCTTCTAAAATCAAGTTGGCTGGAGCACTCTCCCACATTTCCTTGATCAGCAAAATCCCCTTGTGTTATGCATGGACCTCAACCCAATGGCTGCATTACCCAGCATACAGTCTTTTCCCATCATATCATGCTACTTTCTCCCATCAAGGCTGACGTGAATCATTCAAGAGAAATAAAATAGCACCTTATCATAGGCACTGTCATCTGGACCAGAAATTGTACTTTGAGAAAAGCATTAATTATAACAAACTATACAAAGTTACTTTTAAAATACCTATAACCAGAGGAATTCCCTGGAGGAACACTGCAGGGGCAACTACAGCTTCCATCCCTGGTTGGGGAACTAAGATCCTGCAAGCCATACAGTGTGGGCAAAAATAAATTAATTAAACAAAATGCTTACAACCAGCAATAATTTACTTAGTATATAAAGTACAAAGTGATGGCTCCACAAGACCTCTGTATATTCTATTTCCTTCACCTTCTTTCATCGCAAAATGTGGGGCTTCAATTTTGAGCTACACAGTGAAGGCTGAAAGCATTATCAAATGGTATGTATACTAGCAATCTCCAGGCCTTTTACCTTGAGGAAGGGAAAAGCTTTAGGAGTTGACCTGGCCTCACAGCTAGGCCTGAGAGTTCTCCTGTTGGACATGAACAATTTCTCCAAACATCAATATCAGACAAGCCATTCTGAGGCTGCAATGCACTGAGACAAAAACAAACCATTCCACAGTCATGTCAAAAACAATATGAGAATATTATCCAAGTCACAAAATATCAAACATTCCAACTTGTTCAACTACAGGTATGCTCATGGTATTTTGGGGGAGGGGGCTGGAGGACATTGGAATTTCATAAATTGATGAAATATTGATAACATATAGTATAGTGAGAAAAGCATAGACTTCAGGATTCTGACTCTACTTCTTGTTGGCTTTATTATTTGAAAGTATTACTTGATTTGTCCAAATCTCTTTTTTTTTTCATTCATCAATTAGATTAACTTAGATTGTTCAAAAGTCTGCAAATACACTTCATGTGGATTTTTCAAGCAGGTCCTCCATGTACAGCCAAGAAGATTGTGCACAGCACGACTCCAAAGGACACCATTCACTTGGACCTGGAATCATTTGTATAGTAGTCCTCTATGAAATATAAGTCAGGTGGTTGGCATCATGTCTCTCATACGTTAGAGGCACAAGTGGTAACTGGAATCACAAAACATGCTTGAGTTTGTAACAGAGTCAGCATTGTCGTATCAGTACTGCCCTTCTAATTGAGTAAGCGGCTGCCTACTGATGCGATTCAAGTAGTAAAATGACTTCAAAACAGGTGCCAAGACAGACACAGAGAACCGACTTACGGTTGCCAAGGGGGAAGAGGAATCGGGAAGAGATGGACTGAAAGTTTTGGATTAGCAGATACAAACTAATATATATAGGATGGATAAACAACAAGGTCCTACTATGTAGCAATATTCAATATTCTGTGATAAACCACAATGGAAAAGAATATGAAAAAGAATGTAATGTATGTATATACATAACTGAATCGCTTTGCTGTACAGCAGGAATTAACACAATATTGCAAATACGTGATTAAAATAATTGCTTTTAAAAAGAGGTGCCAAGAAACTAGTACCCATAACAAAAAGAAGCAGTCAAACAGATACAGAGAACAAACTAGTGGTTACCAGTGGAGAAAGGGAAAGAAGGTGGGGCAGTATAGGGACAGAGAATTAAGAGGTACAAACTATTAGATATAAAACATGCTGCAAAGATATATTGTACTATATAGAAAATATAGCCAATATTTTTATAATAAATGGAGTATAACCTCTAGAAATTGTAAATCACTATATTGTACATGTGTAAACACAATACTGTACAGCTACTGTACTTCAATTAAAAAATATATTCATATCTATCCCCCAAAAAGGTACCAAGAGCACCATCTGGCTTATACATAGAGGATTATAAAATACCGTGCATCCCACAATCCAGACCCTATGTGATAAAAACTGATGCCTTCTCCATGAAGACCATAAGCTACAGGAATGATAGCAATAGTATGACATCTCCAGTTTACAAACCTTTCCATCCCTTATTTCTTTTAATCCTCACCTTCTCTTGTCAAGGTAACTATCTAGGTAATGTTCTCAGGACACCTGTTTCACAGACAATAAAAATATGTTCAGAAAGGTACAGTGACTAATTCATCAACTCTGTGCAAAAGCAAGATACTAACCCAAATCTTCTAACCCCAAACCCATCGCTCACTGGCGACAACACACACACTAGATTCTCAGTACTGAGATCACCTGGTTGCATCTTGAGATGTTATGAGAAAGCTTCAAGAGGGCCCTCGCTAATGGCAGGATGTCCACACGGCAAATGAGGACACTGACACCACGAGAGGTCATCTTAGGTGTTAGTCTAACATCTGTAAAATGGACTAGATTAGCTGCCTCCCAGCTGTGACATGCGAAGATTTAATGATGCTGTAATGAATGTAACCACCCAATCAGTATGCTTAGTACACCACTGATAGTACCTCTTTGGCGGGCATACTTCTTTGATTTCCAAATTATCGGTCAATCTCCTCCAGATCCTAGTTCCAAAGGAAGGAGAAAGGAAGCTTAACACAGACCAAGCACCTGCTAGAGAAGGTGCAGTGCCAAGTGACTGGCAAGAATTATCTTACTGACATCTCGCAACAAGCCTGTGGGATAGGTGTTATTTTTGCCATTTAATGGATAAGAAACTGAGGCTAAAATGTTGTCACTTAGCCACACTCTCAAGGTAAGTGGAGTCAGGATTTTATAATAATACCAGACTATGTAACTGTAAATTCACAGTCCATTTACCACCCTGCTTGCCAAGCATTAAAAAGTGGAAACATGTCAAGCTGGTCTGAAAATGAGCACAGGGAAGCACACTATGTTACCGCTTCCTCTTCTAAATGCCTATTTCAAAGTCACTTTTACTTTCCAGGGGGCTTCAGTGTCTTCATTTAAAATACTGGCTGGTTGGGACTTCCCTGATGGTCCAGTGGTTAGGACTCTGCACTTCCACTACAGGGGACACAGGTTTGATCCCTGACCAAGGAACTAAGATCCCACACGGCATGGGGAAAAAAAAGCTGAGTTTACCTATAATTAGATTCTCAGCAGAATCAGAAACAGAACTGCCTCACCTCTGAAGAGCTCCTTTCACCTGCTTCTAGACACTCTTCTTTAAAAAAAAAAAAATTCAAGCTAGTTAGCATGCGGACGATAGCCAATATTTCGTAATATCTGCAAATAAAATGTAATCTTTAAAACTTGCATCAAAGGTTTTATAAATTTAGTTATATAGTTTCTAAATTATAAATAAATAGAAAATTGTGGCTAGTGACGTGAATTGTTAGCAGACTAGTGGGAAAGATAATGAGAGATCCTGAGTCAGAATCACCCAGCTTAGCTGTTTTCCATGGTTTTTCCAGTAGACACATGTGGATGTGAGAGCTGGACTATAAAGAAAGCTGAGTGCTGAAGAATTGATGATTTTGAACTGTGATTTTGGAAAAGACTCTTGAGAGTCCCTTGGACTGCAAGGAAATTAAACCAGTCACTCCTAAAGGAAATCAGTCTTGAATATTCACTGGAAGGACTGATGCTGAAGCTGAAACCCCACTACTTTGGACACCTGATGTGAAGAACTGACTCATTAGAAAAGCTTCTGATGCTGGGAAAGACTGAGGGCAGGAGAAGAAGGAGACAACAGAGGATGAGATGAGTTGATGGCATCACTGATTCGATGGACATGAGTTTGAGCAAGCTCAGGGAACTAGTGATGGACAGGGAAGCCTGGTGTGCTGCACTCCATGGGGGTGATAAAGAGCCAGACACAACTGAGCAACTGAACCGAACCCTCAGAAATTATGTGGGATAATTTCAGACAGTAAAGAATTTGCCTACAATGCAGGAGACTCAGGTCTAACAGCTGGGTTGGGAAGATCCCGTAGAGAAAGAAATGGCAACCCACTCCAATATTCTTGCCTGGGAAACGCCATGGACAGAGGAGCCTGACCGGCTACAGTCCATGGGGTTGCAAAGAGTCAGACACGACTAAGCAACTAACACTTTCACTTTCTAATAAACTGTTGTTTTTAAATGACAAAATCTGGGATATTTGTCACACAGCAGGAAATAACTAACTCAGGGAGCCTTTGAGAGATGACTGATTCTCTCAATGTCATCCACAGATTAGCCACAAAATGTCACTCCTTCACTCTTTACTCCCTCAAGTTGCCTCCACAGAAGGCTCATTCCTCACACGACAGAAAGCACTGCCAGTTGTTAATGTACAAGAGCATCTCCAAGCTAAGGGACAAGAGGACTGAGGACCACAGGATGGGGAGGATTAAGGGAGAAGTAAGGGAGGGAGGTGTTAAAGAACTTGAGTCACCTTGGCTTTAGGTTCACCTCTGCTGGGCATTCTCTGAAGCCACGTCTGTTTTTCAGGAGGAAGGAAAAGGAACCATTCACTGAAAGAGCCCGCTTAAACCAGGTGCCACGCAAAATTCTTGCTTGAATTGTCTCATAGCAGGAGACCCTGAGAAGGAACATGGTGCTGCCTGCTGCTGTCACAGCAGAAAAACTGACCTGGAGCATCTTGGAGCAGGCAAAAGGAGCCAGGAGACCACCAGCGCATAGTGTATCATAAAACTAACCTGGGAGAATTTGGGAGGAACCAGTGGGTGGGAGAGGTTTCCACGGTGGTAAAGAATCCACCTGCAAAGCAGGAGACCTGGGTTAACCCCTGGAGGAGGAAATGGCAACCCACTCCCATATTCTCCCCTGGGAAATCCCATGGACAGAGTAGTCTGGAGGGCTACAACCCATAGGGTTGCAAAGAGTCAGACAGGACTTAGCAACCAAACAACAACAGAAGGGAAGAGTTGGCAGCCCATATGTCCCACCTATATCCCAGGAACCCTTGTGCTGGAAACCATCTTAACCAAGAGATGCACATGCCACACGTGAAAGTATTATTCTCTCAGTCATGTCCAGACTCTTTGCAACCACATGAGCTATAGCCCACCAGTCTCCTCTGTCCTCGGAATTCTCCACCCAATAATTCTGGGGTAGGTTGTTGTTGTTCAGTCACTAAGTCGTGTCTGACTCTGCAACACCATGGACTGCAGCATGCCAGGCTTCCCCTGTCCTTCACCATTGCCCCTAAGTTTGCTCAAACTCATGTGCTTTGAGTTGATGATGCCATCTGACCATCTCATCCTTTGTCTCTTCTGGCCCTCAATCTTTCCCAGCATCTGGATCTTTTCAATGAGTCGGCTCTTTGCAGCAGGTGACCAAAACATTAGAGCTTCAGCTTCAGCATCAGTCCTTCTAATGAATATTCAGAGTTTATTTCCTTGTAGGTAGCCATTCCCTTCTCCAGGAGATCTTCCCAACCCAGGGCTTCAACCCGGGTCACTTTCATTGCCCCAGAGAGGGTGTTGAATTGGACAAAATATGAGCACAGCCAAGATGATTGGCCAGAGACAAACTGGAAAGCCTCATTACCATAAAACCTAAGACTCCAAACAGCTTAGCTGAGCAGTTCTTCTGGGTTCCCCCACCCTGCTGCTCTCTGCACTGGCACCCTCCCCCAGTAAGGTCTTTTGCTTTGTCCATATGTGTATCTCCTCTGACAATTCTCAGGCTCTGGGAGGGGCTCCCTTCCTGCTAATAGATGGAGCATCATTAGAGGAATGTATTCAAAGAGAAAAGCAAAACCCATGTCCGCAGATTGTGGAACAATGGTGGGCCACTAATGAATTTAATTATTCAAAGCAACTCACAACTTGATGGAAGAGCTGCATTTTTAGAAAACTCATCTTCTGATTATATCTCAATCTCCAGATGCTTGAAATAGAGCATCTCTTATTGCAGACCCATCAGTCAAGCCTCAATTAGATATAGAGCTATCCACACTAGCTAACTGGTTTAATTTGTCAGTGTCTTACAAAATAATAATCCTATTAGATAATCCATTTGCAAATTACGTATGGAATTTATTTGCAGGGGCCAAAGGCAGCGAGATGCAATTGAGACCATATAAAAGGGCTTTGCAAGATATCTCTTTCCAGGAGCAATTCTTTCATTGTATGCACATTCAGAAGTACAAGCCAATATCTGTCTACAAAACATAACATTGCCACGTGGCTATTTTTTAGAGGAGACAGGGTAGTAACCAGGAGTATTTGGACAATATAAATTCGCATCTGCAAAATGTCTGCCTAGAAAGTATTGATTTTTGCCTTCCTGAATAGCCTATTAAAGGGAAACATTTTTCTAATGCTTTCCAGGGGGCCTGCAGGAAATCATTACTGGTGGTGACTGGTGTTTTATGATCCTTCGGAATGGGAGCTTTAAATATGAACATAAAATGTGAAAAGGAAGGAAGTGATACGCAGAAGCCTGCCTGGGAGCTGCCTTTTATTCATTGTCATCCCCTAGTCTAATTCTCCAGGCAATTAGCCGAAGGTATCATTCTGGGAACTGTGCATTGAATGGCTCCTCCTTCTGCAGGAAATTTTTTCAGAGCCCGAGCATGGATTCCAACCCCCGCCACAACCCCGTCCTTTCTACCTCTTCCTGGAAACCCACTCTTTCCCGTCACCAGCTTCTCAATGGGGTTCCCGCCCTCACGTGCATAGGCTAAAGCATGACACACACTGAGCCTGGGCTGCAGCGCAAGACCAAGAAGAGCTAGGAAAGCCTCCATGCAGAGCTTATCTCTGCACCAGGGTAGGCAGAGGGTGAGGGGCGGCAAAGCATGCTGTCTGAAGGTGTGGCATCATCAGAAACTGTTGAAGTGGGCACAACACATTCTTACTTAACAAGAGATCACCCTCCTAGGATCTTTGTAAACCTTCAAATCTGAAAGCTCCATCCTAGTGATGAGGATGTGAATGATGAAGATGAGGGAGATAAAAGCAGCTTGGTTCTACTGAGTACCTACTGTGAGCACTTGTCCCCTCATGTACTCCTTACAACAACTCTGGGAAGTAGGCACTATCATCCCCAGTTTACCAATGAGGGATACATTTGCCTTTGGTCACTTATGATTACTGAAGTGGGATTCAGATTCAAGCGCAGTGGATTCCAAAGCCCTCCCTCCAAGCCACTGACCCCCTCTGAGGGATCAGACTAGACCTGCTCACTAGGTCTTCAAGGCTGCTGGCGGGCTTTCTCTAAACAGTTACAACAAGCAAGTGCTGTTCTCATGGCGGTGGGTTCTCCTGTGGCGAAAAACAGCCTCTAGGGTGCACGGGCTCAGTAGTTGCGGCGCAAGGGCTTAGGTGCCCCAGACGTGTGCGGGTCCTCCCCAGACCAGGGGCCAAACCCTGTCCCTTGTATTGGCAGGCAGATTCTTAATCACTGGACCACCAGGGAAGGCTAAGACCTGCTCTGTTTTTGCTACAATCAGGTTCATCTAAGCCTTGAGAACAGGTGACTGAGCTCTCTCCATAAACTTGAGGCACAGCCAGTGGGAACATATTTCACTGAATATTTAATCACAAAACATCTATTCTGTCTCAGGAATGTGCAATGGAAATAAAGAGTAAGGATGCTAGTGCAGAGGGGAAATGGTCCATAAACCAATTAACGCAAAAATAAAGACAGAACACAATTTGGGATAAAGCTACGGAGGACTGTGTTGAATGCCACGGACACTGTAATAGGAACCTAATTGATGTGAAGGGGTCAGAGAGGTCTCTCTAAGAACAGAGGGATGAGCGGGAGTTAGGAGTTAACCATGAAGGGAAGTAGGAGGAAAGAGCAGGTTCGAAGACCCTGAAAAGGGGGCAAGGAATTAAGGCATTTGAAGAACTGAAAAAGGTCCTGTGGCTGCCAGTGAGAAGCAGGGAGAAAGGCAACCCATACAACTGGAGAGAAGGAGAGGGAGAAGCCCTTGGAGTCAGGAAATTCTGGTGTCCTCCTGGGTGAAATAAAGAAGCCTTTAAATGTCCTGGCATGGGAAAGACATTGTTACAGTGTATATTATTAAAAGCTCACTGGGGCTGCTGTAAGGAACTGGACTTGAGCCAAGAGTCATAAAGAGGCGACTGCAGTGGGATAAAAAAGACAGACAAGATGGGGCTTAGGATCCAGAAATGGGATAGAAATGAAAATATCTAAACCTACTTCATTTGGTTCCTTGAAAGAAGTGATATCCATTTCCTAGAGCTGCTGTAACAACAAATTATCACAAACCTGGCAGCTTAAATCAACAGCAGAAACTTTCTCCATCACCCTTCTGGAGGCTAGATGTGCAAAATCAAAGTGTCAACAGGGCTATACTTTCTCCAAAGACTCTAGAGGAGGCCCTCTCCTTGTCTTAGCTTCCAAGGGTTCCCAGCAGTCTTTGCCATGTCTTGGTCTGTAAATGCATCAGTCCATTTCCTGTGTCTATTTTCACATGGATTTCTTCCCTATGTGTCTCTTCTGTGCCTCTGTATCTGAAACTCCCTCTCTTTTCCCTTATTTTATAGTTTTTTTTATTATGTATTTATTGGCTGCACTGGGTCTTGTGACATGCAAGACCTTTGACCTTAACTGCAGCACATGGAATCTTTTAGTTTCAGCATCTGTGCTCCTGATTGCAACATGGGAAACCTAATTTCCCAACCAGTGGTTGGGAGCACAGGACTCCCTGCATTGAACGCACAGAGTCTAAACCACTGGACCTCCAGGGAAGTCCCTCTTTCCCCTGCAAAGACATCAGTTATTGAATTGATGGTCACCCTCACCTATAAGGACCTCATCTTACTTGGCTATGTCAGTAAAGAAGTTATTTCCTTAAAAAGTCACTTCACAGGTCCTGGGGATTAGGACTTGAGCATCTTTGGGGGAAGACAGTTCAACACACTACAGGATGTAAAGATGTCAAGTATAGCTTCCAAATTCCTTTTCAGTTCAGTTCAGTTCAGTCGCTCAGTCATGTCAGACTCTTTGCGACCCCATGAATCACAGCACGCCAGGCCTCCTGTCCTTCACCAACTCCTGGAGTTCACCCAGACTCACATCCATCGAGTCAGTGATGCCATCCAGCCATCTCATCCTCTTTCGTCCCCTTTTCCTCCTGCCTCCAATCCCTTCCAGCATCAGAGTCTTTTCCAGTGAGTCAACTCTTCGCATGAGGTGGCCAAAGTACTGGAGTTTCAGCTTTAGCATCATTCCTTCCAAAGAAATCCCAGGGCTGATCTCCTTCAGAATGGACTGGTTGGATCTCCATGCAGTCCAAGGGACTCTCAAGAGTCTTCTCCAACACCACAGTTCAAAAGCATCAATTCTTCAGCAATCTGCCTTCTTCACAGTCCAACTCTCACATCCATACCTGACCACAGGAAAACCATAGCCTTAACTAGATGGACCTTAGTTGGCAAAGTAATGTCTCTGCTTTTGAATATACTATCTAGGTTGGTCATAACTTTTCCTCCAAGGAGTAAGCGTCTTTCAATATCATGGTTGCAGTCACCATCTACAGTGATTTTGGAGCCCCAAAAATAAAGTCTGACACTGTTTCCACAGTTTCCCCATCTATTTCCCATGAAGTGATGGGACCAGATGCCATGATCTTCGTTTTCTGAATGTTGAGCTTTAGGCCAACTTGTTCACTCTCCTCTTTCACTTTCATCAAGAGGCTTTTAGTTCCTCTTACTCTCTGCCATAAAGGTGGTATCATTTGCATATCTGAGGTTATTGATATTTCCCCCGGCAATCTTGATTACAGCTTGTGTTTCTTCCAGTCCAGCATTTCTCTTGATGTACTCTGCATAGAAGTTAAATAAGCAGAGTGACAATATACAGCCTTGACATATTCCTTTTCCTATTTGGAACCAGTCTGTTGTTCCATGTCCAGTTCTAACTGTTGCTTCCTGACTTGCATACAGATTTCTCAAGAGCCAGGTCAGGTGGTCTGGTATTCCCATCTCTTTCAGAATTTTCCACAGTTTATTGTGATCCACACAGTCAAAGCCTTTGGCATAGTCAATAAAGCAGAAATAGATGTTTTTCTGGAACTCTCTTGCTTTTTCCATGATCCGCCAGATGTTGGCAATTTGATCTCTGGTTCCTCTGCCTTTTCTAAAGCCAGCTTGAACATCAGGAAGTTCACGGTTCATGTATTGCTGAAGCCTGGCTTGGAGAATTTTGAGCATGACTTTACTAGCGCGTGAGATGAGTGCAATTGTGTGGTAGTTTGAGCATTCTTTGGCATTGCCTTTCTTTGGGGTTGGAATGAAAACTGACCTTTTCCAGTCCTGTGGCCACTGTTGTTTTCAAAATTTGCTGGCATATCGAGTGCAGCACTTTCACAGCATCACCTTTCAGGATTTGAAACAGCTCCACTGGAATTCCATCACCTCCACTAGCTTTGCTCATAGCAATGCTTTCCAAGGCCCACTTGACTTTACATTCTGGGATGTCTGGCTCTAAATGAGTGATCACACAGTTCTTCTGTGTATTCTTGTCACTTCTTCTTAATATCTTCTACCTCTGTTAATCCAGACAATTTCTGTTCTTTATTGAGCCCATCTTTGCATGAAATGTTCCCTTGGTATCGCCAATTTTCTTGACGAGATCTCTAGTCTTTCCCATTCTGTTGTTTTCCTCTATTTCTTTGCATTGATCACTGAAGAAGGCTTTCTTATCTCTTCTTGTTATTCTCTGGAACTCTGCATTCAGATGCTTGTATCTTTCCTTTTCTCCTTTGCTTTTCACTTCTCTTCTTTTCACAGCTATTTGTAAGGCCTCTGCAGACAGCCATTTTGCTTTTTTGCATTTCTTTTCCATGGGTATTGTCTTGATCCCTGTCTCCGGTACAATGTTACGAATCTCATTCCATAGTTCATCAGGCACTCTATCTATCAGATCTAGGCCCTTAAATCTATTTCTCACTTCCACTGTATAATCATAAAGGATTTGATTTAAGTCATACCTGAATGGTCTAGTGGTTTTCCCTACTTTCTTCAATTTGAGTCTGAATTTGGTAATAAGGAGTTCATGATCTGAGCCACAGTCAGCTCCTGGTCTTGTTTTTGTTGACTGTATAGAGCTTCTCCATCTTTGGCTACAAAGAATATAATCAATCTTATTTCAGTGTTGACCATCTGGTGATGTCCATGTGTAGAGTCTTCTCTTGTGTAGCGTCTTCTCTTGTGTTGTTGGAAGAGGGTGTTTGCTATGACCAGTGCATTTTCTTGGCAAAACTCTATTAGTCTTTGCCCTGCTTCATTCCACATTCCAAGGCCAAACTTGCCTGTTACTTGAGGTGTTTCTTGACTTCCTACTTTTGCATTCCAGTCCCCTATGATGAAAAGGACATCTTTTTGGGTGTTAGTTCTAAAATGTCTTCATAGAACCATTCAACTTCAGCTTCTCCAGCGTTACTGGTTGGGGCATAGACTTGGATTACTGTGATATTGAGTGGTTTGCCTTGGAGACGAACAGAGATCATTCTGTCATTTTTGAGACTGCATCCAAGTACTGCAACTTAATCAACTGTTCAGTTGTGTCCAACTCTTTGCAACCCCCTGGACTGTAGCCCACCAGGCTCCTCTGTCCGTGGCATTCTCCAGGCAAGAATACTGGAATAGGGTGCCATTTCCTCCTCCAGGGGAGCTTCCCAAACCAGGGCTGGAACTCATGTCTCTTGTATCTCCTGCATTGCCAGGCGGAATTTTTACCACTAGTGCCACCTGGGAAACCCAACTTGGTCGATGTGTGTGCTGTGTGCTCAGTCGCTCAGTCATGTCCCTGGAGATATTTAATTTACTAAACTGGGGTGAATGAAGGAAAAGCAGTTTGGGGTCTAGTCCAGGGCATATTATGTATGGAATACCAATGAATGCAGATGTTAGACTGATAGTTAATATGAAGATATTAAGCAAAAGAGAAAAGGCTGGAGATAAATATTAAAAGCCAAAGGACTCACTCTAGGAGTAAGTATAATAATGCAGTATTATAAACAAATATTTTTTCAACAAATTTTAATGCCATCAAAAGACTTGCTTAAAACTGCTTTCCAAGTTACTTAGATTATTTTTTGTCTTCACTATCCCTTTCAATGGGTGATCTAATTCATTTATAATAAAGCTAGTTTCCTTTGTTTAAAAAGAAAGAAAGCATGCTTAATAACTGGAAAGAAGAAATGTATAAAATTGTATATACTATATGTGATTAATTACATTTTATGTGCAACATATATGGATATAAATACACAAATAATACATACATTTATTTTTATACAGAAGAAGAAAGGAAATTGACAAATATTGATAGTGACCATCCTGATGGCTACTTTTTTTTTCTTATGCCTTGCAGAGGTTTTCAAATGTACTACAACTAATTATGTGTTTCTTTAATGAGATTTTTTTTTCAAAGATAAGCTGTATTCAGAAATGTAATGTGACTGAAATATGGGTGTGAAAAAAGACTGAAAAACAAAGGTAACTCTAACTGGTCTAACTTGCTAAACAAAGCAATTTCTTTTTCATCCTATATGCAACAGGGAATACTAAAAGCCTTGAAAAATGGAAGCAGGATGATTACCTCATGGAATTTAGTTAGCTATTTTCCTGACTGTGGAAGTGATACATTCTCATTATAGAGAATAAGAAATAGAGCTACAGGAAATTACACATCCACTGTTAACATTTTTTCAGTATTTCCTCCCAATATTCGATTTTGCACAGATTAAATCAAATTTTAAACAGCTTCCTTTTTAAAATCCACCATAATATGATACATCTTTCACAGTGAATTTGAAAATCCTGAAAGTATAATTTTACTATCTGGCCATAAAGTGGAGATAACATTATTTATTTACCTATCCTTCTACATTTGAATACGTTTTGTCATTCCTGATTTTAAATAAATTCTACATACTGTTTCAGTAAGCATCTTTATCCATAGATTTTCACCAGAACATTTATCAATCCCCAAGTATGCACAGACACTGCAGATGCTAAGAAAGCCAAGCTGAACGCCGTCTCCTGCTCTCCACCTGGTCCTAGAGCTGCGCCTGGCTCCTGACATGCAATAATGCCATCTGCCCAGTAGAGGGAACTCTCCGCATATTTAAGTCTGTCTCCTAGCAAACTGGCCAAGTCAGCCATGAGAAATGTTTTCTTAGCTGGACGGTGCAGTTCAATCCCATTGCCTCTCATTTCAGGCTTCCAGTGCCCGTGTAACCGACGTTATTCTGCTAACCTAGTAAGTAGCTCTTTTGACACTAACCAGTCCAGTCGACTTTGATGCTGCATCTGAGATGTTCTGGGAGCCAGTCGCAAGCCCTCAAGTGCCCTCTGAAGCATTCTGTCCATAAGACATTTGAGCTTTCTGGAACCACAAGTTTCCATTCATCTATTCTGCCACCATTTCATTTCCAGTGTCGAGCTTGGTGCCTGATACTTCATGTTGCTGTTAGTCGCTAAGCCATGTCCAACTCTTTGCGACCCCATGGACGGTAGCCCGACAGGCTCCTCTGTCCCTGGGATTTTTCAGGCGAGAATGCTGGAGTGGGTTGCCACTTCCTACTCCAGGGGATCTTCCTGACCCAGGGATCAAACTCACATCTCCTGCATAGCAGGCAGATTCTTTCCACTTCGCCACCTGGGAAGCCCTTCTGGTACTTATTGGACATGTTCAGTTCAGTTCAGTTCAGTCGCTCAGTCGTGTCCGACTCTTTGCGGACATGTACTGTATTGTATTGGACATGTATTGGACATGTAATGAGCATTATTATGTGAAGGACTGAACCAATCTTCGGGTGACCAGAGTGGCTTGACAAGAACCATAGCTTCCCTTGAGTTCCTGGAGGTTAGTCCTTGAAGTCGAGTCAGTTGACTCTTCCCACAATATTGAATCTGCTGCTTGTTCCACCCCGAGCAAAGGACAGGTTCCCCTCTGCAGCCTTGTTTCCATATTTCCTCTGATGGACAACTCTACCTGCTTTGAACACAAGGGCGTGTGAACAAATGCAGTCAGCTTGTTGATTAGTCACTGGGTACATCACACTCCTGTAACCTGAGAAGTATTTTTATAATGCAAAAGCCACACAGTGAAAGCCATCTAAAGATATTTTTAATGCAAATGTTTATCACAGTCTTCTGCTAGTGCAGGAGACACGAGATTAATCCCTCTCCAGGCAGATCCCACATGCCGCAGAGTAAATTAAGCCTGTGTGCCACAACTACTGAGCCTCTGCTCTAGAGCCCATGAGCCGCAACTACTGAAGCTCACTCGTCCTGGAGCCTGGACTCAGCAACACAATTAGCCCCCCACTCACCGCAACTAAGGAAAGCCTGCTCAGCAACCAAGACACAGCACGGCCAAATATAAATTAATAAGTACAATTTTTTTTAAACTAAAAATCATGCAGGTGATTCTGGCGGGTGTGAGTATACACACACCTACACACACACACACACACACACACACACACACACACTGGCACACACCCCATGCCACTCCCATCCCCAGCATTCTGAGAGCAACTACAATGGACTAGCTGTTCTATACCTTGGATGCACATCAAAATCACCCAGAGACATTTTTAAATAAATTATGTTGATGCCCAACCCAAACCTCAAACAAATTAAATCAAATCTCTCAGAAAGAGGCTTGGGCCTCAGGGATTTACTTGTGCAGCCTCGACTGAGATTCCCGATGCTGCAGACTCTTGGAGAAGCTAGTTAAGGGTCACCCTAGCCCTGTCCTGCATACAGAACCTTCCAATTCAATGTGAGCAACAAGGAGATTACCACACAATGACCACACCCGAAGGGGCCCAGAGTGCAGCCAGTCTCTGGCCCCAGTGGGCTTAGATTTATCACTTGATATGTTACTTCTGGTCTTGGAGACTTAGTTTTTCATCTACGAAACTAGAATACTTATAACACAGAGATGGTAAAAGGACCAAATAAAACAGTGAGGTGAATTATTTGTAAATTGTAAACAGCTATGAATATGGAAAGGAGTATTATGGGAAAATATCACATAAATATTTTTAGATAATTTTTAAAGTAAGTTTTTAAATTAGTTCTGTCTTGGGACTTCCTGACAGCCCAGTAGTTAAAAGAGTGCCTGTATCCACTGCAGAGTGCCCTGGTTCAGTCCCTGATCAGGGGAACTATAATCCCATATACTGTGCAGCACGGTCAAGATAAATCAATAAGTTTTCAAAAAAAAAAAAAAAAAACCCTGAATTTTTTAAAAATTAGTTCAGTCTTGAAATTGACTTAGTATCTATCATAGCATTTGTCAGAAGATTCCTATTTCTTTAGTGTTTCAAGACTGTTGCCCAGCGTCCACAGCCTTCTCTTATCTCTTTCTTCCTCGGACAATTGCATTCCCAACTGCTACAACAGTCATTGACATCACATCACCAAAAAGTCAGAGTATCTCTCACCACTGTTTTCATTCAGTTATTTTACATCATCACAAACTCCCATTATTTTCCTTTATGATATTTTCTATCAATAGGATGCTAACAGTGATTGAAGTCCTTTATTCCAGTAGCAGGCTTTTGAAGTCCCAAAGTAGAGTCTTTTCTGGTGCAGTTTCAAGCATCACCAACAAGCCATTCAGAAAGCTGTTTCTGAGCAATGATCTGCCTTTGACTTCACAAACAGTGCCCTTTGGAGATATCAAACCACAAGCAGAGTTGTTAAGAAACTCTGAATAGCTTCCCCACCAAGCTCACAGGCTATATTTGTCTTAAATAAGTCAACTAGACTTAATTTTGAGATGTGCCATTAACCTAGACACTAATGAAACCAGCATTGGAAATGCTTCCGTATGTCACACAGATTTTTTTTTTCCCTAAATGGTGACTGTAGGTAAGATTTTTGGCCCTGATTTTCCTTAGTGGCAGATCAATAAAATTATACAAACTATGGAGGTGTGATGAAAAAAACGAAGACAGCTGGTTGTGAGTCTGAAACTGGGCAGTAAAGAGAAAGCTCAGTATGAATGAAAGACATTGATGACAAGAAGGAGAACTCACTGTATGTATTTGACACAATCCTACAATGAAGCAAGTAACCCCTCATTTCAACCCCCAAACCCCAACTCATGCTCTATCTACAAAGAAAAAAGCAAATGAATGGTTAAAGAATTATCTAATTAGAATGGGATGAGCAGATAAGATTTTTGTTATCAATTATATTTAAGGTTTTGGTCTCCTCATAGTTTGAAGATAGTGGTTTTTCTGTGTTTATTTGTATGAATATATTCAGCCAGAGCCATCCAACTTTCCAATGTTGTGATTAAATCAAAGAAAGTAAATCCATTTGGAAAACAGAAAAAATCTTTGAAATCTAATTGAGTCTACTGTTCAGACTGAGACAGAATATAGTCATATAAGTAAGAGTCAGTTCAAATTTAAGAAATAATCGTCAATAAAATAAAAAGTTTCAACCCTACTGAATAAACAGGAAGATTAAAATGCAAGTAGTCCTATTTTACATGAAAGACTTTTTACTTAGATTTGTGGTGTTGATGGTCTAGGTCAAGGGAATTTTCTTCCTGCAGGGAGAATGGATCTGCTGGAGGTCAAGATATACCACACAGTTTTATACTCTTTACAACTCCTGGTACAATTGTTCTTCATATAAGCTTCACATCAGAATTTCCTGGTGATTTTTTTTTAATAAAGTAAAAACCGTGTCTTTGTGTCTACCCAACTACGCCTCCAGGTCTGAACATCGGTTCTTATTTTCTGTTTTTCACTTTCCGATGTGATTCTCAGTTTCTGAGAACAACTATTCAGCCATTTTTTCAGCTGAATTTGAGCAAAATGTGGTGGAAGAGTCGTGACTGGGAATCAAGAAAGCTGGATTCTCGTTTAGGCTCAAATGCTAAGAAGCAAAGCACCTTTGAGAAGACCAGAACTTTGCTATGCCTCATTTCTTTATCTCTGAATTTACAGAGTTGGTCTAAATAAAATATATGAAGACTGCTTCCAGCTCTCAATTTTCATTGTTCTGTTCAATAAATCAGACTTTTTACAAATTCAGATTTGTCTTTCCTTGATCAGTGTGACTCAGGAGAATGTGGAATAATCTTTGAACTAGGACTGAGGCTCAATTTTACTCAAGCCTGTGTCTCCAGTTCTTACCACGGTACCTGGCATGGAACTGATCCAATAAATACTTGACAGTATTTATTGCCATCAATGGTGGAGCTTGTATTTGTTGCAAAATGAGCAGACTGGTATTAGAGGATATATTTACAAGAGCTGTAGATGAATGGACATAGTAGATAAATATAATTCCAAACATTTAGCACCTTCTTTCTGACTTTTATCCACCGCATACATGCAAGCAGTTTTCAGTCACATACTGCACTTTGTGTTCTCACACTGCAACTCAGAAGACCAAAAAAAAAAAAAGTGGTGTTTAAAATAAAGCCCCACCTCTGGAATTAGAAGACGGGTATTTGGATGTTTAAATTCCGTTTTCTGGGTGAGTGACTTTGAACCCACGATGTAAAATTTCCATTTTTTCCTGTATAAACTGAGATCAGATTACCCAGAATCTTTTTTTTTCCCCTAGTGATCCTGTGATTTGGAGAATAAGCAAGATGAAGCTAACCACAGCTTTCTTGTCCAACATTTTTATCTCAAAGCAGCTAGGAAGGTGATCAAAAACTAGATGGAAGAAGCCATGCTAAGATTAAGAAGAGTGTGTGGGTGGTTTTTTTTCCCCCTAAATAATAAGTAACAGACTTAGAAAATATGAAAGATGTCAAGAAGTTGATTACTCAGGCTCTCTTTCACATGAGGAGACTAGAACTTGGCAGATCATTCCCCGTTCTTGTTGACATAGATGCTCTGGGGTAGACTGCCTTGTACTCAGTATTCTGACCCCAAATCTGCCTTTATGCCGAGGAAGTGTTTATTAACTGACAGACATGTCTTTAGTGAGGTCTAAGAAGAAACCTTATCTTTATTAAGCTAGGACTAGACCACAAATTTTAATTAGAAAAAATAGGAAGCAAAGTATCAAATATGATCTCAGGGACTTCCCTGGTGGTCCAGTGGCTAAGATTCCCTGCTCATAATGCAGGGGGTCTGGGTTCAATCCCTGGTCAGGGAACTAGATCCAACATGCAGCAACAAAGATCAAACATCCCACATACCATAACCAGGACCCAGAGCAGTCAAATAAATAAGCAAAATATTTTTAAAATATGACACTCAGATTTTAAGCAAGAGTGATCAAAGAAGTGATGGTGGCATGAACAAATAAAAGAGTATTTGGTTTCAGATAGTTGAAAGTTACTGGCCAGATCATCTTATATGGGTCTTAAATAGTTGACGGTTGAGATCAAGTACTGAGAATCCATCCATGTATCTATAAAGATGTAAAAACTCTGTTCTGTTCAGTTCAGTTCAGTTGCTCAGTCGTGTCCAACTCTTGGGGACCCCATGAATCACAGCACGCCAGGCCTCCCTGTCCATCACCCACTCCCAGAGTTTACTCAAACTCATGTCCATCCAGCCATCTCATCCTCTGTCGTCTCCTTCTCCTCCTGCCCTAGTCCTTCCCACCATCAGAGTCTTTTCCAATGAGTCAACTCTTCACATGTGGTGGCTAAAGTATTGGAGTTTCAGCTTTAGCATCATTCTTTCCAATGAACACCCAGGACTGATCTCCTTTAGAATGGACTGGTTGGATCTCCTTGCAGTCCAAGGGACTCTCGAGAGTCTTCTCCAACACCACAGTTCAAAAGCATCAATTCTTCGGCCCTCAGCTTTCTTCACTGTCCAACTCTCACATCCATACCTGACCACTAGAAAAACCATAGCTCTGACTAGACGGGCCTTTGTTGTCAAAGTAATGTCTCTGCTTTTAATATGCTATGTAGGTTGTCATAACTTTCCTTCCAAGGAGTAAGCGTCTTCATAAACCAGCTGGAAGCCCCACACACTTTTTCCCAGCCCACTCTCAAAACTGTCCCTAATCACAATTCCCACATTTGATAATATCATTTAATCCAGACAGAAGACTTAGAAAGAGGCTGAGGCTTTAGTTACTTAAGAATGCATTATGGCACTACCCAGATTGGTGTGACCTGAAGGAATTGGAGGAATCAGCGTGAAAACCCATGTTTTCCAGAAAGAATGTGCTTTCCAATTCCAGCTCTGTGGTTCATTAACTAGAAAGCACTTTCTAAAACCTGGTTATTTTAGCCTATAAAATGAGAACAATACTGAGCTTACAGTGTCATTTGGAGGGTTAAAACTAATGTACGTAACAGAATTTACCTTCCTATAGCATTGCTCCTAACTACTGAGCACTCCACCTGCCATTGTTTTAAAGTCTGTCTCCACTGTGGTTTCTCCAGATACTAGCCTGGTCTCATTTGTTTCTGATTTTCTAAGAAAGACCACAGTGAAAATGGGGTAACAGTTGCTTTAAACTGTAAGAGGGCTCTGTATGAAGTCATTCTCACACTCTGAGGCAAGCCTTTATTTATCATCAGAAATTTGTCTGACAATATTCAGATCCAAGCTGGACACATTTCTAACTCTACACCCTGAGACCTGTGAGGCGTGTTCACAACTCCTAGCCCAGGTTTTAATCATTGTAGAACCCCATAGCATGATCATGGATTAGTCGAATGAATGAATGAACACATCTTTGTGAGGCAGTTTAGGAAGACCAAATTGATCAAAATCATTTAAGAGATGGTTTGAGCAGTAATGTGGGCCAAGGTACCAGTAATCATGGGCTAATGATGCGATTCTTCTTTATTTTACATACCTAGTCAGTACCAGGCAAAGAAACAGTCTAAAGCATTGGAAGAATTGAGGAAATTTTTAATTGTGAGAACTATAGTTTATCCCAGAAGAATTTACAAAGTGGAACGAGAGGAACTGTACACTAAAGAAAATACTTATCTTATGGGAGAATTATTATAAACTGTGTGGGAAATAGTGGGATAAATAACAAATAACTCATAATATTGTATTTCTGAACCTTTCATTCTATTCCAAAAAAAAAAAAAGGTATCAGTATTTCTGGGCATGATTTTCTACATTTCCATTTTTAAGGAGGTATTTAACATTAACCCAAGACATATTCCTGCATTTTTAGTAGCCTTTTATTCAACCACTTAAGAAAACACTTTGTTTTAACTCAATTGGATTCTCCTCTTGATAGGGTTTTTCAAGCAAGCTAATTTCCTTCTACTTAAAATCATTTTGTCTCAGTCATGCCTGGATTCAGTTAATCTTTCAAAGAAATTTTCAAGTTCAGACTCTACCATTTTGTTCCATCAGTGGGATAGATCACTACCAATTAGAGGCTAACAAAAATAAGGTCTAAAAAATACTTTCACAAATACGGCTTATAAAAGCACTGTCACTGACAAATCTGAGTGCTTCAAATCACTTTTGAAATATAAAATGCGAGATAAATACTTAATTAAAAAATGACATGTGACACAGTTGCTATTTTTACTACCTGTCTAACAAGAGCCCACGCATGCTCTTCTAAAATAACTGAATTTGAAACCAAAAGAAATTGAAGCCAAGATATGGAGTGCTGCACTTAGATTTCAGAGGCAATGCATATTCAGACCCCCTTGAAATGGTTCTTGACATCCAAGAATGGAGCATATCCCTTAGGGGAAAAAAGAAAAAGAAGGAGATGTCCACTAGGTCTTTGGAAGACCTCCCTCTTAGATCTTCTTTGAAAACCAAAGGTTCCACCTCCCGACAAGGATCTCCAGCAAGCATCATCACCAAAGGGCTTTTCTTCCCTTTTCTCCCCTTCTATGCAAATTTACTTCAAGTAGATACAGTGCCTACTAAGCAGCAAGCAGAAATCAAAAGGGCAATCGATGAAATTAATGATCAATCGCCTGTAGTGCCCAGCATGGAGTATAGGCGTCACCTCAAGATAAGAATTCTCCTTTGGGAGCCAAAAGGTCAAAATCAATCATTTTCTACATATTGATTAAAAAGAGATCAATGGGAAAAAATAAGCTCTTTTTTTTCTCCCCTCACTGTCCCCCGAGTCTGTCATCTGATCACCAAACATTAATTGGCCACTGAGTCTATATATAAAATGCCAAAACACATAAGCATCCTTGCCTTTTATGTTTGTTTTAGTAGCTCAGTAGTGTCCAACTCTGTGCCACCCCATAGACTGTAGTTCACTAGGTTCCTCTGACCATGGGATTCTCCAGGCAAGAATACTGGAGTGGGTTGCCATTCCCTTCTCCAAGGGATCTTCCTGACCAGGGATCAAACCCAGGAATCCTGCATTGCAGGTAGATTCCTTACGATCTGAGACACTGGGAAAGTCCATCCTTGTCATTAGTCCTAGTTAAAATTTGCCTTATAAAGGTGATGTGGCTGTACACTATCTTCATAAATATAGGAGATAAGCAGAAGTGTGGAAAGAAGCCAGGGGTTCCAGTGCTGCCGGCTGTCATTATTACAGTCCAGGCACCTGAAATGACCATGACTCCTGGCTGCTGCCATCTTGATTTTGATTTTGCTCGACCTACACTCTGGACCTAAGGAAGGCTTTCCCAAGTGAACATCCTAGGAGGATTCTCCCCAGGAGACCAGGTGGCCAAAACTTAAGCAAACCTAATGAAGTTGCCAATCAAAAGGCCAGGAAACAACAAGGGTCAAAATCCTGTTTCCTCTGAGCCTAGGAAATCTTAACTCTGATGCTTTCTTTGATTTCATTTAAATCAATGTGTCTATTTATAAAGCTTGTTACTGCTCTGTTACTGTTACTTGTTATTGTTCTACAGGGTTAGGGACTGAGAGTGGTGAAACATAAAGTAGCATTAAGAAGCAGTCTTTGGTTTCTGCCATACATCCACATGAATCAGCAATGCAATATTGTAAAGCAATTATCCTTCAATAAAAAAAATTCTTGAGTAAATTTGAATCAAAAAAAAAAAAGTCTGTGGGAACTTCCCTAGTGATCCAGTGGCTAAGACTTCACCTTCCAATGCAGACAGAGCAGGTTCAATCCCTGGTCAAGGAGCTAAAATCCCATGTGCTTCGAGTCCAAAAACAAAACATAAAACAGAAGCAATATTGTAACAAATTCAATAAAGATGTTTTTTAATGGTCCACATCAAAAAAACTTAAAAACAGTTTTTAAAGTAATCTTTGACTTTAGAAACTGAAAGTTTCCGTGCAGGAACAAGATTTATCCACCAGTTTAATGTAAAACTTAAACTTCCCTTGTGGCTCAGCTGGTAAAGAATCCACCTGTAATGCAGGAGACCTGGGTTCAATACCTGGATTGGGAAGAATCCTGGAGAAAGGAAAGGCTACCCACTCCAGTATTCAGCCTGGAGAATTCCATGGACTGTATAGTCCACAGGGTCGCAAAGAGTTGGACATGACTGAGCGAATTTCACTTTCACTTTCACTTTCTTTAACGTAAAACAACAGGAACCAGGACAATCACTAAATCCTGCCACACCAACTGTAGTGCTGGAAGAACTTAAAAGAGAGAAGAGAGGAAGTAATGAAGTCTTCACGAAGAGGTAGAGACTGAGCTGTGTTCTAACAAATAGAATTTGGATAGGAGCTGAGTCTTTACCGTCTGAGCCCAGGTGGTACTAGTGGTAAAGAACCTGCCTGCCAATGCTGGAGACATAAGAGATCCCTGGGTCAGGAAGATCCCTTGGTGCATGAAGTAGAACCCATTCCAGTACTGTTGCCTGGAGAAGCCCAAGGACAGAGACGCAGGTGAGCTATACCCCTAAGAGTGGCAAAGAGGTGGACATGACCAAAGCCACTTAATATAGACACAAACAGAAG
The DNA here is from genome assembly GCA_917880005.1 of Nanger dama. Classification (NCBI taxonomy): domain Eukaryota; kingdom Metazoa; phylum Chordata; class Mammalia; order Artiodactyla; family Bovidae; genus Nanger; species Nanger dama. The sequence goes on along the minus strand of CAKJTW010000078.1, from coordinate 2,606,187 downwards.
CTGAGTCATGGATGAAACATTCAGGAAGAACAGAATATCATCACAGGGGAATTCTAAGCATGATACCCTCTGAATGCCCTCTAATTCAGTAAAATCTCACTTAAAAAAAATGATATTCCTCTTATTTTATTTTTAAATATTTATTTATTTATTGACTGCACTGAGTCTTAGTTGCAATATGTGAGCTCTTTAGTTCTGGCATGTAGATCTAGTTCCCTGACCAGGGTTTAAACCTGCGTCCCCTGCATTGGGAGCTCAGAGTCTTAGCCACTGAGCCACCAGGGAAGACCTGAAATCTCACTTTTGGAACCGTGAAGTGGTGGAGAACACTTTGCTTTGGCATCAGATAGATGTATTTCCAACCCCAGACCTGCCAGTATGAGCCCTTTGAGCTTGGCTAAATTGTGAAACATCTGTGAAGCTCTGTTTTTCTTATGTGGTGTAATGTTATTAATATCTACCTTGCAGAGCTATTGAGATAATAAAATAAGGTGTGTACTGAGCTAGCTCATAGAAGAAGTGCAAACGGCATAGTTTACTTTCACCTTCAGAGCACACAAACAGTTCTAACTGTAGCACAGAGTGTTATTTATCCACTAAATCTCTTTCTTCAATAGTAATAGAGACATAGCATGGGCATCCTCAGACTGTACTTGCCAGCAACCCTGGCAGCTTCTATATTTTTAAAGTTTTTAATATTAATTTATTTGGCTGCAATGGGTCTTAGCTGCAGCACGCAGGCTTTGTTGCTCTTTGGTATGTGGGATCTTAGATCCCCAACCAGAAAATGAACCCTGTTCCCCTGCATTGCAAGGTAGATTCTTAACCACTGGACCATCAGGGAAGCCTCCAACAGTTTCCTGATCTGTGTGACTTTGTGGCATGTAAATGCACTAAAAGCAGAAGGCTTTGTGTCTCTTCTAGGCCTGGACTTGAAAAGATCCTGTCACTTTTTCCTCTTCCTGTGATGTAGATGGATTTGCTGAAAATCAGTTCAGACCATGCAAACAAGGACCTTAGGATGTAGCAAAGAAACAGGTTGCCAGGAACCCAGAAACACCTCACTCCCCGACAAAGTGACTATGTGGAGAACAGGCTACCTAACTTCCAGGATCAGTACAGAAAAGAGGAACAATCTTCTTTGCCCTTTTAGTCACTCTCCTCTTGAATCTCTTATTACATCAGCTTAGCCTTTTCATCTAACTAATGCGAGACCTCATTTAACCTTTGAAAAAAGTAGTCTCTTTTTAGGTAGATCAGATATTATCCCCCATTTGACAGAGGAACAAACTAAACCCAAGGAAGGCCAGGCCATCTGACACATCAGTGTCACTGATTCCCAGAGCCTTAGTCTGGGAAAGTTGCATGTGACAACTTTATCACTTCTATTGCCTGAGGTTTCGAACAGAAGAACCATTTAGATTTAGGTGTTGATGAAAGCTTGACAACGTTGAATATTACATTTCAAATATAGAATCAGGAAACTAGATTTTAAATTAAGCAGCACAGTGCAAGCAGTTTTCTTAATTATTGCTATTATACATGTGTTGCTACTGCAAAATTTCAAGAAGCACTGGAAGATGTAATTGCCACACAGAGGTCTGGAATCCAGGGCAGAAATGTTTGGCATTGAGGGTATTTACACCCATAATGTAATTAAACAGGAGAAACAAGAGGCAATTTGCATTCAGATTTACACATCACGAGATTTTTTTTTCTGATTACAAAAAAAAAAAAATAAGCTTTGACAAGCATAGGAGGTTTCTGGGTGTTCTGACAATTAGTATTTTAGACAAATGACACAGGGAAAGAGGACTTTCTCGTCCTTTACTGGAGCCTTTGCAGTTTGGCAAGAAAATAAATAATAAGCTGTCTGTCAGATATTTTAATATGAAGTATGCTGTGATAAATAACTCTTCACCCCCACATTATTTTTGCTCATATATATTTATAAGATTTCTCTAATTCTCACCTATTGATAAGATCTTCCTATAAATCAAAGATTTGAAAGGCATAAATGAAAACACTCAGGATAGATAAAAATTCAAGCATTAGATGGCAAAGAAATTAGGACTTAGGGTAACTTTTTCAGTTTATTGATTATATCAAAAAACTTTATTGTATTTAAAGAAGTACCTCAAATATCTCAGTCAGGTATTTCAGTTCAGTATGTCTCACTCTCCTGTTTAAAAAAAAAGAAAAGAAAGGAAGCAGAAAGAAAAGTATAGTATTATCTCACTTAGCTGATGAAAATATAAAGTAAGGTATTTACAGAAGTGTGCCCAGCATACAATAGGAGATCAGTAAATACTTGCTATTCTCTAAGCCAGGCTTTAGCAATACGTGAACCGTGAATTTCAGATGTTCAACTGGTTTTAGAAAAGGCAGAGGAACCAGAGATAAAATTGCCAACATCCACTGGATCATGGAAAAAAGCAAGAGAGTTCCAGAAAAACATCTATTTCTGCTTTATTGACTATGCCAAAGCCTTTGACTATGTGGATCACAATAAACTGTGGACAATTCTTCAAGAGATGGGAATACCAGACCACCTGGCCTGCCTCTTGAGAAACCTATATGCAGGTCAGGAAGCAACAGTTAGAACTGGACATGGAACAACAGACTGGTTCCAAATAGGAAAAGGAGTACGTCAAGGCTGTATATTGTCACCCTGCTTATTTAACTTATATGCAGAGTACATCATGAGAAACACTGGGCTGGAAGAAGCACAAGCTGGAATCAAGATTGCAGGGAGAAATATCAATCACCTCAGATATGCAAATGATACCACCCTTATGGCAGAAAATGAAGAGGAGCTAAAAAGCCTCTTGATGAAAGTGAAAGAAGAAAGCGAAAAAGTTGGCCTAAAGCTCAACATTCAGAAAATAGAGATCATGGCATCCAGTCCCATCACTTCATGGAAAATAGATGGGGAAACAGTGGAAACAGTGGCTGAGTTTATTTTTGGGAGGCACCAAAATCACTGTAGATGGTGATTGCAGCCATGAAATTAAAAAACACTTACTCCTTGGAAGGAAAGTTATGACCAACCTAGACAACGTATTTAAAAGCAGAGACATTACTTTGCCAACAAATGTCCGTCTAGTCAAGGCTATGGTTTTTCCAGTGGTCATGTATGGATGTGAGAGTCGGACAGGGAAGAAAGCTGAGTCCCAAAGAATTGATGCTTTTGAACTGTGGTGTTGGAGAAGACTCTTGAGAGTCCCTTAGACTGCTAGAAGATCCAACCAGTCCATCCTAAAGGAGATCAGTCCTGCGTGTTCATTGGAAGGACTGATGTTGAAGCTGAAACTCCAATACTTTGGCCACCTCATGTGAAGAGTTGACTCATTGGAAAATACCCTAATGCTCGGAACGATTGGAGGCAGGAGGAGAAGGGGACAACAGAGGATGAGATGGCTGGATGGCATCACTGACTCAAAGGACATGAGTTTGAGTAAACTAGGAGTTAGCATGCTGTGATTCATGGGGTCACAAAGAGTCGGACACTACTGAGCGACTGAACTGAAATAGTTGCTATGCTATTAAAGCCAAAACATAGGAAAATCACATTTTGAATCATAACTAGCATTTATTGTGCACTGCTGCTGCTGCTACTGCTGCTAAGTCGCTTCAGTCGTGTCTGACTCTGTGCGACCCCCTAGACGGCAGCCCACCAGGCTCCCTCGTCCATGGGATTCTCCAGGCAAGAACATTGAGTGGGTTGCCATGTCCTTCTCCAATGCATGAAAGTGAAAGTGAAGACACTAAGTCGTGTCCAACTCTTAGTGACCCCATGGACTGCAGCCCACCAGGCTCCCTCCACCCATGGGATTTTCCAGGCAAGAATACTGGAGTGGGATGCCATTGCCTTCTTCGTACTGTGCACTACTTGAAGGCAACTCCACAAGAGGGCACTAACGTTGTCTGTACCATATTATAGATGAAGATAATAATGAATGGAAGGAGTTGATGTTTGTCTGAATTCACACAGCTGGAAAGCAGTGAAAGTAGGATTTGAACACTGGGATCCAGACTTTCTAGGTTTTGTAGGTAACTACCAGGCTATATTGGGCTTCCCAGGTGGTGCTAGCGGTAAAGAATCTCCTGCCAATGCAGGAGACATAAGAGATGCAGGTTTGATCCATGGGCCCAGAAGATCCTCTGGAGTAAGAAATGACAACCCACTCCAGTATTCTTACCTGGAGAATCCCATGGACAGAGGAGCCTGGCAGACCATCGTCCATGGGGTTACAAAGAGTCAGACACGACTAAGCACAACACAACGACCAGGCTATATTACATCATCCCATAAAGAGGCTTCCTCTCCTGAACTGAAGTCCACAGGACTTCTGATTTGTCTTTGCCAAATACATCAACTGATGACCATGAGACAAAAGATTTGATCTCTACTCAAGGTTGAACGTTTATTCATGTTCTGTTCATTTGATTAGTCAACATGTAGCTCATACGACTATAAACAGAGAAGGAATGGAAATCAAAAGAAAACAAAACAATAGTAATCTGCCCTGTGTGTGTGTGTGTGTGTGTGTGTGTGTGTTCACTTACCAGGTCGTGTCCAACTCTATGCGACCCCAGGGACTTTAGCCCACCAGGCTCTTCTGTCCATAGGATTCTCCAGGAAAGAATACTGGAGGAAGTTGTCATTACCTACACCATGGGATCTTCCCAACCCAGGGATATAACCCATGAATCTGCCCTGTATGAGCTACTCTGTGTTACCCTCAACAAGGCAGTTCTCTCTGTCTGCTATATCTGTATGCAAGAAACTTGGTGGGGGAAGGGAGGGTACTCCCTGTATCCTGTTAAATATGCTCACATACTCGGTCATTTGAGAAAACAAATGTTTTGGGGTTTTTTTTCTTGACATTGAACTATTTTCCTGAGATTAAATACCCAACAACATTGTGATTGAATAGGTTTATAATCATCTTAGTTCTTTTTACTGCCAAACCCAATGAGCTAAAACACATCAGTGTTTGCAACTCCCTGCTACCCAGGGAAAAATTCCTGCCTCTCTGACAAGTCTTTAAACTCTTCCTGGAATGGTTACATGACACACTTGTCTTTAACCTTTCCTAGTACATGGGGAACACACACTCCATGCCCGGCACCATGAAAAGCACTGTGGAGGTGAAGTTAGTCATCACCGTTATAGTAGTAGGAATAACCATCACTGACTAATCACTGCCAAAGGCACTGGGCATTTTAGATATGCTATTTCATTTAAGTCTCAAAACCACATTATGAAGTAGGTACCATTATTATTGGGTTTTCCTGGTGGCTCAGAAGGTAAAGAATGCAACTGCAATGAGAGAGATGTGGGTTCGATCCCTGGGTTGGAAAGATCCTCTGGAGAAGAAAATGGCAACCCACTCCAGTATTCTTGCCTGGGAAATCCCAAGGACAGAGGGCCTGGTGAGCTACAGTCCATGGGGTCACAAGGGGTCAGACATGACTGAGCAACTTTCACGTTTCACCATTATTATTGCTGTTTTACAAATAAAGAAAATGAGACATGGTATGGACTGTTTGCCCATAGAGAGTAGGTGTTCCCTTCTAGACGAGGAAATTCAAACACCTAGAAGGTTCTTCATGCAATAGCTTCACAGACACCCCAGATTCAGCATGTACAGCAGGAGAGACAGAGTGTGAGGAGAAGGAATTGTGAGAGGAAACAGAGATCAGAGAGGAGAAATATGTGCTGTGGCTGACTCTGAAAATAGGGGAAGGGGCCATGCATCCAAGAACATAAAAGCCTCTAGAAGCTGGAGAAGGCAAGGAAATAGATTCTCCCTAGAGCTACCAGAGGAGCTTCCCAGGTGGTACAGTGGTGAAGAATCCGCCCACAATGCAAGGTTTGATCCCTGGGGCAGGAAGATCCCCTGGAGAAGAAAATGGCAACCTATTCCAGTAACCTTGCCTGAAGAATCCCATGGATGGAGGAAACTGGCAGGCTGCAGTCCATGGGACCGCAAAGACTTGGACTCGACTGAGCATACACACACACACACACACACAGACACCAGAAGGCACGTTGTCCAGTCAACCCCTTGATTTTAGTCCACTGAGAATGAATTTAGACTTCTGACCTCCAGAACCATGAGATAATAAATCTGTGTTATTTTCCGCCACCAGGTTTGTGGCAATTTGTGGGAGCAGCCGTGGCAAATGAGATCAGAGGATGACCTCACCCTTCGTCTGTTCCTCCAGATCTTGTGCTGTCATTGTCCCTGCCTCTTCTCACTCCCCCTTTCTGAACTGACACCCTTCTCCAGTCTCATCTGAATGATCGCTACAGCTTGCAAACAGATTTTCCTTCTTCCAGTCCTGTTTCATCCTCTAAACTATTCTGCTCATGTTTGGCCACGCGATTTGTCTAAAATTTTTCTTAAGTGCTTCACTGACTCTAACTAGCTTTACGTAAAATGCAAAGGTCTCATCACTGCATACTTTTGGTCTGCCTTCTGCTTCAACCTCCAGCTCAGGCTACTTGTCCGTGATCTTGTCCACCTTGCCTCTTTGTCCTCTTTCTTTTTAAATTTAAAAAAAAAATTGTTTTGGGCAACACTGTGCAGTATATGGGATCTTAGTTCCCTGACCAGGGATTGAACCTACACCCCCCTGCCTTAGAAGCACAGAGTCTTAACCACTGGACCACCAACCAAGTAACTCCATATAGCCTCTTTCTATCCTAGATTACCTGTTCCCCTCTTTCCTGCCTGGACTGTATCTGCCTTTCTCCAGGCTGTGTTATACAGCTCTCTCTCTCTATCCAGGTTGCATTCCCTCCCCTCCAGCCAAAGTTGTAGGCTCCCTCTAATTCTACTCAGTTTGTTGAGCGCACTGATCCTGCCCTCATTCCAGTGCCTTTGGTAGCTTGTCTCCCCTTCTTTCTCTAAGCACTCCTTATACCTCCAAACTCACCTCAGGTGTCACCTCCTCCAGAAAGCTCTCCCTGAGGCTCTTCGAACCTTATCACCAATTGGTTTAGTTGCTCATCCTCTCATGTTCCTGTGATACACTTTGTTTCTCTCCACTTTGTTTATCTCTAGCATAGCTAAGGCCTTACCTGGTAGCTCAGATGGTAAAGAATACACCTGCAATGTTCGATCCTTGGGTTGGGAAGATCCCTTGGAGAAGGAAATGTCTACCCACTCCAGTATCCTTGCTTGGGGAATTCCATGGACCAAGGAATCTAGCAGGCTGCAGTCCCTGGGGTTGCAGAGTCAGACCCTCCTGAGTGGCTTTCACTCACTCACTCAGCATAGCTAAAGATAGGGGTCCCACAGTTACCCCATGGTAACTGTCTTCATGTGCCTGAATTCTCCACTGGAATGCATTCATCCATGAATCCCCTGATGGTCCAGTGGTTAGGACTCTGCCTTCCATGCAGACAGATCACAGGTTCGATCCGTTGTTGGGGAACTAAGATCCCACATGCCACTCAACAAAACAAAAACAAACAAAAAAGAATATGTTTGGGACTCCCTAGTGGTCCAGTGGCTAAAAATTCACACTTCCAGTGTGTAAGGGGGTCCAGGTTTGAGCTCTGGTCGAGGAACTAGACCTGCATGCTGCAGCGAATGATTCCATGTGCCACAACCAAGACCTGGTGCAGACAAACAAACAAACAAACTTTTTTAAAGGATATGTTTATCCAAGCTAGAGTTTTGTCTTTCATATCACTCTCTAATGTCCAACACAGTGCCTGGTATTGAAGAGACTGGTGTTTGCTGGAAGTAAGTTTTGGAAAGAAAAAAAAATGTAGAACTTCATTTACTCATTAATGCAATAAACATTGATTTAAGCATCTATTATTGGTAAAATATTGTATGTGTGTGTGCTCAGCTGTATCCAACTAGTTGTGATCCCATGGACTGTAGCTCACCCAGCTCTTTTGTCCATGGGATTTCCCAGGGGAGAATATTGGAGTGGGCTGCCATTTCCTACTCTAGGGATTTTTCTTACCCATGGATTGAACCCATGTCTCTTGTGTCTTCTACACTGGCAGACAGATTCTTTACCACTGCACCACCTAGGAAACCCATACACTGTGAAAAGTCAAAACATTGTGGGGCTTGAAAATACATACAAGACTTGCTATCTACTCCTTGGAATTTTAAGTTTAGTGAGAGAGTTGAGATATTATTTAAATGTCCAGCAGGTGGTAGTACCTAACCAGACCACAAACATAGCCTCAGGAATGGAGAGGAAGAATTCTTCCCTGGAAAAAAATGAAAAGATCTGGAGAAGTGAAAGTTTCCAAGAGCCAAGTCATAGGAGTACAAATGAGACCAGAAACCCAGAAGCAGAAAGCTCTCATTGATGTGGGATCTTCAATAAACACCTAAAGCCTTGATGGATGTAATCATCCACATGTCCTGTGTTAAAGCACACTTATCACTCTTATGAGTTTCAAGAAAACAATAAATTTCCAAAGTATATCAACATGACAGAAGGAAAGGACCATGTAGACTGGCAGAAAGCAAGAGAAAACACAGCAAACTGTATTGAGTCACAGTGGCTAAGGAAGAATTTCATCACTAGGCATTCAGTTCCTAATAATTTTATATAATCTGAATCCAGAAGCTGATTGCTATCATGACTAATGCAAGATACACGTTGTTTCTTTTCAAGGGCAACTTTTGTTTAGGAAAAATGGGAAATAGTTCTCTTCTTTGACCTTATATGATACAGCAGAAGCCAAAGCAGATTTATACAAATGAAAATAAGGGTGAGTGAGCACACTTTATCCCATAAATAACAAAAATGGATTAAGGCTGACTTGTCTCCAGGCAACCTATATAAATACAGTCACATAACCATGATTTTAGTATATGAAATAGATAATCAAGAGATTCACTTAAAATTATTCATGGCTGTCTCTTCACTGATTTAATAGATTTAAAAGCTGCTTCCCTGCCAGCCATTCCATTGTAAATCTTCCCTGATGAAGACTGTGGGGTCAAGCTATTTCTTCTGCTGAAATTCAAATGCTTACTATTAGTTTTCTCAAAGTAGATTTGATCTCAAAAGTTTCACATCTACAAAAAATAGTGAACACATAACAATTAATGATTTTCAATTTAAGCATATGTAAGTATATAGCTATATAGCAAATGAATGATATGATAAATGAATGTATAATACAAATTAAAACTTCTTAAAAACTAAACCAAAAGTGCATGTAAACATGAATGATAGATACTAGATAAAATAATAGATAAATGATTAAGGATACTATCCACCAGATCAAGGACTAGAATGAATGAGCTAAATGTCCTTCAAACTACATAGAAGCAAAGTAACCTAGGGTGAAAAAAAAGACAAGTAATCCGAAGTTTTCATTTTTAATATTTTTAATAAAGTCACAAAGCAAGAAATAATGGTATCTGAAAAATATTAATGTTTCATATTTATATAAATGGGTGGAAAATGCAGCAAAAGAATTCATAGTTTTTTCTAATATGATCTAACAGTAAATAGTTTTAAATGAAAAATTTTAAGATGGACCATATGGATGTTGAAGTAGCATTACACTGCAGTGAGGGTCATCTTTCCTGCAAAGGCCGACATTCAGTGATTCATTCCACATCCAGCTGTGTGTGGCACTTAGCCTCGCTATACCTGTGTGCTCAGTTGCATTTTCCCACAAAATGGAGATATGATGGTGTCACCTCAAAGGGTTGTTGCAATAGTTAAGTGTGATAATCCAGTAAAATCTTGGTACAGTGCTGGCCACCTAGTAAGCATTTAATAAATACCAGTTATTGTTGCTGATGTTGCTAATATCTGCCTACCTTTGATTTTCATTCATGCTGGTGGAGACTGGATTTGATACCCTACTAAAAGAAATTTTTTTTTAATGTTAGCCCTGCTATCGGAAGAGTGGGAGGGAGGCTCTAGAGAGAGGGAATATATGTACGCATAGAGCTGATTCACATTGTTGTACAGCAACACATCATTGTAAAGCTAACACATTGTAACAACTAACACATCATTGTAAAGCTTTATACTCCAATTTTTAAAAGTAAATAAATAAATCTGAGGTCTAGTTTTGGCTCCATCATTTACCAGATATGTAGTCTTGGACGAATCTCTTCATCAGTTTTACCAACTGTAAAATAGAAATAATAATTTATGTTCTACCCTGTCTATCCCTGGTAATCAGGCCAGATGAGATAACATAGTTATGTTTTGCTTCTTTGATGTAAAGTGTTATTCACATATAGAATCTGATGGTGATGTTTATGATGATGGCTTTGGGATTCAGGATGCCATTAGAATACAAAGAATACAGTATTCAGACCTGACAAGGCCAGATTACAGGTCACTATTTCTGACTATCACATTACTGCCTCCAACTTCATGATGACACTTCTCTCAATAAATAAGGAGACAGAAAGGCAGACAGAAAGAAAGAGAAAGAGAGAAATTAATACTCAGACCCAATTAGATATCCTGATCTATTATTATTACTCTTATAATATTAATTGTTATTATTATGTTATCATTCTTGATCTAGATCCTTTCTTAAAGAGGGAAATGAAAGTCAATGTTTAGCCAGAACCCAGATCTCAAGACAGAACAACATTCTTTCCTCTAAAATAGTAAGTTACATATTGAGATACATTTACTTTATAAAGCCGGGTATGAATTCCATAAATAGAAATATCCCCTCTATATTTAAATTACAGAGGGAAAACTAGAAGAAAATACTTCAATTATTATTTCTCTGAATTTTAAATTTCTACAAGTATAAGTTAATTTTAGCCAAAAAGTGAGTTAAAGTATTTTAAAATATTATGAGACTCTTGACAATCTAAGTGAAAAGAGATGCCTGTGACAAGAAGTCCATTTCCTGAGGATAATAAAAGAATACTGCTTTTTTAGAATCACTAAGATCATGGAGAAAGAATCCAGTCCTGGGACAATAAGACTTGTTAGGTGAGGCTTCTTTTTGAATTTATGTCCTGGGCTTAGGTCTTCTCAGAAATTTGTTCAAAGATAACAGATCGTTGATCTACTTCAGTTTTACAAGATTCATTTTAATTAAGAGTTTCTAATAAAAGAATTATGCCTCTTGTTAAGACAAGCCTTGGTAAGCTAGGGATAAAATATACCATAAATATTACACGGCTGCACTGGTGCAAAGTTACATGTGATGCGGGGTTTTAAAAATTCAAGTGCATATTATAAGATCTGCCGTTTGATCGGTAAAGCCAACACTACTCATTAAAAGTATGCTGAAAATGAATGCAACAATGCTATTTCATTAGGCATCTACTTAACTGTATTTTTAGATTCACTTTTAGGAAAGCTACCTCAAATACTTTTTAAAATTCTAAGTCCTTTTCTTCTGGCTTTCACAAAACTGTTTCCCGGTGGTAAGGTGAAGGCATTACACAGCAAAAAAAAAAAAAAAATCAGCAAGCTATATTAAAGCTGAAAACTAAGTCTTTCCCCCATAAAACAAGACATTTTCTGATATAGAATTTCAAAACTGATTAAGCTTATATTTGGAACAACAGAAAGATATAAAATATTTTTAATTTTATAAATACTTAAATTAACTTTTCATAAAAGCAGTTACAGAAATACAAGGCAGTGTTCAAGGAAAAAATGTATATATATTCGTCCAGGAAAACAAAACAAACACCATTTCAGTGCTTACTGTTAGAAAAAGGACCCTGTGTTTTAGATGAAATTGTTTTAATTAAAGACTTTAGGGATATATATGTCCCAATTCTTGGCAAGAAACAGCTTCCTCCTTGAGGATATTTTTATTTTGCTTTCAACATTTCAAATCAAAAAAGACCAAGAGTCCATGCTGCTTTAAGTTTGACATTCCGAGGCTCCAGTAGAAATAAGTATTGTAGTTTTCACTTTGCCTGTGTTCCACCCCAAGGGACTCAATCCCGAGTTTCCTACATCAACAAGCCCTGAAACAATCAGCAAAGCACAATTTATTTTAAAAATTGCTTATCATGGTTCTAGAATCAGATTCCAGGCAAAAGGACAAGATTCAAGACATCATAGCAAATTGGAACAAGGTCCAGATCATCTAGTCTGAAATAGATCCAGCCCACCAATTTCACAGTGGTGTCTTCCATCCGAAGCATCTTGCTTGTTGACCAGTTCTCACATCCTCCTTAAATTTTGGGTCTCAAAAACATATTCTTTAAAATGGAAGGAAATATACAAAGGAGGAAGAAAATGTCCAACTTTTATTTTCCTAACCTTATTTTTGGCCCAAAGAATAAACCCCTTATGCAAAGAATATTTCTCCATTATCATTAGATAAGACGTCACAATAGCTATCTCTTAATTACAAAGTCAACATTTTCATTTTACCTACAGAAGGAACACATAGCATGCTGTGTATTTCTGTATGGAAAGAAATCGATTCAAAATACACTGTAGCTACTGGTACAGCAACCCAGATATAATTTCATTTAAAATGTCTTTTATCTAAATCACATGAAACTTCTTGTTTAGAATAAATTATAAAAGTATTATTGTCAGACTCAACAGTGTTGTAAATTCAAATAACTCCTTATGCTTGTTTTCTCTCTTGTTAATAAATTCAGAAGATTCCATAGCCCTAGTGAATGTCATTAAGGTAAAAAATGCAAAAGTTTACATTTCTTTCTATATAAAATTTTAAGGTAGTCAATGTTCTTCAAAAACATGAGACAAAGAGAGGAAAAAGAATGTCATAACTTTTTCAAAAAAAAGTTTATATACTAAATTCACTGACCAGCATAACCTTCAAGTCACCTTCAGAAAGAGTGATTAAAGTGAAAAGTCTGATGTAAAATAAAACTTTTGCTAAATCTGGAACTGGATCAATCTTTTTAAATTCATTCATTTTTACTGAAGTACGTTGATTTACAATGCTGTGTTAGTTTCAGGTGTACAGCAAAGTGATTCAGTTATATACATATCTATTTTTTCAGATTCTTTCCCCTTATAGGTTATTAGAAAATACTGAGTATAGTTTCTTATGCTCAGAACAGTATCGTTTCCAGCAGGTCCTCAGAACAAGTATTTTTTAAGTCACGGAAATTTTTTCCTTTATAAGGTGACTGTTATAATTCTCTGCATTATCTCATGGCCAGACTGAGCAATACTTCCTGTGACACTGAAGTTACAATTTTAAGCTGCAGACACTAACTGGACTTAGCCTGAGTAGTTAGCCATTATTTCATTTGTATACAAGGCTTTCTTCCTTCTGTCATCAATTAAAAGCTGAACAGTTTCTGAGCCAGCTTAGATACAAGGTAATGCAGGCTAATTGTGAAGTTAGACTTGTGTTCCTTTGTAAATTTCTCTCTGCAGAGTCATCTCATTTTCAAAATCCTGAAAGAAAACTAACAGCAACCGCCTGCCAGTTAACCATTTGCTCTCACTGCAGAAAGCACTTTCAGTGCATGTGAGACAGGAAACTAACAAGGGTTTATATATTTTTAATAAGAAAGTACTAAGTATATAAATAAAGCATAATCACTACACAAGTAGTGCTTAGCTTTATCTGATGACATCTCTCAGATGCCTGGAGACTGGCAGTATTTACAGGACACTGAATTCTCTTTCTTTTATTTTTAATTCATCCCTCTGAAGCCAGAAAATCTTCTTGCAATATTCACCAGTCAGTCCCCTCATTCTGCAGTCACCTGTCTCTGCCAACAGCTTGATATACAGGCTCTCTTTGCTTGAAAGATAACCTCTCTCTTAGCAAACTAGAACACCCTCTCCTCACAGAACCTGCAGTGCTGCAGTTTCACATTAATATGCCAAAAGAAATTCCCTGAATTAACCCATTCTATTTTAAAATACAAAAAGACCAAGAGATCTTATAAAATTAAAAACCTCCTTAAACCCAAGATTTTTCTGATTACTTACTAAGAGGACCTCATCGCTTAATAAAACAAGGACTAGAGAAAGCATGCTGTGAAACAAAATACACTGAAGTCTGGGGTCTCGACTTTTCACAAGCAATGGGTTTGTTCTTAGCAAGCATTTTGCAGGCAGTCACTTATGCCTGTGGTCCCAGCAAGCATGGTTATTAAACTGGCATTCTACACTTCACTTTGTCTTGCAGTATTCTGAACTTTTTACTTTGAATTACCCTCAAAGCACAATGCAAAATAAAGGGACATTTTAACAGTTTTCTGTGTAGGTTTCTTATTTAAGTAAACATGTTTAGAAATATAGATAATCAATAGCAAATCAGTCACTAAAATCTCAATGTAAGAAAAAAAATCTGATTTTATTCAAAGTTATGGTGAATCCGTTTGGGAACTTTCCAATTAATTTGAAATTAACTCAGTGCTTTTCAGTCATGGCAGTTACCTACAGAGACTACTGAACAGAAAGATGACAAAGCAAATGCTTCTGTTCAAACTTATCATAAACTATATTTCCCTGGACTTTTCATCTCAACAGATTTCAAATTCCCCTTTCCAAAAAGTACTTGACCTTCAAATTTCAAGTCCTGTATGTCTTGATTTCCTGCTTCCATCATATGTTAGAAAACTCAGACTTGACTACAAGTATGTTATCTCTGTTACCTGATTTTAAAGAATTTTGTTTTCAAATCTGCAGTCTGTTCTGTGCCAACCCTGCATTGCAGAGAGATCTTTACGTGCGATCCCAGTTTGGCTCCTTCAAACAGAGTCACTACGAACTGGCTTTTAACCGTATTTACTACTATAGAAAGCAGGGAGGAAACCCCCGCCAACCTAACCAGGCCAGCAACGCTGGGCGACAATCCCCAGGGCGGCTGAATCTGCCAGCAAGCCGTGCTGGGCGCTGTCCTTGGTGCTGCCGGCGCCATAGCGAACACAAGCGCCTTACCTTCTGCCCCTGCGGAAGTTGCGGACGTCCCCCAAACGTTAAGCAGAATGCAGCGCCTTATCCCACTTTTATAACAAATAAATACCCCAGCCTATCCGCTTTGTCCCCTTCCCGAAGACTTCAGGCTGACCGTTCCTCAAAGTCTTTTTGTTTTTTTCTCTTCTAGGCCCAACTCGGGGCCTGCGCTCATCTCGGGCTGCTTTAAGACAGGGAGTGGGGGAAGGGGAAGGAGGCAAGGGGCGAAGAGGCTGGAGGAGGGGGCGGGAGGAAGGGGGAGGGGAGGAGGGAGAAGGTGGGGGAAAAGGCTGGGGGAAAAAAGGTCCAGGAGGAAGGGGCTCTGAATGAAGGGAGGAGTGAGTGGAGCTAAAGAAGGCTTAAAGTGGGAGGGCGAAGAGATGCCTAAAACAGGGGGAAGTGATTAAGCACAGAATATGGGTAAAGAAAAAGTAAGAGAGAAAGGGCAAAAAGAAGAGAAAAGTATGAGGATAAGAGTGCAGAAGTAGGAAAAAGAAAGAAAGAAAAAAACAAGTTGGCCAGGGGATCTTTAGAAAAGCTGCCCGAGGCGGGAGAGTGACTAAACAAAGAAAGGACTTTGGGGTGAATATTCCCACCCACGGTGTAAAATGCAATCTGAAGGTGAAGAGAAATGGAGAGGGGGACTCAGGGAAAGACAGGTGGTCTGGCACCGAAAGAAGAGCTGGGGGGAGGGGCCTGGCCCAAGGCAGTGAAGTCCAGGGTCCGATGCGGCGTGGGCCCACGTGGAGCGGGCGCTGAATCACTGCTGGGCTCTCTTCACCCCCCATCCTCCCCCTCCTCTCCCGGCCGGGTGCCCGCAGTCCCCGCCTTCTCGGCCGCCGCCTCCACGGGGCGGGGCCCTGGCCCGGGGACCAGCCGCCGCGGCTATAAATGGGCTGCGGCGAGGCCAGCAGAACGCTGTGACAGCCACACACCCCGAGGCCTCCAAGATGAGCTACACGTTGGACTCGCTGGGCAACCCGTCCGCCTACCGGCGGGTGACCGAAACCCGCTCAAGCTTCAGCCGCATCAGCGGCTCCCCGTCCAGCGGCTTCCGCTCGCAGTCGTGGTCCCGCGGCTCGCCCAGCACCGTGTCCTCCTCCTACAAGCGCAGCGCGCTGGCCCCCGCGCCTCACCTACAGCTCCGCCATGCTCAGCTCGGCCGAGAGCAGCCTCGACTTCAGCCAGTCCTCGTCTCTGCTTAACGGCGGTTCTGGGCCGGGCGGCGACTACAAGCTGTCCCGCTCCAACGAGAAGGAGCAGCTACAGGGGCTGGAACGACCGCTTCGCGGGCTACATCGAGAAGGTCCACTACCTGGAGCAGCAAAACAAGGAGATTGAGGCGGAGATCCAGGCGCTGCGGCAGAAGCAGGCCTCGCACGCCCAGCTGGGCGACGCGTACGACCAGGAAATCCGCGAGCTACGCGCCACCCTGGAGATGGTGAACCACGAGAAGGCTCAGGTACAGCTGGACTCGGACCACCTGGAAGAGGACATCCACCGGCTCAAGGAGCGCTTCGAGGAGGAGGCACGGCTGCGCGACGACACCGAGGCGGCCATCCGCGCGCTGCGCAAAGATATCGAGGAGTCGTCGCTGGTCAAGGTGGAGCTGGACAAGAAGGTGCAGTCGCTGCAGGATGAGGTGGCCTTCCTGCGGAGCAATCACGAGGAGGAGGTGGCCGACCTGCTGGCCCAGATCCAAGCGTCACACATCACCGTGGAGCGCAAAGACTACCTGAAGACGGACATCTCGACGGCGCTGAAAGAGATCCGCTCCCAGCTCGAGTGTCACTCCGACCAGAACATGCACCAGGCCGAAGAGTGGTTTAAGTGCCGCTACGCCAAGCTCACCGAGGCGGCCGAGCAGAACAAGGAAGCCATCCGCTCCGCCAAGGAAGAGATCGCCGAGTACCGGCGCCAGCTGCAGTCCAAGAGCATAGAGCTCGAGTCAGTGCGCGGCACCAAGGAGTCCCTGGAGCGGCAGCTCAGCGACATCGAGGAGCGCCACAACCACGACCTTAGCAGCTACCAGGTAGGAACTGCGGCTGCGCGGCCAGCCTGCGCCAGCGCCAGCGCCGCGCGCCCCCGACACCCAGGCCCGCGCCCCGCCGAGCTCTCCGCCGCGCTCCCTAGCGGCCGCTAGCCTGTGCGCGCGCGCGCGCGCTCGCCGCAGAGCCAAGTTGGAAGCTCAAAGCTTCCTCGCCCCTTCGCATCCCCTCCGCACTCCTCCCCGCACACCATACCCAGCTCTAAAAGCCTTGGCCTTTTCCAAAACGTGCTTCTTTTCCTCGGAAGTTCTAGTTTTGCACGCTTGCGAGTTTCAAGTAGGAGGTATACATTGAAGTAGTTGATAAAGCAGCAACTTTAGGAGAGGCGTGAAGAAACTCATGTATTCTCAGCTTTTCCAGCTGCGATCGGAAGAATTCCCAAAATTGATTTCAGCCCAAAGGGCTCAGATGGGAAGGGCCAGATCAGCCGTGGGGGTTCCCCAGGGATGTTTGTTTCCTGCTGAGACGTTCTAGATCCACTGGTCCTAGTGCGTGACATGCCCAGGAAACGTCTAATTGTCTTATTGATTCTGTTTGTCAATTCCTTAGATTTTTATTTTAAGCGGGGACTGGGTCTGGCAGTAGTACCCGAAGTACGCCAAGCTGGAGGGAGTCGAGGGAGGGGAGGAAGCTGGAGAGCGTAGCAAGTGTTTTGCGAAAGAAGTGGCTGTTTGGAAGGATGAGTTTGTGGCTGTGTCGGTTTCAGGACACCATCCAGCAGCTGGAAAATGAGCTTCGGGGGCACAAAGTGGGAAATGGCTCGTCATCTGCGAGAATACCAGGATCTCCTCAACGTCAAGATGGCTCTGGATATTGAGATCGCCGCATACAGGTAGGGTGTTCACTGCGGACGTGGCCAAAGTACTAGCCGCACTGCAGAGGCCATGTTGGTAGAACCTTCACCACTTAAGTTAAAGCAAGTAGCTTGAAGGAATCTTAACTCTGTGCCTGGTTTTCTTTCCTAATTAATAAGTAGTTACTCTAAAAATTGCAACTTTTATGCAGCTTTAAAAAAAAAAGTAAACAGTCAATGTATTTGAATAAAAAGTATTTTGAGGGAGAGCACCAATTAATTTCAGTGCTTATGCTTAATTTTTTTATTTTAGTGAAAAATACTTTCCGAATATTTGAAATAAAAGCAGTTTTAATTTTTTTTAATATTTTTCTCTAGTGTTTTCAATTTTTCAACTTTATGATGTCAAGGACAAACACCAGGACATTTCATTTATCCCTCTTAGTCACAGTTTACTATTGCTATCATCTGGCTTGGAATAAATATGATTGGTAGAATATATATTTTTTATTCAGACTTCTATTTCTAGATCTAGATAGATAGACATCCAGAGAAGGAGAAGATATATATAAACTGATTACACCTTGCTGTTAAGTTCATAGGTGAAAATTCTTGGCTGAACAGTTTTATTTTCCCCAATAAAGTTATTCATATTACAAGAATAAATTGCACTCAGAGCCATCTAAGTTTTCAGGAAAGGTGAAAAATTACATAAAATAGACACTGTATGATTTAAATTACAGACTAATTTATATAATACATATATACTGTCACCTAGCTATGACATATATAGCCAGAATTCTGATGTATTCTAAATAGCTCCGTAAATTTTTTGAATATTATATTTGTTAAAAGACGTTTCATATACACCTGAAAGTCCAAATGCTCAAGAAGGTGACTTTAAGGGGCTTTTGGGAGCCTCTGGGGAGCTTATTGGCATATTCATATTGCACCAAATGAGGACTGAGGCAGAGCTGAGAGTTAGTAGTTAGGGGTAGGGAGTGGACTGTTGGGTGTGGTTAGTTACTGCACTGAGTGATTGGCTGATTATCCCTGAAGATCCTTCTCTGTCATTGAATATGACACAGTGGACTAGTGAAATGATAGTAGTATTATGTCATGTGATTCTGTTTATTCAGAGGTATCCACTACCTTACACATACTGTAATAAAGGTCACAAGGCCCAGTGAGATTCTAATTACCTTTTGTCTTCTTTGACTCTCTCCTTAGGAAACTCCTGGAGGGTGAAGAGACCAGATTTAGCACATTCGCAGGAAGCATCACTGGGCCGCTGTATACACACCGACAGCCCTCCATTGCCATATCCAGTAAGATTCAGAAAACCAAGGTAGAGGCTCCCAAGTTAAAGGTCCAACACAAATTTGTTGAGGAGATCATAGAGGAAACCAAGGTGGAAGATGAGAAATCAGAAATGGAAGAAGCCCTGACGGCCATTACCGAGGAACTGGCCGTTTCCATGAAAGAGGAGGTCAAGGAAGAGGAGGCTGAAGAAAAGGAGGAGAAAGAAGCCGAAGAAGAAGTTGTCGCTGCCAAAAAGTCTCCAGTGAAAGCTACTGCACCTGAATTTAAAGAAGAGGAAGGAGAAAAGGAGGAGGAAGAGGAAGAGGAAGAAGAGGCTGCTAAGTCAGACCAAGCTGAGGAAGGAGGATCTGAGAAGGAAGGTTCTAGTGAAAAAGAGGAAGGTGAGCAAGAAGAGGAAGGAGAAACAGAGGCTGAGGGGGAAGGAGAGGAAGCCGCCGCGGAAGCTAAGGAGGAAAAGAAAATGGAGGCAAAGGCCGAAGAAGTGGCTCCAAAGGAGGAGCTGGTGGCAGAAGCTAAGGTGGAGAAGCCTGAGAAAGCCAAGTCCCCGGACGGCAAAGTCCCCAGAGGCAAAGTCCCCGACGGCCAAGTCTCCAGCGGCCAAGTCCCCAGCGGCAAAGTCCCCGACAACAAAGTCCCCAGAGGCAAAGTCCCCAACAGCAAAATCCCCAGAGGCAAAGTCCCCAGCGGCAAAGTCCCCGAGAGTCCCAGCGGCGCCCCCAAGTCCCCAGCAGCAAAGTCCCCAGCAGCAAAATCACCCGTGGAGGAAGTGAAACCCAAAGCAGAAGCTGGAGCTGAGAAAGAACAGAAGGAGAAAGTGGAAGAAGAAAAGAAAGAAGCAAAGGAATCGCCCAAGGAAGAGAAGGCAGAGAAAAAGGAGGAGAAGGCAAAGGATGTGCCAGAGAAGAAGAAGGCTGAATCCCCAGTGAAGGAGGAGGTGCCCGCCAAACCAGTAAAGGTGAGCCCGGAGAAGGAAGCCAAAGAGGAGGAGAAGCCACAGGAGAAGAAGGAGAAAGTGGAAGAGGTGGGAGGGAAGGAGGAGGGAGGTTTGAAGGAATCCAGGAAGGAAGACATAGCCATCAATGGGGAGGTGGAGGGGAAGGAGGAAGAACAGGAACCTAAGGAGAAAGGCAGTGGAGGAGAAGAGGAGAAAGGAGTCGTCACCAACGGGCTAGACGTGAGCCCAGCGGATGAAAAGAAGGGCGGTGATAAAAGTGAGGAGAAAGTGGTGGTAACCAAAATGGTAGAAAAATCACCAGTGAGGGGGGAGATGGTGCTACCAAGTACATCACCAAATCTGTAACCGTCACTCAAAAGGTCGAAGAGCATGAAGAGACCTTTGAGGAGAAACTAGTGTCTACTAAAAAGGTAGAGAAAGTCACTTCACACGCCATAGTAAAGGAAGTCACCCAGAGTGACTAATATTTGAGTCCATCGCAAAAGGTTAAGCCATATGACAATTTCAAAAATGCATGTGATTGACAGCTTCAAAACAGAACGGGTTCTCCCATGGGGGCTCCAGACATTGTATTTTACTTTGTGCAATATGAAGGACCTGCATGCAAGCTCAGGGTGCTCCCCACCCCCAGGCTCTGGGTGATTCAAATGCATGATAACTGTATGTACCTGGGGAATTGGCCAATTTCCTAAGCTGTTGGAAGGGGGCACTCGGGGAATGTCTTGAGGTGTATTATGCAAAGAACCAACTGAGCCAAAAATAATAAGTGAAACACAGGACTCTCTTAGCCTTAAGAAAGCTATATATGAATAATTATGTTTACCTCACTGGTGCATTTAAAAAGGACTTTTGTTCATGGGAGAACCTCGTTGACATGCACAGTTTGCAACTTTTAGTTGATTGATGTTAAATGTCACAGCAGTACTTGCTCAATAAAGGTCATATTGGAAACATAAACAATTGCTTCGGGTTGTGTCATTTTGAAGTGAATTCTCCACAGCCTGACCCTTCTTTCCCTAGAGAAGAATATTTTGGAGGGTATTTCTTATCACAGTTTCCCTGAGAGTGGTTACTGGAAAAACTGCTGAAGAAAGTATCTATAAAAGGTAAAAATAGGGGCATGGAAGTCTTCCATCTTCAGGTGTTCTGATGGAACTCAGAAAAACCTCAAGGTAGGAGGGGCAAGAAAAGAGTCTTAACTTGCTCCTTGGAGTTGGGGCAAAAGGACCTCACTGCATTTATATAAATATGTTCAGAAAAAGCAGGACTGGAACTTCTAACAGTCTTAACAGGAAACACCCAGCCTCAAATACATGATTCTGGTACACACACGTTTATCTGCAGCACTGATTCTTAATTTGGTCAATAGAGGCTTATACTTACAGTGTTTTCCTAATTGGGGAAAATAATGCCCCAATTAAAATATTCCACTAGAAAAAGTAAAACAGGATTCTCTGATATGAGCAGTAAATGTTATTAGTTTGGAGGGAGGTTGTTTTAAGCCCTGGGGGAAAAAAAATTAAATTAGAAAAAATTTAAAGGTTTGATCTTGACCATGGAAATAATACCACATCTTTTTCAAAATATATCTGTTATAAATCTTTAAAACCACTAAAAATATATTTGTTCCAAGTCTGTCTTTCTTTTCGTATCAATAAGGATCATCCCAATAATACAATCCAGGATGATCTCTTTAATGGCTTTCCAAGAGATCTGTTTTAATCCCAGAATACATCTAGGAAGTTTGTTGCCAATGTCAATAATTGTAATGATGTTTTCCAATCATCAGTCCTTTACCAGCCCTCACAATGTTTGCTATTTCTGCATATCATTTGTACCATTACTTAGTTACCTTTTTTTCTTTAAAACCACCATGTTTTATGTTAATACAATCCTTTTTCTAAAGCAATAACAACCAAAGTGAAAAAGAATTTTTCAGTGTAATCAGAAAAACTTAACTCTAGTTATGTAGAATTTCACACACTGAAAAGAGTATACTGGAAAAATACAGCTTAAATTCTAGAATGGAGGGATCAGTCAAAGAGGCATTTGGTGGGAAGGACAGTTCCAGGAATGGAGATAGCAGAAATCATCACGCAGTCACATGGCTAATGGAACTTGGGACTTTGTCACTTCATTGCAAAGTCAGAAAAAGAGCATGCATTTAACCAGCAGAGGACGAAGCACTTTGATTGACAGCCCCATCAAGACTGATAGCTGTCTTTCCCCAAAGAAAGTCTGGGAGCTGCTGCCTAAAGTAGGAATAGGGCCTTCCCTGGTGGCTCAGATGGTAAGGAATCCATCTGCAATGTGGGAGGCCCAGGTTCGATCACTGGGTCAGGAAGATCCCCTGGAGAAGGGAATGGCTACACACTCCAGTATTCTTGCCTGGAGAAGTCCATGGACAGAGGATTCTGGTGGACTACAGTCCATGGAGTCGCAAAGAGTCAGACACAACTGAAGCAACATAGCATTTGCTATAGAAGAGGCTACTTGAATTTTAAAATACCTACTAAATATATAGCCACTGCTATAAAAATCTCCATCTGTCTACACCTAAAACTCTCATAACAGTGCTACCTCATGAGTCTAGAAACCCATTTTTGTAGCATATACTGTCTAAAAATGACAGGCTCAATCAACAAACACCTGACCATCCACCCAAAGGTCAGCACTAGACACATTCCTTCAGCTCATAATTTTATTTTTAATCATCTCATTTTCTTTCCTGAGAAGAAAAGAATTTAATAATATTTCTAAATATTCCAAAAGACAGACCATTGTTTTGCCCTCTTTAAGAATAACAGAACAACATACCCTTGATAAGCCAAGAAGACATTTCTAAGTGTCAAACTGCTCGGTTGATTCCTAAATTTAACGAATATTTTATTGTGGACTATGGCTCGGGTAAGGGGCTTCCCTGGTGGTTCAAGGGTAAAGAAATCAATGCAGGAGACATAAGAGATGTGGATTTGATCCCTGGATCAGAAAGATCGCTTGAAGTAGCAACCTACTCCAGTATTCTTGCCTGGAAAATTCCATGGACAGAGGAGCCTGATGGGCTACAGTCCACAGGGTTGCAAAGAGTCGGACATGATTGAGCACACACACCCATGACTTGGGTACACAATGATCTTACCTTGAAGAATTCACTAATTCTGTTGTCAATGTCAATTATTGCACTGCTATTTAAAGAGAAAGCAATCTGAAATTCATGTTTCCAATTAAGTTTAGTGACAGGGAAAGGCTCTATTCAAAACTAGGCACAAACTTCCGATTTATTAGGAAATTAGGATATCTTTTCTCTGCCTATAGTCAGTCCCTGGCTGCAGAGAAATCAAGCCACTGATAATAGGATTTCTACTTTTCCAGTAAATTACCTTAGAGATACTATTTTGTTTTAAGGTTTGCAAGAAGTCCTAAAGCTGATTAGCTCTCAATCTTCAAACATAAGGAAACTGAAGCACAGATTTTCTTTTTAAGCTTTCTTTAGGTTACACATCTAAAGGAGAAAAGCCACATTGTCCAGCTCCAGAGCATATATTTTTTCTTTATTTTTGGTGGATAATTGCTTTACAACATTGAGTCAGTTTCTGCCATAGCACAACAGTGAATCAGCTATAAATGTCTGTCTATATATAACCTCCCTCTTTAAAAAAAATTTTTTTTTTGACCACACTATGTAGCATATGGGATCTTAGTTTCCTGACTAGGGATCCAATCCGTGCCTCTTGCAGTGGAAGCACAGAGTCTTAACCACAGGATCACCAGGGAAGTTCACATATCCTCCTTCTTGAGCCTCCCTCCCTCCACCCTCATCCCATGCCTCTAGGACATCACAGGGCACTGAGCTGAGCTCTGTGTGCTATACAGCAGCTTCTAAATAGCCATCTGTTTTACACATGGTAGTATATACATCAGTGCTACTTTCTCAATTTGTCCTTCCCCCACTGTGTCCACAATCCCATTCTCTATGTCCAGAGCACATATTCTTAACCCCCTGTACTATTACATTGCCCCTCAAGCCCATCCGTCATGGCCATCTAAAATTATAAGGAGGATTTACTGCATTCTCTTTCTTTCCAGCTTGAAAGAAAGAAAATAGATCTATGTCATGCATCTTTCATTTAATATGCTTACAAATCTCTTCACATTAAATAAAAATGATGCAACAGCACTCTTTGCATCATGAGAAGAGTAAAACATCCAGATACAACATAAGTGGTGATTCTTTCTACCACAACAGCTTGCAGTGTACAAAAATGTGGCAGCCACTTTCTCCTGGTAACTTTAATAGTCAATGGAAAAGGAAAGTGTTATTTCTAGCACCGCCTTCTATTGCCAGTCAGTGCAGAGACAGTATTAAAACACTAGGATATTCATTTCCACAACAAATAGGTTGGTCGTTCCAGTTTGGAACAAGTTACTTTTTCTTTGTGGTTTATGTAATTGGCCCAAAGGAAAAGAGGAGCTATTTTTAAATGAATTATTTTATCCAATCAACACAAAACTCATCTACTTCCAGGGCTCCTCTTCCCTTAGAAGTCTAGAGCTTTTGCAAAGACACTGAGTCAATAGACAGTAAAATTGTGTGTTGTGGTCCACTATATTATTAATGTATAATATATAGTATAGATATAATATATAATGTAGAGATATGTAATTTATAAATATATATTATATGTGTATATATATAATAGATAGATAATATGTTTGTGAAGTTTGTGTTCCTTTGGATGTGGGGCCAGTATGAGATGATGAGATCATAAGAGTGGGGCCCTCATGAACGGGATTAGTGCCCTAGATAAAGAGACCCCAGACAGTTTCCTTCCTCCTTCCATCACATGAAAGCATTGAAAAGAAAGTCATCTGTGAACCAGGATATGGGCTTTCACCAGGCACAGAATCAGGAGGCCTTGATCTTGGGCTTTCCAGCCTCCAAAGCTGTGAGAAATAAATTTCTGTTGTTTGTAAGCCACTCAGTCTTTGAAATCTTGTTAAACCAGACCAAATTAAGAGAGCTTCCACTTTCCTATCTATAATATACAGGCACTAACATACTCTTCATACGTGAACCATGAACTTCCTGATGTTCAAGCTGGTTTTAGAAAAGGCAGAGGAACCAGAGATCAAATTGCCAACATCCACTGGATCATGGAAAAAGCAAGAGAGTTCCAGAAAAACATCTATTTCTGCTTTATTGGCTATGCCAAAGCCTTTGACTGTGTGGATCACAATAAACTGTGGAAAATTCTGAAAGAGATGGGAATACCAGACCACCTGATCTGCCTCTTGAGAAATCTGTATGCAAGTCAGGAAGCAACAGTTAGAACTGGACATGGAACAACAGACTGGTTCCAAATAGGAAAAGGAGTACGACAAGTCTGTATATTGTCACCTTGCTTATTTAACTTATATGCAGAGTACATCATGAGAAACACTGGACTGGAAGAAACACAAGCTGGAATCAAGATTGCCAGGAGAAATATCAATAACCTCAGACATGCAGATGATACCACCCTTATGGCAGAAAGTGAAGAGGAACTAAAAAGCCTCTTGGTGAAAATGAAAGTGGAGAGTGAAAAAGTTGGCCTAAAGCTCAACATTCAGAAAAAAAAGATCATGGCATCCAGTCCCATCACTTCATGGAAAATAGATGGGGAAACAGTGGAAACAGTGGCAGACTTTATTTTTTTGGGCTCCACAATCACTGCAAATGGTGACTGCAGCCATGAAATTAAAAGACGCTTACTCCTTGGAAGGAAAGTTGTGACCAACCTAGACAACGTATTTAAAAGCAGAGACATTACTTTGCCAACAAAGGTCCGTCTAGTCAAGGCTATGGTTTTTCCTCTGGTCAGGTATGGATGTGAGAGTTGGACTGTGAAGAAGGCTGAGCGCCGAAGAAGTGATGCTTTTGAACTGTGGTGTTGGAGAAGACTCTTGACAGTCCCTTGGACTGCAAGGAGATCCAACCAGTCCATTCTGAAGGAGATCAGCCCTGGGATTTCTTTGGAAGGAATGATGCTAAAGCTGAAACTCCAGTACTTTGGCCACCTCATGAGAAGAGTTGACTCATTGGAACAAACTCTGATGCTGGGAGGGATTGGGGGCAGGAGGAAAAGGGGACGACAGAGGATGAGATGGCTTGATGGCATCACTGCCTCAATGGACGTGAGTCTGAGTGAACTCCGGGAGTTTGTGATGGACAAGGAGGCCTGGCGTGCTGTGATTCATGGGGTCTCAAAGAGTTGGACACGACTGAGCGACTGAACTGAACTGAGCTGAACATACTCTTCAAAGTGTTGCTAAGGAACTTCCCTGGTGGTCAGGTGGCTAAGACTCCATACTCCCCATGCAGGGGGCCCAGGTTCCATCTCTTGTTGGGGAACTAGATCCTACATACAGCATATAAGAGTTTGCATGTCATAAATGAAAATCTGGTCTACCACAACTAAGACTTGACACAGCCAGATAAATAAATATTTTTTTTATAAATGGCTCTTCAGGTCATTAAATGAGACAATATCTGTAGAAAGTGCCTAGCATTGTAATAAATACATAGTAGCTTGTCAGAATCATTTGTTGAATGAATTGAATTTAAAATTGAATCAAAGCTATAGTATAGAATTTACTTAATTTGAAGATATCAAATAGAACATTAGTTCCCTTACATATTATTTCAATACAGACTGCATTGCAATGAGTTAACAAAAATAAGCACACAATATAGATATGTACTCATATGCACATATATTCCTTCTTCAGTGTATTCTGATAATACGTTGTATAATATATTTACTGTTCATATAGAGAACTGGGGTGGAAAAAAATTGCATTTTGCACTGCAATAAACTATAGAAATTATTTAGACAACCAGTAATCCACCTACATAATAATGGGGCTTAAAATTTTCTTGATGCAAGAATAGGAGAAACAGTTTTGCACTAGGCCTATGAAGGCAACTTTAAATCTCCATATCCATGTTGGTTGTGCTCAGCAGCATAGTGCAAGGTTCTCAGAGTTCTTGTCAATTTCTTATTTGAGATCACTTGAAAATCATCACATCATATTTTAAATAAATTACTAGTTTTAGGTAATATTCCTTAAGTCATTTCTGTAAGTTGTTAACATTTTTATCTTAGAAGGGAGCATAGTTTTAAAAATTAACAAGTGACTTGGTCAAAAACCCTTTTTAAAAATAATACTTAAGGGGAAGGTGATCATTCTAAAGACCATTGGAATTTAGACCGCTGACATAGGCCCTTAGGCATATAGCTTTGTTTGGGGGGCAGGTGTTGTAGGGAGATGAGTAAGTACCAAATGAAATTATTTCCATACATCTAGTTAGTTTTTTATGGTTCTAGTAAAGTGTACCTTGAATATAACTTGTTAGAAATTTGGACATGTCCCTTCTACATCCCACCCACTATAATCTGTTACTATCATAGCTTGAAGCGGAATTTCCTTTGCTGGGCATTATTGCCCAGCTTAATAATCACCATGTTGCTGTGAAAGCAATTAACCATGTCCATCCACTGAGCTCATTCCCTTGGCCATTATAACTAGAAGCAAATTATGTGTCCATGACATTTGGAGAGCTGATGCCCATTTTTTATTCATCAGCCACCCATGGAACAGCCACCAGTGTTTCTAAAATGATCACTTTCTCATTAACAATTAGCAAGTTGCTTTGGCTCATATTCTTGGTGAGAAATTTTCTTGCAGTTCTCAGGAAGACATGTGGATCTCAACATCCTCATTAAGAGATGCAACCAATATATAAGATCCAGGGAGGAAAAGTGAAAGCTCCCCAAGTATCTACCTTCTCCACCAATTTGGTAGAAAGAAGTAAAACTCTTGATGGAAAAAGGAGAAAGACTTGACAAAGAATGAGAAAAATAAATAACATTAAAAATGTGTCCCTTTCCCACATTAACATTCAAAATACTATGTGCTCTTAGAAAAGGAAAAATACATAATTCACTGCCAAGCTAACATGCCATGCAGTTCCAGACTTAACATGTCATTGAGGGACAGATTTCATAAAGTGGAAAGGAATACATCCCAGAAGTAGTGTGCATACAATACCCCTGCCCCTTTGCTGCCACTATATATTTTTTAATATTTATTTATTCAATTGGCTGCACCAAATCTAGTTCCCTGATCAGGGATCGAACCCTGGCCCCCTGCATTGAGAGTGCAGTCTTAGCCACTGGACCACCAGAGAAGTCCCTGCCGTCACTTTCAGATAGATCAAGACCACTAACCAACGTATTCCCTCTCCAAACATCCCCCACCTCAAACCTCCACTTGTAACTATAAAAGTGGCATCTGAAATGTCATATGGAAGCCTCTGAAAACTTGAAACTTTTTTCCCATTTCCATCTGTTTTGGTGACACTGGCCACACAAAGCATTTGTTATTGTTAGTTGCTAACTCATGTTGTTATGCTCCGAGTCCAAGTCCCCAAACAAACTGAGAGAACAAATCCACCAAGGCAATGCAAAGGCAAGGTGCTAACTCAAGTTAGGGCACCCTGCCACATCCAATACAGTGGAGTAAGGCAAGGGGGCCCTGAGCCCTGAATTACAGCAGTATTTATAAACTTAGAACAAAGACAGGGAGTAGGCAAGGGCGGATTGGTTGCAAGAGTCTCTTGGCATCTACTAATTGGCTAGATTGGTTGCAAGAGTCTCTTGGCATCTACTAATTGGCTAGATTTCCACATGCTTTCTCAGGGGATTTTTCCTATTGGTCAAGCTACACTGCCTGTGGGAGTTCCCAGTGCCTCCGCTTTCCTAGAGACTAAACCTCAGACCTAGCCTGCCCCTTAGAGCCTGTTTTGGCTCCAGTTAGGTCCTAACAATGCCTGACTCTTTTGTGACTGCAAGAACTGTAGCTGACCAGACTCATCTGTTGGTGGGATTTCCTAGGCAAGAATACTGGAATGGATTGCCATTTCCTTCTCCGGAGGATCTTCTCAACCCTTAGGATCAAATCTGTGTCTCCTGCATTGCAGGCAGATTCTTTACCTCTGAGACACCAGGAAGCCCACATAGAGCCTTGGCTTCATATTATTTACTTGCCCTTCCCACCCAATCTCTATAGACAACCAAAACAATCTAGGAAGCACAACAGCTATTAAGAGCACAGACTTTGGTGTCTTTTCAGACCTTGGCTGGAATCTCAGTTCTGAACTTCTGAGTGAGTCAGGGGCTACAAGAGGGAAACAAAAGCACAAAAACATCACAGGGGTTTCAAACAGGAAGCAAGAATTGAATGCAGGAAAATGGCATCCCAGAAGTAAAGAAAAGAAGCAAAATGTGATATATTTGACAGCTTGTTTATTAGATATAACAACATAGCATAGGCTGTGTGGCTTGAAAAACAGAAACTTATTTTCTCACAGTTCTAGAGGCTAGAAATACAAGATCAGGATGCCAACATCATCATGTTCTGATGAGATCTCCCTTCCTGGTTACCTTACAGATAGTCACTTTCTTCCTTACAGGCAGGGGAGAGACAGCCTTTTCCTATCTCTTATCTCTTTTTTGATTGGAATATAATTCTTTACAATTATGTTAGTCTCTGCTGTACAATGAAGTGAATCAGCTATATGTATACATATATCCTCTCTCTCTTGGATTTTCCCCCCACCCCCTCCATCTCACCCATCTAGGTCCCCACAGAGCATTGAATTGAGCTCCCTATGCTACACAGCACCTTCCCATGAGCTATCTATATTATACATGGTACTGTATATATGTCAATTCTACTCTCCCAATTCACCCCACCCTCCCCTTTCCGCCCAGTGTCCAAATGCCTGTTCTCCACATCTGTGTGTCTTCTTTAAGGACTCTAATTCGACCAGATCAGGGCCCCACTCTTACAGCCTCGAGGAGGAAATGGCAACCCACTCCAGTATTCTTGCCTGGGAAATCCCACGGATGGAGGGGCCTTGCAAGCTACAGTTGGTGTGTGTGTGTGTGTGTGTGTGTGTGTGTGTGTGTGTGTGTGTGTGAAGTCGCTCAGTCGTGTCCAACTCTTTGCGACCCCCATGGACTGAAAAGACTTTGGTGTCTTTTCAGACCTTGGCTGGAATCTCAGGCTCCTCTGTTTATGGGATTCTCCAGGCAAGAATACTGGAGTGGGTTGCCATTTCCTTCTCCAGGGGACCTTCCCAACCCAGGGATAGAACCTGGGTCTCCTGCATTGCAGGGAGACACTTTATCCTCTGAGCCACCAGGGAAAACCCCATGAGGCTTCCCTAATCTTTTAATTCTGTACAGGCCTCTTCCCATAAAGGTCTGTTTAGAGAAAGCGGGCTCTAAAGTGTTAGCTGAAGTGAGTGAAAGTGAAGTCGCTCAGTCGTGTCCGACTCTTTGACACCATGGACTGTGGCCTACCAGGCTCCTCCCTCCATGGGATTCTCCAGCAAGAGTACTGGAGTGGGTTGCCAAAGGTCTCAAAGAGTCCTGAGTGCTGAGCAACTGAGCACACACTGAGCTAGCAACTGAGCACACACTCATTTATGGCTCATTTAACCTTAATTACTTCCCTAAAGACCATATCCCTGAATACAAGGGGTTAAGGCTTCAACATGTAAATCTGGAAGGGACACAAGTCAGTCTACAGAAGGAGATACAAAGCAATTGAAAGAAACCCCATTAATTGCCTCTGAAATTGCAGTGACACCCAGAAGTAAATGTTGTTACCAGAGCCCAGAAGCCAAGGCCATCAGCTCGAGATACAACCACAGCAATAGAGGCAGCCTAGTGAGCACTGAGACCCTGGAGGGAGGAACAGTCCAAGGAAGACTGAATCCAGAAGGAGACGCAGCTGCCTGGAGCAGGGTCATAAGGGCAGGAAGACATTCTCTGGTTTTCCCCTCAGGGCCCCCACTGCACCCTTTCTACTCTTTCACTAGTACCTCTTAGTACCTCCAACTGGTCAGTGTTACCAGAAATCCTCATCAAGGGAGCCTGGGACATGTAGTTTCCTGCCTTGCAGAGCAGAGGGGCACAGGTGAGACATGGAGCTGAGAACACACTGACAGAGGAATGATACACTTACTGTGTGACCTTGGGCAATTCACTTTTCTGAACAGCAGTTTTTGCATCTGTAAAATGGGACCAATAAAAGAGCTATTTTAAGGACTGAAGAATAGAATTTTGTAACACATTTATTGTTGTGGCGGTGGTGGTGGTGGTTGTCGCTCAGTCATGTCTGACTCTTCGCAACCCGTGTACTGTAGCTCACCAGGCTCTTCTGTCCATGAAATTCTCCAGGTAAGAATACTGGATTCGGTAGCCATGTCCCTTGTCCAGGGAATCTTCCCATCCCAGGGATCGAACCCAGGTCTCCTGCACTGCAGGCAGATTCTTTACTGTCTGAGCCACCAGGGAAGCCTGTGAAGCATTTAGGACAGTATGACAAGAGCTCAATAAATGCTACTTATTGTTAGTCAGGGCATGTTTATTTTAACTCTTGTGTTAACAGTGACTTTAATGTAAAAAAATGAAACATATTTTGAAATTGATTACTTAGTTGATGCTATTCTGGAAGCATTGTTAAAGTTTTTAAAAATGATCATAGTATGGTTGCCTTCTTAAAACAGTCTTCTGAATTTTAGAGTTACATACTGAAATACAGATAAATAATATGATATTTGGGGATTTGCTAACTATTATCCAATGGACATGGAGAGTAGGAATGTTGTATAGCTAAAAGAAATCTGACTAGTAAGCTGATCATTGTTGAAGTGGAGTCGTGACAGACTTTTATATATGTTTACATTTTTCTGGGCTAAAATTTTTGAAAAAAAACATAAAATATAGAAAAAAATGACTCTGCATAATCAGGAAACTATGGTCAATAGAAGAGGATCAATAAACCAGGAAGATCCAAAAGTTGGATTTGTAAAATAGAACTTCTAAAAGGTGAGAACACCTGCATTGTCCTTCCCAGCTTCCCTTCTGCATTTCTACTTCTTTTCTCCTTCTTATACACATCCATTGGAGGTCCCTGCCTTCTTCTTCCCCTCTTAGCCAAAGGCTCCACAATGGTGAACATGTATGCCTGTGTGTGACCATCAAGTTCATTATTGGATCAATCTATTCATCTGTTCAGATTTTTCCCCATTTCCCATCTTAAACAAAGGGAATGCTTAGGCCTGCAATGTAAATACTCTTCTTTATGAAATGGTTCAAAATATTCAGGAATGTGGGTCTTAGCAGATGTCCTTTGGTGATAAAGGATGAATAATGGGCAATAGAGCCACTCAGCATATGGCCCACCATCACGCACTGCTTGTCAAGAGGAAAGGTGTATCATTCTGCTAAGGTGATATCTCTCCCTACCAGGAGAAGCAATGCAGCAAAGATGCCAAATGGAATGGATCTCACCTACTCTGTGTGTCTCTCTCTGGAACAACTGCACATCTCAGACCAAAAGAGGCCCAAGGCAGAATGCCCCCAGTCAAGCAGAGGCCCCCAGAGAAGGCTCCAGCTATTCCCCATATGAATCAAGGTGAAGGTACCTGTTCAGCTTTGGAACTAGAAGAATGGTAGGAACTGGATGAAAGTACAGGAAGTAACCAGGCTTCCCTGTTTGCTAGTGGTAAAGCATCCTCCTGCCAATGCAGGAGATGCAGGTTCAAACCTTGGATCAGAAAAATCCCTGGAAAAGGAAATGGCAACCCACTCCAGAATTCTTGCCTGGAGAATCCCATGGACAGAGGAGCCTGGCAGGCTACAGTCCGTTGGGTCACAAAGAGTCAGACTCAGTGACCAAACAGTAAGTAATCAGGACACAGCACCATTGTCAAGGACAGGAGGGCCAGAGATAACAGATGCAAAATTCACAGTTTTACCTACTTGAAATAATGGTCAAGCAGGAATCTTTCAAGGACTAATATGCCAGGAAAATGAAAGTCTTGCTGAAACCAGTCGTGATCACATGTGCTCAGTCGCTAAGTCATGTCCAGTGCTTTGCAACCCCATGGACCGTAGCCTGTCAGCCTCCTCTCTTGATGGGATTTTCCAGGCAAGAATTCTGGAATGTTATAGCCATGCCCTCCTGCAGGGGATCTTCCCAACCAGGGATCGAACCCACATCTCTTGCATCTCCTACATTGGCAGGTGGATTCTTTACCACTGCACCAAAAATAGTAGGATTTTCTCATTCCAGATCTTCCTTTTTCACATGAGCACGTGCAGTGTGGTCACTTGAGCAGTAAATGAGACTTGAGTATTTCTACCCCAAAAAGACAGAAGATCTTCTGGGCAAGAGCCACATCAAAGATAGCTGTTCACCTGAGTCTCAACAGCAAGGCCAATAATTAAATCATCTGAAACCATACATTTCTCTATAGTTTAGAAAGCAATTGCAGATATATCATCCTGCTTAAACTTCACATGTGTAGAACAGATGTTGTGATTTCTCTTTTCAATTTGCACAAAACAGAAGCTCAGAGAAGTGATGAAAAGATATTTTCATTTTCAAATTCAAAACACAACAAATATTCCTTGTAGAATACTCACCCACATTTTGGCCATAAGATAACTGTTTATTTCAGTGTACTTCTACCTTTCTTTTAAGCACAAATTTGATAAGGCTGTGATCATTCTGAAAATATCATTCAGCAACCCACTACTTCAGTAACAATATGCTATAATGTTCTCACATTTTATTTCAAATTCATCGTCATGACAAGGTATTGCATGAACCCCTGGCATTTATTACATCCCTCTCCATCCTTCTGCACACAACTCCCCATGTTTATGGCCACTGTAACCCTTTCATTTCAGTTGATTCAATAGTCTCAAAATCATACACAAAAGCCCACAAATATTCAAGTTATGAAAATAAACATGTTCGGTTGACAATAACAATCTTTATTATGACAAATATTGTTATCCTCTACCCTTTCTTGAAACCTGAGCAACCAATGCTTATCAACAGATATTTACTAAGCATCCAGTTTATGCAGAAGATATATCAGCTCCAGGAGTGAATGAGTTTATATTCTATTCATCCCACGTAACGATAAGTCAGTGTAAGCAATCTGAGGCGACGTTGTTTTTGGTTCAAAAATTGACATTAGGCAAAATAACTATAAGCGGCAAAGACCACAATGTAGGCAAGATGGGCTTGAGAAAAAAATAAAAATTCAAAATAGAAAGCAATCCGAGAGACCAAGGGAGAAATCAGGAGAGGCAAGAATCTTCCCAGAACTAAAGAAGAAATCCTGAAGGGAAGAAACAGAATATATAGGGTTGGCCAAAAAGTTCATTCATAAGACGTTATGGAAATCCCTAACTTTTTGTCCAAATAGTCTGGTGAGAAATGCATGATCTAACTAGAGTCAACAGGCTCGTTCATCACTCGGGTGATCTTGGGCAGGTCCCCTACAGCTTCTCAACATCCCAAGACTAGAGGGGGCATTAGCATCATCATATATCATGTTTATTCTGAATTTATTAAGTATCAAGAACCAGGGCAACTGCTTTACATAGATTATATTAGTCATAACCACCATATGAGAATGTATAAAATGTGTTATGATTTGGAGACTATTGTATCAACTGGAATGAAGTGGTTACAGTGGCCATAAACATGGGGAGTTGTGTGCAGAAGGATGGAGGGGGATGTGATAAATGCCAGGGGTTCATGAATCCCTCATAATCCTAAGGGATTGTGGTTAAGAAAATTAAATAAATTATCCAAAGTCACAGAACTAGTAAGTATCAGGGAAAAGACTCAACCCAGTTCTCTCTAACACACGCTCTCTATTCTACACTATGCTGTTTTCCTTGAAGGACATCAAATTTGGTCAAACCCCTGTGATCTTTCAGTCCATTTATATCAAACTGCCAATATGGGAAATTTCTTCGAGGATGGGATCTTCTGGCTACTAAGGTAGCCCATTCCATCTTGGAATATCTCTGAACTCATTAACTCACATTCATTCATTCAACAAGTATTTGTAAGTACAAATACTTTATGGGACAGGTGTAGTGCTGGGCTACCCCCAGGCAATATAGGAGTGACCAGATTAAGTCCCTGCCTTCATGGAGTTTATACTCCTGTAAGAAGAAGGGAAAAATAATAATAAATAAAGGCTTGAAGTGAAGTCACTCAGTCGTGTCTGACTCTTTGTGACCCCATGGACAGTAGCCTACCAGGCGCCTCTGTCCATAGAATTTTCCAGGCAAGAGTACTGGAGTGGGTTGCCATTTCCCTTCTCCAGGGGATCTTCCTGACCCATGGATTGAACCTGGGTCTTCCGCGTTGCAGGCAGACACTTTACCATCTGAGCTACCAGAGAATCCCAAAATAAAGGTTTAGAGGGTGATAATTACTTTGGAGAAAAAAAATTGAGTAAGGAGGTTAAGGAGAGGGGAGAAACAGTTTGTTATTTCATATAGGGAAGTTAAGGAAGGTCTCTCTAATAAAGATATGAGACATTTATGAGATAATATGCACACATCCATGAGAGAGTCACAGAAATATATATGAGAGAATCCATTCCAGGAAGAAAAAGAACAAGTACAAAGGCTCTAGGTAAAACCTTATTCAGCATAGTTGCAGAATAATAAGGAACCATGGTGGTGGAAACAGAAAGGGCAAGGAAGCAGGGGTCAGAGAGACAGGGGACCTGATCAGTAAAGCTCCTGTAGTTACAGTCAGTGCAGAGCTTTAGAAGGTTTTGAGCAAAGAAGTGACACAGGTATATATAGAATAAAGAATCACTTCAGCTGCTATGTTGAGCAGAAATAGTCCAGAACAAAGGGACAGTTAGGAAGCTATTATACTCCTCTCCTGGCTCAGTGGTAAAGAATCTACCTGCAGTGAAGGAGACTCTCTGATTCAGAAGACATGAGTTCAGTCCCTGGGTAGAGAAGATCCCCTAGAGAAGGACATAGCAACCCACTCCAGTACTCTTGACTGGGAAATCCCACGGACAGAGGAGCTGGCGGACTACGGTCCATGGGGTCACAAGAGTTGGACAGGACTTAGCGACCAAACCACCACCACAGAAAACTATTACAATACTGTAGGCAAAAGAGTTATGTGCCTAGAATCCAAAGGTAGCATTGGTGATGCAGGCCACTGGTCAGTTCCATATGATTTGCTGATGGAAATTTGTAAAGAGTAGGATAAAAGAGAAAGCAAAGGTGATATGAGGGGTGTTTGGCCTCAGATACAGGAAGAATAGGGTTTCCATCTATTGACATGGGAATGACTGGGAAAGACTTTATAAAAGGGCAGGAGGGGGAGGGAAGAGAAGGGAAAACAGAACATTGACTTTGCCCTGGGAAGTTGACAGCTGCCCATGAGACATTAATAAGCAGATGGGAACTTCCCTGGTGGTTCAATGGTTAAGATGTCACACTTCCAATGCAGGGGATACGGGTTCAATCCTTGTTCTGGGAACTAAGATCCCACATGCTGCTCGGTATGGCCAAAGGTAAAATTTTTTAAATAAAAAAAAAAAAAACAATAACATGCAGATGGCAGCTCAAGGGAAACTAATTGCTATAAACCCTGTGCTCTTATTTCACCTGTAAAATGTGTGGAATACACATCCTCCTAGCTCTGTGTTAGGAGAAAAGATGTTGAGTGCTCTCGAAAGCACAGCACAGGATCAAACCAAGACTTGATCCTGATAATAATTTTTATAATCATAGAAGTTAAAATCTCAACAGTGAAGAATGAAAGGAACACACAGATGGGGAATGTGGCCCCATATGGGTAGTAGGATGAGAACAGAGGAGAAAACAAGCCTGATTGTGGAGATGTAAAATGAATGTGTTGGCTTTAATAGTGTGTTGTAGCCTTGGAGATGACTCGCTTAGGCAGCTTGCAAGCTCCACATGATTAGTTAAGTCTTTCAAAGCCATTTTCTCATTCTGATGCTTCACAATCAAGTAATTCCTAGCAAGAAAGATCTGCTTTTATTCCTCAGGAATGATGACTGCTCTAAAAAGAAATGTCTGGCTTTATCTCATGGCCTTTTCATGGGCCTTATTTCATGGTCCACGGCGCCCCATGCTTCAACTTCATGTCCCACATGTCTCCGGAGAAAGGGACTCTTACAATAGATACAGCTTCAGACTCCACGTTGCTAGAGTGACAGCCATATCTTCCAAGACGACAGCACTGGGTGGGTATCACCAGCTTGCCCTCCACGCTGGAATGCTGGCTCCTCCTCATGGGGAGAAAGAGCACAGTGTGGGCTCTCTCTGTGTGTGAACTCACACACAGTGTGTAAGTTCTGCTTTACTCAAACTAGTTCACTGAATTCAAAACTAGGCAGTTGAATTCAGCTTGTTTATTTCAAAAGCAAATAGTTAAAAAGAAGAAAACTTCAAGGGATTCCTCAAACTGCATTGTTTTGTTTTGTTTTTTACATAAACAATTCATTGTTGATTCGAAGAGCAAAAGAAGACGAATGAGTGTTCACAACACTTGGAGCTGGCCTGATTTTGGTTTTGGCTGTGGGATTTTTTTTTTTTTTTCTTTTCTTTTCTTTTTTTTTTTTTTTTTGTTTTTGTGCTCCTGGGATCTTAGTTCCCTGGCCAGGGGTTGAACCTGGGCCCTCAGCACCAGCAGTGAGAGTTTGGAGTCCTAACCACTGGACTGCCAGGGAGTTCCTGGGACTGGCCTGATTTATACACTTACTTTTAGTTAAATAAAGGTGACCTCTGGTAGAACTATTTTATACATCAATGTGCATGTAGGTATGTGCCCAGTCACGTCCAACTCTTGTGCGATCCCACGGACTGTAGCCCAGTAGGTTCCTCGGTCTATGGGATTTTCCCAGCAAGAAAACTGGAGTGGGTTGCCATTTCCCCCTCCAGGGGATCTTCCCAACCCAGGGATGGAACCCGAACCCGAGTCTCCTCCATTTCCTGCACTGGCATGCAGATTCTTTAGCACTGCATCACCTGCTGCTGCTGCTGCTGCTGCTGCAAAGTTGCTTCAGTCGTATCCGACTCTGTGTGACCCCATAGATGGCAGCCCACCAGGATCCCCCATCTCTGGGATTCTCCAGGCAAGAACACTGGAGTGAGTTGCCATTTCCTTTCCAATGTATGAAAGTGAAAAATGAAAGTGAAGTCGCTCAGTCGCATCCAACTTTTCTCGACCCCATGGACTGCAGCCCACCAGGCTCCTCCATCCATGGGATTTTCCACTGCATCACCTAGGAAGCCCAAATAATCAGTAATAAAGCCAAAAATCCCAAAACAAGAGGAGAAAGAAAGAAAAGGAAAAAAAAAACAGAGATAGGCGGAAAAGAAATTCCATGTTAAAATGGTACCAATCTGTTCATTGTTGTACTAATGCTGCTATAATCAAACAAGACTATTTTTCACTAAGCAACACAGTCTGCTAAAATCTGGGCCAACAATAAAGAGCTGAAATAACAATAACATTTTTTTTTCTGAGGAGGCAGCACTCTGTAGGTCAGGGAAAATATACTGGAATCTCAGAATCTAGTTCCAGCTCTGCTAAAACCAATGAATCATGTTTGGCAAGTCAATTTACCCACCCTAAATCTCTGTTTCCTTGTATTTAAAATAAGAAATTATTTCTTAGGTAGCTTCTCACTTTGGAGTTCTATCATCCTATTATATTATAAATGCTTACTGAAGGGAAAACTGCAAAACACTAGCCAGGGGACTGCCCTCGCAGACCAGTGGTTGACTTCACCTTCCAGTGCAGGGGGTACAGGTTTGACCCCTGGTCGGGAACTAAGATCCCACATGCTCCTCCACCAAACCAAACAAAACAAAACTTTAAAAAAAAAAAAAGAAGCAGCAGCAGCAATACTGTGACAAATTCAATAAACATTTTAAAAATGATCCACATCAAAAAAATCTTAAAAAAAAAGAAAACTAGCAAGACTTGTATCTCAAGCACTGAACTTCAGACACACATATCTGGCCACACCAGCCTCTTCATTCTTATTCCAACCCACTTAGCCTTCTCCTACCTCAGCTCCCTGGATGGCTGTACCCTTTACCTGTATGAGTTTTGTATGACAGTGGTGAAGAATTTGCCCCCAGTGCAGGAGACACAGGAGATGCAAGTTCAATCCCTGGATTGGTAAGTTCCCCTGGAAAAGGAAATGGCAACCCACTCCGGCATTCTTGCCTGAAGAATCCCATGAAAGCATGCATGTTCACACTTCCCTCTAGGATATGGTGGGGGAGTGGTGTCTATCAGGCTGATGACCTCACTTGTGCTGATGATTTCTGATTGACTGGTTTAACCTTCCATTTCTGGGAGAGACCAAAACTGTAACTGAGTCTCAATTTGATGACACAGGACTGAGCGTAAGCGACTCCATTTGTGGATTACTGTCTTGTTTTTAACAGGATAATTATTTCTTGTGCATTTTTAAACATCACCGCCTCCATCCCAGGGACATGACAAGAGAACATACACCGGTAACTTTTATTCAGATTCCCCTCTGAGTTCATATGGCTCTGCCATAGGGGCCTGGCAGCCTCTACCATTCAGAGAAGGAAGGATCCAGAACATCATAAAAGAGAGGTGCCCAGCCTTACCTCAACAGGCCTTCAGAGGGAAGTGCACACTGGCCCTCAATATTCCACACTGGTTCTTCCGGCCTGAAGTATGGGGTAGTGAGTGGATGTTTAGAAAACCAGGGGATAACCTCTTGCCTTCCCCCAGTACTTAGTGAAGTCGCTAAGTCATATCCGACTCTTGCAACCCCACATACTGTAGCCTACCATGCTCCTCTTTCCATGGAATTTTCCAGGCAAGAGTACTGGAGTGGGTTGCCATTTCTAGTTACATGCAAATGAAGAACATTCAGCCTCTTGTTAAGCAGCAGTGTTCTCCTACCTTCTTCAAGGCCTCCCCTGCCACATCCATGTGCATTATGTGGTGGTGGGAGTAGGGGCTGGGATAGGGGGCAGTGAGCCGCAGTCCCCAACACAACACTTGACTAGAGCTTCTCACTACCTACTCCTGAATCACCTGAGTATCTGGTTAAATGCATTGGTGCTTCCATTGTCATTCCTTGCTTTGGGATTCCTTGGTGGCTCAGACAGTAAAGAATCCACTTGCAATGCCGGAAACCTGGGTTCAATCCTGGGTCTGGATGATATCCTGTAGAAAGAAATGGCAACCGACTCCAGTATTCTAGCTTGGAGAATTCCCTGGACAGAGGAGGCTATCGGGCTGCAGTCCATAGGATCTGTACTACCCTATGGACTGTCTGATTCGACTGACAATTCATAGCGTCTGTCCATAGGGTCTGTACAGTCCACAGGGTCTGTATGACCCTATGGAGTCTGACACGACTTAACACTTTCACTAATACTAGTTCAGAATGCCTAGGCTGCGACTATGACTGCATTTCTAACAAGCAAGTGCTCCAAAGGCAGCAGGCCCAGGCCCCACTAAGGAGCCTGCATCCGCGGGCTCTAGGCTCACCGCGTACCTTCTGCGCGATCTCCTCTCTCCAGTTTCCACACCCACTGCAGCATGGCCACGGCCTCAGAGTCCGGCTTCTTTACTTTAAAATCGGATTTCAGAGCGCCTTGAGGTCCAGGCCAAGCCTCGGTGGGCAGGGGATGCCCCCTTCCTTGTTCGCTTCTGGGCTTCCCGACCTCCCCACCTCCCACGCTCTCAGGTTACAGAGAAGAACCGGTGATACAAGTTTCCAGAAAGAATTCCCACCCACCTCCAGGCCTCTCGTTTCAGCAGTGCGCTGCGTTTCTGGCGATGCTCCAAGTCTCGCCAGCCCGACAGCAGGACGCAGTGGGCGTGGTGCCTCTGCGGCGTTCTCTGGGTGGGGCCACCTGGAGAAAGATCTAGCAAAAACAAGATTCCGGTAGCCTCTCCCATTCCTTTCTCTGCTCCATCCCCAAATGACTTCCTGATGAAAAAAAAAAAAAAAGGTGTCACCCTGTCTGCTCTAAAATATTTTAAATCTCCGAGAAGTACTATTTACGCGAGTGGCGTGGAGGTGAGGGTCTTCAAAGGGTAAGATTTAGCAGCCACGGCTTTTTGCACTTTTGCAGAGATCGCACTCAGCAGGGAGATGCGGGCTGTACGCAGTGCAAAGTTTCAGGCAGAAAGCATCCTTGGGCTCTAAGTACCAGGCGGTGGAAGCCGCCTTACAGCCCTTTCCTCCCCCATGCCCCATGAAGAAGAAACAGTGACCTGGGGCTACTGGAGGCTGCGGTCGCTCCATGCTGATCAGTCATTTAGTCGTGTCCCACGTTTTGCGACCCATAGACTGGTCCCCCGCTCCTCCCCACCCCCCCCCGCCTCTCCCCCGCCCACCCCCCACTCCCCCACCCCCCCACCCCCCACTCCCACCCCTACCCCCTCCCGCCCAGGCAAGAATACTGGAGTGGGTTGCCATTTCCTCCTCCAGGGGATCTTCCTGACCCAGGGATCCAATCCATCTCCCCTGCATTGGCAGGCGAATTCTTACCACTGGGCAACCAGGGAAGCAGCGACTCTGAGGCAGAATTTAATGTGCAGAAACCAGAGGGGAATGTCTGCTCTTAAAGGGGGGAGTGGGGGGAAGCAAAGGAAAAAGTGATAGCAGAAAGATTTGATTTTTCAGAGCCTTTCAATTCACTTCATTAGATTCTCACAGGCTAGGGAGGTTTGTTGTTAAACTACAGAAAGATGATTAAATGTTACATATTTCCAGTGAAATCCTAAAACACCATCAAATGCTCTCGGTCCTGTCAGGAAGCACGCCCAGCTCTTCACAGAGGAGGCCACACCAAGGGCTGACGGGATCCAGGAAGAAGTCGGGGGTGGGGAGTAGAGGGGGCGATCCTGGAGGCCTTTCTTCTTTCCCCCACACCGCGGCAGGGGATGGAGGTGTCCGAGCATCTTGCTGCCACGAGCTCCAACCTGGGAAATGAGAAAGATATCTTGGTCAAGAAGCAGACTTCCGTCTCCTCGGGAAACAGCCAGTGGGTTCAAGGAAGCAAGTTTCTTCTCCTTTTGTTTAAATTATCCCTGAGCTTGAGCAGTGTTGTTTTACAGGTGGGCAGGGGAGGGGGCGGGCTTCAAGGCTTCTAACTGGAAAAGCGAGAAATCTGTCTTGCCTCTCTGAGAACAATAAACTGAAGAAGATGCTCAGTCGTGTCTGACTCTTTGCGACACTGTGGACTGCAGCACGCAGACTCCCCTGTTCTTAACTATCTCCCACAGTTTGCACAAACTCTTGTCCATTGAGTCCATTCATGTCCACTAAGATATGGGGTCTAAATAACATCCCTCCCACCCACCCCCCTCTCCAAAAAAAACGACCTAGTGATTGCTTGCTTTGCCTGAGAAGAGACCATTTGTTTAAGCGTTGTGACCCCATCCAGATCCCCACACACACCCAGAAGTGCCCCATGGATGCTGTAAAAGCTGAAATCAGCTCCCTCTCTATCATCTGGAGAATTCGGACGTTCTCAGTGGTTAAAACACTTTAAGAGGTCACACATCCCAGTTTCTGCTATTTGGAAGAAACTGGGAGGAATTAAGGGCAGGACAGAGGGGAAACGGATCAGGCTCAGTCTCTTGTTCCTTTAATTCTTCCATCCCAGGTGCTCTAAGTAACTGAGGTAGCCCTGGTTCACTATCCACCCCCCGTCCCCCTCCTCCCGTGGACACAGGACACAAAGTGCCATGTTTCCACGGCTCTTAGTCTTTGGAACCCAGCCAACCCTAGGGGCCTACCAACTAACATCCTGAGTCCGTGTCCAGAGAAGGTGGTTCGTTTTACTCTCACCTCAGTATCGCCCTCCGATTTCACACCCCTGACACCAGTTTTTCTGTTTCAATTTTTGTGACTTACAGTTGAGATGCTGTCGTCCACATATTCTCCTGTGTGGTTGTCTACCTGGGAAGAAGAAAAACAAGGGGGAGGGGCATCTCTCTCCTCTGAAGTAAAAAGGTGAGATTCTCCAGTAAATAAATGACTCCAAACAAACCAACAAGTCAGAATGAGCAGATTCTTCTTTCCTCTTCAGCCATGCAGGTAAGTTGCAAGTAAAATGCAGATAGAGATTTGATTGTAGGGTTTCTGTCTTTCCTAGTGGGCTGGTTATAGAATAAAAAGGAGTATTTGTTTTGCTGCATCAAAGCATCGTTCCTGCTAGTTGTTTTCTTTTAAATGGGCATATCAGGAAATGGTCTGTACGCCACATGAAATTAATAGGGATGTGGGGTGGTTATAGACTGAAAGAATGGCATTAACAAAAGCAAAGGAATTAATGGTCATCAGTACACAAGCAAAAATGTCTTTAATAGCTCCAGAAACCTGAGCCTGTCAAAGTGAGAAACATACAGCATTTCAGTTTTTTTATAAAGGCATTTCATATTTGATTATTTGTAATCCATTTGGTTATTTGTTTTATCCAATTTAAAGTCATGTGTGTACTATATCAGAACTGAAGGTATTAAAAATATGAAAAGTGTCAACTCAGATGGGTCTGACCATCTAACAAAACAATAAGCACTAATTTTTCTTAACACCTTAAATTCTATATTAGCTCCTACTGTATTTATCTCAGTTAACTAGACTAATATTGCATTTCAAATGAATTAATGTAGGGAAGTTAAGGCCTTGAGGTATAGCTATGATGCTTTATAGGAAAAAAAAAATGTGGGGACTTCCTTGGTGGTCCATTGGTTAAGAATCTGCCTTCCAATGCAGGAGATGAGGTTCGATCCCTGGTGGAGAAACTAAGATTCCACATGTTGTAGGCCCTTGCACCGCAACTAGAGAAGCCTGCGTGCTGCACTAAGGACCAATGGAGCCAAGTAAATATTTAAATATTGTTTTACAAAAAGATAAAAAATGTGAGGATACATATGAGGAACTAGTAAAATGTACCTAGGACACTTTGAAGAGATATCCCACTAAGGGTATTAATAAAGAAATCCTTCATTAGAAGAACAAACTGAAGATAACCATTAATATATTCATTACCAGGCTGTCCATAGTTTTCACAAACATATTTTTAAACTTAAATTAGGACACATGATCAGGTAAGAATGAGAACGATAGAGCACGATATTTGAAGCTGAATTGGTTTCAGAATTTCTTAAGTCGATGATTGCTATTCATAAAAGAAATAATGCCCACAACTTTATGGAAGCCCCTGGTGACCTTCAGACTCACTGCTCGTGTCCTTGTGTAGTTCCTTCCCACAATGAATCAGACAGACTGGTCTCTGCAACCAATAGAACAATGGTAGTGATGATGTGTGGCTTTCTAAACCAGGTCATAAGAGGCATAGCTTTGACTTCTTGAATGTCTTGCCCCAGGGACAGCCAGCTGCCATGTTGCAAAAATCTGCAAGCAGCTGCCCAGAAGAGCCCACACGGATGAGAAATTACCATCCTAGTGAGGGAGCCACCTTA
This sequence comes from Nanger dama, assembly GCA_917880005.1. Taxonomy (NCBI): domain Eukaryota; kingdom Metazoa; phylum Chordata; class Mammalia; order Artiodactyla; family Bovidae; genus Nanger; species Nanger dama. The sequence continues at coordinate 2,561,744 of CAKJTW010000078.1, read as the reverse complement.
AAGTAGATTCTGGAGGCCTAATCAAGCCTTCAGATAGATAACAGTAACCTCATACAACATCTGACTACAACACCACTAGAGACCCAGAGCCAGAACATCCCAAGGCCATCCCTAAATTCCTGATTTGTGGAAATTAAGAAATAAATTATTGGGATTGATCCTAAATGTTTGTGATCTTTGAAAATAAACTTCAAATTCATCTCTATTTATAAAACCTGGTTCTTGTCTTCCTGCAGCTTAAAATTTGGCAGAGGAACTTATATGGACATAAATAATCAAAGGATTGGAAGAAGAACTTAAGCATTCTCAGTCACTGCAGTGGAACACTGTGAATGCAGATGTGCCCTTGAACTGTACAAAGACTGTAAGAATGCCGGTAATTGCGTGAAAGTTTCCAAGGTGCTGTCACAACACATGCCTGCGAAAATATGCTCTGATTCCACAAGGAGTCAGGTGCCTCCCAAGCTGGACTACAAAGGATAGTCAGTGCAATAGTTGGTTAAGAGCATGGAGTTTAGAGCCAGCGTGGGATATTTGAGGGGCTCTCCCAGGTGGTGCTAGTGGTAAAGAACCTGCCTGACATTGCGGGAGATGTAATAGATGCAGGTCAGATCCCTGGGTCAGGAAGATTCCCTGCAGGAGGACATGGCAACCACTCCAGTATTCTTGCCTTAGAATCCCATGGACAGAGGAGCCCCAAGGGCCATAGTCAATGGGGTCACAAAGAGTTGGACACGACAAAACAAATTAGGAGGCATGCATGCATGGGAGATTTGCATCTCAGCCTGCCACAAACTAGCTTGTGACCTTGGTCAAGTCACTTAACAACTCATCTGTAAAATGGGAATGATAATCATACTGGACTGATAACATTGCCATAAGAAAGAAATCGATGAGATGACACATATTAATAACGTACTTAGATCAAGGCCTGGGACACAGCACATATTCTGATAGCACTACAATCTCCATGGAGGGAAAAAGGCAACCCAATTAATTGCTAACCAACTTAATGCTAGGGAAGAAAGTTTACATGAAGTTAAGCAATTCCCTTTAAGTGATGGCCTTTAGTGTGGACATAATAGTGATATGTACATTTCCCATTCAGCCATTTACCCTGAACTTTTAAAAGCTTTTCAGGAAATTTTGAATCATTAATCTAGAGTGGATCTGAGAAATCAAGTGCTGAAGCCTTTTGTAGCTAAGAAGACAGAGGCCAGAGTGGGGGTGGGGCTGGGGATGGCCAACCTTCCATAACTAACAAGCCTAAAACCAAGAATAGACAGTTGATTTTTGGTTCTCTGCCCTTTCCACGAGTGTTCACTGGACTGGGACTGAGTATTGAATACTCTTGACTTTCTAGTCACCCCAAAGGCATTTTAGCCTACCAAGAAGTTATTAATTCAATCAACATTTACTGTGATGGCTCAGCAGGTGAAGAATCCACTTGCAGAGCAGGAGACGCTAGAGACACGGGTTCAATCCCTGGGTCAGGAAGATCCCCTGGAGAAGGAAATGTCAACACACTCCAATATTCTTGCCTGGTAAATCCCATGGACAAGGAGTGTGATGGGCTATAGTCGAAAGAGTCACAAAGAATAGGATCCCACTGAGCGAGTAAACATACGCAAGTGCTAGGATATGATGGGTGATGGGAATGATGCTAGATGCTGAAGAGCAGAAGGTCTGATTGCCATGTTTCTGAGGACCACTCTACAATAGAGGTTGCAGACATTTACTAAATGATTGTGAAAATAAATGCCACCTCCGACTGTGTGAACATCTTGTTGTTGTTCTTCAGTCACTAAGTCATGTTTGACTCTTTGCAACCTCATGGACTACAACACACTAGGCTTCCCTGTCCTCCACTAGCTCCCAGACTTTGCTCAACTTCATGTCAGCCAAGTTATGTCAATTGAGTCAGTGATGCTTATAAACACGCTTAGTAGAGGAATTTGGCTCCATCAGGAAAGACTTCCCCAAGGGAATGACAATTGAGCCTAAATCTGGGCAAGGCTGAGGACAGGATAGAAAAGATGAGGGCTCCAGACAGAGAAAGCACTCAAAGCCTTGTGGCAGATGGGAGAACAGAGGGCTGGGCTGGCTAAAACACCAAAGTGAGGGAAGGGAAAGGGGATACACAGAGGGTAAGGCTTGAGAAGTAGTTTCAGGTCAGGTCTAGACAGACCTGGAAGATCATCTTAAAGATTTGGGGGTTTATATTAAAAGAAATGGGTAACTACTGGAGAGTTTTAATCAAGGAGACAGTGTGATCAAAATTCCCTTTTCTAAAGATTACCTTCCTCTAGAACAGTAGTCCCCAGACTCTGGGATCTAATGCCTGATGATCTGAAGTGGGTGCTGCTGCTAAGTCACTTCAGTCGTGTCCAACTCTGTGCTACCCCATAGACGGCAGCCCACCAGGCTCCCCCGTCCCTGGGATTCTCCAGGCAAGAACACTGGAGTGGGTTGCCATTTCCTTCTCCAATGCATGATATTGAAAAGTGAAAGGGAAGTAGCTTAGTTGTGTCCGACTCTTTGCGACCGCATGGACTGCAGCCCACCAGGCTCCTCCGTCCATGGGATTCTCCAGGCAAGAGTATTGATCTGAAGTGGAGCTGATGTAATAATAATAGAAACAAAGTGCACAATAAATGTAATGCTCTTGAATCATCCTGAAACCATCCCTCCTCCGTTGGTCCATGGAAAAACTGTCTTCTACTAAGAGTCCCTGGAGCCAGGACACAGAGTTTCCTTAGGGTGGTGGCAATGTAAATAGGGAAATGTGGATGGATTCAAGATACCTAGGTAGTAAAATCAATAGGCTTTAGTGATAGATTAGAACAGAAAGATTGGAGAGAGGAAATGGGAGGATGATGTCATGCCCAGTCTCTGGTCTGTAGAATTGGATGGCTAGAGAGTGATGTCATTAACTAGGGGAGGGAATACAGAACAAGAGTTTGAGAGGAGCAGAAGGGAGAGGGAGATTGGCCAAGGTATCACATTTGAGGAATATTTTTTTTTTAAAGACTCCAAATCCATTCAGTTTAGATTTTTCAGAATTTTATTATGGCACACAGGATAGAGTATGGTACAGTGTTCTTACTCCAGAAACTTCTCAAACCAACCATTTCCATTTGGCTAAGGTTACTTTTTCACATACGATTTGCTTGTCTGAAATTGACCATGTGCAGCATCCCATGTGTAATAAACATAAATGTGAAAAGCTTGATTTCTGAGGCAACTCCTAGTCTTTACAGAAGCCAGTGTACGGAGAATCCTCATGATTCAAATCCATAGCATCAGGGCAGATAAATAAGTATTTTACCTATTTGCTTTGGTGAGATATATCTAACTCAAAATATGTGGTGTGATGGGATCTGTAAACTTTAAATGGAGACCATTTTGCTTCCAGATTAAATTCATGACCTTTAAGAGGTGTCTAAACAACAAATATTGAACAAACTTAGCTGACAAAGCAATTGTCTAAGAACAGAAGCAGAACAAAGGATAATCAGCAATTTCATTGACATTCCACATCAAGTGCAAGTGCAAGAGCTTTCATAACTTTACAGTGAACAGGATGGATGGGTGGGGGTGTGTATATGATGCAATGTCCAACCAGTTGGAGCTATCACTGAAATCCAAATAGTTCTCAGTAAAGACATGCAGACTTATGGCAATGTAACACACAAGTATAGAATCCCCTCTTTAGTGACTGATCACAATTTCATTATCTATATCTGTAGTTCTTAAAAAGTTTGAAATAGGTGGTATTGAAGGCTACTTGAGGCAACAGAATTAAGCTAACTACACACTCAATCATGAGCTCAGGATTGCAGGCAACTTGTTTGCAATGGCAAATAAGCTTCAATAGTCTTAACTCCCTTAAAATTAAAAGCACTGAGAAAATTTTATTCCTTTTGATTACATCATTTGCTTGGGCTTCAACTTGTGCTCATGATACTTAGGCTATACTTTTTAAATGTGGTTACAGTGATGGATGAGTGGGACTCACATTCTACCCATATGCTTTTACTATTATATATTAGTGTTCAAGTTACCTGTTTACCATAAAGGTAAACATGATTTCAGACTGCTTCCAAGAAAGCCATTCCCAACATTATACAGTACACTTATGGGGCAAAATATATTGCTATTTACCAAAGAAAAAGAACCCTAGGGATTCTCATTTATTCAAGTTTATTATCAGTAAATTTTCGAGGGGAGAGATTTCATCAATGGTCATGACCTAATTATATCCTCAGAATTACCAGTTAAGGAGGGGAAACACCTTGTGATTGTTAAAATTTTGACTTGAAAAAATTTGGAAGTCAATAGCCTACATCTGAGTATCTGCTATTGGTGCCCTCTTTAAGATATCTGAATTAAGTCAACAAGCACAGCAAGGAACTTCATTCAGTGTAACTTTATTTACTATTTATTGCACATAATTCGAGGTCTTTAATTTCTAACCACCAAAGATTCAAAGGACTATTTTTTCCCATGAAGTTTAACATTAACATTAGTGAATTCATTTATTCATGGTGTGTTTTTTTATTGTAAACATCAGAATTATTCACATTGCCATAGATCCTGAACTCATAAGCGTGGACCATGCACAGGCTGGCAGCAAGCCAGGAAGCCACTCTGCAAGCAAACAGATACTCTGCGGAAGGAGAAAAGTCATAGCACAACATTTAATGTCCAACCTAAGTCATCTCAGAATTATACATATATTGACTTCTTAATTCATATAGTATCTGCAACTCAACTGGTTGGTTGGTGATAGGATTGACCTGATTTTGGGAGAATTATTCCTGGAAAAATTAGGGAAGGGAAGGGTTCAATCTTTCTTCTTAGTGGCTTGCTCCTCCCCAGCACCTTCATCTTTTTTCTCTTCCTCCTCTGCTTCTTTGGTTTCTTCTGCTTCTTCGCCTTCACCTCCTTCTTCTTCCTCCTTTGCTTCCTCAGCATCTTCCTTGGCAGCTTTAACATAAAAAGCAAATGTACAAACTCCAAATGCAGGGTGAGTCCACTTAAAACATTTCTGCTTTAATTTTGTGGGGAAACACAAGTGTCAGAATACTCCCCCAAACCTCTTTCTCCATGCAGCCAACACCTGCTGGGCACACTCTGACACTGAACAGATATTTAAATAGAATGAGATTAGGTTCTAGGTACTGGATGCTCTGTTCTTTCCAGGACCTCAGGTTTTCTTTTATTATGTGTTCAGAATTCATTTTTGTTTTTAGGACACCAAATGGCTGAGTTAAATGAATAGATTTTAAAAATGTTTCATTAGGAATAAAAAGCAGCAGAAGGATTTTTTTTTCTTTTTATATGTTACTTTCAAAAAGTACCATGCTAATCAGAGATTGTGTGTCTCTGTGAGAACAGCCAATTTGAGCAATGAGGTGCTTACTACAGATCTGTTGAGGAAATAGAAAGATGCATTTTTTTTTAGGATTATCAACTCTTATCTGAATAACATTTCTTGGACATAAGTGAGGTTTCATGTATCCATGCCCCTGCTGCCCCTGGAGTCACAGGGTGGTTTTGCTTTTTATTTGGTTTTGTGTTTTGTTTTAATCCTACCTTCTTCCTCTTGGGCTCCCTCCTCTTCCTCAGCCTCAGCTTCAGCCTCAGCCTCAGCTTCTTCCTTCTCCTTCTCCTCTTCCTCCGCTTCTCCTTCAGAGGGGGGCTCGTCCTTGGCTTCCTCAGCTTTAGCAGCCTCGATGGTCTCCTCCACCTCTATCTGCTCCTCCTGGACGTGGCTGGTGTAGTAGGACGGGGAAGGAGCGGGCAGACATCAAATAGGAGCTGGTCTGCAAACCTCCATAGGCAGATCGGCCAAAGACCTGGGAGCTCTGGGTGTAGCCGGTGGTTAGGCTGCCCACACTGGTGAAACTGAGCCGGGTCTCCTCACCTTCCAAGAGTTTCCTGGGGAGGCAGGGGTTAACAAACATGAACACCGGAAGTGTCCTCAGCCCACCACTCATCACCTTCCCTAATGCCAGGCTGAAAGGCAAAGGCAGGGTTGGGAATGATCATAACCTAATGACTGGGGCTGCTGTGACTGAGTCCAGGAGAAATACACAAAAGGACAACAACAAAAAAGCACCTTAAAATATAGTCCTGTTCCTTACACTTGAAATGTAACAGGAAACTAAGAACAGGCCTCATTATTACAGGATTAAATTCTTCTTGGAAAAGGCCAAAAAGTAACACAATTACTCCAAAGGACTATTTTGGAAGGTTTCTGATTCAACAGAAAGGAAATCTGATTTTCTTCCTAAGACTGACTGGCTGCTACCTTGGCACTTCCATTTATACCTGTAAGCTGCAATCTCAATGTCCAAAGCCATCTTGACATTAAGGAGGTCTTGGTATTCCTTGAGGTATCTTGCCATTTCACTCTTTGTAGTTCTCAATTCATTTTCCAGTTTGTTGATTGTGTCCTGTTGGAAGACAACCGAACAAAAAAATCTAAGTGTAAATCTCCACTGCTATCATTTTACTACAGCATAGCTGCATAGGCCTAGGTTTAATTAAAATCAAAGTGCACATCCTAGATAAAATCTCCCTAAAATAACTGTCTTTTTCTTTTTCAACCTTTTTTGCTTGCCTTAAAAAAAAAAAATCCAGCTTCACAAAGCAAGAGATGAAAACCAAAAAAATAATAGAAAAAAAACTGATAGAAGAAACTTTTTTGTTTTCATTAACTAATACACCTAATGATCATCATAAAATGCCCACAGAGAACTAAATAGATTTTTTTTTAATTGTTTCTCACTCACTAGTTAGCTTTATCAACTTTATCCAGATTGTGTACAGGAAATCCACTTATTTATAGGAGAATGAAGCAGATAAAATTTATTTTCTCTAAAATATTTTCTATGTATCTATCTTATTTTTCTTCTCTCCAGAAAAATGGAGATCCTTAAAAGAAAAAGAAATGTTTTACTATGACCATCATCACCCACTGCAATTTTGACTATATTCCTGGCTCACTGCTAAGGGAAGAGAGTAGTTGGTAAAACTAGTCAGAAAGGATTACTGGTTACAGTTATCCTTCAGAACTAATGAGAGCTATATTTATTAATCAGACGATCCAATCTCTGCAGCAAAGCAACTTGCGCTGAATGCAGGACAGCTGAGAGGCAGACCAGAGGCAAAGTCCAGATTCAGTCCCTCCTCCCACCCCGACTCGACATCCTGCAGGGCTGGGCAGCTTTAATGAGGAAGGGAGATTGAACTGCACGCAGCATCTCTTAGCACACCGCAGTCGCGGCCCCGCCCCTCCTTCCAAGTGCCCCATCCCTTCCCACACTGCCTCCAAGAAGTCAAGTTCCACCCCCTTAATATCTGCTTGCTAATGCCTCACGTCTGATCTCTTTCTAGGCGCGCCCTCATCTCTCCGCCACCACCCCCACTCCCACCCATCCTAACTTGATACTGCAGCACCCTCCCCGCCCCCTCTGCGTTTGGCCTGGCGCCTTACCTGCATAGCGCTAATGTCGGCGTTCTGTTTGTCCTCTAGCTCCTGCAATTGCTTCTCCAGCGCTTCGTTCATGCCCCGGCATGCTTCGATCTCCAGGGTCTTGGCCTTAAGCAGGCGGCGGCTCTCGGAAACCTCGTCCTTGGCGGCGCGCACAGCATCGGTGTTCTTGGCGGCGCTCTCGGTCAGCACGGTGAAGCGGCTCTTGAACCATTCTTCGGCATTCTGCATGTTCTTGGCGGCCAGCTTCTCATACTGGGCGCGGATGTCCTTGAGCGCGGCGGAGAGGTCAGGCTTGAGGACACGTCCATCTCCACGGAGATCTGTGCATACTGGATCTGTGCCTGCAGCTCGGCGATCTCCTCTTCGTGCACTTTCTTCAGAAAGGCGATTTCGTCCATCAGGCTGTCGATGCGCTTTTCGAGCTCGGCGCGGGCGAGAGCCGCCTCGTCGGCCCCTTTGCGCGCTTCCATCAGCCTGCCCTCGGCGTCCTCACGGCTCAGCACCTCCTCTTCGTAGCGCGCCTGCAGGTTGCGCAGGGTCTCCTCCAGCCCCTCGCGCTCGCCCTGGAGTGCCTGCTTCTCGTTGGTGGCGTCTTCCGCTGCCAGACGCAGATCGCGGATCTCCTGCTCGTAGAGCGCCCGGAAGCGGGAGGGCTCGGAGTGCTTCTGGCGCAGCACCAGCAGCTCGGCTTCCAGGACCTTGTTCTGCTGCTCCAGCTCGTGCACGCGCTCGATGAAGCTGGCGAAACGGTCGTTGAGGTCCTGCAGCTGCGCCTTCTCCTGGGTGCGGATCGACTTGAGGTCGTTGCTGATGGCGGCGACCTGGCTCAGGTCGAGGCTCTCGAGGCTGGGCATCAAGGAACCGGAGCTGGAGGAGTAGCTGCGCCGCACGGATAGCGAGGAGGAGACGGGCGCGGAGTAGCTGGAGTAAGCGGAGCGCGCGGTGCTGTAGCCGCTGCGCACGCTGGAGATGTGCACCCGGGGCGTCTCCACATAGCGCCGTTTGTAGGAAGTCGAGTAGTACGGCTCGTAGCTGAAGGAACTCATGGTGCCGGTCGGTGCCCCCTAGCCGGCGGCGGAGATGGGGGCCTAGAGAGAAGAACGGGGAAGAGAGGGAGAAGGGAGGATGGATGGCTGTGTGCGGCTCGGCTCGGTCCTGCCACCCCTATTTATACTCAGAGAGGACTCTGACGCAGCTCGATCGATCACGGCGCGCCTGGCCAGTGGGGGCAGCGCGCTGCTGCAGCCAAGGCAAGGATTCTGCGCAAAAGGAAGGTGGGGGCGAGCCACGGCCCGCGGGGATGCTGCGGCTGTAGTCCTTTGCACTTTTCTCTGAGACCCTCTGTTTTCCCTTCGACCCCGAACCCCCTCACTCATTTCCTTTCCCTACCTCCACCCCATCTTACTTAATCCTTGACCCTTGTATTACTCGGATTCGATCGTGCCTCCAATAGCAGGTTATCATTCCCAACTGACACCTTAGTTTTCCATACCCCACCCAGTACCATGGAGACACACTACCCCTCTAAGTCGCCCCTTCCCCACCAGGGTTCAGCATGCCCCTGGTATTTATGGTGCCTCCAGAGCATTGGAGATACAAATCATTGTCTAAGGTTGCATGTATGCGGTATATATGGAAGAAAGTTTTCTATTTCTCTGTAGCTCTTTCTGGAACTTTCTTTAATTTATCTTTTTCACCTGATTTTTAAAATTATTTCATGCGCTCCTCCTACACGCGCGCGCACGCACACACGCGTGAAACTGCGGCACTGCCGCTGTTGATTTTAGTGTTTCTAAACCCTTTGCGCAGTTCACAGCAATCTTTTGGTATTCCTAGATTTTCTTATTTCTTTGTGGGGAATGAAGCCTCGAATACTTTGAGCGTGTTGAAGCGTATAAGTGGAGGGGAGCTGAGAAGGTGTTTGAAAGTAACGGGAGAAAACCCGACTTGCCAAGGCAGCGGCCAGCTCTGCAGAGAGGGAACTTCGACTGTCACACGTTGCCTGTTTCTTCTTCATCCCTAAATTCCTGCTCCACACCACTAACTCCATCACACTGAAAACCCCTTTCCCTCTTTTTAGACCTGTGTTGCAATCAACCTGATGATTTCAAGGAGCTAGGAAGGTGGCTAATTTTCAGAGGGAAGCTACTGCCGCCGCCGGGAGGGTGAAGCGTGTCTCCAGGGAGCAGAGCTCCGACCGAGACACCTTGTTCTGGGACGGGTGGAAAATAGGCGTGTGGTTCTGCCACCGACCCCCTCTGATAAATACACAACAGATACAGTCCGAAATCCATTGGTTTCTTTTAGGGAACACCCAGGTACCTGAAAGAGTGTGCACGCCGTAATGCACATTGATAAAGCCCTGCGGTTACAGAGCCTTTTCACACACGTTTTGTTAGAGAGTCCTCCGGTTTCAGGGACAGATCGCAGAGATATACGTAGGACACCTAAGCTTTTTCTAAGCAGGCATTTAATCTGTGTTTTCTTTGTATAAGAGTAGCATTTGCGGTGCAACCTACTGATTTTTTTAAAGAAGCAAATGAAGGGGAAACAGGAAAGTTTTCAAACAGAAGCCGGTATCGCTTTCGCTGTGATGCTGAGAGGGAGGAAGTACTTGGAGCTGGTACCACAGATGCTGCTGGAGCAACTACAACCTCTCCCCTGGACAGGACAAGATGACGTTCTTTGTAACTTTGAAAAACCTTTCCCTTTTCGTGGTCAAGACTGCAGCAGAGAACTTGTATGAGATTTCTAGACAATCTTTAAGGTCTCAAATAATGCAACTTTAGAAACATTAATATTAGTAATTTAAATCTATCAAGCGGTCCATCCACACCCAGTCATCCTGGGATCTTCAAGCCAAGACTGTCCTGCATTTTGCCTGACCCTGGCGGATGTGATTAGGCACTTATTATGATTCTTTTTTCAGCCCATGCATCTTTGGTCTGCTCATTGATCCAGTGACTCAACAGTGGGAAAGACTTCTCTGGGGAAAGAGGGGAGTGTTGGTAAAACTTCAGTAAGCTGTATTTTTATCCGCTCCCAATTAACCATATATGGATGACAAGTGACAGAATGGATTTTTTTTTACCTGCCCCATTTAAACACATTGTTTCACACTCGCTGTGTGTGAGTCTGCCTGCCATACTCTTAGGTATTCGTGATTTCATTTCCTTTGTGCCAGCTCCTTTCCCTCCGTTTCAGGTCACCCTCAGGGATCTTAAGTCCATCAGCGGTTTTTTGTTTGTTGTTTTTTTTTTTTTGCCACGGCTCCTGGATGAAGTCTTTGACTGCGGAGGAAGTGGCTCAGAAAGAGGGAGGCGGCTGACTGATGCTGCAGGGACACTGAGATGCTGTGGACAGAAGGAACCTGTGGGCCTCTGCTGCGGTCCTTGAGCAGCTGAAAAGAAAGGCACCCTGGAATGTGAAGGGTAGGAATGAGAGGGCAGGGACCCTTGTCTTTGCTGAACCTGGTGAAGAGGGTGTGGGGAGAGGGGCAGATCAACTCTATTTATGAATGTAGAGCTCTGGTCTTTTTAATAGCTCCACTACAGCTTTGCTTTAGAGGAGCTCCCAGACCCAGCCTGTGTTTGAGTTTTGGTGACACTACCTTCAGCCTTCCTCTGCTAGGTACCAACTCCTTTTTAAAATATTCTGTCCACTGAGTGAGGTAAGTCAGGCAGAAAAGGAAAAATATCGTATGACATTCCTTATATATGGAATCTAAAAAGAAACGATATAAATGTACTTACAAAAACAGAGACTCACAGACCTAGAGAATGAACTTGTGGTTCCCCAGGAAAGGATAGAAGGAAGGGATAGGTAGGCAGTTTGAGATGGACATGTACACACCGCTATATTTAAAATGAGTGACCAACAGGGACCTACTGTATAGCACATGGAACTCTGCTCAGTGGTATGCAGCAGCCTGGATAGGAGGGGCGTTTGGGGGAGAACGGATCCATGCATGTGTATTTGTATATGTATGTATGTATATGTATATATATAGATAGATATGGCTGAGTCCTTTTGTTGTTCACCTTAAATTATCATAACGTTGTTAATCGGCTGTATGCCAATACAAAATAAAAAGCTTAAGTAAATAAAATAAAATATCCTGTCTAGTCATTCTTTTTAACTCCTCTTCCCAGCCCTTTGTTCTGGATACCCCTGTGGCATCAGTTCTGTGTGTCAAAGCAAAGATAAAATGAACAACTTTAGATAATCTGTTTTAAAAAAGAACCTTGACTTTCCTTCCCTTATCATAAATGATTCTGCATCAGTGCTGTTTGCAGGGGTGTCATTATTTCTTTAGAAGAAGGCTCTGGGGACTTGTTACACACCTGTGCATTTATTCCCCTTTAAGCACATTCTCCACCAACGTGAAATTGGTTGAGGGCTGCCAACAAAACCCACTCCTAGGAGATAAAACATATTTTAAAAATAAATAGACAAGTATGTTGATGAAATTCATAGAATTTCTACTACTCTGGTTATCCCTGATAGCTCTGTAATTCCCCTAAATGACTGTTCGAAGTAGTTTAGTTTAAAAGTAAGATGTTCTAGCATTATCACAGAGTTCATAAAATATAACTCTTCGAAGCACTGAAAAATTTAACCCTCTCATGCTGGGAGAGTCAGAAATTTCAGATGGCTAGAACCTGATGACTTTCATTATTTTAAAACCCTTTGGCACACAAGAAGTACTGAATTGGCATTTGTTTCTAAAAGCTCAGCTCTAAGCTGATTCTGAGGAGGCAGATCTCCTGAGAACAGCAGGCCTGGGGTCAAGAGAGCAAAGTTCTGCCACCAGTGTGCAGCAGGAATAGTCCTCTTCCCTATCCGGTCTCCCCTCCTCACCTTCCAGTAGATACGTCATTCTGAGCAACATTGGCATCAGTTTGTCCATGCAAAGAAAGATGAAGGAAATAAACATGTGCAGGATGCCTACCCTAAGATAGGCATTTGATATCTTATCCTTTAATAATTCCCACATCTCCACGAGATGGTTATTGCTTGTTCTGAGCAAACAACTGAGGCCCAGAGAGGGTAATGTGCCAATTCACCCAGCTACTCCACACCTGAGCTCAGTCTATTCATTACGCATACTGCAGCCACTGACATTTGCTGCTTCTTTCAGTCTCTGTGGAATGTGATAATTGCATGCTATAGTCTCTGTGCTTGTGCTAAACCACTCATGTTTGCGGGGAGACCAATATGAACTGATTTATACCGGGAAGAAATTGTTCATGAGTGTGTTTTATTTGGACACCTAGTGCTGGCAATAAACTGAGGAATTATTATAGGTTTCTTAAGAGTTCCAAAATAAAATGGAAGTTACCCGCAGAACATGACACATAACTGATGATGTGACTTTCTTGACACTACTCTAAATATCAGTTTACAAGACACCTTTTCTGGAATGAATGACCTAAATGCAACTCCACTGATTTAAACTCTTTAGAATAACTACATTATGACACTGACCTTTTTACTAATTAAAATACTTTGTTTTCCACTCTTGTAATAGATCTTCTTTAGCAAAATGACCTTTAAAATTGCTCTAAAGAATAAAAGAAGAAATGCTGGCAGCCAACATCTCATGATGGGAGTTTATCATGCTTTCTCCACATCTTTACCTTTTTTGGAAAGAAATACAAGTAAAATCAACAGAAAATGTATATCATGTAGAAACCACAAATATATTATCTCTCTGCTTTTTAGAATCAGTTTATTTCCTGATATATTATGCTCATCATTGGAATCATCATACACAAATCTCTCCATCCCTGGGAAATGTATTTGAAAGGAAACTTTCCTCCTTGTAATATAAAATATGACTAATTTTACAGCATCACATTCTGAAGTGATGCATTGTTAAAAGTGCTATGCAGCGATATAACATGTAGACGATGGCAGGAATGAGAATGTCACTTGAATAAATTAAAAATGAACAGTACGCTTGTATTCAGGACACGTGCAATATTGGAAATGACAGGAAGTTGCTGTTGTCCAAGCAGAAATGATGACCATAGGTTTAAACTCCTAAATGCTTGCTACATGGAACCAATCAAGGGAATGTATGTTCTCCCCAGAGACCTGTTTCACAGTGCCTTGCCCGTAATCACAGTCAAAGATGCATAGGTAAAAAGAGGCTATAAAGGGGACTTTAAAGGGCTTCATTTGTAGTCAGTTCAGGCAGGTCTCCGCCCTATGGGTCCGAACCAGCAGTACTAACCCTGTTTGTTGAGTTGTGCTTGTCTAACTGCCGGGATCACGCCAGTATTCTTGCCTGGAGAATCCCATGGACAGAGGAACTTAGTGGGCCACTGTTGATGGAGTCACAAAGAATCAGACATGACTGAAGCTACTTAGCACACATGCAAGTGCAAAGAAGTACATGCTGCTTCTGCAGTCTGGGTAGCAACTAGCCACAAAGACATGCCAGGAAGCACCTGGATTTCTTGGCCAACCTTTGCAGTGGTTTAATAAATCAGTCGGAGAACTGTGAGGTTTACTGTTTGCAAAGACGGCGGATAAGCATTTCCATCTGCAAGAGACAAAGACCCAAGGTCGGCTCTTTCACAGCCGGGCTGGAGCCCCAGCCAGAGCAGCGGTTCCTTTCACTGCTGTGGGAATGCAGCAAATGCGGTTGCAGCACTGCTCATGGGCGGATCCCTGGGTTTTTCCGGGACAGCAGACAGACTGCTGGCACCAGGATAGATGCGTAGCACTGATGTTTGGTAAGTTGAACGTATAAGAGACAGTCTGGATCAGAAATGCAAGACCAGATTGCGTCTAAATGGCTTCTTCGTGGATTAAATAACTCCTATATGCATTTATACACAGCGTCACCGACTGCCATTAGAACACTTGGAATACACACAATTCTAAGTGCCTGGTGAAGTGGGGGCCTTCAAGGAGTTAGAGCAGAGTCCTGCCTCCAAGGGCTTGAAAAATACCTGAGCACAGTAGAAGGACCAGCTACTGATACACAGAGCATGGATGAATCTGATACTGAGTCCTAGAGGTCTTATACACTATGCATAAAAGGATACATAATATATAATTCCATTTTATGAAATTCTAGAACAGGGGAACTAAGCTATGATATTTTCCATCACAGATTTCCAATCTGATTTCCGATGTATCCTTTAATACACCCATTTATATGAAATTCTAGAACATGCGAACTAATCTATGATGGAAAACAATCAGAGCAGTGGCTTCAAGTGGCTGTAAGGTGAGGAATGACTAGGAGGAGGCACAAGGAAATTTTCTGGGGGAAATGGTATTGTTTTAGGTCTCAATGGATGGGACAGGTGTCTGCATTTTTCAAACCTCAGAACATAGTAGGATTTCTGCATTTCACTGAATATAAGTTTTACATCAGTAGAGAAAAATGTAAACCATACATAGACATATACACCTATAATTATAGGTGTATAAACTACACCTATAAATTTAACACATAAATTTACAATATAAAATATATTTACAAGTAAAAAGCACATAACCAATCACTTTAAAAAGAGCTAAGCAGACAAAGCCCATGTATGTGAAATTTCAGAGAACTATGCAAAAGTCATTAATAAAAAGCAAAATTCTAGGCATTGTCTCAAGGAGGAGAAGTTACAGGCAATGTTTTCCATGATCTTAGAAAAAGGCTACATGAATGAAAGGAATCAGCAGTCTGCAGTTGGTTATTGTACCAGGTGCTCTGTGCAGAGTTCGAATTTAATTCCCACAGTAAATCTAGGAAGTGGATGTTCTTATTATTCTAAAGATGAATAAGTGGGGGAGGGAAGGATTGAGAGGTTGGGATTAGCAGATGCGAACTAGTATATACAGGATGGATAAACAAGGTCCTATGGTATATAGCACAGGGAACGATATTTAATATTCTGTAGTAAACCATAATGGAAAATAATATAAACAAGAATATATATATACATATATATATATATGTATAACTGAGTCACTTTGCTATTCAACAGAAATTAACACAACATTGTAAACTGGCTATTCTTCAGTAAAATTTAAAAATTAAAAAAATAAATATGAGTAGGTATTATATTTCTGTTAGTCCATCCCAATACTGCATTTAACATTTTTAGCCATCTTGCTTTGCTGCCTCATACTGAATTTGTATCAACTTAAAAAAAAATCTTGAAAGCTATATAAGGCTATTTCACTTATACTGTGACTTTTATAAAAACCTAAAAATATATCTTTTGTTTATTTTCTTAAAATCTAATCTTTAATATAAATGCTTTGAGTCCATTGGTCAAACCTGCAGTAAAGTTATAATACCTTCCAACTTTATATCAAATTGAATAATGGATGAATTTCCTGATTTTTAAAAAATGCCATTATAATGGTGTGTGTGTGTGTGTGTGTGTGTGTGTGTGTGTGTATGTGTGTGCTGTATTTCATAGACTCTTGGGATTGGGAAGTAATTTAAATGCTTTCCACTCAAGTCCTCCACTGGCTGCTTCATCTTCAGCAGCTCTTAACCTTTCCTTTGCTTGTCCCATTTTGCAGAATGAGTTGTATCTTCTTACCCTCCCCCCCACACCGAAGCCACTGGACATTACTTTTAAATAGAGCTGAAATTTCTAGAAAGGCAGCAACATTAGTGCCCAAAATGAGCTTTGGTTTTTCACTTTTTGTTTCTCATTACGCTCCAGTTTCTTTTCCGTGTGATTCAATAGCATCATCATATAACAGAGATGGCAACAGCAATATTTATGTGAAGAACAGAGATTTTCCCAGCACTTCAGCATTATATCACTGGATCCTTGTAACCATGCTGTGAGACCAAAACAGTTCTACAGGGGTTACAATCCTTGCTTCCTAAATAGATGCTGAGAAGTCTTAGCAGAGGCAAAAGATTTCCTCCCAAATCCTATCCCCGTGACAATGAAGCCAGAGCTCTTACCCAGGTTATCTGCCATCAAATTCACTGGGAATTTGTCCTCCACATCTTACACTTGCCTATGTATCAAGCCTATCGTGTTCCAGATCCCCTCCTAGTAACCATTCCAGAAACGTAGGGAAGCTCCAGGTGCTTCTCATTTTTAGGTTGGATTCTTCTTCTTTTTCTTTTAGTGTTTATTTATTTGGCTGTGCTGGGTCTTAGTTGCAGTATGCAGGATCTTCAATCTTCATTGCAGCATGAGCGATCTTCAGTGGTGGCACATAAACTCTTAGTCGCGGCAGGTGGGACCCAGTTCCCTGATCAGGACTCTGCATTGGGAGCACAGAGTCTTAGCCAATGGACCACCAGGGAAGTCCCTCAGATTGGATTCTTGATGTACAGTTACTCAAATCAAAGCTTCATTTCTTTAGCTCGCACACCTGTTAAAATGCCAGTATCAATAGGAAAGGTAAGAGTTAAAGCTGATATTAGTCCTTTATACCTAAGGTTAATAGGTATAATATATATATATATTATATATATAAATATATATATATATTGTATAATATATAGGTATAATACCTATAGGTTAATAACTCCTTTTGAAATAATGAAAGTTTGAGAACCTTGAGCAGTGAGAAACTGGAAAAGGACAATAAGTGTTATTATCATAAAGAGGCTGGTCAGAGAATAAGCCAGAATGTTGGCAGGACTAGAAGCAGAATATCCCTGTAGATATTCTGAGTTCACACCCAAAGCAAAGGCTCCTATCTCCTGATATGATTTGACCAGGATATAATTCATATTAGTCAGAACCTATGAATTCTGAGATGACTCAGATGTATTTAAGTCAGGGAAGAGACTCAAAGCTTTATTTTCAGATGTCTTCTCCCATCTGAACTTTGGCCAATGAAATTCTTGCATTCATAGACATTTTTCTGAGCTTCTTTGCTCTTACATCTTCAGGAAAGTACCAACCAACCAACTGGGAAAATGTCAAATGGAGAAGGAGAAGGAAAGAGAAGAAGTAAAATGGCATAATGATGCACATACCAAGTACCCAAGTCTGAGCAAGGAAATTAAAGCATAATCCTAAATTTTAAAAGGAATATGGAAGTTTTGCATGTATTAAGCATAACTGCATGCAATAATGTTAATTGAAGTTTTATATTAGGCACAGACCTAAGTCGTTTTCTTGGATAATTTCATTTAATCATCACAAAATCTGATGAATTGGATATTTTTAAATGGATCATCTTTTTAAAGTCTTTATTGAATTTGTTATAATATTGTTTCTGTTTTATGTTTTGGTTTCTTGGCCATGAGGCATGTGGGATCTTAGCTTCCCTGCATTGGAAGGTGAAGACTTAACCACTGGACTGGCAGGAAGTCCTGAGTTGGGTATTTAAATAGTCCTCATTTTAAAGATGTGGAATATAAGGTTTAGACTAGAGCCTACACCATATACCTAAATAATTCAGGTATATGTCATTGACCTCTAATGAATTATGTATTACTATCATTCCATAAGGAGGAAAAAGGAAAATGAAGTTGAGACTTTAAGAATATTGATCAAGGTCGCACAGCTGGGTCACAGTTTGTCTGCATTCTCACTCTTCCTGCTATGACCGAAGTGCCATAATGTTCGTGAGAGATGCTAGGCAAACAGCATCACTCACTATTTTTCTTGTGTAGTTTCAATTTGTAGACTGATACAAGAAAATGCTGCAACAGAATTGAGGTTGCACAAATCATGAGCAAGGAAAGTAATCCATATAATGGTCATTTAGACAAAGCACCACAAACATACACCAAATAAGTCATCTCTTGGTTTCATTAGCAGGCTGTAAAAATAGCCATCCATCACTGCAATCATTTACAAGAAGCAAATTGCACTGGACCATCTCTCTCCAGACACAGGCTCCCTGCCTTATTGTTAACTAGCAATTTCTTTTATTATATTATCTAGAAGAGAAAAAGGCACACTGAAAAAGATTCCCTGCACCTTTCAGTATCACTTTATCCTACAAATTTAATAAACTGCATCACCAAATCTCATTACAGCAACAGATGTGCTGTTAAAGAGGTCTGAGATATTTCAATCTGAAAAGTGCTTTCTTTTCCTTATGCCAAAAAGTTTTTGCCCATTACCCTGATTAATACTTACTTTAGCAGTTTCCAAATTAAAATTTTCTTCCAAATGAATTCCCCAATTCAGAAAGGTCACTTAAGTAAGGCACACAGCTCTGTCTTAACAATTAAATGTAGATGAGTGTAAGACTTGGTGGAAGAGACTGCTCCAGGCACAAAGTCACAGCAGTTCAGAAAGGAAGCACTTCAACTCTGAGCTGGCCTTGACCTTAGACGGCTTCTCAGATCCTCTGCCAACCTGAGATTTTCTGATTCAAAAGTATGGAAGAGGCTGAAAGCGCTGGGTAAGCTTGGACCAAGAAGAGCTCTCACCTTTTAAGTGATGACAAATGAGAGTTCAAAAACATAGGGTTACAACAAAAACTGAGACTTGCTAATATCTTAGTTTAGATACAAGCCAGACAGAATATGAGCAAATGCCAACAGAATGAGATTTTTGAGGGAAGAAACCATTACTAATTGAAGTTTTCAGGGAATATATATTTGCTTATTTGTATTAAAGTCATCTTTCCTGGGGCTTCCCAGATGGCACAGTGGTAAAGAATCTGCCTGCCAATGCCAAAGACACAGGAGATGTGGATTTGATCTCAAGGTCAGGAAGATCCGCTGGAGAAAGAGACAGCAACCCACTAAAGCATTCTTGCCTGGAAAATCTGATGGACAGAGGAGCCTGGTGGGCTACAGTCCATAGGCTCGCAGGGGAGTCAGACACAACTGAACGACTGAGCACGCACGCTTGCACCTTTCTTACAGCACAGAGCTAATAATAAACAGCTGAACAGCTATCAATATTTTATCAGTTGAATTGGCTCCCATTCACCTAAGACAACAGAATCCATTTTCTCTCTTCTGTTGTTTACCTAACACAATAGGATTCAACTTCTCGTTTCTAATTTTTTATTTTCATGGATTGATTATGAAAGAAATGAGAGAAAAACAGATCCTCCTCTTAATTCTTGCTTCAGGATTAAGTGCTGAAACAGAGCATAGATTAGGGCTACTGGCATTTTTCCCCTAGGACCCAAACCCCAAGATAAAGAACAGAAACAACTCACATTGTCTCTTTCTTCCTTTCTCCTTTTAAAGTCTTGATTCTTTCTCTGCTCCTGAAACGTATGTATTGCTGGTTTCTCTTTGAAGAAAGGAACCTAAGCATTTGAACTCAAGGCCCAGGAAATAGTCGGCTGTGGAGTTTGGAGTTAAAGAGAGGACAGGCAAATAATCTCTAAGTATCGCTATGGTAACCATTCTAGACAGTGAGTGGAACCTGCTGTTATTTAAAAAAAGAAAGACAAACAACTCAAAGAAATAAACAAAAAAGCTAAATGTATGAAATATTATCTTTTCCAGATAATGAAGTTTTTGGATGTGCTGTTGTTCTACAGCTCATACAAAGTCCATATAATCTTGGCAGACAACAGTGAAGAGTGGGAAAGCGCTGGATTTGAGCCTGAGGTATTTGATCCTAGATCTAGCTCTGTCGCTAACAAAGCACAAATGCCTTTGAACTGGGCCATCTGTTCCCCTGAAGGGATTGGAAGACTTTCTAAGGGGTTCACGGAGAACAAGTAGTGCTAAGGAGTCTATTTCCAGATCCCCAATTGCCATATGTAGTCTTTTGTAAAATCTATCTGCTTGAGAATTTGTGCTAATTCTGCTTTCCCACCTTCTATAAATTGAATGAGCTCTAAATCTGCAACAACAAGCTTTTGACAAAAATGAATTTAAATCACATGGGAAATAAGATAATTTTATTAATAATGTTATTTTATTAATAATAATAAAGATGTATTGAAATTAAAAGATTAAAAGTACTCATTATTCCAACCCTTTCTAAGTTTGATGAGTTAAGTAAGGTGCCTCTAAGTGAAAATAAACAGGTATAATTAATAGTCATTTGAAAAGACTTGGTGAAGCCCCTTTTGATATCTTCCCAGAAATAAAGTGAGTAAATTACTTTAACTATGCAGAGATAAATCTTTATGCAAGCTAGATGCTTTCTAATTCTATGCTTTCAGCAAAATTAAAGGAGCACTTAATTAATTAGCAGATAGATTATTAAAATAATTATTTTATTTTTTAATTGAAGTATGGTTGATTTGCAATGTCGTGCTTAGTTTCAGGTGTGCAGTAAAGTGATTCAGCTATATTCCTTTATGGAATCTTTTCCCTTATAGGGTATTCACTATAATTCCCTATGTTATACAGTAGGTCCTTGTGGGTTATCTATTTTATACATAGTAATGTATATATGTTAATCCCAAACTCCTAATTTATCCCTCCCCAATAGTTTTATAGTAGGTCAATATGTGCTTTTTAGCTTCAAATTTGGAAAGATTTTAAATACTGAGTAACATTGTTAAAGCAATAAAAACAACACCAATATTTCTATTCCTATATACTTATATATATTTTTACTTTTATATTTGTATGTGTACTTGCATACTTTTATATTTATTTAGGTAAACAAGATTTCTGAAATTTTATTGTATTTTATTTTATATTTTTATATTATATTTTAAATAACTATATAGTTATTTAAAAGAAGGGAATTGTTTTATTATTCATTCTAGCCATCAGTACTATTCATTTATAAATGTATAATTAATTGAGATGCATTCTAAATAAAAGTTCATTCTTTATTTTAACCCTCTATTTCCATTTTGCCAATGATCAGGACTGTCAAATTCATGTCTCATCAACCACTAATATACCTTCTTTGGGGAATGTCTATTAAATCAGATCCAGCATTTCTACTCCTAGGAATCTACTTAGAAGAAATGAAAACATGTCTACACAAAGATTTGCATATGAATATTCATAGCAGCTTTATTCATAATGGCCAGAATGACTAAAATGCCCATCAGCTAGGTAAATAAACATATTTTAGTGATGGAATGTTCTTTGGCCATGAAAATGAAGTACTGATACATGCCATAGTGTGGACGAAATTTGAAAACACTATGTGAAAGAAGCCAGTCACAAAAAAACACACAGTCGATGGTCCATTACATGATTCTTTGAGTGAGAGAATGAGATTTGGGCTTTGTGAGCTGCCTTGCATCACTACCACCAGAATGGTAAAATGTAGAAGACTTTATTCTGAGGCACTGCTATAGTTCTCCCTATACAATTTGGTCAATTTCTTCAGAAAAAACTCTCTCATCTTCCCATGGTATTATGTAGCCTGACTGGGGAGGGGAAGGGGGTCCAAGTGACTGAATGCTTGAAGGACCTGGGCTGGGCTAGGCTGGTAATAGGGAGTTAAGGAAGAGAATTGGGGGTCAAGTGTTTCATAACACCACCCATCAATCTCAGGGTTCTGTGCCCCTGTCCACCCTGCTCCTTTGTTTTATCTGCAGTCTCCACACTATAGCTTCTCCAGGGCTGTTCCTGGGCAGGTCTGCAGCCTCCCTTACTGCAGGGCCCTCCAGGCAAATTGTGGGCTTTGCCTTCTTCACTTCACAGATCAAAACCCCTTAATCTACAACTGACTTTCAGAAATGTGTTGAACTCAGGGAAAGGAGAGGGTGGGACGGATTGAGAACGCAGCACTGACATATATATACACACACTCTCATGTGTAAGATAGATAGCTAGTGGGAAGCTGCTATGCAAGTAACACAGGGAACCCGGCCTGGACTTGCACCCTGTGACAGCCCAGACGAGTGGAATGGGAGGGGGCAGGGAGGCTAAAATGGGAGCGGATATATACATACATATATATATGTTTCTAATTACCACTGATTGGCATAAACCAACACAACATTGCAAAGCAATTATATTCCAACAGTAAAAAAGAAATGTGTTGAACTCTTTTATTCCCTGTCCAGTCTCATAAGCTGTTGTGAAATTCTATCTTTGTTAACTTTTTCAGTTCAGTTCAGTTCAGTAGCTCAGTCGTGTCTAACTCTTTTGCAATTAATTTAATTATCATTAAATAGTGTCTCAGAAGAGAGGATAAATATACTCAGTTTAACATCTTGAATTAGATAGTTTTATAATTCTATTATTGCATCTCCTATGTAGAAAAAAAATTTTTACAGTGTTTAAATCAGCTCTGTCTGCATTTTCACCAGTCCAATCCTATGATTAGTGTAAGAGCAGATAATCAAAATCAGTAAGTAAAAAATACCAGTAAGCACCAAGGGACCATGGGCTTACCAGGGTCCTTACCCTGGGTGCTTACTGGTATTTTTTACTGGTATACATATATATGTGTGTGTGTGTGTATATGTATTTCATGTACCATATTTCAATGTTTCCTTTCAGGATCAAACAGTGGTAATCTAAATTAAAATTTGAATGACAGATTTTTATTGAAAATCTTCTAGCAGGCACGATCAGCCCCTGGAAAGATTTTTTTTAGTTACAGCTTACAGAAAAATATAAAAACATTATAATAAGCACCATATATCTCTTGATCATCTGTCAAACTTTAGCATTTTCTCAGATTTACTTAGAATCTTAAAACAAAAATTATGCGTGCCATCAAAGACTTCTATACAGCTTTCCTTAATCTCTTTCTCCATCTTTTTTTCCTAGAGAGAAACAACAAACTGAGTTTAGCATTATTCACTCCTTTGCATGTTTACAATCCATGGACTTCTCCAGGCCACAGTACCGGAGTGGGTAGCCTTTCCCTTCTCCAGGGAATCTTCCCAACCCAGGGATCAAACCCAGGTCTCCCGCATTGCAGGCAAATTCTTTACCAGCTGAGCCACAAGAGAAGCCCAAGAATACTAGAGTGGGTAGCCTATCCCTTCTCCAGCGGATCTTCCCAATTCAGGAATCAAACTGGTATCTCCTGCATTGCAGGTGGATTCTTTACCAACTGAGCTATTAGGGAAGCCTGTTTTTGAAACTCATACTATAATAACAGATGTATCTATAATAACATAGACATAGTCACTAATAAACACTCTCATATTTTTTTTTCTTATTCTGTAAAGGTGATCAATTAACTTAATGTTTCTAATGTTAATTCATCTTTACATTCTTGTGATTAGACACAGATATACAATATTTGCATTCATATACATATACATACATTCAATCTTAGGTTCAGTTTGCCTATATGTGTTTAAGATTTTTGCACATATATTCATAAAGTCAGATTAACCTCCACTTTCTTCCATATTCCTTGCCTGATCTAGGCTAACCTCATTAGCTGAGTTTAGTAGTTTCCTCATGTTTTACTTTTGGAAAGATTTATATAGCTTTGGGCTATTGGTTTCTTGGATGTTTAGTAGAATTTGCTTATAAAAATCATTCACATACAGTGTTTTATTTTGCACAAATTTTAACTATTGAAAAAAATCAATACCTTAATGGTTACAGGATCATTAAGTTTCTCCATTTCTTCTTGAGTAAGTATCAGGACTTTATATTTTTACAGATAATTGTACATTGTAAGTTTTCAGTCATGTTAATATAAAACTGTAGGTATTGGTGATATTCCTTTATTACTTTCATGTCTTGGGTCTTTTGAAAGTTATACAGCTTTATAAACCCACTTTTTGTTTTTTGTAAAGAGAAATCTTTACTTCTTGCTTCTCCTCACTTTCTAAACATATACATTTAGCATGCTCTGTTCCCTCTGTCTGAAATGCTTCTCTCTCAACTCTTTCATAGATGCTCAATCCTGTTCTTAGGGTATTAGCTTACTTCATTATTTTCATATTCTTGCCTTGAAAACACCATGAATAGTATGAAAAAGCAAAAAGGTATGACACTGAAAGATGAACTCCCCAGGTCAGTAGGTGCCCAATATGCTACCAGAGAGAATGGCAAAATAACTCCAGAAAGAATGAACAGACAAAAACTAAAACAACAACCAGTTGTGGATATGACAGGTAATATAAGTAAAGTCCAATGCTATAAAGAGCAATATTGCATAGGAACCTGGAATGTTAGGTCCATGAAAGAAAAAGAAAGAAAGAAAGTGAAGTCGCTCAGTCATGTCCAACTCTGTGACCCCATGGACTGTAGCCTACCAGATCCTCTGCTCATGGAATTTCCCAGGCAAGAATCCTGGAATGGGTTGCCATTTCCTTCTCCAGGGGATCCTCCCAAATCAGGGATCAAACCCAGGTCTCCTGCATTGTGAGCAGACGCTTTACCATCTGAACCACCAGGGAAGCCCATAGGTCCATGAATCAAGGCAAATTGGAAGTGGTCAAACAAGATATGGCAAGAGTGAACATCGACATTTTAGGAATCAGTGAACTAAACTGGACTGGAACGGGTAAATTTAACTCAGATACCATTATATCTACTATTGTGGGCAGGAATCCCTTAGAAGAAATTGAGTAGCCATCACAGTCAACAAGAGTTCGAAATGCAGTACGAGGATGCAATCTCAAAAGCGACAGAATGATCTCTGTTCGTTTCCAAAGCAAACCATTCAGTATCACAGTAACCCAAGTCTATGCCCCAACCAGTAATGCTGAAGAAGCTGAAGTTGAACAGTTCTATGAAGATCTATGCGGAGAAGGCAATGGCAACCCACTCCAGTACTCTTGTCTGGCAAATCCCATGGGTGGAGGAGCCTGGTGGGCTGCAGTCCATGGGGTCGCACAGAGTCGGACACGACTGAGTGACTTCACTTTCACTTTTCACTTTCATGCATTGGAGAAGGAAATGGCAACCCACTCCAGTGTTCTTGTCTGGAGAATCCCAGGGACGGGGGGAGCCTGGTGGGCTGCCGTCTATGGGTCACACAGAGTCGAACACAACTGAAGCAACTTAGCAGCAGCAGCAGCATGAAGACCTACAAGACCTTCTAGAACTAACACTCAAAAAAGATGTCCTCTTCATCATAGGGGACTGGAATGCAAAAGTAGGAAGTCAAGAGCTACCTGGAGTAACAGGCAAATTTGACCTTGGAGTAAAAATGAAGCAGGGCAAAGGCTAACAGAATTTTGCCAAGAGAACACACTGGTCATAGCAAACACCCTCAACAACACAAGAGAAGACTACACATGGACATCACCAGATGACCAATACTGAAATCATATTGATTATATTCTTTGCAGCCAAAAATGAAGAAGTTCTATACAGTCAGTAAAGACAAGACCAGGAGCTGACTGTGGATCAGATCATGAACACTTTATTGTCAAATTCAGACTTAAATTGAAGAAAGTAGGGAAAACCACTAGGCCATTCAGGTATGACCTAAATCTAATCCCTTATGATTATACAGTGGAAGTAACAAATAGATTCAAGGGATTAGATCTGATAGACAGAGTGCCTGAAGAACTATGGACAGAGGGTCTTGACATTGTACAGCACATGGTGGTCAAGATCATCCCCAAGAAAAAGAAATGCAGAAAGGCAAAATGGTTGTCTGATGAGGCCTTACAAATAGCTGAGAAAAGAAGAGGCTAAAGGCAAAGGAGAAAAAGAAAGATATATCCATTTGAATGCAGAATTCCAAAGAATGGCAAGGAGAGATAAGAAAGCCTTCCTAAGCGATCAATGCAAAGAAATAGAGGAAAACACTAGCATGGAAAGACTAGAGATCTCTTCAAGAAAATTAGAGATACCAAGGGAATATTTCATGCAAAGTTGAGTACAATAAAGGACAGAAATGGTGTGGCAAGAATACACAGAAGAACTATACAAAAAAGATCTTCATGACCCAGATAACCACCATGGTGTGATCACTCACCTAGAGCCAGACATCCTGGTATGTGAAATCAAGTGGGCCTTAGGAAGCATCACTACGAACAAAGCTAGTGGAGGTGATGGAATTCCAGTTGAGTTATTTCAAATCCTAAAAGATGATGCTGTAAAAGTGCTTCACTCAATATGCCAGCAAATTTGGAAAACTCAGCAGTGGCCACAGGACTGGAAAAGGTCAGTTTTCATTCCAGTTGTAAGCAAAGCAATGCCAAAGAATGCTCAAACTACTGCACAATTGCACTCATCTCACATGCTAGCAAAGTAATGCTCAAAATTCTTCAAGCCAGGCTTCAACGGTACATAAACTGTGAACTTCCAGATGTTCAAGCTGGATTTAGAAAAGGCAGAGGAACCAGAGATCAAATTGCTGACATCCACTGGATCATCAAAAAGCAAGAGAGTTCCAGAAAAACATCTACTATTGCTTTATTGACTACTCCAAAGCCTTTAACTGTGTGGACCACAATAAACTGTGGGGAATTCTTCAAGAGATGAGAATACCAAACCACCTTACCTGCCTCTTGAGAAATCTGTATGTAGGTCAAGAAACAACAGTCAGAACTGGATATGTAACAACAGACTCGTTCCAATCAGGAAAGGAATATGTCAAGGCTGTATATTGTCACTCTGCTTATTTAAGTTATATGCAGAGTACATCATGAGAAACGCTGGACTGGATGAAACACAAGCTGGAATAAGGATTGCCGGGAGAAATATCAATAACCTCAGATATGCAGATGATACCACCCTTATAGCAGAAAGTAAAGAAGAACGAAAGAACCTCTTGATGAAAGTGAAAGAGGAGAGTGAAAAAGTTGTCTTAAAACTCAACATTCAGAAAACTAAGATTATGGCATCTAGTCCCATCACTTCCTGGCAAATAGATGGGGAAATGATGGAAACTATGAGAGATTTTATTGTTTTGGGCTCCAAAATCACTGCAGTTGGCGACTGCAGCCATGATATTAAAAGACGCTTGCTCTGTGGAAGGAAAGTTATGACCAACCTAGACAGTATATTAAAAAGCAGAGACATTACCTTACCAACAAAGGCCTGTCTAGTCAAAGGTATGGTTTTACCAGTAGTCATGTATGGATGGGAGAGTATAAAGACTATAAAGAAATCTGAGCTGCAAAGTATTGATGCTTTTGAACTGCAGTGTTGGACAAGACTCTTGAGAGTCCCCTGGACTGCATGGAGATCCAACCAGTCAATCCTAAAGAAAATCAGTCCTGAGTATTCATTGGAAGAATAGATGCTGAGCTGAAAATCCAATACTTTGGCCACCTGATGAGAAGAACCAACTCGCTGGAAAAGACCCTGATGCTGGGAAAGATAGAAGGCAGGGAGGAGAAGTAGATGACAGGAGATGAGATGGTTAAATGGCATCACTGACACAATGGACATGAGTTTGAGCAAGCTCCAGGAGTTGGTGATGGACAGGAAAGCCTGGTGTGCTGCAGTCAGTGGGGTCGCAAAGAGTCAGACATGACTGAGGGACTGAACTCACTCATTCCTGTTCTTAAGGTATTATTTTTTTTCATTATTTTTAATGAAGTATCACTGACATGTAATTACATTAATTACATTAGTATCAGATGTACAACATAATGATTTGATATTTACATATATTACAAAATGATCACCTCAGTATCATGTCTTTATCTATAATTATGTCTCCTTTTTCATTACTCCTCTGTTTGCATCTTTTCTTGTTGAAGTATATCTGATTTGCAATATTTTGTTAGTTTCAGGTATACAGCAAAGTGATTTGGTTATAAATATACATATATGGGCTTCCCAGGTGGCTCAGTGGTGAAGAACCCACCTGCCAATGCAGAATACATGGGTTCTGTTTCTGGGTCAGGAAGATCCCCTGGAGAAGGAAATGGCAACCTACTGCAATATTCTTGCTTGGGAAATCCCATGGTCAAAAGGAGCCTGGTGGGGAATAGGCCATGTGGTTGAAAAGAGTCAGAGCCAGACACAATTTAGCTACTAAATAACAACAAATATATATGTATATTCTTTCTATCAATTCTCTTCCATTATAGTTTATTACAGTGTAGTTTCCTGGGTTATGCAGTAAATCCTTGTCGCTTGTTTTATATATGGTATTATGTATTTGTTAATTTTATACTCCTAATTTATCCCTTCTTCTTTCTCCTTTAATAATCATGTTTGTTTTCTATAGCTGTGAGTCTATTTCTGTTTTGTAAATAAGTTTATTTGTATTTTTTATACTCCACATATATGTGATATCATGTTTGTCTTTGTCTCACTTACTTAACTTAGTATGATAACCTCCAGATCCATTCATGTTGCTGCAAATGGCATTATTTCATTCTTTTTTATGGCTGAGTTCATCATATACATACCACATCATTTTTACCCATTCATCTGTTGAAGGGCATTTAGGTTGTTTCCATTTCTTGACCATTGTAATTAGTGCTATTATGAATATTGGGGTGCTTTTGTCTCTTTTAATTAAAATTTTAATTTTTCTAGATATATGCCCAGGAGTGAAACTGCTGGATCATATGTTGTTATTGTTCAGTCGCTCAGTCATGTCTGATTCTTTGCAACCCCATGGACTGCAATACACCAGGCTTCCCTGACCCTCACCATCTCCCAGAGGATTATATGTAGGAAACTGCATGCTGTTTTCCACAGTGGCTGGACAGATTTACATTCCTACCAACAGTGTAGGAAGGTTCTTTTTATCCACACCCTCTCCAGCATTTATCATTTGCAGGATTTTTTGCATCTTCTCTTTTAAAAATTTTAATTGTAGTGAAAGACATGTAACATAAAATTTATGTTAACCATCTTTCCGTATACAGTTAAGTATATTTATATTGTTTTACAACAGGTCTATACAACTATTTTCATCCTGCAAATCTGAAACTCTATAGCCATTAAACAATAGCTCCATGTTTCCCCCCCCTATGCCTTGGCAGCCACCATTGCATTTTCTGTTTCTATGACTTTGACAACTTTGGAGACCTTATATAAGTGGAATCACATAATATTTTTTTCTGACTAGCTCATTTCATTTTGCATAATGCCCTCCAGATTCATCCATGTTATATCATATAACAGGATTTTCTTCTTTTTAAAAGCCTAAATAATATTGCACTCTGTTGATATGCCATACTTTATTCACCTATTCATCCATTAGTGGACATACCTATTGCTTTGACTTCTTGGTTATTGAGAAAAATGCTGCAATAAATACGGGTGTGCAGTATGTCTTCAATACTCTGCTTTCAGTTCAGTGTTGCCCATCAGTGCCTTTATTCCACCAACCCACTCAGATGTCTGCATGTGAGTTTGTTTGTGCGCCCAATGACATCATTTCCTCAATGAAAATTCCCATGTGGGTAGCTGCAGTGTGGGGAAGGGACCCTGGATTTCATGCCCAAAGCTTTGCATTCACATCTCAGTTTCACAGCTTACTAACTGGAGGGTCTTGAAACAACTTTTCTGAGTTTTAATTTTGTGTACACAGAGTCAAATATGCCTATCAATATGTTGGGAGTGTTAAATAAGATAATTGTGTTAACCATATATTATGTCACTTGAGTAATAGCTGGTGGACAATTAATATTTGGTAGCTTCTCTATTGTTTTACTTTCAACGTCTTGATCTTGAGTCCCGAAAGACTTATTAAGTTTAAACGATTTTATGTTTTGATTCCTTCGGAGATGAAGGTATATTGCTGATCATTTTGTGTGCTATCATTTTTTTGTTGTTTTGGTTATAAGAAATCAGCCAGTTTCCAAGCCATAAACCTGCATATTATCTTCTAAACAAAGAAAATGAATCAACGCTCTCTTCTAAACTGGACTGCTAAATTTCCCCACTTTCCCTCAGCTTGCTAAGTTTTCCTAGAGCTATATATGTGTAATTGCACAGGCATTTTCCTGAAACATTCAGGCCAATAAAGAAGCTAGACACAGATCCATTCTACAGTTCACTTAATTTTGTTGTTAGTCAATTTGATTGCTGAAAGGAAGCAGGAAAATTTCAAAAGGCAGACTTATTAAATGAACTAAGAATACTGCTACTGCTAAGTCACTTCAGTCATCTCCGACTCTGTGCGACCGCATAGATGGCAGCCCACCAGGCTCCCCCATCCCTGGGATTCTCCAAGCAAGAACACTGGAGTGGATTGCCATTTCCTTCTCCAATGCATGAATGTGAAAAGTGAAAGTGAAGCCGCTCAGTCGTGTCCAGCTCTTAGCAACCCCATGGACTGCAGCCTACCAGCTTCCTCCGCCCATGGAATTTTCTAGGCAAGACTACTGGAGTGGGGTGCCATTGCCTTCTCCGTGAACTAAGAATAATTTAATTCAAATAACATAAGTGCCAGTTATCTCAGTGTAAACCCCATGCTGCTAAGGTCAGAAGATCTTAGCTTCTGGACTAACCTACAAGACTCAGTAGGGTTTTGAAATCAGAGGTTTAGATTTTGTTAAACCCGAATAACTCATGCCCAGAACTCTGAATGAAGACACAAGTACAATTTCAGGAAGCACTATAAAGTTGTGGCTTGAAACTGTTTGATTAATTCTTATAGAATTACTTACGCTATTTATTAAGAATTAATCAGATTAGTTGGATGTTTTTAAGGAATTTTCTATCTTAAAAGTGCCCTTAACACTTTTTCCGAAGGGCAAAACAACCTCTCGAAGTTATCAAAACGGCAAGACCAACATCTAGTGGTGAAAGAAGTATACTGCAGGATGAATTTAGACCTTTAAATGTTAGCAATATTTCCAATTCTTCCAGAAAGAGGTATCTGCTTTTAAAAAAACAGGATGCCTAGAGAGTTACCCCAAAAGACTGTGAAAAATGGTTAAGAAGACAGTGTAAGTGATTCAGACTTAAACACTTCATGAAGCAGTCTCCAGAGAACTGCAAAATGGGACAAAGATAGGAAACTTTTATAGGAAAAAGAATAAAGAACAAAGAATACAAAAATAGAAGAAGACAGTCTCCAATCAGAGGACTGCAAAATGGGACAACGATAGGAAACTTTTATATGATAAAGAATAAAGAACAAGGAAGAGAAAAGTAAAAGGAGAAGGTAACATATGGAACATATGTTGGCTGAGGCCACATGGTTGCCCTTGATTGGGGTAAGAAAGGACAGGGAGTAAGTGTGGGCCCAGAGTTGGCTTGGTGTCTGGGAACTGTCTGGCTGGATGCACTGTATTTCTGGTCAAGTGGAGGAATGTTCACTGAGATGCAAAATTTACCTGACTTCTGGCTTGCTGTGTAGCACCGTGAGCAGGAGTGACTCAATCTTGGCCCTAGAAATCTACTGCAACACGACTAAATCATTAGCGGTAGAATTTGAGGTAATTAATTGTTAAACAGAGGGAATCTTTGGGGAAAAGATGAGAGTGGTCTTTGGTGCTATCCTATACAATAAAAGCAAATGACTAACCAACTTATTTTTAAGAGCTCTCCAAGCTGAAAGAAGCTGTGCCAGAATTTCAGAGAAATTTTATACCCACTGTAGAAGATGCAGCTTGAAAATCATTTATAATTTTTACTGATGTCCTGGCACACAGTAGAGCCATTACTGCTTTAAATAAATGTCTAATGTAAAAGTTAGCTTCTCATCAAGTAGTTAACTACTTTATACATTATTTTTACAGCTAGATTGCCTCAGCAAATAAATCTGTTTCTCCTGAATCCATAAAGCTCATTAGGAGCACTTATGAAGTATATTCTTTATAATTTACATCTCAGGATCATTATTATTTGGATGCATGAAACTACTTCATGGGGGCCATAGAAGGTTAAGCCTAAGACAATGACTGAGACCATTTGAAGAGCCCCCATCCTGCCCACATGTTCTCAGTGATCACTGCCTAACTACTCATTCCTCTTTCACCCTGGATTTTTAGACTATTTCTCCATGCTGAGCTGCTTGAAGGCCCACTTGCTGTTGGCCAGAAATATAGACAAAAGCCACCAGGGCCAAACTTGCATGATCCCCAGCCAGCTTCAGTAGCTGCAGGGTGTTACAACAACTCATTATGGCTTCAGAACACAAATATATCTTCCAGTTGGCTGGTTTCCAGTTACTACCATGGGTAAAACAGATAGCTGGTGAGAAGTTGCTGTATCACACAGGGAGCCTAGCCAGGTGTTCTATGATGATCTAGAGGTGTGAGGTGTTATGTGTATAATTATGGCTGATTTGTGTTGTTGTGTGGCAGAAATCATCACCACACTGTAAAGCAATTTTCCTCCAATTAAAACATAAATATAAAAAAGATAAATGTACATCTCTGTCCATTCTTCCCAAGAACCGACTGAGAGGCCCACTAAGCACATTCAGTGGGGTTCTGGGTGCTGGTCCTGATGGTTTCTGACTCAGGCACGGTGTGGAGGCTGGTTTGCCTCCATTGCCCCATCTCAAATTGCTCTTCTCCACTTGAGCAACTAACAGTTTCAACTTCACAGAAATGGAACTGTGACAGTCTTTTATAAATAGTGCTGGGTAAGGTTTGTGTCCTCAGTTGTGTCTGACTCTTCGTGACCCCAGGGACTATGGCCCGCCAGGCTCCTCTGTCCATGGGATTTCCCAGGCAAGAACACTGGAGTGAGTTTCCATTCCCTTCTCCAGGGGATTTTCCAGACCCAGGGGTAGAACTCTCATTACACATAGACTCTTTACTGACTGAACCACCAGGTAAGGTTTAAGGGTTGCTGTTTAGTAAGTTCTCTTTGGCTTCATCACATATGCTTTGTTCAGCCTCCACATCAAGAAAGAAGGCATGAGGGCATTGTCAACAATGGTTCTTTTCATCAGATTATGTTATTCACTGGCTTGGTGTCTCTTGCTTCAGTGACTCACCCAAATTGAGCTTTGTGCTCTGACTTCAGCCATCATATGGCTTTTCATCCCCCTCTCTAATAATGTTCTGTATCTGGATTTGGATGCTAAAATTAACACCGGGATTCAGGACAATCCAGCAGAAGAACCGATGGCTCCATACCTGAATACAAATCATTAAAGAAAGAATAGGCTCCCTGGGTACTTGATTCCTGAATCACATTCAGGAATCCGAAGTTCCCTCTGCCTCAGTCCACACACCCACTTTGTGGAGGGCAGATTTGATATTGTCATCAGTCCCTGATCAGCATAGTCCTTGGCTCTTCAATGCCTGCTTGCATCCCTCTCATGACCTGCACCAAACTTCCCCTTGCATTGCCCACACTGTGCCCTTTCTTTGCACTACTTTTCTCCCTGCCCTTCAAGGATGAGTTCAAATGTCTGCTTGTTTATCTCCTCTGAACTTCAGTAACTCAGATCCCATATCTTTCTATTTTGTCTTTGAATATTTCCTTATTCACCTCATTCTTTCATGTAGCTATTTGCTTGGGAGGTTCTATAGTTTATCTCTCTCACTTCTGAACTCCCCAAGTCTGGTGCTTATGCATGCATGCTAAGTCGCTTCAGTCGGGTCCAACACTGTGACCCCATGGACTGTAGCCCACCAGGCTCTTCTGTCCATGGGATTCTCCAGGCAAGAATACTGGAGTGGGTTGCCATTTCCTTCTCCAGGGAATCTTCCCAACTCAGGGATCAAACCTGTGTCTGGCAGGTTCTTTACAACTAGCACCACCTGGGAAGCTCCTGGTGCTTCAATAAGCAAACATCTTTGAAAAGTGCAGAGGTCCAGTGACTTTAATTTGGGGAGCCTCCTACTTGGCATATGTCCACTTTGAAGCCTTGGCTGCAGTATGAATGTAAAACAGAGGGCTTCATCCTCAATTCTGGAGAAAGTGGGATGTCTCATTCTCCCATATCCTTGACAAATGAATCCCTCCCTCCACTCCCTGTCTGAGTGAAATGCAGCAATAAGAGCTAAGTTGAAAATATATTGTAGAAACAGTCCATGACTGGCATAAATTAAAGTGTTGGGATGTGAAAGATACCATAGGGCACATGGACAGCACACTTTGTGTCCGTGAACTCAGCAGCAGACTGATGAGACCAGGGGGCACAGTGGGAGTGGTATAGACTGTCTTTTTCTTTGTCCAGAACAAAGTGCCCTGGGATGAAGGTTTGGGGGACAGGACCAGCACCTACTCACAGTCTTCTTTGGTTCTATTATACAGGCCATTTGAGGATTACGATGCATTTTGTGTGGGCTAGCATCTGTAGTGTAATGAAGGGCTTCAATTTCATCCTCATAATAATGGCCCCCACAGACCATGCTCTCATGATGCACCCAAGACTGGGCTGAGCTGTGAAACAAGCACTGCGGTTACCAGCATTTGTGGCTTCCCTGCGGCTGCAAGCACGGCCGAGAGGGAGCTACCCCGCACCCGGGGTCAGGAGCGGTGGCCGAGAGGAGCTACCCCATGTGCGAGGTAAGGACCAGAGGCTGCGTTTTGCTGGAGCAGCCATGAAGAGAGACCCCACTTCCAAGCTAAGTGAAACCCAAGTAAGATGGTAGGCACTGAGAGAAGGGATCAGAGGGCAGACAAACTGAAACTACAATCACAGACAACTAGCCAATCTGATCACATGGACCACAGCCTTGTCTAACTCTATGAAACTAAGCCATACCATACCGATGGGGCCACCCAAGACAGACGGGTCATGCTGGAGCGGTCTGACAGAACGTGGTCCGCTGGAGAAGGGAATGGTAAACCACTTCAGTATTCTTGCCTTGAGAACCCCATGAAAAGTATGAAAAGGCGAAAAAGAGAGGACGCTGAAAGATGAACTTCCCATGTCAGTAGGTGCCCAGTATGCTACTGGAGATCAGTGGAGAAATAACTCCAGGAAGAATGAAGAGATGGAGCCAAAGCAAAAACAACACCCAATTGTGAATGGGACTGGTGATAGAAGCCAGGTCCAACACTGTAAAGAGCAATATTGCATAGGATCCTGGAATGTTAGGTCCATGAATCAAGGCAAATTGGAAGTGGTCAAATAGGAGACGGCAAGGGTGAACATCAACATTCTAGGAATCAGTGAACTAAAATGGACTAGAACGGGTGAATTTAACTCAGATGACCATTATATCTACTACTGTGGGCAGGAATCCCTTAGAAGAAATGGAGTAGCCATCATAGTCAACAAAAAGAGTCTGAAATGCAGTACTTGGATGCAATCTCAAAAATGACAGAATGATCTCTGTTTCTAAGGCAAACCATTCAGTATCACAGTAATCCAAGTCTATGCCCTGAGCCAGTAATGCTGAAGAATCTGAAGTTGAACGGTTATATGAAGACCTATAAGACCTTTTAGAACTAACACCCCAAAAAGATGTCCTTTTCATTATAGGGGACTGGAATGCAAAAGTAGGAAGTCAAGAGCTACCTGGAGTAACAGGCAAATTTGGCCTTGGAGTACAGAATGAAGCAGGGCAAAGGCTAATAGAGTTCTGCCAAGAGAACACACTGGTCATAGCAAACACTCTCTTCCAACAACACAAGAGAAGACTCTACACACAGACATCACCAGATGGTCAACACTGAAATCAGATTGATTATATTCTTTGCAGCCAAAGATGGAGAAACAAGACCAGCAAAAATAAGACCAGGAGCTGACTATGGCTCAGATCATGAACTCCTTATTGCCAAATTCAGGCTGAAACTGAAGAAAGTGGAGAAAACCACTAGACCATTCAGGTATGACCTAAATCTAATCTCTTATGACTATACAGTGGAAGGAGAAATAGATTTAAGGGACTAGATCTGATAGATAGAGTGCCTGATGAGCTATGGACGATTCGTATACAAGAAGACAGGAATCAAGACCATCCTCAAGAAAAGAAATGCAAAAAAGCATAATGACTGTCTGAGGAGGCCTTACAAAATAGCTGTGAAAAGAAGGGAAGGGAAAAGCAAAGAAGAAAAGGAAAGGTATACCCATTTGAATGCAGAGTTCCAAAGAATAGCAAGGAAAGATAAGAAAGCCTTTCTCAGCGATCAATGCAAAGAAATAGAGGAAAACAATAGAATGGGAAAGACTAGAGATTTCTTCAAGAAAATTAGAGATACCGAGGGAACATTTCAGGCAGAGATGGGCTTGATAAAGGACAGAAATGATAGAGACCTAATAGAAGCAGAAGATATTAAGAAGAGGTGGCAAGAATACACAGAAGCATTGTACAAAAAGATCTTCATGATCCGGATAATCACAATGGTGTGATCACTCACCTGGAGCCAGACATCCTGGAATGTGAAGTCAAGTGGGCCTTAGAAAGCATCACTACAAACAAAGCTAGTGGAGGTGATGGAATTTCAGTTGAACTATTTCAAATTCTGAAAGATGATTCTGTGAAAGTGCTGCACTCAATATGCCAGCAAATTTGGAAAACTCAGCAGTGGTCACAGGACTGGAAAAGGTTAATTTTCATTCCAATCCCAAAGAAAGGTAATGCTAAAGAATGCTCAAACTACCACACAATTGCACTCATCTCACATGCTAGTAAAGTCATGCTCAAAATTCTCCAAGCCAGGCTTCAGCAATACGTGAACCGTGAACTCCTGATGTTCAAGCTTGTTTTAGAAAAGGCAGAGGAACCAGAGATCAAATTGCCAACATCCACTGGATCATAGAAAAAGCAAGAGAGTTCCAGAAAAACATCTATTTCTGCTTTATTGACTATGCCAAAGCCTTTGACTGTGTGGATCACAATAAACTGTGGAAACTTCTGAATGAGATGGGAATACCAGACCACCTGACCTGCCTCTTGAGAAAGCTGTATGCAAGAAAGGAAGCAACAGTTAGAACTGGACATGGAACAACAGACTGGTTCCAAATAGGAAAAGGAGTACGTCAAGGCTGTATATTGTCCCCCTGCTTATTTAACTTCTATGCAGAGTACATCATGAGAAACGCTGGGCTGGAAGAAGCACAAGCTGGAATCAAGATTGCCAGGAGAAATATCAATCATCTGTCAGATAGGCAGATGACATCACGCTTATGGCAGAAAGTGAAAAAGAACTAAAGAGCCTCTTGATGAAAGTGAAAGAGGAGAGTGAAAAAGTTGGCTTAAAGCTCAACATTCAGAAAATGAAGATCATGGTATCCAGTCCCATCACTTCATGGGAAATTGATGGGGAAACAGTGGAAACAGTGGCTGACTTTATTTTGGGGGGCTCTGAAATTACTGCAGATTGTGATTGCAGCCATGAAATTAAAAGACACTTGCTTCTTGGAAGAAAAGTTATGACCAACCTAGATAGCATATTCAAAGGCAGAGACATTACTTTGCCAACAAATGTCCGTCTAGTCAAGGCTATGGTTTTTCTAGTGGTCATGTATGAATGTGAGAGTTGGACTATAAGGAAAGCTCAGTGCCAAAGAATTGATGCTTTTGAACAGTGGTGTTGGAGAAGACTCTTGAGAGTCCCTTGGACTCTCAACCCATCCATCTTAAAGGAGATCAGTCCTGGGTTTCATTGGAAGGACTGATGTTGAAGCTGAAACTCCAATAATTTGGCCACCTGATGTGAAGAGCTGACTCATGTGAAAAGACCCTGATGCTGGGAAAGATTGAGGGCAGGAGGAGAAGGGGATGACAGAGATTGAGATGGCTGGATGGCATCACTGACTCAATGGACATGGGTCTGGGTGGACTCCGGGAGTTGGTGATGGACAGGGAGGCCTGGCGTGCTGCAGTTCATGGGGTCACAATGGTCGGGCATGACTGAGCCACTGAACTGAACCTGGTGGCTTGATGGTAAAGAACCCGTCTGCCAATGCAGAATCCTCAGGTTTGATCCCTGGGTTGGGAAGATCCCCTGGAGAAAGAAATGGCAACCCACTCCTGTATTCTTGCCTGGGAAATCCCATGAACAGAGGAGCCTGGCAGGCTATACTCCATGGGGCCTCAAAGAATCAGACACGACTAAGTGACTAAACAACAACAACAAATGGATATTTGGGACATAAAAATAACTTGTCCCAGGGTCACAGCTGGTGAGTAGGAGGGAAGATCTTGTGATCAGGTCTGGATGCTCCCAGAGCCCATGCTCCTAATGTGTGTGCTCCTCAGCTTCCCCCGAAGGAGCACCCAACAAAGAGTCAGAGTGCCTGCAGTTCAAAGTAAACTCTGTCTCTCATTTGCTGTTGACTCTAGATAACTCATTTCATTCCCTCCTCAGCTATACAATGTGATTTTCTGCCATGCCTATCTCATGTGAAGCCCAAATGAGATCATGGTAAGTAAAGGTAATACTTGAAGGAATAAATGAGCTGTAAAATATCAGTCATCCCTTTACTTATTAAATGCCTGGTTGCCAGTCCCTGGGGCTTCCCTGGCAGCCGAGACAGGAAAGAATCTGCTTGCACTGCAGGAGATCTGAGTTCAATCCTTGGGTCAGGAAGATCCCCTGCAGAAGGGTATGGCACTCCAGTATTCTTGCCTGGAGAATTCCACGGACAGAGGATGTTGTACTGTCAGTCAGTTCAGTCGCTCAGTCATGTCTGACTCTTTGTGACCCCATGAATCACAGCACGACAGGCCTCCCTGTCCATCACAAACTCCCAGAGTTCACTCAAGCTCACGACCATCGAGTCAGTGATGCCATGCAGCCATCTCATCCTCTGTCGACCCCTTTGTTCCTGCCCCCAATCCTGCCCAGTATCAGGGTCTTTTCCAATGAGTCAACTCTTTGCATGAGGTGGCCAAAGTACTGGAGTTTCAGCTTCAACATCAGTCCTTCCAATGAATACCCAGGACTGATCTCCTTTAGGATGGACTGGTTGGATCTCCTTGCGGTCCAAGGGACTCTCAAGAGTCTTCTCCAACACCACAGTTCAAAAGCATCACTTCTTCATAACTTTTCTTCCAAGGAGTAAGCATCTTTTAATTTCATGGCTGCAATCACCATCTACAGTGGTTTTGGAGCCCCCAAAATAAAGTCAGCCACTGTTTCCACTGTTTTCCCATCTATTTCCCATGAAGTGATGGGACTGGATGCCATGATCTTCATTTTCTGAATGTTGAGCTTTAAGCCAACTGTTTCACTCTCTTCTTTCACTTTGATCAAGAGGCTTTTAGTTCCTCTTTACTTTCTGCCATAAGGGTGGTGTCATCTGCATATCTGAGGTTATTGATATTTCTCCTGGCACTCTTGATTCCAGCTTGTGCTTCTTCCAGCCCAGCATTTCTCATGATGTACTCTGCATATAAACTTTTCAAGGTATTATATTAAAAGATTTTAAATGTTTTCTTTCAAAAAATAAATTAAAAAAATTAATGTCTCATATATATTAGCTACTGCAGCAGGCATTTGATATGAAAGAATTTAGGTTCACAGTCCCTGTCGTGCAAGAGTTTTCAGTCTAAAGAAGGAGATAAGCAATCTGACAGTAGCTAGTATAGTAACTGCTATGCCAGGGCTGGCACACAGGCAACTGGACCATAAATAAAAGGCAGTGTCTTTAGGCCAATGGTGGGGAAGGAAGTGTCGGGGAGGACTTCCCTCTGACAACAATCAGAGCCAACGTTCACCAAGAACTTAGCTGTGTTCTCCTAAAGATGGTAAATGTTCTCATGAATTATTTCATCTCAGCAGCTGCCCTCCATTGAAGGTTCTCCACTTGTGCCCATTTAACAGATGAGATGCTTCTTGAGGTTAGGGTGTATGTTCATGGTTTCAGAGGCAGGACATGGAGTAAAGTGTGTCTGATATGGAAGTCAGCATGCTTAGTGGCTGCACTACCGCAGCTCTGCCTTCATCCCGAAGCCAGAAACAACCCGAGTCCTGAAGGACATATATCCACTGTCCAGGTCAATAACCAAGCGTATTTTGGATAGAAGGAACAGCATGAGCAGAAGCTTAAAGATGACAGTTGGGACAGTTTGAGGACCAGTTTGGCTGGAGCTTAAGATGCCTTTGGGAGAAACAGCCAGGGTGGAGGAGTGGAGATTAAACTGTTGCCTGGTTCTGAAAGTTCTCATCCAGTCCTCTTTAAAGCTATGAACCTTTCTGATGGCCTGTGGAGAGTGTCCCAGTTTCTCAAAAAGAAATGAGATTTTATTTGATGACTCTAGTACTATTGGTAGATAAGTCAATAGACTGCTGAAAAAAAAAAATGCACTGGGTTTCCAGAACAGACTTAGCAGGACTCCTGGTGTCTTTCTCTCCTTGAGTGCCTAAAAACATCAAAGCAGTCACTAGAACTAATTAAGGTGTCAGGAAAGATCCGCTGGAGGCAAACACACCACTTGCAAAATTGCATGTAGAGTCATAAAACACTGGATCCATGAAGCATTCCTTTTGGGAAAGGAACTTTTGACACATTTCTCTGTTAATGCACTTTTTCTTTTCCCCAGTCCTCAGTCTAAGGCTTTCTTTTGGTGAGACAGGCTGTGTATGTGTATGTGGTGGGGGAGTGTGGTGTGCAGCACACTGATGGGGCGGAAGCCTGGGCTTGGATGCAGCCAGGCTGGCTCAGAGTCGGCCTCTCCCACATGCTCTTGCTGTGACCCAGACCAAGTTAGTTAACCACAGTAAGCCTTTGTTTCCAGGTCCATCACTGAAGCTAACTGTTCTGCTCCTTCAGAGGAGGCCTGGGGGAGCCAGCAGTGCACAGATGCCCAGCACAGTGCCTAGCATGTTGCTGTTGTTTAGTCACTCAGTAGTGTCCGACTCTTTTCAAACTCACGCACTGTAGCCTGCCAGGCTCTTCTGTTCATGGGATTTCCCAGGCAAGAATACTGGAGTGGGCTGCCATTTCCTCTTACAGGGGATCTTCCTCACCCAGGTAACCAACCCATGTCTCCTGCCTTTCCTGCACTGGCGTGTGGCTTCTTTACCACTGAGCCACCAGGGAAGCAAGTTGTTAGGCCTCTATTAATGACAAACATTATGATAATGAACCACAAATCCTCAGTTACCATCCAGGTTCCCAACCCCACCAAACACATAATGACGGTGAAACATCCACTCCATAAACAGGGAACCCCAAACTGGTGCCAACTTCAAACCTACATTACAGGGCACTTCTCTGTGGAGAAAGGCAGGGACAGCACTCTTGTCAATACCCCCACTCCCAGATGTAATCAAACTCATATAGGCTGAGTTCAGTGTCTGGAAAGTGTGCTGTTGATCTACACAGAAGCTGCTTTTCATTGCACTAATCATTCTATTTTTGCTGGTCATGGACATAATTGCTTCAGTGTGTCTCAAATTCAACTCTTTTATTTTTAAAAATTTATTTATTAATATTTCTCTTATTTTTAATAATTAAATTATCTATTCTAATTAAAGGATAATTGTTTTACAATACTGTGTTGGTTTCTGCCAAACATCAACATGAATCAGCCATAGTGTCCCCTCCCTCTCGAACCTCCGTCTCAACTCCCTCCCCATCCCATCCATCTAGGTTGTTTCAGAGCCCCTGGAGCCAGAGTCCAGTTTGAGTTCCGTGAGTCATACAGCAAATTCCCACTGGCTGTCTGTTTTACATATGGCAATGTATGTTTCCATGTTAGTCTCTCCCACCCTCCCCTTCTTCCCCCCTCCCCATCATGTCCATAAGTCTGTTTTCTATGTGTCTCCACTGTTGCCTTGCAAATAGGTTCATCAGTACCATCTCGTTAGAGTCCACATATAAGCATCAGTATACAATATTTGCTTTTCTCTAACTTACTTCACTCTGTATAATAGGCTCTAGTTTCATCCATCTTTCAAGTTCAATTGTTATATTTCTTATTTTGAGCCAACAATGGTGATGATTGGGGGAGAGTGGGGAGCAGGAATCAGTCCTCAAGGCCATGGGAGAATGACAACCAAGTGTAATTTTGACTCATTGTTTTATTTTTCAATATATGTGCAGCTAAAGATTTCATTTGAACGCATATCCTACAAGTGACTCCAGAAATGAATCACTGGATATTACACATTCTGTTCAGCATTCACTCAGCATCCAACAACATCGACCATGTGCCTGGGTCTCTGAAAAACAGATATTAAGAAGATACTAAGGATTTCCCTCATGGTCCAGTGGTTAAGAATCTGAGTGTCAGTGCAGGGGACATGAGTTCAATCCCTAGTCAGGGAAGATTCTACATGCCATAGAGCAAGCAAGCCCATGGGCCACAACTACTGAGCCCATGTGCCTAGGCTCTGTGCTCTACAGTGAGAAAAGCCTTCATAATGAGAAACCAACACATTGCAACTAGTGAGTAGACCCCACTCACCACAACCAGAGAAAGCCCATGTGTAGCAACAGAGACTCATTGCAGCCAAAAATAAATAAACAAATGAATAAAAATTATATAAGTGAAGTCACTCAATTGTGTCCGACTCTTTGCGACCCCGTGGACTGTAGCCTACCAGGCTTCTCTGTCCATGGGATTCTCTAGGCAAGAATACTGGAGTGGGTTACTATTTCCTTCTCCAGAGGATCTTCCTGACCCAGGGATCAAACCCGGGTCTCCCACATCGGAGGCAGACGCTTTAACCTCTGAGCCACCAGGGAAGCCCATAAAAAAGATACTGACAGAGTCAATTTGGGCTGCTATAATGGAATATCATAGACTCCGTGGCCTAAACATTTATGTTACAGTTTATTTGCACTTCAGGAGGCTGAGAAGTCCAAGATCAAGGTGCCAACAGATGTCTGTTTGTTGTCTGGCAAAAGCCCACTCCCTGGTTCTTCTTGCTGTGTCCTTACATGACAAGGGGAGAGACAAAGAGAGAAAGAGAGCTTATCTCTTTCATGTCTCTTCTTGTTAGGACACTAATCCCATAGGTGACACAGGGTTAAAGAATCCACCTGCCAGTGCAGGAGATGTAAGAGATTCAGGTTCAATCCCTGGGTTGGGAAGATCTCCTGGAGCAGGTAATGGCAACCCATTCCAGTCTTCTTGCCTTAGAGAATTCCATGGACAGAGGAGCCTGGCAGGCTACAGTCCATGGGGTTGCAAAGAGTCAGACATGACTGAGCACATACTCATTCAAGGGGGCTTCTTCCTTATGACCTAATTACCTCTCAAAGGCCCACCTCCAAATGTCATCCCAAAAGGAATTAGTGTTCAGACATGACTGAAGCAACTTAGCAGCAGCAGCTGCAGCAGAGGACATAAACAGTCCACAGCGGATATCCATATTACCCACCAGCAACTGTATCTGTAGAGCTTAAACTGTGAATACTATAGGAGAGAGAGAACCAAGTTAAAGGAGTTCACAAGACCAAGAAAGAGATTGTTTCTGGTTGAGGACTCCAAAAATATCCCCAAAGAACCAATATTTATATTAGGCTTTGAAAGAAGGAGGGCTTCTGTGACTCAAGTGGTAAAGAAAACACCTGCCAATGCAGGGGACCTGGGTTCAATCCCTGGTCCAGGAACCCTGGAAAAGGAAATGGCAACCTACTCTAATATAGTTCCTGGGAAATCCCATGAACAGTGGAGCCTGGTGGTCACAAAGAGT
Organism: Nanger dama; assembly: GCA_917880005.1. Taxonomy (NCBI): domain Eukaryota; kingdom Metazoa; phylum Chordata; class Mammalia; order Artiodactyla; family Bovidae; genus Nanger; species Nanger dama. The sequence continues at coordinate 2,518,050 of CAKJTW010000078.1, read as the reverse complement.
CAGACTTGACTGAGCAACTAACGAAGTTATTAACTCCAAAGTAAACACAAAAGTTACTTTTGAGAAAAATTGGAAATCTCTGCTATGTGCTGAGATTTTGCCTCTTCTGGCTGGATTTCTGTCATGTGGGTTCTTGCTCACAGTGGAATGAGTCTTATAGTGTGTCTGGGATCAAGATATCATGTGCCCTCTAATTACCTAAGTATCAGTTTCCTTGCTGTGAGCCACAGATGCCAGAATAGAGAAAACAAAGTTCCCAGGATTGCATTTGCAGTCAATTATTTTTAATGATATGATAGAAGTCAGGTCATCAGATTGAAATCCCTCTGAGTATGGTAGAAATATCTCATAATGCATTCTGTGAGATCAGGGCAAAGCCTTCAAAAGCTCACATTCTGTTCGAGCCAACTCTTTTTTTCTGCTAGCAACAAATGATGCATGCAAACTTTCAGTTCACTTAAGTTCAGTCACTCAGTCGTGTCCGACTCTTTGCGACCCCATGAATAGCAGCACGCCAGGCCTCCCTGTCCATCACCAACTCCCGGAGTTCACTCAGACTCACGTCCATCCAGTCAGTGATGCCATCCAGCCATCTCATCCTCTGTCGTCCCCTTTTCCTCCTGCCCCCAATCCCTCCCAGCATCAGGGTCTTTTCCAATGAGTTAACTCTTCGCATGAGGTGGCCACAGTACTGGAGTTTCAACTTCAGCATCATTCCTTCCAAAGAAATACCAGGGCTGATCTCCTTCCAAATGGACTGGTTGGATCTCCTTGCAGTCCAAGGGACTCTCAAGAGTCTTCTCCAACACCACAGTTCAGAAGCATCAATTCTTAGTCACTCCACTTTCTTCACAGTCCAACTCTCACATCCATGCATGACCACAGGAAAAACCATAGCCTTGACTTGACGGACCTTTGTTGGCAAAGTAATGTCTCTGCTTTTGAATATGCTATCTAGGTTGGTCATAACTTTTCTTCCAAGGAGTAAGCGTCTTTTAATTTCATGGCTGCAGTCACCATCTGCAGTGATTTTGGAGCCCCCAAAATAAAGTCTGACACTGTTTCCACTGTTTCCCCATCTATTTCCCATGAAGTGATGGGACCAGATGCCATGATCTTCATTTTCTGAATGTTGAGCTTTAAGCTGACTTTTTCACTCCTCTCTTTCACTTTGATAAAGAGGCTTTTTAGTTCCTCTTCACTTTCTGCCATAAGGGTGGTGTCATCTGCATATCTGAGGTGACTGACATTTCTCCCTGCAATCTTGATTCTAGCTTGTGCTTCTTCCAGTCCAGCGTTTCTCATGATGTGTTCTGCATAGAAGTTGAATAAGCAGGGTGACAGTATACAGCCTTGACATACTCCTTTTCCTATTTGGAACCAGTCTGTTGTTCCATGTCCAGTTCTAACTGTTGCTTCCTGACCTGCATACAGGTTTCTCAAGAGGCGGGTGAGGTGGTCTGGTATTCCCATCTCTTTCAGAATTTTCCACAGTTTATTGTGATCCACACAGTCAAAGGCTTTGGCATAGTCAATAAAGCAGAAATAGATGTTTTTCTAGAACTCTCTTGCTTTTTCCATGATCCAGCGGATATTGGCAATTTGATCTCTGGTTCCTCTGCCTTTTCTAAAACCAGCTTGAACATCTGGAAGTTCGTGGTTCACATATTGCTGAAGTCTGGCTTGGAGAATTTTGAGCATTACTTTACTAGCATGCGAGATGAGTGCAATTGTGTGGTAGTCTGAGCACTCTTTGGCAATGCCTTTCTTTGGTAGTGGAATGAAAACTGACCTTTTCCAGTCCAGTGGCCACTGCTGAGTTTTCCAAATTTGCTGGCATATTGAGTGCAGCACTTTCACAGCACCATCTTTCAGGATTTGAAACAGCTCAACTGGAATTCTATCACCTCCACTAGCTTAGTTCATAGTGATGCTTTCTAAGGCCCACTTGACTTCACATTCCAGGATGTCTGGCTCTAGATGAGTGATCACACCATCGTGATTATCCGGGTCATGAAGATCTTTTTGTATAGTTCTTCTGTGTATTCTTGCCACCTCTTCTTAATATCTTCTGCTTCTATTACATCCAGACCATTTCTGTCCTTTACTGAGCCCATCTCTGCATGAAATGTTCCCTTGGTATATCTAATTTTCTTGAAGAGATCTCTCGTCTTTCCCATTCTGTTCTTTTCCTCTATTTCTTTGCACTGATTGCTAAGGAAGGCTTTCTTATCTCTTCTTGCTATTCTTTGGAACTCTGCATTCAGATGCTTATATTTGTGCTTTTCTCCTTTGCTTTTTGCTTCTCTTCTTTTCACAGCTATTTGCAAGGCCTCCTCAGACAGCTATTTTGCTTTTTGCATTTCTTTTCCATGGGGATGGCCTTGATCCCTGTCTCCTGTACAATGTTATGAACCTCTGTCCATAGTTAATCAGGCACTCAGAGATCTAGTCCCTTAAATCTATTTCTCACTTCCACTGTATAATCATAAGGGATTAGATTTAGGCCATACCTAAATGGTCTAGTGGTTTTCCCCACTTTCTTCAATTTAGAAGCTACCAAAAATGTATACTGAAGAAAATATATTATGGTTTTCAAAAATCTTCACAGAGTTAATTTTAATAGGTTTTCTTTAAATATATGTATATTATAGTATATATTATACATATATTATATGTATATTATAGTCAACTAAAGATATTTAATACCCTATTTACATAGTTGGGTTTCCCTGGTGGCTCAAATGGTGAAGAATCTGCCTGCAATGGAGGAGACCTGGGTTTGATCCTTGAGTCAGGAAGATCCTCTGGAGAAAGGAATGGCAATCCACTCCAGTATTCTAGCCTGGAGAATTTCATGGATAGAGGAGCCTAGTGGGCTACAGTCCATGAGTTGCAAAGAGTCAGACATCTCTGAGCAACTAACACTATCACTATTTACACAGTTAGCAAGTCTATAATATCCATGTATGATATTTTCACTTAACTTCATATCAGAAGTCTTAAAAAGGAGTTTATTTAGTACTTGAACTCTATAAAGAAGATAACATTGAAGTGAATTGCATAGGTTCTCCTATGGACACTTGGGTAATATAGTACTAAACTCATTTTATCCCACTACCACAGGAAAGTAATAAGCCCAGATACGTCACTGGCAGACCAAGAAAGTGGCTTCTAGAACAAGTGATGGATCACCACTGTCTCAGCCTAGCTGGAAATATCTTCTGAGCCTAAAAATAATGGGCCACGTTAGCTAATGTGGAACAGTTATTTGGCTAAATTAAACTTCAGCTACTATCAAGAGACTCATTCCCAAATGGGATTCTTTTTTAAAGTAATAATAGTAGTACCTCATTAATTATTTAGAAAATAATTATGGTTGAGCCTCTGCAGTTTCCATGTATCCAAATGGTACCAAAACTGAGGTGAAGGAAGGAGATAGATAGGTATATGCTCCCATTTTTTTAAAATCAAAGATGGTATTTTTAGAGGCTGAGAGTGGGTCTCAGTAAAGGGTATAATCTAAGATTTTTATAACATTTATATGGGTGTGTTTTGTAGAGGTGATGTTTCATCACATCTCTGACATTCTATCATGTTACAAGCTTTTCTTTAAATTCATAAAGTATGCTTAGGGCAAATGAAGCTGAAGACAGGAACATCCGAACACATCCAATCGCAGGATGCTACTAATTACAATTTCAGTGACAGCAGACAGCCAGTTTTGTGTGCTGAAATTCCCATTTACTTTCTCTCACAGAGACTCAGGACAAAGGAAATATACAACCTCCTCCTGACAAACCCACTGAATGAAGACTTCATCAAGTCTCTTGTATAGAAAACTCAGTAGTAAAATTCTGGTACAATGAATGCTCCACTGAGGCACAATACCAACAACAGCAAGAAAAAAAGAAAACACACAGCCAGCTCTCTGACCTAGGAATAAGCCCCAGGTCAGTAGCTGGAATAGGTGTCACACACATACATACGCTTAGTAACTAAGTTAATGGTCATGATGTTCCTGCCAGTCTCTTTTAAACTCTCAAAGGATGAGGGGTGATGGGTAAGTGAGGAGGCGGATGTGGGGGTGGCTTCAGGGTCAAATATGCCTAGTATAGAAAATCCAAAACAATTTTGCACAACTAATATTCTTAGAAGATCACCAAAGAAAATTGCTGTTAGTATCTTAGCATATTCTGGTTCAGACTTTTCAAAACATTCATGCATGTTTATGTGACATTTTACCTAAATTGGGATTATGTCTATTGTAATATTAAATCTTATTTTTTAGCTGAATATTATGTATTTTTAAAGCATACTTTCAAGTAGTTAAATATCCATGACTCATTTGAAAAGCTTCTTAAATTTCTTTCACATGTTGTGAATTACAATATGTCTAATTTATCTCATTTTGTTGAACATGAGACTAGATTTCCAGTTTCTTATTAATATTAATAATGTGGCAATAAATATCTCTACACATACATTTTTGTCTCTTCTTATGCTGTTTCCTTGGTGCTTCCCTGGTGGCTCAGAGGTTAAAGCGTCTGCCTGAAATGCAGGAGACCTTGGTTCGATCCCTTCCTGGAGAAGGAAATAGCAACCTACTCCAGTATTCTTGCCTGGAGAATCCCATGGATGGAGGAGCCTGGTGGGCTACAGTCCATGGGGTCACAAAGAGCTGGACACGACTGAGCGACTTCACATCAACTTCAACTTCATACTGTTTCCTTATAATATGTCCCTATACCTTATTTTGTTCAGAGTAGATGAACAGTTTTTAAGCCTACACTCCCTCCACGAGAGTATGGTAACATCTAGTTCTCAAAATCTTCATTAATATTGAACATAATCATTATTTAAATCTTTCAGATTAGGCAAGTGAAAAATTTGGGAGATGGATGATGGTGAGAGTTGCACAACAAGGTGAATGTCCTTAGTGCCACTGAACTGTTCAATTAAATATGGTTAAAATAGTATGCTTTATAGTATGTGACTTTCACCACAATAAAAAAAATTTAAGCAACCAGATGAAATTTGACATCAATAAATCTAACGTCTTGAAAAAATAATATTAATAAATCTTATGATTTAATAGGCAATGTACATATTATCACTGCTTTGATTTGTCCTTGCCTGATTAAATAGGTAGCTAAATGGTTGTTTTTCATTTTGTTCTGTTTTTTTGTTGTTGTTGTTCTGGAAACAGTACGTTTACGTCCACTCCCTTTCCGTTTGGATTGTTAGTTTATGTCTTATAAATTTCTAACCAAATGCTTTTATTATGTTTGTGGCAAATAACTAACTGGTAAGTAGACAAGCATTTTCCCTTTGCAATTCTCTTTATGGCTTTTACACACAGGAAGTTCGGCCTCACACTAAGATAAGATACATCTTTGTGATTACCTATTAAGAGTATACATGTGCATACACACTGCATCAATCCAGTGAGTCCAACCCTTTTGTATTAACTCATGGTTTGCTTTAAAAATTGTTTTCAAATGAGCAGGGACTCAGTCTTCCCACCTTGAAAAATGCCGAGATGAATATGTCCCTTTCCTTCTTCCCTTTGAGGCTTAGTTGGGACATGCGCCTATGTGTGGGCATTCCAGCACACACCAGGATCTGGTAACTGTGTGCAGCCAGGGGCGTGTTCATTCTATTAAACCTACTGGACTTGGCTTAATTTGCAATAATTTGCATTCTACTCTACCCCTCCTGTGTTCGGTTTTGATATAATGAGAGATCATTTTTATTTAGTTTTTTAAGAACTAAAAGGTTAAGGAAAACTAAATTAATCTAAACTGTGAACTGGTCTTCCAAGAGAACCCTTTTAAAAAAGGGATCAATGCCCAGATTTAAATCGAGAAAAAAACTATGCCTAAATTCTCAGTCTTAACCAAATACTACTGGGTAATTTAGACAAGGACCTCTCCTCTTGTTAGGTTTTGGTTTCCTTATTTATGAAGCCCTAGTTTACACCACTGTGTGATGGTTAAGCAAAATAATGTTCCTAGCCCAGGGCTTTAGTAAATCAGCACTTAACAATGTGTGCTGAATGTAAATTTAAGGGAGGGTGAATAAAAGTAATGACAGCTGCGTGCATGCATTCTCAGTCACTAAATGGCTGCTACAAGGCTTTAAATTCTGGCCTGGCAAGATTCAGGCCCTCCGTTCTTTCCTTAATCTTAAAGTCCTTCTCTAGAGTATATTTTACTGCAGTTACTGGTACAAGAACTAGGGATATTGGAATGATATGTTCCAAATGACTTGAAAACTTTTTTTTTTTTTTTTTTTGCTGCACCACACAGCTTGGAGGATCTTAGTTTCCTGACCGGGGATCGAAGCCAGTCCCCTGTAGTGAAAGTCCAGAGTTCTAACCACTGCACTGCCAAAAATTCCCTTGAAAACTTTTAAAGAAGAAAATTATTCACGAAATGAAAAACAGGGAAAATAAGTATAGAACCAAGAAGCCTGATCTCCTAACACTTAGGTTTGTGTTTAATTGTAAAGGAAAAATAATTATGGTGAAGATGTATTGAGTGCCAACCATGTCCCAGACACTAAGTAAGCAAGATATTTTCTCATCCTCCCACATCCTGGATGGGGTGGAGCACCGTATTACAGATGAGAAGATAGAGTCTTGTCTATGGCCATACCACCCTGAACATACCCGATCTTGTCTGATCTCAGAAGCTAAGCAGGGTCAGGCCTGGTTAGTATTCAGAAGGGAGAAAACAGAGTAGTGCCCAAATTCCAACAACTAGCAAGGGATAGAGTGGGGACTCTGCAGATGTGACCCCAGCACCCAGGCTCCTAAGAGCTACACAAATACAGCTGTGCATTCATAGTAATTGATGCTTTTGAACTGTGGAGTTGGAGAAGACTCTTGGGAACCCCTTGGACTGCAAGGAGATCCAACCAGTCCATCTTAAAGGAAATCAGTCCTGAATGTTCATAGGAAGGAATGATGCTGAAGCTGAAACTCCAATACTTTGGCCACTTGATGCAAAGAACTGACTCATTGGGAAAGACCCCGAGGAAAGACTGAAGGAGAAGAAGGAGGAGAATGGGACGACAAGGGATGAGATGGTTCAATGGCATCACCGACTCAATGGACATGAGTCTGAGTAAACTCTGGGAGTTGGCAACAGACAGGGAGGCCTGGCGTGCTGTAGTCCATGGGGTCACAAAGAGTCAGACACGGGTGAGAGACTGAACTGAACTGAACTGATTCATAATAATAACTTGTCATCCAATGAGAACGCACCTCCATCACTTACCCAGCCAGGATTATTTCCAAGGTGTTCTGGAAGAAATTTCTGCTTCCAGATACCTCCTTTACTCCTCTTTCAAAATATTTTATGTTCTGGAATCCAAACCTTTTCATTTCAAACTCAGATATGTCTTAAAATGTCACTGCCCCAGTGGTGCTTCTATTTTGATGTATGTTCCCCTGAAGGTGTGACTGTTGCCAGATTCTTAGCTAAGAAAAGGTTTGGCTGGGTGAGGAAAAGCTTGTGAGGAGATAAAGGGCAGGAGAAGGGCAGACTGGAGAAGCCAGGGAACTCCAAAATTTTTTTAAAATCTTGATTCCACAAGCTTGCTTTGAACTGCTCTGAATACAATATAACATTTTTTTTTAATGTATTAGAATCAAATTGGCAGTTTGCTGTATGAAGAATTAATAGAGAAGAAAAAAAACTATTTCTACTTGGATTTTATTTTTCCTCTTAATTAGTAGAACATCCAAACACTTTAAAATTTTTTAATTTTTATTAAAGTATAGTTAATTTGCAGTTTCAAGTGTACAGCATAGTGAATCAGTATTTGTAAGGATTATGCTCCCAAACTCTTTCATTAAATTCCTTAATTAAAATCTTTCACTTCTTAAAAGTGGAATTTTTGCTAAAATATGAAGATATAGAAAATATTTTTATTTGAATATTCCCTCTTCATCTGCTCATAATCTTTATTCCTTAATGTTCTTTCTGGAGACTATCATGTTTGAGTATATTGAATCTCTGTTCTATGTTTGAAACACAAAATCATCAAAGGGCTTTTATATTTAATATTTCTTGCCAAAGTCAAATCTGAACAACTTTAATGGCCATATTATACATTCAGCTTGGTTTATTTGTTTCCCTTCTCTTCTCATAATACAACCTACGCATCATGAAGCATGGAATCATGGTAAAATTTACATCATTCAGGGACAAATGTATTCTTTTAGCCAGAGGGGTGACATTACAAGACCCAAGGGGACTGCAGGAGATATGACTATGGGATAAACATCTTTGATTTATTGATGAACTGTCTTTGTGCTTATTATTTAAAAAGAAGAAAAAAGGTAAGTGATCAGAAATGTCCATATTTCTTAAATTATGTTCCTGTCTATGCTAGCCGATCTTTGACTTCATAAGGTCGTGTGGCTGACAAAGCATTATTGCATATAAGACTCCAATTCGTCCAAACAACGTAAAAGTGCACAAAGTACTAGGAAAAAGTCACCATAAGATTTAGAACCTGAAGCCCAAATGCCATTTTCCTCATTGGCCCACCACAATTGCTCTGAGTAGCTCCCAGTTTCCAAATCTGGGCGTAACTGTGTTTATTCCAGCAGTCCTTCTTAGCTCAGCTCACCTCCTTAAAGCTGACTAATGACTGCCTGCTGCCGGCTCACTTATGAAGAAAGCTTTTAGATGGATTAAAATGTCAGACACTCAGACAGTTTAAATTGAGAACCAGGGCTGTTTATCTAAGTATGTAGCTTCCTGCTGCATAAGGATGGCCCTCACCATCCCCCCCACCCCCCACTCTTCAGTGGCCAGAAAAGAGAAGAAGAGGTTGAAGAATGGTAAGCAGTTCATCTTGGCATGTCTAAAGCAATTGTTGGAGCTGTACACAGACTGGAACGGGGACTGTGATGTGTCTGCCTTCCAGCCAGACTGCACATTAGGCAGGAACGGTCCTCTGCTTCTTGACTTACCTGCTGCCTTCAAGTGCCCCAATGTGTCAACTGGAAGGATATCACAACCCCTTCACCCACCCATCCCCGTACATCTCTCTTTCCTTCAAGACATTGCCTGATGATTAACTTACTGACTTGTAATAGTAAAAGAATGTGAACATTCTTATTCTTTTACTATTAAAAGTATTAAAAGGTAGTATTGGGACCTCCCTGGCAGTCCAGTGGTTAAGATTTTGCTTTCCAATGCAAGGAATATGAGTTCAATCCCTAATCAGTGAGTTAAGATCCCAGGTGCCTTGTGGTCAGAAAGCCAAAAAACATGAAACAGAAGCAATGGTGTAACAGATTCAATGCAGACTTTTAAATGGCCCACATCAAAAAAAAAATCTTTTTAAAGAAATTAATATTAAAAGATATTAGCACATCGACCTTCCCAAAGATATGTGTTTGTGTGTGTGAGAGAGAGCGAGCAAGGCAGAGCATCCTGGTTTCCCAGGTGGTTCAGGGGTAAACAGTAGACATAAGAGACACAGGTTTGATCCCTGGGTCAGGAAGATCCCCTGGAGGAGGAAATGGCAACCCACTACAGTCTTCTTGCCTGGAGAATCCAATGGACAGAGGAGCCTGGCGGACTACAGTCCATGGGGTTGAAAAGAGTTGGACACTACTGTGACTGAGCACAGATATAGCACACACAGAAAAAAAAACATAGCAAAGAGAATGAAGAGTCTTGGGTTCTAAAGTTAGAACTAAATAAAGTTAGCCAGCCCCTTAATCTGCCTGAGCCTAGTTCCTATTCAGAAGAGGAGATAACTGGACCAGTACTCCAAGGTTTTCTGGCATATTTCAGTCTAAAGGGAGCTATACTAAAAGCACAAAGCCCTTTCTGCAGCACTTTGTCTTTATGTGTAGCACTGGCAATGGACTTAACATGTCTGCCTGTAAACCAGGCACCTGGTCTCTCTTGAACTGTATACATTCTGATGGGTCAAATTTGCAACTTGACTGCACTGTCCGCAAATGGCACATCTTTTGATCAGTCTCTCAGCAGGAGAGAGCACACACAAGTGTGTTTCAGAGTTGTGCCAAGAAGAGTCCACAAAAGGATCTGAGGTTGGTCCAGCCATTAACAGGTTCATCTTTTCCACCAGAGACATTATCTCATTGGCAGGTCTCGCCAGAGGCTCAAGTTCTGTCTCATTAAGATTCTCCCAAGCACTGAGAATCTGCTTTGTCATAGACATTCATTTAGTTTATAGTTCTGCTATGTCATTAGACAACCTTTCCATAGGGACACAGCAAAGAAGAGGCTTCAATTAACCCATTCAAGGTAGAAAGGAATGAAAACAATCACAGAACCACAGAATACCCGAAATAGCGACCAAAAAAATTCAAATTTCTATGTTAAGGAGAGACTTGAGGGTATGGATTGCAAAGAGAATGCCCAAAGCATGTAAAAATGAGTGAATGAATCACCCTTTCTCTGCTAGGCCTAGGGTAAAGGAAATAGTATGAAGCACTAGAAAATAACTTGGATGAGTGGGGGAATTATGAGGCCGGAGACCTCATCCAAAGAGAAACTGAAAACAAGTCAGAGGAATTGGAGAAGAGGGACACACATGGATCTGGATAGGAAAGGAGTTAATAGACTTTTTCCTAAAGATTATTGGCTGCACCAAGAATCTGGGATAAATATTTAAATAGGTTGGGCTAGAAAGTGGCATAAAATAGAAGGAAAGAGGTGGCCTTTACTTACATATAATATTTTCTATTAACTGGGCTAATTAAATTTTTAGCCTGTAAACCAATGAGAATCAAAAAGAGAAACTTAACTGTTTGTTTTTAGTGCCTTTCTTTTTTAAATTAATTCTATTGGAGTATGAAAGTTAAAGTCTCTTAGTACTGTCAGACTCTTTGTGACCCCATGGACTATACAGTCCAAGGAATTCTCCAGGCCAGAACACCGGAGAGGGCAGCCTTTCCCTTCTCCAGGGGATCTTCCCAACCTAGGGATCGAACGCAGGTGTATAGTTGCTTTATAATGTTGTGTTACTGTACAGCAAAGGGAATCAGCTATACATATACACCCTATGTTTTGGGTTTCCTTCCCACTCAGCTCACCACCTCCCTGGACTTCCCTGGTGGCTCAGACGATAACGCGTCTGCCTACAATATGGGTTCAATCCCTGGGTAGGGAAGATCTCCAGGAGAAGGAAATGGCAACCCCACTCCAGTATTCTTGCCTGGAAAATCCCGTGGATGGAGGACCCTGGTAAGCTACAGTCCATGGAGTCGCGAAGAGTGGGATACGACAGAACGACTTCACTTTCGCTCACCACTCTTTCTTTTGGAAATGCTTTCCGGGTTTCCTCTTCCCTGAACCTCTGTGCCATGCCGGCCTCCCCATTTCTTTGGAAGACTGGCCACATCGCGGCTGCCCTTGGGACAGAGCTTTGCCTGCTGCGACAGCGCCCCTTCTGGTGAGATTCAGCAGGGCGCCGAAGGGCGTCGCCTTCAGTTTCCGCAGAGTTGGGTTTCCCATCAGTGCACTGTTTGGTGCAAAACATGTGTGGGAAATCTTTGTTTCACACTGGCTCTCTCCTCCGCCCCAGGGTGGGACACCTGCGCGGGTACCCAACCCTCTCCCCTGCCTCAGCTCCCCGCAAGCTGCCATTGCAGCATCCTTGAGGGTCCAAGTTCAATACTGCTGCAACTTTTCTGGAAATTAAAAAAAAAAAAGAGCTGAGAGTAGGGAGCAGCGAGGGAGAGCGAGCCAAAGGGCGCTGCAGAGGGGTTAAGGGCAATCCCACGAGCAAGAGGGGCAGCTGTGCTGTACTTTCTCTCCCGTGAGGGCTACCACAGGGCGGCCAGCCAGCCTGCATGGGGCCAGCCAGCCTGCATGGACCCAGAATCGCGGCGTGGGTCACCCAGGAGGCTGCATCCGGAGTCTGCGGGGCCCGGGGCCAGAGAGAGAAGGGAGGTTCCTCGGTCAAAAGAGACATCCAGGTTGGTGGCAGCCCCAAAAGCCAAACGCGGGGGAGTTCGGGCTCTGGGCGGTGCCTGTCCTCTCCCGCGCGCAGCGCAGGATGCTGAGTCACCCCTTCTCTGCAGCGCGGGCGCGCCCCCCTTTTCTTCCCACTCGCAGAGGGAAGGCGTCCCAGCTGTGGCCCAGGATCCCACCCCTGCACTGTAGACCAGCTGGGGGGTTGTGCAGGAATCACCTAAGAATGCGCCCCATCTGATGTGTATTTGTGCACTGGCGCGTTTCTGGGGAGAAAGAATAAATCGAGCTTTCATTGCCTTATAAGGGCGTTCGTGACTCCGAAAGGACCTTGGATCTGGCTGCTCAGAGCAAGGCCATTGTTTCATAAGCGACTTTCCCAAGCCCGGTCTCCCGTGCCTGCCCCTTTACACTAAAGTTACTGCTCTAGCTTTTACATTTTGACAGCTAGAGACTCCCTGGGCTCTGTCCTTTTCCCCATCTAATTACTCCCTCCGTGGTTGGCCAGAAGCATCTTTAGTTATTTCTGCGGTTTCCCCACAGAGAATTCCTCTGCCCATCTTCAGATCTTCTGTTTTCTTTTCAGAGGGCTCCACCCTTTCATCACACCGGTTTGGTCCTGGGTTACTGGAAAGGTGTGCTGTGCTTAGTTGCTCAGTCGTGTCTGACTCCGTGTGACCCCATAGATTGTAGCCCACCAGGCTCCTCTATCCATGGGGTTCTCCACGCAAGAATACAGGAGCGGGTTTCCATGCCTTCCACCAGAGGATCTTCCCAAACCGGGAACTGAACTCAGGGGGCAGGTTCTTTACCGTCTGAGCCACCAGGGAAGCCCAAGAATACTGGAGTGGGTAGCCTGTCCTTTCTCCAGGGGAACTTAACCACCCAAGAATCGATCCAGAGTCTACTGCATTGCAGTCGGATTCTTCACCAGTTGAGCCACCCGGGAAGCCCAGAAAAATGTGTGCTGGTCTGTGCAAAATGCTGGAGTAACCAGTCCAGGCACACCACACACGCGTGCGCACACACACACTCGTCTTCTCTGGAACCTCTTAGTGGTTTGACTTTTAAGGAACTTTGTGGAGGTGTTTTTTTGTGTTTTTTTTTAAATTTAATTATTTTTAAATTTTTTATTTTGTAGTAGAGTATTGTTGATTCGACATGTTGTCTGGAGTTTCAGGTGTACAGCAAAGTGATTCAGTTATACATATACATGTATCTATTCTTTTTCAGATTCTCCTCCTACATAGTGTTGAGCAGAGTTCCCTGTGCTATACAGTCAGTCCTTGTTTCTCTTCTTGATGGCAGCTTCCCAGGGTGGAATAAGGAGGTGGCGACTGTGGGTGGGAGGAAAAAGCCAATCCTAAAAGATCTTGTATTGCATATATTGGGCTTCCCAGGTGGTGAAGAATCTGCCTGCAATACAAGTGGCACCGGAGACCTGGGTTCCATCACTGGGTCAGGAAGATCCTCCCGAAGAGGGCATGGCAGCCCACTCTAGTATTCTTGCCTGGAGAATCCCATGGTCAGAGGAACCTGGCGAGCTACAGTCCATGGGGTTGCAAAGAGTCAGGCATGACCGACGACTGAGCAGACATTGCATATACTACAGCCCCTCGCCAATGTGCCAAGCATCAGGCCAGAGAACCAGGGTGACCCTACTCTTTCTGAGCATGGTATACATAAAGACTCTCTCCTAGGGTATCCATGGGCGATGTGTACAGTCCTCACTGTATCCTGAACTGTCCAGCCCTTCCACATTAGTCTGATCTTTTTAAACCAAAGAGCAGTGCCCAGAGTAGAGGGCTTAAGCTGCTGGAGCAGAGGTGGGCACTAGGCGGCCGGGGTGTGGAGCATACAGCCCCCACATTTCCAGTCTCCTGATCCCATTTTTCTACTATTTCATTTCTGTTGAGTTGGTCTGGTCTTCCAGGATCTCAAGCTTTCACGTCAGTTTTTGCTAGTCGATTGAACAGGGCTCCATATTAACCACTCCTCCTTGAAACTGTTTGACATAAGATCCATATTCTAGTGGTTTGAAGCTCTTCTCTCTGTTCTAGGAATCAGTTTACTTTTCTGCCTTTCTTATCAGGCTTACAAACAAACTAGATTTCCTCCATGGGTTTTTGGCACCTCCCCAGGCAGGCTATATTATTTACTTTGTCATTGTGGAGGGCAGGGCTTCTCTGTAGTTGTGTGTCTTTGCCCTATCTTCGTTCTTGAGTGAGTAAGCAAGGTTTTATCTGAGAGCAGCATCACTCACGCGCATCAGCCAGAGGTAGAGATAAAATTAACTAGAAGGTCATAGGTGTATTTTCTGGGCACTTAATTATTGCTGTAATCATACAGGTAGTGAGCATTTGACCATCTTCTCTGTGCTCACACATTTTTAACCCTCACAACCCTGGCAAAAGAGGAATGATTTTTCTGTGTTTTTTTTCTTTCTTTTTTTGGTCATTATTGTTTTCTGTTTTGTTGTTGTGTGTGTGATTTGGTTTTGTTTTTGGCTGCAACTCAGCTTGCAGGATAGTTCCCTGAGCCAAGCCCCCTGCCATGGAAATGCAGAGCCCTAATCACTGGACCCCCATGGAATTCCTGATTTTCCTCAATATTTTAGAGGGTACCATGATCTGGATTTGAACCTATTTCAAAGCATTTTCCATTGTCTAGAAGAGATTTGGGGGCATGAAGGCTAAGAGGTCAAGAATATTGGGAATTCCTTCGAATTCCAGGATTATGGAATCAGTATATATATATATATATTAGTATATATATATTTAGGACAGAGGCAATTGGTAATGAGTACAGCATAGAGATTGGAAGTACAAGCTGAAGTCTCATGGCCTGCATTAGACTCTATGCTGATTACCATCTACTAGAAACTACTTATCTCCTCAAACTTTATTCTTGTAATCTGAAGATAAGGCAAAATAATAATACACCTCACAGGTTCACTGAGGAAATTAGGTATGTTTGCAATAGTTAGGTCAGGGGCAAACAGAAGGTGCTTAATTGATGTTAGTGCTTATAAATACTAAGATAAAAGAAGGGTGAGTGAAAAATTGGCTTCCTAAACTAACACTTCGATATTGCCTTTCTTAACTTGTCCTCTTAGATGTAGATAGGCTGATTTCAGCCTTGGGAAAATTATACCATGTCCTATCTATTTCTGCTTCCTCAGTATTTGTATGCAAGTAAAATCAGTTTAAACCAAAGAGTAAGCCACAAACAGATAGCCCTGTGAATCATGCACCTATAGGAAGGCAGGAGCCAGGACTTCCTAATGATCCACTGGCTAACATTCCAAGCTCCCGGTGCAGGGGGGCCTCATGTTCAACCCCTGGTCAAGGAACTAGACCAGGAGTTGCAACTACTGAAGCCCATACACCTTGTGGCTCCACAACAAGAGAAACCACCTCAGTAAGAAGCCCACACACTGCAGCTAGAGAGTAGCCCCCACTCTCTGCAACCGGAGAAAAGTCCACACAGGAATGAAGACCCAGTTCAGCTCAGTTCAGTTTAGTTACTCAGTCGTGTCCGACTCTTTGGGACCCCATGAATTGCAGCACGCCAGGCCTCCCCTGTCCATCACCAACTCCCGGACTTCACTCAGACTCACGTCCATCGAGTCAGTGATGCCATTCAGCCATCTCATCCTCTGTTGTCCCCTTCTTCTCTTGCCCCCAATCCCTCCCAGCATCAGAGTCTTTTCCAATGAGTCAACTCTTCGCATAAGGTGGCCAGAGTACTGTAGTTTCAGCTTCAGCATCATTCCCTCCAAAGAAATCCCAGGGCTGATCTCCTTGTACAGTCATAAATAAATAAATTATTTTTTTAAAGTTTAAAAAGCTTTCTCATAAAAACAAAATCAGCTTCCACCTGCTGAGGGTCCCCCAGCACACTTCAACTTCCCTTGGCTTGGAAGTCTCTGTCCAAAGTAGGGGATAACATATGTCAGTGGCTGTTTTCTAAGGTTAAGGGAAAATATTGAGTCTCTCAGAAACTGATCATAATGGGGGAAAGCGTGTGTTAGGTAAGAGGCATAGCAGTTTCCGTCTTTCCTACTCAGTGCTCTGGAGATTCAAAATTGAAGAATATAGCCTACCTGCTCTCAAAGAGCAAATGGTCCTTCAGGACAAGACACTTCTGAATGAAAAGAAAGTGCACCTTCTAAGCACAGATGGTAAGCGCTAGAGGTGTGTAGATAGGGGAAACCATGAAGACTTCTTGGAGAAGGTGAGATGGAGCATGGTTCGAGAATGAGTGCAGGGAAGGAAATTCAAAGGTAAGAAACCAAAAGATGGGTAGACTTCACAGGTTGACTTGGAGAGACATGTGAACTTTCCTACAAATTTCCCTGTATCTGTTCATTTTTCTGGAGAGAGGGACCATATATAGCATAAGATTTTCAGAGAAGTCTTTAACAACCTCAAAAGTCAGAACAAGTACTGTAGGGGCTAAAGAATTATGAGCAGCTTATCATTGGTCTCACAATGAGACCAATGCCTTGATGTCTTCTTTGTTTTTAATTACCTATAACTAATTCGGATCTAGATCATTTCAGAACTATAGGGAGGGTGCCAAGGCCAGCATTTGGGGAGACACTGAGGACAGAAAGTTCTTTGGGCACTTCTAGCACATGGGTTAGGAGAAGGCAATGGCACCCCCACTCCAGTACTCTTGCCTGGAAAATCCCATGGACGGAGGAGCCTGGTGGGCTGCAGTCCATGGGATCGCTGAAGGTCGGACACGACTGAGCGACTTCACTTTCACTTTTCACTTTCATGCATTGGAGAAGGAAATGGCAACCCACTCCAGTGTTCTTGCCTGGAGAATCCCAGGGATGGAGGAGCCTGGTGGGCTGCCGTCTATGGGACTGCACAGAGTCGGACACGACTGAAGCAACTTAGCAGCAGCAGCAGCAGCAGCAGCACATGAGTTATTGAAGTGGCTGCCTCTTTGAGAACCGGCTGTGCTCGTTATTTCTGGAATCAGAACACCTGGGGTCTCCAATAGGAAACCATGTCTCTTGATTTGGAAAATGTCAGCTATGGTAATTTTCTGGTGTGTTCACATGAATAATACTTGACCTACATATGGAAATGTGAAGATTTTCATCTTTCTTCCTCCTCAGGGCAACCCCTAGAGGACTGCAGTGGTCAGCAGCCCCTAGACCTTTGAAGAAGCTTATTTAATATTCGTGCCCTCCCTTCCCCTGTCCATAGCAACCCCATCTTCCACTCCAATTCCAAATTTCTCCTATTTCTAGGAGTATTTTGGGATGCTGCACCTCCTTGCCTGCTTTCAAGAATATTATCCTCTAAAACCTGAAAGCTTTTTTTTTTTCTTTAAATTTAGATCAAAGCAGAGAGGAGAGCAAAGACATTTTGCAAATATCTTTACTAGATAGTTTAGTTACTTTAAGCTGTGAGTTGATTAATTAGAATTGATTTTTGTCAGGAAAATGAGGCTGAAGGATTTTCTGGCGTTACACTCAGGCATGAGTCGTGACACCCATACTACAATGACTCATCACTTCAGAGAGAGTCATTTTGATGCTACAAGGGTTTTGCTCCACTAGGAGCTTCATAGGAAAGTTCTTTTCGTTCTCACTTAGACACCAACAACAGGCAACCTGGGCTTTGCGCAAATACCACGTTTTCCCCTCCCTCATTTGCCTCTTTTTGAGAGAAAGAGTCTTTAGACAGGAAAGAGCTCTGAGCTACTAAAAAAAATTCTCCCTAACATTGTAGAAAAGTATTTCACTCTGAAACAGTATAGAGAAGCGTAAGAGCCTCTTGGTTGGGGAGCAAAGCAGAGGGATCGTGAATGGTGTAGGAGTTTAATCTTCCACCCTGATACCATCTCAAGAAAATTGCACTCCTGGGGTTTCTTTATTGCCATCTATTGCTTAATGCCAGGACAAAAGGAATAATTTGACAAGCAAGGACAGCACAATCTGTTCCTCCTGCTTTTGAGTTTCTTTCAGTTTTTCTGTCATTTTTAAAATTTTTTTTTTTTAATGGCACTAAAAATATATCAGGTGCAACATGGAAGCTATTTACTACCTCGAGCTGTATTGCAGACACTGCGATAGTTTAAGGCAATGGATGAAAGGAGCTCTCTGCTTCTTGGGTAGTTAACAAAATGATAAAAGGATCCTGCATGGGATATTTGATTCATTCTCCCTTGGGAAAGGAATATATGTTACTCTTAATTGCTGAATTATGGATCTGTTATAATTAGTTAGTTACTAGGAAATAAATGGGCTTCCCTGGTGGCTCAAATGGTAAAGAATCTGCCTGCAATGCAGGAGACCCGGATTCCATTCCTGAGTCGGGTAGTCTCCTGGAGGAGGGCATGGAAACCCACTCCAGTATTCTTGCCTGGAGAATTCCATGGACACAGAAGCCTAGGGGGCTAAATCCATAGGGTCACAAAGAGTCAGACATTGCTGAAGCAACTTAACATGCACGTTCAGTATACCAGACACTCACTACTGGGTTGGAAAGGGGACCAGAATGAAAAAGGTAGTACTCATGAAAGGCAAGTGGTGCTTAGCAGGCACCCATACAGGAAAAGGACAGAAATGATAGCAGAAGTCATTGCCCTCCAGTGGAGTTCAAGATTAGGACACACCAGATGCT
The DNA here is from genome assembly GCA_917880005.1 of Nanger dama. Classification (NCBI taxonomy): domain Eukaryota; kingdom Metazoa; phylum Chordata; class Mammalia; order Artiodactyla; family Bovidae; genus Nanger; species Nanger dama. Next base: position 2,499,431 of record CAKJTW010000078.1, on the reverse strand, counting down.
GAGTCTCAAACATGGGAGATGCTTAAACAGCCTGTACTTTAGGTTAGGTTTAGACTTGTTCCAGAAACTGAGGGTGGGGGAAAAGTCATAAGTGATGAGCAGGTAGGGAGAGAGAAGGTGTTCAAAGTCCCTGCAAAAGGCAGGTACAGAATTCAGGAAGTCACATCCCCTTTGCATTTCACTTGGTTGTGGCCAGGAACAAAAAGAGAGAAGACTTTCTTGTTCCTATGCCCCACAAGACAAACCACGCCCCTTCCTTCCTACCCTCTCTGCCCACGCCCCATTCCAGAAGAGACTGAATCCTTATGAACAGAAGAAACAAGTCACAAAGGGGTGAGTGCTGGCAGATGGATGCTATGCTCACTTCCTTTATCTGAGTTGGAAGAGGTATCACAGCAGATCCTGCCTATGTGTGTGTATCTTCCGTGTGTTTCAGCTGCAGCAGTTAGGTCCTAGGTTGTTCCTCTCCATGTTCTTTCAGAGTCCATTTCCAGCTACTGAAACAGTAACCAAGATATGAACATGGAAACAATGCCCCAGGGTGTGTTAAACCCCAGGAACAACTATGGGGATGGTACCAACAAGAACTTGATCAGAAAGGAATGCTGAACACCAGATGGAAACCCAGGTCACTAGATCAGAGGCTGACTTTGCTATTCTCACACCCAGGACCATGATCTGGAGATGTGATGGGGAAGATTGGATAAATACTTCTTCAGTAAGAAAAAGAGTCAACTTCTTCATTCTCTTTCAAGCTATTATGGAAGATCTTTTCTTCACGGGCAACATGAAAATGAAAAGATATGTCATGCTGCGGATGTAAGGACACTAATTACCTGATAACTCATGACTGTTTCTTGCAGTTGATTTCCGCTTAATATTCCTCATAAGCTAGTGTGCAACAGAGGGGTTCCCTGCTGGCTCAGTGGTAAAGAATCCACCTGCTAATGCAGGAGACCAGGGTTTGATACCTGAGTCAGGAACATCCCCTGGAGAAGGAAATGGCAACTCACTTCAGTATTCTTGCCTAGAGAATCCCTTGGACAGATTTTTCCTTTGGGCAATGACTGTGCATTTACTTCAGTTCTGTATGATGAGAACAAGTGTCCTTGAATCATGCCTGATCTCTGAAAGAATCTTAAAAGCAAATATGTATTTACCAGAATTGGGGTGAAAATTTCAGATGAAGAGCTTAATCTCATTTCTGAGGAGAGCAGAATTCTGCCTTAATAATCAGCCCATACTCAGAGACAGCTGCTGCTGCTGCTGCTAAGTTGCTTCAGTCGTGTCCAACTCTGTGCAATCCCATAGACGGCAGCCCACCAGGCTCCCCCATCCCTGGGATTCTCCAGGCAAGAACTCTGGAGTGGGTTGCCATTTCCTTCACCAATGCATGAAAGTGAAAAATGAAAGTGGAGTTGTTCAGTCGTGTCCGACTCTTAGTGACCCCATGGACTGCAGCCCACCAGGCTCCTCCATCCATGGGATTTTCCAGGCAACAGTACTGGAGTGGGGTGCCACTGCCTTCTCCGACTTGGAGACAGCAATTACAGTTAAAGGCACGCCTTCTTGATACAACAAATAAACAGTCTGTTGTTTCTAAACAAGAGAGGGATGTTAATAGTGCTTAGGACTGAAAAATGCCTGAGTTCTGTCATCCTCTTTGGTTTGCAAATTGATTGAAAGAGAATTTAGAGAAGCGGTCAAAGATTTTTCTTGTTTCTTGGGCTCTACAGGAACTACAATGTGGCTATTCATGTTCTATTTCTCTTTTCATTGATCATAAAGGTTCAATATTGCTTCACAGAGAACTCTTAAAATCTTAATCTCTAACAAAAAAAAAAAAAAATTGTCTCCAAAGTCTTGGTTATCATCTTTTTCTTTTCCCACTCCTACCCTCTCATTACAAGTTACTTTTCTTTAGTAGTTGAGGGGGTGGGTGGCAGGGATGGGTTACACTGGGGACTGGGTAAAGCATAGCTAGTTAGTAAATGTTGTGTTCTACTCTTTTTGCAAAAAGACATCAGCTTGGCTTCTAGTCTAATCTACAGGACTTTGCACTCCCTCAGCCTTCCCATCTTTATGTGGAGAAGTTAATAGAAAATCACTTTCAATCTAAAATCCTGTGATTCCCTAAGTGTTGAAGTTTCTCATGTAGGCTGCTAGTTTGGGTATTTTTCCCCCTGCATACACACACACACACACACACACACACACACACACACACACACCCTGCTCCCTGACTTTCTATGAATAGGAGAAACAGGATCTGGTTTATTTTGAGATCAGAACCACACAGAAGGAGTTGGCGTCTCTGTGCTGTCGGAGTCTGGAGGTTGTTTTGTCCTCTCTAAGCTTCTGATGCCTGAGCCCTGACAAGTATGACTCAAGCGTTTCTGTGTCCGCCGTTCTCACTGCAGTGTCTCTGCAGCAGTCAGTCCTGGAAGCAATCAACTCCGGGCTTATAGCTGGGCCATCAAGCAAGGTACTTGGGCCATCAAGCAAACCGTTAGCTCCACAAGAGCCGGCCACCTCCTGGATAATCTAAATGGCCTCATTGTTAAAGTAATTTACTCTCCTAAGAACTGCCACAAACCTGGTGTTTTCTAATTGCTGAGTGTTAGAAGGGATGGAAATTTAAGAAACCAAACCATTGACACATTTTGCTGCTGAGAAAAACAGAGACCTAGAGAGAGGGTGTGGCTTATTCACCCACATCCTACTCCTAGTTAGAAGCAGAGCCTGGGCAGGTGTCAAGCTACTATCTTGGACCTCTCTAATTGCACCTTCTTTTATACTGGGATGCCTGAACAATGAAAGCAGATGATGGCCAGAGCCCAGAAGGAAAGAAGGATGCAAGAGGAGGAAACTGAAGAAACCGTGACAAATGGTCTACACGGTGGTGTGTCTTTTCAGTGCATTGTTGTCAGAATGCAATAGATACCAGCCCTGTGCAAGGTGACTTTCCTCTAAGCTCTGCCCTATGCCTGCTTTGTCACTTTGACCAATTCCTTCTGTGAGTCTCCATTTCCACACTCTTAGAATTTCTTCGGGTTTCCTAGGTGGCTCAGTGCCAAAGTAGGAGCCACAGAAGACTGGGGTTCCACCCCTGGGTCGGGAAAATTCCCTGGAGGAAGAAATGGAAACCTACTCTATTATTCTTGCCTGGAGAATCCCATGGATAGAGGAGCCTGGTGGGTTACAGTTCTTGGGGTCGCAGAGTTGTATACAACTGAGCAACTGAGCAATTTCCTCACAACTCAGGATTATTGAAACGATTAAATAAAATAACTTGTGTCAGTAATATCTGACACATCAGTTCAGTTCAGTTGCTCAGTCGTGTCCAACTCTTTGTGACCCCATGAACTGCAGCACGCCAGGCCTCCCTGTCCATCACCAACTCCCGGAGTTCACTCAAATTCACGTCCATCGAGTTCGTGATGCCATCTAGCCATCTCATCCTCTGTCATCCCCTTCTCCTCCTGCCCCCAATCCTGCCCAGCATCAGAGTCTTTTCCAATGAGTCAACTCCTCACACGAGGTGGCCAAAATACTGGAGTTTCAGCTTCAGCATCATTCCCTCCAAAGAAATCCCAGGGCTGATCTCCTTCAGAATGAACTGGTTGGATCTCCTTGCAGTCCAAGGGACTCTCAAGAGTCTTCTCCAACACCACAGTTCAAAAGCATCAATTCTTCAACGCTCAGCCTTCTTCACAGTCCAACTCTCACATCCATACATGACCACTGGAAAAACCATATCCTTGACTAGGCGGACCTTTGTTGGCAAAGTAATGTGTCTGCTTTTCAATATGCTATCTAGGTTGGTCATAACTTTTCTCCCAAGGAGTAAGCATCTTTTAATTTCATGTCTGCAGTCACCATCTGCAATGATTTTGGTGCCCCCAAAATAAAGTCTGACACTGTTTCCACTGTTTCCCCATCTATTTCCCATGAAGTGATAGGAACAGATACCATGATCTTCATTTTTTGAATGTTGAACTTTAAGCCAACTTTTTCACTCTCCTCTTTCACTTTCGTCAAGAGGCTTTTTAGTTCCTCTTCACTTTCTGCCATAAGCATGGTGTCATTTGCATAGCTGAGGTTCTTGATATTTCTCCCGCAATCTTGATTCCAGCTTGTGTTTCTTCCAGTCCAGCGTTTCTCATGATATACTCTGCATAGAAGTTAAATAAGCAGGGTGACAATATACAGCCTTGACATACTCCTTTTCCTATCTGGAACCAGTCTGTTGTTCCATGTCCAGTTCTAACTGTTGCTTCCTGACCTGCATATAGGTTTCTCAAGAGGCAGGTCAGGTGGTCTGGTATTCCCATCTCTTTCAGAATTTTCCATAGTTTATTGTGATCCACACAGTCAAAGGCTTTGGCATAGTCAATAAAGCAGAAATAGATGTTTTTATGGAACTCTCTTGCTTTTTCCAGCAGGTGTTGGCGATTTGATCTCTGGTTCCTCTGCCTTTTCTAAAACCAGCTTGAACATCAGGAAGTTCACAGTTCACGTATTGCTGAAGCCTGGCTTGGAGAATTTTGAGCATTACTTTACTGACACATAGATAATCAATAATTGATTATCTTCCTCCTATCATTGTGCTTTCCTTTTCTCTATTCCCCCTCTGTTTTGGAAGGAAAGGGTTAGGATTATGTGTTTTTTTCTGAAGCAAGTTAGCATGCACATGTTTTTATCTACTGTGGAAAAGTAGCAAAAACATATGCTGTATCTGATTTGGGGTTCTCCCAAGCCCATCCTAGCATTCATAATAGACATTCTATGTGAAAATATAGCACTACTTTCTATTAGATTAATAGGATGCTTGTTTGAAAATGATTGCTTACCATTATCATGAAGTATTTATTGAGACCTCCTAAATAGTACTCTGTGATGTCTCTTACATGGAATTACCACCAACGTTTTTCAACATAGTTTTTGTAGGAAGATATAAACAGAAAACCACACATAGAGAATAGACACTTTTGCCCCAAATATCACAAACGATTATGGGCCCTGGCCTCTGTGAGCTCCTCACGTTGTTACTGAGAAATCCAGAATAGGGCTTAAGAACATTTCCAGCGCATTTCCATAATGCAGAGAGCAGGCATTTTTAAGAGCACGGCATGAATATCAATGTCCTTCCCGTTACTCCTATTTCATTGACTGGAACTGTCATGACACCTGTGATATAATGACACACCTACATTTTTTTCCATAGAATAAAATGGTTCATTAGCCAAAAAGAAGGATGCTCAGTACTCATTGACGTTCAGGGCCTTGCTATGTGAAAGAGGATGAGTGTGTTTTATTAAGATGACCAAGCATTAAGTATGGAGGAGGCAGCCTGACCTGCCTGCACTATTCTCAATGCAGTGAGGAATACAGGACATATAGGAAATGATTCTACTCAGCCTTGAAGAGTCTGGTGAATTTCTGTCATGCATAAGTAACAGCTTCTCTTTAAAAATGCCTCTGAAAGCTTCCGATAGAGAACTTGATAAAATATTTTATTTCACTTATGGCTTTCTTTTGTGTTCCATGACTCTCTGAATAAAGTTCTACCATGAGCATGATTGTATTGTATTATTGTAATTTATTTGCTGTCTTCCTCATTAGAGGGATCAGGAGCATATGCAACTCCTGACTCATTCTCATCTCCACTGGACCAGGCATCCAACCCCCAGGATGGAAATACCCTCAACTCTCTACCCACTGATGAGGGAGTGAGTTTTCTCTGCACAACCATTCATCAAGGCTTCCTTGCATTCCCTGTTCTTCACTAATTCCATAGAAAACTATGATCTTTACCATTGTCTGATCCTTTCCCCTTCCTTTCTTGTAGTTAACTCCAGAGTGAAAGTCTTTCACATCCTTTATATCCTAACTGTAAGCCAACTTCCCTTTGATCAGGGATCAGGTAAAATTATACTTGCATGTCATGTAAGAAATTGGAGACACTTCCCATTGATCAGAATGAGACCTTCAGCAGGTATGAAATGTCTTTCTCCCTCATACCACTAGCCCACAGGGATAATGCATCTTTTCCTGTTTTATAATCTATATTTGGAATATAACCTATATTCCATTACATGAATGCAATTGTTGCTGAAATGTATAAGCAAAGCAAAAAGTCTGTGTGCTGTGTGCAGGAGCAGGGTCTGAGAAATTGCAGGCTGAAAGAGAGACAGCTGAACAGAGGAACACAGGAAATGGATTTAAACCATGTCCAGAACATATATTACCCTAACTATGCTTTGGAAAATGTTCTCCTTCTGAATATGGGAAGACTGATAAGGAATGACAGAATCAGACTGCAACTGAACATATATATTTTTAGTAATTTCCTTTAAGTCTCTACATGTACGTTGACTAGATCTTTGATATTTCATTCCATATTGTAGGTTATCTTTCTGATCTATATAGTATTCATTTAAAAACTATATTATTTTTTTAGAAAAACACCAGAACAGATCAGGTTGACACAGATAACACTGTGGTTATTATCCTGACACCAGGTTGAAGTGAGTAGTTCTAAATATGAATTATTCTCAGTTGGTGCCGATAATAATAGCTACAGTATATTTATCCCTTTAACCACATGCCAGGTACTGTACTAATTGCTTTAATATACTTTGTTGAATACTCATATAATGTGGCCAGATTGGTAGGTTTTATCCTCACGTTACATTTGAGGAAACTGGTGCAGAGAGGTTAAATAATTCATACATTTGATAAATATTTATAGAACATTCACTGTTTGTAGGAATGGGGCTGAGTGCTGGGGATACGTTGGATGAAGAAGACAAGCTTGTAACCCAATGCAGATTTTCACTTCTTTTTTCTTCTCCTTGTGAGTTTGGTACTTTATGAGAAATTAAACACAGCACTGAAGAGACAAAAACCAAAATATCAACAATATTATTGATAAATCCTATTGGACCTTCTGTCCCATGGCCACTGGCCCTGCAGGCCAAGTACAGACCCACTTTCTTCCAAGGACATGCCTCTTACCCAGGATGACATTTCTGCCAGCAAACAAGCAGTAGAAAAATTCACAAAGGACTGGGTCACATCCATCCAGTTCTTCCACTCATCTCTCAAAACTTGAGAATGGAAAGAGGAAGAGGCACCAGGATTACTTCATAGAAGTACCTCCAGGTGAAAACAAGCCAGAGGGAAGGATGTTGCCCCCTTCCCAGCAAAATCTAGTGTGGAAGACAGACATTAAACCAAAAATTAAATTTTCACTTAATTTTTGGCTCCGTGGTGTAGAATCCGCCTGACGATGCAAGAGACGCAGGTTCAATCCCTGAGTTGGGAAGATCCCCTGGAGAAGGGAATGGCAACCCACTCCAATATTCTTGCCTGGGAAATCTCATGGAGAAAGGAGCTTAGACAGCTACAGTTCATGGGTTTGGAAAAGGGTCAGACATGACTTAGCAACTAAACAACAAACAATGAATCAGAAGCAGAGGATGCCACAAGAGTATATAACAGGAAAATTTCCCAAGACTTCCAAAGGAAGTAATATGAATGAATAGGAAATGTCTAGGTAAAAAGGGAGAATATGCTCCAGGGAGAAAGGCTCTGTACATGCTAAGGCCCTGAGGCAAGAAGGGATGTGTAGTGTCTGGGGAAGCAAAAAAACCGGTAGGCTGTCATACAGTTCAGTTCAGTCACTCAGTCATGTCCAATTCTTTGAGACCCCATGGAATGCAGCACACCAGGCCTTCCTGTCCATCACCAACTCCCAAAGTTGACTCAAACTCGTGTCTGTTGAGTCAGTGATGCCATCCAACCATCTCATCCTCTCTTGTCCCCTTCTCCACCCACCTTCAATCTTTCCCAGCATCAGGGTCTTTTCTAATCAGTCAGTTCTTCACATCAGGAGGCCAAAGTATTAGAGTTTCAGCTTCAGCATCAGTTCTTCCAATGAATATTCAGGACTGATTTCCTTTAGGATGGACTGTTGGATCTCCTTGCAATCTAAGGGATTCTCAAGAGTCTTCTCCAACACCACAGTTCAAAAGCATCAATTCTTTGGCGCTCAGCTCTTTTTATAGTCTACCTCTCACACCCATACATGACTACTGGAAAAACCATAGCTTTGACTAGATGGACTTTTGTTGGCAGAGTAACATCTCTGGTTTTTAATATGCTGTCTAGGTTGGTCATAACTTTTCTTCCAAGGAGCAAGCGTCTCTTAATTTCATGTCTGCAGTCACCATCTGCAGTGATTTTAGAACCACAAAAATAAAGTTTCTCACTGTTTCCATTGTTTCCCCATCTATTTGCCATGAACTGATAGAACCAGATACCATGAACTTAGCTTTCTCTGTAGGGCTGTCCTACAGGGAAAGAGAAAAATTGTTAGAAGAGCTTGGTGTGGTCTGAATTGTTCGTGTCCTTCCCAAATTCACATATGAAATCCTAGCCCCTGTAGTTGATGGTAGTAATAGATGGGGACTTTGGGAGCTGTTTAGATCATGAAGGTGGAGCTCTTATAAATGGAATTTGTGCTCTTGTGAAAGTTACTCCCCAAGTCCCTTCCATCATGTGAAGACACAGCAAGAGGGTACCAGTTTGAGGCAGGAAGAAGGCCCTTGTCTCATTATACTCACACCTGATCTTGGACTTCTTGACCTCCAGAACTGTGAAAAGCACATTTCTGTTGTTTATAAGCCTCCCAGTGTGTGGTATTTTATTATAGCACCTAGGACAAGGCTGCAGAGATGGACAGAAGCTCTTCCACCATGCATGCCTTTGAGGAGGGCAAAGGATTTAGAACTTTCGATTAAAAACCCTGTATGTGTGCTAAGTTGCTTCAGTTGTATCCAACTCTTTGAGACCCTATGGAACGTAGCCTGCCAGACTCCCCTCTCCATGGGATTCTCCAGGCAAAAATACTGAAGTAAGTTGCCATGCTCTGCTCCAGAGGATCTTCCTGACCCAGGGATCACACTCACATCTCATGTCTCCTGCATTGGCAGATGGATTCTTTACCACTAATGCCACCTGGGAAGCCCATGAGAGGGCAGGAAGTCACTAAAATGAGAAGTCATTAAAATGTACTAAGCAGGGAGTTGAGGTCAACAGAATTGTCCAAATGACCTTGCTTCCATAGTAATAATCAGCAACTGTTGTTCAGTCAATCAGTCATGTCTAACTCTTTGCGACCTCATGGACCACATCACAGCAGGCTTCCCTGTCCTTCACTATTTCCTGAATCAATTATTAGCAGATTAGAATTTTCAAAGAGCTTCTGCTTTTTTTTTTTGCCGCCAGGTACTAATTCTCTCCTCTGGTACTGTCTCATGCATTCTCAGCAAAGTTACAAGTACGCTGAGAGCTCTGAGGTTATTTTTAGTTTCATGATGAAGTGGTATCCAAAGGGGCTTCTAGTGTGTTCTGGAGCTTTCAGTGGATTCATTTTCACTTAATAGGCTGGCCTTCAACCAATGGCTTTATTTATTCATGCCTTCCCTTTTAAATTTTAATTCAGCAAAGCTTAGTAGATGTCAAACCTTATTACTTCTTGGTCTGTGATTTAGCTAGTCTGCCTTTGCTGATAACATGTTCCAATCCATTAATATCACTGTACATTTAAGATCTCTGGATCTGAGATGGTCGCTGCTGTTGCTCCCTGACTTTCACATGAAAACGTTTTCTTCCAGGAAATGTGCTCTGCTTTAGCGAACTGCTTTTGTGCATATTTGATGCCTCTTTTTCAAAATTTATATAGTTGACTCGACCAACACAGATTTGAATGGCACGGGTCCACTGCAGACTTTTTTCAGTAGAAAATACTACAGTTTTACACGATCCACAGTTCATTGACCATGTGGATGAGCAACCAGGATACAGAGGGCTGACTTTTTTTTTCCTTAAAGAAGTATTCTTTCTTTAAAAAAAAAAAAAGTAATTTTATTATTTATTTTTGACTCTGTTGGGTTTTAGCTGCACTATGGGCTTTTCTCTAGATGCAGCAAGCGGGGCCCTCTCTCTTCATTACTGTTTGTGGGCTTTTCATTTCGGTTGCTTCTCTTGTCATGTAGCACAGACTCTAGCTGCCCAAGTTTCAGTAACTGTGGTGCATGGGCTCAGTAGTTGCGGCTCTGGGACTTTAGAGCACAGGTTCAATGGCTGTGGCACACAGGCTTAATTGATCCCCTGCCTATGGGATCTCCCCAGACCAGGGATCAAACTTGTGTCTTCTGCACTGGCAGGTGGATTCTTCACCACTGAGCCACGCCACCAAGGAAGCCCAAGAAGGCTGACTTATATTTGAATTTTCTACCTTGCAGAGGGTCAGTGACCTTAACCTCTACATTCATTGAAGAATCAACTGTAATTCCAAAATGTGGATAGTATCTGAGGAATTCTTCCTTACCTGGATGAACCATCTAGTATTTGTTGAACATCTGTTGGAAACAACAAATCTAAGTCCTGTGGGAAATTTGAGGGAAAGGTATACATAGGGTATCTACAAAAACGTATATATTATAGGTTTTGCCTTAATTCTGCTTAAATTCTAGCTGCAAGGGAAAACACACACACATTAAAGAATCACTGCTCACACAAGGCAGTAGATGATACTTGCCTTATATCATTAATTAATATCATTTAATGCCAAAGAATGCTCAAACTACTTCACAATTGCATTCATCTCACATGCTAGTAAAGTAATGCTCAAAATTCTCCAAGCCAGGCTTCAGCAACACGGGAACTGTGAACTTCCTGATGTTCAAGCTGGATTTAGAAAAGGCAGAGGAACCAGAGATCAAATTGCAATCATCTGCTGGATCATGGAAAAAGCAAGAGAGTTTCATAAAAACATCTATTTCTGCTTTATTGACTATGCCAAAGCCTTTGACTGTGTGGATCACAATAAACTGTGGAAAATTCTTCAAGAGATGGGAATACCAGACCACCTAACCTGACTCTTCAGAAATCTGTTGCAGTCCAGGAAGCACCAGTTAGAACTGGACATGGAACAACAAACTGGTTCCAAATAGGAAAAGGAGTACATCAAGGCTGTATATTGTCCCCCTGCTTATTTAACTTCTATGCAGAGTACATCATGAGAAACGCTGGGCTGGAAGAAACACAAGCTGGAATCAAGTTTGCCGGGAGAAATATCAATAACCTCAGATATGCAGATGACACCATGCTTATGGCAGAAACTGAAGAAGAACTAAAGAGCCTCTTGATGAAAGTGAAAGAGGAAACTGAAAAAGTTGGTTTAAAGCTCAACATTCAGAAAACAAAGATCATGGCATCTGATCCCATCACTTCATGGGAAATAGATGGGGAAACAGTGGAAACAGTGTCAGACTTTATTTTTGGGGGCTCCAAAATCACTGCAGATGGTGAATGCAGCCATGAAATTAAAAGATGCTTACTCCTTGGAAGAAAAGTTATGACCAACTTAGATAGCATATTCAAAAGCAGAGACATTACTTTGACGACTAAGGTCCGTCTAGTCAAGGCTATGGTTTTTCCAGTACGCATGTATGGATGTGAGAGTTGGACTGTGAAGAAGGCTGAGCACCGAAGAATTGATGCTTTTGAACTGTGGTGTTGGAGAAGACTCTTGAGAGTCCCTTGGACTGCAAGGAGATCAAACCAATCCATTCTGAAGGAGATCATCCCTGGGATTTCTTTGGAAGGAATGATGCTAAAGCTGAAACTCCAGTACTTTGGCCACCTCATGCGAAGAGTTGACTCATTGGAAAAGACTTTGATGTTGGGAGGGATTGGAGGCAGGAGGAGAAGGGGATGACCGAAGATGAGAATCACTGACTCGATGGACGCGAGTCTGAGTGAACTCTGGGAGTTGGTGATGGACAGGGAGGCCTGGCGTGCTGCGATTCATGGGATCGCAAAGAGTCGGACATGACTGAGTGACTGAACTGAAATGAACTGAATAAATGATATTAAACCCAAATACTGCAAGAGTACAGGGGAGAGAGAAGCCCTAGTAAAGGAAACGGATTGACTAAATGGATCTAGGGGCATGGATGGGGTTCAATGGGCAGAGAAGTTGGCTAGAGCTTTCCAGATGGAAACAAATTCCCAATGAGGGGAAATGGTATATGAGGAATGGTCAGAGAAGCTAGGGTTTGAATGGTTATTTGAGCTACAAGCAAGATTTAAATGGTAAATGGTCATAGGATCAGATTATAAAGGATCTTCCATGTAGGAATATTATTAGATTAATTAGTAAATCATAGCTTTAATTATAATGTTTTTATAAATGGAAGCTGCTGCTGCTAAGTCACCTCAGTCATGTCCGACTGTGTGACCCCATAGACGGCAGCCCACCAGGCTCCCCCGTCCCTGGGATTCTCCAGGCAAGAACACTGGAGTGGGTTGCCATTTCCTTCTCCAGTGCATGAAAGTGAAAAGTGAAAGTGAAGTCACTCAGTTGTGTCTGACTCTTAGTGACCCCACGGACTGCAGCCTACCAGGCTCCTCCGTCCATACGATTTTCCAGGCAAGAGTACTGGAGTGGGGTGCCATTGCCTTCTCCATTAGAAGTGGAACAGATGATGTCAAATCTCACTTTTTAAATGAGAAAATTAAAACTGAAGATGAATGTTTTATTTCAGTTTCTATCTATATTTCATACTTTATCTACTTGCAAAGCTTTTGAGGTGTTTCCATTTTGCCCAAGTCATTACTTTGATTGTTGTTCAACCAAGCAGAAAGATAATTTCAAAATAATCTCCTGTTGAATATGGCTGTTGTAAACACCAAAGTTATTTGGTTAGCCTAGAGTTTTTAGTGTTGGACAATAAAGAAAACTGAGCACTGAAAAAATGATGCTTTTGAACTGGGTTACAGCTATGTGTGTATACCCTATGGCATGTAACTTTATTAGAAACTATCAAAGAGCTTTCCAAAATGTTTGAAGCAAAAGCTACTCCCATCAGAAAAAATATAAATATTGCAATTGTTTATCATTTTCACCAATTTTCTTGTTGTCTACCCCTTTAATTCTAGTAATTCTGAAAATTTTAGAGGTACGTCATTGTGGTTTCCATGTTACCTGATATTTCATGATGAACACCTATTCGTATACTTAAGTTTTCAGATGACATATTTCCAAGTCTATGGTCCATTTTTACACTGGATTGTCTTTTGACTTGTAGGAATTCTTTATGTATTTTCAACACAAGTCAAATATATACATATTTCAACATTTTCTTCCAGTTAGTGGCTTTCCATTTGACTTTTTGACATTGTCTTTCAGTAAGCAAAAGTTTTCTCATTTGATGAAATCCAGCTCATCATTTTTATTCCAACAAAGACTTTTTCACTAATCTTTATGATTAGTGCTTTCTATGTGCTAAATAATCTTTGCTAGTCAAATATTAAGAAGATATTCTTCTAAGTTCTCTTTTAAAAACTTTATAATTTTAACTTTTACTTCTAGGTCTAAGATGCATGTTAAACCAAGTTTTAATGTGTAGAGTGATGTATGAATTGAGTTAATTCATGTGGTTATTCAGCTCCAGTGCCATTTATTGAAAATATCTCGATCTCACAATAAGATCTCTCAATTTCTTATGCCCTTTGGGCTTCCCAAAAGCTTGCTTGATGGCTCAGATGGTAAAGAATCTGCCTGCAATGCAGGAGACCTGGGTTTGATCCCTGGATCAGGAAGATCCCCTGGAGAAGGAAATTGCAACGCACTTCACCGTTCTTGCCTGGAGAATCCCCAGGGACAGAGTAGTCTAGCAGGCCTCAGTCCATGGTGTCACAAACAGTTGGATATGACTGGGAGACTAACACTTTGACAAAATTTTAAATCATGGTAGTAAGTTTTGAAATCTAGTAAATAAGTCCACCAGCTGTGTTCTTTTTCTTCAAGATTGTCCTGGATACTCTCTGTCCTTGCATTTCAGTACACATCTTGGAATCAGCTCATTGACTTATACAAAAACAAAGACTGATGGGATTTTAATTGTGATACCATGTATCTATAAATCAATTTGATAAGAATTGACATCCTAACCCTAATTCTAATCTGGTTCCAAATAAGGAAAGGAGTACATCAAGGCTGTATACTGTCACCTTGTTTAATTAATTTATGTGCAGAATATATCATGCGAAATGCCAGGCTGGACGAAGCACAAGCTGAAATCAAGATTGCTGGGAGGAATATCAATAACCTCAGATACTCAGATGACACCACCCTTACGACAGAATGTGAAGAAGAACTAAAGAGCCTCTTGATGAAAGTGAAAGAGGAGAGTGAAAAAGTTGGCTTAAAAGTCAACATTCAGAAAATGAAGATCATGGCATCTGAGGGGAGATGGCATCTGAAAATCAGGGGAAACAATGGAAACAGTGAGAAACTTTATTTTGGTGAGGTTCCGAAATCACTGCAGATGGTGACTGAAGCCATGAAATTAAAAGACGCTTGCTCCTTGGAAGAAAAGTTATGACCAACCTAGACAGCATATTAAAAACCAGAGATGTTACTCTGCCAACAAAAGTCCATCTAGTCAAAGCTATGGTTTTTCCAGTAGTCATGTATGGGTGTGAGAGTTAGACTATAAAAGAGCTGAGCGCCAAAGAATTGATGCTTTTGAACTGTGGTGTTGGAGAAGACTCTTGAGAATCCCTTAGACTGCAAGGAGATCCAACAGTCCATCCTAAAGGAAATCAGTCCTGAATATTCATTGGAAAAACTGATGCTGAAGCTGAAACTCTAATACTTTGGCCTCCTGATGTGAAGAACTGACTGATTAGAAAAGACCCTGATGCTGGGAAGGATTGAAGGTGGGTGGAGAAGGGGACAAGAGAGGATGAGATGGTTGGATGGCATCACCGACTCGGTGGACATGCATTTGAGTGAGGACTGGGAGTTGGTGAAGGACAGGGAAGCCTGGAGTGCTGCAGTCGATTGGGTCACAGAGTCGGACATGACTGAGTGACTGAACTGAACTGACATCCTAACAATTTGAGTGTTTCGTCAACCATCATGATATATCTCTTCAAATATTATATATTCCTTAAGATCTCCCAACAGTGTTTTGTATTTTTCAGTATAGAAGTCTTGCTGGTATTTTGTTAAATTTATTCACAGAGGCTCCAATCAAGATGGTGAAGTAGAAGGATGTGGAATTCACCTCCTCCCACAAATACATCAAAAACATATTTGCAAGTGAAACCGTTCTCATAGAACACCCACTGAACACGAGGAGAAGACCTCAAAAACCTGAAAAGACAAGGAAGAGCCCCATGTAACCAGTAGGGCAAAGAGGGGGAAAAGGAAGTAGGACAGAACCTATATCCCTAAGAGGGACCTGAAAAAGAGAAAAGGTTCCCACGCTGTGTGGGAAGCCCCCATCGCTAGTGGGGAGATCAACCAGGACAGAAGGGGGAGCATCAAGAGGCTCAAAGGAGAACATAACAACCAGTTTTTGGTAGGCAGGACAGAGAGAGCCACACACAGATGGTCCCTGCCACTGCCCTGGATGCCCCAGCCTGAGACAGTACCACTGGCGCAAGCAGGGCTGGGTGCTGGAATATCTGTTTAGGTGACAGGTGACACCACAGAGAACACTCTTCCAGGGTCTGGGAGAGGACTGCTGTTAGCTGTGTGGAGAGAGCTGGAGTGTGGTACAGTTACAGCTGGGCATATTCCCAGAAGCCCAGGCTGGCCACATAGAGTCAGGTGTTAAGCAGCCAGAAGGGAGGGGGCGGGGCCACATTTTCAGCCTCTTTCTCCACACCCGGCCCCGCCCCCTCAGGCTCCAGGCCGGCCCCGCCCCCCTCAGGCTCCAGGCCGGCCCCGCCCTCTCAGGCCCCGGGAGCTCAGAGTCACCTACTGGCTCGAGGGCTGCCACCTCAGGGGACTCCAGGGCAGCCTCCAGCAGGTTTCTCAGCACAGAGGCGGGACCCGAAACCACAGCCCAGTCCTAGGGTCCATGTCAGCTTAGGGCTGACATCTCTCCCATGGGCTTCAAGAGCCCCGGTTGATGCCTCTGCGGTGGGCTTTGTAACTACAGAGTCTGAGGGCCTTTCTAAGGGTCCGATAGAGGGTGCGCCTGTGATGGACGGGTCTGGTCTCACAGCTGTGGGCACTGTGGGCCTGGGCTGGGTCAGAGCCAGAGTGGCCTCCATATCTCCCACAGTGGGTCCCCATGCCCAACGACTGAGGTCCTGGGACCTGACTTCAGTAGCCTGGTGAAAAAACGACTGAGAGACACTGGGGACGATGGTCGGCATTCCCAAGGTTGAGGCGGGGCGGAGGGCGGCGCCAACAACGGTGTCCTGTGTGAGGCCGCACACAGGTGGCAGGCGACACCGCAGAGAACACGCCTCGAGGACAGCGCCTCTGCCAGGGAGCGCTCCCATCTCACCTACCTGACCCCACAGCTCAGAAACGGGCCGGGAGCTATTCCAAGTTCTAGAGGGCAAGCCTTGCCCCTGACAGGACAGTTACAACCATGGAGCAAAGAGGAGGCCCCAACTCAACATCCAGGGCAGGCTCTCAGCACCACAACCCCCGTCACACCTCCTAGCAGGGGGCTCATGGCTAGCATATGCTGAGGAAAGAGGTGGCAGGCATCCACTCTAAAAACAGCCCTCACACCAAAAATATGAAACCCAAGCAGGCTACACAGGGACGCTCCCACTTAAAAAATTGCCCTCCAAGACCACAGTAGATAATTGTTTGTCCTAAACTCACAGAGCAAAAGAAATATAAGTAAAATGAAGAAGCAGAAGAATCACCCCCAATGAAAAGATGAAGAGAATTGCCCTGGAGGAACAAACAATGAAATAGACCTCTTCAGTGTAATAGACACGGAGTTCAAAAAGGAGATAATGAAAATACTGAAGGGACTCAGAAGGACTACTGATAAAAATGCAGGTTACTGTAAAAATGATGCGCTAGAGGCTATAAAGAGGAACCAAGAAAAATTAGAGAACTTATTTGCCTAGACAGAAGCTGAGCTAAATGCAATGAACAGCAGAATGAATAAGGCAGAGAATAAATAAGTGATTTGAAAGAAAGAATAATGGAAATCACACAATCATACCAGCAGATAGAAAGCCAAATGAAGAAAAAAAAAATGAAAGCAATATAAGAGACCTATGGGATACTATATATCATGACAATTTATGCATAATAGGGATCCAGGAGAAGAAAGAGAAAAGGAGATTGAAAATGTATTTGAAGAAAGTACAACTGGTACAGGAAGCACACAGGGTCCCAAACAGACTACACCAAGACATAATTAAAATGGCAACAATGCATTCCCAGAGAAAAGGAGATTGAAAATGTATTTGAAGAAAGTACAACTAAACACTTCCCAAACCTAAGGAAGGAAACAGATATCCAGGTACAGGAAGCACACAGGGTCCCAAACAGACTACACCAAGACATAATTAAAATGGCAACAATGCATTCCCAGATATTCAGTTCAGTTCAGTTCAGTTCAGTCACTCAGTAGTGTCTGACTCTTTGCGACCCCATGAATCTCAGCACGCCAGGTCTCCCTGTCCATCACCAACTCCCGATATTAGGGAGTTTTTTTTATGCTACTGTGAATGGTATTATTCTTTTTCATTTTTCAATTTTTCCTTGCTCATAAATAGAAGTAGCTGTAGATTTTTGAATATTGGTGTGTATTCCCCAGCCTTGGTGAAAGTGTTAGTCCATCATTCATGTCCAACTCTTTGCAACCCCATGGATTGTAGCCCACCAGGCTTCTCTGTCTGTGGGATTTCCCAGTCAAGAATACTGGAATAGGTAGCCATGCCCTGCTCCAGGGGATCTTCTTGACCCAGGGATCAAACCCAGGTCTCCTGCATTGCAGGCAGACTCTTTGCCATCTGAGCCACCAGGGAAGCCTCTAAAGTTACTTAATAGTTAAAACTGTTTATAGATTCTTTGAGATTTCCTGACGTACAGTTATGTCAGCTTTGAATTGAGATACTTTTCCTTTTTCCTTTTTAAGCATTGGTCCTTTCATTTCTTTGGGGAACTTTCCACTGGCTAAGTCTTCTAGTACAACTTTGAATTAGAAGTAGTGACAGTAAACATCCTTTCTCCTTTCCAGATCTTAGAGGGAAAGCATTGAGTGTTTCACCATTTATATATTAACTATAGCTTTTTGACAGATATACTTTACAGTATACAGTTTGAGAAATTTTCCTTCTTTTCTTTGCTAAAACTTTTAACCATAGACAGCTGTCGAATTTTATCAACATTCTCTACATATATTAAGATGACTATATGTTTTCTCCTTTATTCTGGTAATGTAGCAAGTTATATTGATTGCTTTACAAATATTAAACCAATTTATATTCCTGAGATAAATCTCATCTGACCATTATGTACTACCTTTTTCATATTTTGAATTTCTAATAATGGTTGATAACTTTTTATCTATATCTACAAATGATATTAATCTATATATTTTTATAATATCTTTGTCAAGTTTTGATACCAGGATTGTGCTGGCCACATTAAATGCATTGAGAAATAGTACCTCTTCCTCTATCCTCTGAAATGATTTGTGTAAGACTGGTAGTATTTCATCACTAATTTTTTTTTTACAACTTATCAGTAAAGACTATAAAGACAGTACAGTACTGACTATAAAGACAGTACAGGCAGTATGTTTAAATTTACAATAAGAGCAGTAAAGTTTGGAGTTTTTCTGTGAAGTTTTAAATTACATTATTTTCTTTTTTAGTTCTTAAATTAATTAAATTTTTTATGGCTGCATGGGGTCTTCATTGCTCGCAGGAGATTTCTCTAGTTGCAGTGAGCGGGGGCTACTCTTTAGTTGTGGTGTTCAGACTTCTCAATTGCAGCATGTGGGATCTTCCCTGACCAGGGATCAAACCCATGTCCCCTGCACTGGCGGGCAGATTCTTATCCACTGGACCATCAGGAAGTCCTACATTATTTTCTTGAATAGATATAGAACTATTTGGGTTTTCTACTTCTTGAGATTCAATTAAAGTTTGCATTAAAAGCACGGGAAGTTAAAACTTAATTGTGTTTTACAACTTTCAAAAACATGATTTGGTTGATTCTTATTTCACAGCATCTTCCTTCAAAAGGACCAGCTTCCTACCGTGGAGACCTCTGGAGCTCCTGGAATAGCCTCCAAGTCCTTCAACATCCCCATGGAAGCACTGGAAGTAAATTAAGTATGTTGCATTACTCTCAGTCCTCAGTGATGTGTTTTAGCCCATGAAATGACATCTGTACATCACTCATGATCATTGTAGATCTAATCACACTTTAGATACTTTCACTTTCTAAGCCATTCTCCCAGGACTTTTCTTATATTTTCGGTGAGATTATTGAGAACTGGGCATATTTGTCTTTGCAAGTTACAGACCCTTGGAGCCACTGTTTCAGCTTGCATTAGTGAAGTGTTATCTCACACACCCCACATGGGACTGCTGATTGTATCCCAGTCGTGGGCACTTCCTAGAACTGTAGACCCCAGATCCATTATCTTACATCATTGACTCAGATGCTATCTATATGAAATACATTATTTATTATTATCTCCATCACTAGATTTTAATATTTGGAAAGCAACTAGCATGCTTGCAATATAGCCTAAACAAATAAAAGTATGTCTCATAGCTACTAATCCCGAGCTGGGTCGGCTGCAATGAATGTTTGTTTACATTTATTTGGCTTGCAGAGTTCTGCTTTCTTTAGGAGATAACCTTGAAATTTCTTTTTCTGTTGGGAATCTACTGAAGAGGACATTGCAAGGGGAAGTGATGAGTACATTCATAGAGGTTTTTACAATGCAATTTTGAAGGAAGAAAAGAAAGAAAACAAAAGAGGCCAGAAAGAACCCTGGAACAATATTTCAGTGTGTGGAGAATGAAAATAGCTCTGACACATGTACAAAAGGGGATGATATGGTCAGGGAAGAACATTCTGGTATGTTTAGATATATTATGATGAGATGTTCTCATGAGCAGACCTAAGGACACAAACCCAGTGTATCAGGGTTTGAGAGCTGCTTATCTGTGTGCAAGCATGCAGGACCTCCTCTTAGAAGATACCAGGGGAGAAAGGAAGATGATACTGTCTATTGCATCCTGAGACCAAGTTTCTCTGCACTTTGGGGCTATAGTAGAGGTGATGCACAAGCTAAGAACCCTCACCTCAGTAGAGCAGCAGTCAGCTATGGACCACGAGACTGGCTGTCATGGGCTTGCTCTTCTGGGGAAGCCAATAATGAACCCACTTATTTTGGCTCTGTTTGCTCTTTGGATTCTTGGCATTGGATTGAATTTAACAAAAAGTCTTGACTGCATCTCAGACCTATTTTCTGCTCTTTTCAGTTAAGCTTTTTTGGAGTCTCTCAGTTTCTCTCCAAATCTTTTACCGACTCCCATGTCAGCTTACATTTTTCTACCTGTTGGCTTCCGCCTCGTGATGCTGTCTCACCCCAAAAAAGCAGCATTTTTTTATATACCACTTCACCTTGAATCAGCATTGATAGAAGTATCCATGGATGTCTGAGCATTGGTCCAGCTCCAAAAAGAATCACTTAGAGTCATAAGAAGTCCCCATTCTGGGTAGGGGAGTAGAAATGGAAAGTCTATAGACTGAGAAGGTAGTCAGAAAAGCCATAGATGAACATAGTCAAGAGCTGGGAAGATACCTTAAGGTTTACATTTCCACCAACAGCATGAGAGGATTCTTTTTCTCCACACCTATTCCAGTGTTTTCTGACCAGTGTGAATTAATATCTTATTGTAATTTCAATTTGCATTCTCTAGTTAGCAATGCTAATCATCTTTTCATGTGTCTATTGGCGAATTTGTATGTCTTCTTTGGAGAAATGAGTTGTATGAGCTGTTTGTATAAAGCAGCCCCTTGTCAGTTGCAACTTTTGCAAATATTTTCTCCCAGTTCAAATGTTTTCTTTTCAATTTGTTTATGGTTTCCTTTGCTGTGCAAAATCTTATGTTTGATTGGGTCCCATTGTTTACTTTTGCTTTTATTTCTATTGCCTTGGGAGACTAACCTAAGAACACATTGCTACAATTTATGTCAGAGAATGTTTTGCCTCTGTTCTTTTCTAGAGATTTATGGTGTCCTGTCTTATATTTGAGACTTTAAGCCATTTTGAGTTTATTTTTTGTTGCATGTGAGGGAGTGTTTTGGCTTTACGTTTACATGGCTTATCCTACTTTCCCAACACTGCTTGCTGAAAAGACTGTCTTTTCTTTATGTATATTCTTGTGTCCCTTATTGAAGATTAACTGTACGTGTGTGAGTTTATTTCTGGGCTCTCTATGCTGTTCCATTGAGCCATATGTTTTGTGTGCCAATACCATGTTATTTTGTTTACTGTAGCTTTGTAGTGTTATCTGAAGCAGCAATGGCCCTTCTGAATTCAGTTCTCTGACTTCCTAGATTTATAGTGCCATCATCTAAGTTTTCATTAGTTTTAGGGTCTTGAATCTTTAAACTGGACTTGCAAACTTAGATTTAGTTCCTGAGGTGGCCTAGACCAAGGCAGTAACTTTCTAACGGTCTGAATCCACCAGCCTAAGGGTGGTGTCCATTTTGCTTTGGTGGGTTTACACACCTTCTAGGTGTAACTTCATTTTCAACCTTACTACTGTTTGGTCCACTTTAACCTGGGTTTTGAGCTTTACATAGTCTCCAGTTTCTCACTTGCACTGGACGTTTGCTGCTGTGAATTCAGGATTGTCTGAAGTCCTCATCAGTCACAGAAGGCTGGATTTATCACTCTCTTTGCTAGTCACTAACTCAAGTCTTGGCATGAAGAGATTAATCTCCTACACCCATTCAGTGGGAATAGAGGTGGGGTTGAAAATGATTTGTTTTATGTAACATTTCTTTTTCTTTGAGTGGTGCAAACCTCTTAACACTTCAGTCTGTTGGCTGAGAATTTTGCAATGTGATAGGTTTGATTTGCCCATCTGGGAATATAGGGTACTGGAAACATATCTTCAAAAATGGAAAACTTTCTTAATGGCCAGTACAAAGTGCTTTCATTGAGATAGTCTTCGTTTTATTCATCTTCGTACCTACCAGTGTCCAGAAGAGCACTGAGCCTCAGTAGATATTCAGAAAATATATATTCCAAAAACAAGCATTCTAGTAAGCCAAACAAGCTACAAATTCATTTCCATGACATTGTGTAAAATCACTTATTACCAGTATTCTATGAAGCACTACAAATCTAAGTGAAATTTGACCCCTGCTTTCAAAAAATTCAAAGTGTGGTAGGGAGACATATATTTGCTTATATATTAGTTTGCTTGGGCCACCATAACAAATACCACACACAGTGGAGCTTACACAACAAAAATTTATCATCTCACAGTTCTGAAGGTTAGAAGTCCAAGACCAAGGTGCTGACAGATTTGGTTTCCAAGGAAACCTCCACCTCCTTGGCCTGTTGCTGTCTTTACATGGCTGTCCCTCTGTATACATGTACCCCTATTGTCTGAAATTTCCTCTTCTTATAGAAGACACAAGTCAAATTGGATTAGAAGCCATCCTACCAACTCATTTTAATGCCACAACCACTTTCAAGGCCATATCTTCAAATTCTGAGGTACTAGGAGTTAGGGCTTCAACATATGAATTTTAGGGGACTCAATTCAACCCATGACAATGCTTGTATTATAATATGACTGGGTTATAATGTGAGACGTTTTAGCAAAGAATAGATTTTACTAATGAAGGACAATGAGTTTTAGAAAGTAATAGCCTTGCTAGTGCTAAAGCTCTTCAAGGAAGAGTAAAAATTATGTTACTACTTTCTCAGTTAATCCCTAAAAATCACTTTGAACTAAGTAGAACCCAGATTGGAGGTGCCATTTGTTCTGGTTTCTGAAATATTATTTTTCTTGTAAAGATTAAATGTATTAAATAAAATATAATATTATTTTTCTTTATTTAAAGTGGCACATGTTTAATGTGTCACTTCTAGGAAGAGAATCAGAGTTTAATTTACCTTTTCATAGAGATTTATATTGTTTCTTTAATGAGTCAATGCAAAAATCATTTGGCAGGGATTTATTCTATCATTAAAATTCAGATACCAAATTTCTGTTAAACATAGTTTCACCCAAAAGTGATTGAAGGTGTGTTTTGCTCCCAATATTTTATTTATGGGAGTCTATTCCAGGAATTGTCTGGAGGTGAAAGGAAATAAAATATTAGGTGTCCCTTACCACTCAAATTAAAGAGCAGAGAACTGAGCACAGTATGAAACTGAATCAATAGACAAAATCAATCCATCAATCAATGTTTTATTTATTTATCCAACAATTTACTTAGACAAGTGTTTGTTAAATGAAGGAATAGTAAATCAATGAGATATTTATTGAACACCCCCTATTTGTCAAGATTATGCTGAGCTCCCAGGAGAGCACAAAAGCTATTTAATAGATGAAATAAGAAATTTACAATTACAGTGAGAGATAAAACTACCAAACATAACATAGAGGACAATTAAATGATTAATAATGTGGTAGCAATGATAAATTAGGAGTAAAAAATTAGTAAAGATTTTATAGAAGAGACTACAAAAACAGAATCTTAGATGATGCCTATAATTTGATTCATGGGTCAATAGTCAGAAGGACATGCTAGGTGAAGACAATAATATTACACAATGTGGAAATGACGCCAAGCATGGAAAGTTGGTGGGGCACCCGGACAGTTGACTAAGGTGATACGGGTTGGGCACCCGGACAGCTGACTGAGGTGATATGGGTTGAGGAAGAGTGGGAGATAACATTGGAAATGTTGGCAGATGGCCTTAAACATCAGACTGAGAAGCATCAACATGAAACAATGATATATAGTAAGTCTCCTATGTACAAATGAGTTCTGTGCTGAGAGCACATTTATAAGTCCAGTTTGTTCATAAGTCCAACAAAGTTAGCCTAGATACCCAACTAACACAATCATCTATATAGTACTATGCTGTCATAAGTTTATAATACTTTTCACACAAATAGTACATAAGAAAAAAACACAGAAAATAAAACATTTTTAATCTTAAAGCTTAGTACCTTGAAAAGTACAGTTGTACAGTACGACAGTTGGCATACAGGGGCTGGCACTGAGTGAACAGGCAAGAAGAGTTAATGACTGGAGGAAGGAGAGGAGGTGGGAGATGGTAGAGCTGAAGGATCATCAGCAATAGGAGATGGAGGGCAAGCTGCAGTTTCACTCACACCTGATGTTGATGAAATGCAGATTTGCATCTTTGACAGCTCACTGAATGAAGGTTCATCAGTAAAGGATTACTGTATACAGATCTCTTGAATCTGCCTTTCCAAAGAAATGACAGGATAAAATGTGCTCACGTCGGATAAGAGAAAAAGAGTGAGAATTTGATTGGGCAGCACAAGGAAGTTACAGCAATCTGGGCAAGTAGTAAGGCAACCTGAGAAGTAGGGTGGAAATGGAAGGAAAAAGAAAAAAATGCAATTATGTTACAGGAAGTTATAGATTTGTTAAGTCTGAGTAACTTGCAAAATATCTGTACTGACAAAGTACAGAAAAAGAGATTGGATTTGTTTGGCAGAAGTAGTGAATGATTATATTTGATAAGCTTGGGGTGCAAGTGAATAATTCAAGTGGAATAACCCATAGGCTCTTGGAGATAAAGAACTGGGGTTTGGGTAAGAAAATTGACTTGGAAATACAAGCATTTCACATAAAAATTTCTGCAGTTAGGTGTTCTGTATAGATAGAGTGCTTGATGAACTATAGAATGAGGTTCGTGACATTGCACAGGAGACAGGGATCAAGACCATCCCCATGGAAAAGAAATGCAAAAAAGCAAAATGGCTGTCTGAGGAGGCCTTACAAATAGCTGTGAAAAGAAGAGAAGCGAGAAGCAAAGGAGAAAAGGAAAGATATAAGCATCTGAATGCAAAGTTCCAGAGAATAGCAAGAAGAGATAAGAAAGCCTTCCTCAGCGATCAATGCAAAGAAAACAACAGAATGGGAAAGACTACAGATCTCTTCAAGAAAATTAGAGAGAATGTTCCAAGGGAACATTTCATGCAAAGATGGGCTCGATAAAGGACAGAAATGGTCTGGACCTAACAGAAGCAGAAGATATTAAGAAGAGGTGGCAAGAATAAACAGAAGAACTGTACAAAAAGATCTTCATGACCCAGATAATCATGATGATGTGATCACTCACCTAGAGCCAGACATCTTGGAATGTGAAGTCAAGTGGGCCTTGGAAAGCATTGCTACGAACAAAGCTAGTGGAGGTGATGGAATTCCAGTTGAGATGTTTCAAATCCTGAAAGATGGTGCTGTGAAAGTGCTACCCTCAATATGCCAGCAAATTTGGAAAACCCAGCAGTGGCCACAGGACTGGAGGTCAGTTTTCATTCCAATCTCAAAGAAAGGCAATGCCAAAGAATGCTCAGACTACCACACAATTGCACTCACCTAAAATTCTCCAAGCCAGGCTTCAGCAATACGTGAACCGTGAACTTCCTGATGTTCAAGCTGGTTTTAGAAAAAGCAGAGGAACCAGAGATCAAATTGCCAACATCCGCTGGATCATGGAAAAAGCAAGAGAGTTCCAGAAAAACATCTATTTCTGCTTTATGGACTATGCCAAAGACTTTGACTTTGTGGATCACAATAAACTGTGGAAAATTCTGAAAGAGATGGGAATACCAGACCACCTGACCTGGCTCTTGAGAAATCTGTATGCAGGTGAGGAAGCAACAGTTAGAACTGGACATGGAACAACAGACTGGTTCCAAATAGGAAAAGGGTTACGTCAAGGCTGTATATTGTCACCCCGCTTATTTAACTTCCATACAGAGTACCTCATGAGAAACGCTGGACTGGAAGAACCACAAGCTGGAATCAAGATTGCCGGGAGAAATATCAAGAACCTCAGATATGCAGATGACACCACCCTTATGGCAGAAAGTGAAGAGGAACTAAAAGCCTCTTGATGAACGTGAAAGAGGAGAGTGAAAAAGTTAGCCTAAAGCTCAACACTCAGAAAATGAGGATCATGGCATCCAGACCCATCACTTTATGGGAAATAGATGGGGAAACAGTGGAAACAGTGTCAGACTTTATTTTGGGGGGCTCCAAAATCACTGAAGATGGTGACTGCAGCCATGAAATTAAAAGACGCTTACTCCTTGGAAGAAGTTATGACCAACCTCGATAGTATATTCAAAAGCAGAGACATTACCTTGCCGACTAACGTCCGTCTAGTCAAGGCTATGGTTTTTCCTGTGGTCATGTATGGATGTGAGAGTTGGACTGTGAAGAAGGCTGAGTGCCGAAGAAGTGATACTTTTGAACAGCGGTGTTGGAGAAGACTCTTGAGAGTCCCTTGGACTGCAAGGAGATCCAACCAGTCCATTCTGAAGGAGATCAGCCCTGGGATTTCTTTGGAAGGAATGATGCTGAAGCTGAAACTCCAGTACTTTGGCCACCTCATGCGAAGAGTTGACTCATTGGAAAAGACTCTGATGCTGGGAGGGATTGGGGGCAGGAGGTGAAGGGGACAACAGAGGATGAAATGGCTGGATGGCATCACTGACTCGATGGATGTGAGTCTGAGTGAACTCCGGGAGTTGGTGATGGACAAGGAGGCCTGGTGTGCTGCGATTCATGGGGTCGCAAAGAGTCGGACACGACTGAGCGACTGAACTGAACTGAACTGATGTTATCTTTCAATGGAATAGAATGTAGATAAACTTTGAAGGGCTTGCCTTTTGGCTCAGATGGTAAAGAATCCATCTACAATGCAGGAGATCCTGGTTCAATCTCTGGGTCAGGAAGATTCCCTGGAGAAGGGACTGACAACCCTCTCCAGTATTCTTGCCTGGCAAATCCCATAGACAGAGGAGCCTGGCAGGCTATAGGCCATGAGGTCACAGAGTCAGACATGACTGAGTGACTAAACACACACACACATAGCTTTGAAACACAATTTATGTGTTTGGTATCAGTGGAGTAACAATGTCAGCACAAGTTAGTAGCATGGAATGCACTTCCTTAGCCAAAAGAGCTGAGCAAACAATCAGTTCAGGAGACTGAGGGAAACTCAGAAGAGTAATAGGGAAATCAAAAGAATGAAATGTAATGAGAACCGAAGGAGGATAGAATTTCACAGAGACAGAAAGCGGCCAGAGGTGGGGGCAGTGATGTGGGGAAGGAGAACCAACAACACTGTCAAGTTCAGCAGAGAGTACAGGATAATGAAGAGCTAAGAACAGACCACTTGATTTATAAAGCACCACCTCCTTTTGAGAGTTACTTTGATGGAATAACAGAAGCGAAACCTAGGGACCGAGAATTAAAGGTTAAGAATGAGACAGGGAGAAAGAAATGCATGTCCTATCACAGATACTTGACAATCAAGTAGGTTGAGAATGAGAGCTCAGAAGCTCACATTATTGGGAACTTCCTTGATGGGCCAGTGGTTAAGAATCCACCTTGCAATGCGGGGGACATGGGTTCAATCCCCGGTCAAGAAAATAAGATCCCACCTACTACACAGAATGTTCTGGAGCCTTTGTATCACACCTAGAAAGCCCAAATGATGCCATGAAGATCCCACATGCTGCAACTAAGACCAGGCATAGCCAGCAAAATAAAAAATAAATATTTCTTAAAAAAGAAGCCTGCATAATTTAGAGCTTTGTGGGAAGTGGAACACACCCACCTATCACCCCTGTAAGAAGATGTTTCCTTCTGGGACTGGCAGATGTTTAATAGTCTAAGTTGGTCATACCAAGAGCATGAGGGCTTCTCTGGTGTCTGGTAAATAATCTGGCTGCAATGCGAGACACCCAGGTTCAATCCCTGGGTTGGGTAGATCCCCTGGAGAAGAGAATGGCAACCCACTCCAGTATTCTTGCCTGAAGAATCCCATGGACAGAGAAGCCTGGCAAACTACAGTCCATAGGGTTGCAAAGAGTCCAACACAGCTGAGCGACTAACACTTTTACTTCACTTAACCAAGAACACGAACTGGCAGGATTCCATCCCTAGAGGACAGCAAGTGAAGACAGTAACCCCAACTATGAAAACTGAATGACTACTGCTTAGCTATTTACAAAGCAATTTGAGGACTCCGAGAAATAAGTGTCTTTGCCTGTGTGAAACAAGCTCAGTAGAAGGACAAGCAGCCGGGACAGTTAGCAGACCACAATGTGAGTCCCGGCTTATCCAGTGCAATCGATTATTTGTGTTCTATGCTGCTGGCCTCTTGATTAAAACACCTAGTGATGCCCCTGAGTGGTTTCAAAGCTGACACTTGAAATCAACCCATGCAGTTTCACAGAAATTACTAAAGTAAGGTTAACAAATTGGCTTTATCTCATGTGCCAACTCTGATAAGCTGGTTGTGGCTGTTACGTGTACAGTGTTAAGAAAGATTCTGAAGTTTCTCTGGAAAGTGTATACTTTGATTAGCAACGTTTAACCTGGGCCTTCCTGTAGCAGGAAATGGCAAGCCACTCCAGTATTCTTCCCTGGAGAATCCCATGGACAGGGGAGCCTGGCAGGCTAAGGTCCATGGAGTTGCAAAGACTCAGACACGACTTAGCAACTACACACACCTGGGCCTTATAGGGGATGTTGTAGCATTGATGTTTCCCATCTTCGGCCTTCCTACGAAATGACTCTCTTACAATGCAAGATATGTGAAACCCATGACTTGATAAAATTTGCTCTTTATCCTTTCTACATATTAAGTTTAGTTGAGGCAAAATTTGTGTTACAAATGCAAAACAGACTCATGATAGAAAACAGAATATGAATTTAAAAAGAGTCTAGAAGTGAAATTCAAAGTATAGTGATTAACAGTGAGGGTGGGATAGAGACACAGGAGAAAGAAAGAGGGATGAACTGATAAAGGAAACGGGCAGAAATAAAAAGAAAAATAGGTCTCTGTCCTCGTCACACTTTTTTCTTCCTCAAGTCCTCTCTTATTTGCTGCTTTCCTGTTTTCAATCTGAATTTGGCAGCCTGGGGTCCACAAAGCATGTTCCAGACCATCTTGCTGCAGTCTGGTAGAACTCCCCAAATCTCAGAAGACATCAAAATCACATGACAACTGCATTAAAAACGGTTCTTCCAGTCAGCAACTAAAACCTGCTTGAATCTTTTTTTATGGTTTTTTTTTTAGGTGGATCAGTTTTAAAGTCTTTATTGAATTTGCTACAATATTACTTCTGTTGTTTATGGTCTGGTTTGGGGGCTGTGAGGATTGTGGGATTTTCGCTCCTATACCAGAGATTGAACTCACACACCCTGCACTGCAAGGTCAAGTCTTAGCCACTGAACTGCCAGAGAAGTCCCAGATCTTAAATGTCTAAAACATGTACCTTTTACAGATAACAGATAAGCCAGCAATGTAACCATACGTATGGTTCCTTTTACTAACCTGGGTTTAAAAAATAAAATAAAAAAGTGGTCCAGAATCTCCATTTAAATTCCAGTCTTGGTCCTTGAAAATGCCTATGCTTACACATCCAACTAGAAGCACTATAAAATATTTATTTAACCTTCAAGACTAGGATTTTGCAGCAAATGGACTTGTTTTGACCATACTAAAATCTTACTGCAGTCATCAGTGGCCTTCTGAGTTTAATTCAGTGTCACAAAAACAATTTAGACCAGAAATGGAAAAAAAAAATTCAAAACTACTGCTTGTCTTAGTATCTGAATGTAAATTATTTATACTGTCTCATCCTGGAGACAGTGAGAGGAACAGAGTGACTCAGCAATTTTCTTTGTGATGCTGTAGGGGAGAATATAAAGCATCAGCATGGATGAGATGAGACAGAAAGGTATTCTTTGCTGTAATGCTTAGCTTAAAACCACAAATTGGCCTACCGTTTTGGTATTTCCTTTTAAAGTGAGCAGACCACAGTCCAGAAATAGGCTTCCCAACTAGCTAGCAGCTTAACTCACCTTGTTGCCCCACAACAAGGTGTTTCCTATGTATGACTCCTTCCCAAATGGAGGCTCTTGCATTTCCCTTGTATGCAATTCCTCACAGTCGTGGCAGTCCACAAATTGGAAAAGAATTTCCAAACACAATGTATTATAGAAAGGAGTAAGTTTATTTTAAAGAACAAAGAGTAGAGATAATGTGGGCACTGTGAGCATAGCAGGCGGACCTCCTGGCAGGCCAGGGAAAGTCAATGTTTTTCTTGGGTTAAAAGCCAATTTTTATAGCCTCAAAACAAAGAAAATTCCTATTGGAAGGGTGGTATCAGGTGACTGGTTAGAACACTCTAGGGTAAGCACTGGAATGGGTATTTTTGCCTAATAGAGGTCAAGAAGCCTGCTGGTGATGATAGGAGCATTTTGTCAATGGTTTTAAAGGGGGCTCAGTCAGAGGTTCAGAGATGATCTTGGTTCTGGGCTCCACTTCTGTGTCCTTGGTGCAAGGTCTTTGCCACTGTGACCGTGGAATTGGACTCCATACTCACCATTGCTAGCATCTAAGCCCTTCATCTGTATGTCATTCACCAAATAAGTTGTCAGAACAAATGACAGTAAAAGAACACAATGGGACTAAAAATATCCATCAGGTTTCAGGAGAAATGAAATATTTATTATGGATAACATGGATCTGGGTTATTTGTATATGAGAACCTTATTCTGGGGCTCTAAGAAAAGAGTCTTCTAAGGTCCTGAAGCTGGATTCATGTAGGGTCTTCTTAGGGATGATGAGGGTACACCAAGAATGTTGTTGTTGTTATTTAGTTGCTAAGTCAGATCCAACTCTTTTGCAGCCCCATGGACTACCAGGCTTCAAGGGGTTCTCCAGGCAAGAATACTGGAGTGGGTTGCCATTCCCTTCTCCAGGAGATCTTGCCAACCCAGGGATCAAACCCGTGTCTCTTGCATCTCCTGCATCGGCAGGTGGATTCTTTACTACTAGTGCCACTTGGGAAGCCTCATCCCAGACAACATTCCCCAGCGAAAGGCAAGATAAGACAAAGTGTCCACCTCAGCCTTATCAGAGCCCAGGGACATGCATCCCTTTCAGGAATAAGAAAACAAATTATATTAGTTTCCAGAGAGTGGTTCTTCTCATGCTATTTAAAGCTTCCTTTGGGAAGCTTTATCCCTGATAGATGAAATTACGAGCACAAAGCCTCGCTCTGGCTGGAGTAGGAACTCTGTTAATGAAGGGAAGAGCCTTGAGGGCAGCAGTGAACTTGGCAAGTGAAGACATTCCTTCTTTTGTCTGATGTCATTTACTCACGAGTTCTTTAACTGACTTATTCAACAAACCTTCACAGTCAAACTCTAACATGTAGGAGGATGTAAAGAATGGAGATACAGCCTCTGGGTGCTTATGACCCAAAGAGGCAGGCACTTAGAGAGGGGATTCTTAGAATGAGTCTTGATTTTAATGTGATTTATTGTTTTATTTTGAGTTCTCACAAAACCTTCATTATCAAGAACTTGGATAAAGAATAGCACAATGCAAGGTTCAAAGTCACTACCTAAACAAGGTTAAAAATGAGACAGTACCTCACTGGGTGCAAAACTCCTTTATTCTTATGTGTGTCTGCGCATGTGTCACATACTACCTGCTGGCTTAAGCTTTTTTAAAATTGAAGTATAGTTGATTTGCAATGTTGTGTTAATTTCTGCTGTACAGCAAAGTGATTCAGATATATATATATACACATATATATATATACATATATATACATATTCTTTTCCATTATTATTTATCACAGCATATTGAGTATAGTTCCCTGGTGCTATACAGTAGGACCTTGTTGTTTATTAATCTTATATATAATACTTTGCACCTGCTAATCCCAAACTCCCAATCCATCCTTCCCCCACTCCTCTCCCCATTGGCAACCACAGGTTTGCTCTCTATGTCTGGGGGTCTGTTTTTGTTTCATAGATAAGTTCACTTGTGTTGTATTTTAGATTCCACATGTAAGTGCTATTATATGATTTTTGCCTTTTTCTCCCTGGCTTTCTTAACTTAGTATGATCATCCATGGATCTATCCATTTTTAAACCTTAAAGGCAGAGACTAGGTGATGCCGACTTTCATTCCAGGTGATCGTGGGGACAATCTGCTGTGTAATTGTCAGTCAGTCATTTAACCAGTCTGTCCTCCAGTCCCACTTCTCTACAGTTCAAGTGGGTGGACTCTCTGAGGTTCCTGCCAGGTTTAAATCCCTAGGTTCAAGACTGGTCTGTTTAAATGCCACATTGTCCAAGTGAAATGGAGTTGTAATTCAATATCCAAGCATGACATACTTAAAACACACAGGCATTGGGTATAAAAAAGATAACTGGGACTTGGCTTTTATTTAAATGTCTCTTAGATGCAAGAATGCTCCGTAAATAGCATCCTGGGGAAAGTGCCACTTAATACAGAGATGAACTCCTTTTATGTACAGAAAAGCTAACCTCTAAGGCAAGGCTCCTCTGAATTGTGTTCTGAACAAAAGCTGCTATCGGGAACAGTCCTCCGACAACCTCCGCCCTGCGGCAGTGTTTTGCTGCGTCCATTAGCATTCAGCAGCAGATCTCCTGCAGTCTGGGCCCTACAAGCTGCAGAGGCCACGCTGAAATTTCAATTTGTTAAGAGGAATTGACTTGGCTTGAAGAAGGTGATGGATCACAGGAGCTATTAGCTAATAGCCTGTATCACCCAAAGTCTTGTTCTTGGCAGATAATAAGCAGCGAAAACATGGGTGAATGTTCACAGTCACATATCTGTTTGCCTTTTCCTTCAAACCTTGTGGATGTGAGGGTGGATAAAAGGATTCAAATTCATGAGACCGGGGAGCATCGTCTGAGCCTCCATCTGGCCTTTTGCTTTGGGTCCCTCCCAGCTTAAGCCTGATGATCAATAAACTCCTTTCTATTTTTCAGTACCTAGCAGAACTGATTTTTAAAAAGCCTTTGATGTTAATAATCCTAGGTCTAAACAGCATGAAGTCAAGTGAATCTAGGTAGTTTGATTAGTATCAATGAATCATCCTCAAAATGCAGTACACAGTCTCCTGAATTCTTAGGAAACTGAAGTTCAGATTGGCTGCCTCTAAGGGTTCTTTTTTCTGCTCCAGTGATGCTTCAGAAAAGCGCTTTAAAATATTCCCTGCTTACAAATGCACTCAGTTGAATCTGGAAATCTCAGCAAGGGTCTCTAATCTCCAGCAAATATTCTATTCTTGACAACTAATTCCACCGAAGAATTTTTTTTCTTAGATTTAATGGGATTTAACATCTTTTGTAATACAAACGGGCTTCCCACGTGGAACTAGCTGTAAAGAACCCGCCTGGCAATGCAGGAGACAAGAGACGTGGATTTTATCCCTGAGTCAGGAAGATCCCCTGGAGAAGGGAATGGCTACCCACTCTAGTTTTCTGGCCTGGAAAATCCCATGGACAAAGGAGCCTGGCGGCCTGCAGCCCATAGGGCTGCAAAGAGTCAACACGATTGAAGCGACTTAGTATGCATGCATAATACCAACATCATTGTTAAGGAGGATGGCCGTCTTTTAAAATAAGCAGCTGTAGGTCTAACTTATTATGCTGGTATTGATTTGATCATCTCACTAACAAGTTTTAAAAAAATGCTCAGATGCTTCTCAGAGCCTTTTGAATAGATATGGTTTAAAGACCGAATTATGTTAATCTAAGCCAACTGGTCACCTCCTGCCTTTGATTAACTGTTCTTTGGACCTGACATGAGATTAGTTATTAGATTATTTCTTAATAAAAAGAAAGGGAAAGAGACAGAGCCTGATGGATTTGTAGGTCTCTCTAGAGAAGACACCCTGTGGCCTGAAAGCATTTAGAGGTCATGAAAATAGGGAGCCTTCTGGAAACATCCATCAAGCCTTTCTGTACTGATTATGGTAAATTGCAGTCCCTACGGGGATGAACCAATGCCTGTCTTGCTCTTACCCACTAAATTTTAAATGCAAGTCACCACTATCTGTGTCCAAAGGCCTCTGATTCAGAGGAGTTTCTTTTCTGTGGGGCTAGTATTTTTCTTTCATATTTCTGACCATCTCAAGTGAAGTTAATTAAACATATGAAGTGATAGGGTGCCCTCTACAGACCACAGTATCTCCAGGCAGAATTAGGCTAATGGCCTTGAACAAATCAATTAGCACCATCATTCTGTAGCATTGCATCCTGCAGCTTACTTAGAGTTCTCCTCCTGGAAACTTTGTAAACAGAATTGCATACCCTCCAAGTTGAGTCACTTGGCTTCATCAATAGCCCTGAGGACATTCAGTGAGGAAGACAGCCAGGGACTCCATGACTTACAGTAGTGAACTGACATTCATCTTGCTGCTTGTGGCTAGTACCTTGAATGCCTGCTTCTAGATGACAGATGAAAGCTAGCTGAAAACTCAAACCTGTGACAAGTGTGCTCATGACAGAATATGCACAGGAGGCAGTAGCAGAAGTTCCTACCATTTTTCAGATAATGAGGTAAGCCTCCATTCCTAGAAGCCTTGAGCACAGGCTTCCCTGGTGGCTCAGATGGTAAAACTCTGCAATTCAGGAGGCAGATTCTTGAATTCAGGGTTCAATCCCAGGGTTGGGAAGATTCCCTGGAGAAGGTAATACACACTCCAGTATTCCTGCCTGGAGAATTCCATGGGTAGAGGAACCTGGTGAGCTATAGTCCATGGGGCTGTAAAGAGTCAAACATGACTGAGCAACTAAAACTAATAACCCACTATGGGGTTAGGCGGAATGTCCTAGCAATACAATCCTTCACTGGAGTAAGGAATCCTTTTAAAAATATTTTTATTAATGAGCTGTCCAACTCACTTATTAAAAAATGTTTATTTGTAAATATTATTTATTCATTTTGGGGTTCTTCATCATTGTGCATGGGCTTTCTCTGGTTGCAGAAAGTGAAATCTACTCTCTTAGTCGCAGTACGAGGGCTTCTTATTGCAGTGACTTGTTTTACTTAGTTATATGCATTAATTTTTCTCCATATCCCTTCCTAACTCAATAGCTCATTGCTTTTAGCACTGAATACTATTCTTTTTCTGGATGTACCACATTTCTTAATTCATTCACCTACTAAGACCATCTTGGTTGCTTCCAAGTTTGGGCAATCATGAATAAAGCTGCTACAAACCTTCATGAGCAGGTTTTGATGTAAAGACAGGTCTTCAACTCTTATGAAAATTAACATTTTTTTTAACTCCCAATGGAGTTCTTTTTTATAATGTCTTGGACTTATTTCTTCTTTTATCACTTCCCTATGGAATCCTGGAACCTAAAATTTCTCTCCCTGCTGGGTCTATGACATCCTTGAATCAATAGATGTCAAGGGTTAAAAGAAAACTTTTGATCCACATGCTAGCTCCTTTATTTTATAGAAATGAAAACAAGCCCAGAGAGATTTAGTCGTTTGTCCCAGGGAACATCCCAGAAGCTGGCCTCTGACTCCAGGACCGATGCTGTTCCCCCATACAATGCTGCCCCCACCCTTCATGAAAGGGGCTGCAGATGCTTCTTTCTTAGGTTGTTTTTGTTCTGGCTGAACTGGGTCTTCCTTGCTGCACACGGGCTTTTCTCTAGTTGTGGTGAGTGGGAGCTACTCTCCCGTTGCGGTGTTCTGGCTTCTCCTTGCAGTGGCTTCTCTTGTGGAGCACAGGCTCTAGGACACTTGGGCTACAGTAGTTGTGGCGCATGGGCTTAGTTGCTCTACAACTAAGTATGTGGGATCTTCCCAGACCAGGGGTTGAACCATGTTCCCTGCTTTGGCAGGTGGACTCTTAACCACTGGACCACAGGGAAGCCCCAGGGTTTTTTTAATTGACTAAAGTTATCTATTTGGTATGATGCAAATGTGATCTTGTACAAAACTAAGAGGAAAGACCAAGTCTAGAAGATCTCGCCTGCTAGAGGTAATTTTTGTTGTTACCTTTTCCTTGACTGCTATCATAGTGTCTCATTTTATTCCCTGGGAAGTAGAACAAAGATTTTGATCCTATTTTATAAATGAGAAAGTGACACGGCAGGTCCGGGGCCAGAGTCTTCTGCATCCTGGTGTAATGAATGGGGCAACACTTGTTCCTTTCTAAAGGGTATAACAGGGGCTTCCCTGGTGGCTCAGCAGTAAAGAAGCCACCTGCCAATTCTCAGTCGCCAGGTCAGGAAGATAGCCTGGAGGAGGAAATGACAACTCACTCCCATATTCTTGCCTAGGAAATCCCATGGGCAGAGGATCCTGGCAGGCTACAGTTCATGGGGTCACAAAGGGTCAGACA
The DNA here is from genome assembly GCA_917880005.1 of Nanger dama. Lineage (NCBI taxonomy): Eukaryota > Metazoa > Chordata > Mammalia > Artiodactyla > Bovidae > Nanger > Nanger dama. The sequence goes on along the minus strand of CAKJTW010000078.1, from coordinate 2,463,116 downwards.
TGACTTACCAACTAAACAACAACAAAGGGTGGAAGAGAGAACTCTGATGCCCGTGCACATATAAGGTGAGGTGTGATCTCTACATTTGCTGGAAGGGAAGCGTTTCCATGGAGGAATCACAGCTCTGAAAATCTCCTACCTTCCCCACTCTGCTGGCTAACTGGATAAACATATTGAGCATGGTGGTATCCAAAAACCTAACTCATGATATTGAAATTATTTTTAAGTCTTCTTTTAATTAGTCGTTAAGGACATAGCCCATCAGTAGCGGTATGCTGAATGGCATTTACATATAATCTAGAAACTAATTTTTTTGAAGAGTGCTGACAGCTAAAGAATTGGAATAAAAATGTGATTCTTTTATAATTTTGCATCCGCATTACTGGCTCTTTAGCATGGGTTATTACAACTATCTCATCTGGAATGTCTAATCTATTTTAATAAATGGTTTGACTGTACTTTGCCCTCAGGCTTTTCATCACAGGAAGCAGTTTTATGGATCAGATGATAAACAGGGGAAAGTCACTTTTAAAAGCACTAGCCATTTCCCTGAAGAAAAGATTTATTGTGGATACTTAGGAAAAAGAATATTGTTATACTGAGTGTCTCAGCTGTCAGGTTGTGGAAAGAAAAAAGTATTGGAGATGGTGGTGTTAGTGAAATTTTACTTGTCGATACCTCCAGTAATAGCATCTTAATCAAGGTGAATGTGAAATTATATAAGTGGAGACAGTGCCATATTAAGAGAGTAATATAGCAAGATAACTGATAAGAGAGAAAAAACAAGAAAAGATGATAGAATTAGAATGATTTCTTGAATGACTCAGCTGTTTGCTTGAGTCATTGATTTTCACTGATGCTCCTGCAAAATAATCCTGCACCTCCAATATCCCTGATCTTCAATACAGCTGAACTTGGGGTACATGCACTGGTAGGCAGCTTGCGTGTGTGTGTGTGTGTGTGTGTGTGTGTGTACACATGTTCGGAGGTATCAGGAGAATCATAAAAGCAAATCAATGAGCTTTACATCTTAAAAGTTCAATCCCCAGAAGTGACTCATTTCTTCCAAAAGAAGCTTCCCTCCGTGATGGATAGGTAGTCAATTCCTGTCAGCTAATGCCTACATCTCCCCACGGTCTGGGAACTTAAAGCTGTTCTCACGGAGGAAGGACTTAACAATAGCTCTTTTATGATGATATGCAAAGAGAACACAGAAATAGGATTTCAGCTTTTTGAAAGATGGTGAAGGGAAAACACAATCACAAAGCTCTGAACCGTTGGAAGACTCTGTTAGCCTGCACTCTGCTGTTGGCTGCCTATGTGACCTTGGACTCTATAGGATCTTTAACATCCTTCCTTAGATACTGCAGTTTAGAGCTACACTGCATTTCCTCACACACTTTTCAATCTGCAATTCCCTAACAGAATTTCTTCTGTATAGTCAGCTATACCATTCATTCATCATGTGTTATTTGATCTAACTAACGCTATCCAACACTATGGTATGCTGAACATCATACTGTAATCTCCCTAAAAGCAGTTTCATTTTCATATTCTCTACTGTCTAATCCCCTGTTATCAAAGGCCCAGTAATTATTTGTTGGATTGAGTTGAATGGTGTCCTTTGGTCAAAGACTAGACATGCTGTTTTTTTAAAAACTTTATTTTATATTGGAGAATAGCTGATTAACAATATGATAGTTTCAGGTGGACAGCAAAAGGACTCAGCCATACATATACATGTATCCTTTCTCCCCCAAACCCTTCTCCAGACTGCTATATAACACTGAACAGAGTTCCATGTGCTACACAGTAGGACCTTGTTGGTTATCCGTTTTAAATATAGCAATGTATACATGTCCATCCCAAACTCCCTAACTATCACTTCCCCTCATCCTTCTCCCCTGCAACCATAAATTCATTCTCTAAGTCTGTGAGCCTGTTTCTGTTTTGTAAATAAGTTTATTTGTATCATTTATTTTTAGGTTCCACATATAAGCAATGTCATATGATATTTCTCTTTCTCTGTCTGACTTACTTCAGTTAGTATGCTCTAAGTCTATCCATGTTGCTGAAAATGGCATTATTTCATTCTTTTTAATGTCTGAGTAAATTCTGTTGTATTTATGTACAACATCTTCTTTATTCTTTCCCCTGTCAATGGACATTTAGGTTGCTTCTTTGTCTTGGCCATTGTAAACCAAGCTTCCATGAACACTCGGGTGCATGCATCCTTTCAGACCATGTTCTTCTCCAGATATATACCCAAGAGTGGGATTGCTGGATCATATGGCAACTCTATTTTTAGTTTTTAAGGAACCTCTATTCCATTCTTCATAGTGACTGTATCAATTTACATTCTTACCGACAGTATAGGAGGATTCCCTTCTCTAGACATGCTACCCTAGTGCTATAATACTTCATTGTGTTAGAAATAATACAAGTCTTGAAGTCAAAGAGACCAGAGTTCAAATCCCAACTCAGCCACTGCTTGGAAACCTTGGGTAAGTTACTTAACTTCAAAGTGCCTCAGTTTTTTCCATTGGAAAATGGGAATGTTAATTCCTGTCTCAGAGGATAGTCATCAAGGTTAAATATGAATGACCAGGTAAAACAGTCCTCAAATATTTCATCTAAGTTTCTGGGGCTCTGCTTTTTAATTCCTTCATTTACCTTGCAGTTTTCCTCAGAACTAATGCTGTTCTGGTGTTCTGAGGGGTTAACCCAGTTCTTAGAAGCTCATTTAATGGGAGAATATACCTCAGCAGAAGTTTCATCATATGGTAATATGAAAATGCATCATGGCACAATGGAAATGGACTAGCCTGGATCAGATAGTCTCTTCAGTTTCAAGTTATTCAAGTTATCTCATCATTCACATGTTAGGGAAATTCCATGCAAACCCAGGAAAGCCATATAGTTTGGTTAAGTAAGGTTAGGAAATGCAGCTGACCTGGACTGGAGGAGAAACAGGAGCTGCAGAGCTGGGTCTTTGAATCTTCCCTCCCTGCTGGACCAGCTAACCTAGTGCCTGTCAGGCAGAGAGGAGCCTGGGGACCAGACACTGAACCTGAGGAGTCCAGACATGATGGAACCCTAGAACAGCAAGCTGTTATGGTGGGGGAATGGAGGTTGAGTCCAGTGTTGGGTACAGAGTTGGTTTTTTAAAGTATTATAATTCTATTAGCTGCTCGTATTAAGTGATATGTGTAGACATTCTCGGTAACTTCCAACTTCCTTAATGAAAATCAAATCTCAGTCCTCCAATATTGCAACTGCAGAAGAGCTCTACGTGGAGTACAGGTGGGACCCAAACCTCAGAGTCTTCATGCCTGTTATCTGAGATTTACTTGCCCACTGGAACTTTCTAGCTAATTATCAATCTTGGAAGATTGGTTCCAACCTCATGCATTTCATATAAACCTAACATATAAGAGACTCAATAAGTATTGGGTTGGCCAAAAAGTTCCCAGTATTTATCTGTTCAATCAATTAAATACAGGGTATAAAACAGAGGATGTGAGTCCAAAAATCTCTGGTAATTCTGGTTTTTAGTGACTTAAGGGAACACTGTAAATTGGTACCTCAGCTTTCAGATACAACTGACCATATCCACCACCTTCATCTGACACAAAATCCTTTACCTCTGAAGAGATTAGCCAACATTTCAATTTCCCTGCCAGCATCAATCTTTCTATTTGAGCCTGAAATAAGAATTAATGGGAGCACATTTAAACTCAGAAGAAACAGGACTTAAAGTTTATTCATGTTTTGTATCATAGAAGTAACTTCAAACCCATAGATCCACAATTTGAGGCTTTATGTAGTAAATAAGTATTTATATTTAATTTTTTTCTGAGAAAAAAACTAATCTATATACAGTTTTCTTCATCATTGCTTCTTGTAACATTTCATTTTCACTCATGAAATCTTTTTATTAGAAACATTTTTCTAGAGTACACTCTAAATGTCTTAAAAATTTTAAACTTCCATTTTTATGATACTCTTATTCAAATGTTAGATTTATTTCTTATTTGCCTTTTTTCTTTGGACATCCAATTCCAATGGGTTACCCCCAAAGAGTCTAGATCTTTCTCAAATGCTCATCTTCAGGTCACCTTTTGATGGGGGCTCCACAGTCTTATTCACATGCAGCTTCCAAGTCTCTTAATATGATTAAGAATAGCTTTTTTAAGCCCACTTTCTTCACTAGTTTCTACAGTGGAAATGCTTGCCTCTCCTAGATAAGTATGGGTATTAAGTTCCTGATAATCTCTTCTGATCCTGAGTCCCTTCCTTACCTGCAACAGAACTTCTAATAGAAAAGTCAACTCTTAAGTAATATGGAAAATACTGGGTCAGAAACTAGAATTCTCAACATCCAGTCTCGTGTTTGCTATTTGTAAACTGTAAGAACTTTCACAAGTTACATAAGCTTTTAGAGCCTGAATTTCTTCATCTGTAGAAGATAGATAAAGACTCATCCTGACCTGTTGTTAAATTTTAAAAGATCACTCTGTAAATGTACCTAATGTTGTTCTCGGGACATAGTAGACGGTCAGAAAGTAGACTGACATTGAATATACCATATTTTAGGACTCAAGTATCTCCTGCCTAGACTTGCCACAGTAATTTCTTAGTTTATTGGGTTGTTTTTTTTTTTCCTCTTACATCCATCCTGCATTCTAGTGCCAGATTAATCGTCTAAAAGCATCACTTTTATTATGTCACCCTCTTGGCTTAAGGACACAGATCAGAAAAGAATAAAAATCCTCATTTTGACATTCAGAGTCCTCTGTGACCTATGACAACATGACAACACAGAATCTCGCCTCCAACTCAGCCGGTCTTTTCAATATCCCTGCCTCTCCCTACCCCATTCGGCCTTTATCCTCATCTGCGGTTTCCAATCCCTTCCTTTCTGAGGTTTCCTCACTCTTTATTCTTGTTCTTAAGCCTCTGCAACTAGTTCTGTCCAAATTTTAATCTCTTATCCTCCAAGCGTCCCTATATACATGACATGCACATATTTTCTGTAGTATACTTCTTGTACAAAAGTGTTAGTCGCTCAGTATGTCCAACTCTTTGCTTTTTTGAGATGTCTTTCTCAAGTAGATGTCATGCTTCCATCATCAGCTTCTCCTCCAGGTTGAGCAGGGGAGTTTCCTTATCCCTAAATGGTCAAGCTAGGTCCACAAAGTATTGTTTTTTACGTGTGCAGAGAACATGTCCTAGGGGTCATTAACTTACTGAACTCACTGGGCAGGGTGTGGGTCTCATGCCACCACTGTTTGATTGTTTGGGGGCAAGTTTCATGCTTCTCTTTCATGGTTTTGTTGCTAAGCAGGCCTCCTTGGCTTTGTGGTTAAGCGAGCCTGCTTTCTTGAGTAATCATTAACTTACAGGGGTCTCTCATATTTTTCTCTACCTACAATCCCTTAGGGGGATGAACTATTTCATCACCTACTTTGTCCCTTTACTCTGTCCCTATGAACAGCATGGACCTGGGACCTCCCCTCCAGACTCAATAACAGGCCAGGTTTCTGCCCTATGCTGATGCTCCTCACAACAGAACCTGCAGTGACAAAGTGCTTTTCTGGGTTCCCACAGGTGCCTTCTTCCCTCTGTGAAACCATTCACCGTGCATAGAGAGTATCAGAAACTTGCCCACCCTGCACGTCCCATGACTGGGTCTGCACTGGGGACTTTCCAGGGCAGCTGCAGTAACCCTCCCCATTCCTGGGAAGAAGATTCTGTGCCAGTGACTGCTTCCAGCTTCCTTAGGTCCCTGCTCTGGGGTCAAGAAGGAAGAGGAATAGGGTGCAGTGAATTCTTTTGGGAATACCTGACCTACTGCTAGAACCTCTAAGACATGTTTCTTCACTTAACCCTCTTAATAATTCTGCGAGAGGAGTATTATCACTCCTTGTTCTGCATGGAAGAGAACTGGGATCCAGAGAAATTAGACGTCTGGCTAAAACCTCGAAGTTGGGCAGGAATTCAGAAGCCCAGTGCACCTGCCTCATCTCAGAGCTTCTCTGTAGTGGGGCACACAGCGCATTTTATGTGGAGCCTGAGGGGCTTCCCTGGTGGCTCAGACGGTAAAGAATCTGCCTGCAATGCAGGAGACCCAGGTTTGGTTCCTAGGTCAGGAAGATCCCCTGAGGTAGGAAATAGCAACCCATTCCTGTATTCTTGCCTGAAGAATCCCATGGACAGAGGAGCCCAGCAGGCTACAGTCCATGGGATCACAAACAGTTGGACATGACTGAGCAACTAAGAATTTTTTCATTTTCAAGCCCCCAACAAGTGAAGAAAAAGTTTGAACTCAGCATCCTTCATTTCTCCCTTTAGTAACCCCTTGCTTTTGCCTATCTTCTATCAGATCACATATACTTAGGACCCATCAGATGCCAGGCTCTAGGCACGGCACTTCACAGATATTACCTCCTTTGGCTCTCCGAATAGTTCAGTGAGCATTCGCATTATTGCTAACCCCACTTTACTGATGAGGCAGCTGAGGCTTGTAAGGGCTTTGTTGCTGTTGTTTAGAAGATCAGTCATGTCTGATTCTTTGAGACATCTTGGACTGTAGCCCACCAGGCTTCTCTATCCCTGGGATTTTCTAGGCACTTGGTGCTTGCCAGTGAATAAAGACAGAATCAGGCACTCATTCCAGACAGCTGCATTTAAAAAACAGAATCAAGGACTTCTGGTGGTCCAGTGGTTAAGAATCCGCCTGCCAATGCAGGGAACACATTAGATCCCTGGTCTGGGAAGATCCCACATGCCATGGAGCAGCTAAGCCTGTGCCTCAACTACTAAGCCTGTGCTCTAGTGCCCACGTGCTAGAATTACTGAAGCCTGTGCACCCCAGAGCATGTGCTTCCCAACAAGAGAAGCCACCACAATGACAAGCCCATGACCACAGCTAGAGAGTAGCCCATGGTCACTGCAACTAGAAAAAGCCTGCACATAGCAACAAAGACCCAGCATAGCCAAATAAAGATAAATAAATAAATATTTTTAAAAAAAGCTGCATTCCTCTCCCAGTAAGGGTCTTCTGAGGGGATGTGACCTGTTCTTCCCACCTCTTGACACCTCAAGGAATTAATTCAGCCAAACCAGGGATTCTTTGGGGTCTTCCTTTTTTTTTCCTCCTAAATTCAACTTTTTCTGTTCTCCTTTTCTATCTTGAAGTCATCCTTCAGTTCAGTTCAGTTGCTCACTCGAGTCTGACTGTTTGCAAACCCATGAATCACAGCACGCCAGGCCTCCCTGTCCATCACCAACACCTGGAGTTCACTCAGATTCATGTCCATCGAGTCAGTGATTCCATCCAGCCATCTTATCCTCTGTTGTTCCCTTCTCCTCCTGCCTCCAGTCCCTTCCAGCATCAAAGTCTTTTTCAATGAGTCAACTCTTTGCATGAGGTGGCCAAAGTACTGGAGTTTCAGCTTTAGCATCATTCCTTCCAAACAAGTCCCAGGGCTGATTTCTTTCAGAAGGGACTGGTTGGATCTCTTTGCAGTCCAAGAGACTCTCAAGAGTCTTCTCCAACACCACAATTCCAAAGCATCAATTCTTTGGCACTCAGCCTTCTTCACAGTCCAACTCTCACATCCATACATGACTACTGGAAAAACCATAGCCTTGACTAGACGGACCTTAGTCGGCAAAGTAATGTCTCTGTTTTTGAATATGCTATTTAGGTTGGTCATAACTTTTCTTCCAAGGAGTAAGCGTCTTTTAATTTCATGGCTGCAGTCACCATCTGCAGTGATTTTGAAGCCCTCCAAAATAAAGTCTGTTACTGTTTCCACCGTTTCCCCATCTATTTCCCATGAAGTGATGGGATCAGATGCCATGATCTTTGTTTTCTGAATGTTGAGCTTTAAGCCAACTTGTTCACTCTCCTCTTTCACGTTCATCAAGAGGCTTTTTAGTTCCTCTTCACTTTCTGCCATAAGGGTGGTGTCATCTGCATATCTGAGGTTATTGAGATTTCTCCCAGCAATCTTGATTCCAGCTTGTGTTTCTTCCAGCCCAGCGTTTCTCATGATGTATTCCGCATAGAAGTTAAATAAACAGGGTGACAATATACAGCCTTGACGTACTCCTTTTCCTATTTGGAACCAGTCTGTTGTTCCATGTCCAGTTCTAACTGTTGCTTCCTGACCTGCATACAGATTTCTCAAGAGGCAGGTCAGGTGGTCTGGTATTCCCATCTCTTTCAGAAATTTCCACAGTTTATTGTCACCCACACAGTCAAAGGCTTTGGCATAGTCAATAAAGCAGAAATAGATGTTTTTCTGGAACTCTCTTGCTTTTTCCATGATCCAGCGGATGTTGGCAATTTGATCTCTGGTTCCTCTGCCTTTTCTAAAACCAGCTTGAACATCAGGGAGTTCATGGTTCATGTATTGCTGAAGCCTGGCTTGGAGAATTTTGAGCATGACTTTACTAGCATGTGAGATGAATGCAATTGTGTGGTAGTTTGAGCATTCTTTGGCATTGCCTTTCTTTGGGATTGGAATGAAAACTGACTTTTTCCAGTCCTGTGGCCACTGCTGAGTTTTCCAAATTTGCTGGCATATTGAGTGCAGCACTTTCACAGCATCATCTTCCAGGATTTTAAATAGAGCAACTGGAATTCCATCACCTCCACTAGCTTTGTTCGTAGTGATGCTTTCTAAGGCCCACTTGACCTCACATTCCAGAATGTCTGGCTCTAGATGAGTGATCACACCATTGTGATTATCCGGGTCGTGAAGATCTTTTTTGTACAGTTCTTCTGTGTATTCTTGTCACCTCTTCTTTATATCTTCTGCTTCTGTTAGGTGCAGACCATTTCTGTCCTTTATCAAGCCCATCTATGTATGAAATGTTCCCTTGGTATCTCTTTTTTCTTGAAGAGATCTCTAGTCTTTCCCATTCTGTTGTTTTTCTCTATTTCTTTGCATTGATTGTTGAAGAAGGCTTTATATCTCTTCTTGCTATTCTTTGGAAGTCTGCTTTCAGATGCTTATATCTTTCCTTTTCTCCTTTGCTTTTCACTTCTCTTTTTCCCACAGCTATTTGTAAGGCCTCCCCAGAAAGCCATTTGTCTGAAAGATAAGAAGTAAGATTAATGCTCATCATGTTGGAAGGGAGCATTTAAATATTTATCTTTGTTTATAGAGGAAAATGAAAGTAAAAGCTATGCTTGCACTGTGAATGTCCAGTCCAGCAGAATATTTGACATGTAGTAAGCACTCAAAAATGTTGTAAGCTTGAATGAATATAGAGCAAATGAATGAGATAAAATTGTAATAGAAAAAAATTGATACTCTCCTAGCAAACAAGATTTGTATGGTGACATCTGAAAATAACATTGAGAATAGTTTGCATATATTATTTTTCTCTGTCTGGAATATCCTCGCTCCAACCTGCCTGGAGAAGGACCTGTCCTTCAGGGACCACTTCAAATACTAAGCATTTTCTTTTTTTTAATTTATTTATTTTAATTGGAAGCTAATTACTTAACAATAGTGCAGTGGTTTTTGCTGTACATTGACACGAATCAGCCATGGGTGTATATGTGTTCCCCCTCCTGAATCCTCCTCCCATCTACTTCCCCATCCCATCCCTCAGGGTCATCCCAGTGCACCAGCCCTGAGCACCCTGTCTCATGCATCGAACCTGGACTGGCAATCTATTTCACATATGATAATATACGTGTTTCAGTGCTATTCTCTCAAATCATCCCACCCTCGCCTTCTCCTTCTCCCACAGAGTCCAAAAGTCCGTTCTTTACATCTGTGTCTCCTTTTGCTGTCTCGCATGTAGGGTCATTGTTACCATCTTTCTAAATTCCATATATATGCGTTAATGTGCGGTAATGGTAAAATACTAAGGATTTTCTTTTTACTCTCTTTCCATTAGATATAATTTCTACCCTGCCTTGACATCTCATGACATTTTACTCTTTCCTGAGATGACTCTCTTTCACCTCAAGTCTAGTTACTCGTGTGGAAAAAGAATTGCATAGAAGCTGAGCAGCCTGACTCTGGTCTGATGCCAGGCTACCTGAGTTTTAATCACAGTTTGGCACTCATTGACTGTGTGAACTTTAGCAAGTTACTTAACCTCTCTGTCTCATATCTCTCATCTGTAAAATAGGAATAATACTAGTACCTATTTTAGGAGGTTATAGTGAGGATTTAATGAGCTAAATATATAATGAATTAATACTCTATATCATCCTTAAGGCAGGTTAGCACTTCGTGTTAGCTGTTATCGTGTCCCCAGGGGCTGGGAAGGCAGGAGCAGCATCTTCCTTGGTTTAGTGTCTCAGTCCGTTCTAACCATAGGGCTATGGACAGAGGTTAAGTTCACAAAAATTCCTTGACCATCTTCATTGTATTGAGGCATTCAGCCAACACATGGCGTTGTCAGAGGCCTGGAACCTGAGACATTTTAGTCGATGACTCCCTGGCCCCTCTTCCAAAAGGGGGAGTGCAGTTTCTCTCAGGGGGAGCAGCAGACAGCTCCTCACCAGCCAAGATCTCACCCTGGGGCAGATATGCTCCCACCCTCTTCCTGCACACTCCAGCAATGACCCCCAAGCTCACCCCACTCCACTGTCTGCACCCTCACCTCCTCCTGCACCAAATGCTCACCTGTTCCCCAATGTGCCAGAAGTTTCTTTTCACCCTGAATATGCCCTTCCCTCTGCCTCTGTCCTCCTTTCCTGCCCATTGGGTGTTTGTGAAAGCAGAGGTACTTACGAAAGAGTATTGCCAGCCAACCTGCAGTGCTGATTCACCTGTAGCTTCCTTTTCCAGGTTGATGTATCTTGTTGTTTAGTTACTCAGGCATGTCTGACTCTTTGCAACGCTATGGACTGTAGCCCACCCGGCTCCTCTGTTCATGGGCTTCTCCAGTCAAGAATAATGGAGTTTCCTTCTCCAAGAAGAAAGGCTTCCCTGACTGGGAATCAAACCCAGGCCACGGCAGTTCTCCAACCCAAGAGCACTGAATCCTACCAACTAGACCACCAGGGAGAATCGATGTATTTTATGGCTGATTCCACATTAGTAAAGGTAGCTCTGTTTTGTTCTTTACAGTGGTCACATAGCACTCCATTCTATAAATACACCAGTATTTATTTAATTAATCTCCTACTGGGGGATGGAAAATAGTTTCCAGGCATTTTTTCTTTCAAAATAGAAAGACCTTTGCACGAATGGCACCTAAAGGCCTGGCACTTCGCTGTGACCAGGCTTATCAGGTGTTTCTAAGGCAACAGGTACACCATGAGCAGGTGCCCAGATGGGAAGAGTCCTGGGTGGATGGGGTGTACCGTCCAGGCCTCTCCTTCTTCAGGAGACCCGATGACAAAGAAGAAGGAGATCATTTTATCCCCCAGTGGAGACGACTTTACTGGGACCTGGTGGTCACTAGAACTGGACATCCAGGCCAAAGCTCCTGGAAAGGTTAAAGTGAGCTTGAAATACAGAGGGGGAATACAGAAAGCATTTCCTCTTGCAAGTGAGACTGGGCTTTTATTAGAGCAATCAGGCTAGATCTGAGGACTCTAAGAAGAAATGTAACCTAACCATGACCTTCCTGCCCTATACAGACTGTGGCCCTGGAGGCTGATATCTTCCTGGAGGCCCTGTCTGATGGTGCTGGATTCTTCCAGATGCAGCCAACAATAGGGCCCGGCTGGAGGAAATTATTCCGGGCTGTGCCTTTAACAAGGCTGTGCCTTTAACGGCAGCCCTTGTTGCTGCAGTCTCCACTGCAGTGAGCTCTGGGTGCTGGGCAGGGGATGTTGGGCAGATGCTGTCCCTGTGCAGAGGCTGAGCCCCAGCCCAGAGGTGGCATACCTTACAGCCAGCAACACCAGGCCACCCGTGAGCTGCTCAGCCTTGGCTATGCCCTGAGCTCCTACTGTCTACAAATTAAGATGTGGGTGAGGCATGGCACAAATTCTGCTTTCCTTAAACAGGACTCCAGACTTGAAACAATTCATTATGGGTGGAATTTTAACATGAAACAAGTAATTTCTAAAGCTTAGATCAGAGCCACTTTCAGATATTGTGCTTTGACAGAATTTTCAGGCTTAAGACCTGAATGCAAATGGGTTGCCTTATTGTTTTTTTTCACACTTTGGAAAGATTTTCTTCTCCATCATTGCTATTCTCTGAGGGTTTGTTTAACCTTTTTATGGCAAAAACTTTGCTTGTTTAAAGAATGTGAAGATTATATCAAGACTATAAGAACAAGTATTTACTGTATAGCACAGGGAACTATACCCATTATCTTGTAATAAACTATAATGAGATAGAATAAAAAGAATACAGAGAAATACATATAGACATATAACCAAATCACTTTTCTGTACATCTGAAAATAACACTACAGTATAATACTTCAATCATACGTCAATTAAAAGAAAGAACTTGATGTAAAAGATTTTTAAAAAAGATTGTAAAACGCACAAACCTTCTAGAAACAGGTTGTTTTTCATAGCATCACTGCCATGTTAGCTGTAGCTCTAGTACAATTTGTCAGCATTTAGAGGACTGGCCTGGATCTTCACTTCGATCAGTTTTCCTAGGCTGCTTATGTAAGATTCCCCCCTTTTCAAGAGCCTGCTGTTACATAAGATTTATAGAACACACAAAAAATAAAGATATATAGAACACAAAAAATAAAGACATATAGAGCATGGCACCAATTAAGTGCCTTTCCTCCCCTCTTTAAACCTCCCATACCTCCCAGCTCTAACAAAGATGACAAGCCCAATTAAGCGATTTAAAATAGAACATCTCAATGATAGTTCCATGTAGGCTGCTATATATGACTTTACTGCATATTACACTCTGAGAGATACACTCAGAAAAGGAAACAAAGATATTAATATGTTTCTGTTCCAGCTGGCTCCTAAGTTAGCTTATGGAGCAGTCATCACAGAAGAGCTGAATGTTCCAGCCCATTTCAGGAGGCTCTCACATACATTCCCCTTCCAGTTACTCCTGTATGATGGAAGCAAAACCTAAGGGGAAAGGGAAAAGATGAGAGTCCCACAAACTTTTACTTTTTAAAATTTATTTGTTATTTATTGAGGGATAATTGCTTTACAAAATTTTACTGTTTTCTGTCAAACCTCAACATGACTCAGCCATAGGTATACATATATCCCCTCCTTTTGAAACTCTCTCCCATCTCCATCGCCATCCCATCCCTCTAGGTTGATACAGAGCCCCTGTTTGAGTTTCCTGAGACATACAGCAAATTCCTGTTGGCTATCTATTTTACATATGGTAATATGTTTCCATGTTACTCTTTTCATACATCTTACCCTCTCCTCCCCTCTCCCCATGTCCATAAATCTATTCTCTATGTCTGTTTCTCCACTGTTGCCTTGTAAATAAATTCTTCAGTACCATTTTTCTAGATTCTGTATATATATATTAAAATATGCTATTTATCTTTCTCCTTCTGACTCACTTCACTGTTTAACAGATTCTAGGTTCATCCACCTCATTAGAACTGATTCAAATGCATTCCTTTTTATGGCTATGTAATGTTCCATTGTGTATATGTACCACAACTTCTTTATCCATTCATCTGTCGATGGACATCTGGGTTGCTTCCGTGTTCTAGATATTGTAAATAGTGTTGCAGTGAATAACGGGATACATGTGTCTCTTTCAGTTTTGGTTTCCTCAGAGTATATGCCTAGGAGTGGGATTTCTGGGTCATATAGTGGTTTTATTCATAGTTTTTTCAGGAATCTACATACTGTCTTCCATAGTGGCTGTATCAATTTACATTCCCACCAACAGTGCAAGAGTGGTCCTTTTTCTCCACACCCTCTCTAGCATTTATGTTTGTAGATTTTTTGATGATGGCCATTCTGACAATTGTGACGTGATATCTCATTGTAGTTTTGATTTGCATTTCTCTAATAATGAGCAATGTTGAGTATCTTTTCATGTGTTTGTTAGCCATCTGCATGTCTTCTTTGGAGAAATGTCTGTTTAGGTCTTTTTCTCACTTTTTGATTAGGTTGTTTGTTTTTCTGGTATTGAGTTGTATGAGCTACTTGTATATTTTGAAAATTAATCCTTTGTCAGATGTTTCATTTGCTATTATTTTCTCCCATTCCAAAGGCTGTCTTTTCACCTTGCTTATAGCTTCCTTTTCTGTGCAAAAGCTTTTAAGTTTAATCAGGTTCCACTTGTTTACTTTTGTTTTTATTTTTGTTACTCTAGGAGGTGGGTCATAGAGGATCTTGCTTTGATTTATGTCATCGAGTGTTCTGCCTCTGTTTTCCTCTAAGAGTTTGATTTAGGTCTTTAATCCATTTTGAGTTTATCTTTGTGTATGGTGTTAGGAGGCGTTCTAATGTCATTCTTTTACATGTAGTTGTCCAGTTTTCCCAGCACCACTTATTGAAGAGGCTGTCTTTGCCCCATTGTATATTCTTGCTTTTGTCAAAAATAAGGTACCCATAGGTGCATGGGTTTATTTCTGGGTGTTCTATCTTGTTCCATTGGTCTATATTTCTGTTGTTGTGCCAGTGCCATACTGTTTTGATGACTGTAGCTTTGTAGTATAATCTGAAGACAAGGAGGTTAATTCCTCCAGCTCCATTCTTCTTTCTCAAGACTGCTTTGTCTATTCAGGGTCTTTTGTGTTTCCATATGAATTGTGAAATTTTTTGTTCTAGTTCTGTGAAAAATGCCATTGGTAATTTGATAGGGATAGCTTTAAATCTGTAGATTGCATTTGGTAAGATAGTCATTTTCACAATATTGAATTTTTCCTACCCAGGAACATGGAATACTTCTCCATCTGTTTATTTCATCTTTGATTTCTTTCATTAGTGTCTTATAATTTTCTGTGTAAAATTCTTTTGCCTTCTTAGCTAAGTTTATTCCTAGATATTTAATTCTTTTTTTTTTTTTTTGCAATGGTGAATGGGATTGATTCCTTAATTTCTCTTTCTGATTTTTCATTGTTAGTATATGGAAATGCAAGTGATTTCTGTGTATTGATTTTGTATCCTGCAACTTTGCTAAATTCACTGTTTAGCTATAGCAATTTTCTGATACTATCTTTAGGGTTTTCAATGTACAGTATCATGTCATCTGCAAACAATGAGAGCTTTACTTCTTCTTTTCTAATCTGGATTCCTTTTATTTCTTTTTCTTCTCTGATTGCTATAGCTAGGACTTCCAAAACTATGTTGAGTAAGAGTGATGAAAGTGGACAACCTCGTCTTGTTCCTGATCTTAGGTGGAAGGCTTTCAGTTTTTCACCATTGAGAATAATGTTTGCTATAGGCATTATCGCTTCAGCAGCACATATACTAAAATTGGAATGATAGAGAGAAGATTAGCATGGCCCCTGCGCAAGGATGACACGCAAATTTGTGAAGTGTTCCATATTTTTGGATTTCCTGCTGGCTCAGATGGTAAAGCATCTGCCTATGATGCGGGAGACCCAGGTTCAATCCCTGGGTCGGGAAGATCCCCTGGAGAAGGAAATGGCAACCCACTCCAGTACTCTTGCCTGGAGAATCCCATGGATGGAGGAGCCAGGCGGGCTACAGTCCATGGGGTCACAAAAAGTCAGACATGACTGAGTGACTTCACTTTCACTTATCATATATGACCTTTACTATGTTGAAGTAGGTTCCATGCCCATTTTTAAAAGTGTTTTAATCATAAATGGGTGCTGAATGTTGTCAAAGACTTTTTATGCATCTATTGAGATTATCACATGGTTTTTAATCTTTCAATGTATTAATATGGTGCATCATATTGATTGATTTCCATATATTGAAGGATCCTTGCATCCCTGAAATAAACCCAACTTGATCATGGTGTATGAGCTTTTGATGTGTTGTTGAATTCTGTTTGCTAAAATTTTGTTGAGGATTTTTGCATCTATTTCCATCAGTGATATTGGCCTATGGTTTGTGTGTGTGTGTTGTCTTTGTCTGGTTTTGGTATCATGGTGATGGTGGCCTCATAGAATGAATTTGGAAGTGTTCTTTCTTCTGCAATTTTTTGAATGAGTTTTAGGATAGACATTAGCTCTTTTCTAAATGTTTGATAGAATTCTCCTGTGAAGCCATCTGGTCCTGGGCTTTTGTTTTTGGGGGAGATTTTTGATCACAGCTTCAATTTCAGTGCTTCTGATTGGGTTGTTCATAATTTCTATTTCTTCCTGGTTCAGTCTTGGATGGTTGAACTTTTCTAAGAACCTGTCCATTTCTTCTAGGTTATGTATTTTATTGCCATATAGTTGTTTGTAATAGTCTCTTATAACCCTTTGTATTTCTGCATTGTCTGTTGTAACCTCTCCTTTTTCATTACTAATTTTGTTGATTTGATTTTTCTCTTTTTTATTCTTGGTGAGTCTGGCTAAAGGTTTGTCAATTTTATCTTCTCAAAAACTAGCTTTTAGTTTTATTAATCTTTACTATTGTTCCTTTCATTTCTTTTTCAATTATTTCTGCCCAGATGTTTATGATTTCTTTCCCCTAGTAATTTTGGGGGTTTTTTGTTCTTCTTTTTCCATTGTTTTATGTGTAAAGTTAGGTTCTCTATTCAATGTTTTTCTTGTTTTCTGAGGTAGGATTGTATTACTATAAACTTTCCTCTTAGAACTGCTTTTGCTGCATCCCATTGATTTTGAGTTGTCATGTTTTCATTGTCATTTGTTTCTAGAAATTTTTTTATTTCCCTTTTGATTTTTTCAGTAACCTATTGGTTTTATGGAAAAGTGTTGTTTCATCTCCATGTGTTTGTATTTCTTACACTTTTTTTCTTGTAACTGATACTTAGTCACATAGTGTTGTGGCCAGAGAAGATGCCTGATACAATTTCAATTTTTTTAAATTTACTGAGGTTTGATTTGTGACCCAAGACATGATCTACCCTGAAGAATGTTCCATGTGCACTTGCGAAGAAGGTGTATTCTTCTGCATTTGGATGAAAAGTCCTGAAGATATCAATGAGATCCATCTCACTGATCATATAAGGCTTGTGTTTCCATGTTAGTTTTCTGTTTTGATGATCTGTCCATTGGTGTGAGTGGGGTGTTAAAGTCTCCTACTATTATTATGCTACTGCCAATTTCTCCTTTTATGTCTGTTAGTGTTTGTCTTATATATTGAAATGCTGCTATGTCAGGTGCATTCAGTTCAGTTCAGTTCAGTCACTCAGTTGTCTCCAACTCTTTGCGACCCCATGAATCACAGCACGCCAGGCCTCCTTGTACATCACCAACTCCCAGAGTTCACTCAGACTCACATCCATCAAGTCAGTGGTGCCATCCAGCCATCTCATCCTCTGTTGTCCCCTTCTCCTCCTGCCCCCAATCCCTCCCAGCATCAGAGAATCACAGCACGCCAGGCCTCCTGTCCATCACCAACTCCCAGAGTTCACTCAGACTCACGTCCATCAAGTCAGTGATGCCATCCAGCCATCTCATCCTCTGTTGTCCCCTTCTCCTCCTGCCCCCAATCCCTCCCAGCATCAGAGAATCACAGCACGCCAGGCCTCCCCTGTCCATCACCAACTCCCAGAGTTCACTCAGACTCACGTCCATCAAGTCAGTGATGCCATCCAGCCATCTCATCCTCTGTTGTCCCCTTCTCCTCCTGCCCCCAATCCCTCCCAGCATCAGAGTCTTTTCCAGTGAGTCAACTCTTCGCATGAGGTGGCCAAAGTACTGGAGTTTCAGCTTTAGCATCATTCCTTCCAAAGAAATCCAGGGCTGATCTTCTTCAGAATGGACTGGCTGGATCTCCTTGCAGTCCAAAGGACTCTCAAGAGTCTTCTCCAACACCACAGTTCAAAAGCATCAATTCTTCAGCTCTCAGCCTTCTTCACAGTCCAACTCACATCCATACATGACCACAGGAAAAACCATAGCCTTGACTAGACAGACCTTAGTTGGCAAGGTAATCTCTCTGCTTTTGAATATACTATCTAAGTTGGTCATAACTTTTCCTCCAAGGAGTAAGCGTCTTTTTAATTTCATGGCTGCAGTCACCATCTGCAGTGATTTTGGAGCCCCTGAAATAAAGTCTGACACTGTTTCCACTGTTTCCCCATCTATTTCCCATGAAGAGATGGGACCAGATGCCATGATCTTTGTTTTCTGAATGTTGAGCTTTAGGCCAACTTTTTCACTCTCCTCTTTCACGTTCATCAAGAGGCTTTTTAGTTCCTCTTCACTTTCTGCCATAAGGGTGGTGTCGTCTGCATATCTGTGGTTATTGATATTTCTCCCGGCACTCTTGATTCCAGCTTGTGTTTCTTCCAGTCCAGCTTTTCTCATGATGTACTCTGCATATAAGTTAAATAAGCAGGGTGACAATATACAGCCTTTTCCTATTTGGAACCAGTCTGTTGTTCCATGTCCAGTTCTAACTGGTGCTTCCTGACCTGCATACAGATTTCTCAGGAGCCAGGTCAGGTGGTCTGGTATTGCCATCTCTTTCAGAATTGTCCACAGTTTATTATGATCCACACAGTCAAAGGCTTTGGCATAGCCAATAAAGCAGAAATAGATGTTTTTCTGGAATTCTCTTGCTTTTTCTATGATCCAGCAGATGTTGACAATTTGATCTCTGGTTCCTCTGCCTTTTCTAAAACCAGCTTGAACATCAGGAGTTCATGGTTCACGTATTGCTGAAGCCTGTCTTGGAGAATTTTGAGCATGACTTTACTAGCATGTGAGATGAGTGCAATTGTGTGGTAGTTTGAGCATTCTTTGGCATTGCCTTTCTTTGGAATTGGAATGAAAACTGACCTTTTCCAGTCCTGTGGCCACTGCTGAGTTTTCCAAATTTGCTGGCACATCGAATACAGCACTTTCACAGCATCATCTTTCAGGATTTGAAATAGCTCCACTGGAATGCCATCACCTCCACTAGCTTTGTTCATAGTGATGCTTTCTAAGGCCCGCTTGACTTCGCATTCCAGAATGTCTGGCTCTAGATGAGTGATCACACCATTGTGATTATCCAGGTCATGAAGATCTTTTGTGTACAGTTCTTCCATGTATTCTTGCCACCTCTTTTTAATATATTCTGCTTCTGTTAGGTACAGATCATTTCTGTCCTTTATCAAGCCCATCTTTGCATGAAATGTTCCGTTGGTATCTCTAATTTTCTTGAAGAACTCTGTAGTCTTTCCCATTCTGTTCTTTTCCTCTATTTCTTTGCATTGATCACTGAAGAAGGCTTTCTTATCAATTCTTGCTATTCTTTGGAAGTCTGCATTCAGATGCTTATATCTTTCCTTTTCTCCTTTGTTTTTCACTTCTCTTCTTTTCACAGCTATTTGTAAGGCCTCCCCAGACAGCCATTTTGCTTTTTGCATTTTTTTTTCCCATGGAGATGGTCTTGATCCCTGTCTCCTGTACAATGTCATGAACCTCATTCCATAGTTCATCAGGCACTCTGTCTATCAGATCTAGGCTCTTAAATCTACTTCTCACTTCCACTGTTAATCATAAGGGATTTGATTTAGATCATACATGAATGGTATAGCGATTTCCCCTACTTTCATAGATATTTACAATTGTTATATCTTCCTCTTGGATTGGTCCCTTGATCATTATGTAACGTCCTTCCTTGTCTCTTGTTAATCTTCTTTATTTTATGGTCTGTTTTGTCTGATATGAGGATTGCTACTCCAGCTTTCTTTTGCTTCCCATTTGCATGGAATATATTTTCCCATCATCTCACTTTCATTCTATATGTGTCTTGAGGTCTGAAGTGGGGTTCTTGTAGACAGCATATATATGGGTCTTGTTTTTGTACCCATTCGACCAGTCTTTTCTTTTGGTTGGAGTATTTAATTCGCTTACATTTAAAGTAATTATTGATATACATCTTCCTATTGCCATTTTCTTAACTGTTTGGGGTTGATTTTGTAGATCTTTTTTTCTTCTCTTGTATTTCTTGACTATATAAGCCTCTTTAATTTTTGTTGTGAAGCTGGTTTAGTGGTACTGAATTCTCTTACCTTTTGCTTGTCTGAAAAGCTTTGTATTTCTCCATCAGTTTTCATTGAGATCCTTGCTGGCTACAGTAATATTGGTTGTAGTTTTTCCCTTTCAGTACTTTAAATATATCCTGCCATTCCCTTCTGGCTTGCAGTTTCTGCTGAAAGATCAGCAGTTAAACATATGGGGTTTCCCTTGTATGTTACTTGTTGCTTTTCCCTTGCTGCTTTTAATATTCTTTCTTTGTGTTTCGTCTTTATTTGTTTGATTAGTGTATGTCTTGGTGTGTTTCTCCTTGAGTTTATCCTGTATGGGACACTTTGTGCCTCTTGGACTTGATTGACTATTTCCTTTTCCACGTTGGGGAACTTTTCAACCATAATCTCTTCAAAGATTTTCTCATACCCTTTCTTTTTCTGTTCTTCTTGGACCCCTATAATTTGAATGTTGATGCATTCGATATTGTCCCAGAGGTCTCTGAGACTATCCTCAACTCTTTTCATCTTTTTTACTTTATTCTCCTCTTCAGAAGTTATTTCCACCATTTTATCTTCCAGCTCACTGATTCGTTCTTCTGTTTCAGATATTCTGCTGTTGATTCTTTCAAATGCTGGGAGGGATTGGGGGCAGGAGGAGAAGGGAACAAAGGAGGATGAGATGGCTGGATGGCATCACCGACTCTATGCACATGAGTGGGGGTGAACTCCAGGAGTTGGTGATGGACAGGGAGGCCTGGTGTGCTGCGATTCATGGGGTCGCAAAGAGTCAGACATGACTGAGTGAATGAATGGAACTGAAAGTATTTTTAATTTCAGTAATTGTGTTGTTTGTCTCTGTATGTTTATTCTTTAGTACTTCTAGGTCTTTGTTAATTGATTCTTGCATTTTCTCCATTTTGTTTTCAAGGTTTTGATCATCTTTACTACCATTATTCTGATTCTTTTCAGGGAGTTTGCCTATTGCCTCTTCATTTATTTGGACTTATGTGTTTCTAGTTTGTTCCTTCATTTGTACAGTATCTCTCTGCCTTTCATTATTTTTTTTAACTTACTGTGTTTGAAGTCTCTTTTCCCCAGGCTTCAAAGAAAATTGAATTCTTTCCTTGAAGACGTTTGAATTCTTTCTTCCTTTTGGTTTCTGCCCTCCCAAGGCTGGTCCAGTGGTTTGTGTGAGCTTTCTATAGGGTGAGGTTTGTGCTGAGTTTTTGTTTGTTTGTTTGTTTTCCCTCTATGGGCAAGGCTGAGTGATGTGGTAACCCTGTCTGCTGATGATTGGGTTAGTATTTTTGTTTCGTTTGTTGTTTAGATGAGGCATCCTACACAGGGTGCTACTGGTGGTTGGCTGATGCCAGGTTTTGTACTGAAGTGGTTTCCTTTGTGTGAGTTCCACTATTTGATCATCCCTAGGGTTAATTCTCTACTTGTCTAAGGACTTGGAACCAGTGTCCCCACTCCAAAGGCTCAGGGGCTTGATCTCTGGTCAGGAACAAAGATTCCACAAGTGGATTGTTATGGCATTAAGTGAGATTAAAACAAATATCCAAAAATGAGAAACCAAAGATGAACCTCGGACAATGGCAGTCTAACAAATATATTGTGAGGAAAGGAAAGAATGAAAAGAAAGGAAGAATAGATATGCAAAGTTAAACAGTGATAGATGAAGATTTATATACATTTAACTGCAAGGGGAAAAAAACAGTAGGAAAGGCAAACAAAGGAATAAATGTAGAAAAATATAATAGGTTTAAAAATTAAAATTATAAAAAGAGAAAAGAAATGAAAGAAGAAAGGAAAGGGGGAAAAAAAGAAAACTACAGAACTGCAAAAGCCCACCATAGCGGCAGAGGTTTATAACAACAATATAAAATGTGACTAAACATACATATACACATATACACCCATAGGCAAAATCAAAACAGTTCAACAAAAATAAAGTCAATAGGTTGACCTGGCAAGCCAAGGAAACCAAAAATTATATCTACCAGGACAAAACTAATTAAAGCACAAACTGGAAAACAAAACTAAAACAAGGTGCCAATTGGGGAATAAAGCAATGAAAATAAAACTAACAAATATGTTGAGAGGAAAAGAGAGAAAGGAAAGAAAGAATCGATGTGCAAAGTTAAATAAAGGTAGATAAAGAAGATTTATATACATTAAAGATTAACTGCAAGGGGGAAAGAACAGTAGGAAAAGCAAACAAAGGCATAAATGTAGAAAAAATAATAGTAGGTTTAAAAATTAAAATTTAAAAAAAAGGAAAAGGAAAAAAGAAAATTCCATAGAACAGCAAAAGCCCAACATAGAGGCAGAGGTTTATAACAACAATATAAAACGTGACTGAGGGGAATAAAAAGTCAAAAGCTTAATTGGATTTCTTTAGTACCAATAAAATTGACAACTACAACAGAGGAGGAGAAAAAGGAAAAAGAAAAAAAAATCCAAAAGAATCTACAGAAAAAGCTGAAAAGTAAGAATAATAAGTGTTTTTCTTGAGTCACTGCTGTCTGTGTCCTTTCCCTCGCTGAGAGTTACAGTCCACCTCACCTCCCTAGGATGCCCTCCAGCACTGTGCTGATCTCTGAACCTGCTATGGAGGCGGCTCAGATTCTAATCTGGCCCTACTCCTGTGTGTTATTGCCTCCAGTGTCCACAGCTATCAGAGCTAGTGCATTTTCTTTTGTGGGAGCTCTCAGTGACCTTTTATATATTCCATAGACACAGAGTCTGCTTAGTTGATCGTGTGGATTTAATTTGCAGCTTATACAGCAGGTGGGAAGGTTTGGGGTCTTCTTCTTTAGTCACACTGGCCCTGGGTTTCAACTGTGGTTTTATTTCCACCTCTGCATGTGGGTCGTCCACTGGGGTTTATTCCTGAGGCTTCCCTGGAGGACTTGGGTTTGCCCCCTTGAGAGCCAGGTGTGGAGGTGGTGCAGCTGCTGGGTCACAGGAGTTCTGGCAGCCCCAGGTACTCAGAGGAGTTGGTGGCTAGGGTAGCAGGAAATACTATGCTCTAGAAGGGTATGGCAACCAATATTGGCCAATGCACTCTGGTTATTCTTGCCTGGAGAACCCCCATCTCTGACAGAGAAGCCTGGCAGGCCACAGTCTACCAAGTTGCAAAGAGTCGAACATGACCAAAGCGACACTATGCACATAGTCACAAGACGTTTTTTTGCCTGTGGCAGTGATGGCACCCCACTCCAGTACTGTTGTCTGGAAAATCCCATGGACAGAGGAGCCTGTAGGCTGCAGTCCACGGGGTCGCAAAGAGTCGGACACGACTGAGCGACTTCACTTTCACTTTCCACTTTCATGCATTGGAGAAGGAAATGACAACCCACTCCAGTGTTCTTGCCTGGAGAATCCCAGGGACGGGGGAGCCTGGTGGGCTGCTGTCTATGGGATAGCACAGAATCGGACACAACTGAAGCAACTTAGCAGCAGCAGTAGCAGTTCTGCCCCAGTGAGAGTTGGAGCGTGAAGGTGGCACAACTGCTTGGCTTGTGGGGACCCCTGGCAGTGCCAAGTGTGCAGGGACACGGACTGCCTCCGCCACAGGAGTTATGGCCCTATCAGGCTCTTTTTCAAGCCTCTTGTAGCTGGCGCTCAAAAGGCCTCTTGGGCCAGTCCTCCATAGCGCTGCCTGTTTGGGCACTTAGAGGGCTCCCTTGCCTGGGATCTTTCTCTGTTGTTTGGTGTGTCAGGCACATAGAGAGGCCTCTCCTGGCTAGAGTCCTACTCTGTAGATCAGCACAGTCAGGCTCTTAACGGGGCACCCTGGGTGGGGTCCTACTCTGTAGTTCAGTGCATCAGGCATTTGATGGGCCAGCTTCTCTATTGTTCAGTTGCCAATGCTGGCCGAGTTCTGCACGGTTCTATATATTCTTTTCCACTGGTCAGGTACTGCTCTCTGCTCTCAGCTGCTGTTATACATGCACTTCTGTGTCTGAAGGTGTATTCCTGATGTATCCATGGAGAGAGATGTACTCCACATCCACCTACTCTTCCTGAATCTTGTTCTCTCCCACAAACTTTTACTTTACTGGAGCATAGTTCTTAGGAGGATTTGATCTACAAGTAGAATAAGAGGCGAAAGAGTGAATGAGCTTAGTATGTTTGCACATGTGTATAATATTTATGGGGCTTCCCAGGTGGTTCAGTGTTAAAGAATCTGCCTGCCAATGCAGAAGACATAAGAGATGCGAGTTCAGTCCTTGGGTTGGGAAGATCACCTGGAGGAGAAAATGGCATCCCATTCAAGTATTCTTGCCTGGGAAATCCCATGGCTAGAGGAATCTAAGGAGCTACAGTCCATGGGGTTGCAATGAGTCAAACACAGCTAAGCGTCTGAGCACATGATACTCATACAGATTCTATCAATGCCTCGTGTTCAACCTAGATTTACTATGTGAAGGATCCTGCCCCCTTATGTTAAAATCACACCACAGCAAAGCCTAAATCAGGGGGCTTGCTACTGTTATGTAACCTGACAGACTTCTCTCTTGGATCAAAACTATTCAAAGAATATTGATGTCCTCCTGAGATCACATACAGAGGTGGTATAAGAATACAGTATGTTTCAGCATGTTTTTCCAAGTCTCTTGAGGAAAGAGGATTGATTCCTACATAATTTGTAATTTTAAAAAAAAGAGTGCTCAGCTCATCAGGAAAAACTACATTTGGGTTTTTTCTTTGCTCTTAACCAGATGTTGAGAAGTTTAATCACTCCCCAGTTTATAAACTTAATGGAGAAATTGAACAAATCAGGACAATGTCTGTTCTTCATAACTGAGTTGAATGGAAAATACATGTGGATTCATGTTGGCTGCTGTATATTCATTTCAGTTCGGTTCAGTCACTCAGTCATGTCCAACTCTTTGCAACCCCATAAATCAGAGCATGCCAGGCCTCCCTGTCCATCACCAACTCCCGGAGTTTACTCAAACTCACGTCCATCAAGTTGGTGATGCCATCCAGCCGTCTCATCCTGTCATCCCCTTCTCCTCCCTGCCCCCAATCCCTCCCAGCATCAGAGTCTTTTCCAGTGAGTCAACTCTTCACATGAGGTGGCCAAAGTATTGGAGTTTCAGCCTCAGCATCAGTCCTTCCAATGAAAACCCAGGACTGATCTTCTTTAGGATGGATTGGTTGGATCTCCTTGCAGTCCAAGGGACTCTCAAGAGTCTTCTCCAGCATCACAGTTCAAAAGCATCAATTCTTTAGCACTCAGCTTTCTTCACAGTCCAACTCTCACATCCATACATGACCACTGGAAAAACCATAGCCTTGACTAGACGGACCTTTGTTGGCAAAGTAATGTCTCTGCTTTTTAATATGCCGTATATTGGTTACTACCAATTACATCTTGAGAGGAGGCAAAGATACTGAGATACAGGTGGATACAATGTTAAATAGACACACAAGTTGAATAGTTTACCAAAGGCCTGGTTTATTTTAACTTGGAGATAGTTTAGATCACTATACATGTGATTATCTACAACTTCACAGGATCAAATAATGATTATAATAACATATAAAACTATATTCATAATAAATATAATTAAATCATAACAATAAAAGCAACAGATACCAAAAATCAAAATTCTCGAACTTATTGTCTATTGGCTTTGGAGCTAAGATTTTTTGTTTTATAGCATCTCCTGAATCAAGAATATGATCTGTTGCATTAATTTTCTTTTCCATCTCTCCCAAATTATCATGGATTTATGATGACTTTAGACTGGTAGGTAGGAAAGGAAGTAACATCTGAGCACCTTCTAGATACTGTACACTGGTGGATGTTTTCAGGTACATCTTTTCTTTTTGCATATAAAACCCTGATAAGAGAGGGACTGCTGTCCTTGTTTTTACACAGAGGAAATGGAGACTCAGCAGTTCAGTGATTTAACCAGTTAACCAGCTAATGATTGAAAGAGCTGGGATCTGAGCTAAAGACTAGGAGGATGGGTAAAGGTGTAATCCTGTGAATTTTAGCTGTTGCAAATGTTGACTCAACATGCAGTACTCATTCAATAAGAAAAGTTTCAAAGCAACTGGCACATTAAAGCTCAAAAATGCAACACACCTCTCCCAGGTACATATATGTGAGTAAAATTTCCCCAGCTAACCAGAGGTATTTAGTTAAGCTAGGAGAAGGAAGTGGTTGCCACAGTGGTCTCTCACTGACTGTGGCTGGAGTTGATCCCTAGTGCTGACGTTGGGATGCTGAATTCTTTAGATGCGAGTTAGAAAGGGACTTGGACTTCACCAGCCATGAGGACACGGTGAAACCCAGGACTGTCACAGCAGGTGAGGACACTGAATATTGTGAGACATCTCAGGGTTAAGTGTGCTTATAGTCAGCAGCCCACGTTCCACCTCTCTCCCCAGCCTTCAGGTACCCTAGTTCCAAACACCTCGTAGTATCCTGGTCGAAATAGACACCTCTGCCCACGGCAAGGAATGCAACGCAGAGCTAAAGATGGAAATGACCCGGGAAAGGAGACATAAAGACGGTGCCTCCAGCATTCACCACAGCTGCTCTCTGGGAAGGTCAGCGGGGTTTCTGGCTACAGTCTTTTGAATTTCACTTTAAAATGCAGCTCAGATAAGTGACAATTGATACCTTTTTGTCACTGGACAAGATGACACTGTTGCAGGACATGAACCGGGTTATCTGACGGTTGTGATGGAAAAGGAAATGTGTTCTCCTGCTGACAGGAGGAAAGCTGCTACCAATTCTGCAGAGATTAGAGACAGCGAGAGCTTTCTTTTTCCCCTGAGCATGGAGGGAGGAGATGCAGGCAGAAGTGATAGGCCAGCCTTCAAATTTAGGAATCCTTGGCCCTTGCCAGAGTCATTTTGCCATTCTTTCCTTTCCTGTTTCCTCCCTGTGGAGGGGGAGAGAGTGGTCCCCCATCTCAGCTGATACCTCTGAGCAGCTATTGCATCTCGCTCAGCCAGGGAGGAAGCACAGCTCAAGCCACAGCTGCAGTCTCAGTGCATCCTTCACAGCAGCTTTGCACTCAAAGCTGAAAGGGACCAAGACTGGGTCAGCTGCATTCAGGATCAGGGGGAGCAAGAGGGGGTCAGTATTCCCCCTAAATATTGCTGTTTCTAGAAGGAATTTCTGCTGTGTTTAGGTTTTAACCTAGTAAACCCAGGAAAACTGACTTCAATACCCTTAGGTTCTAGGTTAAAAAGAAAGAAGGTTGATACAGGAAGGCGTTCCTCCAAAAGACCAACCGTTCCGAACCTATCCTAGAATGGATGCTTTTTAAAAATATTTATTTGGCTGCATCAGGTTCCAGCTGCAGCACACGGGCTCTCTAGTGTGTGGGCTCAGTCACTCCATGGAATAAGGGATCCCAGTTCCCTGACTGGGGATTAGATCTGAGTCCCCTGCATTGCAAGCCGTACTCCCAGCCACTGGACCCACCAGGGAAGTCCCAAGGCTGGATGCTTAAGTCATGACCCAATTCAAACATTTATTTTCTCTCTTTTGGGGGTCATGGGTGGGAGCAGTCTGGAGGCAGTCTGATGAAGCCTATGAACCCCATCTCATAATAATGCTGTCAATCCCATAAAAAATAGGAGACCAATTATACTGAGAGTCAGTTCTAAGATTCTCTGGTTTAGAATACAGTTGTGGTCTAACTGGTTCAGAAATAAATTTTGTCTCTCTGGTAAGATTTTAAGTCATTTTAGGGCAACACCTATCCTTTTTATTTTTTCTAAAACTCCCCTTTCTGGAGTCCCTCCACAAGTCTCCCCGTGTGTGTACTATAACACTTAGCACAGTTTGGGAGTTTGTTTATTTAATTTAAATAAGTTTGTTTAATTTGTTATTTTTCCCATATCATTTTTTTAAGTTGATATGTTGTGTTTTCATTTTTAATCAGTTCAAGAATTTTTTTATTTTATTTTTTATTTTTTTCTCTCATGGCATGTGAGATCTTAATTGCCTGACCAGGGATCAAACCCATGCCTCCTGCAGTGGAAACATGGAGTCTCAATCACTGGACCACCAGGGAAGTCCCCTGGGGTTTGTTAAAGGTATGTTTCTCTTTCATGGATTATAAACACATAGATAAAAAAATGTAGCTTAAAATATATAAATTTTTTATTACTCACAACTCAACCTCTGCAGATGGGGAAACTAAAATTCCACCTCCTTAATTACATTACCAAATATGAATAAATACATCAGCATGCTTTTATCATTGAGAAATCTACACTAAGGAATGAAGTTACTCCTGGTTACCTGTTAAGATTTTCAGTGCATCCTTTCTGAGCTCACTGTATTTGTCCTGAGCTCTTCTGTTGAATGATCTGAGGTTACACAGTGCTCAGACTCAAAAGAGGTCACACACTGAAATGGTGGGAGGCTCATTGGTGGGTTCACTGATTACCACTCACCCTGGCAGATGTCACAGTAAGGAGTTCATTGACAAGCTCATAGATGCTAATTGATCTTTTGTTTTTTGTTTGTTTTTCCCATATTAAGTTTTTTTAATTGAGGTGAAATTCATATAACAAAACAAAATTCATCATTTTAAAGTCTGTAATTCGGGGGACTTCCTGGTGCTCCAGTAAGACCTTGCCTTCTAATGCAGGAAGTACAGGTTCAATCCCTAGTTGAGGAACTAAGGTCCCACATGCCTCCTGGCCAAAAAACTAAAACGTAAAGAGAAGCAATATTGTAACAAATTCAATAAAGACGTTAAAAAAATAGTCCACATCAAAAAAATATTAAAAAAATTAAGTCCACTATTCAGTAGCATTTAATACTTTCACAATACAACCACCACCTCTTACTAGTTTAAAAGCATTTTTACCACCCCAGAAAAAAACTCTGATTAAACAATCATTCCAAATTCTCTCCTTTACCCAGCCCCGGCGGCAACCACCAGTCTGCTTCCTGTCTCTATGAATTTGCCTATTCTGGATATTTCATATAAAAGGAATATAAGTCTTTTGTGTCTGACTTCTTTTACTTAGCATAAAGCTTTCCCTGTTCATTTAGGTTATAGCATGTATCAGTACTTCATTCCTTTTTATGGCTGAATAATATTCTATTGTGTCATCGTTGTTTTTAGTTGCTAAGTCATGTCAAACTCTTGGCAGCCCTACAGACTATAACTTACCACACTCCTCTGTCCATAAGATTTCCAGTCAAGAATACTAGAGTGGATAGCCATTCCCTTCTCCAGGGGATCTTTCTGACCCAGGAATTGAATCTGCATCTGCTGCATTCCAGGCAGAGTCTTTATTGCTGAACACCAGGGAAGCCCATACTATTGTGCAGACACAAAGTATTTGGTTTATCCCTTCACCCACTGATGACATTTGTGTTATTTCCACCTACTGGTCACTGTGCATAGTGCCGCTATGAGCCTACTCCAGTGTTCGTGCCTGGAGAATCCCAGGGACAGGGGAGCCTGGTGGGCTGCCGTCTACAGGGTCGCACAGAGTCGGACACGACTAAAGCGACTTAGCAGCAGCAGCAGCTGCTATGAACCTTAATGTCTATGGAGGGACTAGCCAGCCCTCATGGTTTCTGCTTGACTAACATATACTAACTGATCTTCTGAAGGCATTCAGCAACTTTCTGACTTGGGAAGTCCAGTTTTATCTTCTGCTGAGGGGTTCACCTGGTGAAAAACTGCAGCAATTGTTTGTTAGATAAGAAGGCATTCAAATTATATATTTAGCTTGGAAAAAGCAAGGGCTTGTAGAGTAGCTCCTAGATACCAAGATTTCTTCTAGGTACTTTGTGTTGTCTTATGTAATCTTCATCTCAAGCCTGAGAATACAGGAAGTCCGCTACACATGAATGACTTCTGTTCTGAGAGTGAGTTTGTTATGTCTAATTTGTTCATAAGTCCAACTAAGTTTAGCCTAGGTACCCAACTAACACAGTTGGCTATATCTTACTGTAATAGGTTTGCACTACCTTTCGCACAAATAATACATAAAAAACAAAGAAACACACACAAAAATGTTTAATCTTATAGTACAGCACCTTGAAAAGTACAGTAGTATAGTACAACAGCTGGCATTCAGGGGCTGGAATCAAGTGAACAGGCAAGAAGAATTACAACTGGAGGAGGGAAAGGAGGTGGGAGATGGTAGAGCTGAAAGATCATCAGCAATAGGAGATGGAAGGCAAGCTGCAATCTCTCTCACACCTTATGTAAGTGAACACACAAATGCACATTCACAACTTGAAGGTTCATAGGTAGAAGACTTACTGTAGTACCTCCATTTTCCAGGAGAAAAAGTGATACTCAAAGATCAGATTGCTGTTGCTATAGGCGAGAACAAAATCATTGTCTCTCTACCCTTGAGTTTCTTGGCTGAGACCCCTATAAAATAGAGGAAGCTCTGAGCAACTCATTAAATACCATCTTCAACTAAAAACAAAAGTAAAAAGGTGTGTGGGTGTGTTGGGGGAGGGGTGGGTGTGTGTTGGAGGGCAGAGGGGGTAGTTATGGGAGCTTAGCAGAAAACAGTGGTAAAGAAGGGTAAGATTTGTTACGCTGATTAAAGTCTGCCCTCTCCATTTTAAGATCCTCTTGTGATCTAGCCACCCTTCTCTTCCTGTACAGAGAGGGCAATCCCTTTACAAGGAGAGAGTCTGTTTATAAATGTAAATCTCTCTTACAAAAGACTAACTTTTATTTTCAGAGTTTCTCCTATGACTGCTGTTTCCCAGAATAATCAGCTCAAAATAATCCTTATGCCAAAAGGCATCTTTGGGGGTGTCATATTCTGTTACCCTTCATTCTAAACCCAAATCTGCCTAAATCCATGGCCCACACAGTTCCCTCATGTCCTGCAGACAACAAGGAGACAGATGCGTCAGACCAAGGGTAGGAGGCTTACGTGAGAGAGTTGCTGATGGGCTGTAGCCAGTACACAGCTCCCCTGTACTTAATGAGTGCTCAATTAATGTGCCAATTAATTTGGTCTGATTTATTTTACTTCTGTATTTAAGGGTATGAAACTGAAAGGAGCCCCACTGACAGAATTGAGAAAGGCTTTTAGAATGTCCAACTGAGCCTCAGGTTTTAGCCTGAATTTTAATAAGAAACCATTACCAGTGTTAAAAAAGAGACAACAGACAAAAATAGAGTCACTTCATTAAGACCACATCACCAAACCGAAGCTTAATCCCTAACCCAGTTGCAGCGTCCGTCTCCCTCAGGAACGCAGTCTTTTTTGAATTTTATTTATTTATTTATTTTTGGCTGCGCTAGATCTTTGTTGCTGCATGTAGGCTTTCTCTAGTTATGGTTCACAGGCTTCTCACTGCAGGGTCTTCTCTTGTTGAATACAAGGGCTCCAGGGTGCATGGGTTTCCACAGTTGCAGCATGCAGGCTCAGTAGCTGTGACACACAGACTTAGTTGCCCCCATGACATGTGGACTGGGGATCAAACCCATGTCCCTTGCATTGGCAGGCAGAGTCTTAACACCACTGGACCACCAAGAAAGTCCAGAAATGCAGTCTTAACCAGTCAGTTTGGAATTTTCTGGTCAGCACCAATGAAGTCATCTGTCACATCCCCCAAAGGAAGGGGAGGTAGTCCACTCTCTGCCTATTAAAACCTTCCATCTTTATACCTCCTGGGAGCTCCTCTCCACTTGCTAGGCGGGATGCTGCACAACTCATACATCATTTAATAAAGCCAACTGTATCTTTAAAATTTACTCGATTGAATTTTTGTCATTTAACATTAATCATTTATAGAGAGTGACATTATTTAAAGGTTAATGTGGGAGCTGCCTGAATGGAATGAGAAGGATGATATTAGACGCAGAGGTAACAGTTAGGATAATAGTTTGGCTTCCAAAATTCTGTGAAAAAGAATTTTGTGTATATATGCAAAATTACATTTTTCTGGAGGAAAAAGATACATAAATTCCAGTGAAACCTCAGAGAAGTACACACAATAATGTGTGTGTATGTGTGTGTGGGTGTGTATTTTTATTGAGAGAGGACAGGGCAGTTATGGGGGCTTAGCAGAGATGGCAAAGGACTTCCCTGGTGGTCCAGTGGTTAGGATTCCACTATTCCACTGCAGGGGGTTCATGTTTGATCCCTGGTCAGGGAACTAAGATCCCGCATGCTACACAACACAGCCAAAAAGAAAAGATGGCAAACAAAAACCATAAAAGTTGAGACTGGGTGGACAGCAGCAGAAATATAAAGAAGGGGAACCAATGCAAATGTTTTGAGGATAAATTAACAAGATTTAGTGAATGTTTATAAACAATAAAAGAAAGGAATGAGTCAAAGATAATAAAAGATTTCAAATGTGATGGTCATGTAGTGTTATCAGAAGTGGGGAAGACGGGAACCCATTGAATTTGTGATGACAAAGAAATATTATGAGGAAACCTCTTATAGTCATCTGTTTAGAGACGTTTCTGAGGAGTCTTGAAAACAAGATGCTTTCTGCTGCTGCTGCTGCCAAGTCGCTTCGGTCATGTCTGACTCTGTGTGACCTCATAGACGGCAGCCCACCAGGCTCCCCCGTCCCTGGGATTCTCCAGCCAAGAACACTGGAGTGGGTTGCCATTTCCTTCTCCAATGCATGAACGTGAAAAGTGAAAGTGAAGTCGCTCAGTCGTGTCCGACTCTTCGCGACCCCATGGACGGCAGCCTACCAGGCTCCCCTGTCCATGGGATTTTCCAGGCAATAGTACTGGAGTGGGGTGCCATTGCATTCTCTGAGATGCCTTCTAGGTAGGAAGAATCCAAGAGAGTGGGGGATCCCAAGAGCCAAGTGAGATTAGGGTGAAAGAAGTGATCAATAAGCAGATGCACTTGAGAGATCAAGGGCATTGCACATCACCAAAATACTCTGTTAGTGACTCAAAGCCGAGTTCGTTTGGGAGCAGGAACTCTACTTAATCCAGAGGGGTGGGGCCATGTTAGAATCTGTATGAGATTCAGGGTTTGGTTTAAGGTGGGTCTTTCCATGCTGTGTCTTGTTAGGACTAGGTAGGAATCATGCTACCATAGTTTAGGACTGGTGGACACTGAAAAGTGAGGGTTTTGAAGAGACTTGTAGACTTAATGCTATCAGCTATCTATTGAAAAATTCAACAGTTCATTTAAATGGGTTTTTCCACAAAATTCTTGCAATGATAATGAAAGTTTTTGCAACTTTCTTCTTATTTGGCAAGAGTTTCTACAATAGTTAACACATTAGTAAACACAATAGTAAACACATTAATGAAGACAAATAAGGTTATGTTAGTGGGGACAGATGTATAGTAGTCAAGGTCATGTATACAAACTGAGTGGTATAGACAGTTTCAAGTCTCAGCGGTAAGACTTTCCAGCAAATCTAATTAGTAGAAAACTGTTAATGAGCTTTGAAGTTGCAGAGATTTGAATTGCTCCAGAATTCAAATTCCTTGTCTTCCATCACAGCTCCCCATTCCCTTAGGTCCAACCCAGTGTAGTCCAGCTTGGTCCTGTAGCCACTAAAGTGCTCTATACTCTTAAGATAAAACCTAGACAGAATGTTGCTACCAGACTGTTTTCAACTATTCGATCCTTGAGGTCCTAATTTGCATACTGTTTTGAACACATTTGCAGTACTAACTGCAAAACACCCCATTTGTGAATCAAAAGAACAGAATTTTCTTGCAGTCTGCTGCAATTCTTCTCAAACCAAACATTCAGCAGCATACACAAAAAAGTAGTATAGAGAATTTTAAAGGATCTCAGGGAATAGGAAAAAGGCACCATTGTCTTGCTATATTGAGAATACTTACATGTCTCTATAAAGTACAGAAGGAGGAAGGAAACTGACCCTTTCTCTTCTACCCTTGGCCTTTCATGCTCTCTCCATCTCTATGCTTTTGGCTACTATGGCAAGAAGCAGCCTTCACCCAGGCAATTGCCTGAAGATAGAATCAGGGGGCAAAGAACTCAATCCCTGAAACCACGAATCTCAGGAATCTCCATTCACCTCCAACATTATCCTATATCTGTATTTCCCCTAGCATAAAGCACAGAATGCACCTACCATGAAGTTAAGTGAATACATCATGTGATATATTTGCTGTGATAATTATGGCATTGTTATTTTTTCCTCAGAGGAATTTTTTTTCTTAGAGAATTTCTGTCTGCAGGACAAAAGCCTTGCCCTGTTAAAGCTTGTTGAGTTCATAAAGCCCTGAATGCTTTGTGTTTTGCAAACCTTCCCTGGTAGGGGGTCAGGGCCATACAGAGCTCCTATCTCCATGACAACTCCCAACTTTCTAATCTTAATCTTAGGGGTGTCTCAAATGGCTGTGTTAACGATATTGTTCTCTGCGTCAGTTTCTGCCTCAGATAGCTGTGATTGAAGAGAACTGCACCATGAGTCAGCTGAAAGGAATGCACCGAAGCCATGGCCTCTGCAGTTGGTTTGGATGCCTCTAATACACGCTCTTAGAGTGACATCTAGAGTTGACAAGGTAGAGATCAGTTGTTCCTAAAGATGGCACTGACTTTGTGTTCATACTCCGGATGACTGCAGTTAGGTCACTTTACGCATGTGATACGTGAATTGGAATCTACATCAGTGTGCAATAAATGTCACCTTTCCCCCCTCAATCCAATATAACCTGATGTGATCCACCATCCCATGAGGTTGTCAGAAACATTCTGTTTCAGTTTGCTTTTGAGCTGTGATGCTGGAAAATTCTCTTGAAAGTCCCTTGGACAGCAGGGACATCAAACTGGTCAATCTTAAAGGAAATAAATCCTGTATATTGATTGGAAGGACTGATGTTGAAACTGAAGCTCCTATACTTTGGCCATCTGATATGAAGAGACAACTCACTGGAAAAGACTCTGATGCTGGGAAAGATTGAAGGCAAAAGGAGAAAGGGGAGGCAGAAGATGAGATGCTTAGATAGCATCACGGACTCAATTGACATGAATCTGAGCAAACTCCAGGAGATAGTGAAGCACAGAGGAGCCTGGCAAGCTACAATCCATGGGGTCACAAAGAGTCAGACATGACTTAGCAAATGAACAACAATAACAAAATGAGTTTCCTCTCAACCTATTATTTGAGAATGCCTTATATGAGATCTTAAATAATACAAGACATTTAGGAAAGTGCCCCCACATTTTTCAGCCCAAACAAGTCACCTCTGCTTTGCTCATTGTCCAGGATATAGATAGACAAGTGTTTGAATTCCATCTTGGTCAACTCTGAAAGTTACTTAATCTCCCTAAATCTCAATTTTTTTTTTTCCATTGTGGAAGGAAACTCAAAATAGAATCAGTATTGCTAAGAGAACTTTCTAAAATGCAGCCAAGGGGCCATTGAGGATGGTGACTTCTGCACTATTCAGCCTTGCTGGAATCTGATTTTTGGACTGTTTATTGTTCTAATGAAAGCATCTAGGACATCTCCTAGAAACTCAAACCCTCACCCTAAAATAACTCGTGACAGCCTGTCTACTTATTGGACCCCTACCCTAAAACAACTCATGAGTTCTTAAGGACAGATATTTTCTCACTCATCTCAGAGTCAACCACAATTCTTCAGGGCAATGTTTAACAGCCTTGTGGCTTTTTGCCTTTATAAGCCCCTGTCTCTTTCTCTTCCCTGAAACACTCTTTCCTTGCCTCCAGAATTACAATTACACTTAATTTGTATTTATTTTTGGCCACACTGCGTCTTTGTTGCTTTGCATGGGCTTCCTCTAGTTGCGGTGAGTGGGGGTTGCTCTCTAGTTGTGGTGTGTTGGCTTCTCGTTGCAGGGACTTCTTTTGTTGTGGAGCAGGGGCTCTAGAGCTCTAAAGCCTAGTTGTGGTGCACAGGTTTAGTTGCTTCATGGCACGTGGAATCCTCCTGGACCATGGATCAAACCCATGTCCCCTGCATTATCAGACCACCTGGGAAGTGGAGAATTGCAATTCTTAAGACCACAAATAAGCTCTTGTCACTTTCTGTATCATTCTTTGGTTGACAACATAAAATCACTGCATCTATTCCTTGTTGAGGATTAAATGAGGTAGAGGGAAGGGAGGTCCATGCCTGACATAGACTAGATGTTCAAAGTCCTTTTATTTTCACATTTCCTTTAATAAAACCTCTGCCTCCAATTATGCTTGCCCTCATTTGTTCTTACTTGGTTCCCAGCATTCTACTGGGGGTTTGACAAACACTCTCTGCTTTGTCAAACTCCAGACAGTCCCCATTACTGAGCATGTCGTCAGAAGCCCAGTTTTCACAAGAATCTTGCTAACTTTATTCAGCCACAGTCCCTTGCCCTTGGCTCTCTAATCCCCCTCCACATCTAATCAGTTTCCTCAGCCTCCACCGTCTCCCTGGTGATATCTGATGACCCTGGCCTGCCTTCAGTAAGAATCCTGTTAGATCAGCTTAGCAAAGAATTCTACTCTCTTAGGAATTTTCTATCCACAGATCTCTCCCCTTACCCCCTCACAGTTTTATAAATCCCCACTCTTCCTTATTATATTCAAATCTGAGCCCAGTCTCTCTCCCCCATTGCAAAAATCCCACTGTGGCAATCTCTACACCACAATGATGACAATCCTAAATAAAGCCTGCCTTACTGTTTTCAGTCCAGTTCAGTCACTCAATCGTGTCCGACTCTTTACGACCCCATGGACTGCAGCATGCCAGGCTTCCCTGTCCGTCACCAACTCCCAGAGCTTACTCAAACTCATGTCCATCGAGTTGGTGATGCCATCCAGCCATCTCATCCTCTGTTGTCCCCTTCTCCTGCCACCTTCAATCTTTCCCAGCATCAGGGTCTTTTCCAGTGAGTCAGCTCTTCGCATCAGGTGGCCAAAGTATTGGAGTTTCAGCTTCAGCATCAGCCTTTCCAATGAATATTCAGGACTGATTTCCTTTAGGACTGACTGGTTGGATCTCCTTGCAGTCCAAGGGACTCTTAAGAGTCTTCTCCAACACCACAGTTCAAAAGTATCAATTCTTCAGCACTGAGCTTTCTTTATAGTCCAACTTTCACATCCATACATGACCACAGGAAAAACCGTAGGTTTGACTAGATGGATCTTTGTTGGCAAAGTAATGTCTCTGCTTTTGAATATGCTCTCTAGGTTGGTCATAGCTTTCCTTCCAAGGAGCAAGCTTCTTTTAATTTCATGGCTGCAGTCACCATCTGCAGTGATTTTGGAGCCCAAAAAATAAAGTCTGTCACTGTTTCCAGTCTTTCCCCATCTATTTCCCATGAAGTGATGGGACTGGATGCCATGATCTTAGTTTTCTGAATGTTGAGCTTTAAGCCAACTTTTTCACTCTCCTCTTTCACTTTCATCAAGAGGCTCTTCAGTTCTTCTTCACTTTCTGCCATAAGGGTGGTGTTATCTGCATATCAGAGGTTATTGATATTTCTCCTGGCAATCTTGATTCCAGCTTGTGCTTCATCCAGCCCAGCATTTCTCATGATGTACTCTGCATATAAGTTAAATAAGCAGGGTGACAATATACAGCTTTGACATACTCCTTTTCTGATTTGGAACAAGTCTGTTGTTCCATGTCTGGTTCTAACTGTTGCTTCTTGACCTACACACAGATTCTCAAGAGTCAGATCAGTTGGTCTAGTATTCCTATTTCTTTAAGAATTTTCCATAATTTGTTGTGATCCACACAGTCAAAGGCTTTGGCGTAGTCAATAAAGCAGACGTAGATGTTTTTCCGGAAACTCTCTTGCTTTTTCAATGATCCAGTGGATTTTGGCAATTTGATCTCTGGTTCCTCTGCTTTTTCTAAATCCAGCTTGAACATCTGGGAGTTCACAGTTCATGTACTGTTGAAGCCTGGCTTGGAGAATTTTGAGCATTACTTTGCTAGTGTGTGAGATGAGTGCAATTGTGCAGTAGTCTGAACATTCATTGCCATTGCCTTTCTTAGGGATTGGAATGAAAACTGACCTTTTTCGGTCCTTACTGTTTTAACAAGGGTCAAAATGATTTTTAACAGCAGCCAAGGGAGAAAAGTCACAGCGCATATTCCTGACACACAAAGACTTTAGCTTCAAAATATTCTCAACTCTATATCTAAAATTCTGCTGCATCATTTCTTTCCTGGAATCCTGAAACTTCACACATCTGTAGCAATCCTCATAAAAATGAGAATCCAAGAAAAACTGCCTTAAATCTGCAGGATACCTGGTGACTAGAGATGCCCTGGAGATAAAAATGACTCTGAAGCAAGAATCAATCTGTGACTATTTCTGCCTCCAGATGATGCAGTCAATATCAAAATGAAGCTTCCCTCATATAGAAAATGTGGGTCTTACACTGGGACAGACATTTCAATAAATCACAAATCCACCACCAGCGGGCACAAAGCAAATTGTTTAGAAAAAGGGCTTATTTATCTCCATCAAAGTTGGTTGCCTTCTTTCCTTTTCTGACCATCCAAACAAGTTCTCAGATATCACAGTTATTTTGCAAATGTGAGAAACAATGAAAATGGCAGATGAGTTGTATCAGAAAGGGAGCCATGTTGGATAAAGAATATGGAAAACTATTTCCACCTCATGTCACAATCTTCTCTCACATCTGACTCTTCCTGACTCTTTCCTCTATAAAGAAATTAATTCTTGGACAGAGAACTACAGAGATTTGGCCAGGGGATTAGTAGAAACCTGTCATACATTGACCACGGACCACCTGGATGCCCACTTTCATCAAATCAGTACCAATATATTTTAACTGTGTTATCTTGTTTGCTAATTGTTACATAGGGTGTTTCATTAATCTTAAAGAATCTGTTTGCTGAATCTCATAGCATCCATAATACCTATAGCAACACTAGAGACACACTGGGTACATATATTTTTGTTTGTTTGTTGTTTTGATTTTTAAATTTTTATTGGAGTATAGTTGCTTTTCAATATTGTATTAGTTTCTACTGTACAACAAAGTGAATCAGCTCTATGTATACATATATCTCCTCTTTTTTGATGTTTCCTTCCCATTCAGGTCACCACAGTGCGTTGAGTAGGTTCTCATCAGTTGTCTGTTTTATATGTAGTATCAATAGTGTATATGTGTCAATCCCAACCTCTCAATTCATCCTACTTCCTCATCCCCCTTGTCATCCACACATTTGTTCTCTTTGTCCGTGTCTCTATCTCTGCTTTGCAAATTGGCTCATCTGTACATTTTTCTAGATTCCACATATATGTGTTAATATACGATATTTGTTTTTCTCTTTCTGGCTTATATTACTCAATATGACAGTCTCTAGGTCCATGATTGATTAAGTCTCATGTTGGAGACATACACTGAAAGAGGAGCCATATACAACGCATCTGTTTGTTTGTTTGTTTGTTTTTAAGCCCTATGAAGGCAGGGCAGGAACACCAGTTTCTAGTTTGACTGTGGGGCCTTTCTGTTCCACAGATTTCAGCATAAAGCTGGGTATATAATAGCTTTTCAATAGATTCTCAGTTCATTGAACTTCTACCACAGGTAATATGAAAATGGGAATGACAATTCAGGATTGACACAGTTCTGAATTGCTCCATATTTTGAAAATTGGTCTGAGGAAAGAATTCAATTGCTGCAAAAATAATAATAATAAAAGAGAGAGAATGATATCTTCCTCCCTCTCTCCCACAAAAAAATATGCAGTATGTCAAATTTTCCACTGTGAACTCTGAAGAAAAGAACTGTAAAAAAAAAAAAATGATGTAAGTGAATTCTTTCAATAAACTTAACAGCCCCAGGAGAAAAATAAGTCACAGCTAATAGGCATACTATTTACAGGGAAGTTATGGCAATAAGAGAGCAGCATAATTAGAAAAGAAAAGCATCCCATTCAGCTCCTTAGTTAGCAACCTAAAACTGTTTCCAGTATGTTGAGGACCCAGGATTGTCACACTCTCTGCATGTTTCTTATTCCTCCTGATTCATTTACTCAGTGGTTAGTATGATATAAATTCAGTTGCTATAACAAAGACTTCACAATTTTAAAAAGTGGCTTGAGCAAAATTAAAGCTTCTGTTTTATGTAAAACACTAGGTGGGTGCTCCAGGGCAGATCCAGTGGCTCCACCCCAGGCGATTTCTATCATTTTCCTGTTGTCCTCAACTTGAGGCTTTTATTTCCTTTCCCAGTATGACTGTTCTGACTCCTGCTGCCCATTCCAACCAATGGAAACAGGGGGAGGAGGAAGCTGAAAATATGCCCCTCTCCTCTGAGGTCATGACACGGAGATTTCTCACATCAGTTCCTCCAAAACACAGTCAGCATTCTCATCTAATACCAAGAGAGCCTGAAAGGCAGACTGTGTTTTGGGCAGCTCTGCTCACACTTTAAAATTACAAGTTCTATTGTCAAAAGGGAGAAGGTGAGAAAGGATACTGGGGAACAGTCAGCAGTCTCTGCCATATTCCATCAATTGTTTAGCAATCTCTAAACTTTTTCTTGGTGACACAGAACAGTGGTTTTCAAACTTGCGTGAGGAGGTAAAACACTTGAAAATCATCACCCAAACGTGCACATGAGATGCTCCATATCAGTGTTTCAAAACTGTCTCCCATGGGACATTACTCCCACATGGTAGACAGGAAAAACGATCTGGTGTGGTGGTCAAATAATTTTGAGAAATGCTGTAACTTCATTCTTTCCTGGTGATATGTGGACACAGTCTCATTTTATAGATTCTGAAAAAACAGTTTAACTTTGTTCAATCCAGGATTCCCCTGACTTTCATTTGACAATGAGCCCAAAATCCCACAGAATTAGTGTGCTACAAAGTATATATATATATATATTGGAGGACAGACTTACTTTCATTCTCCAAACTGGGAGCAACTTTAGTAGGAGGAAACATGACTGTTAATTATAATAATTAAAAATCACAACCATAAGCTCTTAACAGGCCTTCAGACAAGGAATAATTAGATGTTTCTAGGTCTCTTGCTTTGTGTGTGTTACTTTTTCAGTTGTTTTATCCCATAAAGGTAGCAGCTTCAAAAGGTTTTAGTAAAAGAGAAAAGCTTGCAAAAACTCTGTTGATTGGTTAAATTCTTCCAAGAACTGGGAAAGCTCCCCAGCAATATGTGAATGAAACGTCCAAATTCATGTCACAAAATGGTCTATAGGAAAACAGCTTGAAAATCCATATGCTTTTAAGATACAATTTCTATTTCAAACATATGTAACCTATTTGGGAGCAATGACATACCCATAAAATACTGCAGGTTTGAAGATGTTTTCCTCTATGTGCCGGTACTTCATATTTGTGCCTATTTCCAACTGGCTCTTGCTTCTCAAAAATTTTTTTAAATGATAATAGCCCACTTTGCTAAGTCATTGTAGAAGTGTGAAACGCTCAGTCGTGTCCAGCTCTGCAATCCCATGTTCTGTAGCCTCTCAGGCTCCTCTGCGTATGGAATTTTCCAGGCAAGAGTACTAGAGCAGGTTTAAGTCACATGCTCCCCACTAAGAACTCCAAAGAGGCTCCATGGTTCGTGCACTATGACTTAGTCTTTCTTTTTCACCCTGTAACAGGCTGTAAGTAGCAATATTTTTCACAGGCAGATCACATGGGCCCTGGCACATTTCTGGTGTTGAAGTTCTGTTGGTAACTGTTCCCATTAGATGGCTCTATCACTGTAAAATGATTAATTTGAGTCAATATCTTCCATTTGTATAAAACAACTTGGAAGGTAACCTAGGTGGAGCGGATGACTCAAGTTCCAACCCCACTTTACCCTTTTTTTTTTTGTTGGCCATGCCCCACAGCATGTAGGATCTTAGTTCCCCAACCAGGCATCAAACCTGCACCCACTGCATTGAAAGTGTAGAGTCTTAACCACTGAACCACCAGGGAAGTCTCTGACTTTCTGAGTGACCCCATCCATGCTCATGGCTTCAACATTTGTCTACGCTAATCATGTCAAGTCTGTATCTCTAGCCCAAATCTCCCCCTGAGCATCAAATTTTGTTCAGATAGCAAACAAAATAGCACATATCAGTTCTATGTGAATTCTAAAAGAAGACACAAACTCCTTGATACTCCTCAATTTGGTGGTTGCCAGAGGTGGGACATGGTGGTTGAGTAAAACAGATGAAGGGGTCAAGAGGTAAAAGCTTCCAGTCTTAAGATAAATAAATCCTAGGGATGTACTGCACAGCATGTGACCATAGTTAGCAATACTGAACTGCATTTTTGAAAGAATGCTAAAAGAGTAGATCTTAAGTGCTCATCATGAGAAAAAAGATGTGGTGTGTAACTATTGTGATATATGTTTAACTAAACTTATTGTGGTGATCATTTTACAATATATAGATAGAGCAAATCATCATGTTGTACACCTAAAACTAATATGATTTTATATATGTCAATTATACCTCAGTGTTTAAAAATAAAGCCATGTAATTAAATATCCCAGAAAAGTTATCTCTGCGTAAAATCTTGGTTCCATAAGCAACAGGAGTGAATGCATCTCTTGATATTTTTATTTAAAAAAAGAATGGTACCATGATCCACCCCATTCCCCTGCCAATACAACTGAATGTCACCCAAGACCCTCTCCTGTCCATTAATAAGCACTGTTGATTCTTCCTACTAAACCTCTCAAACACACTCCTTATCCTGAAACTCTGCTTGGCACTGCCCAAGTTCAAGTACTCATCATCTCTTGCTTGAACTGTTACAATAGCTTCCCTTTTAATCTGTCTATAATCTTCAGTTTGTCTGATGTATCCTCTAACCTAGTTTACCCTTTCTAACACTTCAATTCCTTCTCTACTTTTTTTTTATTCTACATTACAATACTGTATTTGTTCTGCCATACATTGACATGAATCAGCCACAGGTGTCCACGATCTCCCAATGCCGAAGCCCCCTCCCACCTCCCACCCCATATCATCTCCCTGAATCATCCTGTGCACCAGCCCCATGCATCCTATTTCCTGTATTGAACATAGATTGGCGCTTCGTTCTTACAAGATAGTATACATGTTTCAATGCCATTCTCCCAAATCATCCCACCCTCTCCCTCTCCCTCAGAGTCCAAAAGTCCGTTCTATACCTCTGAGTCTCTTTTGTTGTCTCACATACAGGATCATCATTACTATCTTTCTAAATTCCATATATATGTGTCAGTATACCGTATTGGTGTTTTTCTTTCTGGCTTACTTCACTCTATAATTGGCTCCAATTTCATCCATCTCATTAGAACTGAGTCAAATTTATTCTTTTTAAGGGCTGAGTAGTACTCCATTGTGTATATGTACCACAACTCTCTTATCCATTCATCTGCTGATGGACATCTAGGTTGCTTCCATGTCCTGGCTATTATAAACAGTGCTGCAATGAACATTGGGGTACATGTGTCTCTTTCAGTTCTGGTTTCCTCAGTGTGTATGCCCAGCAGGGGGATTGCTGGATCATAAGGCAGTTCTATTTGCAATTTTTTAAGGAATCTCCACACTGTTTTCCATAGTGGCTGTACTAGTTTGCATTCCCACCAGCAGTGTAAGAGGGTTCCCTTTTCTCCACATCCTCTCCAGCATTTATTGCTTGCAGACTTTTGGATTGCAGCCATTCTGACTGGTGTGAAATGGTACCTCATTGTGGTCTTGATTTGCATTTCTCTGATAATGAGTGATGTTGAGCATCTTTTCATGTGTTTGTTAGCCATCCGTATGTCTTCTTTGGAGAAATGCCTATTTAGTTCTTTGGCCCATTTTTTTATTGGATCATTTATTTTTCTGGAGTTGAGCTGCATAAGTTGCTTATATATATATCTTTGAGATTAGTTGTTTGTCAGTTGTTTCATTTGCTATTGTTTTCTCCCATTCAGAAGGCTGTCTTTTCACCTTGCTTATAGTTTCCTTTGTTGTGCAGAAGCTTTTAATTTTAATTAGATCCCATTTGTTTATTTTTGCTTTTATTTCCAGTATACTGGGAGGTGGATCATAGAGGATCCTGCTGTGATTTATGTTGGAGAGTGTTTTGCCTATGTTTTCCTCTAGGAGTTTTATAGTTTCTGGTCTTACATTTAGATCTTTAATCCATTTTGAGTTTATTTTTGTGTATGGTGTTAGAAAGAGATCTAGTTTCATTCTTTTACAAGTGGTTGACCAGTTTTCCCAGCACCACCTGTTAAAGAGACTGTCTTTACTCCATTGTATATTCTTGCCTCCTTTGTCAAAGATAAGGTGTCCATAGGTGTGTGGGTTTATCTGAAACACAACTACACAGATCCTTCTCTACTTTTTAATAGCCTCTATCACCTATAAGCAGTGATTCTCAAATTTAGGAAGGATCTATCTTCTCATAAGTTAAAAAAAAATCCATGTATTAATTTCCTACTGCTTCCTATTTACAATAAACCAGGACATGGAAACAACCTAAATGTCCACTAGCAGATGAATGGATAAAGAAGATGTGGCCAATATATACTATGGAATACTG
Source organism: Nanger dama (assembly GCA_917880005.1). Lineage (NCBI taxonomy): Eukaryota > Metazoa > Chordata > Mammalia > Artiodactyla > Bovidae > Nanger > Nanger dama. The sequence goes on along the minus strand of CAKJTW010000078.1, from coordinate 2,418,638 downwards.
CTCACCCATAAAAAGGAATGAAATTGGGTCATCTGTGGTGATGTAGATGCGTTTAGAATCTGTCATAAAGAGTAAAGTAAGTCAGAAAGAGAAAAACAAATATCACATATTGATATATATATATTGGAGAAGGGGATGGCAACTCACTCCAGTATTCTCACCTGGAGAATTCCATTAACAGAGGAGCCTGGCAGGCTACAGTTCATGGGGTCACAAAGGGTCTAAAACAATTGAGCGACTATCACTCCTCACTCACAACACATATATATGGAATCTAGAAAAATGGTACAGATGAACCTATTTATAGGACAAGAATAGAGACATAGAGGTAGAGACACGGTGGGTGGGCAGGGAAGGGTGGGATGAACTGGGAGAGTAGTGTTGACACATAGACACTGCTGCCGCTCAGTCGCTCAGCTGTGTCCCACTCTTGGCAGCCCTTTGGACTCTAGCCTGCTCCTCCGTCTGTGGGATTTCCCCAAGCAAGAATACTAGAGTGGGTTGCCATGGCCTTTTCCAGAGGATTTTCCCCACCCGGAGATCAAACTCACATCTCCTGCATTGCAGGCGGGTTCTTTACCACTGAGCCACCAGAGAAGCCCTATATATATATTATATATATGTATATATAATATATATATATGTGTGTGTGTGTGTATATATATATATATATATATACTATTGTGTGTAAACCAGATAGCTAGTGGGAAGCTGCTGTACATCATAAGGAGCTCAGTTCTGTGCTCTGTGATGACCTAGAGGAGTGGGACGGGGGGAGGGTGATTCAAGGAGGGGATTTATGTATCCATGTAGCTGATTCACTCATTTGTACAGCAGAAACTGACACAACATTGCAAAGCGATTAAACTCCAATAATAATTTTAAAACTTCCTATTGCTACAAATGATCACAATTAAAATTACAAACTACTGCATACTTGAGGCTTGCTGCTGCTGCTGCTGCTAAGACACTAATGAATTAAGTTCTGGAGGCCCAAGTCTGAAATTGGGTTTCTCTGGGCGAAACTCAAGGTATCAACAGGACTCCTTTCTGGAGAGTCTGGGGGAAAATCCATTTCCTTGCCTTTTCCAGCTTCCAGAAGAGCCACATTTCTTGGCTTTTGGTCCCTTCTGTTTTCAAAGCCAGCAACAGCCAAATTGCTTGTGCTGCCTCACTCTGGCTCCACTGCTGTCCTCACATTTCCTTCTCTGAGCCTCTTGCTTGTCTCTTTCACTTGTAATCATCTCGTGCTTACACTAGACCCACCAGATAATCCAGGATAACCTCCCCATCTCAAGATCTTTAATGTCATCACGTCTGCAAAGTTCCTTTCGTCACATGTATTCATTTGCCAGGGCTGCAGCCACAGTATCACAGACTGGATGGCTTAAACCACGCCACCTCAAGTGTTTGCTTATTTTAAAGACTGAACAAGATAACTCATGATTTAGCAAGTGCCAAACTCAGGGTTCACTCAGATTAAAAATATTTAAATGAAAATATAAAACTAGAGTAATCTGCTCTGACTCCCTACTTTATTTGTGGTTTAAGCTGTTCTTTGGGTGTTTTCCTAACCATTAACACAAGCATGGGGTGGATACAAAAGAGAAAGAGGAGAACTCTGAATCTAAAAAAAAAAAAAAATCTGAAAGAGAAAGTGTAGGTTTTCTTTAATCAATTTTGATCTAAGAAAGTGAAATGCAACATAAAGAATATGAAAAAATAAGCATGACTTTTGGGATGATGAAACTGTTCTGTATCTTGATTGTAGTGGTGCTTCCTTGGGATGTAATATCTATCAAAATTCATCAGGTTGGGACTTCCCTGGTGGTCCAATGGATAAGAATCCACCCCCGATTTTGGCCAACCCATGCAAACTTTACTTTGGACAATGATCATTTCAGAGTCATTTTATTTGTCCTTGCCATTGTTGTTGTTCAGTTGTTCAGTCATGTCCAACTCTTTGCAACTCCATGGACTGCAACATGCCAGGCTTCGCTGTCTTTCACTATCTCCCAGAGTTTTCTCAAATTCATGTCTGTTGAGTTGGTGAGGCTATATAACCATCTCCTCCTCTGCCACTCCTTCTTATTTTGCCTTCAATTTTTCCCAGCATCAGGATCTTTTCCAATGAGTTATTTATTTATTTACTTACTTATTTGTGTGTGCTGGGTCTTATTTGCACCATGAGTACTCTTGGTTGAGGCATGTGGGATCTAGTTCCCTGCCCAGGAATCGAACCTGGGCTTCCTGCATTGGGAACCCAGAGTCTTAGCCACTGTGCCACCAGGGAAGTCTCCCAGTGAGTCATTTTAACTCCTCCCCCAAATAAAGGGTGATGCCTGGAATACTCAGGAGATTTTAGTAAAGAGAAGGTCCCAGAGCATGTACTTTTCTGAGGCTGAACAAAACTAGCTGGAGACTTTTACCCCATCATCCTCACATAGGTCCCATTAGAGGGATGCACCACTGGCCCAGGAACCACTGCAGTATTCTCATTAACTTGGGACCAGCCTTCTGCCCCACCAGCACTTTCGCCAGAGCAGGGAGCATGTCTTCCAAGTGCAGGGACCAAGAATGGAGAATCTCCAGTACAGATAAGAGTCTGGTGATGGAATGAAGCAAATGGCTACATTAGCAGGAATTTAGGTTTAAGTGGCCAAAGCCAGAGTGATCCGCAATAGCCTCTAACATTTTGTTCCTATACTTTAGATTTTCCCAGAACAGGGGACATATTTTTTTCCCTCTCAAGTTCATAGATACTGCCCAGAAACTCTTGACCTTCCCCAAATCTTTGGTCAACAGTTGCAATCAGTGCACAGTAATTGCAAACCACAAATAAGATGCAGTCCAAAGTTGGGCAACAAGGTCAGAAAAGGTCAATTTTAGAGGAATAATAGGAATTCATACAAAGTGTGTAAAGATTTCCAGTGTATCAACCCCATTAAATTATATTTTGCAGATGTGACTAGAGAAAATAGCATATCTCCCACAGATCTTCAGAATACCAAGAATGCCTGCCCCAAATCTGGTCAAGAAGAGACAGATAAGATGCATTATGGGTAGGGACTTGCTTAGAGGTCCAGTGGTTAGAACTCCCGACTCAGGGGACTGAGGTTCGATCCCTGATCAAGGAACTAGATTCCCCATGCCACAACTAAAGATCTCACATGCCACAACTAAGACCCAGAGCAGCCAAATAAATATTATAAATAGAAATAAATATTTTTTAAAAATACATGGTGAGTAATGACTGGGAGAGGGCACAAGGGCAACTTATGGGGTGCTGGTAACATTCTGCTTTTTGATCTGGGTGTTAGTCATCAGATGTGTTCCATTTATGAAAAGTCACTGAGCAATGCATTATGATTGTGTCCTTTTTAGTATCTCAAAATAAATTTTAGAAAGAACTAGGGAGATATGCCCTTATAAATTTAGCTACCATCCAGTGTCTAAATATTTTGAAGTAGTCCTTCAAAGGTAGAATGGCTCAGATGGTAAAGAATCTGCCTACAATGCAGGAGACCTAGGTTCAATCCTTGAGTTGGGAAGACCCCTGGGGAAGGGAATGGCTACCCATTCCAGTACTCTTGTCTGGAGAAGTCCATGGTCAGAGGAGCCTGGCAGGCTACAGTCCATGGAGTCGCAAAGAGTTGGACACAACTGAACAACTAACACTTCAAAGGCAGACATCCTTGGTCATTGGTAGGGAATACAGACATATAATGATTTGGTAGAAGGCAAGTTTTAAAGTTTATCCAGATCTTTGTAGGAGAAAAACAGACTGACAAATGGAGTAGTCTGGTTAGAGTGGTGTCTGTTCCTATAAGCAAGGAGGATTCTCTTGGATTCCTCACAAGCTAGGTGCTCATCTGCTTTGTTTGGTCAGGGATGCTGTGCGCCCCCTGCTGGCCTCGAGCAGGGTCTGTTTCTCAGGCACTCAGCACTGAGAGGTTGTCCAAAGGGTTAGATATAAGACATTTATGCCCTGGCAGCACAAAGCCACGGTTGTTTACGCAAAAACCCTCTGGGCCAGATATACTTTGGAAAACAGATATATTCAAATATTAGAAAGGAAACAGAGCAAATTCTCTATATTCAGTCTGTAAACACCTCTTCCAGCAAGCCTGGGACAACACCATGTAGCTAAATAATTCCCCCAAATTATTATTATTGTTTGTATAACACAATATATTAACAGTATATGCTGTATAAATGCAACATATCAATTATTAACAAATAAATATTGTTATCATTTGCACACATTTTGCAGTGCAGATCATGAATATTCACAGGAAGGATGATTCAAGACTTTAAATAACCTCACATCAGTTCATGGAAGTTTTATTCCAAAGCAAGTACAAAAACTGGTTCTGAAAGATTTGGGACAATAGGTTACAGATGAAGTAGGCTGAAACCATTTATACTCACCATTTTTAATCAGTAAGTTAATATTCTGGGTTTATAAATTTCTCATAATTGTTTTTACCATGAATAATTTCTTAGAGTGAAATACTCTTTCATATCCAACTGTAGGTAAATTGATAAAAATGCAATAGCTAGAACCAGCAAACCCAAGAAAAATGCTGGACCGGGGGCCTCTCTAGTTGTGTGTCCATCCTGGAAGTAGATGACAATGGCCTGCCAGAACTTTCTCTGCAGCCTAGTGCAAGGCAACATTCATTTTGGACAACATGCCATGATCTAAGACTTTTCCTTTTACCTCTTTCTGAAAAATCACCCAAGAGACTTCAATGGCCAAGTAAATATTTGTCAACAGGAAAAGTCATTCAACTCAATAAATTTAACAAGTATGGCTACTAGGACTGTATTATTTTAAGATACACAATTTTGATACTCAAGATGTGATCAGGTACCTTAACAAGGAGTCAATCTCAATTTTCCTGAAACCTGCAAATCTAAAACTGGGAGAATTGTCTGCCCTTTTGTTCGGGGAGTTTTGAGGAATTTTGGTTAAGAAGTAAAGTCCGTTTTCTGCCCAGGGATGGAGAGTTTCGCAGACATGGAACCCTACTGCCCTACTTTTATGTGCACAGAATTGCATTTCTGCAGATTTTTATCCAGCTGGATGGAAGAAGGCCCTGAAATACTAAGAAGTTGTTTCTCTCTCTTTAGGCCATAGAGAAAAAACAACCCTAAAGAGGTGGGCACGGTCAAAGCAACTCCACTGGGGAGGGTAGGCTCATCACAGCACATGGGGCCAGGCCAAGGGCTAAAGAAAAGAAGAGAAAAAAGGGAAAGCACCTAAGGAGAGGCATGGCCAGAGAACTCTGTCATCAGTGATGTCCATTTAAGGTTTAATTTGGCTTTGATCTTTTCAGCTCTGTAGTTTCCTTTAACTTCCTTTTTATTTTGCAAGGTATGGTTAAACATTTTGGACGAGAGCACTGAATCTGCAAAAAGAATAAATACAACCAAACAAGAAAGCGCTAAAAGAATCTTAAAAAGAATTGTGTCCAGCTCTTTGCAATTCCATGGACTGTGGCCTGCCAGGGCCCTCTGTCCATGGGATTGTCCAGGCAAAAATACTAGAGTGGATTGTTGTTCCCTACTCCAGGGCATCTTCCCGACCCAGGGATCAATGTATCTCTTACATCTCCTGCACTAGCAAGCAAGTACCACCTGGGAAGCCTAAAAGAGTAAATGTATATGTAAAATTGATTCACTTCACTGTGTACCTGAAACTAACACAACATTGTAAATCAACTAGAGTCTAATACAAATTTAAAAAGAAAGTACTGAGATTGAGGTGAGAGAGGGTCAGATCACTGCAGTACAGTCCATCCTATTTATTGACTAGAGCAGGCAGCTGACAGTTTTCAGGGATACTAAAGAGAAGGATAGAGTTCTGTTTAAAAAATAATCAATGGATAATGACTTGGCACTTACAACAATGTAGGCAACAGCATTTTAACTGAAAGAATCCTGAGCATCACAGAATGAGAGGTTTAACTTCTGCCTCCCAGACACAAGACCAGGCAATGTGACTCTCACAGGGAGGGTCAAACTGCATGACCCCAACACTGATGTTAAATATTGCCTTCATCACCTAGTGGGTCTGTAATTTACAAGAGTCCTTGAAAACTCTCTGAGCCTGTTTCCCTATTTAATATATGTGCATGTCTGTGTACTCACTCCTGACTCTTTTGTGACCCCATAAACTATAACCTACCAGGTTCCCCTGTCCATGGGATTTCCTAGGCAAGAATAGTGGCATGACTGCCATTCCCTTCTCCAGGGGATCTTCCAAATGCCAGGATCAACCTACATCTCCTACATTGGCAGGCAGATTTTTTACCACCTGGGAAGGCCTCATCAAATATATATAAATTTACTCATTCCTGCCTCCTGGGGTTCCTACAGAGACTAAATAAGATTGCTTATGTAATTTTTATGCAATTCCTAATAAATTATTATTATTGTAAGTATAACACAATATATTAACAGTATCTGTTGTTATTATTTAGTTGCTAAGTCGTTTCCAACGTTTTGCAACCCCATGGACTATAACCCACCAGGCTCATCTGTCCATGGGATTTCCCAGGCAAGAATACTGGAGTGGGTTGCCATTTCCTTCTCCAGGGGATCTTCTCGACCCAGGACGGAAACCATGTCTCCTGCATTACAGGTGGACTCTTTATCACTGAGCCACTAAGGAAGTCCCAACCTACTAATAAATCACTATTACTATCATTTACACACTTATTAAGGCTTATGAGCTTTTCCTTAGTAACAGAAGATTTTGAATTGGCATATTCTTTAGAGTCTATTACATATAAATCCATTCATGAATGATATCATTGCATACAATGACAGAGTAGGTATTTTAAATAATCCTGGGATTTCCTTCTTGGTTGCCCAATGGTTGAGACTTCGAGTTTCAATGCAAGGGGTGCAAGGTTCAATTCCTGATTGGGGAGCTAAGATCCCACATGCCTGGCAGCCAAAAAACCAAAACATAAAACAGAAACAATATTGTAACAAATTCAATAATGACTTTAAAAAGGGTCCACATTAAAAAAATCTTTAAAAAATAAAATAATCCTATTGTCCTCACAAAGCCTCAAGAAAAAGAACATTTCAAAAACCCTCAGAGTAACAAAAACATTCAAATCTGAAGCGCCAAATGTTGGTGGCTGTGGGCTTTGTAGAGAATCCTTAATACTGACTTTGACAGGGAAATGAGGAACATCACACTGGGAAGCTGTTCAGCTGCATGACCCAGCCTTTCCACCATAAAGAAGGCTGAGCGCCAAAGAACTGATGCTTTTGAATTGTGGTGCTGGAGAAGACTCTGGAGAGTCCCTTGGACAGCAAGGAAATCAAACCAGTCAGTCCTAAAGGAAATCAACCCTGAATATTCATTGGAAGGACAGAGGACCCTGGTGTGCTACAGTTAGGGGGTCGCAAAGAGTTGGACACAACTTAGTGACTGAATAACAGCGACATAATGCGTGGGTCTGGGTTAAACATGCAGGGCCATGCAAAGGAAACAGTTGGCAAATTCATTCAGATTCACTCGCTGCCTAGCTTTCCCTCTGTATCCTAAAATAGTAACATTTCTCTTCCGGAATCAGAATTCTCCCAGTCACACTGAGTTTCCATAGCTAAAGAGCCATGTTGAAGGGACCAGGTGAGCCAATCGCACTGGAAGAGCCCCTGACCTTGCTTTACTGCTGTGTGACACTGCTCAGAGGGTACAGACCAGGGTCCTCGATGCAAAATCACTTTCGCTGTGCTAGATACAGCAAGTAAAGATGTCGGTGTGAATGACATTCCTTGAATTGTGCAGACACAGCCCTAATGGGGACAAGTCTGTATTAGCAAAAACACATCCCATCCCCTCAGAGAACTAGAAATAGCATATGCTTCACTACAGAATTTACTTGCAGAATGAGAGGTACCATTCTGACTTCTGTTCATCCTGCTCAGTCCTAGAAATCAACCCCCAAACTCAAGTCTCCTATCAGTTCAGTTCAGTTCAGTTGCTCAGTCATGTCCGACTCTTTGCGACCCCATGAACTGCAGCACACCAGGCCTCCCTGTCCATCATCAACTCCCAGAGTTTATCCAAACCCATGTGCATCGAGTCGGTGATGCCATCCTACCATCTCATCCTCTGTTGTCCCCTTCTCCTCCTGCCCTCAATCTTTCCCAGCATCAAGGGCTTTTCAAATGAGCCAGCTCTTCGCATCAGGTGGCCAAAGTATTGGAGTTTCAGCTTCAGCATCAGTCCTTCCAATGAACATCCAGGACTGATCTCCCTTTAGGATGGATGGACTGGTTGGATCTCCTTGCAGTCCAAGGGACTCTCAAGAGTCTTCCCCAACACCACAGTTCTTAAGTATCAATTCTTCAGCGCTCAGTCTTCTTTATAGTCCAACTCTCACATTCATACATGACCACTGGAAAAACCATAGCCTTGACGATGGACCTTTGTTTGCAAAGTAATGCCTCTGCTTTTTAATATGCTGTCTAGGTTGGTCATAACTTTCATTCCAAGGAGCAAGCGTCTTTTAATTTCATGGATAGAAAGCCCTTATTCTTTTATTTTTGGCTGTTCTGGGTCTTCCTTGCTGCTCGAGCAGGCTTGTTGCAGAGATCTCTTGTTGCGGAAATCTCTGCTTGTTGCAGAGATCAGGGAGCTACTCTTTGTTGCGGTGCACAGGCTTCTCCTTATGGTGGCTTCTCCTGTTGCAGAGCACAGGCTCTGGGAGCACAGACTCAGTAGTTATGACCCACAGGCTTAGTTGTTCCGAGGCATGTGGGATCTTCTCCGATCAGGGATCAAACCCCTGTCCTCCTGCATTGGCAGGTGGATTCTCATCCACTGTACAGCCAGGGAAAGCCAGAAAATCTTTATTTTTATGAGATATTTGTTTTAAAAAATTTTAAGTGGCATAGAAAAGATCACACTTTCCCTAATTTAGCCATTTCTGCCTCTGTTCTTAGAAGGATGATGTTTTTGCATTCACTAAAGTGTCATTTAATGAGAATATCAAGATGGGCTCCAAAAATAAATTATTAATGAGAACTTTTTCTTCTAGAAGGAAATTAAATGAATAGCAAGTAGTCCTGTTATTAGATTTTAAATGACTTTAATTTCTTAACACCAACTGGAAAGGAAATAACCAGTATTTATAAGGTATAGTTTCTGATAATAATAATAAATATTTTATTTGCAATCTTATCATTCAGTGGGAAGCTTACTGAGCAATTTACCAGAGTGTGGGCTGAGGATTGTAAAACTCCCATTTGCGTGCAAATGATCCAGTGCTTTGTCATCATGAGGGACTGGTCAAGACAGGATAACATTTGAAATTTAACAAAGTGATGATTACCTGATATAAGAAAGTGACTTTGTTCTCATTGTCTTTGAACCCTCTTGGGGAGGTTGAAATGCAGTAAGTATTAAAACTAAAAATTCTAAAGCCCTTGCTCCTCAAATTTGGCTGCATGTTGATATCATTTGGAAAACTAAAATTCACTGAAAGTCAAATCCCATCCCCAAAGATTCTGATTTAGTGGGTGTAAGGAGCAGGCTGGAATTGGGATTCTTAAAGTTCTCCAGGTGATTCTAACATGCAGCAAAGTTGGAGAAACATTCTAGATGGTGTTATAGCCTTCCATCCAGAGAGCAGAGTAAAAGTGAAGCTTACTTTTCACATATTGTATTCAACATTAATGAGGCTTTGTTTTAGGGGCAGTTATATTGGTATGTCTAAAGGCAAGTGAAGGGACTTTTCTGGTGGTCCAGTGGTTAAAATTTTGCCTTCCAATACAGGAAATGTGGGTTTGATCCCTGGTTGGAAAGCTAAGATCTTACATGCCTCTCAACCAAAAAACCAAAACATAAAATGGAAACAATATTGTAATAAATTCAATAAAAATGTTTAAAATTGTCCACATCAAAAAAAATCTTTAAAAATAAAGACAAGTGAAGAAACATGGAAATAGAATAGAAATAAAACATTTAATAGAATAATAGATTATAAAAGGTTATAACCATAGTATTAGATTATATTTTATATATCTATTATATACTAATATGATAAAAGAAATATAGAAAGATGTATAATTCCAGAGTATATAAAGACTTCCATTAAAATGAACTGAATCTGAACTTTACTAGTCCACAATGAAAAATAAATTTTGTTTCCAGAGAATGTCCAGTACTTTCACATTTTGAAGAAAACCAACTGTCTTCATTTGTAAAAGTAGGCTGGACAGACGACATAGGTAGTCTTGATATCGGGGGCGGGTGGGGGGGCAACTGATTTGGTTTCCATTGGAGTCTGAATTATTTAGCTTCATTGCATTTCATGGAGCCAAACTATGATACACAGATTAGCACAAGATCACATAAATACACAGATTTGATCACAAAGGATGTCAAATTTAAATCAACTATCATCAGTAGGGAAAACAATTCACTGGTGTCAGAATTCATATATTCACACATAGGGCATCTCTTGAACACCTACTATTTGCAAAGCAATGAGCTTGGTGAAAATGGAGGAGTGAGAACTTTGTAAAGTGGTTTTTTTTAATTTATTTTTTTTTTTTTTAAATACTTTATTCTACATTACAATACTGTATTTGTTTTGCCATACATTGACATGAATCAGCCACAGGTGTCCACGATCTCCCAATGCCGAAGCCCCCTCCCACCTCCCACCCCATATCATCTCCCTGAATCATCCTGTGCACCAGCCCCATGCATCCTGCATCCTGTATTGAACATAGACTGGCGCTTCGTTCTTACAAGATAGTATACATGTTTCAATGCCATTCTCCCAAATCATCCCACCCTCTCCCAAGTTTAAAAGGATCTGAGGCTAATATAGGTTAAATTACAACATTTGTTCAGTATGGCTAGAGACTACATATCCTACCCATCTAGGTCATTACAGAGCACAGAGCTGAGCTGCCTGTGCTATACAGCAGATTTCCACTAGCTAGCTACCTTACCAATCATAGTGTATATGCTTGCATGCATGCAAAGTCGCTTCAGTTCTGTCTAGCTCTTTGCAACCCTATGAGCTATAGCCTGGATGCTCCTCTGTCCACGGGATTCTCCAGGCAAGAATACTGGAGTAGGTTGTCATGCCCTTCTCCAGGGCATCTTCCCAACTCGGGGACTGAACCCACATCTCTTACATCTCCTACATTGGCAGGCCAGTTCTTTATCACCAGTGCCACCTGGAAAGCCTGGTAGTATATACATGTTGATCCTAACCTCCCAATTTGTCCTACCCTCCCCTTCCTCCACTGTGTCCACAAGTCTGTTCTCGAGGTTTGCACCTCTATTCATGCCCTGAAAATAGGTTCATCAGTACCATTTTTCTAGATTCCACATATATGTATTAATATACAATATCTGTTTTTCTCTTTCTGACTTACTTCACTCTATATGACAGACTCTTCAGATGTTGGAGAGGGTGTGGAGAAAAGGAAACCTCTTGCACTGTTGGTGGGAATGTAAACTGATAGAGCCACTATGGAAAACATGACCCAGAAATCCCACTACTGGGCAAAGAAAACCATAACTCAAAGGACATATGTATGCCAATGTTCATAAAAGCACTGTTGACAATAGCCAGGACATGGAAGCAACCTAAGTGTCCATTGACACATGAAGGAATAAAGAAGATATGGTACATATGTATACAGTGGAATATTTCTCAGGAATATGTCTCTTGTATATGCAAGCAATACACCACTATGCGTAAAATAGATCACTAGTGAGAACCTGCTGTATAGCACAGGGAGCCCAGCTCTGTGTACTGTGATGACCTAGATGGATGGGATAGATACATGTATTCACTAGCCATTCAGGAACAAGCCTGGGTCATTTGTAGATAGACACTGCTTTTTACCAAAGGGGTTAGGAAAAATGTGATGGGGAAGGTAACAGTTGAAGTTGCACTTGAAAAACTTCGGTATTTTGAAATACAGAGAAATTTTATTTGAGGTGGGAGAGTAAAAACATAGAGACTATGTTCCATGCAAGGAACAGAGAACAAGAAGGGGAGCCAGAGCTTGGATAAGCTGGGCTGATATTCAGCTGGAAGGGTGTGCAAATTGCTAAAGCTACTGAAAGGTTGTTGTTGAGCCATGAAAGATGCTGAGATTTTTGGCCTCCCGGAAGAGAGGAATTCAATACAGGGCCAGTGACGAAGCTTGATTGCTCAGAGCTTTTGTGTAATAAAGCTTTATTAAAGTATAAAAGACATAGAGAAAACTTCTGACATAGATATCCTAAGGGGGCAGAAAGAGTGCCCTCTTGCTAGTCTTTAGCTGGATGTTTTATGTCTGTTACAAAGCTATTAATCAGATAAGAGAGACACATCAAGGCTGACAGAGTTTCATCAGGCCCCTCTCCCACAACATGCATTTTTGAGATAGGATGGAATGAGGTATGTCATTCCCCAGCCATAAAACAATTGATAGGAATACTGGTTTGTTGAGCTATTATTAGCTCAAGGTTTGAAAAAAAAAAAAGTTAGTCTTAGGTGGAACCATTTTGAAAAAAGGCAAATTCCGACGCAAATACATAGTTTCATTAACATAGCTTAAGAAAAACGCATTGGTTAGCTCAAGGTTTGAGAAAAGTTAAGTTCAGGTGGAACCAAGTGTCATCATGGCAATACAGAATTTTAAGAGCAAAAATCTGACAGTTGCAGCCTACTTCCTCCGTTTGGAGACCCCTGGCCTTCCTGCCTGTTACCCTCTCACAATAAAATTGTTGTTGTTTTTTGGTCTCTAAGCCATGTCCAACTCTTTGCAACCCCATGGACTGTAGCATGCCAGGCTCCTCTGTCCTCCACTATCTCCCAGACTGTGCTTAAATTCATGTCCATTGCATCGGTGATACTATAATGTCTAACCATCTCATCCTCTGCTTCCCCCTTCGCCTTTTATCTTCAGTCCTTCCCAGCATCAGGGTCTTTTCCAGTGAGTCACCTCTTCATATCAAGTGGCCATAGTATTGGAGCTTCAGCTTCAGCATCAGTCCTTCCAATGAATATTCAGGGTTGATTTCCTTTAGGATTAACTGGTCTGATTTCCTAGCAGTCCAAGGGACACTCAAGAGTCTTCTCCAGCACCACAGTTCAAAAGCATCAATTCTTCAGCACTCAGCCTTCTTTATGGCTCAGTTCTCACATACATACATGACTACTGGAAAAAACATAGCTTTGACTATCCAGATCTTTGTTGGCAAAATGATGTCTCTGCTTTATAATACACTGTCTAGTTTTGTCATGGCTCTTTTCCAAGGAGCAAATACCTCTTAATTTCATGGAAATACTTCCAAACTAGTTGTAAAGGTCCACCAGTCCCAGCTCCTGAATGTCCACACTGCCTTCCCAGTTGCTTCCTGGGCTCCCTAGATCACCCCAACCACCAGTGACCAGACCCTGCTCCAGTGCTGAGGTCCTACGAGTTTTGGCTGATGAGCACCCAGATTCTACTGGTCATTACTTCATACTGAACACCATCTCAAAGCATAGGATTATGAGAGTGACTCACAGCAGATTCGGAAATGTGGGCTGGAGACCTCGAATGCCACTGAATTGTATTCATTAAGAGAGAGGAAAATGTTCATCACAGATTGTCTTGAGTAGGCAAGTAATATGATCAGAGCTCTGTTTAGAAAGACGAGTCTGACAGCAGCTAATTTAAGATGATATGAAGGAGAGAAACTAGAAGCGGGGATTAAGTGATCTTTGTAAGGAATGACACCATTTTATTAAAACAGCAGGGACACCTCATCTAATTAGTTACTAAAGTTAAGGTAAGAGAAATATTGCCAACAAACTAGATCAGACTTTACCTTATTACTTTGTTCTATTTATCAATGTTTATAACTGTGTCACAACTACTTTTGTTTCTGCATGAGTGGCACTGTTATTCTGCTGTATATCTGAGGGCTCCAATGCCAAGATTTAAGAGTATCATTGGATAACCATTTCCATCCACTGAGTCCATCATCGGTGTGAGGGCAAGAACCTGCTCTGTTCTGTTATTTGAGGAACATATCTGTAATTTCCCCATCTCGAAATTTTCCCACATGTCCACACCCTCACACGTACACACCTGAGGAAATGTGTACATGTAAGCACACACAAGGACACTAGTGTCTAAGAGGGAACCCTATACCTGCTCTCTTGTGTTAACTCGAGAAACCCACTTTTCCCATCTTTGCCAGCCCCATGTCCCAGAGAGTGGACATGATTTCCACCCCTTCCCTTTCTAGCTTTCAGACTGCTCACCCATGACTCAAGAATTAGAGCCAGATCATTCTTACTATGTAACTCTGAGGCTGAGGGCCATTCTGATTACTCAAAGTCCTTCCCCTCCGCTCCAGGCTCTGGAAATGAACCTTGGTTTCCATGCCTCTACCTGGGTTTCATCTCAAAGTGTTGGCCCATCTTGGGGACTGTCTATTTGCCCAAGTCCCTGCTCATCTCTTCTTAATGTCCCCTGCCCAAGATTGGCATACCTGGCATACCTGTGTGACCCATGCCAAATAGTGGAGCTCTGGTTTGTTTTGTTTCCTTTTCATCTGAAGCTGATGGAAATCATTTGTGAATGGCCACTTCCAGAATGCCTTTCTCAGTGCTCAGCACCTGCAGTCTCACTGAAAGCTCTGTTTGGTTGGGAGAGAATGATTCCTGGAAAGGACACTGGACTAAAAACACAGACTGTGTAATCCTGCCCCTGCTATCTTTACTTCACAGCCCTAATTCCTTTGGCCTCAGTTTCCTTCTCTGTCAGTCAGTGTTTCCTCAAACTCTATCATGTGGAACATGGCTCTGAAACATGAGGGAAGGGGGCAGGGCACAACCTTGAAAAGAATGACATGGCTCAAGGACATGACACAATCTGGTTAGAACCAAATAGGTCCAAAATGGTAGATGAGTTGACTTCCACCAGACCTTGAGCCTTGGGCTTCCCTGGTGGCTCAGACAGTAAAGAATCTGCCTGCAATACAGGATATTTTGATATCCCTGAGTTTGATCCCTGGGTTAGGAAGATGCCCTGGAGGAGGGCATGGCAACCCACTCTAGTATTCTTGCCTGGGAAATCCCATGTAGCCTGGCAGGCTACAGTCCATGGGATCACAAAGAGTCGGACACCACTGAATGCCCAAGCATGGCACACAGACCATGAACCTCAGTACACACTCACTGTAACACATCACCATGATAAGTGACAAAGGGACACCATGTCATGATGTGTGACCCCACGGTGCCCACCAGCACCATGAAGACTGAAAAGTGGGCAGTAGCCCAATTCCCAGAAGTCTCTACCCCTTTCTCAAAATAGTTGAAATAATCCTTCCACTCATTGGAGTGTGAAATTACCCAGCCCATAAAACCTAACCATGCCATATTTCAAGGTCTCTTGTCTTCCAAAATGGCCCTCACTCTGTGAGGGGTATTTCTCTAAATAAATCCACTTCTTACCTATCGCTTTGTCTCTCACTGAATTCTTTCCATACTGAGACACAAAGAACCTAAGTCTAGACACCAAGTAAGTGATTCTAATTAAAAGATCGTGGGTTTGAGTCCTGGCCACAGGGGTCAAGTTCCACTCTGAGATACACAGTTTCAGTTCTTCAGGGAAATAATAGGTTGAGGGCAGGGAGGCAAAACGTGTTGGGAGTATGGGGTTATTTTTGTAAATATATAGACTGAGGAAACAAGTTAAACAAAAACAGGTTTCTTTACTAAGCAAATGCTCAGAGCCTGTAATATTTGAAGAAATATTATAATAATCTAAAAAAAGTTATGATACATAGCATTAAGCCCTTTTGTCTTAGAGCATTTTGACAGAGTAACATTCCAAAGAACCCAGGTTTTGCTTAAAGTAACCTCAGGGCTCCCTCCATTCTTCAAGAGCCTCCTCAGATGACCCTCAAGAAGCCTGACTCTTCCTCTTCTGTCTGAATATCATGTTATCTCTAGTGTCCATGGCACTTCTGGGCCTCCATCTTGAACTTGTCTTTGCACCTGAATCTTTGGTTCAAGTATAATTTCTTGTAAGAGAGCACAGTTCTGAAGTGTCTGTGCTCAGCTCAGTTTGGTTCAGTTGCTCAGTAACTTACCAAGACAAACTGATGGCTAATAAATACATGAAAAGATGCTCCACATCAGTCATTATTCAGTTCAGTTCAGTTGCCCAGTCATTTCGAACTCTTTGCAACCCATTGAATTGCAGCACTCCAGGCCTACCTGTTCATCACCAACTCCCAGAGTTCACTCAGACTCACGTCCATCGAATCAGCAATGCCATCCAGCCATCTCATTCTCTGTTGTCCCCTTCTCCTCCTGCCTCCAATCCTTCCTAGCGTCAGAGTCTTTTCCAATGAGTCACCTCTTCGCGTGAAGTAGCCAAAGTATTGGAGTTTCAGCTTTAGCATCAGTCCTTCCAAAGAACACCCAGGACTGATCTCCTTTAGAATGGACTGGCTGGATCTCCTTGCAGTCCAAGGGACTCTGAGGACTCTTCTCCAACACCACAGTTCAAAAGCATCAATTCTTCAATGCTCAGCTTTCTTCACAGTCCAGCTCTCACATCCATACATGACTGCTGGAAAAACCATAGCTTTGACTAGATGAACCTTTGTTGGCAAAGTAATGTGTCTGCTTTTCAATACGCTATCTAGGTTGGTCATAACTTTCCTTCCAAGGATTAAGTGTCTTTTAATTTCTGGTGATGCTGCAATCACCATTGGCAGTGATTTTGGAGCCCCCAAAAATAAAGTCTGACACTGTTTCTACTGTTTCCCCACTTATTTTCCATGAAGTGATGGGACCGGATGCCATGATCTTCATTTTCTGAATGTTGAGCTTTAAGCCAACTTTTTCACTCTCCTCTTTCACTTTCATCAAGAGGCTCTTCAGTTCTTCTTCACTTTCTGCCATAAGGGTGGTGTCATCTGCATATCTGAGGTGATTGATATTTCTCCTGGCAATCTTGATTCCAGCCTGTGCTTCTTCCAGCCCAGCGTTTCTCATGATATACTCTGCATAGAAGTTAAATAAGCAGGGTGACAATATACAGCCTTGACGTACTCCTTTTCCTATTTGGAACCAGTCTGTTGTTCCATGTCCCATTCTAACTGTTGCTTCCTGATCTGCATATAAGTTTCTCAAGAGGCAGGTCAGGTGGTCTGGTATTCCCATCTCTTTCAGGAATTTCCACAGTTTATTGTGATCCACACAGTCAAAGGCTTTGGCATAGTCAATTAAACAGAAATAGATGTTTTCTGGGACTCTCTTCCTTTTTCCATGATCCAGTGGATGTTGGCAATTTGATCTCTGGTTCCTCTGCCTTTTCTAAAACCAGCTTAAACATCTGGAAGTTCATGGTTCACGTATTGCTGATGCCTGGCTTGGAGAATTTTGAGCATTACTTTACTAGCATGTGAGATGAGTGCAATTGTGTGGTAGTTTGAGCATTCTTTGGCATTGCCTTTCTTTGCAACTGGAATGAAAACTGACCTTTTCCAGTCTTGTGGCCACTGCTGAGTTTTCCAAATTTGCTGGCATATTAAGTGCAGCACTTTCACAGCATCATCTTTCAGGATTTGAAATAGCTCCACTGGAATTCCATCACCTCCACTAGCTTTGTTCATAGTGATGTTTTCTAAGGCCCACTTGACTTCACATTCCAGGATGGTCTGGTTCCAAAGACTAGCAAGGAGAGATATGAAAGCCTTCCTCAGCGATCAATGCAAAGAAATAGAGGAAAACCACAGAATGGGAAAGACTAGAGATCTCTTCAAGAAAATCAGAGATACCAAGGGAACATTTCATGCAAAGATGGGCTCGATAAAGGACAGAAATGGTAATGACCTTAACAGAAGCAGAGGATATTAAGAAGAGTTGGCAAGAATACACAGAAGAACTGTACAAGAAGATCTTCATGACCCAGATAATCACGATGGTGTGATCACTCACTCACCTAGAGCCAGACATCCTGGAAGCATCTGTGTACCTATAGCTTTATACCCGGTGCTTTATGCAGAGTCTGCTGCAAATCTCCATCATCCATCTTAGACCCCAGCATTTGGCTCTCTGGCCCCTCCTTCTTTGTAGCCCGCCTGTCCCTGCCACCGCTCTGACACCCCTACCCCAAAATGTCCCTTTTCCTGAAGTGCCTCCTCTGCTTCTCTCCTGAATGGATCCTCCTGTTCATGCTTTCATTCAGGATATGTTCTCCTGCTCCTCTTCCAAGAAACCTCTGTAACCCTCTTCAGTCCAGTGTGGGTTGTTCCATAGCACTCCATGCATTGTATTATCACTTTATATTTCAGTAATTTGTTTACAGGTCTGTCTCCCCTCTTAGGCTATGAGCTCTGTGGCTCCAACTGTGATCACATCCAAAGCACTAGTACAGTGACTGGCACACAGGAAACTTTTTAAAAGCTTGTTGAGTGAACTCCTGAATGATTGTTTTCACTCTAATCAAAAGAAACAATGGCTGATGTATTCTAACCTCTACTTGACTTCTTGTTTCCTGTGTAATCCTTGATCTCTTCAATCCTAACTCTCCTTCCAGTCTTATCTGCTTATCCAGGATCTGCTGTAATTGCTCTGCCCTCT